>OX639995.1:15444501-17844501 GCA_951828415.1 Anomoia purmunda
ACCTATTTTAAAAGTCCAATTTAATTTAATTTTATACAAGGATATAAAATATTAAAATATGTGTGTCAAACTGTTCGTCTCGGCGAGAACAAGGTTCATACCTATATTTTTGAGAGGGTTGCCACCTGTTATATGTGAAATAATCCGAAGTGATTACTTATACAAAGGACAATTAATAAACAGATATAGGCAGGACAACATGTGCTAATAATAAATAAAAATTTACCTGTATGAATTAATAATATATGTATATTAAAACTGCACACCGACAAATTCGGTTCGATTTAGTAAAGACCCCAGTTCTTAACAAATTCGGTAGAGAAATCGGTTCCGATTTTAGAAAAATCTTTAGACGCAACATAACAATTTCGTTAAAAAATTGAAACATATTGTTTAGTGGGTAATTTGCCAATATATTTTGCATGTGACAAGTAAAAATGTGTGATTGTAGGTGAAGTATATATAGAGAATATTTGGATGTGTGTGTTTGTCTATAATGCAACACTGCCTGGCTGTGTGATGATGATGATGATGTGGAGTGCGACGTGCGGCATTGGTGCTGCCACTAAGCACTCAATAGTGAAACGGCCGAAAAAATAGCCAACAACTTCTTGTATATTCTAGTTATACAGCATGTAACTATGCATGTGTGTATCTATGTGTGTATATATTTAGTGTGTACATAAGCGAGCCATTAATCGGGCGAGTAAATAGCCAACTGCCCTCTCTGCGCTGCTCTGACCAGCTAAACTGGCATTCAGTCAGTTAGTCAGTCAACCAGTCAGTCAACCAGTCAGTCAGTCAACCTAGCGACCTATCGAAGGCCTAAACACCACACATTCTGCCACGCTTCCCTTACACCATTCACACCATACATCGCTAACCGTACTGATGGACCGACCAACCGACCGACCGACCCAGCTAGCGACCACTTTAACTAGGACAACAGTAGCACTAATAACAACAACAACGACAACAACAACGACAACAACAACAGCAGCAGCAGCAGTGTTATGGCAGCGATAACATAGTAACATTTACAACGAAAACAATAAAAACAACATCAATTCACATATCAGCTGAACGAGCGAAGCGATAAAACGACTGGGCCAACTATCTTTATATTAGGAGGCGGGGGAGGAGGTGCATATAATAATAGCATGAACTATCTTAGCATGTACGTGTATGAACTATGTTTGTATTTATGTAGGGGAGTGAGCCAAAACGCGAGCCGACTAAAATAATACATCAAGAATAAGAGGAAAATGAAACAGTAAAGAATGGAGGAAATAACAAGAAGATATAATGCATCCGGTATTTAAAATATTTACCCATAGATATCTACACATATGAAAATTTAGTTAGTGCTAATTTGTTTTAAATATCGCAATGCTCTTTTAACTTCAAACCCGTTTTAATAATTAACACAACCATTTTTACAGAGCGAATATTTTGGATTTTTGATATTGAAATGATTAGCTACATTTTTATAAAAAGTTAACAAACAAAATTTATCAAGAAAAATTATGTCAGAGTTGTAAAAATAAATAATTTCCAATAAATTTATTTGCTGGACATTAAAGGCAAAATTTTGTGTTGAAACCTCTGCCCGCTGTTGCCAGTGTTTCTAAATGTTTTGAAAAATCGTAGTTTTGGTTCCGTTTGAGTTATACTCAAAACATACTTATATTGGTATGGTGAAATATTCGCATGAAATTTACCGAGAAGTTAGCGCTACACTTTTGTTTCAATCAAGTTGTACTTTGATTGTATGCAAAAAATTACCGCTACAAATCCGTTAAATAGCACTAGGATTGGGATTTTCCGATAAACTGTATACTTTACAAATTCCGACTAATGGATATAAATAGATGATCCATCGTGAAATTAAAAACGCACCACATAATGACGTCTTTTGACTATTTATTTTTCTAACATAAATTAAATAATTTTTTTTTTTCTTATAAAAAATAATTTATTTTGTAACCAAAGTTTATTACCTACACTAGAGTTGTATGCGCTATAAAACTGCATACTGAAGTGTTTTTGAGTAAAACTTTCCCCCTTTTTTTTAATTTCAAGTTTGAAATTTGGTTTTAAGCAGTTTTTATTGAAGAATTTGATATATTTTTATAAAACAAATTACTAACCGATCTTTGACCTTCTTTGACCTTTGGGGAGAATTCTACCCAAAATTGAACATTAAAATAAAATATCCCCCAAAAAAAAACTGCAACTGTTTTTTGAAACAACTCGATTACTTTAGAGTGTCATGTAATAAAAAAAGACGGTTTCTCAACCTATGGGTAAATTTCTAACATAGCCAAAATCTAGCTCGCACTCCTCATTCATTTCAGTTCGTACAAATTTTTCACTGCCTTTAAATTTTTGCGTACAAAATATATGAAATTCCACTAGGTCGAAAAACACATATCGATTTTTAAGTCAATGGACAGTTAAGTGAGCCAACAAAAAAGATAGCATAACTACTTTTGCATTAATTAATAATAAAAAACAGTGAAGCAAATTATTGCTAATGGAATGAATTTTTGATAAGAATTTATGGAATATCTACAATCACTTATGTATATTTTTTTATTTCGGTAAACCGAATTCTTTAATAGCATTTAACGGCAATGGGAACTAACTTAATTAAAAAATTAAGTTTGTAAGCAAACTTAATAACTTAGATTTTTGTAAGAAGCTTTTAAATGGTCGAATGAGATTAGAATTGGGAAAAGAAAGGCAATTGGTTATGAATTATTTTTTCGCCATTGCACTATGGAAAATTAGACCGATTAGATATTAATTATGCCTGAAGATGTAGATGATTTAAAAACACGTGAGCTGCTTACTGATTGGCTTTTCAAATTTTTGGGGCTAATGGGGGCATTATTTCATTTCAGAAAGGAAATAGCCACTTAGAAATTCAAACCATTTATACAGCGGTTATTTTAGGAAAATATGATACAAATTACAAATTTCAATTTCAAGCCTGGAAACTCGAAATTTCCACATCTTACAAAGGCAACTAGTGACTTAAATCACAGCCATACCATTTTGTTCAGTTCCAACAGTGTGGTGATCACTAAGCACCACAACAACTGCAATTGCACTTTTGAGTCATGATTTAATTTTCTTTTCTATTTCAGTAAGTTTTCTATGACTTTCATTCAACTCAGCAGACAATTTTAAACAAAAAATTTCTACCAAGTGCGCTGAATTTTGATTTTTCAATATCAAATTTGACAATATCAAGATTACGTACAACAAAATATCCGAATTCTCAAAAAAAGCTGAGACTCCTTCGTGTTCCATTATAAAAACAAAAACCAGCGAACATTTTTGTTGGCCGCAATAAAGTTAAAAAAATAATAATAATTATAAAATCAAAATTTCGCAACAAAAAGGAGCTACTTGTACTAAATATAAAATTTAGCACACATTGAACTACAGAAATTTAAAATACTCACTTTCCCTTTTAGTATTAAATGAAATATTACCGCTCCAAAAAAAAAATAAAAAAATATACATAGAATCGCTGACAACACTTACCTCACAAGTGCTCAATTTAAAAGCCTGCCTGTAACAGCCAAACTATTTTTGCAAAAACAAAGTCCACTTTCATACGCATATTCTTTATTAAATAAGAAAACCAAACATTTATTGTAGCACAGGTAAAAAGGACTTTTGGCCAGAAAATTTTTAAAATTTCCCACAGTGCAATGACTCAAGCAGGAAAACTGGTGTCAAAACCATAAATAGAAAATAATTTTAAACACAGAAACTATTTGTTTAACTGAAATAACGTGAGTATATTTTCATTTACGAGTATTATAAGCGAATGCATTGAGCAAGAAATTTTAATACTCAGCAAGTAAAGAAGAGTCTGAAGTTGGATGAAACCGAACTTAAAATAGCTGGCGCATGTTTTTATTTCAAATAAACAGTAAACCGGGCAAAATCAACTTAAAAATTTAAATGACTTTTATTTTCTTTAATAAAAGTTTTTATTTTTTATTTATTTTTGTTAATTACCTCAAACTAAATGCCTCAAGTACGCTTCGATTTACAAAAACTGTTCTTACTTTTTTTTTTTGGCTTTATATTGTGCCAAAGTTATGTTAATGTTGTATATTTGTTATCATCTTATTTGCTTATTACGATTAAGCTAGATTGCAAACTCAATTCTAAAAAAAAAAAAAAAAAAAAATATTGTGCCAATTTTGATAAAAAAGATAGTTTCTGAGATATATCTTCTTCTATCTCTAAATTGGGCGGTCTAATTTTATCTCACGTATTCCTTTATCCAACTTAATCCTGGATATTAAATGAGAAAAAAAATTATATTTATTTAAGCTTTGAAACATATAGTTTTTTGATTTTCACAAATTACCGAGACTATTTTCCTAAAATACCACAATACTTGTTTGAGTTGTTGGTGCACGGACGGACAGAATGGCAGGGCTACATTTTTTCGTCCTTAGAAATTTTGGTAATAGTGATTTGTTGACAATATTACTTTTTTTATTTTTTCGATCATGCTTTATTGTTAATTTTTAAATAAAATTTTCTCGATAAAAAAATAATCGTTATACTGGCCTTTTTTGTTTTCTGATATTATTCTCATCGCCGACAAATTTGCTTGCGTGTATTATGATCGAAAAATTGTAACTGAAAATCATAAAATATCCCTCAGCTATAATCGGAAAAGAAAAATCCCAAGAAGAACGATTATTTTTGATCGAAAAAATAAAAATCGCAAAATAACGATTACGCAATCATTTACAACAAAAGTTATTCTAAACAAAAATATGGGTAGGGAAGATTTGTGCAGCTATTGATCGAATATTAGATCGACATATTCCAGTTTTGTTTTGAACGAATTTTTGCAAATGATTTAATATTTATATTTAATATTTATATTTTTATATTCACTTATTTCAGAAGTAAAGTTAGACATGAAGTCTTTACGATCTTTTTAACAATTAAACTACAAAAATTAAACTTAAGTTAGTTAAACGTAAGCTAAAAATAATAAGTTAGTAATATACTAAATTTAAGACTTAAGAGCAACTACAAAACTGAGAAAAGAAAATGATAGTTTCAAAAGCTGAAATTTGTGTCAGCCGTTTTGAAGCATTTAGCAGTTTTAATAGATTTAATTGACATTAGTAACGAATTCCATAATCTGAATGCACTAACAAAGAACAATCTGGAGGCAGTTAATGTTTTATACATTGTACCAACAATGTTATGCATGCGAGATGACTGAACGAAGTTCAATTTTTGGAAAAGGTAGCCAGTCTTACAATATCTAATTATTTGAAATATAAATAAAATATTGCGAACATTGAGGTAATTTTCAAAGCTAAGTGCAAAAATGTTTTTAGTATACAGCGAAATGTGATCGTACTTTCTTTTAAAATATATGAATCTGGCAGCATTGTTTAGCACTAAATTTAATTTATTTTTAGATTCGTAATCAAGATTACTATATACCACTTCAAAGTATGATATTTGGGAAACAATAAGTATCTTTACAAGTTTAAGTTTTGTATCGATCGGTAGAGTATAACAAGTATACCATAAGCTTCTTAGTGTATAACATATCTTTGATATGGCATAATTAACGTGATCTGTGCAAGTCAAACGTGAGTTTATTTTAAATTTTAGGCTAGTGACTACTGATTTAAATTAAATCTCTGTTTCGTTCAGTAAAATTGGCGATAAGCTAGTCAGGTCAAGAGAGTTATGCGATACGGTTAAGCGCGTTTAAACAAAGGTCATTTGCTTTGGCCCAGACAAAGTCATCATTTAGTCTAAACACTAAGTCTTCACCAACACCAGTTGCGCGTGGATGGTATATCTGAGTGTCGTCAGCGTTTAGGAGTATAGATGCATTTTGACAGTAATAGATAATGTCATTCACAAAAACAGAGAGCAGTATAGGATCCAGGATTGATCTTTGAGGTATACCAGACGATATGGTACTGCGTTGGGCGAATACAGCTTCATACTGGACTTGTTGCAACCTATTCGATAGATAGCTTTTCATCAATTTAACCGATGTTGCATGAAAGCCGAAATAATGTTTCAATTTCAGAAGCAAACTATTATGGTCTACGGTATCAAAAGCTCTAGAGAAGTCCAGAAGTATTAATATAGTAAGTTGCTTACTTTCAAAGGCAGGGCGAAAGTCAGGTTGAAACTCACACAAGAGATTGTTTTCATTCAAATGCAATTTTATTTGATTGGCAATGCATTTTTCGAAAACTTTTGATAAAGCCGGTAAAACACTGATTGCTCTGTAGTTTGAAGCGGAATCATAAAAGTTAATTTTAGAAATCGGTATAATATTTGCCACTTTCCATTGGTTTCGAAAAGTAGAGGAGGTTATTTCAGAATTTATTATGTGTGTAAGTGAGCGAAGCGCGTAAGGAAGAATCAGTTTAAAAAATAACGTAACTTAATACCATCCACACCAATAGCATTCGACTTTATGGCATATATACACTTTAAAACTTCTTCTTCAGTGGTTGTGTCGAACGTAAATTCATAAGCCGATTTGGGGATTATGCTCTGATTGATTGTAAATTGATATAAAATATGAGTTCATCACATTGGCATCAATCATACTGATTTGCTGCTTCTTGGCGCAGACTCCCAATGAATTTATATTCTTCCAGAACACCTTGGACGTAACGTTGGCATTAAATTTAGATTCAAGATACGTTTTTAATTTTCGGCCGCAAACTTGTGGTTATTTTATTTCTAAGACTTTTATGCATACTCCGGCGATTATTAGTAGAGTTTCGTTTCCAGTATTTATAGGCTATATTTCGCTTTTTAATAATGCTTAAATAGTTTTAGTGAACCATGGTTTTTCTTTGTTAGAAATTTTAATACTTCGTATAGGAACATATTTATCATACAAATATTTCACCCGTATATTAAAAAGGGCTAATTTATCGTTAATATGAGAAAAGATCCAACAAGAGTTTCAGTATGTCGCCCAGATATTTTTATGTTCTTGTAATCTCTAAACGTCAAGTTTAGTTTCTTAATAAAAAAAATTAAAATAACAATTACAATTAGTTCAATTACAATTTTTTTTTCATTACCTCAAAATTTTAAATTTTCACCATTTGTCATTTTCTTGCAAAAACTGCCTTCATATAAAAAATTGAGGTGAAAATCGTGAAATAAACTCAGTTTTATACTCCGCACTTCTGGCATACTGTAAGGCTAATCGGTTTCCACATACACACATATGTACATACATATATCCCAACAACAAATACGTAGTAGACAATTTGCATTCAGGCGCGTTATTTACTTAAAATCGCACAAATTTATAACCGACACACGTCCACTTCCATTCCTCCCTACAAAAGCTCGAACCACGTTCATTCTGTGCCTTACGTTACTAACAAACTACTATTTATTTATTGTTGCTTCTGCTAATAGTGGTTGTTGTTGCTATTATTATATAAAATAACAATGAGCCAATTTTTTATAGTTATATAGTCTAGTTTTTGTTATCGTCAACAACAGCAACGCGCCAAGCAGTAGCAGCAAGCTGACAATTGGCAATTGGCAGTGATGGGAGGAGGTTGCGAAAATATTTATGTATACTATAATTGCGGCGCGGTGGCATGGTGGCACAGTGGCATCATCTCTTCCTTTACCAATTTATTGTTGCAATTTAAATATTGTAGAGTATTGTTTTTGTTATTTTATTATTATTATTATAACTTTTTTTGTTTTCCTTCGCTCGCACGTTGCCATTGTTTTCGTTCTCTTCTCGTGCAGCGGAACGAACACAGAAATACAAACATAATACTCGTAGTAGTTAACTAACATTATTGCATAAAATTATGCTTTATTCATGACGGCCAAATTTCGAAATATTCGCTATATTATTTGAGTAGGAAAATACACACATGCAGATGCATTGTATATAGATGTGCTTGTGTGCTTCGATGGGTTTGTTTGTGTAATCGTGATGGCATGAGAGTGCACCAAAAATGTGTGTTCATTGTTGAATTCGAGTGGTATGATTATTACATATTTAATATATTTGGTGCATAAACAACTGAAGGATTTTCTGGCTTGGAATTTTGGCTACTACTTTTTTGTTCACTTCATATCCTGCCTTAACAAAATGCATGCATGTGTATTTATTTACTAATTTAATTAAAATCTATAACTAAGGCAGTGTAGCAATCGTATTTCGCCCGGTGGCCTACAAAAGTTTTAATGAGAAATATTTTACTTGACTTTTCACTTGAAATAACTTGGTTTGTAAAATAAAATCCGTTTCTGTCCATTTATGTGAGCACAAACATATGAGTTATATCGGATCGATGGATGCTTTTGAATTGAAATTTCTCGCTTCTTCTAAGTAGCCTCTCGTGAAAAAGTTATCAGATATTCATTAAACGGAAACTTGTTTTGAGTGTGAGAAATAAGTGAAATCTTTTATTTACTTTTTTATAAAGTAATAAATGCAAATAGAGCGGTAAATGCTTTTACAAAATTTAAATTATTTCACGAAAGTTTGCGAATTGGAGTTTTTAGTAGAAAAATTTTGAAAATTCATAGCTCGTAAAATATCAGAGATAATTGATTGTTTATTCAAATGTTTGACAGTAAATCAAAATTTAAGAAAATAAATTGAAATGGTTCTGCAACAACAATTAATAACAACTTATACAAACACTATCCAATTTTGCAATTAACTTTATGACGTATTTTAAACTGTTTCGCTTGCAAAAAATGTCTTCGAGTAAATAAAAAAAATATTACGATCAAATATTAAAGACGTTATAAATTTTTTCGTGATGCCGCACAGTGAGGTATTGAACCTGAAAAATGGCTTTCATTTCAAATGAGCCAGAAAAATGAATGTTGGGCATATTTTGGCATAGAAAGGAAGCAGATAAGACCAATTAAAAAAATTGTTTGCTTTTTAATAAACATTTTTTTAACAAATATTTAAAAACAAAAACTTGGTATCAAATTTAAAAAAAAAATTTTTTATTATCGTAATCACATAGAAAATAAAATATAATATATTGTCAGCATGAATATCATAATTCTTATTATCAGCATGCTTTTGGGGAAAAAATGAACCACGATAATTTGTGTCTATTACTTTATAAGAAAATGTGTTTATATCTGTGTCAATACTCTATGAAAAATATCAAAGATCATAGAAAAAATGTTTGAGTAGCCCGTTTCTTTTATTTCGGCCCATATATGAATTCCATCTTATTTCGAAGGGTACAAATTGTTAGCTTTATAAATTGCAGAAAAAAAATTATACTAATTTTTAAATCCGTTGGTGATAACTTGTTGACCATAATGCTGCAGTAGAGATTTAAATTAGTTATACTTTTTACTTCATTTATTTATGTTTAGTATCTTAATTATATTTGTTATAATTACAGCCAGTTAAAATATCTTTTAAAAAAAACTGCATACTAAATCACTAAACAAAATTGGATTTAGTGCACCATGTAGCTGTTTAACTTCCTGATTATTCATTTCTGATTTTCTTTTCATGAGAAAAACATGATTATCTTGAATACGGTTAATCTTCCGGCACTGTCCTTAAATATTGTATCTCCTATAAAGAAAGAACTTTCGAACTTGAAAGTCAAATTTCGATTTCCACATTTTGATGAACAAAGTTCAATATTTTCTATGTCCTCGTTTTACTGAACAAAGTTATGTTTCCACTTTTGGCTGGCCAAATTTCTATGCCCACTTTATATTGAAAAAATTTTTTACTGAACGTCTACCATTTGTTGAATAGAGTTAAAGGTCCACTTTTTACTGAACAAAATTATGTGCTCACTTTTGGCTGGCCAAATTTCTATGCCCACGTTTTACTGCACAAAGGTCTGTGTTTCCCATTTGTTGAACAAATTTATAGGTCCAGTTTTCACTCAACAAATATTTATTGAACAAATTACTATGTTTTTCTTTCACTTCATAAAATTCTATGTTCACTTTTTCTATGTTTACTTTTTACTGTCATTTTCCTTTTTTATACGTACCACTTTTACTGACTTTAAATATATGCCCACTTTTTATTCTTCAATTGGTCAGTCAGAATATTAATCAGAACATTCCATGGTAGAAAACAAATTCTACTATGAAGCGATTTAAAATATTAGATATGATAGCGTGATTTGTATAAGGCATAGAACCACTGTAAAAAATATTCCCACACTTTAGCTTTGATGAATATAATCATAAATATGCTAAGCATTGTAAAATGGAATATTTTTAGGAATAAATTACAATACATTAGAAAAAAAGTAGTAAGAGTTGATTTTTAGGTATAGAAAATGCCTATAGAAAAAATAATCATACGTGATCTTAGAAAATTGTTGAACCGATTTTAACCAAAATTTAAAAAAAAAATTAAAGTCAAAGCTTCATCGATTTAAAGTTTTAAACCATGTAACCAAAGCGCATGCAATTTTAGCATAATAGTGTGCAACTTTTTTTCCATTAAAGTAAGAGTACATTTTTTTTATGCATTGCAAATGTAGAAAAAATTACACACACGATGTCATTGAAAAAAGTTATAAAAAATCAATGATAGTTTTTAGCCTTTTGCACCTCTTTATAGTACAACTGAAAGAAAGTAACCGATAAGCAGACACCGAAAAGCTCGATATCTTCAAAGGCACTCGTTACTTCGAAACACTAATGTTTTCTAAAAACTTGGTTTGTATGACATCCCCGCGAATTTTGCAATACCCTTTTTCATTTAAAATCAATACTTCATAACTGACTTAAAACCCAGTGGTTTGGTGAAGAGAATTCAGTACAAGGACCAGATATTTCATAATGAGGAGAACTGGCATTTTAACAATACGGTGAAAACGAAAGCTTTTGAGCCTTTTCAGAGTTATTCGGATTTCGTTAAAAATTTATTTTGTTCACTAGCATTAAATTGAAATTCTTGAAATCCTTGGTGCAGATCACCCAGTTCAATCATTATCTATCATGTAAGGCTATTTGCTGTAAAAAAAATTTCAAGTAGCAAACGCTCGGAATCGGGCATGCTCAGTTTAAAGTTTACTTCAAATATTTTGTGAGCAAAAATAAATATAACTTAATTTCACACACCAATATAAAACAGAGTCATCTAACAATTTTTCCTTGGTCTTTGCGCAATTATCCTTAGTACCTTCTACATAAATCTCACACTACACACTACACTACAGACAGAACCAGTAACTAAGAAAAAAAATTAATCATACTACATGACCGAAGACTCGAATCAGAGTCCGCCATAAGATAATCCAAAACAAACTCGCGAAGAACAAACAGCTTCAAGACCACATATTTTAAATATCTTATTTTTTCAATATACAATTTCGAATTTATTTATTTACACATGAAACGGTTACTCATACGACAAGGTGGCTTAGGTTAACAGAAGAATATCATAATTATTTAACATAGCAGCATATTGCTCTCATAACATAATAGCATAAGTATTTCCGGGTTTTTAGTTATAGAGACATCTGTCGAACGAAAATGGCCACTCAATACGAATATGCATACCAAGAAAAACTAGTTTTAAGGTCGTATAACTATTGTGAATTTCGAATACAAAAATCTAACTAAATTTCATGCACATATACGAGTGAAACAAAATTTTTTCTTAAAACTCTTGTTTGGCCTTTGTGGTCACTTCTCACATTTGATTTCTGAGATATTTGTTACAAAATTTTTAAAACTTCATAACTTTAAAATGGCACATCCTATTGAAACTATGCGGTTAAAGAACATAAAAATCTCCGAGCTATGATTTTTTTTTCATTTCTTTTCGAAATTTTTACTTTTTTACACTTTTTCTTTATTAGAGCTGCTCAATATCCGATTGAAATTGGTAGTATCTGATAGCTGGTATCCAGTTATAATATTACAGAGAAAACTCGGCATTACTGGAGAGAGAACAAGCACGCCGGAGAGAAAAACTGTTTCTCTGTTTTTTTTTTTTTTATTGTTTTGCTCTTTAGTCAAGCTATGTCTATCAAAATATTTACATCAATCCAGCAATCCATTTTTTGCTTATATGTGATGAGGAAAAAAATTTCGTTAGTTTGCTCGATTTTGAACGCCTCACCATTCTAATAAAAAAAAATATTTTCACTATATTTAATATATATTTGAATTTTATTCAAATGCCTGCAGAAGTTACTTATACGCCAAGGTACTTTAGTGTTGCACAACAGAGGAAAATCATAATTTACTAACAAAGCAGAAGGCACGTTTCTCCTTTCTCAATTGTAAAATCATCTGCTAAGTGAAAGTAATATGCTTTCTTCCATGAAAAACCTGACGTAACCTCGTATAACTATTGGTGATCTGCGGTCATGTTCTAAAAATCTAACGTTTTGAATTTGTGCAATTTTCCATATATTTTTAACTGAATCTGTTGAAATTACCGAAAATTGTATATAAAAACAATAAAATAAGCATCTGTGTCATATAAAATAAATAGTTTAACCGCGAGTCGATTTAAAATTTTTCTAATTTCAGAACATGTCTGAATAAACAAAACGGTCAAAACATAAAATATAAGACTGCTCTTAAATGCTGATCTAAAATACCGTGGAGCTGGGTTCAAACCATGTTAACCTCTAGGAAAAAGGAAGTCTGATGAGGGGACGTGCTAATCTCCGAAATAATAGCCATTGCCTATACCACTTTGAAAAATTGTTACTTTCTCATAAAATTTCCTTACAAAAACTGACCTCGAGCTCAATTAAATTACGCTAGATTTAAACTTGTTTCGTTTAACCCACACACTTTTTTACAGCTATTAAATTACAAAACCAAGATGACTGCCAAAAGTAACTGAAATCTTGTTAAATAAGCAAGAACACTACGTAAAAAGCATGCTACTAAAAATTTGTGCTTCGTTAATTTGGCTGCATTGTCCCTCATTTGATTTTTTTAACTTGGACCAAGAACATTTGGCAGCAAAAAAAAAGTTATACTCCAATCTTGGCCAATACAGCAATTACGAAAAAAAATGGCTAGATGGTGTTCTATAAATATTGTTTTCAGAAAAAATTACCTACACATTATTTGTTTCGCTGTATTTGATTTTGAACTAGTTCGAGCGAATTAGTTTAGGGTATATGGTTTATTTGTGTAATTGGAATATATTGTTCCTCCTTTTCAAATGGCATCCTTCGTCCATTGTATGCCTTGACTTAGTGTTGCCTTTTTTCGCGAACGAGATTGTACCTGCCTATTTTGTGCTAACGGGGAGAATTTCGGAAGGATTTAAAGCAGAAAATAAAGCAGAAATTAACGACTCATTGAGGCTGGGAACGGTTTAAATATATTGCTTTAGATTATAAAGTGTAGAAATTCTTGCCATACTTTTCCGTACATTTTAACTTTACATATGCAGCTTTTTATAAATCAAAATGAGTTCCTATGCTATTTTATTTGAAAAGAAATTGTGTCATTATAAACATGCTAATTATCCAGATCTATGAAGCTTTTATCAAGAAAAAGGCTAAAAAAGTTTATTTTCTTCACGCATATACTTAATTAAAGTATATGTTTTGTATATAATACTCTATAAAGTCTTAGAGCGTTTTCCTTCCTCGAAAATATGATGTCCTTTTTATTCTGGGCTTCTCATGCTTTTCACAGGAGTACGCGTTCTTCTTTTAAAATACTACCCTCTGGCTATGTACATTTCTTTTTTGACCTTTTCTTTGAATTTTAAAAATTGTTTGTAATTTTAAATCAAAATATTTCTGCAGATTCTTGTCCAACTAATAAATGCTTGGTATGCTGTGACTCTAATCTTGGGGAAGTAATTTCTTCTCATGACAAATGCTCTGTTGAAAGAATTGGAGCCAACGTATTCCATGGCTGCCTCATCATTGCCGGAAAAAATTCGTTTTAATTTTTCTTTTGTTATTTAAAAAAAAATTTTATTTTACAAATTTATGTTTTTGTTATTTGTGGCAGAATGTCACAAACTTAACAATTTAACCCTGAAAAATTACTAGGCTAAATATGTATTTTTTAGCGCCGAGTTGATGCCTAACCAGTGCTGTTCAAGCAAATTTATCAATTTAACCGGTAAACTCTGAGTTAAATGGCTTTGTTGCCAGTGGACCTAAATCGGCAAATATTTATTGAACGTCAAGTCAATATTGTGAGGAGGAAGAATGATAATTTCAAAAAAATTGTTTGACAAGCAACCGACCCATAGCTCCAAAATATGATACACAATTTAAAACTTTTGCAAATTTTTAAGTCGTAAACTTTTCCCATACCTTGTGATGAAATGAACAAAAAAAAAAAGTTTTGAAGCTAGCTAGTATCAAATTTGCATTTTTACTTTAAGTCATAAAAATACATAACCAGGAAAAAAATTTGATGGAAATACATTTCCCAGAATTTGATATCAAATTTATTTCTGTATCCTAGAAGTAACCAAGAAATATGAAATGTATTGAAATTAAAAAGTTATGAGGAATATCAAATGGCCTTTAAACAATGAAATAATGAATGAATGAATAGCAAAAGTGTTTTGCAAAATTTACTCTTCGCAAAACTTTCACGCGTTTTTTTTTAATACACATATACTGTGGAGCAAACTTATAAAAAAGAAAAGTAATATTAATATAATAATTTGACCTAAGTGATTTAAACGTAAACCAAGCAAAAAATTCAGTATGAAACTAAAAATTTAGAATTTGTAAACTATGTGCTAACTTAAAAAAAAGCAATTGTACTAGAAATCAAATTCAAATCTTGTATGTAATTTACATAAGTATTACCTAAGTATAACCTACCTTTCTTTCAGTATGTTGTCCTCACACATCGATATTATTCTCTGGCGCAATCTCTATATTTTGCGTTTCTCAAACAATTCAATTTCTCACGCAATCCAATTCCGTTTTTTTTTCACTAACACTTAAGCTCATTTGTCAAATTCATTCTTATTTTTCCAACAAATTCAATTCGTTAGCACCATGACAACCATAACTAAACTCACACTGATTAATCGGATGGGCTTGCACAAGCATTTTGATCAAGCATCATCATTAACATAAACACTCGGCTAATTACACGACATACTAGCAAAAAGCACTATCCATATATTTTGCGCTTTGTTTATTTACCGAAACACTGCAATCGCATGAACAAACTTTGTATTGTAAGCATACATTTTTTTAAATATTTTTTTTTAATATTATGTATGTTGTGTTTCGATACTTATGTATGAATATTTGAATATCTAGTATAAAAGTGACTATATATTGTTTTCACTTCCGTGTTCCGGTTATCACTGCACTTCCGTTCGTATGCATCAACCGCGACTCGCCACAACTCAACTGAACTGAATTCGACGCAGAGTCCAAAAACGGGCCCAAACAGTCAAAAAATAGCAGCCGCAACAGCAGCACGCAAACAGACAGACAGGCAGCGAAAGAATTCTCCAAAGCAAATTTTGAGTAGCGTCGGACTCTGATGGCTCTGCAATTCCGGCCCACAATGCACACGAAGCTGCAACAGTATCGGTAGCAGTAGCAGTAACATTAACAGTAACAGTAACAGTACAGCAGCAGTAACAGCTGCTGCGACAGTGGCAGCGAGCAAGCGGCAGACCGACCAACCGAATGCACAAATTTACAGCACGAGCAGTGGTCCAGTGCCAGTGCAATTACAGTGACGCGCTATTAACGGCACTGTTAGTAGCTCTGTTGGCCGAACAGCGAGCGAATAGAATAAAATGATTATTATGACTATGCCGCCGATGGCAATGGCAATGGTGTTGACAATGTTATTAACGTTGACTGGCAGTGGTAACGTTGGCAGTGGTGTAGAATGCGAACTGCATACCAAAAGAAATGCTTTGGTTTAAATGCTCTATGCAATATACAGCATACACTTAAGGCGGCAGGCAGCAAGTGACGCTCACGTGCTCGAATCAGCTTAGTGCACACAACAATTCCAGCTCCACTTCACTCAATTCAAAAAAGGGGCTTAATTCACCGTATTGTCTTCAATTTTGTATTGCATATTTTTGTGCGTAACTGAAGCTTCGAATTGTTGGCGTTTGTTTTCGTTCTTTTTTTAATTTTTATTAACACCAATTGCTTACTCTGCTCGAACGCAGACACAATTTTATATAAATTTCTAAAAAAAAAAATTCGCTAGGCCTGGCTTATGCGCAGCTCTTGCAATACATTTTATTCAGCCTGCGTCTTGTTCTTTTTATTTTTAGTTTTTTGTTTGTTTGTCTTCTTAACTTGACTTCACAACACACTAACACACTCTTAGCATTTGACAAGTTAAGTTGGCGAGTGGAGCACTGCAGCAGTTGTGACATGTGCGTGCACGCGGAAACACAAATGAAAACTGAAACTGTTCTACTGCTCGAACATGGATCGACACCATGGCGATGGTTTGATGCGGCATAGTTGTTTTTCGATGGGCCAAACACCACAAACACCAATATCTGCACACCCGAACAGCTTTCCTCAACTATTTAAATATTGGCATGTACTCTCATACTCCTGCATGCGCTCCCTATGAAAGCCGAACACATGGGCGCGAGCGTGTTAAACGAATGAATATAGTGAAAAATTCAACACGAAGTCCTAAGTTAAATACAGAAATTGTATGCTGCAACAAAACGAGGTAATATAGTTCAAAAAACGACAAGAAGAATGCCACGCTATGGTACACCAGGTGCTCCAAGCGGATGAGAGAAAAGCGTCGTTGGGTAAAATTTAAAAACAAAGAAGTGGCAAGTGAGTGCGCCCGAGAGCGGAGATGAGCGTGCTATGAGTAGTGTGCGCGTTGGAGCTTTCGATTCAATTTCCTGTGCGGCATTCAAGTGAGCGCTACTGTCTGTTAACCGCACCAGATATGTATGTGGAAAAAGAGGTTCTATGTATGTATGTATGTGCGAAATATTTTGTATTATAACTGGCCTTTATAGGCTGATATATTCCTTTCGTATTTTATTATTAAAAATATTTTGTTGGAGTAGAATTTTATTACAAAAATGTGGAGCATAGGATCGTCTAAATTAATCAGCAAATGTAAAAGTTATTACGAATTAAGTAAAAGTCAACAAATTTTGATTTCACTGTATAATAGCCAGAATGTTCATTTGATATAATATCACAACCTATATTGGGATAAACTGCAATCATTCAACCCCCCATAGCCCAAACACTATACGTGATGGAAAAATTTATGCGGTATTATCAAAATCAGCGGACGCAAATCTACATATATTAAACGACAGCTCTTTTGTTAATTTGTAATAACATTTACATTTTCTGTCCAATTTAAGCGCTTTTTCTCTCATATTTTTGCAATGGAATTTTGTTTTAACAAGTTATTTTTAATTATTTATTTTCCAAAATTTATTCCCCGAAAAGAGTGAATAAAAATTGACAATTTTCGAAAAAGCTCATGAATGTCCTTATTTTTTATATTTAGATGCCAGTAACTCAAAACGTAATATTTATACAAAAGATATGTCAGAGCTATTTGCTATTCAGGAGGTTTATGGCAGCAAATGTAAAAGGACCTCGAACACGAGCTTTTTGCCTATTTAACAAAAATGACTCTTTGGAAAAATAAATTAATATCACTTTCGTATTCAGCGACCCAAATTTAATCTAAAAAGAAGCGCATTTTTGATTAAGTACTTTTTTGTGTAAACTAGTACTGGAGAAAAATGTTAATTCTTAAAATAAATTGTCGTCCGTTTGTATCGAGCAAACGGTTTGACTTAGGCAAGTATGAACTTGAGGTGTGGTGCTTAATAAGCCCAGTCGACGAAAAAGCTTTCAAAATTATTCGAACTGGAAAAACAAAAGCAAATGCTTTTATTAGAGTGGCAACCACAGAGCATCCTTCAATTTGCTTATACTTCCGGTAATATTCGTCTACCGTCGTCAAGAATTTTCATTAACTGCAATTAAACCCTTTTCAACCCGTAATAAAAATAATATATTTACGTTGTTCTGTTCCATAAATAAGGAAATTTTGTCGAAACGAAATATAATTTTACTAAAACTAAAAGAGTCTTAATAGATTTTGCACTCGAGACCTTAATGGTCGCTTGAAATGTAAAAATTGAGATTCCAAAACGATCGATTGATGTTTTTAAACATATTTTTTTGCAAAACAAAAACATATATATGTATATGTGTATATAAGATATGAAATAAAAACATTATTGAACACATTTATTCATAATATATCATTTATAATAATACTAATCATAAATTTTATTTTACATTATATATAAGTACATTGTTTGATGTTTTTGCCAAACTTATTTATCCAATAACAATACAATTATACGGTTATAATTATGTTCTGATTAATCTATAGCTAAATTAACCGATTGAATGACCAAAGTATTCAGCAAATTAATCAATTCACTAATTACCTAAAAGACTTATTAAGATGTTCAATACGCGCATTTCCCTGGCCATCTCTTTATGGAATCGGCAAAGAAACCTTACTTTTGGCTCGCCAACTTAGGTGCAGGCATATTGTTTTTCATCTTGGACCTTTCTCCTCATTCCCAAACTTAAGCTTCAATAAATTGAGCGTTTTTTTTTAAATAGATGCATATTTTCTTGAATTTCGAATTTTTTTTTTTGAAAGAAATGTTACCGAATTGTGTTTAAAATATATAATTTGTAAAATTTTGGTATATATACTAAATATATTTTGTTTCATCATTCTCTGAAAAAGTAAGATTTCCACAGCATAGTAAATGATATTTATCACCGTAGAACTTTGCTACCGTTTGGCAAAGGCCCTTTGCATGAAAAGCAATTCAAACAAATTTTGTTCATTTTTTTAAAATACTTATAGTATTAAAGGGTTTTCCAATAGGGACGCTACAAAAGTAGACCGATAGTGAGAGCAAATGACGCCATATTTTTTCCCGCTCTTTTGACATTTCTCTTCAGTAAGGTTTGCCATTTCATCATGGAAAGATATACGATCCAACAACGAGTCGAAATTATTAAAATTTACTACCGAAATTCAGTGTCAATCGCCTCAAATTTAAGAGCGCTGCGTCCAATTTATGGTCGTCGTGATTTCTGGCTGAATGGCTTCGTCAATAAGCAAAATATGCGTTTTGGACAGGCAGCAATCCACACGTACTCCATGAGTCAACATTGCATCCCGAAAAAATTACGCTTTGGTGCTTGGACTTGGACAATATGTGGTTATATTATGACGGCGCCACAAGCCACACAGCGAATGTCACTATCGATTTATTGAAAACGAAGTTTGGTGAACGTGTTATCTCACGAAATGGCCTAGTCAATTGGCCACCGCGGTCGTTGATTTGAAAGAAATCGAGTTCCAAACATAATGGTATCGAATGTAATTTAACAGGAATAAAGAATTTAGTTCATATCCCAAACCGTTTTTGTTTTATTTAAAAAAACTTTTGTAGCATTCCTATTGCAAGACCCGATATAATTTAAGTTAATGAAAAACACAAATATTTTCTTTTTGGTTTCCATTTTTTATGCTGACAAATATGTTGTCTGGTTTGCATTCACTAAAAGTAGTGTCGTACTGAAATAAAATATAATGACTTTTAAAGTAGAGATGTCTTGTAATAAAATTTAAATGAGTGTTTTTATTTAATAGGTCAATAGCGGGTACACATATGTATATATATATTCTATAAATATAACGAAAACTTATATTTATAATAATAATAATAATAATACTAACAATAATAATGATAATAATACTTATAACAATAATAATAATAATAATACTAACAATAATAATGATAATAATACTAATAACAATAATAATAATAATAATAATAACAATTTGACGCTTACACCGTAACTTGATGTTTGGCGGAACTTCTCCTACTCAGGCAAATGATTTCTGTGAGAAGTTTAGGTGCCTATGGTTAAGTAGGGTTCTTGCCAAGCATATACAATTCGATTGGGGGAGCGATAAATTTTATTTTCAATTTTCCTAATTTTGCTTGTCAAATAAGCCTTTGTTTTCCTGAATGTCAACCTAAATGGAAAATTTAACATTTGCATCTACATACATACATATGTAAATCATACATGGTAATATAAAATAACAGGAAAAATGCAAATAACGTTTTATTCTAACATAAACATTCCACATGTTAACAACATTCCCACTCTTCCCACAACCTGCACAATTTCCGACCAAGTGCTGCTGCCGTCGCTGCTGGCGCCGCTTGCGCTGCTGCTATTCACTCTCGCACTCAATTAACACTCAGGCCGCTCTCTACACTTCCGCATCGCATTAAACATTACTCATACGCTCCGTAGCGCATTTTGGACAACTTTGCAGAAGGCATTAACACCAGCAGTGCGCGCGTGTTGTATCTGCTGTCCATTGTGCATTTTTTCTGCACACCATGCACCTTTGCAACAAAAAAACTTATCTACATATGAATTCTGTGTGTGTGTGTGTGGGTGTGTGTGTGAATGTCATGTGCTGTTTAGCTTAGTTATTTTGCCGATTGTTGTGCAGAAATTGCAGCGTAGCAAGCGCAGTGGCAGCGACATCACACACTCCAGCGAAAATGCCGCCAATGACGGTAGCGGTGACGCAGACGCCGATTTTAATACTGGCAATGGCGATAGCGATAGCGATGAGCTATGACGATGGTAATGACGAAATTTGCTGGTCACCACCGGTAATGGGTACGGATCTGTCACTGCGACAGTGACGCCAAATTATAGGCAATCGAAAGGAGCGATGCAAACTTGGATCGGCGTATTGGAAACAACGAAAATAGTTCAGAGCGGAATACATCTAGCGAGTTTGTGTGTTTGAGGTAATACCGCTGCAAGTGTATGGTTGAACTAATGGACAGACAGACAAACACAATGACGCTGCTAGTAGCGCGCAGAAGCCAAACGTCAACGGTCGCATTTTACGGCTGCAAAATGGAAAATTGGAGTACTTTTGCGCGCATCCAACGTTATGCTCTAAGAAATGTTTCGACTGAAGCTTTTAGCCTGATTCTGCAACAACAACAAAAAAAGTACTACACAGCAGCATAGCGCATCACCAACATCGACATCGACATCGACACCGGCAACAGCAATGGCAACTGGCGGCAATCGTATTACCTTTCCACGCCGGCAACTCAACTCATGCCGCACGAGCGTTCTGTACACGTTTACGCCTTTCGTTCCGCTTCGGCGTACGTCCGCTCGTTTCGGGGCTAGCCGTTTGCCGACAATTGGTGTGATGCAATCGTGATGACGACAAAATGAATACGTCAATTAAGTCAGTATTGAGGTTAACTGGTGCTACGAATGCGGCTGTGAAATTGTGGTCGTAGCCAACCTGCCACCACTCTGACATTCCATCCAGGTTGTGGTGTGTAGAATTTGGAGCTATGCCTAAAGGCTGCCTTGCACTAATCCTACACTGCTACTGCTACTACTGCTGCTTGGCTGCTTGGCCGCTGGCGCTGCTACTGTGCTACAGCTGCGGCACCTTTTGCGGAATTGAAGTCTACCATTGGCGCTGCCTACCGTCAACCTTCTCCTATTCCCATTTATGTGGCGCACACACCACTTGCACCAGTGCGTCCATATGCAAATGTGTCGATGTTTGTGCTGGACTCTAAGTGTGCCTTGCTACATCTCTTGTTTTTAGTGTTTTTGTTTTTAGTTTTATTTTTCGTGCAACGCTGCTGCTATATTTCAAATGCGTTCCAATTTGTATTACCTTTTTCATTCACTTTCTTGTCTTCCTTCTTCGTTTCGTTTAATGCTTTGCCGCTTTTTGTTTTTTGTTTTTTGTTTTCTTTTTTTCTTGTTTTTGTTTTGCTTGTGGCTTTGTTGTTCTTTGCCGCATTTGCCGCTGTGCTGCTTTTTAATTTTCGAAAAGTCATGTACTTGTGTGATGTATTCCTGCGCCCGCCGCGCTCTGCTGAGTGGCAAAACATGAAGTGGAGTGGCAAAGGATATATGACAGGGATTCAGTGGAAGCCACTTCAGCGAGGATTTGTTTCCCCATTTTTAGTTCTCTATGCTATTCGCTTTAACTATTCGTTTTTATTATGATACTTATAGACATAAATATATACATATATACCCATACAAACATATTTACGTACATACACCAAAAATATTTCTATATACCCTGTCGGAAAAAATATTGTTTTAAAGGCAGGTTTAAAAGTACTTTTTACCAAAAAACTAACTTTATCGATACGGTGATTTCCTAGGACTAAGTACTTTTAAATATATTTGACAGAAAATCAAAAAAGTTTTTTTCGAACAGCAATAAAATGTTTTTATTCTCAACTATTTGAAATTTCGTATGTTTCAAGTTTTTTTAGACCCAGTCTTATTCCAACTACTTTCAAACTGGTCCATTTCAAATTATTAATAAAAATGCATAGTCAACTTTTTAGTAACAACAAAATTTTTATTTCTCATTTAAACAAAAATAAATTTCAATTTTAATTCAGTATACAAACAAAAAATATTTAATATTTTATTTCGAGCATCAATTCTCGAAAGTAATGTGAGTGCCGATTTCTTTTTTTTTTTAATTTCCATAGCAGAGTATCTCAAATACACATTTTTTTATTTTTTTTTTTTGTGTAGAGATGCCAGTAATTTTGTTTTTTTTTTTTTGGTTTTTTTTTGGGTATCACTCGGTCGAAATTTTTTATTTTTGGCTTTTAGGTTTTTTCAGAATTTTCGATTTTTTTTTCATTTCTTAACTTTATGCTAAAAAAAACTAACTGTCATAAAAAACCAAAAAAGGCAAATTTCCAATAACAAAACCAAACTACTTTTGTCAGTCTCATTTCGACCAGCTCTAACTCTGCAGATTTTAAACGAAATATTTATAGCCAGTATTTATCTACAAAACTATAATAATTAACAAATTTACTTATTACATTTTCATAAATTAACTGCCATTTGCTTAAATAACCCGAAAAGGCATTTCAAATGGCAACTCTCTCAAAAATATAGGTATGCATCTCGTCTTCGCTGAGGTAAACAGTTTGACACTCATATTTAATATTTTATATGCTTTCAGATAATTAAACTAAATTTGACTTTGAAAAAAGATGGCATTCCAAATACACCTATAAACTTCAACCCAGCGAAACAAATGGTTTGAGACCCATATTTTACTGTTAAGCTGTTAACTTATAATTTGTGTACTACTTTTGACTTTTCAAGCAGGTGGCAACCCTTTCTATGCTATAAGCTTTCCCCTCAGCGAATCGAACAGGTTGAAACCCATATTGGCATATTACATATACATAACTTCTGTATAATTTAATTAAATCCGACTTTTCAAGCAGGTGGCAACGCTCTCCAAAATATGGGTATGCACCTTCTTCTCGTCGAAACGAACCGTTCGACGCTCATATTTTCATCTTTTATGTAACTCGTATAAAATTTAATTGCATTCAACTTTTCGAACAGGTGGCAACCCTGTTCAAAATATTACCATCTATAAATCTTCTCCTCAGCGAAACGAACTATTTAAAACTCATATTTTAATATTTTGTATACTCGTATATAATTTAATAATATTAATAATAATAATAGTATAGTTTAATAAAATTTGGATTTTCAAATGGGTGGCATCCCTGTCCAAAATATATGCATGAATATTCTTCTCGCCGAGGCTAACCGGGGGACCACCATATTTTAATATTTCATATAACTTGAGTGCAATGGAATTTAATTCGGCTTTTCAAACCACCAGGCAACCCTAATAAAAGTTTGCAATGAACCTTCTTTCTGAGATGCACTGGTTTACACCGATATTTTGGCATTTCATATAACTTGAGTATAATGCAATTTAACACGACTTTCTAAATAGGTGGCAACCCTCTCTTAAGCATGCAATGCATTAAACGAGCAATTCTCTTATCTACCTAATATACACACAAAATTTCCTAAAAATCGGCCCGTTTCGAAAGAATTCGACCACAAACACCGTGAGACGAAATAAGATGCATATATAAGATATATCCCTGCAAGAAGCATACTGGTAAAATGACTAGTAAAACGGCCTGGAGCCATGACAGAAACTTTCCGTATTTTTCCCATCACATTCTTAAAGGCATCGGTAGATTTTTTGACCGTTTCGTTCCAAATGTTTCTATATGTGTGATTGTTCGTCCCGCTCTTTCTTAAAGCTTGTGCGCTTCACGCGAGATATTGCTGCACTGCTTACACACGTCACAACTACTCCACGTTTTACTAGTCAAATTACCCGTATTTTACTAGTAAAATGACCCGCATTTTACTGGTCAAATATCCAGGAATTTAATAGCCAAATGACCATCATTTTACCAGTTAAATAACCTGGAATTTAATAGCGAAATTACCAGCATTTTAAATGCCCCTTTGACCTGCTTAATAAAATCTTGTACTAGCATAATTCAATTCAATACAGTTTTTATTAACTAACTCGTTGGTTTTTTATATTATAAACTTATGTATATTTTGTAGTTATATGTATATATGCATATAATATATTATATTTATTTGATATTATACTTTTGTATTAGTTATATTTATCGTTTTTTTTTAATATTTGTATGCATACATTAGTTATATTTATGTAGACTTTGTTAATTGATTAAGTTAATAGTAGTTAAATCTATGTATGTATATACACATGTTATTTTTTTTGTAAATATTTTTTTTGCTTATTTCTATTGTGGCTTAGCTCTACACTCCTTCTTACTCCTTTCTCGAAGTCGATGCGTCCTTGTAATTTAAAAACATCTGCAGTAATAACCATATAAATTGAATTACAATTATTTATAAAAAAAGAACATTAATAATTACCAAAAAGAACCGTATCGACCAACTTCAATTTCGACAGAGCCTTTTTGTTACATCTTCCGTCCCAATTAAAAAGTTAGAAGACGTCGTCGCTGAAGACTCTTTTCAAAACAGCATCAATGTCCCCGGAAACTCCTTTGAGGAAGTACAAGAATGATATCTGCAAAGAGACTTTGTTTTACAAATAATTAGTGAAACGTTTTTAAAACAATACTTACAACTGCGTCCTCGTAGTTTTTTTCCTGCAATTTCTCCTCTATGTCAAAAACTGCATCAAATGGACTGCAGAGGCAGAGTATCCTTAAGTTCTGTATGGAGGTCTTCTCCCGTCTCTCCACTTATTTTGCACACCACCTGGTGAACTTTACGAACTAGCACCTTTGACTCTCTCAAAGCCTTGTGGTGCGCCAAAACGTCCGTTTTTTGGATCATCTGAAACAAATATATTATAAATATATATATTTAGGTTTAAGTACAGTAAAGCTTTGTATAATTTATTATTAATAATGCTCGACCACTTCTGAGCATCAGAATCACAACAATATAAAAACAATTATTGCAAGTCATAATTGCTGTGCTGCCACTCCAACTAAACAAAAGCTCTTGTACGTGTGATTTTTTTATTTTTACTCAATGAAACCATTAGGCAACCCCTGTCTTTTCGTTTCGTTCATTTTGCTTTTCTCACCACTCCATCATCCCTATGCATGCAATATGTGTAAGAGAGCGAAATATAAAAAATGTAATAATTTTCATGTCATTTGTTTTGGTGACAATCGAAAAATCTTGCAAGTGTGTGTACTTTTGGTCACTACATTTTTGCAGGGATGTTTGCATGTATCTATATACTTATAATTTATTGAAAATATATTTTACCACAAAAAAATTATAATAATACACATCAAAAGATCAACTCTGACTTCCACCTACTTTTTAAATTGGTAAACGTTTCCCGACTGTCTCCTTTTTTCCGACAAGGTAGGCATATGGCAATATGCTGCCTGTTTCGTGTACGTTCGTGCGTCTGTGTGCGTATTAATGCACCACTTCCTGTTTCATACACATTCCGGATCGTGCTGCATTCGTTTGTAGCACCACTGCACATTTTCTCGCACATCTATCGTTTTTCGAGTGTTTATATAAGCGCATCTCGTGCACAGATATAAGTATATATAAATATGTAAATGTGTGTGTGTGTCAAATCTGTATATGTATGTATAAAGCCCATATATAAACACCGCTTACCAAGCATGTGTGCGTGTATATATGTGTGTGTGTTTGTGTGTCTGTGCGTTTGTGTGTTTGCTCGTCGGATTGACACAATTTCCAGTTGTGCACTGCCTGGAATTTCGGGAGCTTTGCAGCCACCACACATGTTGTCGTCGTCATGTCTGCAAATGAGGTTGGCATAATTTCATTTCGTTTCAATTCAATTCGTTTCGTTCGCTGCTGTTGATGTAGGTCTGGATTTTCAGGGCAAACACGGCCAAGCTACGAACACTTTATAACGCGCTGAGAGCAATGCAGACAAATATAATTTGTATGTCTCTTTTCAATCGTTCTGTTATTATTTCTTTTTTTCTTCAATTTTGTTTTATTTTGTTATTGTTGTTTTTGTTTTTTGTTATTTTTTGTTTTTGTTTTTGTATTATTGAAGTTGTTGAAAGTAAGCGAGCTATTAAAAATCCCAGCTAATTGGAAAAGGTTACGAGCCGTAAAGGTTGGCAAAGATCTTGTTATTTTTTTTTTCTCCTCACATAATAGGTCATTTGCAAATGTGTGTATTTTATGCATTTTCTTTTGAGCAATTTCAATTATATTATCCATGTGCTAACACGTCTTAATATACATATGTACATACACATAATCATATACATATATTGCATAGATATGTATTGATTTATTAATTTAATTATTTATATTGCCTTATCGCTAGAGCTTGTAGACTAAATGTTTATTAACCTTAGTTATATTCATCAAAATTCAATCGATTTATTCGGTAAAAGTATATGTTAAATTAAAGTTATAATTACTAATTTATAAAAGTGCGTATTTTTCACCGTCACCTCTGTACAGCATCACTAATTCAAAAAAAATACCCAATTTATTCAAATGGATTCAGTTAAATCTTTCACGTATGTCGGACAAATTTTTTCTTACAAAATGTTCGAGACTTACAGTTATGCTGACGAAGTAAAAACTTTTTTGAATTTATATTACAAAATTTTATAGAACTAAAATACCTGTATTTATTGCTGTATACGAGTAGTGACTTTTAACTACAGATTTTCTTCATATTCATATCCACTGGTAAGTAGAATTATCACTTTATTTATATTTGCTGTATTCTAAATAAAAGTAATGCAAAAAAATGTATCCATCAAAGGAGACTTTCGCTTCAAACTAATTATATTCTGCACTTTGCTAGTATTCTCGGTTTGTCATTATTATCTTGGTTTATTTTATTGCAGATAATATCTCAAAATCGACGGAACGGGTTTTCGCTCCGTGAAGATGAAAAATTCGAGGTCTTGGCGACTGACAACAGCGACGACGAAGATGGTTTACTTCTTGATGAAGAGGACCAAACATAACGCAAGATATTGATGTGGGTATATCAACAGTTGAAATTTCCCAAATTTTCGTTGATTTGTTATAATTTTCTTTTGTTTTGCTGACCGTGTCGGTAGTTTTTTCCAATATGAGCAAACTCGTGCATTCCTTATATGGAGAAAATAAGCGAAACCACAACAAAAAAAAAATGTTCAAACATCAATGGAAATTGAATGGGGTATAAAACTGCATTTCCAAAAAACTACTAAAAGTAAAATAGATTTGCACAATTTTATTAAAATTTACATAAATTTGGAAGCTTTATGCTCTTAATCTAACTGAAAATTAATTAATAATAAATTAAGTGGCGTATAGTTATAATAAGTCCTAATGAGTGAAACATATTTTTATAAAAAATTATGAAAAAACGTTTCATCAAATACATCATAGGAATTCCCGTTTTGAAGAAACACATAGGAACTTGCATTTTATTGGTAATTCTAATGAGCAGAATAGGAAAGATCCTTCTTGTTATAGAGCATACCGTTTGAGACCACTTCAACCAAGGTTTTCAAAGCACTATGCCCAACACTAAAGCCCAGGCAATAGACGAACATATGTCAAAGTTCAAGGGTCACAATATAATGACGTAATGTATCAAAAAAAAGCCAAAAAAAACGTAGTTAAAAGTATGGTGTAGAGCCACTGAGACTGGATTAGATGAATCGATTTCAATAGATTTCTCAATTCCCCTAATATTACGCCCAGTACGCTTGAATAGAAAAAAAATTACCAAAATATACGCCAACCGATAAAAATATGGATCGTAGAGACATTTTATTACCAGTGGCAATGAAATATCTTCCGAAAAATGGATGGAGACTAAAACTGTGCTTTATTGACGAATTTCTTTTCACCCTTATCGACAACGACAGTTAATAGACGTGTACAAGATATATGGAGTTTAACTTGTCCGTAAGATCAGTTGGACCAAAACAAAGTATGTTACGAAGATCGAAAGGTAAAAATAAAATTCTATCTAAAGATTTTCTCGATCTACTAATAATTTATTGTAAGCTGTGTGAAGAAAAACGTGTTGAAAGAACATTGATTTAAAATCTAGAATTTCGCCAGGTAGTAGCTTTTCGTCTCGCCAAAGAGGCTTGCCTTAAATTTTTTACTGCCTTGGAATAGTTACATATGAAAGTTTAAGGCTTAAGGTTGAGGCCGATGGATGCAGGGTTGCATTCTGGCTTATTACCAACATTTACATTTTGCGGTTACCACAAGGTCGTTGTTACTGACTATTACATAGATATATAATACGTAAGAATGGCATTTAAATATATATTGAAACGGTAAAATATTTATAACTTAAGTGATGCAGAACCCAGTTAAGCTAAATATCCAGCTAGCAAGAAAAATAAAAAATGCATATAAAACCACCCCAGTATTTGCTTGTATACAAAAATAAATTTTTTTCATGCGCTATATAGAGGAAAGGGCTAAACACCGTTAGCAAAAATGTCAAAAATAAACCAGAGTTTTGAGCTACTTAAAACTTGCATTTTATTATACAAAAATATTATGGGCTACAAGACTGCTTGCTCGAAATGTTTTTAAAATTTCTAATTAAAAAGTGAGAAAATGTTTGGAAATTTTGAAAGAGTTTTTTGAAAATTTGAAACTATAGTTTATATTATAAAAAAAAAATATTATAAAAAAAAAATATTAAAATAAATGAATAAACATTTTGTTGTTTATGATATGCAAACTTTGCTCGATGGTCGTCAAATAACATTTGTAGTTTAATTATTTTCAATAGCTGACACTCTTCATTTAAATATTTCAGTTCCCTTTCATTAAATACAAAATTTTTTGGTTTATTATTAGGAAAGGGCTTTTATATTTATTTCCGGTTTAAAAATATTCGCCAAGTTTAATTGTTATTACTTGACTAAAAAAAAAGAAAGGACCGGGTTGACCGATTATTTCATTTCAAATAAAATAAAAGACCAAAAACAACTTTTTTCTAACGACTTTTTTTTATAAAAGTTATAAAATCCGGCGCCTGATATGTATACGTAAAAACTCAGTCATATGTAGTAGTTCATTTTGTCAATTATTTTTATGAAATACCACATGAACAAAAACATAATGCTACTTAGTAAATTTTGTTTCACATTTGTTTTAAATTTTACTATTATAGATAACACTGCGGAACAAAATTTTGCGGTCGGAGATGTTTAAGTCGATTTAGGGTAATTTGGGGGCGCTAATTACGAAAATAATATCAGTTTTGTCGAATTGGCTCAAGTTTTTCAGATAAAGACTTTTAAATATTTCACGAAAAAACCTAATTAAAAATACCAATATGGATTTAAATTATATTTTTATTGGGCGCCTGTATAAAAATAATACAAAAATAAAAAAAAATATATTATTTTCATTAATTAATTATAAAAAAATTACAAAAAACTTTTTCTGTAGGACCTCCTATTATGTCGTTGCACAGGACAATCCCGTATTAAGTTCCAGCAGTAGTCTGCCATCATGCGGTCGTTCCATCGACCTTGGTATCTTTCTTCCATTATTTTTGCATCCTAGTGGAACCATTCACCTTGTTCCTCACTGTAATCGCCTAGGTTGTCCGGGTATTTGTCCAAATGACTATGTAAATAATGTAATTTAATGCTCATTTTAGCTCCTAGTTTGCGAAAATTGAGAAGCATATCAGCAACTAGTTTTGTATAGTATGGTGATTTATGATTTCCCAAAAAAATTTTGATTACATTAACAACGCCCAATAAAAAATTCACCATCTTCAAGTCCACGCATACTGACCACTTATGTTGTGCATACAAAATCTTTGCTAAACAATTTTTGCATTTTCGTATTCTTCTTTTAGTTTGGTACTATGCCCGATTGGAACCGAAGCAAGTTTATTTTCATTGTGTAGCAACACACATTTCAGACTTCTTTTTGAGCTATCTATAAAAAGCCTCCAATGTTCGGGATTATATTCGGAAATGGCCATAGCACTCAAGAGTCCAGAGATATTGTTACAATATACAAGATTGTGTCCTTTGGTGAAATAAAGCAGAAGGTGTTGCTCTCTGTTCCTAAAGGCTGTAATAGCAACACCAGGTTGGAGACAAAATTTTTTTTTAGCCTCAAAGCCAGAAGTTCAGACGACTTTTTTGATAAATTCAAGTCACGAACCAAGTCATTGAGCTCTTCTGTAGAAAATCCCTGTTTCGTACAACTACTTTCTTCAAACTCACTTTCACTGCTATTTGTCGGATTTTCTGATGTCTCTGACATTTCAACATTATCACAGTTTGCTGCAGATGATTCTAAAAATACTGAAATTGGCAAATCATGACTGTGCAATACGGGGGGTTTAGCCGAGTTTACATTAGGATAAACCCAAGTACGTTTTTATGCCTGTTGAAACCTTTCACATAAACTGCACAAAAGTAGCAATCATTTAAATGATTTGTTGGCTCAGTCCATATCATCGGAACTCCAAAATAAAGACCTTTACGTCCTCCTTGGCTCCAGTATCGCAAAGACTCTACCCAAGATTTACAGACGATAAGGCAAAATTTCCCACATACATATATAGCAAAAAGTGTTGGAGTCGTTAACACAAGGTTTACGTTTCGAACTCATATTTTCCAAGAAAAAAACGAGCTATAATACTCGAAATAAGACACAAACTGTCGAATTGCATTTACAAGTCACGCGGTCGATAACGTGCAGCGGCTGGCAGGGACTGTTAGAGTTTTCAGGTATTTAGGCGAAGTCGTCGAGTTAATGCTTAGTTGTATTAACTCACCCGGCGTAACCGGCTGCCCTTGCTCTCTTGCAAGGGAAATAAAATATTTAAACCAACGAGCTACTTGTTTTAATAATTTATATAACAAAACTTATTGAGGAATAATTAAATTAATACAACTGGAACTGGGTCATATAATTTTTTTTCATTAATTTCTTAAGTTTCGTTTATCACAAGAACTAGTGCCAATTCAAAAAAAGTAAAAACACAGTTCGTAAGCCTACTACTAATGTTAATAAAAACTATTAACAAAATCATGACAGCAGGTTTTTTTTAATTTTTGTTACGCAGTGTAATTAATAATTTTGAAATGAGTAAAAATCTAAAGTATGATTTTATGCATGTAAATATTTTGGTTTTTAATAAATATCTCTGTACATATGTACATATTAATATATCCAAGCAAAAATATATATAGATATAAACAGACAAGGTGCATTCGAAGCTGTTTCAATTATTTAACATCATGCGGTATCAACGAACTGAAGTGAGTATTATAGAAGCGCATATGAAGCGTATTGAGTAAACAAAATCGGCAGCAATCAATTGCAATCTTTTTCACTCTCACACACTCTACCCCTTCTGTGTATATGTATGTATGTATGTATGTAAGTATTTTTGTGTATTTGTATTTTGTTACTTTGAATATTCGATTGGACTCTCCAGCTACCCACCCCCCCAATTACGCTCTTTCACACAATTCCACACGTGCGCGCTCATGCTCCCAAAGCTTTTCATGAAAGAGCGCGTGTATGCAAAAAGCTTTAAACTTCCGCTTTTGTATACATTTTTAGTGCACGTTTTCATAAAAAGAGTGTGACTGTGTGTGTGTGTGTCTTCATTCACGGTATGAAACACGCAGCGCCAAAACCCAGCGGAAAGTCACGAGACCAAACCATGACAATGCTGATGTGTTGCAGTGTAAAAACAAAAACAACAACAATGGGAATAAACAGCAAAGAGTCTAGCTAAATAACACCACACAAGGACACAACAACAACAACAAGAGTTACTCAGTTACTATGCCGCAACTTCAGAGCGAGTTGCCGGTCACTTTAGTGGCCACTTACTGCGGTACGTGATTGTGTGTGTGTGTGTGTGTGTGAGCGGTGTTCAGCATTGCAAAAGCGCCTGCGCTGCTTTGGAAAACAAAACAAAAAAAAACAAAAAATGTATCACTTTGTTTATTGCAAGAATTCCGCATCATTGGGCCTTCGGCAATGTTGCAGGAATTACCGCTGGTGCTGCTGGTACTGCCACTGCTGCCACTTCTGCTAATATTACATCTGCAACTTTAGCTGACTCAGCAACAACACAGCCGTAGCAATTTCAATACAGCAACGTGCACATTTCCGAAGTACATTTTGGATTTTTCTTTTCAGTTTTTTAAGACTTTTAAAACTTTTATTTTTTGGCTGGTGCTCTTAAAAGAGGAAATTAGAGCCATACGAAAAAAAAAAATCAACATTAATCACACACACACACATACATAGAGGCATGTGTATTTTGTTTTTTTTTTTTTTTTGTTTTTCCGTTCTCTTATGTTTCAATTTTTCTCATTTCTATTTTTTGGCTAAAAATTATGGTTAGGAAGCATGACGGGGTTAATGGACGCAATAATGTTGGCACGCGTCGCTCTACCCGCACCACCACAATGCTAGCGACCGCCGCAACGAAACGACTTGTCGAAGAGGCCAACTGGCAGTCAGTCAGCAGAACGCCGCTTGTTTGGCTCACTGGTTAGTTGGCTACTTGGTCGCTGGCTTGGCGGATCGTAAACAGTGAGCCGCCGAAAGTTGGCAAGCGTTGGCAGGAACAATGCGCCAGCAATGCAACAGCGTAAGTTTGCTCGCAAATCACCGTTGCTGTGGCAGCGCCCTCGGAGTCGTTCTTGAAATCGGCATTTTTTCATTTTATTTTGTTCTTTGTCTTACATAAACACGATGTTGCTGTTTTCAATACTACAGTATTTTAAAGGCGCTATTTTGTATATTCTTAGAAATAGCCAAAGAGATAACATGCAAAATTTTTTCTTTACGTTTTGTTGTAATTTCGTTAAAATGCTAAAAAAAATTTTAAAATTTATATCGCATTTTTTAACTTAAAACACCTTTTTGGGAAGCTGTACCTTTATCTATGTAGCCACAAATTAATACTTATGTCGAAAAGGTCTTTTTTTAACCTTTTAACCTTTTTTGGGAAGCTGTACCTTTATCTATATAGCCACAAATTAATACTTATGTCGAAAAGGCCTTTTTTTAACCTTTTAATTTGTGTCCGACTTTCGTGAAAGTCGGCAAAATTGGTGTCCTATGAACAGTTTGTACCTCTATAGATTAGTAATCCACTAAATACTTTCCATATAACACTAAATAGTAATGATGATAATAAATGAAGTAAATGAAATAAATTATTTATTATTTATGCGTACCCGCGCAGTTTGGTTGCCGACCAAATTTGGAAATATGGTAAACAAAAATGTTGTTTTTTTTTTAGAATTTGACAGAAATAATACATGTTTCAAAAACCTATCTGAAATTTAAGTCATATATATTACGAGGCATGTGGCGTGTTTACGTAAGGTCTGAGGGTCTCGTAAAACTTGGGGCCCAACGACGTCTGCACGAGCCAGAGCCTTTCTGTATATATTTAAGTTGTAAACCACTCACGGCAGCAATACAAAAGGTAAAAGGCAATCCAGCCCATCGGACAATATTCGGTCAGAACGCCTACGAGGATCGATAGTTGTCGTGTTGTTAGCGCTCAAAGCCTCTTGGAATGCCTATGGTCTACTACCACCCAGAGGGTCCTTGCAATTCTGCATATCGTAATAGTTGCCCAGCGCTCGCTGAGCTGACATGGAGCCCATCTGTTCAATAGAAGTCCGTAGGCAGCCAGAGGAGCTCCCACCATCTCTCTGCCTTCAAGGGTGGCCTGCCGAGCGAGCTCATCACTCGAGCTCGAGTGAATAACCAATCGGCTGCCTCCTTGATTACGGACACCTGCGCCTGAAACACGCTATATATATAAAATGTGGGCATGGTTTTCCCGAGTTCCGCTCGGAGCATTTTCGGTATATATATGTAAGTATATATCTACATCGGTGGATTTGGGTTGTTAAAAACCACCAAAACGCTACTGCGTTATAAAAAAAAAATAATTGAAATATGCCATATCTTACTTCGACTACTTCTCGTACTGTTAGATTATAAAAATAAAAATAATAGAAAATAAAAACGTATTTGTTCTGATGTTGTGATTTTCCGTCAGAGTAAAAAGTTGATATAGTATATTGGAACGATTTTCCGTCATCCCGTGACGAGGTTGGCTTGGAGACAAACCGGTTTCGGCGTTGTGAGTTTCAGAGTCATTCTGTTCAGTTGGAGTCTACTGGTTCGTATTTATTTCTTTTTAGTATATTGAGAAGAAAACGAAAAAAACGGTAGAAAGGAAGGTAAGGAAGGAAACACCATAAAACAACTAAAACGAAAATTTAATGACAACAATGTAGTTTGTAGTTTGTAGTGTAACAAAAAAGGAGGAAGATAATAAAAGAGCACTCATATCAATTAGAAAAGACCGAAAACGCCGGTTTGTCTTCAAACTAAACTGAACAAGGTATGACGGAAAATTGTTATAATATAAATCATATAATAAAACCCTATTTCACTATATTTTTTTTATGTTACTCGAACCCTCAGCTCATGCAACATACTTAGTATTAATATAAAATAAATTATGATTAATTTAATAATTTTATAAAAGTAAATTCCACCTTATAAAATTATTTTTTTAATATAATTTCTCTTAAAATAAAAATTAAATAATATTAAATATTACCATTTTAATAAATTATGAAATTAAATAATTAAAAGATCCCCTATTATTTAATTTAAAAGTTGTTTAAAGATTATTATTAGTATGCAATCAATTATATATTTTATTCAATAAATTTAACAATATATATAACATATCATATTGCATGCATGTAAATACAAATATTAAAATTCCCCTATCATTTTAATTTAGTTAATTTAATAAATTAATTCATTTTTGTTACATCTAAAAAAATGGTTTAAAATTTCCGTTAAAGTTACTATTTAACAAAATTTATAAAAAGAATAACATGCAATGGTACTTGATATATGTTATATATTAGGCAAAGGGAAATCTCATGTCACACTTCGTCACAAATCGGAAATCACCCACCTCCCCCTTCCCCCCCTTCCAGTGCGTTACGTGATATGCGCAAGACCCCTAAGTAATTAAAAATTCTAGAGATAATTAAACTCTAATTTAATTTAAAATAATTTGTATTTAAAATAATTTAACAAATAAATAATAATGTAATAAATATTATAAAAAAAATGTATACTTAAAAATATTTTTTTACATTGTATTTTTAAAACATGGTTTATTATTACTGCGATTAATTAAATATAAATTAATAATTAATTTAAATAACAATAAGTTTCCAAAATTAAATCTATACTATAAATCGCTCACATTAAATAAAATTAAAAATTAATTTAAACTCTAATAATGTCTAGAATTGTTTTTTATATATAGGTACATTTATATTTTCCGGCGGCGCTACTATCTGGAACATGCATTTATTTAAATTTTATTGTTATTGGGCCTATACATATCTAACATTAAACTAATCACTTTACTGAATAATAATAATTTCTTTACCCCCTAATTTCTTTATCTACGAACTTTCAGTCAATTCTACCTTATGAAACTTTAACTGAATAGCTGAAGCTGAAAGAAATAAAACGGAATTTCGCACGTCTAACCGCAATCCGGAAGTGTACCTCGCGCATACATAAATGTATAAAGGAGTTATTATTGTAGAATTCAAGCATTTTACTTTTGCTGCTGTTGTCGCATTGCCAACTCGCTCGACGACAACAAGTACACTCTCATTTCATTTTTATTTTACCACTACTTCAGTTTTATCACCTTTTTGTTTTTACTATTTGCGTGAATTTTCGCGCGTTTGCATTCAAATAAAAATTGAAGTACAAGTAAAATAAAAAATAAAACTTAAAATAATACAAGTAAAATGCAAAAAAAAAACCAAAAACAATATAACAGCATAAAAAAGTGTCGCTAAAATAAAAGAAGCGGCACTGCAGGCACTACCACGCACATTTACACACACACACACACTCTTGCATGCATATGTATGTATGTATGATGTATGTGTGTGAGTACACACTTTGCTACATACTCGTACTACTTGTATTGAGTTGAAAGTTGTTGCGGAAGAAAACTTGAATGGCGGCGCGCCTGTGGTGTCTGTTGATGACGGCTCGAATGATGCTGCGGCTGCTGCTGCTGCTGCAGCGGCGCACTGCAACGGAAGATTAAACTTTACCAACGCATCGTTGATTCGTGCCAGGTGGTAATACTTACAGCAACTGCATTCTGGCATGCACTTTTCGACATACATACATACATATTATTTATGTATATAAATCCATATAGTAGTAGTAGTAGTAGTTTGGCCCCCATGCACCAGTACGCGCTTAATTGGAATGCTGCGTTGGTAATGGGTTGATTTTTTATTGCTTACCCATATATTGTTGTTTTTTTTTTGTTTTCATTTTTTATTATTGTTTCGGAGGTTTGTCACAATATTTGCTTGTATTTTGCAATTCCATGATTCGACATGGGAATACCAGGATTACCACAAAAATGCACGAAAATAAAATTATATCGAAACTTATTCTGAAATGCACGCAAATTACTTTACTTTTTAAATTTAAATATTTAACAAATGTGTTGCCATTAATTTATACATTTTAATTTTTTTCCTCACTTTGAGGATTTATTTCTGAGCCCGTGCTGAATGATAATTTTATTGTATTATAAAAAGCAGCAAATGTTGGGAGTGTTTTAAGTTTGAGTATATTTAGTAAGAAATTTCGATTTTTTCTTAACTTTTTTCTCGTTTTATTTATATCAGCAGTAGTTAATCACTGTTTTTTTCTTTAACTATGTTTGGAAATAGAAAGGTGGAGAGTAACAGTTTATTACATATTTTTAGTATTAATATAAAATAGTAAATTATTAATATAGTAATATTAAAAAATTAATTTCCTTCTTTAAGTAAACACAAATTATTATATATATATATATATATACATATATAAATATATTTATTTTAAAAAAATTACACAACATTTTCGTTTTATTTATTTTAAAAATAATTTTTTTTAAATATTATTTACAATCCAAATTCTTATGTTATTCATTTCTAAAAGTAAATATTTTACATTTATATAATTTTATAATTTAATAATAGTTTTCGCTATAAAATTAATTTAACAAATACATATTAAACAAACAAATATTTTAAACTTTACATAAATTAATATAAATATAAACACAAATTACGTAAATATTTACTAATTATTACAAACTAAAATCAAAAGTTGACTTTATTAAATTTTAATAAAATATAAACTAATAATCAATTTAATAATAAACAGTTATTTTATATTATAGTAAATTAATGCAAATAAATTGAATTATACATATAATTATCTACATTATTACTTACTTACTTTATTGACTTTATAACCGCCTAAGAGATTTCGGCCGAACTTCTCCTACAATTTCTGGTACGCATCTTGATCTTGTAACACAAATGAAGGGACCCTCAATTTTACGCCGACTACGAACGGCGAATGTTTTTTTTGTTATGAGAAGTTTTTTCATGGCAGAAATATACTCGGAGGTTTGCCATTGCCTATCGAGAGGCGAACGCTATTAGAAAAAATTTCTCTATAACTTGCCCCGACCAGCATTCGAACCCGGGACCAACCGAATGAAGCGCGCACACGCTACACACTCGACTACGGTGGCCGCCGTTAAATAAGGGCTAGGGATGGTTTTTGTATGATTTTTTTTTTAATTTTCGAAATTTTGATTATCGACTTGAAAGGCTATATGTGTACCGAATATGGTAAAGTTTGGTCAAGTAGTGGTCTGGGATACATATGTAGATTTTTCTTCTAAATTGGGCGAGCCCATGTCCATTTTCCAAAAGAAAATTTACTTACATATTCCTTTCCCCATCCCAATTCTAAGTATGAAATTTGAGAAAATTATATTTAGTAATTGCTGGCATACCGAATTTTTTTTGGATTTTCACAAAACACCGTTATGTGGACAGTACTAACCTACCTTGATTCCAAGGCAATATGTCCACTAAGTTTTGTAGAGATATGTACATAGCTCAATATTAACTCGGGTAATTGACTGCCAGAGCGGACGAACAGACAGACATGGTTTAATAAAATTAGCTATTTATTGTAAGAATTTTGATATACATACTATGTATACAAATGTGTATATATCTATCTCAGTTGTTTCATGCTGTCACAAACAACCGTTTGGTGACCAAGATTATAATACCCTGGGCGCTAGGCAGTGAAAAGCTACAAAAAATTACACACGACTTCTGCCTCAAAATTTAAATACTAACTAAAGTCCGAAAAGCTCAGAACGCCTAAAAGTAGCAAAACTTTTTACATTTCCAAGACTCTAGTGACAAACAATTATCACAAACTAAGTTCGAACTTGGTTCTGGGGCACTACAAACGTTAAATACAATTTGGACAATAAAATGCACAGTTTTTTTTGATAACGCGTTGATGTAGGTCTAAAATACATTACGATAATTAAAAATCTTTGAAATAAGAAGATTCATTCCCACCGGATTCACATGTATTTTATCGATAAATTAGTTGGCTAAAAGTTCTTCTCTAGATTTTTAGAACGAAAAACGGTGTAATTTATCTTCGTATACCTTTCAAAAATTAACAAAATCTTTGATTCGGTGAAGAAACTCCCATATCTTTTAGATTTACTGCCTTTGGAGTTGACAAATTTTAGCGCCTAAAACGCCTGTAAAACATTAAAAACTTTGAAAACAACAATTCCTGAAAATACTAATGTGGAGTTGTAGCTTTGGAAAAATGCGTCCGAAAGCTTTCTCGTAATGCTTTATTAGTTTACATTTTATTTTTACATAACAGTTATGATTTAAAAGTCGATTTTTCAAGCAGACGTTAAAGATTTCTTCAATTTTCAATTGCCAGTTGGTGTGTGCAAATATGTAGACATACTACATATCAAAATAAACGCAAGTTCCGCATAGACCACTATGGCCGTTTGGTTATTGCGCCGTTGGCTACAATGCACCAACAAATTCCTTTTCTATTTACACCAAAAATTAATGGACTCTTTGGTTGCATTTAAAATTCTTCTTCTCCTTGTGCGTCCCCCTTTCCTTTTTTCGTTAGTCAGGAATTTTCGGGAATGGCCATGGTATTCGACATCAAATATATAAAAAGAGGCGTAGCAGACTAGCAAGGCTAACGAGTGCACAAATTTACAACTACAACATACATATCTACATACATACGTATACTACGTCAGCTATCAGTGCAAACGTGCGCTCACAAAACTACTAGACGCTTACAGGCGAAAAGTTACCGAAGCAGCGCATACGGGACTATAATTAATGGTTTCAACTTTTACTCGATATTTCCTGTTCAGTGTTTATTATATAAAAATGTACCTAGATACAGTGGCGAGAAGAAAAAAAACGGTCGAATGTTTATTTCTTAACAATTTTAGCAGGGTTTTTGATGCTAATTTTTTGAAGTAAACCTTTTTTTAGTAGCAATGATTTTTTACATTGTGTAACAAAAGTTGTGTCAGAATATCCCATAATGAAAGCAGCGTCAGAATCGCTTTACTAATTTCTACCACTATATTTACTAACTTCAACCACTTTTGTTACTAATGCTAAAACTCATTTCTACCACTATTTTTGTTAATCCTACTACTTATACCACTATTTTTATTAATTTCATCTACTATTTTTACCAATCGTACTAATAATTTGTATCACTATTTTTACTAATTTCTACCACTATTTTACTATTTTCTACCACAATTTTTACTAATGGTACTACTAATTTATGTCACTATTTTTACTACTTTCTACCACTATTTTTACTCATTTCTTCCACTATTTTTACCCATTTCTACCACTATTTTTACTAATTTCTACCACTATTTTTGCTAATTCTACTACTTACTTATACCACTACTTTTATTAATTTCTTCTACTATTTTTACAAATAGTACTAATAATTTGTATCACTATTTTTATTAATTTCTTTCACTATTTTACTACTTTCTACCACAATTTTTACTAATGGTTCTACTAATTTCTATCACTATTTTTACTAATTTCATCCACTATTTCTACCAATTTCTACCACTATTTTTACTACTTTCTACCACTATTTACTAATTTCTATCATTGTTTCTACAAATTGTACTAACTGTAATACTGTTTTTTTTTTATAAATTTTATATCAAAATATAGTTCATTGTGCAACAAAAACCATGTACAAGCTTTATACAAAATTTAAAATTACACAACGAATTTCCTTCAATTCTTATCAATTTTTTTAGAAGTACCTTAAGAAATTTTTTGGGTAAGCAGTTTTGCAGCCCATTTAATTTTAATATAATAAAGAGAAAGGGAGTTGAAGTAGCGAGAAACTACCGCTGATTTATATAATTTTTTTTAAATTATTGCGCCTGGAAACTCCATTTCTTTTTTGCCTTTACTGGTACATAATTTACATGGTAGGAAATGCAGAATACACTTGGCTTATAAAATTGTTACAAATCAATACGAGTTTTAAAAAAATGCATGAGTTTTATGAAAAAAGGTGCGGGAGACTAAAAATTAATTAAAAATTAAAAAAAATTTAAAAATTAACGGTTTTTCTAGCCACTTTAAACTTGCGCTTTTTTAAAGTAAAATTTAATAAGCTATAAAACTGCATACCCAAAGATTTTTTAAAAATTGTTTCAAACTTTTTTTAAATTGTTATGGGATGTTTTTAGTTTTTATACATTTTCTATAAAGTTAAGAGTTTTTGTTACACAATATTGAACTTTATTTTTATACAAAATTTACGAAAAAAATGTTCGCAAAAAATCTTGCTAATATTGTAAAACGAGCAACATTCGGCCGCTTTTGCACGCCACTGCACATAAATATCCACAAAAATGCATATACCACATACATATATATGTATATATATATAATGGCTGCTGCGCAACCGTTTCGTAATGCTACACGACTTCTGAGCGCGTCCTGCGCTATATGTTTCCCTACATTTCTGTGAGTCTGATTGTGCGCCTGCGATTGGACTGCATCTCTTTGCTTTAGTTTTTTGACTGCCTATTGGCATGAGTGTCTGCATTTCTATGTATAGAGATTTATGTGAATGTATGTATATGTATACGTTTTATGCTTGAAATTGTGTAAATCAGTTTATTTATTTGTCGACGTCTATGTCGGCATGCCTTGCGCCAGCTTAGCGTACAGCTGCCGACTGGCGTACGTGTCGCGCGTGTTTTTTTCTTCTTTGCAACTCGATGCTTTATATTTTTGAGCAGCGCTTTGTGCGCCACAGCAAATTTTTTTTTCACGACTTTCTTCTCCAGTAGCCAATGTACTAGCTGCTGTTACTGCTGTCAGCGCCGTGCTATGTACGGCTTGTCCATTTTGTACGCCTCAGATCTACATGGTCGGCCGGTGAGAGGTGGTGCTTCGTTTTCTTCATGCCACTTACCCCACGCTCCGTTCTCATTTGCGAGTCAGCATCTTCATTTCCTTGCTCCTCTTCTGCTTCACGCGTCTCTATAGTAAAGCCAAGCATTTTAATATGCGCTTGAAATGTTGTTGACCTTATTCGCACGCTTAGCTTGGACTGGCTGGAGCAACAGAACGGGTTCGGCGCAAGCGAGGTGGTTAAATGAATGCAGACCGAGTGCAGACCATCGTCATCAGGTCTTCCCTTTTTTTCGGAGGAAGTCAGAAAAAAAACATGTAGTATTAAAAAAAAAACACATTACCTTAAGCCTTTAAATTTGAAATACATATTTAGGTATTTGCACATTGCGATGATAAAACTAAATTTTTCTTAAACATTTTCCAGCATTCTTTAAGGAAGCTATAATTACATTGGAGAGTAACACTTCTATCTAGCATGGATTTCAGCCGTTCCATTTTAAGATTGAAGCTTTCTAATTCCATTTTAGTAATTTTCATTCAGCCTCTTATTTTTTAAAATCTTTTATACATAAAAAATAACATGGGTATATTTTCTTATGAAATTCTTCGAGAACTTATGTGTATATAACTAAGTATAATATATCAAAAAGTTCTTTTAACTAACCGACCAACACAGAAAGAAAAAAGACTATATGAAATAAAAACCGAATAGAAATGGAGCAGAAGAGTAAATTAAAATATCTGTGCATATTCAGCGGATTACTCATACGCCTGGGCGGACGTCGTACCCAGTGTTTATTTAATTTTTTTACTTAAAACCTTTCATAACTAACATTTCAAAATTATATTTTTTACATATTTTTATAACTTCTTTTTCAATGTTTCTTCAAAACCAACACTGAAAAAATTGGCACATAAGAAATGAGAAGTAAATTAATATTAAGCTGGAAAACGCAAGTCTTGTATTATGATTGTTTTCTTTTCTTTATAGATCAAACAGAAAGCGAAAAAGACTTAGTTTGGCTTTAACAGATTGAAAAAATATCAATTACTCGACGAGTTATAGCCAAAAAACCATATAAACAATATGCAAAGTTCGAAGGTCGATAAAAAAAAATCGAACTAACGTAAACAAACGCCGCGATACGGGCTTTCTTATTTAGCCTCTATTTTCACCCCTCACTCTCAGAGTCGACCTAACTTTTGCTAACCTGAATTTGTTCCACAGTGATATTCTATCGCATATATAATTATTTTGGGCTGCGGACTACAGATTTGTGAATTGTGTCATATACACCGATGCCATACGAGTGCGGTTTAGGATACAAATTTCGGGTGAGTTTTTCCAATTGATCAAGTGAGAATTTATAATAAAAGTATTTTGTTTTCAACAATAGGTTCTGAAAGATTTGCATTTTTACGAAATGGCAAAGCTGAGACACAAATTTAGGGAAAGCAGAGATTCGTATATGGCAAAATGTAAAGACTTCAAGGCTTTAAGAGCTTATTTATTTATTTAATTTTGCTCTTCCCCTTTTCCTAGATTATGTTTATTGGAGCGATCTTTCGTTACCCCTTGATCAAGTTTGGTTTGGAAACAACCCAGTGTTGGCATTGTGCCCTCTTCTGTGTTATTTTTCCATTTATTACTTCACTTCCACTGGTCTGTTTTCAAAAGCTATTGTTATTAGCTGGTAGCAAGTATTAGCTTTACGTAGGCTTCGCAATTTTGGTTTTAATACGCAGTTGTTTCTGCCACATTTATAAGAATGATGTATGTATGTTGTAGTGCTTAAGCCTTTGTTTTGGTTTTTATAAAGAAATTTTAAAAGGTCAGATATTACGTCGGATTTGGTCAGATAGTCTGTTCGTTCATTATTTTTCCGTCAAATTTTTTCTGTTATTTATGTAGGGATGTTTATATATTTCCTTATTTCTATGAACATCAAAATATGTACATCTCTTCATGGGCGTTCTTTCTTGTTATCCATTTATTGTGAGTATATCAAGCCGAATATATATAAAGTGATGTCGAATGTCCAACAACAAAATTGACATGTATTTTTTTTTTACTATTGCGGCTTGTGCTGCCAAAGTCTGTACGTATTTTACTTTTGCTTTCATGGCTTCAGCTTTCAAGCCTTAAAAGCAGCGAAAACAAAATGCATGTAATTTGACATTTCTAGCCATGAGGCGAAATTGCATAGCTGATCATTCAACTCCATCTTATATGAATTCGCCTTGGTGTATATCTACTACTAAATACACGGGGCTTATTAAATAAAATATTTACATTATTTAAAACTAATTTCAAATTCATGCGAGTTATAATTAGTAATACGAGGGTTGCCTTTTATATTTTGCGTCATCACAACACTACATGTGATTAGCTGTAATTAGATATTTTTATCGTAAATTTTGGTATTTTTTGGCATAAACTAGCATATAACTTTTTCACTTACGAGTTTTATTTGTGTTTATTTATAGTGGGTTTAAAAATTCATATTGCCTAAAAATGGAATTAGCCCGTGAACATTTTCGTGCGATGATTTACTACGATTTTCGATTTTCAATCAACTTACTTCTACTTTTGGTATTGAATCACCACACTTAGCCATTGCGAAACGATGGTACAACGAGTTCCGACGTGGCCGACAATCTTTGCAGGACGAATTTCGTGAAGGTCGTCCAAAAACGGTGGTTGTGCCAGAAACAGTCGATCCAGTGCGTCAATGTAGATCAAAGCACGTCTGTAACATCGTAACAGGTTACAAATCTTGGCTCTATGCATATGAGTCGGAAACAAATCAGTAATCGACTGTATGGGTGTTCCAAGACGAGCCTAATCCAACAAAAGCTGTTCGCGCAAGAAGCACCTCAAAGCAAATGGTCGCCTGTTTTTTCGGAAAATCTGCTCATTTCGCAACTATTCCACTAGATAAACTTAAAACGGTCAATTCTGAGTGGTATACAACCATTTGTTTGCCAAAAGTTTTTGAAGAATTAAGGAAAACCAACCGCCGAAGACAAATCATTATTCACCAAGACAATGCGAGCTCTCACGTATCGATTCACACAAGAGAGTTTTTGAGGACTCAAAAGGTCGAATTGATGGGTCATACGCCTTACAGCTCTGATTTGGCACCTAATGATTTCTTTTTATTCACAAGCATCAAAAAAAAAAGAAGCGAGGTCAACGTTTTTCAACGCCTGAAGGAACTGTACAAGCCTTCAAACAGCTCGTTTTAGAGGTATCCTCTTCTGAGTGGCAAAAGTGATTTGAAAATTGGTTCAAGCGAATGCAGAAGTGTATTGACTTGGATGGAGAATATTTTGAAAAACAATAACACTATTTTCCTTAATATCTAACTGGGTTTTCATTATTAGGCGCAAAATATAAAAGGCAACCCTCGTAGATATGGCGACCGGCAAGATGAATAGGGGCAATAATAACTTTTAACTGAGTAGAGCGTTAAGCTGCGATATGATTGCGGTTTATTTTTTAATTTAAGGTGTAATGGTATGCATTTTTAACTTATGATCTTAAAAGTTATTGGTTTTGTAAAATTTATATCTGTGCTGATAAAACTCAATTATATGTTCTCGCAGATTATCGTATGCAACAGAACTTTTACAACTAAAGTTATAAAAATTTTGTTCCAATCGCTAAATAATTGAACTGTTAACAAGATTGGGAGACATATTTGACGATGTTAATTTTTTTCCTAGATTTAGTAAAAATTATTTGTGAATATATACGTCTTAAAAATAGTATTAAAAAGGGGGTTCAAAGAGCCGATAATGTTTCCCTTTTTTTACTACATTAATATGCGTTGCCGAAATAGACCTACTAAAAAAGTGAGGTTAAGTAAGTGACATCAGCTTCTCTATTCCATCATGGTGCTGGATATATAAATTTAAAAAAACTTGACATTTTTCACTTTCACTTATTTCTTCTGGACGCTATGTGTCGGAGACAAATGTAGGTAAGCGGGGTTAGTACATTTTTTCTACTCGTAAGATTTTTTCTACGAGTATTAAACCATAAACAGAAAACAAATAGCCACTTACTTTACACGTTAGTTCAAATTGATTCCAAAAATGCCTATATACAAACAAATATTTAGTTCCAATACAACCAACTCTTCGGTCGCCCTTTTAAAATAATTTCCCTGCCATTTTAAATTCTTTACTTCGAGTAAAATTACCGCAAAAGAGCACTAGAAACTTTACAAAGATTACTTTTAATTAAAAATGTCCACTTTGCTTATGAATTTGCATCCACCCTTTCAAGTTTTTTGTGGTTTAAATCAACAGCAATTCGTGGAGAAGCGCAGCAGGTAATCACCATTGACAGCAAACCCATGTCCCAAAGCATGCCAGTGAATTGGCAGGAAGTTTATTATAACTCACAACCCCAGAACATTTCCGCTATCAGCTTCCGCTTCAAACACGCTGAGCTAACTGTCTTCTTAGCAAAGCACGACATACTGCGTTTTTTATAGTTAACCCTTTCTTTGTGCTTCTACTATTCCCTATTTTACTCTTGTGTCATACTTATCACCAAAGGGCGCTACCATAATAGCCGGCAAACTTATTCAAAATGAAAACATCATAAAAAGCTGCAGTTCATTTTGCTCACGCTGAAAGGTGTTGGGTGGGTGGCGTCATAAACAATAAAAATAAATCCCATAACATTTCTTACCAAAAAAAAAGCAAAAAAAAAAAAACAAAACAAAAGACGACAAAGAACACCACCGAAAATGACAAGAACAACAAGACGACCAAACACACACAATCAAAATGGAAGAAATGAAGTAAAGAAAAGCTGTGTTGAGCGCCGTTTACAGCGGGAAATGCAATCAAGCGTCGCAAAGCAGCCCAAACTCTCACAAATGCTACCTGGCGCAATCGGCCAGCTGGACAAATGGGGAGCACTGTCGGTTAAAATTGAGACGGTCGAGCACAGCAGATCAGTGGTGGCATTCGCTTCAATAGCTGCGTTGTGAAACGCTGCGTTGCGGTTTTTCACTTGTTCAATTTGAGCGGCTACCTGGAACTTCATCCATTCACACGTTCGTACTATGTCCGTTGGTAGTTGGTTTATCCTTTTGGTTGCTGGTTTGGACATACTGTGGATTATTATTATTATTACTATAACAGCGTCTGCATGTGTGCGTATATGTGTGTGTCATAGCAGTGTTCATTTTTTGCCATTGTATGCGCGCTTCCAGCTGCTTTGATAAAGTTTTCACGAGAGTTTTCACGTAGGTGCATTTACGCGCCACTCAATCGTTTAATAGTTGTTGTTTTTCCTGCTGCTACTTTTCTATATATTTACATTTATGCATACTCTTACGTGTTAGTGTGAGTGTGTGTGTGTTGGCGACTTAGTGCTACTATGAAAATTGCAGAAAAACTGCTGTGTAAACTTTTCGTGTGCAACTCTGATATCGCATGTGCTGTCTGGCAGTGCAAAGTGTTTTCGATTTGCAACAAAACCGCAAATATACACACCCACATCGAAACACATCACCGTTGGATTACGTTCATTTACATTTGTACAAACACACACATACAAACACGCACATTTGGGTGGAAAGTGAAGCAGAGTATTGGGTATAAAGGCATTCGAAATTCACACGTATGCGCAGATATAGCCATTTGAGCCGTGCGACATATTTGATCTTACAAGAAATGTATAAATACTTTCAAGTTCCAACTATCATCGCCAGATGAAGGATCTACATAAGTGTGTGAAAGATAGTTTGTTGTCCAGTAGTATCAAAATTTTTTTCGAGTTTGAAGAAAAGCTCCGCCAAATATCTTAGCAAGCCTTTTGTAACAAAAGATCAAATCCCTTTTCTTCTAACTACTACAAACAGACCTATTCTCATTAGGTTAAAAAACTCACCTTGAACACAGCTGATAACAGTGCGGAACAAAAATTTAAAAAAAACCTGCGGTTATGATTTTGTTAATAGTTTTTATTAACATTAGTAGCAGGCTTACGAACTGTGTTTTTACTTTTTTTGGATTGGCTTTAGTTCTTGAGATAAACGAAATTTAAGAAATTAATGGAAAAAAAATTTTATGACCCAGTTCCAGTTGTATTAATTTAATTATTCCTCAATAAGTTTTGTTATATAAATTATTAAAACAAGTAGTTCGTTGGTTTAAATATATTATTTCCCTCGCAAGAGAGCAAGGGCAGCCGGTTATGTCGGGTGAGTTAATACAACAAAACATTAATTCGACGACTTCGCCTAAATACCGCTGCACGTTATCGACCGCGTGACATGTAAATGCAACTTGTAAATGGGCCAACAAAGTGGGTATACTAAATACCCCTGTTTTATATGTTTATGGGACAGTCGTGCAAGAAATGAGCATTGGATTAGAAGAAAGGAGAGCAAATGTGGTTCATGACCAACTGATAAGCCGAGAAAAATAAATTCTTCCACCACTTCGCATCAAGCTTGAGCTAATGAAACAGTTCATCAAAGTCCTCGATAAGACAGGTGAGTGTTTCCAATATGTGTGCAAAAAGTTTCCAGTTCTTAGTATGGAAAAATTAAAAGCAGCAGTCTTCGATGGTCCTCAAATTCGCACATTTCTAAAAGACACTGAATCCATAAACCATATGTCACAAATTGAATCTGAAGCTTTGTTAATGTAGTCAAAATTTTTTTGGGAAATCATAAATCAGTTGCTGATATGCTTCTCAATTTTCGCAAACTAGGAGCTAAAATGAGCATTAAATTACATTATTTACATAGTCATTTGGACAAATTCCCGGACAACCTAGGCGATTACAGTGAGGAACAAGGTGAACGGTTCCACCAGGATATAAAAATAATGGAAGAAAGAAACCAAGGTCGATGGGACGACCACATGATGGCAGACTACTGTTGGAACTTAATGCGGGATTGTCCTGAACAACGACATCATAGGAGGTCCTACAGAAAAAGCTTTTTGTAATTTTTTTAAAATTAATTAATGATAAGAATATATTTTTTTTATTTTTGTATTATTTTTATAAATCCATATTGGTATTTTTAATTAGGTTTTTTCGTGAAATATTTAAAAGTCTTTATCTGAAAAATTAGAGCCAGTTCGACAAAACTGATATTATTTTCGTAATAAGCGCCCCCAAATTATCCTAAATCGACTTAAAAATCTCCGACCGCAAAATTTTGTTCCGCAGTGTAATTTTAACGCAACAAGCATATTTCCGTATTCGTACAATTGTCAAAAAGCACAAACCATCTCAATTCAGAGAAAACTGTTAGATCCATACAGCACATAATATCAAATATCTAAAAACAAATAAAATAAAAGATAACTTCTCCTACAATTTGGTGAATACGTCTTGATGTTGTATCACAAATTAAATGGCCTAAAATTTATTGCCGACTCTGAACGGCAGATGATTTTTGTCCGAAGTATTTTCATAGCAGAAATACACTCGGTGGTTTGTCATTGCCTAGCGAGGGTCGATTGCTAGAAGGAAAGACTTTTCTGTAACCCACCGAATTGGCGTTTCCGCAATTTAACTTAACGTTTGGCAGAACTTCTCCTTCAACTTGTGGTGTGGCTGTTGATATTGTAATACAAAATGTGGATTTGCGCTCGGAACCATCAGGATGAAGCCCCCATACGCTATGCGCTCGGCTACGGCTGCCGCCATATTAAATTAATTTATAGTACACTCTGCGTGTTCCGTGAGCGTTCGGTTCTTAACAAACTGGCCAGTCGGGTGTCTCGTAAGTTCGTTCGTTATCCACTTGCTTGTGTCCCGTTCATTGTCCCTGTGGGTTTAGTTCGTCCAGTTTGATTGTAAGCATTAGTTTAGTTTCGTCCAGTGTCAGGTTTTGACGAATGCAGGGTTGCATTCTACCATTAACACCTTCTCTGCGGTCTGCGCTATTTAATACTTCCACATGTTTTATAAGTTGATGTTGCAGACTACTACAGGACTCTTATGTGTAAAACTACCAGCATACAATTTATAACCTAATATTTTGGCAACATTTTGCACTACGAAACCTCGCCTTTTGGAGCCATTTTCGTTTTCTAAAAGTGTCTTAAAAAAATTGTACTTCATTCTAACAGAAGTTTTATTTATTTGTTCGCGCCATTGGGCTCTAAAATTGTTTAAATCAATCCAAATTTCTCTCTCACTTTGCAATTCCATTTCTTTAAAATAAAAACCTTTGGATTAAATAAATGTTTTTCATTCTCATTCTCACTTTAATTGTTGCTTGTTTTTCCGCCTGTATTTTTCAATACAATGTATGCATATATACATATATATGTATATGTATATTTAAAAGGTTTTTTTATATTATATTACTTTTGCATATTTCATACATAAATTTTTGTATATATGAGAGCTTAGTCTCCTCCACTCGTTCTCTTAGCAAATGTATTGTTAAATGGCAAATTAAAAACAAATTTTATTTCCTCTACCTCATCCGAATATTCTTACACATCCACTAAGTATATCTGATATCGGCAATTTTCGATTTTTAATTGGCTGCTTCAGCTGTTTATTGAACACAACTGCAACTGCTTGACTTTATAGCTCTAGAAGCTATGAAATCAATCGCCAAAAAACATTTGTGCCCGCTTTTACAGCGCCATAAATTTTAAAGATTTCAAACAGGCATACTTTCGTACACCCACACACACACATAGGAACAGCATGCGCGCGTGTGTTGTGTATTCCTTTTTGTAAAAAAATTTTCTTATTCTGATGATGTTGGCGATAATAAAGAAATTTGATTTAGCGCTAAAAGCACTTGAGAAAAACAATATGAGGGTATTTTTTTTATATTTTTCCCGGGGTCAATATTGAAATTTATAAAAAAAAAAACATCTGCAGTCAAAAACAGTTTATTGATACTACAATATTAATTACTTTCTAATAAGTACAATAAATGTTTAGTTGGTCTGAACACGCAAAATAAAATAATCTAATAATTATGTACAATAGAAATTTATATTAAATAAATTTTAAACAGAAAATTGCATCCATTAACAAGCTAACTGTATGCCATTGGTGTCTTTGGTAGCTGCGTTGATGGCGTCGGTGACCTTCCTTCCCCTGGAGAAAATAATCTAAAGGCATTCTGTTCAAAAAACGTGTACTCAGAGAACACGACAAAGCAAATGGGAACAACTATTTCTTCGTCGCAAAAAGCATATCAAATATTGAGTTTTGTAGATGTGAAACCCCAGTGAATATTTCAAGGGTTTCTCTTCACTCGAAATTCTGCAGATATTTACATGTCCATTGAGTTCAAAATTAGCCTAACAATTACTAAACAACCGGAGCGAATTATTGAACGATTCAAAATATACCCATTTTGGTTTTAGCACTAGACGTTAAACTGCAAAGTATAGCTTTTTTTAAATTATTTATTCAAACAGTTTCGATATTAGTAATTATTTACATCGTTCTTTTGCTCTTTTGAAGAACAGGATAAATACGCCCGGGGACAGCAAAATCATTTCTTCTTGGAACCCTGCAATGCCATTGAAAATACTAGATACGATCGAGGTTAGGTATCCGAAGTTAAAAGACGATTCTAGTATATTAGAAAAGTTCCTTCAAGGATCATTACCAGAAATGAGGTTAAAATGGCCTCAACAAAGGTGCCAGTATGTTTATCTCTTAGAAACAGTAGGGATGGAAAACTTTGGAACTCGATTTTACATTAACTTCGAAGTTTAAAACATAATCTATATACATTTGGAAAATATATCCGTTTTCTTTGTTACTACTTTGCATACGGACTTCAACCACATTTGAACAGTATATTTCTTAGATCCGTGCCACGGACGTGGGCTACAACTTAAGCCGTTAGGTGGCGTTTGCGTCGACATATTCAGAAAATCCGCATTTATAGTCCGATATTGAGGATATTCGAAAGGTATGGTGCCGGTGCAGTAAAAAATTCTTGAATAAAAAATTAAAGGCGCTAGGTGGCACTGGAAGCGACTTATTGAAAAAAGCTGTGTTTTTGATCCAGTTTTGATGAAATAAAAGACGCATATTGAAGGTGCGACGAGAGACACTTTTACAAAAAATGGATTCGCTAGGTGACGACAGAATCGAGTTTTGCAGAAAATCTGCATTAATGGTCCGATATTGATGATATTCGTAAGATATGATGCTGATACAATAAAACATACGTTTATGAAAAATAGATGCGCTAGAGGTTGTAATTTATTTCATTGTCATGTTTCATTTTGATAAAAAAAAAAGAAACGCATAATTGAGCTTGCGACGAAAAATACTTTTTCGAAAGTCTTATGCGCTAGATGGCGCTATAATATAAAATCGCACAATTAGAAATATTTTTATAGTCCTATTAAATTTAAAATATCAGTAGGTGGTATTCCCGGAAAATCCATATTTATGCTTTTCCCAGTTGAAAACAATGACCCTTAGCCCTTCGTTGGTGTGGTGACTAAAAGTTCCTTGAGTGGTGTGGTGGGGTATGACATACCCCATGCCTATCAATTTCAAATAAATACCAAATTCCAATAATAGCAATATTTTGTGGTGATTTATTATTCTTTAACTAATTTTTAAAAAGTGTTAATTTGAAAACATAACAATTTTTCCTTCGTATTCAATATTATAGCCACAAAAAAAAGACAATATAAATTATTCCAAAAAGTGAGGTTCCAGTTTTCTGAAACATAATTTTTTTTGTATTTAAACAATCTCAAAACTGTTTTTACATTTCAAAAGTAAAAATAACATTTATTTAAAGGAAAGAAAATTCACTGTAATGCATTAATTACATAAAAAGTTATGGCGATCGAATATGATACCCCAGCCCACTTTGAAAGGCTGTCCCATGGAACAGAAATATCTGGGGTATGTAAAACGTGGCAGATCTCCTGTATTTGAATGTTAATGAAAGCTATTGGGAGCGATAACGTATTCCTTAAACAAAAACATATATATATTTAAGGAAATACATGTGCTGGGGTATGACATACCCCACCACACCTCCGAAGGGTTAGTCATAGTCGAGATAAAGTTTACGCTTAAGCTAATTGCATCTATTTATTTAAGGCAGATATACCAATCAAAATGATGTGAAAAAGTTGCTACTAATTTTAGAGTCTACCTCATCTTTTCATAACTTTAAAAAATCTTTTGCAAGTAAATGTAAACGTAGCAAGCAGCGCCAACGAAGTCAGGGGTATCAACTAGTTTCTATATATTTACAAACTTATCAGGGCATTTGTATTGCTTAGCATATTTGTAATATGCACTGAAAAACAATTAAATATTCCTCTCTTTGAATTTACGATATTTCGTATTTCTTCTTAGTTTCCTAGGTGCAAAGGCATGACTCTAAAACTAAGCACTAAGATTAAGAAAGAAGCTGCCCCAGTCTATATTTAGAAATAGAATGCATTTATTATGACTATTGTTGTATTTTCTCTAATGATACAATCTGTTTAATATTCCTTTGTACTTTATGTATGGTGTTAAAGGTTTTTTTCCAAACAATTGGAAACAATGATTAGAAGAATGTTATTGTATTTTCAGTCAAACATATCTACATACTTTGGCGTACCCAAGGAGTGATTTTGGATTTAAAATTTTAAAACTCGAATCTTTCTTCGAATTAATTTACTTTTTATTTTATTAAAATTCTTGTTTAACAATTTCCTTTCTATTGTTTTGGAATGTTGTGATCAATTTCGTACAGAGGACTTTTTTCAATGCTTGATTTTCAGGTTAATTTTATGTAAATAGGGTGCCAGTTATGGAACTTAAAATAGTACATTACTTGTTACATAGCTACATATCGGACATTTCTCGCCAAATTGAACATCAACTGGCTTCTACATCTCCAAGTTTTTTCATACTTTTTTTGCAATTAAGTACCAATTATAAGAGGCATCTAAAATTTGCTTTTTTTCAAATTTTTTATTTCCCCGTCGTTGAGGTATCGATTTCGTTCCTTTTTTAATGCCCATAATTTTGCGAAAAATTTACCGATTTCCGAATGTAAAATAGAAAAAAGTTTTAAACCGTATTTTTGTAAAATCAAAAAAAAAGAGTTTAGTACAATATGTTGATTTCCAAGAAACACCTAAATGCTGATCGATTTTTATAATTCATTCCGCATTTTTTGAGCCTTGTTGTCTATTTTTCTGAATTTTTAAATTTCTATGTTTGAACTGCTTTCTTCATCAGGAATATTTTTTCGACTTTGTTTTTTGAATAACATTTTTGTCCATGTTTTTTTTTAACAATTGGATATTGATTCAATAATGAAGTTTATTCACTAACCTCGGGCAACACAGAGAATAGTAAGAGCAATTATTTATTTTAACATACACCATTGTTTTGTTACTATGAAAAATAAATAAATAAAATTAACAACAATATATTTTTGCAAAAAATTAAAAAAATTAGGATTATTATGACTCTCTAATTGTAAAGAATCACAGCACAACTTAAGTGGTCGTGCATGCACCCCAGGAAGTAGGCTGGATTTAGAACTTCAAAATCCCCGACTTCCCCAAAATCTTAATACTTTTATACTATCTTGGAATTAATTTACATTTGTTAGACTAAATTAGGTTAATACGAGTAAGTATATTTTTTTTGTTTGCGCCACTGTCTACTAACATCCATGGAAAAAGTACACGCCTCACTTTCGAGTGGTTAACATTTAAGATCAAATTTTAGAAACATATGCTTATAATAAGTTCAATTAAAACGCATTCAAATTCATAGGATTTTAGTGGCAAGCGAGTCAGATACAGCCATAGACCTAATGTGAATAGAGTAGACTAGCTGCCTTTGGTTGCTGGCCGGCAGTGATCGGAAGTGCACGGCGTTGACAGTAAAGCAACAATTATAATGCACACACACAAAATGCCTATGCACACAAACACCTATATGCATTCATATCATGCATGAGTGCATTATGAAGTATTATAAGCACACAGCCATACAGCCACAGCTTTGATAAGCATTCACTGCTAAACATTGTATGTATGTATGTATGTATGTACATAGTTCTTCGATTGCATGGTGATATTACCGCTGGGGCAAGCATCCATTAAAAAGCGGTATGAGTAGGCATTAAAATTTCCATTAAAAGTGTCACTTTACCGCGATTCGTAGATACAAATGTTACAAACGAACATAAGTGAATAAGCAATAATTTGCACTTGCATACGACAATCAGAAAACAAATTCGATCACTCACACACTAAAAATTTGCTAGGTTCATATACACTTTGTTGTGCATATCATAAGCAACAAAATGCAATATAATACAGTGGGCCACTAGTGTTTATAAATTTGTTTTCAATATTTTTTTAGAAAAATTCCTTTAGCGATCAGCAAGACTAGTATTGCTATTACCACTAATTACTACAACTATTTCAACTAATTTCTTCTATTAATTACTGCTATTATTTTTACTAGTCCCTCTACTATAATATTTTCCACCTATAATTATCACCGTTACTATTTCTAATGCTACTACTAATTACTACTAAATATATAGAATTATATTTTCGACCTTTGAGATCCATTGTACTCTCCGCTCTCTACTCTCTATCTCATCTAATCGCGGTTCCTTCCTAAGTTGCTTCACTGGGCTTTGTGTATCTAGATTCTTCTGCCGTCATCTCAAGATAGCATCACACTCAAAAATCAGGCGCTTCGGAGTGTCCGGGGCCGATACACAAAAGCAACAGGACTCATTCGACCATATTCTGAGCTAGTGCAGATGATTTCGTAGCCTGTTTCGTAACTGCTCGTTGAGAGGTGCATAAACTGCCTAAAGCGTTTCTGGTTGTATCCTCTCAGTAGTTTCTTCACCTGGTTTAACTCTGACTCATGTTGTCAGTGCTCCTACCTTAATTTTTTTCTTCTATCCTGAGCTCTTCCTTAATAGAATATTGTTCTATAGCTAGGAAAGGCGTTTTCAAAGCTGCTTCTCTTGCTAATCTATCAGCTTCCTTATTACCTTCGATGACATGACGGCCTGGAATCCATAAGAGCTGAATATGATTTAGTATTGCTAGTGTGTTGAGTCTCTCTATGCATTCGAGCGCTAATGAGAATTTCACCTTATACGAGGCTTGAGCCATGAGTGCTGCTTGGCTGTCACTTAGAATGATTATTCTCGTTCACTGCGGTAGTTCTTCTTTTGGTTGAATGCTGCACATATAAGTATGGTGTTCACTTCCGCTTGGAAATGCTTGGCGTTCTTCCCGCCGCTAGCGACTTGTATGTTCTAGAGCCAAAGACACCAGCTCATATGGCTTCCGGTGTTTTAAAACCGTCAGTATACCAGTGCAGGTTTCTAGGATGAAGGTGTCCTTCTAGCGCGGATAGTTTCCATATTACTTTGTTTCCTAATTCCCTTATCCACAATCTTCCTTAGCTATGTGAAGTAGGGTTCTTTTTACTATCTGTTCTCTAAGTATGCGAAGTGGCGTTAAGTCTACGATCACCTGCAGTGCTCCCGTCGGACTCGTGCGCATAGCTCCCGTTATACCTTTGTCATATTCAGCGCTCTTTGTACAATATCACATAATGTACTCTCGTATTTTTCTCTTGCTATAACGACAATGTCATCCGCGTATCCATGCCAGCGAATTCCATTGTCGGTAAGTAACTGTGGCAGTCCATCCATTACCAGGCTCCATAGAAGGGGAGGTATTACTGCCCCTTGTGGACATCCTTTACTGCTGCTGTTTTTCTGCTGTCTAGTTTTAAATAGCGCCTCCATCCAATTTCATATTGATGGTTGGGCGTTCCTTTTTGCCAATGTTTGATATATCCCTGTAAGCGAGGTGTTGTCAAAGGATTCCCTATTATCAATAATCGTATCCAATGTTTTGAGTACAAAGGAGGTCTAAAGGACTTCGAAAGCGAGTAATCCCTTCTTTCTACCTTAGGTAAAAAAAAATTACCTTGGCTCTCCTCCACACCATTGAAATGTATGTGAGAGTCAAAGAGTCCCTCATAACTTTCCACATTATCACCCAGTTAGCTTGTGATAGTCTCGATTCCTGTTGCCACGGCTCTATTTCAAATGTGGAAGCTTGCGGGAAGTGAGTCACTTGCTAGGTCTCTGTGAAGTATTGCTGACACTACAATGGAAACAATGCCCTCATAGAAGCCTCTAAAGCTGTCTCTCTTTGCTTTTCTGATTCTATACTATACCTTGTTAGATTTGCTGCGCATTTCTCCCAGCCTCCGGTACGTTTGGCTTTGCTGAACAGCTTCCACACCGTTTTTCGAAGAGAAAAGAGATGCTGAGTGATTTTTGTTTTTTCCCTTGGTTTTGCCTCAGGGCAGTTGAAGGCAACTGTAAGAATGTCAGTGAAGCTTTTTACCCTGCTTTCTAACTCCGTACAGTTCATTTTCATACGAGTGTATCCTATAGTAGATACGTATAACTTAACTAGGTCACTAATTACTACTACTAATCTTACTAATTTTTACTATTATTTTCACTTATGCTACTACTTAGTACTACTACTATTTTTAAAATTTCTAGTACTACTTTACTGCTATCACTGCTTGTATTTATATTAATGCTACTACTAATTACTACTACTAGTCTTCCTAATTTCAAATATTATTTTTATAAATACTAGTACTATTTTTACTCATTTCTACAACTGAGTGCTACTTATTACTGCTTTTACCAATGCCATAACTGCTAGTAATCTATGCCACTACTTATTACTACTACCACTTTTACTACTTTCTACTACTATTTTTACTAATGCTACTATTGATTAATGCTTTTATTTGTAGTAATTTTTACTATTTTTTCTAATGCTACTTCAAATTACTACTACTAACTATATTCCTAATATTTAGTACTACTACTATTACTTCCACAGATATTACTACTAGCAATTATTACTAACGACTACCACCATTACTACTCCCATATTTACATAAGTCTCTCTCTCTCTTCATGAAGTGAGCAAATAAATTTTACTTACGATTACTCTTTTTTCAGTTTATATTTAAAACATTATAGCTGATCACGTACCATACACTAGATAAATAAAAGTTTCAAACTTTATATAAAATTTATAAAACAAATTTAAAAAAATTATCATTAAAATTTTCAACTTTTTGATCCGGTATTTTTTTTTAATTTCAAAGTATGCAGTTTTGTAGACCATTTTTTTCCTGACGGTGTTGGTGTGTCAATAAAATTTACTTTTGTATGCAAGAAAATGCTCGACACCGTAGGTAAAGGAGATTATCAAAAATCTACGAGAATTTTCGGCAACTTTAAGTTTTCACATTATTATATTGAATTTAAATGCGCTACAAAATTGCGTACTTTAAAAAAAAATTTTGGATTAACGATGATATGCACAACACTGTATGTACTTACGTCCACCCATACTGTGGGTGTGTTTGCCATTATCTATGTATACTATATGTGACTATAAGTGATGGATTTTGCAATATGCCATATGCAACATGCTACGGGCAATTTTATATACTTAACCATACATACAAAAATACAAACAACAAATGTAGGTATGTAACATCGCTGCACTTCTCTCTGCCACTCCGCACACTGACCAACCGCATATTCCCATGAGTTGGTTTGCTCACTGGCCGATTCCTTGCAAATATTGCAGTTATTCACACGTGCAGACATAATACAAACATACATACATACATGATGTAAATGTAAATGCATTGTGAATGCAATTTTGTATGTTTGAGCACATTAGTTTGATGCGTTGGGTTTTGTTGACATTTTTGTTATACCCACGCTGGCAATCAATGTGCGGCGGTGGTGGCGTAGTGGCTTTGTTGCAAAGCGACAATTTTGTGGTCTGTTGTTGTCAAATATTCGCCTGCCATGGATAGAACGGAAAACTCTGTTGCACACAAAATTAAAAGCAACATTTTTGAGTGAAATTATTCTGTATTTTGAGAGAAAATCGCAATCATGTATTTAAGTAGAAAAAAATATATAATTGCAGCAATTGCTGTTATCTATACATTTTCGAAATTATTCGCTTTAAGTATTTTTCATCAAATATAATGTGTGAATATTGCAAATAAACTTGTTTCTTTTTTTTTTTTTGCAAATATAGTAAACGAATGTAGTATACGTTTCTAATTTCATCTAAATTGGACTATAAATAAGGATTTTCTGTTGTAGTATTCGCCAGGTGATTGAAGTTCAAAAGCAACTTGTATTTCCACTTTACTTATTTAGTGTGCCTCTCCAAAAAAAAGTTGCAATTTTTCCACCGAAATAAGAAATTTACTATGCTCTAAAACTTCCGACAGAATGGAGTTTTTTATAAATAAAATAGATGTTTTAAATATTCAAAAAAAAAAACAAAAAACATCTGAGATGATAAAACAGTGCAAGCTTAAAAAGAAGGTATGTTTAAAAGCTCGTTCAGGAGAAAATTAATATTAAGATTTGTGACGTATTGTGACTTATCTGCGGAAAAATAAAAAAGGTGAGGCAATACATTATCAATCATTCTTTTTTTATATGTGTATGCAGAATATTTACGCTCAAATGGTTTTATAATCTTAGGTGATGTCTTTGAAAAATTTTTTAAAAAAGATATGAATTGTATAATTCCGATGGAGAAATAGTATCAATTTTTTTTTGTTAGGGGAGTGATACACTATAATGTACATGTTCTCCAAAAAATTTTAAAACAACTATGCCACTCAACTGTTTTTCGCGAAGCTTTCATATTAAAAAAAATTTACTAATATCGTACAAGCATATCGTAAAAGCATATCGTAAAAGCATATCGTAAAAGCATGTCGTAAAAGCATATAACGTAAAAACGCTTCTAATTTCATCGAAATGGAATCAAAAACATAAGATACCTACCCTCTAGCGCCAGTTAGCGCATTTTTATTTTTTAGCATCATCAATAGCGGACCATAAATAAGGTTTTCCTGTATATCTCAACCCTTGTACTACCCAACGGATTAAAGTGAAGCCTATGCCGTGCCACGGATCTGAGAAATATATTGTCCAAATTTGGCAGAAATCCATTCATTGGTCGTTGAGCCAAGTTGTCACAAAGAAATCGGTTCAATTTTTTTTTAAATATAAACAAATATATACACACATACATAGATGAAGCTCATATAAAAGCTATTGTTGACGTCCTCACCGCCACGAATTTTTTAATGAAGTTCCTTAACCCGGCTTGCGGTAAGAGATAACCGGCAGAAATTGCTCCGCAATGAAAGATAGTAATAATGTCAAGATTAACTGTTTCACTTTGTTAATTCTTCATTATTTATTTTGTCAGCATTTTTGTTGGTGTTGATCGATTGTTTCTGGTATCAAAAACCAGTTCAAAGTACGAAAAAATATCAGAACCAAATACTCAACGCCAATAGCAATTCTGCCCAAAAAAAAAAAAACCAACAACTAACGAAAACAAAAAATGTATTTAAATTTATTCTATTTATTTTAGATGAACGTACTGTGATATTTTATTTTTTTTTTGTCTTTATTTTCAATTTTATTTTTTTGTTCGACTTTATTTTACTTATTTTATTTTATTTTTTTAATTTAAACAAATATTAATATTTTGAGCTGTTGTTATTTATACCAGCAATAATTTTTTCAGTTCAAGACCAAATTTTTATTTGGAAGCAACAATCAAAGCGGTAGAATATATGGCTGCTAATTTAGAAATCACCACATCATGAGCTCAAGTCCTTCGGTAGTCTTGTAAGGAGAAGTCTGATGAGGAGATGTGGTATTTGCCGGAATAGCCGCTATAACTTTTATCGCTTTAAATGTTGATTTTTCAAAAAGTTCCAAGTCTTCTATCCACCTTAATGATGTTTTAATTTAGTTTAATTTAGTGTTCATTACTATTTTATTTAGTTTCGTTATACCTTCTTGTCTTCTAGTTTGTTTTACACCGCTTTATTAGTAATTTTATAAATTTTATAAGTAATTTTACAAATTGTAAAACAAAGTTAGTTTGATCATATTTTATTAAAAAGGAAAAAAATAATTTTAGAAACTAAAAGAAACCTTACTCTTATCATCAATATTGGACCATATATACGGATTTTCTAGTTCACTCAAATCAAAATATAGATTTTCTGAATTACTCGCCTCTAGCGCCACCTAGTGCATCCATGTTTTCCATAAGTGTATTTTTTAAAGTTTTTTTTGTATTGATTGACATAAGTGTATTTTATATTTATTTTTCTAATATCATCAAAATTGAACCATAAATATGAACTTTCTAAACAATTCGAAACTAGCGCCACCTAGCGGATCAGTTTGCCATAAAAATATTTCTCGTCGCATTCCAAATATACATATGTACATTTTTAATTTATCAAATTGGGATCATAAAGAAAGATTTACTGAATAACTCGCCTCTAGCGCCACCTAGCGTATGTATTTTTCACAAAATTATTTTTTATTGCACCAACCCACATATTTCTAATGTCATCGATAACGAATTATAGATACGGATTTTTTGATTATCTCGACTTATGCGCCACCTAACGGGTTAAAATATGAATTATATGTCCGTGCCAAGGGTTTAGGGATATACTGCACAAATTTGGCTGAAATTCGTTCATGGGTGTCTCATTCAGGTTATAATATATAACAGCTATATTTATATAAATATATAGATTACTATTATTATTAACTTCAAACTTAAGATTAAATCGAGTAAAGTACAATATTATACCCACATAAAAAAAAAGAACTTAAAATCGAATTTGCAGTCTTCTCTTTTTTTGAAAATTTAACGTCATATTTGAAGCCACCATGAGACCTGTATTTTTAATTCAATACCAATAATGCATTGACATTCATGCAAGTGCATTGACGAAGAAAAACCAACAATATTGCAAATATGATTGTAGTGTAAACTTGTAGATCCAAAAATATTAACATTCGAATTTAAACTGAGTGTGCCAAATAAAGCTGAAATCCATGCAAAAATCTAGGCAAAAAAATTTATATAGTCCTCTGCAAGAGTAGATCTTTATCTTTTTTCCAAATTTAATTGAAATAAAGTTGCATGCCATTTTTTTCAGTTTCGCAAAGCAATCAGACAATTTAAAATTGAGTTAATTTTTAATAAACTATCAAAATGTGACTGTGACTCTGGTGCAATGAAGCAAAGGTCGCTGTGTCGTGTGTCGTTTAACGAAATTGCTAAATATATGCGTGCAACGTAAAAATTGATGTTTTTCTATGTGGTAACGTTTGAATTTAAATAAATTTTCTCTCAGCCATTCTGAGTTCGCCAAAAAAAATTCATTTCCATCATTTTACCCTTCTTAACCTCAATTTTCAATAACATCGCACACACACACACACCTATGCATATGTGTATGCTTGTTTCTATGTATGTGTGTATGCACATACATATCTACATAATGTCAGCTTTCCGCGCACGATAGCAGCGCACGTGCGGCCATCAAATACTCACACACACAAACACGCACGCGCTAACTGCAGTTTACAAACAAATTTCGCTGTGCGGAAAAAGTGACATTTTTTAATCGAGTTTTCTTTATTGCAATGTAAACAGAAAATAAAAAAAACACGCTCTTTTTTTCAAATGCTATCTCACTCATCAACCACTGCTGTTTTTATTTGGTTGTTTGTTTTGATTTTTTTTTCGTTTTAAATTTTTTTTTATTTTTCTGTAGCGCTAAAAATCCCAGCGACCCAATTCAGTAGAGCGCTGGACTTGCGTGTTTAATTCGGAAAGTAAATTTACCTTAGTTTTTGTTTTGTTTTACTTTTCACTTTATTCCACTCTTTTTTGTTTTTTGGTTTGTCGCATACTTTTAGTAGCGCAAGATTTTTTGTCGCCAACGTTAATTGTTGTTGATGTTGCTTTGGCGATTGTCATTGCTTTTGTCGTTGTTGCTATTGCTGTTGCCGCTGCTGCCGCTGCTGATGGTGGTGCCAGGGTAGCGATTGCATTTGATTATTATCATAATTTTTTATGGCGTAAAAAAGACGTCGCAAACTAACAACATTTTTTTTCCATACTCTTTTTTATCACTTTTGCACACCTAGTAACTTAGCTTTATTCCATTTGCGATCGCTGTCTCAGTGTGCTGACGTTGATGAATTTAAGCTAACTAATTTGTTGCAAGTGTCGTTTGGCGCTGGCACTCCACTGTACATAGAGTGTTTGTTGTTGTTTTTTTCTAGGTAAAGCTCTAATGTACACACACACATACATATACAGATACGGTGTGAATGGGGCAGGTGTTGTAAATCTTCAAGTGTTTATAAAATTTTTTTTTTTACTTAATTTATTCACAGCTACATTTGAAAGAAGTCAAATAAAATCTTTGCTATACTATTAAAATCACAGTGCGGTCAAACAAATGAATTAAAGTATTATAAACGAATTTAAATGATGATTTCAGAAACATACCATTCCTCTGAGTTAGTTCACATAGTAATGTTGAGCGAGTTGAATTACCGCAATTGTTCTGAAGTCTAGTTTATTATGGCTTCACTCGCACGGAATATCGTTTGCTATGTTCTCGACTGTAGCCTTTATTGAGACACAATTTTGTGTATTTTTATTTTTTTATTATTTAAAAAAAACTGCCCCTACTTCATAATTGCCAATAACGGTTGATTTTCTGCAAGTTTTTTGTCATTGGCAACAGCGCAGTTTGCCATTCGGGTTTAGTGCCATCCACTGTATTGCTATAGATGCACAACGTAGTCCAATCGATTGTGTAATTGAGAAGTTTCATTATCACCATCTAGTGTTTAAACTGTTGACAATCCTTCAAAAGTTTTTGGAGACTGAGATTTCCGAAACGCCCATCAGTTAAAACCAATGTTGTACTATTTAATTTATATCACAACAGAACTCAGCTTTCTTAAATATGTGGCAACCCTCTTGCAGTATACTGCTCGAATAAAATTTATTTAAATTAATCGGAAACTAAAGTATTAGTATTTTTATATATTCTTTACAAACGTTTACATGTTTAATAATATAACCACTAACTTAACTATTAATTCAATTCCTTGCTTTGCGCAAGTGGCAACCCTCTCCAAATTATTTTCAAAATTAAGCTTTCGTAATCTTCCAAAAGCTTCATTTGTATATTTGATTTAACTTATAGTAAATTAAGTAAATAAGTTACGACGTCTGGACAGATTTGGATAAGATTTGACAAGCTAAAAGGGGTACAATAGAATCAATTCTCTAAAACAATGCAAAAAATTAAATATAAATTTAAAAAAAGTGACTAAAAAAATAGGTTAAAACAATTTCTCATATAAGTTTGAAACTAGAAGTTTAAAAAATAATAAGTAATAAAGTTTGAAAGCACTTTTGGAGAGGGTTGTCAAATGGTTAAAAAGTGAATTAAATTTATTATTACAGCACGCGATTCTGAATAATGAAAATGTGTTTATAAATTTATGCCACGTGTTTAAAAATATTAATTTAATTTCAAGCCTACTAAAATATAACAGTATTGATGTTAAACGAAAGCGTATCGTTTTTGGTTTACATAATTTAAAAATTAAAGCCAAAAGATGAAATGAAATGAATTAAGAGTTTTAACCCTTGGTGAGATTGTTTATATTAATTTACAATATGTTACATTCGGTTTCATAACCTTAAACCGGACTAGTAGCATTACACAGAAATACTTTAACTATTCTGTTGGCAATACCTCTTGTCAAGTTTGATTTGGAGACAAACCGGTTTCGGCGTTATGTCATCTATAGCGGCATTTTTCGTTCTGCAAACTTTTCTTGAAAGAATTTAATGCGTTTATATACTTCTGCTAAATGATAGCTAACGCTTTTACGACAAAGAGGTATTTAAATTATCCCTAACCAGTGTTAATACAAATCGTCATATCTCGACAACTATAACACTGTTTTGGTTTTTGAAAGGTTAGGAAAATGTTGCAAAATTTACTGATTTTATAATTAATATAAGTTTTTCGAAATTAACAATGCTTTTTGCTGTTTGTTTTTAATTATAATGATTTAATTATAATTATTTGCCAATTCGTAAAAAATAAAAAATAAGTAAAATTATATAAAGCTTCAGGACAAATTTGGTTATAGCAAATCTAGGCCTTAGTGAGTTATTTAAATGCACAAAAGCGAAAATAGTATAACAAATTAATATTGATTTTACCAAAGCTTTGTTTTGGAGCAGAATGTCCTTTAGTTTTTTTTTCGTTACAGTAAGCCTTGAAGGGGTGTGTCTAACGAACAAATTTACTCTGAAATTTTCCGAATAAACTTGATATTCAGAATATTATATACTATTCATAATACGCGCTCTAAGTAAAAGCATAAATTCCAACTGCTTTTTTTTAACGAAACTTGATATTATGCTTAAAATCGGTAGGTGGCGCCGGGAACGTTATATTTTGAAAAATCAAAAGATCTTCAATGGATGGATTTGATTGATACTCGGAGTAAAGAAAGAGCTTTAAGAAATTTTACCGCTATGTTCCACTGTGGTAGTGATATTTTTAGCGGATTGCATTTTTACCTTGAACAAAACTCAAGTCAAGATAAGCCATTTAATCAAAAATCCTTTGTTTTGAGCAACATATTTCTTTCAAGCACTTTATTTGATTGGGCTTCATGAACGTTTGAAATTTAGCTTGCATTACCAGTAAACTTTTACAATGGCAGTAGAAATATTTTATTGTTGATTACTGAATGAAGTTGTAGCAACAATACCGATAATAGAAGTTGATTCGCAATATCAGTAAACAGTAAAATGTTTACTTGTCATTACCGTCTTCTGCCCCCGTAGAATGGTTGTTTTCATTCGCTGGCATTGCGAATCGGTACAGGAGGCAAAAAATCATCGATGCAAATTTTGAAATATTTGTTTTATGAGGAGCTAAGTTAAAAAAAAGTATTTGCAAATTTTTTTTACTAATTCTCCGCCAAGATTGGAACCCGGGACGTACCAAATGAAGCACGCAACCCCTGTGCACTTGTCTCCAATGGCCGAGTTTTAGCTTAATTCTAATAAAAATAAGTAAACAACATTTTTGTCAAATTCAATAGATTTTATTTTATTTCAGCTTATTTTTGCCGATTAGAATGCCTCACTTAAAAAATTTGCAGTTTCCCACCGTAATTATATCATTAGTTATGTTTAAGACTTACGCCAACATATTTCAGACAAATGTTAATATAGGGTCTTGCAATAGGAACGCTACAAAAGTTTTTTTTAAATAAAACAAAAACGGTTTGGGATTTGAATTAAATTCTTTAGACTTGGCATAGCCCCACAGGAAATCTGACGTCTAACGGCGTCAAATCGCACGACCTAGGCGGCCAATTGGCTGGGCCATTTCGTGAGATAACACGTTCACCAAACTTGGTTTCCAATAAATCGATTGTGACATTCGCTGTGTGGCTTGTGGCGCTGTCCTGTTGGAACCACATATTGTCCAAGTCCATATCATCCAATTCGGGTCAAAAATATTCGGTTATCATTGAACGGTAGCGATTCCCATTCACAGTAACGTGCCGGTCTTGATCATCACGGAAGAAGTACGGCCCAATGACGCCGCCGGCCCATATACCGCACTAAACCGTAATTTTTTCGGGATGCAATGTTGACTCATGGATTACGTGTGGATTGCTGCCTGTCCAATAACGCATATTTTGCTTATTGACGAAGGCGTTCAGCCAGAAATGACGACGACCATAAATTCGACGTAGTGCTCTTAAAGTTGAGGCCATTGACTCCAAATTTCGGTAGTAAATTTTAATAATTTCGACTCGTTGTTGGATCGTATATCTTTCCTTGATGAAATGGCAAACCATACTGAAGAGAAATGTCAGAAAAGCGGGGAAAAATATGGCGTCGTTTGCTGTCACTATCGGTCTAGTTTTGTGGCGTCCCTATTGCAAGACCCTTTATTTACATGAGCTGGACCGATTTCAAAATACTTCTGAAGAAAAAAGTTTTTTTTTATAATAAACAATAGTATTTTAAAAACTTTTTTCCAAAAAAATAATTACTCTGAAATGATGAAACAGTTTTCGCTTAAAGGGTTAAGCATTTTTTCAACGGAATCATAATAATGAGAATTTTATATTGTTTTTGACCTTTTTTTGCAAGAATGGTGTAAGAAAGACTTAATCAATTAAAAAAAAAAAACTAATTTAAGCAAAAATTTAGCCATTTAGAAAAATATCCACACATCTTGATTCGATTAAATATTTTTTGTGTTAATTTAGATGGCAAATAGTAACTTGAGTTAATTTTTTTTTAAATATTGTTAAAAACTATTTTTATCAACAATAAGAACTCTTTATGGGGGTATTTTCAAACCCATCTTAATATTTCTCCGAAATATTTTGGTGGAAGTATTAAAATCTTTTTTTTATTAATAAACATAATCAAATTTGTGGAGGTATTTTCAAATTGATCCAACTCACGTAAATCTTAATATTTTCCTAAAATATTTTGGTAGAAATCTTAAAAACTTTTAAAAACTATTTTTTATTAATAAAAACTCCATTTACGAAGGAGTTTTAAAATCCATACAACTCACGGGAATCGAAATATATTTTTTCGAAATATTTTGATGGAAATCTTAAAATATAACGGCTTTTATAATTCCGATGGAAATACAGTACCAATTTTGCTTATATGGCGTGATGCACCCCAAAGTGAATATATGGATATTGAAAGCTATCTAACTACAATTGCACAAATATTGTTGGCAAATTTTGATCACTTTTATGACACCTTAATACGCAAATTTAGTTTATTTTAATAAATAAAATTTTCTTTGTACATGCGATAAAAGCTTTTTGGGGAATTCTCAATTAACATCACTCATACGCCATGGCGACAACGCCACTTTCCATATGTTTATGTAACCCACCCCATCAACACCGCTATCACTAGTGGAAAAAGGGTTGAAAAAATGCAAAATAATTCCATATCATTCTATCGACTCTACCCCTGTTATCCGCATCAACCAAAAATCACGATTACGACGCAATGCTTATCTAAGGTGCAAAACAGGAAATCGCCCATTTATCTCTACTACCAGGCACTACTAAACAAAGCAACGAAAACTACCAGCCAAAAGTAAGCGCCAAAGTTTCGTTTAATATTTTACCTCTACTTCATTTTGTGACTTTGTGTTCATAAGATGGCTTTCACATTTGCGTGTGTGTGCGAACGAAAGTTTCTTGTCGTTGGGAATTTTCATTAAACTTACCATAATGACGCATAATTTTAGGCATTACACGATGCCAAGAACACTGCAAAGTACCTACAAAGAGCTGCGATAGTGAGGCGATAGTAAAAGGCAAGCGCTATGAAGAATAAGTAAATTTGAAAAAAAAGAGTAACAGTAGAAAGAGGAGTAAGTTGAAGGAAAAGAAGTAGAAACTGAGGTAGAGTAGAAGTAAAATTGTTGCATGCAACTTTGTCTAAAGTAAACAAATACAAAAAGCGAAGCAAACTCAGGCAAGAAAAATTTAAATGGACGTGCCGATGAGGCTTATTATGAGCAGCGGGAGTTTGCATAACCATACGGCCGTATAAGCATTTAACTGTAGTGCTTGTGCATTAAATTTTAGAAAAAGTGTGTGGCGTAGTTTGGAGCGTTTTTGGGATTTTTGAGCGTCGGTGAAAAGAGGTACATAAAATGAGGTAAGAAAAAATTCGCATAGGCGTATCTAAGGAGTGAGGGGTGATCCGACTGGCTGTGGATTAAGCTAATGGAGGTGATCAATTTAAAGAAAGATTGGAAACTAAATTGAGGGCTCAATATTGAAAAAGGTGGGGTATGAAACCCAAAATAATAAACTGGCTCTATACGCTCCATACGCTCTACTGAACTTACTTCTGGTAGACGTACAAGGCAAAAATATCACAATCGGTGCAGCAATTCGACTGAACGCTCTAAACAAGTGGTCAAACACTAACTATTGCCATATCAATCACTGCCGACTTCTCCTTTGACAGCAGCAATTACAACGCTCCTATCCTCAAGAAAAAGCTGCAAATGAGATAATGCAGGAAAGGGGGAGTCCACCCTTCTATACCCTATAAGGCCTATGAACTCTTACGACTCGGCACTAAATTTTCTGAAGAGGATATAATTGATGAAATAGGTCTACCATGTACGGGCTTCTTAAGGTGGCAAATGACAGATGGCGGAACGAGAAAAGTTGAGAACTGTCAGGCAAGTGTGGCCGGTACTTAGTGATAAATGTGCGGTCTTACTATTGAAGGTAAACATCAATATAGTTTTATCTGATTTCTGCACTTTTTGGGCAAATGCCCCGCTCTATCCAGACAAAGATTTTCCATTTTAGGTATACAATTCTTCGATAGCTTGAAAGACCTTAGATGTGCGAAAATTTTGGATTTTCAATAATTCTTACAAAGCTCAAAGAGGCTTTTAGGAAAATTGGAAATTGTTTTTCCCATCGATATCACAACAGACCTCCAGCCTAAGTGTGTCTCTGACGATAGCCATCATAACCTAACCTATAACTATTAAGCTGAGCTAATTATTATTACTTAGCGTCTGAGGTCGCCTGCGTTACTTTGAGTATACACATTTCCACGTCAGACCACTCATCAGGTATGAATGGCGGCCCATCATAAGTGCATTATCTACAACGGCCTTGAATGCATTGTTAGGCCCAACTAGAGATGAAGAAATGAAATCGACGTACCGTTTACATACTTTAGCATTTAGGCACGTAAATGAGAGTTCCGAACGCAGAGAGTTTTTGATAGGCTGGCAGGGGAATGCTTTTTGGTTTTGTTTCCAAATGATAAACTGATATAAATAGTGTTCTTTAGTGGAAAGTGTACTGTACGATTTTCTACAAGCGAACAATGGAGAGATCCAAATACTATCTTTTAATCCTCGGCTAATCTTTCTACACAGGCGGTTTCAAGATAGAAAATGGAAATGGATATGGTTGCCAACTAGTCATTCAATAGAAGTATTTGCTAAATATACTTAAGATAGAGAATTTAATAGTTCACCATAAGTCACAGGACACCAAATTCGAAGATTCAGTTATAGGAAAGCTATAAAAACCAAACTGAGGGTTCGGTTTAGTGTAAAGCTGTGTGAAGAAATATGAAAGGCATACCACAAAAAACAAAAGGAACTTGTAGAAATACATATCTACCTGCATACATCGATTTTTTTTCAGTAAGATGTTTTTTTTTACCGAAAACTCGTATTCGAGTATTCAAACATGATGGCTTACTATAACTACTATTGAATTCAGTTTGAGTTCAGCGTGTTCGTATTTATTTAGTAATCACTTTAGTAAATACGCGAAGATGTAATAGACATCTTCAGCATATTTCTTTCCAATACTCGAAAAACCATCTTAGCAAATTTAGTCGGTGGTCGAGCTTCTATAGCATATAAAATGAAATGAATCAAGTGAGATATCAAAGTAATGTATTATAACTTAAATACATTTAATATTAGCAGAGTTATTGAAGTAAAACTTCTTAAGCGGCATGAGCGTGATTTTTTGCATCGAGTAACGAAGGTGACGCCGACATCGCGCTACGTTGTCACCACATAACGCGTATATGAGATAAAACAAATATACATACTGAGGTAACGGCAAATCTATGTATGTCCATCAATACATACATATTTTTACTAATGCTCCTGCTTATTACTACTACTTCGTGGCCACCGCTGGACTATTTTTTGTGGGGTTGTGGGATGTCGCTTGTCTACGCAGTTAAGTCCGAGACGATCTACGCCTTGGAAGAGACCATTCGGAGCGTTATAGCTGACACACCGCTCCGATTGCAGCAAAAAGTGCTCGGAATTGGTCCTCAAAGCTGCCATTTTTTCGAAACGGCCGCTGCTGCCACATGCCCGAAATCATTTTTATGACATAATGTCAAACCCCTATCTTTATAACAAAGCTAAATTCCTGGCCATAACATTAAATTATTTGTGTTCTGGTTTTTCTTAAAAGCCCCACATAAAAAAACCCACCCTCCTCTATCTCTTTGTAGAATCAGCATTCCATCTCAAATTAAATCACCATTATCTAGTATATAGTTTTGCACCGATTCCGAATCTGTCAGCAGTGTTTCATACAAGTTGATAATTTCTGAGTAATCAAACGGCGAAATGTATTAATTTACATTGCAATAAATTTAGTAGTTGGTTAACTATTTTGAATTCATGAAACAATGTGCGCCTCTTACTGAAACAATGTATATTAAGTACTTACGGCATTTTTGTCAAATCAAACGGATATATCAAATATAATTTGTGTTGTTTACTTTTCCGCTTAAATTAAGAATACCTGTAATAACTTAACTTTAGTTTAATTAAATTCCTTTTCTAAACAAAGATTTTGATTTTGGTCCAGGTACCTTCACTCTAACTTCTCGCTTAAAAATTTACTTTTAATGTGACCCCTCTTCAGTATGAAGTTTGGTTATGGTGAGTATTGCAGTTTTTTTTAATTTTCAGTCTCAAATTGCTACACATTTTTAAAAGTATGTGATTTATTAATAATTCAATATTCCAATTCACAACTTCACATTTTTGGAACTAAGCTAAATAGCGTTGACAAAATCGAATAACGGGTTAGAAAATGGAAAATCAACAAGGAATTGAAGCAAAAAAAAAGACATTGACAAGACGCAACCGATTGCCATGACAACTCTGTCTCTATTTAACACATAATAGCAGCAGGGTTATTATAACTGTCATGTTTATTGATGTTTTTTTTTAAATCAGTTGGTTATATTTTAATTTGCTTATGGGATACACATTTCGTTTTTTTTTTTAGATTTTATAATTATTCCAATCAAAAACTATGATCGCATTTTATGAGACTCTTTTGCTTGCATCGGTTTGGAAAGCAACGTTTAAAGGGAAATTATCATAAGTTTACTCTTGAGTAAAAAACAAAGACATTTTGTAGGAAACTCCACTAAAAATTGGCACTTTTTAGAAAGCAAATAATTTTAACCCCTTTGATAAGTTTTCCTTAGGCGTCAGTGAAAGCTCATAACGCTGGAGCACAGCTTAAATGTTGTTTTTGTATATTTTGTACACAAAAATGAAATGCTGACAACAAAAAGGTAATTTCCAGTGAACATTTTTCGTCACACAAAGCATTTTTTAACAAATTGTTGACATTATCCCAAAGGCAAAAAAGCGGTGGCAGCAACATTAAAACTAGCTCCGGCTCAAGCTGTAAATGAAGCTTCTCCCAAGAGGTGGCAACAGAGGGCAGAGCAGTGAAGTTTGTGGCTGTACTTGTGTGTGTGTGTGTGTGTGCATAAAGTCAATAAACTGTGCGCAACTTTGGCGAGTGCAAGCCCGGCTGCTAAAGCGGCAAAACTGGCAAAACCGGCAAATGCAAGAACTACAAACATAACATAACATAACATACATATTATAGTGCAAATGGCTAATAGCTGGCAAAGGCGAAGGCGTGCCTTTATGCCACAACCACCGCAACCACGACTAGTGGTGACTAGCTTTCATCAACTATTTTTCGCTTTTCTATTTTCATTTGATGCGATTGACAAAAAGAATTTTCGTTAAAAGATAAATACATGGAAGCCAGTGAACCGGCATCTGCCTGCCTGCCTGCCTTGTGTACACTTAATAATAAAAATAATAATAATAATAATGATAATGATAATAATAACAGGAAAAATCGTTTCATTAAAACGATAACCATCACGGCCTACTCAACGCTGCGCTATTGAAGTCAGCGACATGGTGTCAGCAGGGTTTCTGTTTGTCATACCAATGCAGTGCAGCATAATTGCAAAATCAAAAGAATCATTGTCAAAACCATCAGACAACTCAAAAAAGAACACAAAATAAAATACACTATTCAAAAAAAAATTTAATCAATTCTGATTGAAGTCTCCCGCAGCGACAGCGTCATTATCCGCGCGACATCGCATCACCAACACAGCCCATATATATCGCTTGAATCAATCTCATCAGTTGTGACAGCAACGCTTTGGTAGCCTATTTATTAAAGTATCGATTCTGCCCGTAAATTTTCCGATAAAATTCTGCAAAGCCTAGAATCAAAAATAAAGTAGCCAATATCTGTATAAATGCACGCCAAATAAGCTTATAGACAAGTTTAGAAAAATACATTTTGTATGAGGGTTGCCACGGGAGTTGTCTGAAAAGTTAAAATCTGGGTGCAAAGCATTTCGTCTCGGCGAGAATAAGATTCACATTTACATATATTTTTGCGAGGGTTGCCATCTATTTGAAGTGTCAAATTGTACTAAATTTCACACAAGAGTACAAAATATTAACGTATGAGTATCAAAAGGTTCGTTTGGCTGAAGATCAGGTTTATAGCTAGCTGTGTTTTGAATAGGGTTGCCACTTACATAAAAAGTCGAATGAAATTAACGAGTTCTCTGAAATATTATTATATATGGCCTTTAAACGGTACGTTTTGGCAAGGATATGGTTCATATTTACATATATTTTTGCGAGGGTTGCCACCTGTTGGAAAAGTTGAATTAAATCATGCGCATATTGTGTGAAATATGAAAATATTGGTATCAAACCATTCGTTGCGCTAGAAGAACGTTTATAGGTATATTTTGAAGAGGGTTGCCACCTTTTTGAAAAATCAAATTTAATATACGCAAGTATACAAAATATTAAAATATTGGTGTCAAGCTGTTCGTCTCGACGAGGACAAGTTGCATGCCTATATGTTTGAAAGAGTTGCCACCTTTTTAAGGGAACGAAACTGAAATGCGTTTTTTGGTTATATATGCAAAACGCAATTAATAAAAAAATATAAACAGGTCAACAACTGCCACACTTTTCTAGTTTTTTTATATATAAACTTAGCTCATTCATTAACATAAATGTTGCAATTCAATATTTTAAACTTTCTACAAATTTCATAGAAATTTAACAAGTTCAAAAAATCGACCGGAAATTCAAAAAATTTTCGGCAATGTAGTTGCATAGACCATTCGGTTTTAATATAATAAACTGCACGTTTGTTATTCAGTTGAAGCTAAGATCGGTAAAGTGTGAATCTTACCATTCTCACATCCAGATAGGTAGTGTGAAAAAGCCCTTCAAACTCACCATTATTAACTGTTCGGTAGTTTCGCTGAATTATTTGTCCAATGCCGTTGTTTTTCCTGCTCAAAATCTTCACTCTGAGTACGCCAGAATAAGTTCGAAAAATTGGAAGGGAATGTAGAGAATTAGGACAATGACTAACATACAAATAGTATCAAATTAAATATTTCTTCTTTTTTTTTAAATTAACTTGAAAATAACACAACTGCAAATGATTAGAGTAGTTTTAAATTAACTTTAAAATACCTTCCTGCTGAACCACTTTTTCGTTATCCCTGATAAAATTCAGACACCAGGTAATCTGTCTTTTCCTATTTAATTTCAGTGACAATATAGTGATGCCCTAAAATCAGATTAATGTTTCATAGGTTCAAAGGTCATCCGCTTTGCTATGTAGATCACATCTCTCTGATTAAGCTTACAATTCGTTGTTACGCTACTTTGGATAATATTACCTTAAGTTGTTCAGCCTGGCTTTCAGCATAGATGGTGACCTTTTCATTCTGAACAAGATGCTTTTGATTAACTACTTTGTCTGGTATCTACCATACAAATCGGCGGCTGCATTTGTTTATGAGAGCCGTCTGATCTACAAACTTCCATCCCCATCTTCGAGCCTTCGGAGGAGATGATAAAAAATTGTTCCCAGCTGATTTACCCTTCACTTGGTGATATTTGTATCTCGTCATTTTACCCAAGACCACTCAGGATATCAATAATTGGGTTGCTACTAAATTCGATCAATCTAAAGGACAATTTTTCGGGTTCGTTGTGATATTACTTGTATCAGAATAAAACTCCTACATCGTGAAATTAGTCCATCAATTTTTTTAATTAAAAATTCTGCTGCCACGCTTAGGTTTCCCATAAATGCCATACCACGGAATTTTTTGTCGCCTCCTACATAGTATGTTACTGTCCCATGTTAGATGCCTGGCAGTTTCTGGAATTTTCTCTTCATAGCAGCTGCTGCAAAAGTCGTTGTCGGAACAACCTGTCGCAGGGGAACAACCTGGTCGTTGGGCGTGCTACCCTATAGCGCTCCCATAGTAGGGCCATTTAATGATAAGCTTAATACTAAGCTCGCAGAAAGCGAGCGGCATCTCCGACTGGTGAAAAAGGTGCGGAAGTATCCCTTATTGCAAGCTGGTCAACCATCGGTTGTGACAGAGTCAAACTCATGGAAAGCTTGGATGTCTGAGTAACAATATACTTTATTTATTGTAACTACAAAAGATTATTGGCATTGAACCATTTCTGGTATTGCCCTTAGCTCGACTTGAAAGACACTATAGGTCTCCGGAGGGTGAGGGTTTTTATACCTACTTTTTCAGCATATCCATCCCGCTGACTCTATTTTAGACCATCAGTGCAGAATTGTATTGAGTAGTTAGATTCCAAAGCTACTTTGGTCCATTGCTATTGCAACGAGATACTCTTTGGTGGAAATTCGCTTTGCCGTACAGTAGTCCATTGTTCTAGGCAGTTAATGGTTTCTAAAAAGAGTTATATGACTACTACGAGTTTATTTCTAGATTGCAAAATCCTGTAGCCCTACAGCAGCGTTAGCAGCGAACTATGTACTTCCCCATTGTGTCAATGGATAGTATACGTAGTATCACATTCATTGGTCCTGTTGGTGTTGTTTGCAGCTTAGACCCATTCCCTTCTGTATTACCATGAGTCTGGCTAATATACCACTGTTACATATGGAACTACTAGCCGGTATGCCAACTTTGAGGGCATGCCCCTCTTTAGGTGACTCGCCCTACCTCAGTCGTCTTTTCTGCGTGGTTTGTCTCCATTTCACACTTTTGTCTGCGATTACTCCAAAATCCTTTGCCGATTCACTAAGCTTCTAACAAGATCAACCGCATACGTAATAATCTCACAGCTTCTCCTTCCATGATTTACAGAGGTGGATTTACTGCTGGAATCAACAATAGACGATTTAATACTCCCCCATGCGGGAAACTCTTCCCGACACATCCACTAAGTGATACGGTTATTGCATTGGGCATTGCATTTTTTAAATGCGCCCTCGGTATCTAGGAAAGCTATCAGCATGTATTCTTTGAAGGCTAGTGATTATTCCCTGATGTCAGCTTTCGTGTCATATATCGCTGATGAGGTGTTCTATCGAGAAATTAGTCTTAACTGAAACTACGGAAGGGCATTGGATATGAAGTATATTAGCTTAATGTGAAAGGTCTTGCTGCTTTGGAAATGAAGATCACTTTGATTCCCTCCAGCCCACTTGGGCCTCACTCTACCGATTGGTGTATCTGTATTGGCCATATACCATCGAGACTCAAGATTTGTACGGCTTATAAGTCCCCAAAGCCCATATAACCTGCTCTTTAGAGACCAAGTCTTTAATAGTAAGTGTGTGCCTAGGAGGAGATCTTGAATATCTTCCTCAGTTTTAGTCTACAAACCATCACGCCTTTTCAAGCATCCAGATGCTTCGCGATCTGCGCCTGTTCTTTATATGTTTCAACTCGAACGGAATATCCATATATAAATTAAATAAATTAGAGACCATTAATATATATAATGTAGTCGTTTAAATTAGGGAATTCAACGTGTCTCCCGTTCTTAAATTGTCAATATTATAACTAGTATGAAGCTGACCTGCCACTCTCTTTCCCCATCCACTACCACAGTTTACTAACCCACGCGAACGAGAATGTCAGAACATTGGCACTAAACATAAGGACTGAAGGTTAACACAAAGTGCTGCACTTATTGCAATAAAGTAAACTGAAATATTGCTCTGATTCTCCTCAATATTCAAACATGCGAAATATTCGCAGCTGCCACCGCAATACTTGTAGTAATTTTGATATTATTTATTTTTATTTTGCTATCATTTATTTTTAATAAACCACTATAAAAAAACTCTACGCTATACATGTTGAGGTTCAAGCACCCCAAAAATAGTAAAAAGTCTTTACCACCGCTACACTTCCAGCTACTAAATCCCACAAAATAATTTTAGATGAATGGCAAAGAAACGTCAAATTATGCTAATAGACAAAAAATTTGCCAACCCAATGAAAACATCGCCGCCATTCAAATAGGAATACAGTTAAAAAAATATGCGAACAAAAATCAGGGAAAACAAAAATGACGTTTTATTCAAAACCAGCCGTTTCACCAACTCAGGCAACAAGCAAGCAATTATTACGAAAAGCGTGTAGCAAATAATGTGACCCCAACACCAACGCCCACTGCCCCGACTCCAGCTGTGGTATAGGAGGGGCTAAACCTACGCAGGACATAAAATGTTGGTTGTGGCATCGAAGCAGTACGATGGCAAATGCAGATAACTACAACAACGCCAAAAGCAGGCTTGAAATACTAACAAAACGAAACAACTTCCTGTAGGAGGACGCAAAAAAGTAAACGGCAATATGTGGTCTATGCTCAGCAGAAGAAAAAAATGTGCGTATTGCTCAATATATACAAAAAGTTGTTGGTGTGTACCACACTGCTACTGCCTTACTCCGGCCCGTCCCACACTTCGTTAAAGGAAAAAATGTCACAGGGGTATATTGAAGCTGAAAAGTGGCTGAAAGCGCACTTTTAAAGTAAACTGCAAGACAAATACAGCTATGTAGTACCAATTGATAACAGTTGGAGGCAAACCAAGATTGTTGGCAGATCGAAGTGTTATATGGGCGTTGCTGTAAAATGTCTGATTCCTACAAGTTCGCCCTGCTTTTGGAATCAATTTTTACGCACTTTCGCTGAAAATTTAAGTGAACAAGATAACCAGAGTTAAACTCAGAACCGAATATTTTTCGTTCGCAAAATTTACGGTCATTGCTGTCGTCGCTATATTATTTAAAAACTTACCAAGGCTACAAATGACGTAACAAAGAAAAAATTAAAACATTCTGAATTCAGATGTAGTAGAACAAGTTAGTAAAAAATAGTAGTAGAAGTTAGTAAAAATAGTGGTAGTAACTAGTAGTAGCACTTGGAAAAATAGTAGTAGAAATTTAAAAAGTAGGGATAGTAATTAGTGGAATCATTAGTAAAAATAGTAGTGGAAATTAGTAACACCAGTAGTACATAGTAATTGGTAGTATTTATAAAAATAATGTAATGCAATCTTAAAGTCTATTTTAACCAAATAGTATCTAGTAGAAGAAGTAGTAGTAATTAGTAATAATAGTAGAAGTTGTAGTTATTATTGTAGTTTGAGTAATTACAAGTTGTAAGAGTGGTAATGATACCAGTTATTAGTAGTATGATTAGTACTAGTAATTAGTAGCAACCTTAGTAGTAGTAGTACTAAATATTAGTAGTAGTAGTAGTAGGTATATTTGTTTTTTTGTTCTCATATAAGCGTCATATCGCTGACTTCGTGATATCGACGCGACCTTCGTTACGCGATACAAAAAATCACACTCATGCCGCTAAATAAATTTTACTTCAAAAAACCTTAAAAAATCCCAGAATAATGGGACTAATGCCGAGGTAAACTGCAGCTTTAAATATACTTTTGAGAAACCGGCGTCATTGATGTGAAAGCAGCCGACACTCTTCATGCTTTTGATTTCACACTAACTTAAAATGCTGATACGGTAACAAATGTTCTTTAAAACCGAGTCCATATTACAAATCATTTGACCAATATGTGTCATCTTCTCCGTAAAAGACGGTATACTTTTTTTTTTTTTTGCATACCTTGACTTGGTTCATTTGAAATTTGGTCCTCAATTTCTGATGTTTCCAAAGACTGAAAACGAATCCACTAGTTTGTCATATGTACTAAGTACAACTATTCGTTTTTGTGTTCCATGCTATATTATTTCTAGTTTGAAAACATTTTCATGTTTACTATTTATGTTACAAAGCTACAATTTTCTATTCCTTTACGGATTAAATAATTTCCCCATTGAGGTCAAATTTCAAAGAAGAATTTTTGAAGGTTTTGTCGTCAGATGATGAACAGATTTGAGTGATATCAATGTTTTCATATTTTGAGGATGTTCTAAATATTTCTAACTGATCCTGTGATGTAAACGGCAGCAGCAGTTATGTACCCTAAATGAACCTACTTAAGTGATAATGGTCAATTTTCCTGTAATAGGGTATTTTGAGGAATAGGATGTAAAATGTGCCAGAATTTTTTGTTGACAGTAGCGAAAATCTTGTGGCCAGTGCATAATAAATAGACCTGTCAGTGTTCTTTAGAAAATATTAAGTTACCTTTTATATAGTTTACTAGGCAAATATTTTTAAACTCGAAGGATATAGAAATATTTATATTGATGACTAGAAGTTAACTACGGTCACATTTTTTTTTCAAACTTGGAAAAACTGGCATTCGGTCAATCTAGAAACTATCAAACATATGAAAACTCATTGAATGTGGCGTTAAGACAAGATTTATTTGGCAGTTAAATCTCTAAATTTTGAGTGAATTTTATACTTCCACTTACTCGGCAAGATTTCAAGTCGATTATATTTATAACGATTTTTCAAATGCATTTGATACGGTATCCCATATTTCATTCATCGTTCTTAGAATGAATTTAATCGTATTTTGCACATAGATATTCGATGGTAACTATTGGCGGTGAATCTTTAAACTCTTTTGTGGCTACTTCAGGTTGTTCCTCAATGGAGCATTTTAGGACCACTATTATTTGTCATTTTTATTGATGATATTAGTAACTGATATTTCATTTTCGAATTATATGCTTTATGCCGATGGTCTAAAAGTTTTCACAGCTGAATTTATGGTGTTCGAAGTCGAGTCAATCTTTGAACATTACAAAATTTTTTCACTTAACATTTTCAAGGCGTCAGAATGTTATTTCAACTCAGTACTCTATTGCTAACTATGTGACACAAAAGGCAACGGAGACTAAGGAAATTGGAGTTCTGTTTTATTCTTTCAAAATGGTTCTCTCTTTTTGAGTTTATTCGGTCTAATCACTTCGATTTCTTTTTACGAGCCTTGATCGCTCTCACTTGGAATATGCGGTAATAATTTGGAGACCATATGACCCAATCGTCGACAGATAGTCAGAATTGAACATGTTCAAAAAGTTTTTCTGAAATTCCCACCGCCTTCATGGTTTGAGACTCCTGTTCCGTCTTATGACTCGCTGCTGATGCTAATCAACTTAAGCACTTTAGAAAAGAAAAGAGCAGATCTTTCTTATTCGTTCATTTATAATTTAATTAGCGACATCATTGATTGCCCCCCAATTTTATGTGATAATTTTTCATTTTAGTTGCAAGCTGATGAATACATAATGAAAAGTTTGGTGTATCGTCCACTTCTTATTATAATTTCACAATTTTTCTATACTATAAAAGAAAGAAACTTGAAACGGAAAACATTTGAGAGGATAATTTAAGAGCTAGCTAAAAATCTATAATAATTTTAAATGCTGAAGCCCATTTTGCGAGACAAATACCTTTGTCGTCACGCCTTTGTCACGGCTCTGGAATAATACATAAATTATTGAAATATTTTTGTAAGTAGTACATGAATTATTTAAATTTTTAGCTAAGTAAATTAACTTTTTAAAAGATCCCACCGTAACTCAAACAATCTCATAAGTACATACGACGTATCAGAAACAAAATTATTTTAGTAACCAAAATAAAATGCCGCTCTACACAAATTATTTTTAGCTCGTGGAGGTTTTGTATGTAAAGTACAGTAATTCTTCACTTTCAACTGCTTACTTCATTAAGTCGTGTGCTGGAAATCGAAATCAATTGCGGAATGACAGTTATCTCTCTTTCGCACACGCTGTATTCTCTTTCGTACACGCTGTATTCAGAGAGATAACTTCATTCCTTGACTTTTTCCTATTTGCTAAGAGTGAGTTAAATTATTGTTTTAAAGTTTATTTTGTGCCGATTATCTTACTGGGAAAAATTGCTGTTGAAAAGAAATAGTATGCCAAATTTTTTTATTATTTGACTTCACTCTAGCGGAATTGTAAAAGAGAATTGTAAACGCTAAAACGTCAATTGAAAACAAGAATAGTCAATTGTAATTCAAAAAGTGGCAATTGAAAATAACATTCGAATTTTAAATTCCAAAAGCTTCAAATGAGTATGAGAATAGGCAATTGTAAATGAGAAAGATGAGAAAGTACAATATGAAAATGAGAAAGCGTCAAAATAAAATGCGAAATAGTCATTTAAAAACGACATATATTTGAAAAATTTAAAATGTATTTACTATTTGAAGGGTTACATTGCAAACCCACAGATAAACTCTTTAGTAAAGCTCTCGGATGAAGTTAATGTCACTATTTTCATTCACATACAAAATTTTAATGTAATTATTATTTGAAAAATTTTTAATACAAATAAGTTTCGCATTCGCATTTGACGCATTCTCATTTCCAATTGGCTATTTTCATTTTCAATTGACACTCTCATCTACATTTGACGTTTTCTCATTTCTAATTTTTAAATTGACGCTTTCACATTTACACACTACTGACTATTCTCATTTTTAATTAACGCCTTCGCATTTACAATTGGAAATGGTGTTGTTTATAAATATGGTAGCAATAGTTAACAATAGATATGAGTTATACAAAATTGCAAAATCTTCCAAATCATTTGAAAAATCACTTGTTTTATTTGCTGGGTAAGTTAAAAGTGTGGGTAGTTTTATGAACATAAATACTTATAAATATACAACTCGTATACCACAGGCAGTTTATATAAAATATGGAATCCTCCACCGCATTCCCGGATGTGGCAAGAAGGGCTGACATTGGCATAGCAATAGCAGTGGTATAGTAAAGTATCGAAAATAATTTCTGTAAGGTACCAATGTTAGCATATCACCATCGATTTAGTAGTATTCGATTGCTATTGAACAACAACAAGCACACTAACAACAATAACAAACTGAAACGCAGCTATCGATTGTGTATGGCCAGAGTACCTATGGATGGCTCTTTTAAATTCTGCCAAAGACAACAACGCCAAGCAAATGAACGTTACGCTGTCGAGCGGAACTTGCGTTTATTGAATATTACACAGTTACGCATAAAATAGCAAAACTTGTGCAACATAGTCTCACACAAAAAAGTCAATTCGAGGTCTTGTAGGTAAACGTAAAATTGGTGATGCTATTTTTAGATGTACTATACATTGTTGGAAATTGGAAGATGACTATTTTGCCTCTGAATTACATATGATAAAAATTTCATCAGTTTTTGTTATGTATTCGAGCTAATATCTTTATATAATTCATTAGCCATTATAGTGAAAAAAATCCGATCTTTTCAACAACATTTTTTTCAGGTTGTAATTTAATTTATGTTACATTTTTCTATATAATTTTAGATTCAACGTGTAAGATTTGGAAGCATGAAGACATTTATTCATTGAAAATCATAGTTAGGCTGAAATTGCTTAAGATTTATTAGATGGGGTGAATGATGATACCGAAGAAGTTGGATGTGTGTGAAAAATACAACATTCTGGCGGCATCGATTGATTTCAGAAATGCATAAAATGGTACGAAGAAAGACCTGCCGGCAACTAAGCCGTGCTGGTATGGAGATACAATTGATTTGACTGCAAAATTAAATTTTTCGATCACTGAGTGTTCAAAAACTTTCGAAAGCTTAGAAATAGTTTTGTAGGTAGGGGCATCGGTTTTATTACCAATTTTGAAAATAAGCGTTATTTTTTTTTGCCAGAGAATAACGATTTATTAAAAAATTAGCTTCAAGGGATAAACAAAAGCTAGAAATTTTTTCAATAGAAGGGCGTTTTCTTTTCTCGAAATAATGTTGCATTTATTCTGCCCCATGACAGGGCTGCCAAATTTTCTTGATCTTTTCTCAGTATTTTCTCAGGGTTGTTTTTTTTTTCTCAAAATTTTGTACTCTGGAAGAGCAAAAGCGTATAGTGATTTCTGGGCACCTGATTTTAATTGTTTAGTTGGTTTTGTTCGCACAGTGGTTTTGTTCGAAATTTTCAATTTTGGCACTAAATGCAAGCTATTTGTATAATTTTATTGCATTCGATAAATTAAATCGATGATGAAAGTGAATTTGATAGGGTGGAATTTCGTTTGTTCTTTTCTCATATGAAAAATGTGACATTCTTGTAGCGCCCATGGCAACATTTTCGTAATGCTGCCCTAGAATGAGGTGACATTTATTTCGATATAGCAGATATCATGCGCCTACGATGAAAGACTTACTGTTCAAAAGTTTAGAGATGATAGCACTAGATTTTCCGTTGGTCTCAATGATCTTCCTTATCTCTCAAAAGAAAGCGCAAACTAGGTAGTGCGAATGCTCAGGGTGAATTCAATGAGGCACATTTGCAACATGCAACGTTAAATTTTTAAAAGAGGAAGTAACTCAGTGTTACATTTGTAATTCCATAACCCAGGTATGTAACGCGGGCTTTGTATACTTATTTCTTTTTTTGATATTTTCTTAGAATAATTAAAGAAATAATTTTAAAGTTTCAAACCAAAATAAAATAAATAAATGATTATTCCTATAAAATATACAAATCTCTGGACGTCGAAGTGATCGCTTCGCTCTAGCATATCTCTGCTAAAATAACTGGGATCAACATACTCAATGTTTCGCTCATTATTGTCGGGAAAAGCGATTTATGTGAAATGAGTATGTTTGTTAAAAAAAAATCTGTTAAAGAGATTCTGATTTCCTTTATTTATGTTAAAGACAATAACTTAACAACTTAACCCTCAATAATTGTTGAGTTTAATATTTAAATTGTTTACCTCTGAGTCAATACCTGGCGTATTGCTGTGCATGCCAATTTATCAATTTAACCGGTAAACTTTGAGTTAAGTATATATGTAACCTGCTTTTCCGCAGGTGAGCCTACGACCCCGAAGACCCCCCGAAAAATGCAAGGTAACTCCATCCGCTTGATGAATGAAATTCTCTGATAAGGAGGAAAGATAAGAGAAGAATTTATGTTATAATTATTATATTTTTTCCCTTTGCGTATGCATTTCGGTTTCTATCACATATAACAGATGACAACCCTCTCATTAATATAGGTATGCACCTTGAGCTTGCCCACACGAACCGTATTTTAATATTTCATATAAATTGTGTACAATTTAATTAAATTCGACTCTACAAGCAGGTAGCAACTCTCATAACAGCTAGATATGAACTTTTTTGCGAAACGAACCGCTTCAAAAGCATATTATAATAGTTTATATGACTTGTGTAAAATCTATTTATTTTTAAACATGTGACAACCCTCTACCATGCATAAAATATTTTCTACTAATATATATATTCATAAAAATCGGTCGAGCTGTTTTGACACGAGACACGAGATTTTTATATATACGTAAATATAAGAATGAAAATATATTAAATTTGATTTGAGTTGTTTTTCATAACGATACCGGGAATACATTTAACGAATCTCTCGTATGTACTTCAAATATTTGCATGTATGAATAAATGCACATGCGTTCCGTCTATGATATTATTGGTTTTCTTTAACGATAAAATATTAGTTAAACTAGACTTACAAATATTCAGCAAATTTATTTCAATTCTTTCATACAGCAACAGCATTCGCTAATAGATAATCTTAAATACATATGAAAAAGAGGTAGTCTAAAAATGTCTATAACCTAAAATCCCGGACACACTACAAAGTAAATTACTTATTTTCGTCTAAATCGCGTTAACCAAGTGCGTCCCCATTTGCTATTCCTAATTTATCTTGACAGCTCTGTAGCCACACAGTTGTTTTTTTCTTTTATCAAAGCAAAAAATGTAAGATATTGTGTACAGTAAGAATCGAGGAACAGTTGAGTGAAATGCTAGTATTTCAAAATGCTTGTCGATAAAATTTAGAGGCGAAACTTATTGGTTTGTGGTTTGGTTCTTGATTTATAATAAAATACCTCATTTGATCTCAATTTATTGTAGGATTTTACAACACGAAAATACTTAGTTTCATCGTAATTTGCTCATAAATTAAGAATGAGCCATAAATTACGATAGTGTGTCCTGGCTTTAGATGTCACACCTACTGATTTTAATACGCATTTCCCGCGATATATAGCAGTTCAAGTTTTTCCTACAAGGGCTACTTGGAATGCGTTGTAAATCGGACAGCTTGGGTTTTTTTTTTGTTGTTATTCCACACTATACTACCGTATATGTGCTGATACTGCTACGAGCATGGAAATCATATGACATAGAGTTGAGCTCTAGGACACAGCTGCAGGTTTTAAAATTTCAATTCGTTCACTCAGTGTACACCAGATGTATGTAGTCGTTGCCTACAAATTTAAGCAAATATATACAAACACACCACATACACAAGCAAAACTACACTTTTTGACTGATATTTAGGTATGTAAAGCTTGTGACATAGAGAAATGAGAGGAACTCGAATAAAAGACAAATGATTGTGTGGACGGACGGACGTGCAGTCGCGGCAGCAATAACATCAGCCACACAACCAAAATTCGATGGGATAGGGCAGCAACAAAGCCAGCTAGTTACAATGGCCAACACCATTCTGTACTGCATTGCTGCTCCAAAACACTTTTTATACCAGCAATTCCAAGTTCAATATTAAAATTGTATAATATTTGGCCGGATAAAGTCGTAGTAACTAGTTGTGGTCGTTTTAAAATACAGATTTTTTAGTGGCTTCAAAAAACAATAGGCTGCTCCAATGCAAGACCACGTCTGTGAAATTTCGGCAAAATAACTTGTTTGACTTTGACATTTTTCCTTTCAGACTAATAGGGGGTGGTGTGGGTTTGAGTAAAATTATTTTTAATACGCTTAGTGTATATTAGTAGACACCCGGTCTGCTATGTTACACTTCGCGGTTTAAGCTGCAAGCTTTTTTAGTGACAAATAATTTTTCGAACTAAAGTGTTTAAAAATCTCTTCGCTGTTTGTTTGTAATTTTTCCTCGCACCTAAACATTTTGTTAGAAAAATATTCCTAGAAAATAACTAAAACACTCCTCATTACTTTTTATACTTCGGTTAGGTTCCAATTTCAAAATGGATTAAATATTTAGTTCGATATATTCGATATATATCTCCTTAGAAACTAATTTTCATATATTAAATCGGTGGCAGCACTATTTGGATTATTTTGGTATTCAGCTTTTTTAAATAATTTTCTATATGATTAATTTTAACTCTTTCGATATATAGCTTGTAGCTCCACAATAATAATTTTTGAACTAGATGCCAGTTTTTTATTTGCAAAGTGTTGGAAGGGCAACAACAGCAACAAAATTCTTATCGACACAAATATGTTAGGTTAGGTTACTGTGCCTTCTCCTAAGAGCCCACATAAATCCTTTAAGATCCATTGTGATATGACAATACAAACGTTAACGGACTAGCAATTATTTGTCTTAATTTGCAAAGCTTACAATGAAGTTACGGAGCTGCCTAATCTCTACTCCCGATATGTCTGCCGGAGAGTGGATAAGGTGTTAAGATTACGTGCTAAGATAATTTCACCTCCGCATCTTCCACAGCTGCCGCAGTATGGGTTAGTGTTGATATTGAGGTTCCCCGCTTGGATTCCTATTGGACAGCGCCTTGTCTCATAAACAATGAGAGCTGCGGCTTGGATAACTGTACAAGCTCGCGTAATCTCCCCTACATGTTCTAGTAGCTGCCCGCCGTTTGACAAGCTGATCGCAAGCCCACTCGTTCTGAAATAGCGACAGCTGACCAGAAGAACACCGAAGAGCTCCTCGCTAAAGAAATCATCTTCAAGTGTGTCTTGCCTGGCTAACTCATCTACTTCACAATTTCCTCGAATAACCCTGTGCACAGGTACCCAGATTAATTTAATGTACAAATATTCCGAAGCTCTCCAAAGAGAAGTCCGAAAATATCTCTGGTTGGGATTATTATTTAACATGACATTCAGCGCTACAGTAGGGGACAACATCAACATGGGCTTCACTGATTCCTATGAGAGCCGATCTTTGCCCCCTTTTCACCTTGGAAACTAACACAACCTTTTCTAGGGAACCCCACCAGACAAGAATCCCATACAGAGGTATTGGCTTTACCACCTGCTCAATAAGCTTTTAATAACTTAACCTTTTAACAACCTCTACAATTACAATTAAACAGCAAGAAACCGAGGTGCTTACCCCTATCAGAAATCACGAACTGAGCGCCACCCAGCAAAAGCAGTTGGACGCCAGAAATTTTGTACTTTCTAGTAAAAAAAAGAACGAGCTCGGTTTTTCCCGGATATACAGTTCGTCCGCAGACCCGAATCCAACTGCTAACCGAACCTAGATATCTTTGCATGAGTTCACAGAAGGTACCCAACTATCTCCCTCTGGCCATGAGCTCCAAGGTCGTCCGCGTACTCCATAACCTGTCAGCTCTGCCGCTTCAGTCTTATTATCAGGCCGTTTACTACTAAAATCCAGAGTAACGGTAAGAGAACCTCCTTTGGGGCCAAAAAATTAATACATGTATAATTGATTCGTCCAACAAACAGAACAAATTCTAATAATAATAAATATATAATAATAATAAGTATAATTGTCTTTGGAAATATGAAGATGAAGAAACATCAACAGTGCCCATGTCGGATTGGGTCCAATGTAGCGAGCGTGCTTCCCTAGCAGTCTTGTAGTTTACGGTTCAAGCCCGGGCAGAGTGTAAAAATTTCTTCGGAGGCCCTGGGTGATTTTGGTGTAGTCGCAGTGGAACAGCTGTTGGGATTTAACAAAAAGTCGGGACGCTTTAAGAACGTGTGAGTATAAGCTGGTGGGAATTCCTGTGACCACCGAGTCCACGCTCCACGAAACTAGCCCACTTAACTTAACCTAACCTAATGGTTATTTTTTCAATAACTGGTTAAAGATCTAGGCATTCAAATTTGTTAAAAGTAAAACCTTTCTACCATTAAGAAGCTTCTCATACCATTCGTCTGCCGTGAAGAATGGGCGCAAAATTGTAGACTCATCAATTTTGTGTTGTATGAGCCAAACTATTATACTTCGTTTTCATTATGCCCAGCTACTTTTTTTTTTATTATTTCTTTTAGTTTAACGAATACCTGTTTTTGAACCACCCTTAAAGCTATCAAACCAACATCAACTGGAACGGCATAGCTTTCTATGAATGAAAATATATTTGTCTACGCTCTTTTATTGTGTTTTGCATTTGAGTCGGCAATAATTTTTTCTATAGTTTTAGTTTCATTTGTGGCAGAAACAACTGTCAGTATGCCATGGTATAAATAGACAAACGATTTTGTGCAACGAAAAATTTCTACGTGAAAAATTTGCTGTATGAAAGGGAATAAAATTGCTTACATATATAAATGTAGTAGCAAGTAAGAATCAACTAAATAAACTTGAAAGGGTTTGATTTTGGGAGCTAAAGAATTCTGTTAAGGAATAATATAGATATGTGCTCATATGGACATTGAAATAGGTGTGGGTTCAAATGTAATTGTTTTGAGATATATTTCGGGTATCTACTTTCAAGAAATCCAAATAATCGTTGGTAGATGTAGGCGGTACTTTTCAAATTTTAAAATGATAGCCTTATTACAAATAAAAAAATTTGAAATTTAATGTGGTCAATAAAATATGGGTTTCTGGTATAATTTTAAAAGTATTCAATTTTTACTCACATATTCTAACCGAAAGGTAAGTTTTAATGTTATTCTAAGTACCTAGGGCAAAAAATAAATAACATTTCGATTTAGATGTGCAGATCAATACAGTGTTGAGAAGAGAAGGCTAGTCCAAAATATGCGTATCAAAGGAAAAACTTACAAAATTATTGCTCAAACCTTAGGGCGTTCACGAAATTTCGTGATAAATGCATTAAAAACGGCAAAACAATTAGATTGTCGCGGAGCTAGCAGAAAAACGTCTAAAACAACTGATAATTACCTCTTCTCTATGGATCTATGGTGAAGAAAAATCCTTTTGTATCGTCTAGGACAGTTGCAGGAGAAATTCGTAACATAACACCCAGTATAACCACTAGGAGGAGGTTAGCGAATACAAATCTTTCTGGGAGAATAGCTCGCAACGTTCCTCTAATGAGAAATGCATATTTAAAAAGGGGAAGACTTTCGTCTTTCTCATGCATCAAGGCACGGATCAGAAGGTGAACGAAAGTGGCGTAACATTCTCTGGAGCAATAAATCAAAAATAAATTTGTTCGAGAATGATGCAAATAGGACGATGAGTAGACCACAAGTTAAAGGGTTTCACATAAAATTTACTAAGAAGACGACTAAAGACGGCGGAGGAAATATAATGATATGGGGATGCTTTTCTTGATACGGAATCGGTCCAATTTAACATATTGAAAACATCATGAACAGATTTGCTTATCGGAGTATACTGGAGGAAATTATGTTACCTATCCTAAGAAGGATATGCCTCTTGCATGGAAGTCTCAACAAGATAACGACCCCAAGCATTAATTTAAAACGGTGAAGGATTGGTTACGGGGAAAAAATGTCAGAGTTATTGATTGGCCTAGTCAATCCCCTGATCTGCATCCAATTGAGAAGCTTTGAAATAAACTCACGAGAGAAGTTTTTGAAACTTGTGAGTAGCAACAAAACTCAATTATGGGAAAATATTGAAAAAGTATGGTAGTTGCAATATACCTGTAGAAACATGTCAGAAACCAATCTCATCTATGCCCAGAAGAATAGATGCAGTACTGAAAAATAATGATGGATACACAGGGTATTAATTATATAATTATATTATTTTTAGTTTTCCTGTGAATTACTTGCTATTTCATTTTTAGGTAATTTACAACTACATTTAATGTCCAGCTGAAATAGAATGATTTTTCGTTTTTGTTACCTTACAAAATTTTGATAAGTTTTTAAATTCTACAATGAATATATTTTCAGTAACAAATGTATAAACTTGAAAACGTTTTACTTTTTGTTTAAATAAATGTATAATTTTAATGAAAATCTAACTATTTTCCAAAATAAATATTACACACCTATTTCAATGTTCATATATGTAAATATGTATAACTTGTTTTTCCCTAATATTTAAGCCTTCAGAATCGAAATGAATTGGTGTTCATGATTTCGATTTCGAAAAAATTTGGTCGGTTTGAGAAGTTTCGCCCTTGACTGGTCGAAATTTAAGGTAATTGGTAAATTAAACCCCAAAATATATGTGTATTGTTTGTCTGCCAAACCTTTTTTTATTTAAAAGTTCATAGTCCTTAGAAAATTTTTAAGTATTTATTGCTTTAATCTGTATTCAATTAGTTTGTGAAATCTGTATATTTCATCAGATAATTTCTATTTAAAAATACTCTAACATACACATAGAGAAAACGATAGAAATGAAAATCACCTATTCATCATTCCGATTCAGCGCATGCGCAGAATTCATCGAAAAGTTTCATATTTTTATGTTCCTGACATTTATTATTCTTTTCATACTCATTTGAGCCTTTGTAAATGTTTGAAAAATATAAACCAAAATGCATTAGTGCTGCTAAATGAGTGTTTTTTGCGAAAATATATTATTTGAATCCCAGTATTTGTACATAATCTGCGAAAGCATTAAAACCGGCTGCTTCATTTGTAAACAAACTTCCTTAATTAAATCGATTAAATCGAGTTCTATAATATAAATTTCATTAAAGGTTCGCAAACTATTCGAAGTATATTCGAGTTCACTTAGAATCAAGCGCACCATCACCAAAATGAAGCGAAATTGTTAAATTTCAAATACTTAATTTTACTTCTCATATCGAATGGAAATACCGCACAGGCCTGCGCGTATAAAAGTTTTTTACTCGAGATTGGTTGAAAATTTTCTTGATCACCAAATAGTTGGTTGTTCAGGAAACAACAAACAAAATTGACTTGGCATATATATTTCATTTAAGAAAGCGACCAAGGCGAATCCATACAAGGTGGTGTGATAAATACAACTACAAAATTCCTATGAATTTTGTTTTTGTTTCTGCATAAGAGTTGTCAAAATTTAAATACATTTTGTTTTTGCTTTTACGGCTTTTGAAAGCTCATACGCAAAAGCAAAAACAAAATACATGTAGCTGAACAAAAAAAAATCAAATCAGCTGCTCTTATGCCATCACCTTCTATAAATTCGCCTTGAAAGCGAAAAACCTGTGAAGAGAAAATATCCGAAAAAAAGTGTAAATAACTAAGAAAATATTTTCTTAGTTACATTAAATTTAAGGATACATCTTTACTAATTTAAATTGATTCTTATTTATTTTAGTTCTATTAAAGCCGCAACCAGGGCAAAAGCTTTTTGACTATGCAAAGTTACAAAAATATATATGTATTTGCTTAAAATTTCTTTATAATAAGAAAATAATTTTTTTTGCTTCGCATTTATTTATTAAACAATTCTCTCCGTATAATTATGACTTTTTCTTGAATATTGCTGAATATTATGAAATGATCGAAATGACCTTGTGCAGAGATATTTCATAATAATTAGTACATAAGAACTTCTTGACACTCGACTTTTACGGCTAAGCATCTCGGGAGGGCATTACTTATTTTCCAATGCACTTTTGAAAATTTTTAGTAATAGCTTCAGATATAAAAATATTTTTTCCCTCCGAAACCTTACATTTGACTTAGGCGTTATTTAGTGTGAACGCATTCGCAGAGATATAAGGATACCAATAGAAAAGCAAACTAACCAATATGCACTGATAGTGAATTCTAGAAAATAAATTTCCATTTATACTGACACAAAAATATAAGTAGATACATACTCCTACTAACTAGCAACTGTTTCCAAATAAAGACAACATTCATAAAACACAACCAAATACTTTTGGCATGCAAACATAAATGTAAAAGCCCTGTCGGAAATCCCAGCGAGTTAAAAAAAATTTATCAATTTAAAAATTAGCATGTTAAATTATTATATTGATCTACATAACTTGCGCTAAGTATATAAATATTTATGAAGCTATGTGTATTATTATATTTTTATTGTGGTAAAATATATTTTCATTAAATGCTATTTATATGTTTTTAAAATTGTAATTCGATTTATTCATTATTTTTTTGTAGATAAGTACCAGCTATATATATATTTAACTTAAAACATGCAGATTTATAGCTGGTCGAAATTAAAGTGAATTTTTTTTTTAATTTTATTTTAATTTTGATTTGTAAAGTTTTTTTTTTCTTAGAATTTTTGCAGTTTTTTAGTATTTTATTACGGTTGCTTTTTTAACGTAAAACTAAGAAGTTAAAGCAATCGCAAAAATTCTGAAAAATAAAAATTTTAAATCAAAATCTAATAAAATTTTAATTTTGGACAGATATAACTCAGCATATTTTTAACACATACATCTATATTTAATTTATAACATGTAGAGTTATAGCAGAGCGAAATAAAACTGGTATGTTCGAATTTTTATAAACATTTTTTTTTTAGAATTTTTGCTATTTTTCATGATTCATTTTGGTTACTTTTTTAACATAAAATTAAGGCATTAACAAAAAATCGCAAAAATTCTGAAAAAAAAACCTTAAAACCAAACTTGAAAAAAAAATAATTTTGGACAGCAATAAACTCAGCATGTTTTTAGCTCAGATATATTTGATTTAAAACATGTAGAGTTATAGCTTGTCGAAATAAACCGATATTTTTGTATTTTTCTAAAAAAAAAAATTTTTTTACAATATTTGTCATTTTTAAAACTGTTTATTTTAGTTTTTATTTTTAACATAAAATTAAGAAGTTTAAAAAATTCGCAAAAAAAATGGGAAAACGCTTACACCAACATTTAAAAAAGTTTAATTTCGTTAAAAGCGTTTTGATTGGTTTTCGAACAAAATACACAATGATCGAACTTAACAGTTAAATAATACAAAATCATGATTGAAGTGATACCTCAAAAAATGCCACGAAATTGCTGTCATCTCAAACTCAAAAAAAAAAAAAAAAATGTGTGCTCGAGCGCAGAAGGTGCATACTAACCTATCCTATACCTGTGTTTTTCGAAATTTTTTTTCTGTAAAGCACTTTAATTGAGCAAGAACTCTACACTAACAATAGCTTCGAGCGTTGGTGCTCGAAATGGTCGTGTAATAATTTTTTATTTGTCTACTGAATTTAAATTAAAATGCATTTTGTTTAAACGAAAAAATAAAAATTTTATAGTTACTAAAAAGTGGACTATAAATATTTTTAAATAATTGGAAATGGACAGGTTTGAAAGTAGTTGGTAATTAGACTGATTTCAAAATAGTTTACAAACAAAACGGAGTTTCATATAGTATAATTTTAGTGCTCTTTTTGTCCAATAAATTTAAAAGCAGTTGAAATCAAAAGAAAAAATGTCAACCACTAATGTTTTTTTTAAGTAATTCTATTTCCAACAGGGTACCTACACACATTGTATATATCTATGTAAATATTTGCACAGCTACAGTCACACAGTGCCGCTTTGTCCATGACATTCAACTTTGCTATTGGTGGTGTCACTATTGTTTTTACGTGTTTTTGTAACAACAACTTATATCTTTATATTCATATATATTTGCATATATGTATATATATATATATATATACACTTTTAATTCACTTGTTTTCCTACATCGTTGAGATTCTACTCCAATATTGTAATATCCTTTATTTTTGGCTTTGGCCAATATTTAAATTTGTTCTTTGCAAATTTATGTATTCCATAAATATTGTACACATACTCTCTTTTATTCTTATTGATTTAATTAATTTAACAAAATCCTTAAGTGTCCTTCATTCACTACAATCCAGACCTGTAAATATCACTGAGTAAGCACTTGGTTAACCTTTTAAATCAAGTTTTTGTGGAAGTTCGGCAAATTTATTATGACTGGATTAGGTGCATGCATTCTTGTGCAATAAATCTGTCTGTGTAAAATAAATTCTTGAATTGATTTCGAAAAATTATATCAAATGCATATGGGACATCTAAAACTACATGCAATGGCTTGGTAAGTGAGATAAGTCGTTGTAGAGAAAGGGGTGGTTAGCATTGCATTTGTTTTGAAAGTATTCTGTCAATATTATGAGTTCTCTCGTCATTTATTTGGCAGCCATTGAATATAGTTTATTTTAGAATAAATTCAGTTTTTTGAATTTTCACTACTTACATATATTAGTTTTCCCTGAAATACCTTCTTGACATATCGGGTGTTTTTTTTACAGGTTTGTTTTTCGAATAGAGATAAAACTGGCATTTTGTGGTCAAATCTGGCAACTCTAATGTCATTTATGTTCAGTTTGGTTTGCCATTTCATCATGAACAGGTTGACAAAAGAACAACGCTTGCAAATCGTGCAAATTTATTTCGAAAATAATGGTTCAGTTCGCGAAGTTTACCGCGAGCTCCGTCAATTTTATGGTCGACATAATCGTCCATCAGAGCAATTAATTCGGTTAACCATGGATCGTTTTCGCACTACGTTTACTCTATGTGATAATACGCATCCGCAGAGACGTCGAACAGTGCGCACCGAAGAAACAATTGCCGCTGTAGAGCAAAGTGTTGAAGAGGACCCGAATGAATCGATTCGCCACCGTGCACAGCAATTGGAGCTTTGTCCATCAACTTTATGGAAGATTTTGCGCAAAGATCTTGGCTTGCGACCTTACAAGATCCAGCTTGTGCAAGAATTAAAGCCGCGAGACCATGCAATGCGTCGTGATTTTGGTGTATGGGCCGAAAATGAGATTGATCTCGATGCTGATTTTCATCGCAAAATTTTGTTCAGTGATGAGGCTCATTTTTGGTTGAATGGCTACGTCAACAAGCAAAATTGCCGCATTTGGAGTGAAGAGAATCCACATTAGACCCTTGAAACGCCATTACATCCACAAAAACTGACTGTTTGGTGTGCTCTATGGGCTGGTGGAGTCATTGGGCCATACTTCTTCCGCAATAATGCTGGAGAGGCAGTTACCGTTAATGGAGACCGGTATAGAGCCATGATAACCGACTATTTTGTTCCCGAATTGGATGGCATGAATGTGGATGAGTTGTGGTTAGAACAAGACGGCGCTACATGCCACACAGCGAACGTCACAATCGATTTATTGAAGGAAACATTCGATGAGCGCATAATTTCGCGGAATGGACCTGAAAATTGGCCACCAAGATCTTGTGATTTGACACCATTGGATTATTTTCTTTGGGGATATGTGAAGTCGCTCGTCTACGCCAACAAACCAGAAACGTTAGGGGAATTGGAAGCCAACATTCGTGGCGTTATTGCCGACATACGGCCCCATATGCTCGAAAAAGTGGTTGAAAATTGGACCTGTAGAATTGGCTTTATTCGAGCCAGCCGCGGCGGCCACATGCCCGAAATCATATTTAAAGATTAATGGCATAAAATTATCCTTCCAATAAAGCCAAATTGATGGACCTTAAAACGATTTTCTTGTGTTTTATTTCAATTCGAAGTTCTATACCCCTAAAAAAACACCCGATACATCAGTTATTTTTTACATAAAACAGATACTTAGTTATGTAATAATTAACCTCGATATAATTAGAAAGGTCATCATTTGTGATGTGCACATTTTTTTCGAAACTGTAAAATGGAGAATTAATAAAAGAAGATTGTTTTAAATATAAATTTATTGACCACATCAACGCTAACCTAGAGCTCTTTACGCCGCTTCTTTCCATCGTAATGTTCAACGCATTCTCAGTCGTGTCCTATTAGTCACACATTAATTAATTTTGTCATGTAAATATACTACTTATTTGCAACAGAATTGAAAAATGCTGAAAAGCGTGTCAAACTTAAAATCTAAAACAAGTAAAAACAGCGCAGTCTTCGGCTATGCCGAAGGCTTCATACCTTTCATGAATGGAAGAATAGTAAAAAACGTGTTATTGTATTACAATTTCGTATTACCTACTATTTATTTTTTGCAGTGCTTAATTTAAGATTTCAACAACACAAATACTATTGTATAATACTCTTATAACTTATAATTACATTACATTAACTTAACTCTACTTAAGTTAACTTACGTTAATTTATTGCGATTTCGCATGTAGCCCTAATTCAGTTAATTAGCAATATGCTAACCTTTATTTTGAATATACAAAATATACTAACTTACTCATTAGGCGTTATGTGAAACCGCTATTTGCTTAATTTAAATTAATTCAATTTAACGTAATTTAATTTATTTTAACCTAAATTAGTAGCTTGCACAAAAAAATATCCCGTCATGGTCACTGTAGGGGGTTTCATATGTTATCGCCCTTGTACTTTCTGCAGGTAAACTCGTCAAAACCCAATCTATCGTTTTTACTTGTTTTAATATCGTATCGACGCTTGATATTCAACATTTAAAAAATACAAATAATTAAGTATTAATATGTAAGACCTACATATGTCGGTCTTTGAAAACAGTTATCAGATCCGTAAATAGTTCCCAAACGTTTAACGCTATGATTCATGTGATATTGCGCTGAGCTTATTACTTTTCGCAATAAATATTTGTCCTGAATTTATCTTGCCGATTTACACTGTGAACTCCGATCTTGATGAATACTAATATATAGCTAATAATGGTTGATGTTTGTGCAAAATTTCAAGCCTTTAGCTGTTTAAATGGAGGAGTTATGGTGCAAAATTCAATATCTGAATAATCGGTTGTATTATATGTTATAGTCACCCGATCTGGCCGATTCCGACAAATGTTTAATCATTTGTACAACGACACCTGCTCACCAAATTTCATCAAAATAGCTCTAAAATTGAGGGACTAGTTTGCGTTCAAACAGACGGACAGACGGACAGACGGACAGACAGACGGACATGGCTAAATCGACTCAGCTCATCGTCCTGATCATTTAGGTATACTTTTTGATGGGTCTATCTCTTCTCCTTCTGGCACTTACAAACATCGGACCAAACTTAATATACCATTTCATTCTCATGAAAGGTATAATGACAAAATGGTTTCATATCGAATTCAGGGGCAACTCGGTGAATCGATAATCTACGTGTAAAATAGAATGCTTGGATTGTTAAAATTAACAAAAATTATAAAAAATTAAAATATTAAAAATCGCTGTCACTCAGACCAGACCTGGTCACCAGAAGACTTTGGAATGTATAAAAGGAAGTATTAAGGAAGTACTCGGGATCACCTCCTAGTTGTACAGAAGCGGGATGGTTCCGCTCCTGTGTCAAGATCACAAGTTGTGCAATCGGTCATGTAGATCCAGGCCCAAGAACACTAAGCGCTCCTCATGGAGGACCTTCTGTCATAACGAAGAAAGTACATCGGAGGCCAGCAGACTACGTAAAATATCATCAATAGGTCCCAGCAATCTCAGCTATCTCGTCAAAAAAAGAAAAGGTGGTGATCGAACTTCCAACATGCCTACAATAAGGGGAAATAAACTGAAACAGCACTGCACTCCTTAGTGAGTATAATTGAAAGATTCACTACACTACAAAGAATACGTTAACCTCATTTTTGTTAGTCGGGAAATAAACCCCAGATTATATTAATCAACTATAAAATGGTTTCAAAGGGGGAGTCTCACCGCTTCTATGGAACATAGTAGTAGCTAGCTCTTCCAAGAACTTGAAGTTATTTGAGACACAATGAGCTCTGACTGATCTACTTCAAAGATTTCTCAACAAACTCCCTCTGCGGTCCAACAGGCGATGACTGGGATTATATCATGTAAAGGCGGAACTGGTGATCTTCACTAGGGAACCTAAGACACCGGATCTCGAACTTTTTAAGAGGGTGTGGGAGACCCTCGTAGTATAGGGCCAACAGGGATCTAAATTGGGAGCCCAATATTTCAGATAGAGCGCGTAAAGCACTATACTCCTGCAGCAGGAGGCTCTTCTCCGCAGTAGTTAGTAGGCCAATTAACTACTTGAGAAAGGTGCGATGAGAATAACGACATCTAAGACTCTGTGCGCCCTACTGAACTTACTTCCGGTGGACCTACATGCCAAACAAGTCGCAATCGGTCGGGCAATTCGACTGAACTCTCTAATCATATGGTCAAAAACTAATTATGGTATCGGTAGGATACTAGTGGAGTTCTCAAAGCTTCCTACTGATGTGGACTACGCACTGCCGACTTTTGCCCTCAGTACAGCATTCACGGCCTCCTACCCTCAAGGGAAGAGTAGCAACAGTATGCTGTAATAAATGGTGAGTCTGTCCATGTCTACACAGATGGCTCAAAGCTCGAGGGTAGGGTTGGTGGATGTGTATACTCTGAATATCTTAGAAACAAAATAAGCTACTGTCTACCAGAGTACTGTAGCGTTTTTCAGGCGGAACTTATGGTAATTAATAAGTCCACGAAACTGGTAAAATGTGATATGATAATCAAGGTTGATATCTGAATATTCGTTGAAGAGCAGGTGGCAGAAAATCACACAAAAAACAGTCCACAACCTTGATGGTAGCAATGAAATTTCGCACATCGCTCAAAAAGATGGCTGAGTCATTCCACCCAAAAGTGGCATTGAGGCACAGAGAACCTTAGGGCCGTTGAACTCTTGGCACTAAACTTCTTAACAGGGCACAGACAACCAGCGCCAATTCGCTTTAACTAAAAAATAATTTGATTCGCGTGGTTAAATTTCACTGCCACTGAAACCGTAGTACTAAAACAACCCGAAATATGTGTCGAATATAAACGCGAATTTTAAGGCACTGGAATCATCGTGAATTGTTTGCAAAGTTGAAAATCTGGATTTTCATGATATTGGTTATACAAGAAAAAAATATTAAGGAAGAAAAGAAAAGTAATGAAAACTGATAAAAATGGTGTATACCAAACCTTTTGTTCGCGATTATATACACGCTCTTACGCAATAAGTTTCACTTTGCATATTCACGCTGCCCATGAATATTTGCATAACTTGGGGATGGAAAAAAAGGAGAACAATTGAGAAAACGCCATGCAAATTTGATTAAAATTCCATAATTAAAATTCTCCAAAATATAGTAAAGACTAAAACTTTTAAATAAATTATTTAAGAAGAAAAGTTATTTCAAAACACTTTTATACGGAATGGAATCGGGAATATTTCTTTAGTAAAAACTGCAAGTGGTATTAATAAAAAATTTTCTAAATTAACTTTTCCAAATATTTAATATCTAGTGAATTATAAAATACTCACACAGTTGAAGAGGCTATTAAGAATAGTCTTATTTAACATTCGATTGACTTTTCCTTAAAACAATCAAAAGAATGTAACAAATCGAACAGATGTTAACTCGTACATCTCTAATAGTTTAAAATTCGTATATGCCGATGAGCCCTTCATAGGAGATGATTCCTCCTAGTTCTCAGGAGGCCCAGTGATTGAGGAAAATTTAAAAAAAAACATGCCTTTCTAATTATTGCATAATATTTATTATAAACATTTTCAAATGATATATAATTATTTGAAATATATTGACAGAATTTTTTTTTTTTTTTTAGTTTTGTTTTGCCGGCTCGAGGTCAAGGGGGTGTTGGTAGAGTAAAAACAAATAATTTACTTTTTTTTCTCTTCCAATACATTTCGGTTACACTACGGTAACCGTCTTCAGGGCAAATGATTTTACACGTCCGCACCGTCCGACGTGGAGCTCTGTACAGAATTTTAACGACTATTTGCTTTAAAAAGTATAATGCTTTAAAAAGTGGTGCACCTCTTACAACATATTCAAATTGTGTTATCGCTCCATACAAGCCCAGTGAATATTATCACAGCAATAGCATAGCTATTTTCAAAGACAAGAGTGAGTGGAGTAGTATTATTATTGGAGCCGTTGTGTATAACACTTTAATATAAATAACATAAAAATTCCATGCTCCTTCTATAATCAGAGAAATTAGCAACATTTTTTCATTCTTGTTGCTGTTTCCGAAAATGGAACAAGAAGATATTCGAACAGTGGCATTCAGTTTTGCAGAAATATTTCCTACTGATGTTCCTAACGAAATATTATCCATAATAGTCCACTTGACAAGCGCGTATCATAGCAATTCTTCTGAAAATCGTACATGCATGTAGTGTTTGTATTTATTAAAACGTTAATTTTGGTTGGTGCCAAAATTGAAACTGTTTATTATTTAATTGCACAAGTGTTACTTATAATTATAATAAGTTGAAATAAATACAAGTAGTGCTTATATTTATTAAACGTTTGGTTGGTGCCAAAATTGAAATTAAACTGTTCGCTCGTCGCTAGAGTCGGTTGAACTAATAATCGTCCTCTATCTCTACTCGTTCGTTGTCTCGTCCGTTTTATATAGGAACAAAGTTCCACTCTGTTACGTCCTTGTCGTCAACTCAAAGCTACGTCCACTTCTGGTCCTACGTCCGTCTGTCACTCCCACATGTATGACTCCATTCGAATTGTGGAACGCTGTCACTGTAAATAATAATTAAGAGACACTATTTCCAACCACCTGAATTTCTCTGCCGATATTTTATGCAGTGACAGTGTCAGTTGCTAGTGCCGAGCTCTCACTCAGAGTTTTATCGAGGATAAATAATCTCATCATTCTTGTCCAACACAGAGTCGAGTTTCAGAACTACCAACTCTATGCTTGGTATCTGAGTTAGCAACAAACTGCAACTCAGAGATATCAACAAGCCGTTTGACTCAGCTAAATGAAAAACAGCTAATTTGTGAATGACTCAATAAGTCGAGAGCTGTAGTAAAGCAAATCAAAATATAAAAACATAAAATTAGTTCTGAATTTCTATTTTCATTCTCTTCAGATAAATACGTCTAAATGATTAAAAAAATATATTTAAAATTTCGAAATGTACGCTTTAACTTACGTGCTCGCGAATCAAAATTATATGTGAAATCAAAATTAAATATATTTCCAGATCCCGATGTTCCCTCTATGGCCATACGTATATTCACATACATATGTACATACTTATGTACATACATACTTATATACATATGTCAATAAACTTCTAAATGAATTCCCTTGAGAATATGAATTTTATTTTAAGTCGACAACGACGCGTGAACTTGAAGAACCTTGCGTGTATTTATTTATGTTCGAAAAACAATTTAATTAACCTTCCTTTAATAGATAAAAAAAAAACCACCTGTGCATACCGGATATTTTTGTTGTGCATATATTTCATTAAATTTTAGACAGCTGCTTGCCTTGATATTTTTTAGCATAATTTATATTTCTTACTACTCGAATACGTCTAGCCAAATATTGGTATAACGATGTGTTCTAGTAGTCCACATAATGATTGTTTTACCAGTCTTAATACAAGCAAATGTTGTTGAAAATCTACAAAGGGTTGATTGGAACCCGGGCTGTCCGCCAACTTACAGAGATGCTCATAATATGAATAGCTAGAAATTTTAGTACCTGGTAATGAAAAATTAATTAACACACTAGCTCTAAAAGTCTGAACTACAAAATGTTTCTAATTATTTTTTATGAATCGTATGTATAATGCATGTGCATAATTTCATAAATTGTAGAAATTGAATAAACATCGCACCCACCTCTCATATAACGGTAATTTACAAAAATTCTAAAAATTCCATATTTTTCATAACAAAGGCAGTTAGGGTCAGGTTTTTTTTTGCAGTAATTTTTTTTATAGTTTCTATTTTGAATTCTTTCATCGTGGGAGAATTTTTCAAAATTTGTCTAAAAACTCGATTTTGCGCCATTAGCGTATGAATTTTTTTTTGAAACTGCGGTAACCATTCGAAAAAATTATCGATCTTCAAAATTTGGTTTTCTGGTTTTAAGAAAAGGCCCCTCGAAAAGAAAAAAAATAAGAAGCATGGTGTTTTTGGGGAAAAAAATTTATAGCGTGATTTAAAAAGAATTAAAAAAATTTTGACCTCAAAAATTTCAAAATTACATTAGCTTTTTTAATTCATATTTTTTCATATGTATATGATTTTTCGGCCTGTTTTTTATTAAACGATAATAGTAATTTGTGAGCTCAAGGCCATTTTTTTCTTTAATAGTGTTGCACATATTAATGAAATTATGCAGTAGCCTCTGTTGCCCCAATTCGTTGTTTAAGAATTATGATTTTTTAAAGTCATAGTGCCAACTATTCAGTAATTTTAGGCTTCATTTACAACAAACGCCATCATTTCGCCAAAAGCGGCTCATTCGCTACGATATTTTCTCTGTTTAGAGCTAACAGTTAATTCTAGAGGAAAAAATTATAAAATCTAGTAAATTTTTGAGATTTTTTTTCAGGATCGTCTTTCAAATAAGCAAAAAATTATATAATTATTTATAAAATTCGTTGCAATTTGGTGCGAAGAATTTAACTAGGGAGAGAAATACGAAAAAATCTAAATTTTCGCAAAGCGCTGTGCTACGTCAAAGTCGTACTACTTTATTTTTGTTTTTAAGTAGCAAAATAGTTTAAGTTTCAAAATGAGATATATATGTATGTACATTAACTAGTTTTATTGCATACAACAATTACTATTTTTATATAATAGCTAGCTTTATTATGAAGCCTTTGAAAAATCGAATTCAATTAAATTATACACTGGTTATATGAAATAGTTAAAAATGGGTGACAAACGTTTCGTTTTGCCGACAGAAAAGTTTATAGCTAGCTAGTTTCTGAAGAGGGTTGCCACCTGCCTTAGGAGTTGAATTTGATTAACTTATGCAGAAATTATATGAAATAATAAAGGATGGGCTCCCAGCTGACACTTGAATTTAATTAAATATATACAGATTATAGGAAATATTAATATATGAGTGTCAAACGGCATGAGTCACAATATTATTTTATACAGGGTTGCCACCTGTTTCAAAAGTCAAATTTTTTATATTGTGCACAAGTTATATGTGAGATAATCACTAATGTGTTTCTGGTTACATTTGCAAATGCTAATTAATAAATAAATATATGTGGGCAGAGGAACATCTGGCGGGTTTTTTTAGTTTGAAAAGCAAACATGCACTAGGAATTTGAAATTCGGTTTCACTAGAACTTAAGCTCTTCTTTAATTGGTTATTATTATAAATGTTTGTTTGCAAATATAAATAAAATTGTATTTCTTGGAAGCATAAGTTAGTAATTAAAAATCTAAATAGAAGAATTAAATGAGGCATTTTATATTTCAATTAATTGTCAATATTTTCTGCAAACACGAAATTAGCACACTTCTCGGTCAGGAGATCGAAATGAACATACCCAGTTTCGTAATTTTAGGCCTTTCGAGAGTGAACTCCGCTTTATATTTTTATACGATAAGGGGCTTTGGAATGGCCAGTTAATAAAAATATACAAAGCATTTTAATATTCATTAGGTATAGACCTACCGATCATAATTTCCAACGTTTTCATATTGGTGCGCACCAGTAGGAATATCTATTAATATTTCCACTCCTGCATATCCATCACTATGGAAACTAAATAAATCTTAGGAAATCCGGTTTTAAGATATTTGGTTGTTCTCCTATATCCTTACAACCATCCACATACATACTTATATAAATATATCGATGTTTTATGCACTTCAATACTTATACGAGAATGTGGAATAACCTCTGGAATGAGATATGGATAAAAAGTTCTAGAAATATAGTTTCCAATGAATTTCCTCTGGTCAAGTCGAATTTAAAAATTTTGAAATTTGTTTTTTATAAATAAATGGCAAAGCGAACAGGAAGAAACTTACCAGAAAATTTTGTTTTTAATATGATGAAAGGAAGCAAGGGAGGAATTATCCGCCTTTAAAATTTTTCTGTGGGTTTGAAATGAATAATATGTTTGTATGAAAAAAAAATTTTAAGTAGTCGAAAGATCACCGTGCTACATACAACTCACTGCGTATAAGATATGCGAAAACTCTACACAAACCTTTTTTTTTTAGGCAACAGGGCAAAACTGCAAAAACTTTTCATAAAACATAGTTTAAAAAAATGTATGCAGAGATCACTTCTAAATCTCTGTACTTATTTATTTCACTACTTACTTAATTATTTATTTAGTAGATTCATGTAGTGGTAATACTGTATTTTGATTGGCTATCTAGCAAAGAAATGGATAAAGTAAAAACTACAACTTTAAAGATCAACGAAATCCTAATTGATTTATTCCCAAATGCAGGCATAGATCTAGTTGGCCTTAAATTGGAATTTGGCAGATTGATAAATGACAGTACTGAAATCATGTTAGCCGATGAAATCAGCCCTGGTAACTGCTGGTTATGGCATAAAAATACTTATAAAAAGGTGGTCCTTCTTCTGCTATTTTTGCACCTGAGTAGTCTGAAAGAAGATCTTCTTATTAAAACTAACTGCTTCGCGCCTTATTTTTTAATCTACAAATCCAACCATCTTCTACGTTCAATGTACAATAAATATACATATGTGGACACATATACATATAATCACATGCGTCAAAAAATACCGGGAACCACATGAATATGGTACTCGCCCACATCCCTTAATATGTCGGTGCCAAAAGATTTCTCAAACGCAAAGTTATTAAAGAACTTATGTGTTAATGAAGTATTTAATGACCATAATTAAAGGCAAAATAGCATGCGAGAAAATCACTTGCGACCAACAGCAATCTAGATATCTTTAAACATATTAAGGTGACCAGGCGTATTAAAAATCTTTTGAAATAAATTAGCATGCACTTAAAATCAGAGTTTCATTTAATTAGAATTACCCGGGCTTAGTAGGATAAGCTATGGGCATTGAAGGCTCAAACTTAATTCGTCAGTTAAATGCCCCGGTCTTCACTCCAGTTGATTGCATAGGTTTTGAAATCACGCTGAAAGAATAGTTTCTTTACACGGGCACTTTAATACATAAATACATATATACATATATAAATATGTCGCTTACATTGTATATACATATATGTGCATACATACTTGCTTATATATATATATTATATATATATATATATATCACACTCTGCGCCAAACTGTCTATAAAGTCATCAATGTGATGTCCATGGAATAGCAGAAAAAGTCTCGCATCACGACTTGAAGCAATAAATACTCGTACCACCTTCATGCATGAGTACATATATACTATTATATGCATATACTACTTTGTATGTATATATGTATCTATACTATATTAAAAATGCATACATACATATATATGGCTACGCTGTCGCACATAAACTCATTTTTGTTTGCATACTCAAGAAATTCCGGCGATGAAAATACCCTGCCATGAAATTTACAGATCACAAACTGACGCGCAATGTGATCGGCGAATTCTTGGTAAAATGTAGGCAAAGAAAGCTGATCTTTAAGTATTACCGTAAATAGCTAGGTTCGACAAATTAAATGTAGTACAACAAAAAGTCAAATTTATAATTTTGCCCAGCAAGTCGTAGGTTGTGAATTCGAATGGCGGTGGAGTCATGAAAGAAATCTGATGAGGAAATGTGGTGATCACCGAAATAGCTGTAATTTCTACCACTCCTGACTGTTGTTGTTTTCTTTTTGCAATATACTTATCCTTATACACTGGCCTTGAGCTCACAAATTAATATTATCATTTATAATTTTGATTTCACAATTCCAGAGTAAAAGTTAATCGGTTTAATTTTATATAAAAAATAATCAAAATAAGCACAAAACACAAAACTGGTTTTTATTTTTATTTGTTACGTATAGGGCAAAACGCCGTACCCAAATGCGCTTATTTACCATTGAATTTTTTAAGGCATAACATTTTTGCACATTTTTCACATTCTCAGCGTGTTTTATCTGATAACCTCGGAATTGTAGTAGATCTAACTTGATATTGTTGATCAAAATATCTAAACACCAGAGATTGCTAACCGTTACATCAAGCAGAGGCGTGAACAATATCCAAACAATTTCCACCATCATAGCGATCTTGACTTATCTGCTCTATCGACTCCACCCGTGCCTTTTTTTGTAACTTTGAGATGTATGGGGGATATTTACATCCACATTTCGCTTTTCAATGGAACGCAATCCTTTAGTTTGGTCTAATGGAAAAGGATTGTTATAGTTTGAATACATTGTATATATGCCGTTATCAAGCTAACGATCGAATTGTAACTGTAAACAAACCCCGCCCGATAATTTTTTGTATCACCTTCATAGAAATCTGAATCTCAAATCTTAGCGGGGAGGCCATTGTTACAAAAATGTCGAAATTTCTTTATTTCCAGAAATCAAAATAATGTTTTCAACTCTTCAACAGTAATGACGAAGCTGTGGCTATTGTTTTGCAATGTCTACAACTTCGTATGCTCAACGATAATACTCATGACTTCCTAATCAAAAAACTTTTCAACGATATTTACTGTATTTTGATCTCAAAGAGCAGTAATGAAGCTTTCACGTCTTGCAGTTATTATTTTCAATAAGAGGAGTCGCAAACACACTATTTTTGCTTTCAAATTTTAAACTTAAAACACCAACTTGTGTTACCAAATAAATCTATTGACACAATTGTCACCGTCCTCAAATTTCGGCATGCACTCCCAAGGGCTAGTGCCCCGAGCAGACTGGCATGAGTCTGATGAGAAAAAAATTCAGTAATTATGCTTTCAAACACTCTGAGCGAGACACCTCATTAGGTGGGACACGCTCTTAGCAGAGCTACACCTTACCAATGCATCTTCTGTTTCATTTCCGTAAATGTCCCCATGTCCCATGAAAAACGATTGCAAGATCCGGCCGGCGGAAGAATAAATGGTTATTATATTTCTTAATGTACATAAATCCCTGCTCAGACCCCTCTATGACCCATCTGTAAAGAAAGCTAAGCCCTCCAATGGTCATCGGTGAGTCCAGTACATGCAGCTTGGGAATTAAAAAAAAAATCGCATTACAATTTCCGTGACCTTTGGCATAGTGTTTATAAATTTGTTAGCCATCGGTGATAGACGGTGAAGTTTTTCTCGTAATTCGCAAGAAGATGTCCTCAGCTTTTATTTATTTGTAGTAGAAAACCCGAGCAAGTCTGAGTTAACTTCTTCTCCGGAAAATTGCAGAATAGTGTTTTCGTTTATGGAAGAACTATATTTTTATAGAACATTACCATTAAAATTATATTAAAAAAACATCAGAATATCAAAAGAAAATTTTTATCTTAAGCTCATAAAACAGCTATCTCAGGGAGAAACTTTTTTGGCACAAGTTAGAAGATAAATGAACTATTCGAAATTAGGTCAAATGTCAGAAAAAGATTCACCAAATTAAACACGAACGTACCAAAATAATGAAAATTAAAACAAAACATTTCAAATTTATTTTTGAATTGGTTTAAAAATAAATATTTAAAAAAGTTGTAGTCATAACCAATGAAAAAAGTCAACTAAAAATGTTTGTGATATTTTCCGGAGGAATTTTGAAGTTTGACTCAGCATGTGAACCGAATAGTTAATATACGCGTAAGATATTTACATATGTAAATATCTATGTGAATTTTAGAAGGTGTGCTTTTAACAATTTCACAAAGACTTATTTTATTCGGTAAATGTAATTAGACAGCAGAAATACAAAATTGTTTATCTTCAAAAACCTTAACTGAATCTACAAATAATAAAACTGGGAACAGAATTTGATTAACTTAGGTACTAAGCGTAATAAGCCCTAATAAATAATCAAATTTAAAGACTTGTCAAACATTAATTAAGAAATTACTTCCAAAATACATATATCAACCAATTCTCCCTTTCGGAGTTCATATTTGAAAGAAGGGCGGAGGCATTGGCCTTCGGAAATTTGTACCCAAGATATAACAAATTGGAAAACGGAGAAAATTTGCTGAAAGTTTTTATTCAACCCCGTTTGTTATTATTAATCCGATTCTTTTTGTTTTTGTTTTTTAACAATTTGTGGACTTACTTCTTGTCATTTCACCATTGGATTTTTCGCAATCACAAATAAAACATGAGTTGTTTTAATGTTGTAAAAAAACAAGTTCATGTTTGTTTAAAGTTGACCAAATATAAATGTGTCAGAAATTCAAAATATTTGCAATTGACTCGAATTAGAAAATCTTTTTTTTTTAATCTTCAGAAGATAGCTATATAACTAGAATCAAAACTAAATATAAACAGCATTACATTCGATGGAAATTGTGCCAAAAAGGTAAGTGTGGAATCAAAGTACTTTTTGGCTTCAAATTCCAAGCACAAATAAACACAATTGTAGCAACTGGTACAACTCTCAATTCCTGACCATAATTTTATCTTAGAAATTTAATAATTTCAAATAGATCAAATTTTTCGTGCATGGTAGCCAGATATTTCTGGCACGTTCTTCAAGTGCTGGTGTTTGCGTAAGAGCTTAAAATCACGTTAATCCACAAATTATATATTTTCCAGCGTAATTCACATGATACTGGGTGTCTAGAGTTGCTGTCTGCCGCCAAAGTGCAGGCATAGTCATTGTCTGTCACTCTGTTACTTACTGAGCTTCGTGCCGGAACGAGCATGCTGGCGGGTATGCTTGTGGAAAAGACAATTTGTGCTCATTAAAAGAAATTTCCTTAATTTTGCCCAACAAAATTGACGATGATTGTGCGTGGTGGTCTACCGTAAGTGGCTGCAATCGTCAATAACAACAACAACAGCAGAGCGTGGCGCAGCACAGAAACACAGCAACAACTGCAGCCACTACAAATTATTGCACCAAAACAAATGATATTTATATTCCTTTATTTATTATAAGTTCACATACATACATACAATACATACATACACAGATCCTAGATGCATGTGAATGTGTTGGCCATAAGTGTTCATTGCACGTCGCAAGCCACGCGTTCGTGCTTCACTACCGGCACACGTTGCACAAATAAAACACCCGAACGAGCGAGCGAGCGTCCAACACTCGCACAGGCAGACCGGCCACAAATTTACTGCTTTCGAATTTTCAAGTAGCAGTGCTCTCATTTTATTATTCGTATTGTTGTTACCGAGAGATGTACACTGCTATATTTACTGTTTTTTGGCTTTCCAAGCGATTTATATAAAGATATGACTATAACCCAAATATGTTTGGGCTCAACGGGAAGAAAAGTGAGTTTGGTTTTAAAGTTTATTGCAAAAATTTAAAAATCTACATCGAAATAATGATGCAATTTAACATGTTTCTATTTTCAAAATTTCATTGAAAATATGGTTACCCGCGCTATACACCACGTCGTTTAATTAAGCTTCTCACAGACCTTAAATGTAATGAATAATTTAATAAACTAATTTACCGAACAAAAATTAGTTTTAAAAAAAAATCTATCAAAAGATCTTTTTTCAACTAGTTTTAGATCTCTAAACATGAAAATGAATTTCATTTACTTTTTTAACTAAGCGTTTTCGAGATGTCGGCAACAAACCTGTGTTTTAGGCGGTTTTGCAATTATTGCTATCCAAAATTCGCCGTTTTAAAGATACATTCAGCCTTTTTTCGTCAATAAATCTCCTGTGTCATTTGGATGTTGCGAAATGACACCCGTACAAAGTCTAGAGAGAAATCTAATGATATTATAAAGACAGGCCTTGCACTCAAAAATTATTGTTGAGAAAAATAACTTGGACCGGTAAACTACTATGTATATGAATACTAGAAAAACCCAACAAACGTTATATAGTTTATATTTTTTTGTAAATAACAACCCTCCCAAAATTAAAGATATGCTCCTTGTCCTCGCCGAGTCGAACAGTTTGACATTCGTATTTTAATATTTTATATCCTCGTGCATAATTAAATTAAATTTGAAGTTTAAACAAGGTGGCAACTCACTTCAAAATGTAGCTATCAATTTTTTTTCTAGCGAAACAAATGGTGTGACAATTTTACTATTTCATAAAATTTTAACATAATTAAACTCGACTTTTCAAGCAGGTGGCAACCCTCTATATAATATAAACCTTGTCCTCAATTTGGCAGCCATATTTTCAAATATTATATAACTTGCTTTTAATTTAATTAAATTCGACTTTTCAAGTAGGTGGTAGCCCTCACCAAAATATAAATATGAACTGCAAGAAAAACCATTTGACACCTACATATATTTTAATATTTTATACAACTTCTGGATAATTTAATTTAATTCGACTTTTCAAGTAGGCGGCAACCCTCCTCAAACTATCGCTAGCTATACTTGTTTATCATATGATAAAAGTTTATATTTCAAATAGGTGGCATCCCTCTTCAAAATTAATGGCTTAAACTTCTACTCTCAGAGGCGAACCTTTCGAGACCAATATTTGAATATTTCATATAACTTGTGTATAATTTCATTAAATTCGGCTTTTCAAACAGGTGGCAACAAACTAATTTCGCAAAAAGACATTTAATATTAATCTCAATTTTTATTGTGCTAATTTATTTTTCCTCGTACCAAGAGACTTTTAATACTTAAATAGTACTAATATCCGCCGTACCCGAGTGCATTGTGTTTGCGCGCTATCTCCCAGAGTGCTCTGGGTTCGAATTTCGGTTCAGGTTTGCAAAATCAAAAAAATTATAGAAAAGGATTTTTTAATGGTAGTCAAATCTCGCCAGACAATGGCAAACCTCGAGAGGTATTTCTGCTACAAAAAAGCTTTACACAAAAGACATATGTTGCTCTGGAGCGGCGCAAAAATGCTGATCCCTCATTAATATCATAGCAACAATACCCATAACACAAACTGTAGAAGAAGTTCGACCATTAATCAATCAATATGAAGCAATTGCAAGTTTATTATTAAATATATGTATAATACAATTTTTTCCATTTGATATTGGTTACATATGGCATGCACATTTTTGGAATTTCTGAGTTTTTAAAAACAGAAAACAAAAAAAAACCGGCTCAATATTTTTAAATTTTTTCCACTTCCATATAACGCTAATTATTTTTATAAAAGCGTTTTCCCCGCAATAACTACAATCTGCATAAAATCACATTAACTCTCATATCTCCGCAACTTTTGTTTTATATCCCCTCTGGCGAATTCCAACAACACAAAATTTGCGGCGTATTGATGCTCTCGCATAGCACATTGATGAATGTAGGTGCATATACATACATATCTCATTCTTATAAGCGCACGCTCACTCACACCGCGTGCCTGACCATAATTATTGACTGATTACACTTCACCATCATCGTCTGGCTAGGCAACAAAGAAATAAATTTAATAACGGAAATTTAAATACCGCAATAAGAGCTGTTCAAAACATTAAACACGTTGATGAAATATTTAAAAAATCAATCAACAAATATTTATTTAACGTTACCACTAATATTAATTTGTAGCATTGAAAATTTGAATTATAGCATGGGTTTTTTCAACCCATAAAATTCTTTTGCATTTGTTACTACTCCTACTACTACCACTAACTACTACGACTTCTAATTACTGCTACTCTTTTTACTAATTTCTCCTCTATTTTCAAACTAGCGTTTACCCGTGGCTTCGCTCGCATGCCATTCCACCTAACGTTACGAATTCGGATGTAAGAAAAGGAAATAAATAATTTCATCAAAGGTAACAACTTTTAATCGTTTTTGGTTTAGGTTTTAATTTTTTTAACATTTAAATCCCTTAATTCATAAATTCCGATTACGGACGCAAAGCAACCAAACGATGTTGACATTTAGAAGTGTCTTTTTTATAATTAAGTTTTCTTAAGTCTACTTCCTTTGAATCTATTGCCGTATATATCCTTTAACTTAATTGAATTCATACTTTTAAATAGATGGCAACCCCTTAAAACTTGATTCTATTGTAAGAGATATAACGGACTATAGGACTATATATATATATATGTATATATATATATATATATATATGTATATATATATACTTATGATAAATCTTACCCTATTCTGTGCAGTCGTAATCGATATGTTATTATTAATTTTCTTGACTATAAGCTATGTATATATTAACCCAGGTTATGAGCAACATATGTATGTGCCAAATTTTATACAAATCCATCGAACAAATTAACCAACAAACTTTTACATTATTATAAATGTTTGTTTGGATTTATAATAAGCAAAATTGCTTTAGTTTCGGAAACGTGGCAATTCTTTTCTGAACAATCTCATTACGTAACAAATCCATTTCATTTCAATAAAACTTTTTCATATGTGACACATATTTCAATATATCATTTAACTTGTTATAATTTTAAGTAATTTTTTAAACAGGTGGCAACCCTCTCCAAAATTATTTTTGAAATTACGCATTAAATATAATTTGGCAGTCATATTGTAAAATGTCGCTCATTTTTTTACTTAACCTAATTTTCACATAAACAGATAGCAACCTTTTCTAAAAGAATTTGGGAAATGAAGCCTTAATGAGCGGTGCGTATGATATAAAATGGATTCGATTTAACTTATTGTAATATTTATTACTTTTTTAAACAGATGGCAACCCTTTCCAAAAATATTTTTGAAACTAAGTTTTCTTATAACTTTTAGATTAACATGCGTGCTGTAAAATGAAATTTATTTTTTAAGTTAACTTAATTTGCATATAAACAGGTGGCAACCTTCTTTCAAAACGTTTTGAAAATTAAGCTCAATGAAGCCTCTTTCATTTGACACCCATTTTGCAATATTTAATTTCGAACATTGCTTTAATTGAATGTAACCATTTAATCTGGTGGCAACTCCCTACAAGTAATCGATTTTATGATAACCTATGTATGTAACGAATTATATACATATGTATGTGCCAAATTCTATCGAGATCTATCTAGTCGTTGAATAGCAATATGTTATTTTATTTATTTATTTAATGGACTATAATTTTTTTTGGCATGTGGCAGCTCTACATTTAATATTACGTCCTGTTATTTGGGGCTGAAACAGTAACAACGTTTTCACACACACAGAAATTTTCAAATTTATAATATAAGGAAGATGACACTCTTTTTTACTCATTTACTACTTGTTTTACTAATTTTTTTACTGTTACCCAGTGTAATTTACTGCATTTAGTTAAGTGTCTGGGAAAATAGTTAAAACGTATTTAATGAATTGGAAATACAGACAAGAGACAACAAAGACGATGCGCTACTGAAGTAAGACAGTGAAAGTTACAAAAACAAAAATTTTAAATATTCAAATTTTGTTGCGTAAAGTATGAGTGCCCAGACATATTTAGTACGGACGTGCTAGCGCAAATAAATAAGGCGACAATAATTTCAATAATGAATCAACGAAACTCGACAATGAATCGTAATGTGATTCAACTTTTCCAACAGACAAAGGCGAAATTTTAGCGTTTCATCTGGCGCGCTGAGAAAGGAAGAGAATGAAATAAATGCTAAATACGAATTTCTCGCAGTTAGCAAACGTAAAATGTTGCTCATACGCACCACCGATCTTAGACAGTAAAAAAAAAAAAAAATATACGTCTTTATTAAGAAAATCAAACACACGCAAGAGCGAGTATTTTGCTTTACATTCTGCGTAAAGATTCTAAATTTGCATTTTTATAAAATCTTAAAACTTGGCCCTTAAGGAGGTCTTGAGGGGTGTCGGGTAAAAATTTATGGGTAATGGGTAAATTTTGATCACAAATTCGTTTCAATACATATATCAAAAAACGTAGGAAACAATATTAATTTACATTTTTTATGTAATCTAGAAATGTAACCCTTTGTAGGGGTGAGGGGCAAAATGAAAAGGTGATGCGTAAATTGGGACCTCAGGTTCGGTGCTTCACCTATCACAAAGCGCACTTTTTTTTGTCTGCCTGTGTTATTGGGTATTTAGACCTTTTTTATGTTCACAATTTCAAAATTTAATTTTTCATGTCTACTACATTTATTTATTTTATAACTTTAAATATATAAACATATACAATATGTACGTACAAAGGAATTGCCTTATTTCAGATATGGTTATTCAATATAAATTTTCAATATCTTCTGTGTCTTTTCTAGCCTGACAAGCGGTTTCTTCTCCTACGATTTCTCCTGTTGCGACGGCGTCTTCTTTGTCTTTGCCTCCTTTGTCTTTGTCTTCGTTGTCTTCTTGCTGCCTGCAATCTCCTGCGTCTTCTAGCAGCGGTACTATTACTGTTGTTGCTGGAAGAAGCTGCTGGTGCTGGTGTCGATGTTGCTGCTCCTCCTGCTGCTGGTGCTGCGGTTGTGGCTCCTCCTGCTGCTGGTGCTGCGGTTGTGGCTTCTCCTGCTGCTGGTGCTGCGGTTGTGGCTTCTCCTGCTGCTGGTGCTGCGGTTGTGGCTTCTCCTGTTGATTCAGTTTGAGCGTTTACCGTGAGCCAATTTGAGGTTGTCACAAATAAAATGCACACCAAAAATAGAGGTGTTAGCTTCATGTCTTTTCTCTACTATGTTTCAATATTAATGTTCAATTGTGCTTTATGTTAGAACATTTCCAGCCTTTTATACTAAAATTACTATCGTTACTTTGATAACAATAAATCTTACGTAAGTTTGAATAGTATATTTGTGAAAGTTTAAATTGTTATTCTTAAATAAACTGTTCTGTTTATTCTGTGCTTTCTATAACTTTAGAACACCTGATCAAACAGTTCTAGGAATACTAATTCTGGATAGCATACAGAAGCAATGAACCTTCAATTAGTTTAAAAATATATACGTACAGTTATGGGGCAAAGTAGGTCAATGGTAAGAATATGAAATAAAGAAATTTAATTTGCTCAGTACTTAATTGAGACTATCAATAAACAACTATTTCAATTCTATTGTACGAATATGAATTTTGATTAGGTGTTCGCATATAAATATTATATAACTAAATGAAATATATTAATATTTTTAAAAAGGGCTTCTCTCGAACTGTACCGGACTCAATACTCGGCCGGGACAAGTCATATCTAAAATTATAGAAATGGTTATTCCTAATAGCGGTCGCTTCTCCGCATGGATTTCTCTAAAAATTTCTGGTGTGCCGACTCCGAATGGCAGCTGAGTTGTGAGAAGTTTTTGTCTTGGCAGAAATACTCTAGGTGGTTCGCCATGGCCTGCTAAGCGGTGACCAATATTAGAAATGTTCAACAAGTTTTTACGCTAACCATGGAGACTCGGAATGAAGCACGCCCACTCTATACACTCAGCTACGGCGACTGCCTTAAACAAAATTTAATCATCAGTTATGAAACGATTCTAGCTCTTTGTAAAATGTTTCGTATAAAACTTTTCATTTGCTGCCAATAATGTTGTGTTTCTGAAAGTATTAATATTTAAATAAATCATAATTACATGACAGGTGCCCTAGGATGAGTTGGAAAAACTTAAAGTTAGATAAGGAATATCAAAGGTATTATAATTTCTTTTTTCCAGGCAAAATTGAAATGAAAAATTGACTCATCATTCCAAATTTTGAAATAAATACATATACAAATTTATAATATAACAGATTTTCGGTCATTCAATTTTTTATTTTGTACAAAAAGTGTAAGCTATCAGCCTATAATCCAAGGAAAATACCCATCAGAAGCATTGTCATTATTGTATAAAAGAGATTGGCGAGATATGGGACAGACAACGCGACGGGAGAATCTACTTGACTAAGCTTGTATGTACATTGCATCACAGGCGGTGTCTGAGGAGTCAGTGAGGTTTTCTATATCCTCTTTCGATGACTTTAAGTCGCGAGGCCCCGATGGTGTGTATCCGAAAATGCTGTGGGCGGTGAAGCTCATTAGGGCCTTGATAAGAATGCTAAGAGCTTGTATGGCTTTTGGTTATATTTTCATGCTTTGGAGAAAAGTTAGGAGAAAGATGATTACGCGTCAACAAAAAGGTTCAGTTCAATCAATCTTGTCACAACGATCGAAGTGGGGCTAGAAGCAAACGAGTACACAAAGAGAATTTTAGTTGGTGTTTAGGAATCTTTTGTCAAAGCTAGCTTTGATTCTATGCGCTTAGCGGCCAGAAGACATGGGGCGGAAGAAACAATTATAAGGTCAGGCCACTCAATGTGATCTAGCGGATTACTAAATGTGGAGGAGAAAGATGGCATTTTCACCATGGCAGGGCGGCGTGCTCTCATCTCTCTTTTGGTAGTGGACTCCCTTTTAACGGAAATGCAATACTTCATTCACATCCAACCTTACGCGGATAACATTTGTGGATTAGCGTCAGGAAGATCTCTCCGAGAGATATTGTAGAAAACAAAAGTGCAAGATCGCAGTCTGGCTGTAACCATTAATAGAAAAATTACTTAGAAAGCTCATATCGAACAGAAGGTAAATCGAGCTTTGAAAGTTTTTGGGCAGTGTCGGAGAACCTTTAGTAAGACTTCGCGTCTGAGACCCCTGATCAGACCAATCATCATGTATTTTTCTTTAGTTTTGTGGCCTTGAACTATGGTTAAATCTATGATTTCGGGCGCCATCATCATAACATCAGGAGCAGCTCTGAATACCTTGTTGGACTTGCTAACCTTAGACTTAATGCTCCTGAAAGAGACAATGAAAAGGATGTGTCGACTATGCTCTTTGCAATTGTGCCACACCGATGAGAACTCTGGATATAGAAAGTTATTTGAAAATGTGTCAGAGCAATGATCTTTGTTTCTAGTCCCAAATACAAAACCGAGAACCTCTTTTAGTAGACTTCATACCTTAAGCGTTTCTACAAGAAAGCAATGCAGAGATCCATGTAATCCGAAAATGGGACTACAGCTGGTTGGCATTTGGGCGGGGATTTTAGCTGATTTTTTGACTCCCAATCGGTTTACCAATGGAAGATATTCACTATACTTAAGGTAGCGGACTGGATAATTGGCGAAAGGTAGCGAGAGTTTCAAATCAGAGTCCGGAGTGATAACCAAGATGCATTAAAGGCTTTAAGACTGTTCGTACCCCTACACAAATTCTACAAAAAACTACGTTGGGGCTGAGCTCTGATGTATAATCCATTTTCCTTGAACTCATGTGGGTGCCGGGACCCAGTGGTGTTCAAGGTAACGAACTGGCTGACAAATTGGCTAATGGCGGGTCATAGGTAGACCCCATCGGACCACAACCAATTAAAGGGCCACTCAAAGCAGCGACGGTTATGTGCGTCAGGGATGTCGCTCATAAAATGCGTTAGAACCATTGGTGCCCTACCGACAGCTGCAAAAGAGCCAAGTGCATTCTGAAAAGACCGGACAGGGTGGTGGCGAAACTCGTTCTTACACAAAGAAGGAAGAAGTTACGAGCCCTGGTTGGATTGACCGCAGGAAACAGTCCGTGGGGACAACATATGGTTACCGTAGACATCTTCGATCACCCGATTTGCCCATCTTGCTAGAGAAAGAGGATATAACAGTGCATTCCTCTGTTCTGTGTATATTTGGGCCAGCTGCATTGAGAATGGAAAACATCTCTTCTCTATCCCTCGACAAGCTTCTCAGTTTCATAAAAGAGTCTGTAAAGTTTGTCGAGGAAATGAAATCCCATTTTCGTCTTTGCCGGTATCCTTTTCCCCTATCTCCTATTCCTTTTGTCCTTCCCAGGTCATAAGTGCAATGGGTAAATATGCTTCAGTGCTTGGACACCCGATTTCGGATTTGCGGCCTATCTCAATTCCATTCGAGATTAAGCCATTTACTATAGGAATCAATATATATTTCGATAGAACTGGTTTACTTACACTTGTATACTTGAGAGTAAAATTAAAACTTGTTACTTAAACTACCCAACATTTGACTAGAGCATTTAAAGCAACATTCTGTCGCGCAATGCACCCAAAGCTTTGCTAGACGAAAGCAAAAAAAAAAAGAAATTGGTAAAATAGAACAGGATAAGTCCAGAACAAAAAACGAAATCCAAAATAATAAAAACGGAAGAACGTCTCAGCGTGCTTATTGAATATGCAAATGTGCAGGCCATAAAATCCGCTAACAATACAGCAGCAGCAGCGGCGGCGGCGGCGGCGGCAGCAGAACACTGTACAGCAACAACAACAATATTTACAAAAGTAGTATTCAAAAATCCTACTACACATTTAGTATATGCAACAATGGCAACTTGAGCTAAGCCAGCTGTTAGAAACACAGTAACATGGATGATTTTCGAAACACGCCAAACACAAACAACACATCTAAGTACATACGTTACGCAAACAATACAATTCTAATATGTATCTACTACAATAAAAATAACAGTGCCATCTTGCGTGTGTTGCTGTTCTTGTTGTTGTTGTCACTGAGCGCATTCATGTGTTCGCTGATTTGAATGAGTCGCCGCTTTTCGACTTCCGCTTGGGCACAACGGATGCGTTGCCACAAATGCACAAACCACTTCACAAAATACACACACTTTCGCTGCGCATACACACACACACATATATATATATACATACACATACACATGCACGTGGCATGGCATAGTAGGAATTAGAGTTGTTGCATGGCAATTGTCTGCAGTACCTGCCACTGTGCCACACTGCCTGTACACTGGCATGGCCTGATGTTGTCGTCCACCATTTGTCGTACACATACATACCTACAACATACAATCTGTCTGTGTGTCTGTCTACTCACACTCATCACACATTCATCTGCAGCAGCATTATACTAACCGTTCTAATTGCCATCATTCACCTGCCGTATAGAAAAAGTAGCAGCAACAGCAGCAGTACCAGCGATCAGCCAACAGCCAACAGTTGAGCGAAGCCCGCCCGCCTGCCGTCGCATACAACTCAGCATAACACATCACATCTTGTTAAGTTGTGCCGCAACATACGCCCCAAAACCCCACCCTTCGCAACTTCCAAGTCGGCATTGTCAGTATATGCCACTAAGCAAGCAAAGGACTGGCTGGTCGTCTACCCGTCATCAGATATCAGCCAACCAGCTTCAAGTCAAGTCACATTTTCGGCTTACGACGACGATAAAGTTGATTTTGATTGTTTTCCTGTGCTTTCACCCCAACGCTGTGCAATGGGATACTTCATGCCCATATCTGTATGGGGAGTGGAGCAGCTAGTGAATGTGTCGTCGGCGTTTGATCTACGTCGTCTCTTATGACGTCAGTGCCCAGATTTAAGCAGCTACAGGCTACTGAGCCGGCGACAGCAACTATAGTGCAGCGAATTGCTCGTACATCACAGTATGAAAATGGAATTTTTAGAATGATGGAATTATCGTAAAGAAGCTGCAAGAAAAATAAACGAAAAAATATCCACAAAACAAGAGTGCCGAAACTTAAGCCACATACTTTATATATGAATGTGCATAAGCGATGGTAGGATACAAGGAAAACTTGAGCTTGTGAAATAAATGTCTGTTTCGAATCTATCTCGATTTCGGCAACTACGGACTACTTTGGTACTTTTGGTCGAAATGGCTATAACTTGTATTTTTTTCTAAACATTGATACCTCTCACCATCGATGTTTTCCTTTACGACGTTTGCCACCTGTTTGAAAAGTCAAATTTAAATAAATTATGCACATGTTATCCGAAATATTAAAATATGGGTGTCAAGCTAATCTTCTCGACCTGAAGAAAGTTCGCACAAATATTTTGAAGAAAAGTTGCCACTTGATTGAAACAACAAAATTTATCAGCTTATACACTCGCACTTTCACTGAGGAGAAACTTTACAGCTAGCTTGATTTTGAAAAGAGTAGCAACAGTCAATATGTTCATCCTAATTTTTAATCAAAAAAACATTTCTATACCTATTACAACTTCGGTTTATTGTTAAATTGTGAGACACGGCTTAATGTTCGTTTAATATAAATTGTTACGGTCACGTATGAGATTAAATTGTAATAAAGAATACTCGATACAAGTTGTGAGTTCTATATTAAATACTCACCCCTCAGCCTTACCATTTTGAATCACTATGGATGAGGAATATGAATCAGTAGTGCGAACTTATCTTAACGATATTCGTATGGTTAACACATATTAACGAAAAGTTTAACGATGTTAATATTTAGCAGCGATTCTTTAACGATATTCGCTGTCGCCGGATCAGCTGTCCTCGCTAGCTAGTCGATTACCGAAAACTAAACGACAACAAATTTAATGTTGTTAACTCAATCGAGAAAAGATAAATTCGTGATTTCAACTTAGATTAAAGATAAACTTAAAATTCGGTGATTTGTTTTCTTGAAATTAAAAAAGCAACATTAAATAATGTCATTTGAATATTTCGAATATGATTTATAACATGGCGACGAAGAAGTAAGCGCTCCATCAGTGGATCGACGTTTACTCCGGGATGTGGGCATTCCCTTTCATTTGAATACAACATAATTTCAGAAGCTGTATCGTTCAGACTTGGCTGAAGACCAAAGTTTTCAGGCTCCAGAATAACAGCAATATCGACAGAGAAACAGGTAGCTCGTGTAATCTTTAAGTCTGTATGCAATTTTAAATTTCACTTTTAAATTGGTAGGTTCTAGCTGCTTTGAGATTCTTCGCAACTGGTTGCTATCAACGCCCCGTAGGTGAGCAATGGGGAATATCCGTGAACCAGTCATCCATAAGCCCTAGCATTCATCAGATAACGGATGCAATCAATGATTCATTATTTCACCATAAAGTGAGGCTTCCTATAACCCAAGTAGAACGTCAAGCTGCCAAAGAAATCTTTGCTTCAGCATCGTCTCCCTTTTTGAAAGGCACTATTCGGGCCGTCGATTGCACGCATATATCAATTTTGCCACCAACGAATCATGTGGAGGCTTATGCCAACCACCATATCTACAATTCAATTAATGTGCAAATGGTAAAAGCAAACTTTTATCAAAGATCCAATTAAAAACCCGAAATATAGTTTAGTTTTAATATATAGATAAATGATTCTAATTAAAAAAATTGATATATATGCATGTAAATCCTAAATACGCTGGAGCACAATACGAATTTTGAAAACGAAGACCATGGCATATTTGCAGGGGATTCTGGATATTCCATGTAGTCGAATTGATGACTATTCAACCAAATCACTCAGAGGACAGTCTGAAATTCTGGCACAATGCAACACTGAAATATATCAAAAGAATTATAAATGTTTTTAGTTTGAAATAAACTAATATTTTATTTCATTTTAATGAAATATAATGAAAACGCTTAGATCTATATATTTGGCGGCACACATTCGTTTTTTTTCTCATTCCCCTTTGTGCTTTTCGCTTATTTTGCCATTTAGTTTGACAGAGGTGGCACTCTTTTTCACTTTGAATAAATATAAAACTACAGCTAATAAGTGTCGGTAAAGATGTGTTAGTGACTCGCACAATCGTTAGTGCAAACGACAAACATTGTCGATAAAAATATCTATTGTCGGATCGTTTAAATTTAGTGAATCGCACTACAGATAAAGTAATATTTCTTTGAAAATAATGAACGTAATAGAAAAAAATGTATTTAAAATTTCCAAACAGTTTATAAACAAATTTATTTCATAATATCTCGCTTATTCAAGCGCTCCTAGAACGCTTGTGGATGTATTCAGGAGATCAAATAAAATCATGATTAGTGAGGAAATTTTTTCTTGCACATTGTAATCAACTAAAAATTGGCAGGAGGTGATTAAGAATATGTAGAAGACACTATAAGTATATAACCCACACAGCAAAACAGAATTGCGTAAAGCTATCCTAAACTTTTGGGCACACCTATAAGGTAAACATACAACTATTGAAGAGATTAAACCATTTATTAAAAGAAAATAATATACCAGGCGAGAATAGTCATGTTCCGTTACCAATACTTAGAAGTATATACCGTCAGTACCGAGTATGTTTTGTACTTCGATACGCGTCTACAAGTACTCGGTGATTAACGAGTATACGAGTATTGCGCGAGTACTTACTCGGTCGTCATACTGGAGAAACTGCATTTCAAATATGTACATACATATATTATGAACCTCTAGAATTTTCAAATCTTTTTTAAAAAAATATACCACCAAGCAATGGTAGCATTTCTCATCGTGTGGTGATGAAAGGACGCCGCCCGTCAAAGAGAAAACCTGAGTAACTTTGGACTGTTCTTATTGCGCTTACTTTTTTGTTTGCAAATGATATTTATTCGAATAGGCGAAAAAGTAATTTTAAAGTTTTTGCTCCTTTAATAAGCAGTAAACATTTATTCGTTTTATTTAAATATTTAAAGCATACAGAGGTTGAGTCTACAAACTACTTTTGAGTAGTATCGAATATTCTTATATCGGGGCACCATTAGGAGAGAATCACCTTTTGACGTAGAAGATTTCTTACTTCTCCATAAGGATGATATACTCAGATTATTGCAGTTGTCATTTTTGAGACCCAAATATGATCAGTGACATAGTACAGCGAATTAAGATTCACCGAACAGGGCGGCTAGGTCATGTTGTACGTATGGAAGAAAATGCTCCAACCCTAAAAGTATTTAACGCGGTACCCACTGGTGGGGGCAGGGGATGAGAAAGGCCTCTTCTACGTTGGAAAGACCAGATGGAAAAGGACTTGGCTTTACTTTGTCGTGTAGTTGACGCCAATTAGCAAAGCAGAGAAGAAACTGGCGCGTCATGTTGAAATCGGCCAAAATGGTTCAGGCGGTTTTAGCGTCAATTAAAAAGAAGAAGAAGAAGAAGAGATGTGATTTTTAAAAAATTTCGCGTAATATTCGCTCTTTTTAGAATATAAATAAGGAAATATTTTTGTATCCAAGTTTAACAGGAATTTACTAAAAATCGAATATTTTAGGGCAACATTTTTTGAAAATATTTTCACCTATCAATTGACTCCTTCTAAGTATGTTAATTTAATTAAAATTTCTCGGCATAATTGCCTTTTCACACAATACTATTTCGTCCATCATTTTTTCCAAATATACCCATAGGGTGGTCAAAAAAAATGTATAAAATAATATTTTTCATTATATTACTTTTTTGTTCGAAATATCAAATATTATTTTTATTTATGGAGCGCGACTTCGACTTCATTCAAGGTACTACCTCGGCTGGCTTCGTACGAGTAGTAGCGCATCTCGTTAAACTAGTTCCCACGTTTTCCGAACTTAGCAATGTAAAAAACATTGAACTGTCACTCTATAAGATGTAACGGGATTTCGAGCGAATATCATTTCGATGGCATTATCATCCGTTACGTTGTTCAAATCGATTATTTTTGTTCCACGGACATACGTTAACTTTCTTCCAATATTTCCCGCAAAAAGGAGCTCTTACTGTTCAAATAACATAAGATTACAAAAAAACCTGCGCAAGAGCATTAGTAGTAACTATAAAACATAAGGAGACACACGGCATACAATAATTTCCCCGATCATGTTCCATACATTAGTAAATAATTGTAGATATTATTTTATATCAATCATCGAATAAGAGATGGCGCTGGGTAAATATAAACTCAGCGAAAGCACTAACCGTGCGAAAGAAAAGCGCCATTGGCTGGTTAAATATTTATCAGTTTATGTATGATTTGCAATTATTTTGTATTATTTTGTTTGTGTTTGAATTCAATAAAAATGAAATGAAAATATTATGAATACAGGAGTTTCAGTTTTTTATTTGAGTGTGCTTGTTGTTGTTGTTGTTGTAGCGGCTAGTCACGCCTTCTAAAGAGCGGATTAACTCATGGTCGTTATCGTCAAATTCATCTAGTGGGAGGCCCGGGACACGTGCTGTTTAGACAGGGTTGGGCCAGAGGGAGAGGGGAGGTAGATGAGTGGGTATGAGAGGGTATGAGAGGGCATGATAATAGGTAATTGATATCGTGCGGAGAATCTCCCTATGCCGGAATCTCTTCATTCCCACTACAGTCGGTTCTACGTACCGGAATGACCCGGGTTTCACCCGGCCAGGGACTGTTGATTCGGCGATCTAACCCTGTTTAGATCGGCCTACCCCATTTGATTGTGCTCTTCAGGGCCACTGGCAGAGTATCTATACAAATTTATAAATAAAGAGATAAGTAGCTTCGAAGAGCATTTATTTTTTCATAACTCAGTAAATTAAACCGAATATGTCAATTTCTTTTTAACAGTTTTCTTTGAAGTCTCAAATCAAAACAATTTTTGCTTATTCTTGTAAAATATCCAAAGGCTTGAAATGCTTGGTATCTCAGAAGTGTACTTTTTGAGTTACAGACTTTTTAATTAAAAAAATAAAGAACATTTGCGAGCTATTTCGAAATTATTTGCTTTAGAAATGATTTATTTGTGAAGAACAAAAAGAATATTTTTAAATTTGTTATTATTATCTTTAAAATTATTAATTTCAAATTGTCCGTCAAAGAGGATAAACCTTGCTTCAAAACAATCTTCCCAAAGATGAGACAACTCAATAGATTTTGTAATATTTAATCTAAAATTATTTCCATTTTGTGTGAAATTGGAGGGATACAAGTTTTCGTGTTGAGTTTCTCTTGTTGCACAAAGAAGAACTGAAAAGTTCCGGGTAGGATCGCCAAAATATCATATTAAGATATTTATTTAAAAAGTCATTGAAAAAATAATTTTGAATAATCAGAAACTCTCATTTTGAAAGTAAAATAGCTTCAAAGACAATACCAAGGCGACTTCATATAAGGTGGTGTTATAAATACAACTACAAAACTCCCTTGTGTTTTGTTTTTGCTTCTGCGTAAGAGTTGGCAAAATTTACTTTATTTTTGCTTTTACGGCTTTTGAGAACTCATACACAAAACCAAAAACAAAATGCATGTAGGTAAAATGAAAAAAATCAAATCGGCTGCTATAGAACTGCAACTTATATGAATTCGACCTGGACATCGTCCGGAGTGTTTTACGTGGGTACCTGCCGACGACGGCCTAACTCCATGGCGCTCAAAAGCACAACGGATCAAGTTAATGCGTTGATCAGCGCCCCAAGATGCGCAAGCATTTTCGGAACCAATTGGCAATGTGAAATGGACACACTAACCACCTTGGTAGGGTTCGAGGCCTATCTAATACCTCTGCCGTGCCATGGGTCCGGCATTCGACCTGGACAATACGCAATACTTTTATTCATAACCTACATCCACCACCAAAATCCGCCGTTGAAACGTAGTAACTTTTTGCAGTTGTGCAGTCCTAGATGGGAAACTAAATTTGGGGCTTAACGTTAACGAAAGGAACCGCAAACCCACAGTGGCTATCTACTCATACAGCAAGGCTAGAGGCAAGAACTGGGACTTAGGACCCGAGATTGTTGCATGGATCAATACGGGGGTTTTGAGACCAATCAATTTTCATGGTACGGTAGTCTGGGGGGACGCTCCATATTAAGAAAGTAGTAAGGGTTTAGCGGATAGCCTCTCTGTTAATTGCCGAGGCTATGAAAACGACAGTCACTAAGGCGCTTAGTGCGCTACTCAATTCCCTACCGGCAGACCTCTATGCTAAGAAAGTTGCATCCATCGCGGCCATTAGACTAAATTCAATTAGGAAATGGGTACACCCTTATATTGACCACAGCTCGATACTGGCCGAACTCACGGAACTAGCTATATTGACCGACTACGTGACCCAACTGCCCGAAAGGGGAGAGTGGATGCGATTAGTAAAAGTGAAACCATCCATGTTAGCACGGATGAGTCCAAGCTTAACGGGAGACTTGTTGGAAGGATATTTTCGCAAGAGCTGTATATAACTTTCAGCTTCCGTCTCTAAACGAGATGGCTGAGATATTCCCAACATACGTTGTGTGGGTGACCTGTCACTGCGGCAGGTCGAAGTCTGAACTCACTTGCCACATTTCAAGAGCACTCTGACATTCTATGAGTGACCCACGAACGAAATCTCTTCTCAACTTAGGGAGACAGGATATTAAGATGACAACTGACTGGGAGGAGGAGACTATACATCACCTACTCCGTCGCTGTCCGGCACTAACTAGATGGAGACCTGAAGCTGGGGGTGGCTATTGTCTTAATGAACTTGACAATCTTGGGTCAGTTGAAATTAGGGTCCTGTCGAGGTTCCTTTGGAATACGAAGTAGATTTAGGGGAACAGGGGTCACACAACAGCCGCCAAAGCTGTATCACAATGGGTCATGAGCCTAAGTATGTCACACTATGGACTGCCGCCTAACCTAACAGTCTAATATATATATAATAATTTGTATTTCTTTACGAATAATTATCTGCAGCACTGCGTGTATTTACCCAAGAACCTCATCACATAGCTATAAAGCATCCTACTGACACACTGGCAGTGTCTTGCAGCGTCATCAACTACAACCACGACAAAATATTGAAGCAACAGAAAACATACTGCCTACTAGTAGAAGAGCAAAGAAAACGAATTTAGCAGACAAACGATGGACGACAGAAGAAGATGTAGTGACGAGGTCGCAATGCAACAGACGCTAGTATATCGTGCTAGAAGTCATGGCGGTAACTCCAGCCGCTAACCGATTTTGCTCCCCTTCCGCAGGCAAGCAATCAAATACTTACTTGATATGCGAATACAATTTTAGGTGGCGACGCAACAACAACAACTGTATGGAGATGAATGCAAAAATAACAACATCAACAAAAATACCAACGACGACATAGCCACAGCAGCATTTAGCATTGTGCGCCGAATTAACAGCAACAAATATGCCGGCGTGGCATGTGGAGCTACAGCACAGTTGGAGTTTAGAGTATAGCAACAAAGAGAAAAAACAAAAAACAAGGGTAAAATAAAAAAAAAAGTATTTTATCAAACAGAGAACACTACGAAACAGGGTGCCAAAAAAAAACAAAACAAAAAAGATTAAAAATGCACATTTGCATTGCATCAGCCGGAAATGCTGAATTTGATGGCCCAATGCAGCAGCAATGCTTCAACAATGGTGCCCTCTGCCTGTCCGCCTGCCTGCCTACACAGAGCTAAAAAATTCACCTATAATTAAAGAGATCGGCGTCTAAAAAAGTTTGATGGCCAAGAAGTGCGAGAGGGAACAAAATCGAAGAAAATTTTCACTAGACAAACTTTCTTCTGAATTTCTTCTGAAATTTATTGAAATAGAAAACGGCTGAAAATAAAGAGTAAACTTCTTGTTTATTGATTTTTAGGGAATTTTATTCAAAAATGTGCATTTGTAATAAGAAATCTAGGGTTTTTTTGTTAAAGTTCATATAAAGTAAATTAATTAGGAGATCCTCTCATTTTTATTAGAATCTTATTGAATTTATTAATCAGGACAACTTTTTAGTTTTAAAAGAGGCCTTTTTAATTCAAATTTTGCTTTTAACGTCTTAAGAAACTTGCGTACTTTTTGAATAATCTACTTTATATTGTTTTTAGTTTAATATTATGAATATTGTTCTTTGAATTGAGTGCGAATTGTTGCTGACGTTTCAAAACTAAAAGCGTGACTGCGCTGGTGTACTCCAAGGCTCTATTCTTGGTTTGTTGCTTTATTTTTAAATTATTTCAGTTTATTTTTGAATGATGTTTTCCACATTTGCCGAATTGCAAATTTACATGCTGACCAACAAAAAACCACCAAAGACTTCAATTTTTTACCTCCGCTTTACATTGACGATGAGCCTATAAAAATAGTTCGCAAAATAACTAATTTAGGTTTTGTTATAAACTCGAATATCACAAATCATTACAACAAAGTAGCAATCTGGATTCTATACCCCCTTTCAAACAGGGCTTCGTCTTGCTTTACAACTAATTATACCAATTACAACGATTTCCGATCTGTTATATAGTAAGCTGGATAGTAGCTCTGCGCGTAAAATTGGGACATTTTGTAATAATGTGACGCACTTTGTTTACGGATTATCAAGGTTTGAGCATATTCGCCATGGAAACACCGACTTTTAAGCTGTGAGATCTCAGAGTATCACAAGGCCAACAATTGTATATTTTCATATAAGCTTATCACATTTAATTCTCTTAACTATCTCTATGATAAGTTGTGTTTTACCTAATACGCATAATGGACCTTATAGTCCCTCAGATTACCTCATTGGTATCAGCAAGGCTGTTCTTCGTTGACGCTAACGCATCTCTCTCTGCCACAATTAGAAAGCAGCTAAACAAAACTAACTTTTGACAATCCATCTATGATTATTTCAGTACTTAGACTTTAATAGATATACCATCTTCCATTATAGTCCTAATTTGCTCATATGTTGGTAACTAATTCTTTGTTATATTGTAACATTGTTAACACGATATTACAAACTTGTCATTTAATTTATGCTTTTTACCTTATTTTAAGATATGTCTTGTTATTGTGACTCTAAAATTTACTACTATAAAAGATTTGTATAAGTAATAATGAAATAAAAATAATAAAAATGAAAATTTTTAATTTACTTATAAGTTTACCATAAGTTTTCAATTAATAGAGTTTCAAACATTTAAAAAATAAAATATAATTTATGAACAAATATTTACAAAAATAAATATCTTTTTCAGTCTAAACTTGTATTAATGTTTAGGAGAAATGGCACGTGTCATACTACTTATACGCATAATTTGGCAACAATAGTTATTATAAATACTTATTTTAATTACACAGCCCAACAAAATTAAAAAAGTTGTTTGATTCTTTACGTTTATCAACTGATTCTAGTTAATTTGGGTGCGCTGAATTCAAATCTGAAGTCCGTTTATCTCTATCAGCTCTAGTTCATGATATAGCATTTCTTAATTATTTTTAAAATAAAACTGTTCCATACAAATTTAAGAAAAAAAACAAAGAATTTATTTTATTTTAAAGACCTTAGCCTACTAATTTTAAATTATAGACTAGGTAAGGGCTATGGCTGCCGTGGCCTTAAGCTCTATCGGTTACAGATCTTTATATTTGTCGTATTTTTGTAAAGTGCTATCATGATTTACATAGATACTTATATATAATTTATATTTTTTGATACAGTGATGTTAATTTAAGATAAGTAATAATGTTCTCGACATTTTTAATAGTAGGGTTGGAAAGGGATTGAATAATGGTGTTATTGGGGAATAGTGTATTTCTGTGGAGATTGAATGACGGGCACTCCGTGAGTATATGTTTAACACTTGTTGTTGCATTGTTGCAATATTGGCATGTGTTGTTGAGGTTGCTATCAAAAAGGTGTTCGTGTGTGAGTCGGCTGTGGCCTAAACGGAGTCTTTCGAATTTAATTGAGTCTAGTCTGTTTAGAGATGTATTATTACTATTTATTGTTTTAAAAAAGTGGGTAATGGCTTGTTTATTTTGATTGCATGACTTGTACCAGAGCGACGTTAAATTCCAGGTGTGATTTACTGCGTTTACTTTTGAGCTATTTTTTATGTGGTTTTTGATGTCGCTTGTGTGGAGATTAGTTCGCATTACTAGAGGAGCTGAGGTTGCATATTTGGCTATTGCGTCGGCTAGTTCATTTCCTATTATATTTCTGTGGCTTGGTATCCATATTAAAATTATCTTTGGTGCATGTTTGTAGATACCTTCCCTTATCGTATAAACGTAGTAGTCGCTATTAGCTGGATTTTTAATTGCGTCTAACTAAAGCAGATAGTGAGTCTGAACATATTGCATACTTTCCGCGAAGGTTTTTAATTTTATTTACTGCTGCCAATATGGCAATAATTTCTGCTGTAAAAACTGTGCTATGTGTAGGTAAAGTACCAACTTCTAGATGAGTACGTTCTGTAGTTACACTATAACCAATGCATTGGTTGGCTTTTGATCCATCCGTGTATAGGAAATTAAACTCTTTAAGTTCACTTTTAAGCTTTAGAAATTTCTGGTGTATGATTGCAGATCAACAAGATTGCTTACTGTGTTTTCGTAATTTGTCGATTACGAAATGCTGAGGGTTAAAGAAAGGGGGTATGTCGTGCTTAATATATTTTTGTGGTAGGTGTGGGATTTCATATTTTTTGCAAATGTTTAGTGCTCTTATCAATGTAGGTTATTGCTTGTTTTTCTTTTATTGTTGTTTATTATTAATTGTCGTAATGGCGTGTCGGCAGAATTTAGAAGATTTTTGAAAAGCATTTGAGTGAGCTGGCTCCTTTTAAAAGTGATTGGATCAATGACTGCTTCGTTGAGCATGCAGTTTATTGGTGTGGTTCTGAATGCACCTAAGGACATTCTGATTGCTGAGTTCATGATTGTCGAAATCTTATTTAGAAGGTTCTTCGGGAAATATCCATAGATATATAGCCCAAAATCGATTTTGGTTATTATTATCGTCTTTACTATGTAAATGAGCGAGTGAATGTTGCATGAGAATTCGATACTGCAAAGGGACTTAATAATGTTGAGTCTACCAGACAATGCCTTACATAGTTCATCTAAATGCGTTTTCCAAATGTATCGCTGGTTGATGGTCATTCCTAGTATTTTCATTTTGTCTGTATTTAAAAACAAAGAAGTAAAACTGCTTCATGCAGATTTTTTAATATACAAAAACTTTCTAACAAAGTAGGTATTGAAAAAATAATACATTTAAAATTCTAGTTACAGGATAGAAAGCTTCTTTTAAGAGACACTCTTGAATGAACATCCGGATTAGAGTCTCTTTTCAAATTCCAACAGTAGTCTGCCATCATATGTGTATTCCAGCTTCCCTGGTATCGATTCTCCATAATTTTGACATGTATCTTGGTGAAACCGTTCTCCTTGTTCTTCGCATATATTACCCAAATTTTCGGAAAATCTGTCCAAATGACTGTGCAAATAATGGATTTTAATGCTCATTTTGCAGCCAAGGTCTCTGAACTTATCTAGCATATTCTCCACTAACTGAACATAATTTGAAGCTTTATTATTTCCCAAGAAGTTTTTTATAACTTGCACGAATGATGTCCACGCATTTCGTTCATTTTCGATCATTGATTTATCAAAATCGTTGTCATTTATAAACTGCCTTATTTGGGGGCCGTCAAAAACTCCTGCTCTAATCTTATCTATGTATACTTAGATTAGGCATTTTGCTGCAAATATATGTGAAACATTCCTCCTCACGATTCAGAGCCTTAACAAACTGCTTCATGAGTCCTAATTTGATGTGCAACGGTGGTAGGACGATCTTTTCACGTGCAACTAAGGCTTCATTTACAATATTTTTATCGCCAACACTCAATTTCTCTCTCGTAGGCCAATATGTTTGCCGCCAATGCTGTTGCTTGAATCCGCTATCCCAGAGACACAAAAAACAAGGGTACTTTGTATAACCACTCTGTTGTCCAAGAAGAAAATTTACCATTTTAAGATCAACACAAATGATCCATTGGTGGTATTGGTAGTTTATCTTTTTCATCACTAATGCAATGTTGTTATATTCTCCTTTCATTGTTGTGGAGTGCGCAATTGGTATTGATGCATGCACATTGCCATTGTGCAATAGGACGCACTTCAAACTTCTCTTGGAACTGCCCACGATGAGGCGCCAATCGGTAGGTAGATACTTGGATAGCCCCATTTCCTGCATAAGACCATTTACATTATTTCAAAATACCAGATTGTCTTCCTTAGTAAAAAATGGTAAAAAAGCTTTTTCCCTAGCGCGGTAATAAGTAATTTTTGTTCCACGTGCTAACGAATTCTTATCATTTAACCTCGAAGCTAACACTTCAGACGCTTGTTTTGATAAGACCAAATCTCGAATGAAGTTATTCAACTCGCATTGATTAAAACGTTGAGGAATAGTTTCTGTGTCTTCGAAGACACTGTCACCATCATTTGGATCATTAGCGGAATTATGTTCAGACTCAGTACTCAGCTCTAAAGTATCATTCATTTTTGGAATGGGAACATCTTCTGAATGAGGAATTGGACGGCGCGCTGACGGTAAATCGGGATACTGCCATTTGTTACGATATTTCCTATTAATACCAGCAATACTCACAACACAGAATTAACAGTCGTGCAAATGATTTCTGGGCTCTCGCCAAAACATCGGCACACCAAACTTAAGCCTATTTCGTTTTCCTTGAGTCCACTGTCGCAAATCTACTAAGCAAGTATTGCACACAATGTGTGGAGCCCAGCTTTTACCTCGGTCACCAAGATCAACTCCAAAGTAATCTAAATAAGATTTTTTAACACATTCCGAAATAGGTCTTATGTTTTCCTTAAACGTGTACTCTCCACAAATATAACAAAATGTGTCAGCGCAATTATTACATCGTCTCCTATTGGAAGTCATTTTTATTGAGAACAACACTTTTTTAATATCTTTGCCAACTACAATAAATCACTTCTTACAAGCAACTAACTCCCGAAATGCAGTTGGAGTGCAAAAAGACAAAAGACAGCTGCAATCAAATTCCCATTAATTAGCTAGCAATTACACAAAAAATAATATTCTCGGAAATTGTTTGTATGTACCCATTCAGTGCAATTTTGTTGGGCTGTGTAATTGAGAAAAGCTATATCATGAAAACTAGATGCCATTAATTTTAAATTCTTAATTCTTAATTTTATTGCAAAGATTTCGATCTTAGTTTTATAGATTACCTTCTTGATTTTATTGAAAAGACATACCCACGTAATAAAAAAGGTTTCTTATTTGAAAAAAGTAATAAAGAAATACGCTAAATTTTCATTTGATCTTTAGGGCATTTTATTTGGTATTTTCGCTCTGTGTAGGTTTTTTGAAGTATTTCATTCAATCGAATTGAATAAGGGTAATTCTTTCGATACTTCATTTTATATCTCTAATTTCCCGTTAAAACGCGTCAATTTAATCAAAGACTTGGGTGTAATGTGTGACTCTAAATTTTCATTTTCAAATCATATTAATTCAACTGTTTCTAAGGCATATGCTATGCTTGCTTTTGTCAGACGTAATTGCTCTGATTTTACTGATCCATACAGGTTGAAGCTTCTCTATACGGCATTTGTTCGGTCCAAGCAGGAATATGTTTCTTTCTTTGGGAGCCATACCATGTCTGTCATGATCATCGCATTGAGAGAGTTCAAAAGGTGTTTTTACGCTATGCCCTCTTTAATTTACATTTTTTTCGGAAAAACTCCCTTCCTATGCTTCTCGATGTACATATGTTAATAAATCTGAAGTCGTTGCGTGCGAGGAGAGTTACATATTATATCCTTTTCTTTTGTTTTCGATATAGTCCGTGGTGTTATTGATTGTCCAGGCCTTCTTCAGGAGCATGGCTTTAATATTCCGCCAAGACTTCTTCTCTGATGTATTTCATGTTGGGGCTCTTAAAACGTTATACTCGTATGCGCTTAATGCTCCTATTAACCAAGCCCTTCTTGAGTTTAATTCTGTTTCCAGTGGCGTGGACTTAGATCTTTCTATTTCGAAAAATTGTTTTATAAATAAACTTAATTCTATTTATCTTTAAAAGTATCTTTGGTATCATTAGTAAATTTTATCTTTAATCGTCATTGAAAATGTTATTTAGTTATTACTCAAATTAATTGTATTATATCTATTCTTGTATTAATGAAACTAAATAAAAAAAAATAAATAAATAAACTTCCAGGATGAAAGGTGGCATTTTTGAGAGTATCAAAATCGGGGAGGTCAAAAGTTGCACTCAATATTCGAAAATAAAATGTTTTGCTGGGAATGCATTTTTGAGCACTCTAAAATTATTAGCAGTCAGTTTCCGACTGTAGCTAAGGAATTTTTTTTACTTAATAAAATTTTTCTAAAAATCAAGCCTTTTAATTTTCACGTTTTGTATACGCCTTTATCCTGTAGCTCGATGCTTCGCTGGACTTATTCTACAATTTATGACAAACAGATTGCCCTTTAATTTTAGGCCTACACCAAAAGGCAGAGGATTGTCTTGAGAAGATTTTTCATGGTTGAATTCAACACTTATAGAATGCAAGATTGCATCGTCCTGCGGCGTGGGTAATATCTCAAGTAAAATGAAGCAAATAATATGGAGCAAAGGAGTAATTTTGAATTTTTCAGTGAAAAAAATGTTTTAATTTTGCTTCAGTGTAAAAATATGATTTATAGACAGAGATTTAATAAAAAAATCAACAACATACTAAAAAAAAAAGTTACTATTCAAGTAGAGTTCCTTGAATATAAGGTGCTTTCTTGAATATACAAAGGGGCTATAATAATGACCAGCCGGTGACAGTACTCGGATCCTTGGATGGGCTTGGGGTCGAACCGGGCCTAATAAGGCTAATCTACCGCCGTCAGTATCACAGTGGGCAGCGCCTCCATACAGCGAAGGATGAGTAGGAGCACTCCGCAAGGTGGAGTTCTCTCATCACTACTTTCCTATCATCACTACTTTCTAATCCTAGCAAGATGGAGCTCATTTTGTTTACTAGAAGGTATAGAGTGACTGATGACCTTCTTGACCTTCTTGAGTCGGCGGTGCTTCACTTGTGATTTCTGACCGGGTCAGCTACTCAAAGGGAAAAAAGCATCGGTTGTTGTTTATTGTTGCTCGGGTGCTGTTTGGAAGAGATGGTACCTCTCTCCCAAAGCAAAATCCCTGCTTTTACGAAACAATAATTAGGCTAATAATTTGTGGCGCTTTTGGAACACACCCACTCTCGAGAGATGCCTGTGGACGTTGCCAGCAAGGTTGCGGTAGGCCGTGCCGCAGCCCGGCTAAAGGGAAATGAATACCGCTTCAATTTGGCCTATGAGCATTCTAAAATTTTGGCCAGCTTCGAAGCGGATTGCAGTCTGAAGGTTCTAGCTCCAAATGGATTATTATATTGATGATTGGTTTTAATGAAAAGACATACCCAGTCGTAATAAAATGATGATTTAAATTATGAATTATGAATTCACAAAAAATAGATTATATTTTACGCTGCTAATTTCATTTTCACAGCTGTACACTCATTCTAACTTATATTCACATATCCGGAGGACCATTTGCGTTGGTGACTTTTGCGTTTTTATTGAAAAAAAAAATCATCCGGTAAATTTTCTTCTGATTTATAGCGCATATAAAGTGGTATTTTTGCGCTGTGTACTTTCTTGTCGTAGTAGTTCCCATAACATAATAAAATAGCAGGGGCAAGAATGCTTGCAACAATCGAAGTAGAGCATGAATGAATGCAGCAGCAAATACCAGCGACAACAGCAGTTGCAATTGCAGTTACCAAAAGGAGCAACGAAAGGAAGACTTATGCAAAAAAAAAACTAAAAACCAAGCACACAAACAGAGGAAAGCATTGTGTGTAACGAAAGCGGATAAGATTATTTCGACAACAGCACCTCAACAACAGCACTAACAACAAATAAATAGATGCAACTGCTATAAAGGCGCAACATGCGGCATTGCTTTAGTGTTGCACAGCTCTAACTTCTACTTTTTTGTTTTTTTTTTTTGCTTCTTTGCCTCAACTACTTATTACAATATTTATGTCACATCTAATGCGCATTCTTTTATAGTTGGTAGCTGCACTGGTGATCTGCAGCTGTTGTTGGCGCTATTGTCGTGCTTCGTGCAACTTCAATTGCCGCCACATCAAGCAGCAAGCAAGCAAGCAAGCAAAGGAGCACCGCAATAGCAACGAGAAAATCAACAAAACGTTTGCCATTTATGTCAAAACCAATAAGCAACGAACACCTATAGAGCCTCAATTTGCCACATACGACCCCAAGCATACGTGCAACATACACACACACACATATATTTGGACGAGTAGGCTCTGTATAGAGTTGGTTGCTTACAACATCAACATCAATCCGTGCGCTCATTCATTCAGGCAGTCAGCCAGCCAGTCAGTCATTCATTCATTCAACCATTCGGGTCACAACTAATTGGTTGACCTTTTTGTGCATCCTCATTCAGTGATAGTACCAAGTTGTAGTATTGCAGTGCAAACAATCACAAGAACAACACACACTCTCTCTCTCTCTCTCTCTCATCATCGTCATCAACAACAATAAGCAGTTTGTTGCAATTGTATGGAGCTATGTTTGTATGTTGTGTAGTTGCAGTAAGACACAGCAGGTTGCATTCATGCATGACAATAATTACAATGCGATGCATTTGACACGTGCTGCGCTGCAGTTCAATTACTCTACACGCTGCGTGCTGACTCACTGCCACAAAAACCAGCCGTTGGCGCCACTACTCCTTATTGCTGCTCACTGCTGTTCTGGTTAATGTTGCTGCTGTTGTTGTTGTTGCAGCATCTGATGCGACAGCGAATAAATGACTTAATGTGGCTGCTGCAGGGAACTGCATTTGTACTTACATATTGTATTCGTGCGTACGTTCGAAATTGCATTGCTTTGTAGCTGTTAGGGATGCGGCATTCTGCATAGATACCAACACGAAAGTCAAACAGTCAAACAGTCATCACCCATCACCAACGCTGCTCGAATCTGAGTCACGAAACCTACAACGCTGATAATTAATACGAATATGGATCAGCACAAACTATACGAGTATGAGTAAAATCATCCACTCGCAGCATGAAATAGAGCTAAAAATTTATTGTGCTTCCAAATTTGGGCAGTAAGCTTAAAAAATTAAAGTTTTCTATTAATCATCCATACGTGTTTGAAATTCTAATGCATAACCGTACCGTTTTACAACTGAACTCTGAGCACGCACTTTTAGTTATTTGAGAACCTTCTAATATTTTGTATGAGTTTTTTTCGGGGTCGATCTTCTGGGTATGTAATTACAGCTGAGCGGCTATACTCAATCTCGACTCTTACGTCCACGTTCATACACTCTGGGCAACGGGAGCAACCCATGTGCGAGATGCGATAAGCAACCGCTTGCGCCGCGACAGAAAGAGAGGTAGTTTTAGTGTGACCACTCCGACATACTCGGTTTAAGGGCCCACTAAAGTTAGCAGCGTCTATTCACCAGTAGGTGCAACTGCAAGCGGTCGTCTATCTTGGAGTAACAAGCTCACTATGTGAGTGTGTATTCCTTAAAAATAACAAGTAAAAACAGCGCTGTCTTCGGCTATGCCGAAGGCTTCATACCTTTCATGAATGGAAGAATAGTAAAAAACGTGTTATTGTATTACAATTTCGTATTACCTATAGTTAAAAGCGAAAATTTCCTTCAAATCAATAAAAATAATTCTAGTAAAGGCATTGTTATAAATTATTTAATGCTTTTCCTTATGTAATTAAAAAGAACTATGTTTTAAGAAGGGAATGGTTTTTGAATATTTTTAATATCGTATCGACGCTTGATATTTAACATTTAAAAAATACAAATAATTAAGTATTAATATGTAAGACCTACATATGTCGGTCTTTGAAAACAGTTATCAGATCCGTAAATAGTTCCCAAACGTTTAACGCTATGATTCATGTGATATTGCGCTGAGCTTATTACTTTTCGCAATAAATATTTGTCCTGAATTTATCTTGCCGATTTACACTGTGAACTCCGATCTTGATGAATACTAATATATAGCTAATAATGGTTGATGTTTGTGCAAAATTTCAAGCCTTTAGCTGTTTAAATGGAGGAGTTATGGTGCAAAATGCAATATCTGAACAATCGGTTGTATGGGAGCTATATGTTATATTTCTCCGATCTTCATGATTTTCAATACTGATACGTAGCTAATAATGGCTGATATTTCTGCAAAATTTCAAGCCTTTAGCTGTTTAAATGGAGGAGTTATGGTGCAAAATGCAATATCTGAACAATCGGTTGTATGGGAGCTATATGTTATATTTCTCCGATCTTCATGATTTTCAATACTGATACGTAGCTAATAATGGCTGATATTTCTGCAAAATTTCAAGCCTTTAGCTGCTTAAATGGAGGAGTTATGGCGCAAAATTCAATATCTGAATAATCGGTTGTATTATATGTTATAGTCACCCGATCTGGCCGATTCCGACAAATGTTTAATCATTTGTACAACGACACCTGCTCACCAAATTTCATCAAAATAGCTCTAAAATTGAGGGACTAGTTTGCGTTCAAACAGACGGACAGACGGACAGACGGACAGACGGACAGACAGACGGACATGGCTAAATCGACTCAGCTCATCGTCCTGATCATTTAGGTATACTTTTTGATGGGTCTATCTCTTCTCCTTCTGGCACTTACAAACATCGGACCAAACTTAATATACCATTTCATTCTCATGAAAGGTATAAAAACGCGCCAGTGTCTGGTTGTGTGCGTTTGGGACCAGCCACGTCCGAATGTTGATGTTGCCACTGTCCAGCTGGTTAATGCACTCTCGAAAGTAAAGGCTGAGATAACCGCCATTCAAAAAATTAAATGAACGGGGCAGGGTAAGTAAGCCATTGGACCTTGCGACGTCTACTACAGCAGATAAGTAAAGGAGCGCAAAATTGGTGTTGGATTTGGTGTGGGAGAGAGACATCGTCACCAAGTACTATCATTCACTTCGGTCACCACGAATGTCAAAGCGAGATTCATCAACATCTCGCTAATTTGTGCCCGCACCCTGACAGAATAGAAGGACAATGTGATCAAGGATCACTTATTTGATCGCCTAGAAAGCATCTATGAGCGCTGCGCCTGCCACGATATCAATGCCAGAGTGGAAGGGTAAGGAAGGGATCTTTGAACACACTGTCGGAGAATTCAGTATCCACGACGAAAGCTCCACCAGAGGGCTGAGGCTCAACGACTTTGCCGGAACCTGAAACATGGTAGTATGTAGCACCAGGTTTCAGCATAGAAATTTTCATTTAGCTACGTGTTTGTCTCCCGATCGAAAAACGCGAAATCAAATATATCATATTACGATAGACGGAAGATATGTTTCCAGTGTATAAGACGAGCGTACAAGCCGAGGACCTATTATCAACTCGGGTTATTATCTTGCCGTAGCCAAGGTGCAAGTACGCCTCTGCGCAGCAAAACACGTGCGGTTAAATACACAAGGAAAGCACGACTGTTACGATGAGGAATGCAGGGCCGCTACGGAATGTAAAGATGCTACTACAAGACCACGCTGCGATCGGGCGCAACGCGAGCTATATGGAAACCCTACTGGGAGTTGAGAAAGGAAGAAAGACGTATTATTCGTGCGAGCGTGGATCTTGAGATGCTAGCCGACAGAAAAAATGCCCGAAAGTTTTTAAAACCGGGGCAAATTTCTGTAAGACAAGGAACGGCGACCTGATCACTGAAGTCTAAAGCGCACTCAAGTTGTGGAGGGAACATTACTCCACTTTGCTAACTGTAGACAGCGAAAGCTTCACCGTAGAAGATGGAAATCTTGCAGCCCAAATCACTGATGACGGCCTTAATATCTTGTCACTCAACCTCGATGAATAGCAATAATGTAACTTAAGGACTAAAAAAGCCGCTGGAGCTCATTCAAAACTGATGGCAAAGAGCTGGTAAGGTGCGTGCACCAATTTAAGTATTCCCTGAAGCTGGTTGCACGAACGCATGCACGCCGATTGGAATTCAAGTGTGGTCGCTCTGTCCAATCCACAAGTAGAGTGATCCTGCAATATCCACCTTCTACCGCGGGATGATCCTACTTAACATTTCATACAAGGTTCCATCGAGTATATTGTGTGAAAGGCTGAGACCAACCGTCAACGAACCGATTGGACCTTTTCAGTGTGGCTTTAGAGCTGGTAAATTTACCTTCGATCAACATTCACGATCCGCCAAGTATTGGAAAAGGCCTATGGGAAGAGGATTGGCACACACCAGCACGAAATGAAATTGCCTATATGCCACGATGTCTGCTCTAGTGGTAGAAGAGGAAGGGGAAGACCTCCGCTGCGCAGGAAAGACCAGATGGGGAACGACTTGGCTTCACTCGGTGTTGCCAGTTGGTGTCAGTTAGCAAAACTGGCTTGCCTTATTAGAGTCGACCAAAATCACCTAGGCGGTCATTGCGCCAATTAAGGAGAAGAAGAAGAAAATTTGTTATTTGGTTACAGGTGAGTTATTCGCCACAAAGGAACTCTAAGTATTTTCATAAAATTAAGAGAAATCTTCACTTCACCGACAATGACTAAATTTTTTAATTTGCAATGGTTTAATGCAAATAGAATTTGGCCATTTTCTAATAATTTTCTTATTGTGAGCTATTTTTTGCCAAATGATATTAGCTTTTTAACGTTTTCTTTAAAAGTTCTCCAACAATATATACGTTCTTCTTGCGAGAATGCTGTGGCACCTGCTGTGGTAATCAAAATGCACTGAACTTTCTTAATAACAGAACTGACCCAAACAAAACGAAGTTATTGTCAGAAAAAGAAAAGCAAAATTCATTAGTTAACATCAAAAACTCATTTCATTTACAAACCATTTTCCTCACTCGCCGCCTAGTCAAAATTTACAATTCAGTTTAATAGACAATACAAAGGCATTGATTTCACCGTGGTGTAAGTACATAGAAGCGTATAATTTGCAAATATAAGTAGCATTAATTCCACCACATAAATAAAAAAATACAATAAAAAAAAAAATAAAAACGCTCATGCATCTAAAAGCGCGAGCCAGGAGTAAAACTACTTTGTCGACTTAAACATAAACAGATAGAGTTAGAGGTAATGGGAGTAGTAGTGGTAGTAGGTGTTCGTAGTAAGTAGCAGTAGTAACAGTTATGGCAGTAGTAGTATTAGTAATAGTGGTCAGTATCACTTATTAGTAGGATTAGTAAAAATAGTAGTAGAAATTAATAAAAATAGTAGTTGTAATTAGTAAATAGCATTAGTAAAAATACTGGTAGAAATAAATAAAAATAGTAGGAGTTATTAAAAGTTGTGAAAGTAAAATTAGTAGCACTAGCAATAACAGTAGTACTAATTAGTAGTAGCATTAGTAAAATTAGTAGTAGAAATTTGTAAAAGTAGCAGTAGAAATTAGTACTAGTACTAGTAAAAACAGTAAAAAAAATTTGTAAAAATAAGTAAAAATAGTAGCATTAGTAAAAACAATAGCAGAAATTTAAAAAAAATGGGAGTAGCAATAAGTATAAATAGTAGTAGAAATTAGTAAAAATAGTAGTAGAAATTACTAGTAGCATTAAGAAGAATAAAAGTAGAAACTTGTAAAACTAGTAGTAGTATTAAGTAGTGGCATTAGCAAAAGTAGTAGTAGAAATTAATAAAAAGAGTAGTACTAACTACATAGTAGTGACATTAGCAACAACGTAGAAAAAATTATTAAAAAATAGCAGTAGTAATTTGGTTTTACTTCAATAAAATGTTCTGGTTCACGCAAAAACGTAATGAAAACTGTAAAGCAATGTAAACTTTTAATAAATCTGATCATGCTCAAATTATGAAAACTTAACGCTAGAAATAAAAACTAAACAACCGGTTATAGAATCTAATACGAAATCATTTCTCTTGATTGCAAAAAATTAACATCTTCAAAACGATGCAAAACGAAATTAATATAAAGTGACCGATACCCATCGCAGCACCAGCATCATCAAGCAAGAAGTAGTGGCGGATGTTTATAATGATAAACAAAATGAAGCAAAACCAAACACATAGCGATGAAATGTAATTACGTAAGTTAGCACTCAATTGTTAACGTCAGAAGCTAGAGGCTACCAAGTGACTAGGATAGATTGGCGGGAAAGTGGTTAATGGAAAGCCGAAGTCATATCAAACGCAAAATGGCTTTTTAGTGAAAACGAACGCCACACACTTTGCTTTCAGCTATCAAATCTAACAAAACTCATCAAAATATCTGCTCGTTAGTGGGACAATTTGCGACCGGCAGGCCTCCTTCTTAAACGCCTAGGTGGGTGTGAAAACGCGAAAGCATATTTTCTATGCGACTTAAAGCTCCGCAGGACATTTAATCAACCCCATTCAGATAATAAAGACTGAACAACAGTTGACCGTAATTTAAACAGCGGCCATAGTGTCAAAACAAAAAACTAATCGTGTTAGGTGGCTGGAAAGACGAGGGAGGGCTGTTTGCCTGGAAATAGCAACCGCAACGTCAGGATATTAAACGCTCTGCAAATAACTTTGCACGTAATTTAATTGTCGCTACCTTTAAAGGCATTAGAAAATTTCAATAATCTACGTTAGTAACATTAAATCATTTAAAATTTAAGGGGTGAATTTAATGAATTCACTCTAGGTTGCGCTATAGTTGGGTTATTTTGTAAAAAGGTTTTTTTGTTTGGTTGAGGTTCTAAATAAAATTTAAATTTATAGAGTGGCCTATTGAAAAAAGGTGACACTGAAAGCAATCCATTTTTTAAAAAAAAGTTGATTAGTATGTATCTTTCTGAACTTGGGGTATATCAAAAAACTGGATTTTAGTCTGATATTTATAGCTTATTTAATAAATTTCAATAGACGTATGTTGCAAATTTCGTTAAGCTATTTTGTTTTTTTATACTTTTTATCAAAAATAAACCAGAATTATGATTTTTTAAGAAAAATCAAAATTGCCCAAATTTGAGAAAAATCAATTTGTTATTAATATCTAAAAAGTATATATACTTTTGCTGGTAAAAAATTATTGAAACAAATCTTTATAATATAACACTGCAAAGAAAAATAAAAAACCTAACTTTCACTATAAACAATTTTTTTCTATGATGTATGGTTCTCGAGTTATTGGAGTTGTAAGAAACCACACTGTCATTGCAAAAAGGCAGTTCATAAAAAATTAAAAAAACATAATAAATGCAAAAATATCTCATTAAAATTTGCAACATCAATTGAAAATCTGATATGGAATCACCAACCTATTTTATGAAGTTAACATAAAAGACATGCCAAAAGGTAAAAACTGAACCTAAAACAAGTTAAAAAGAGTCCAAGCTCGAGTGAAACTTTACTTTAAAAATACGGCACATATTTTTATTTCAAACTAAGTGAACTTACGCTTTTCGCTGCAACCTATCAATTGATTCGTCGGTTCCAACGCCACCTATCTGTTAAATTTTCAAATAATAGATAATATATGTCCAGCACCACCTATCGGAATTTTTGCCATATGCGTAATAACATCATTATCTGACATTTACGAGATTACTCTAATATGGGTCGAGCATAGAGATAGTTACAGCAATGAAATAGCAGATGAACTGGTGAGGTGTGGCTGTGCAATGAGCGTGTTCCACGCGTTCGACATGAGTGCCTGGCTTAAAGAGTTCAAAACCGGAATTGCCGAATTTTATTTAGGCTCTTAGGAGTGCATGCCGGAAGAATCAGCATACCCTACAAGAGATTCTATCGCGAGGGCCCTTGCTCAAGAGAGACAGTCGAACCCTTATTGTGCGAGTGCCCAGTTCTGGAGTGGAAATGTAAAGCTTGTGCCAAATTTAGTAGAGTTAAGTAAAGTAAATTCGAGGTATACATATTATCTTATAAAGCCACTAAAAATTGGATTTTTTTTTTGATTTCGTAAAACACAATTTTGTGGATGTTTATTGTTTGATTTCGCCCAATCCAACTTTGGTCAAGTCAAAATATGTACCAAGTTTCGATACAAGTACAGAAGGCTCTACCACGGTCTTCATATTTTTAATAAAAATGAAAAAATGTACTTTAAATTGTTGCCTCCTCTTTAGCGAGAAAATGTTCAATTTTAAAATTCCAATTATTTGGATTTTACATTACCCCCTATGCTAATGATCTGACAAAACTCATCAACCTGACAGTTGTCAGGTTTACTGCGCCTAAAACTATGCGACAAAAGCGGGTTTCAATCCTCTAATGATGACAAAAGTCGTTGTAGTTGTTATGTCCTATAGATTACATGACAATTTATAATTTTATATTCTGCGTAAAAGTATGCATTCAAAAATTGCAACATGTTGCCATAGTAAAATAATATAACCAAATAAACAACTTTAAAGTAAAAACTCATACTAGGCTGGTGATCTATAAGGTATATCAACCAAACCACTGATTGTTCAGATATGTGCCCATAATTATGAAAGTGGTCTAAGTTATATATTTCTTGTGTCAAGGTACATATTTAATGAATTGAATTTGAAGGAATTCAGAAAATATTTTAAAATTATTTGAAATTTTAATTTTTAATTTTATTAGTCTTGAGTAATGGAAATTTATTGCGAATATGGAATATTGCCTCAATCTCATACGCAACTGTTATTTTTAAAGCTTGAATTGACTTAGGCTATTTTCGAAATTAACTTAAAGACAACTATAAATTTTAAACAATCACTTTAATAAAATAATGTTTGAAGAATTATTAATCGTTTTTCGAAAGTAATAAATTTTTAGCATTTCGAGGTTTTGAAAATCTTAATACTGGATGTATGGTAGGAGACGCATACAATCTTTATGTTTTTCTTTCATTACTGGTCTAATGGTGGTGTATAATGGAAGTAATGTAATATTTTTGTATGTCGTTGGGCTTCCTCTCTTCGGTGAAAGATCCAAAACGTGGAATTTAGAATCGGCCAAGATTCATTTTTCAATAACCTGATCCTTTGAATTTGCATCGAAGAGACATATTCGTCCAATATTTCTTAGTCTTCTTATTATTGATTCTTCTAGTAATTTTATTGAAATAAAATCCGGCTGCGACATTCGGTTTTGTCGAAAAAGCATTTCATAATAATGGTCAGGGTTCGATAGGTAATTTATTAATTTTACTTTCATTTTTATCAAATAAAAATCACGACCATTCAGTAGAAATGAATGGTCCGATAACAAAAATTTTTCGTCTACCCTGACTTAGACCACTTTCATAATTAACACTAAATGAATTTTGTCAAGCATTGAGTAAATTAAGTGATAAATTCTTTTGATTTATTCTGACTTAGACCACTTTTATAATTAAGGGCACATATCTGAACAATCAGTGGCATGGTTGATATACATACCTAATGGACCACCTACCTCGACGATTTTCTTAGAAGAACTCGTACGATTTCAATTACATATGTATGTATGTGGTGTGATCTGGTTAGTTCCGACAAATGTTTAATTAAAAACTACATTTTTTTAATCAAATTTCTATCAGATATCTCTAAAACTGAGTGACTAGTTTGGCTTAATTCAGACGGAGAGATGGGTATTGCTAAACCGTTAATTTTTGTTATACTTACAAATATTGAACCACAGTAATCTTTATCTAATATTTCATCTTCATGAAGGGGTATAAAGCGGACTGAAGAAACTATTTTAAATTTTCGATGCTGTCGAGTTCAAATTTAGTAAGAATTCTGGAAAGTACTACTAAATTCGAACCACTAGTTTACATATGGTATTATGTACACCAGTATATGTAAGCTTTTATTTTATATTCATAAAAATTAACGTTTTCCATAAATCCCCAACTCATTTATATACATATGTACATAACTTTACCCCTTCAGCAATCAGTAGCTAAACAAACATTACACTTTTGTGGGTTTTTACTGAAACTGTCACTCTCACTACCGTTATAACCATCACAGTCGCCAGCTACTTCATTTCGCTCTCACTACTAATATTCTCACTGCATCGCCACTGTCAATTTACATAATTAAATTGCAGCAATACTGCGAAGTGCTACCAGTGAATAACAACTAAATACATACATACGAACGCATTCACTACTTACTACATACATACAACAACCAGGTATGTTTTTATGATTGTTTACCCTACCTTTCTATAAACATATACACATACATCTGTATATACTCTGAGCCAGCTGCTTCACTTCAAAAAACTTTTCCGTTTTGTTGTATCGAAGGATACTTGGAAAGATGGGGGGAGCGGAATTGATCAGTTGTGATTGTGTCTATTCGAATGGAGTTTATTTATTTTACGTTAGCGTTCATATTAATTGAAAGCGTGGTACAGCGCTAATTGAAATTCCATAGACAAATTTGCAAATGCTAAAATAAAAGAAGTTCTATTACAAAATAAATAGTGGAGTTTTGTTTTCAAAAGCACAACAAAAACTAACAATGCAAATAGAAGTTGTGAAAATTGAAGAACAAAATAAACAAACATTCTGCCATTGCATTGAAAGTGAAAATGTGAATGTAAGCATTTTGCATAACTCTAACTAACTGGCATCTAATTAATCGATAGGTATTGGAGCAGAAAAAGCAAATGTGATAACTGAACTATACTATGAAATCTAAGCTGTTGTAGATGGATGGAGATTGCCCTTTATGTAAATCTTGTTTGTATAGTTAATAATTTAATCGGTAAATGAAGTTATTATATTGTCATATTCTCAAACTTATTAAATACTAGACTAGAAAAACACAGAACCTAAAGATAAATGTTCCATACATTGATGTTTTTTTCTTCAAATTGCGATATTCTCAGCCAATTGGGTAAAAATTTCTTCAAAATGAATAAAAACCTACAAAAAATAGAAACTGTTTTCTTCAAAAACAGTAAATATTTCATTCCCATTTGTTTCTACTTTTCATAGCAGTTCTTCTTCAATCCAGATAGTTTTTTTCTTTCTCTTTTTGCACCGTAGAAAAGAGGATTAAGAGATGTTCCAAAGTATCCCCAGCTTCGACGTCCCTAAGTTTCCTGCAGAGCTCACTAACAGTAATTCCCATCTCAAGCACGTGTACAGCGAAACGAGACTATTTCCTGTTGAGACACCTTACACAGGCATTCACTCTCTTTGTGAAAACGGTAGATAGTACGATTCGAGTTTGCACTTCCTCATTGATTTGCACACCATCTTGTTACAGGAATGATAGAATACAAGACTGCGCTGATTGATCTGCAGTTCGGAGAGTGACAACCAGGCTGTGACGTCACACCAGATTTACCGCTGGAGAGCACTGAGAGGATACACTTAGGTATATATCTTAGAAACTATACACACTAATATTGTTAAACATGTTAAAAAAAAATGCACACGATTGCGAGTATGCTTAAATGCATACATGGTTTTTGTAAACAAAATCTGTTGTTACGAAGATATTCTGTCAAAATTTTCACCTTTTGTATTCTTTTCACCATGATCTAGTTATTATCGAACTTCTCGGCTATCTCATTCCTTTTCCCCATTTACTATTCCCTTCTCTGCGAAGCACCCACGATATTTTTAAAGATATTTTTGAAAGTAACTTTGTGTGAGTTGATTACCTTTCTCCCTGAATAACTATCTACGTCAGAAGGGGCGATTCACATCTTCAAATACTTAAACTTTCTTTAAACATAATGAAATTATTAATAATAGTTTTTATTACCCTACTAATACTCGTAATAAAAATGAAAAATTAGAATAAAGTTTGCCAAATTAAAAGCTTATGACCTGAGTTAACATATAGAATATTGCATAAAAAAAACGAGCATTTCCTACGGTCCGGGTAGATTGGTCCCTAATGTAATCCGTAGACATATGTTTCGGTTTTAAATTTATATGGTTGTATTTTAGGCATATTTGTTAAAAAGTGTTTTTTTTTACATGCATACCTTGATAACATATTGTTTTTGTTTTGTGATTTTTCCGGACTTCGAATATACGGCATCGTTTCTTTTTCCTTGCTCGTTCGCACGCTGTGGTAGTACTTTGGTTTGGTTCCGGTAGTTCACAATCTTCTTGGTGTTGAGTCATCCGTTTTATTGTTTTTTTTTTCCACAATTTCCATTAAGAGAACTCCACACACTTATAACGACCCTGAAAGCCAAGGGCACTCTAGTATTTTGAACAAGTTCTGCTCTATTCCGAGCAGCACGGACCGGTGTGCTTGGACATCGGTAAATGAAAGTAACTTTATTACACGAATTCCAAGCAGGGAAGAGTGGAAACCTGAGTTTCATACTCCACCTGATAGCATTGTCATCTATACAGATCGCTCGAAACTCGATAATCAGGTAGGAGGGGGCGTTTTCTAACGAAACCCTCTCCTGCTAATTTCCTTTAGGTTACCAGATCACTGCAGCGTCTTCCAGGCTGAGGTCTCAGCTATCAAGGAAGCGGTGAAGAAGATAGGGACCGGGATTATAGGAAGAGACATCTTCATTTTTAGTGACAGCCAGGCTGCAATCAGAGCTCTGAGCTCTCTCACGTTTAACTCGAATATCGCGCTGGACTGCCGCCGATCTCTACAGGAGATGGCTAAGCAGAACAGACTGTACCCCATTTGGGTCCCTGGTCACCGGGACATAGAGGGAAACTGCATGGCAGATGAAGTTGCAAGACAAGGTACGACCAAGCAGATTCTTCAGGATAAAGAACGCATTGGTATGCCGTTTGCCACTTGCAAACTGCTACTCAGAGATTTTACATATAAACAAGCTGACAATAGATAGAGGCAAAATACGGCCTGTCGAACCTCAAGGCAGACGTGGCCCAAATGGGATCGGAAACGGTCGCGCAGCGTTCTCTCTCCAAGAAGGGAAAACATTTCGGGGCTCTAACAGGGCACTGTCTGATAGGTATACATGCTGAAAGGCTGGGAGTGCCCTTCCGAAGATGCTGTAGGAGCTGCTAGAATGACGAGGAGGAGGAAACGATCTGGCATTTACTGTGTAAGTGCCCTGCACTGTGTAAAAGCAGAATGCGATATCTGGGATCACCGTTTCGGAATGACTTTAGTAAGGTTTCAAGCACCGAGGTAAATTGTCTGTTGAAGTTTATCAATGAGGCAAACTGGTTTAGTAAGGGGTAATTTCTTTTTGGGATGGTACAAAAACTTTTCTTTGTGGTAACACAATGGGCCTAATACTGGCCTAAGTGAGCCACTGCAGGCGGCTGCCACTCCAACCTAACCTAACCTATATCGACCATATTGTAAAAAAAAACTGCCAAAGGTCATATTCTAAATCGTCGCTGTATGGGCTTTTTATTTTGCTCATATCGTACACTCCAGCTTTCGTTTAGCTGTAGTCTAAAATCGGGTCTCGTTTCTTTATGTATCGTGTGGCAATTCTTCCTCTTTTTTGACTGTATGAACCTATCGTCTCATCGCTTTGCAATCCAAATATCACGGAAAACATTTCACGCTTATAAAGATATGTAGCCCAACTCGGCAAGTCCGTTTAGTTTTTGCATGTGAGAATAAAGTAAAAAAATGTTGGTTTCGTCCAGAGTTGTCTATCTTATTTATTAAACTTTTCATCACATTTTGACGTAAATTGTTTTCTTTTACTTCTCCAACTTGTAAATTTTTCCAAGCATAAAATGTGGCGCTGTCACAGGTTGCCCAAACTTGATGCCATATATTTCTGGTTTAGTGGGGATGTCCTGCCAAAATGGGCACTTTCCTCTAAAAACTAATAATTGTACATCTACTGGCGAATCGACTACAGCTTCTTAACCGATCTTACTTTCTTTCTTGCAGCTGGCAGTATTTTTTGCAATCTAGATCGTCTCAAAATGTCATTGAACATTTTTCGTCCATCATTTCTACTCCACAGTTGGCACATTCTTCCCGATAAATATTAGAAGGCCAACAAACTTTTAAAACTCATTATGTTTAATTAGTTTCCATGTATTTCCACAAACAGGACCGCCTTCAGTATTTGTCTATTTGATAATAATTATATTCTAAAATAAATTTGAAATGCAGAAGATACGTAATTAACTTCTCGGAACGATAGCTTGAAATATGAAAAATTAACAACTTGCAAAGAGCAGACGAAAGCCTGCGCAATTTATTTGATCAAAATTAATAAATGAATAATAACAGAATTTCCCTATTGACACAAGTTATGATGTGTAAAATTAACTGTATGTTTGTATGTATGTACAAGCTTGTATACCAAAACTTTACAGGGCGTTTGGATATGAAGTTAATCATTAATTAGTTCGATAGTCAGAATGATACACTAGCTGATTGCGCAGATGTTTCTTATTTTTTGTAATGTTAGTTGAAAAAAAACAATACTTAGAGTGGGTGTATTTTTAGTATAAAAACCATGGCAGCGCACCCTGATATCATAGTCAATCATTGACTAAGTTTGGGACTTAATCGACCAAAAGATACCAAAAGATATGAAACTTACACCTTTATTTTTGGTGGGCGTTTTGTTTGTGACGACCACAAGTTGGCTCACAGTAAACGCTCAGACAGGAACCTCAACATCAGCGCCAACTGGATCTGCAACAACAGAATCCACAACGGTAGCACCAACAACATCCACAACGGCAGCACCAACAGGAACCACAACACCAGCAACAACAACAACAACAGAAGCCACAACAGCAGCAGCAACTTCAGCACCAGCAGCAACTTCAGCACCAGCAGCTTCAAGCAGTTCAAGCAGTTCAAGCAGTAATGCCGCCAGAAGACGTAGAAGGCTGGCAAGGAGACGCAGAAGGCAAGCCGCAAGGAGACGTAGAAGGCAAGCACGCCGCAGAAGATTGCGACAGGCTAGAAGACGTAGAAATCAACGTAGAAGAAACGCTAACCGAGGCTAAAGAAGATCTGATACGATTATGAGCATTATTTTTACAAAAATGTTTAACTAAATTTGTTTGTATTAAATTTGCCCTAACTTGAGCCCAAACATTAATGAATAAAAATTGAAGTATGAAATTTTGAAAAAGCAAATAAGGAGTTTAACCATGATGGAATAAAAAAAGGTTACTTAAGGGGTGGTTGGCGGGACGTGTTGGTGTACAGTTAACAGACCACACAGAAAGGCTGGTAAATAAAGTCTAGTTCCGATCTGTGCGTCAGCTTCATCATCAATTGGATGTGGAGCGTCGAGATAACAAGACTGAAGATGGCACCCAAAACGGTGGTCGCATAAAACAGATGCTACGAAGCTGATTTTTCCGAAGAAAATGTTACGCTTGCAAATACATCGACTTTGTTTTGAGCGATATAATTTGAGAGCTTGATTGCCGTGTATTAATTACTACTAATACATGCCGAATAGCACTCATTACTTTAGTTTCGTAGAAGAAAGCCTTTTTCCAGGTTATCGCGTGCGATTCATTGACATATCAAAGTTTCGTACCTTAACTTTCTTGCATACTTCGTCATTGTGAATATCTCACTCTGAATATATCGTGGAATCAAATGCCCCTATCATCGCTGCGGCGGATTTTAGCATAGAGAACGATATGGACTAGTTCCACGAGGACGCGGTCAAGTAAATCGCTAGCTTTATTATCAGCAAGCTTCAGTTATCTGGCATGGAGTCCACAGACAATATGTGGGTTGATTAATTGTTGAAAAGTGTGTTAATATGGACTAGTTGCGCTTTTGTGAAGGAGTTATTGCTCCTATTTATTTAGGTTATTGTGGTCAAAACTATATATGTACATACGCTTCAAAAGCTTTCTTCCTGCCGCAGAATCTAAAACAACTGCTTTTTAAATGAAGAATGTATTTTCGTAATATTTGAACAAATCTTCAAAGCTCAACAGAGGAATTTTTATAGAAACTCCCCCGATATATGTATGTGGGAATTATCCAACTTTATTCGTCAACAGTATTCTTCAGAAGAGAGCAAAAGTACAAACAATGAATTATACCATGATTCAATAATGAAAGGTTTGATACATAAACAGCTTTGCTCCTCACTCTTCACATAACGTCTCCCTTAGCTAAATAAGTGTTATTTCTTTGAAAAATTATGTATGAGCTTATCAAATATTTTTAAATAGTAAAATTCAAAAAAAAAAAAAAATGGTTTAAACCGCTGATATTTTTCCTGAAAACTGAGACATTTTGAGTAAGTATTTTATAAAAATGTAAATTTTCTATATAATGCAAATATGTGGTTTTATTTGAAATTCATTAGGTAATTTGTGCATCTAAATAAATCATGATTGGTATTCTGAGTGATCGTTTCCCTCCATCTTAGCTCGTTAAGCTCCGTGTCCTAGTTCATTTTTATCTCCACCCGTGTGCGAGCGTGAGTTAGCAAGACCTTTCCTGTTCCCTATCTTTTTTATAGGATTTCTTTCCAGAGCCCATTGCTCGTTGTGATCGTATCCCTACTCTTTTTCACCTCCACCCCTGTGTCATGGCTTCCTTGCCAAAGTGAGTGGGCATTCCGAATTTCGAGAATTTAAATTAGTATTTAAAAAAAATCAAATATTCTAAATAAAAGTTAATATATATCTTTATTTAGGACCTTAGAGTATGTATGCCATTAGAATAGATGATAAGCATTTCTGCCCAAGTGAAATATTAGTGTAAATATTAGTTGTTTCTTAGTAGGTTGCTAATTACTTGTGTTCCCGAACTTCACTGTCGCCGTTTTGGAATGGTTTTCTGCCCAATTCTATCTATTCTATGTAAATTGTTGAAACGTAATCCTGTGATTACATAGTTATTTATGGTTACGTACTTTTTGTATCATACATTTTTCTGAACGTAATATAATAAAAAAAGTACTTTACTTTCTTTGAAACCATAAATAACCTTGTTTTTGTAATCATGTGGAAGGCTAAAAACTCGATTTATGCCGTTTTGTCTTACGTCGCGATTTTTCGGAGCCGACCAAAACGTAAATCAAATGTATAAGAGAAGTCTCAACAATTGGAACGTGGGGAGTTTGTGTGAGTTTTGGTGAATGAATTAATATGGCTCACCTCACAATATGTAATATTGGGGTTCAAAGGAATTTATGTTGCTTGGTTTTTATAAGAACAAAGAACTATGTCATGTTTTTCAATTGTGAACTATAAAAATTTGACTGTACCAGAAATTTCATATATTTACCACGAAATGTATAAAACTCAATTTTATTTACTTATAATAATGATATTTGTTAATTAAAATCAATGTTTGCATAACGAAAGAGTTTCCTATCAGAAGAACGCATCAAATATTTCGCAGACTATGAAACATATTTGCACTTTATGCAACTTAAATTCTACAACTAGTTGTATATTTTGCGTACTTGTTAAACACTTTTTTACAAAAAGGGATTACATTCCTCCCCTTTTCTACTTCCTTCGCAAATGCAATCTTTTGTATGGGAGAGCTAGAAATTAGCTGTCATTATGTATCAAACCTTTAATAATTGAATCATGAATTATACTACGATTTGACAATACGATGACATACAAAGTATAAGCTTGATAAAGCTTTTAGGTACTAATGATATAAACAAAATTCCTACTACAGCTTTGGTTAAAGATAACGACACACCACATGTATATTAAAAATCAGTACTAGAAATAGTGCCCAAAGAGTAGTAAAAACAATACTAATTTTCTACCGTATTTCTACTCCCATCAAATGCATGGACGCAACCGACATGCAGAAAAAGTGAGGTTATGTTGGAGGCATCACCTTATTTCATTACTACATGGAATTTAACTAAGCTTTAAGAGTAGGTCATTATGGTTACTTGATACATAGCTGTCACATACCAAATGTGTTTAATAGGTTTTGCAGGTAACTATTTGCCAAACGCAGTGCCTGATTTAGAAGTCTCCTAAGTTTTTAACTCTATGTGATGTGGTACGGTGTGATTGACTGGTGTATTTCTGTACTGGTGTTTCAAGAGTGACCTGACAATAGATTTGAGATAACTGGGGGAAATATTTAAATTTTTAGCAGCTCTTCAAAAAGAATACTTGCGATATGTAGAGCTTGCCGAATCAATTTCTTCTCCTCGCCTAACCCCTTGTTGTCTGACGGTACTCTTCAGTACCACTTCTAATTTTGCTTTACCAAACAGAATCCGTGAGCTTCTTGCTGCATTCGAACCAACGGTACTTTAAAGTACAAAGCAAAAAGCATACATAACGGGATATTTCATAATATTGCCGAATCTATTTCTTTTTATGTTCTTTTAAAGGTATTGTTTTGCAAAGTGCGGTCGTACTAAAAAATTGGTGTGTTATTTTATTTATATGTATATTGCGTAATTCTAATTATTTATTTACTAAATAAAGAGATAGTGAACATTTTGTGAATTTGGTATACATAATTGGTGATACAAAGCATTTTAAAATTTTTATTTACCAGTAACATTTGATTATCTGGGGGAGACTTGTAAGTACCGTAGGGCTCTGGTGGTCCTTGTATTTTTACACACACTACTGTTTTTTCTTATACACAGGTTTATTCAGATAGTAGATAATGGCTGCAGTTCATGGCAGATTTTTGACAGAAAATGATATTGCTGCCATTCTGGAAGAAATTCCAATTCATAATGAACAGGATACAGATATTGAGAGTGAGGATGAAGATGAAGAGGTCTTGAATTCACAGAACGACGAAGATGAGTTTTTGATTGAACTTCTAAATCAGATTCAGGAAGAAGAAAATGAAGAGGCTAGTACATTGCCGGAAAACTCCCACAGCGCAGTTTTTGAAGAAACATTTCGAAAATGGAAAAAAGTTGAGAAAGCCACCATGGTTTCACAGTTTGATTCCACAGAAGGACCAGTAGTTGGTTTTTTTGAGGATATGGAAACGCCAACGCAATTTTTCTTATCTTATATGGAAGCTATTGTGGAAGGAATCATATTCCATTCAAATTTATACGCAGTACAAAAAAATAAAACTTTGAATCTTCAAAAAAGTGAACTTTTGGCATTTATCGGCATAAACTTTTTTATGGGCTACCATAGGCTTCCAAGCTATCGTCATTATTGGAGTACCAGTGAAGATATGTCCGTACCCCTAGTATCAAAAACCATGTCTCGAAACACATTTGATTTGATTTCACGTTTTTTGCACGTAAATGACAACTCGAAAATTCCTGTAAGTAACAAAGATCGACTCTTCAAAATTCGCCCTATGATTGAGGCTCTTAACCAACGTTTCCAATTGGTTTACCATGGAACAAAAGAGCTCTCAGTTGATGAATCAATGATTCTTTTCAAGGGTAGAAGTGCTATAAAGCAATATTGCCCTATGAAACCAATCAAGCGTCATTCAGTACATCTTTTTACTGAGCCGTCCAAAAAATCTAAAATTTTACGCGAGACCTCTTATTGGTTCCCTTAGCAATAATAAATAAAAAAAATTTCAAAATTATTTTCGGAGAACCGTTTTTTTCAATGTTGCCATATGGAAACAAAATTCCTTAAAGGTACAGAAAAACACATATATGTAATATTTGAAATAAACATGTTTTATTCGATTTATTTTGTTTTATTTATGACAAGCAATGCTGGAAATGGAAATATAAAATCAGAAATTAAAAAATATTCATATAAACATACATACGTACATATAACATTTTTATAAACACTTCAATTTAAGTAATTACTAAGAACAAATCAAAAAGTTATGAAGATAATGATAAAAATAGTTAATACTGGAAATAATAAGAATAATAATAATAATACAAATTAATAATATTAAAAATAATAATTCATTTTTTTATTAGAATAGTTGTAGGTTTTTAGCTTATATAATGGTAGTCCTTGAAGCAGTCCCGAGTTCCATTAGGGAGGCATAGGTGAATATTGCATTTAGAACACTTGAACCTGGTATATCCTGAACATTCGTTGATTTTGCATCTCGTTTTCTCTTCTGTATGCTCCGGCCAATGTTGGTTTCCATCATATCGTATGGAAACAGCAGGCGGTGTTTCATTTGTTCGTCTTGATTTAGCTACACGTTCTTCGCTCAAAGCCGCTTTTGGCCGCCCACGTTTTCTAGAACACTCATTTTTGTTGGACAGAGCAATTAGCCCATCAGCAACATCTTGTCGGAATTCTAAAAGGTCCATGTGCTTTTGAGTATTTAGGTCAATGTTGAAGAAGTCTCTTTTATATTCTAGCCATGAATTGCATATGGCCATGTCTATGAAGTGGTCAAACACCTTGAGTGTCCATTTTCGCGATCGTATTGAAATACGGTATAGTGACAAAAGATAGTCAATTTTATCCACTCCCCCCATGTTTTTATTATACACTTTAACAATGTTAGGCTGAGATATTTCAATTTTTTTCTTCTGTTCAGAACAATATCTTGTAACCTTGTGTAAAGGTTCATCACCATAAATTGAAGACACAAGTTGAACGGTACCACCATCAAGCCATTTCATATCAAAGATATTGTCTTCTCTTTCTATACGAAAGTCGAAGCTACCTCGCCCTTCTTTTTTCAACTCCTTCTCAGATTTGAGAGGTACTTTACCAATCCTATTTCCTCGTATGGTACCGGTAGCCCAAATTCCCTTTTGTTTTAAACATAATAACAAATTAAGAGATGAAAAATAATTGTCAAAAAAAAGCTTGAAATTTGTATTATCAGATATAGTTTTTGTTAAATGCACTACAATATCAGCACAAACCCCTAAATTTTGACTAATTGAAACAGTTCCCTTACCCTGATATATTTCAAAATCGTAAATCATGCCTTTCGAACTGCAAAGACAAAATACTTTAATACCCCATTTTATGGGGTTTTTAGGCATATATTGCCTTAATGCAGTCTTTCCTTTAAATGGAATCATCATTTCATCAACACAAAGATTTTCGTCTTTGGGGATAGTGTAAAGTTTTTGGGTAAAAGCATCCACGAGTGGACGAATTTTATACAGTTTATCACTATTGGTTGTGGCTGTTGTAAATTTCAAATTATTTCGTATGGAATGAAATCGCGGTCTTGTCATGCATTGTGAGAAGCACGGAATTGCTGTGGCCTTTGACCAGTACATATCCAATCTAGGATAGCCCAATGTGCCAATTGTTATCTCTAAAGCAAGAAATTTCAGAAACTCTTCCTTAGAGAGGTTTACAGATTTTCCACTTTGCAATAAAGACGTTTGATTAGTGGCTTGCAAAACTTGGTCTAGGAAATTTTCAGAAAAATACTCCAAGAAATAAACAACAGGGACTTTCATTTCATTATTTGCGTAAGTCTGAGTAAAACACGTATTGGGAGGAGTCCATGGTGCTTTCTTCCATCGGAACTCACAATTTTTTTTCGGAATGAACTTTGAAACTTGACCTGAAATTGAGCTAGGTTCAGCTATTGGAGCTTCACCCAAACATACGTTTTCTTCGACGTCAATATTTGAAATATTAATTTCATACTGATCTTGCCGGGAAAGCTCTTCGATCAAAAAAGTTTCATTTTCGTCAAATGCATTTATTAAATTATCAAAAGTTTCTGTTTCTTGTGGGTCCTCTGTGTCGGATATATCGGATATATCCGAGTCGTCAAAATTTATCAGAATTTTTTCGATATCAGCTTCTTTCATTTTCCGTGACATGTCTAAAAAATGTTTGCTAAAGCTCAAAAAACGTCTAATCGCTATGAGTTACAAGCGCAAATAAATGTATGCTAATTAAAAATTGGCCGCACGTTATTGAGATTTTGAATACCTTAAAATGCATACGTTGCCAAATGGCAACATATACATTTTAAAAAATTAGAGCGTCCGACACAAAGCTTTATAATTCAAAATTTCGATAGTAGTCTCTAAAGCAAATATTTATGGATGTATTTTCATCAAAAATCTTTCAAAATGTTATAAAACATTTTTTCCAGCTGGCAAACAAAAAAGTGCCTTTTATTGAAAAAAATCGCAATGAAGAGACTTGGTTCTTTCAAATAGCTCTATGAACTACAATACACTAAAAAAATGGTGTTTTGTAATTTTGTATTTTACTGAAAGGTATAAACAACATAATTATTCATAAAAATAATAGTTTTTTTTTGAAATGGTGGAAACTACGCTGTCCCAAAGATTGATGTTGCCATATGGCAACAATATAGCGAAAGGGTTATTACACGAATTCCAAGCAGGGAAGAGTGGAAACCTGAGTTTCATACTCCACCTGATAGCATTGTCATCTATACAGATCGCTCGAAACTCGATAATCAGGTAGGAGGGGGCGTTTTCTAACGAAACCCTCTCCTGCTAATTTCCTTTAGGTTACCAGATCACTGCAGCGTCTTCCAGGCTGAGGTCTCAGCTATCATGGAAGCGGTGAAGAAGATAGGGACCGGGATTATAGGAAGAGACATCTTCATTTTTAGTGACAGCCAGGCTGCAATCAGAGCTCTGAGCTCTCTCACGTTTAACTCGAATATCGCGCTGGACTGCCGCCGATCTCTACAGGAGATGGCTAAGCAGAACACACTGTACTTCATTTGGGTCCCTGGTCACCGGGACATAGAGGGAAACTGCATGGCAGATGAAGTTGCAAGACAAGGTACGACCAAGCAGATTCTTCAGGATAAAGAACGCATTGGTATGCCGTTTGCCACTTGCAAACTGCTACTCAGAGATTTTACATATAAACAAGCTGACAATAGATAGAGGCAAAATACGGCCTGTCGAACCTCAAGGCAGACGTGGCCCAAATGGGATCGGAAACGGTCGCGCAGCGTTCTCTCTCTAAGAAGGGAAAACATTTCGGGGCTCTAACAGAGCACTGTCTGATAGGTATACATGCTGAAAGGCTGGGAGTGCCCTTCCGAAGATGCTGTAGGAGCTGCAAGAATGACGAGGAGGAGGAAACCATCTGGCATTTACTGTGTAAGTGCCCTGCACTGTGTAAAAGCAGAATGCGATATCTGGGATCACCGTTTCTGAATGACCTTAGTAAGGTTTCAAGCACCGATGTAAATTGTCTGTTGAAGTTTATCAATGAGGCAAACTGGTTTAGTAAGGGGTAATTTCTTTTTGGGATGGTACAAAAACTTTTCTTTGTGGTAACACAATGGGCCTAATACTGGCCTAAGTGAGCCACTGCAGGCGGCTGCCACTCCAACCTAACCTAACCTAACCTATATCGACCATATTGTAAAAAAAAACTGCCAAAGGTCATATTCTAAATCGTCGCTGTATGGGCTTTTTATTTTGCTCATATCGTACACTCCAGCTTTCGTTTAGCAGTAGTCTAAAATCGGGTCTCGTTTCTTTATGTATCGTGTGGCAATTCTTCCTCTTTTTTGACTGTATGAACCTATCGTCTCATCGCTTTGAAATCCAAATATCACGGAAAACATTTCACGCTTATAAAGATATGTAGCCCAACTCGGCAAGTCCGTTTAGTTTTTGCATGTGAGAATAAAGTAAAAAAATGTTGGTTTCGTCCAGAGTTGTCTATCTTATTTATTAAACTTTTCATCACATTTTGACGTAAATTGTTTTCTTTTACTTCTCCTACTTGTAAATTTTTCCAAGCATAAAATGTGGCGCTGTCACAGGTTGCCCAAACTTGATGCCATATATTTCTGGTTTAGTGGGGATGTACTGCCAAAATGGGCACTTTCCTCTAAAAACTAATAATTGTACATCTACTGGCGAATCGACTACAGCTTCTTAACCGATCTTACTTTCTTTCTTGCAGCTGGCAGTATTTTTTGCAATCTAGATCGTCTCAAAATGTCATTGAACATTTTTCGTCCATCATTTCTACTCCACAGTTGGCACATTCTTCCCGATAAATATTAGAAGGCCAACAAACTTTTAAAACTCATTATGTTTAATTAGTTTCCATGTATTTCCACAAACAGGACCGCCTTCAGTATTTGTCTATTTGATAATAATTATATTCTAAAATAAATTTGAAATGCAGAAGATACGTAATTAACTTCTCGGAACGATAGCTTGAAATATGAAAAATTAACAACTTGCAAAGAGCAGACGAAAGCCTGCGCAATTTATTTGATCAAAATTAATAAATGAATAATAACAGAATTTCCCTATTGACACAAGTTATGATGTGTAAAATTAACTGTATGTTTGTATGTATGTACAAGCTTGTATACCAAAACTTTACAGGGCGTTTGGATATGAAGTTAATCATTAATTAGTTCGATAGTCAGAATGATACACTAGCTGATTGCGCAGATGTTTCTTATTTTTTGTAATGTTAGTTGAAAAAAAACAATACTTAGAGTGGGTGTATTTTTAGTATAAAAACCATGGCAGCGCACCCTGATATCATAGTCAATCATTGACTAAGTTTGGGACTTAATCGACCAAAAGATACCAAAAGATATGAAACTTACACCTTTATTTTTGGTGGGCGTTTTGTTTGTGACGACCACAAGTTGGCTCACAGTAAACGCTCAGACAGGAACCTCAACATCAGCGCCAACTGGATCTGCAACAACAGAATCCACAACGGTAGCACCAACAACATCCACAACGGCAGCACCAACAGGAACCACAACACCAGCAACAACAACAACAACAGAAGCCACAACAGCAGCAGCAACTTCAGCACCAGCAGCAACTTCAGCACCAGCAGCTTCAAGCAGTTCAAGCAGTTCAAGCAGTAATGCCGCCAGAAGACGTAGAAGGCTGGCAAGGAGACGCAGAAGGCAAGCCGCAAGGAGACGTAGAAGGCAAGCACGCCGCAGAAGATTGCAACAGGCTAGAAGACGTAGAAATCAACGTAGAAGAAACGCTAACCGAGGCTAAAGAAGATCTGATACGATTATGAGCATTATTTTTACAAAAATGTTTAACTAAATTTGTTTGTATTAAATTTGCCCTAACTTGAGCCCAAACATTAATGAATAAAAATTGAAGTATGAAATTTTGAAAAAGCAAATAAGGAGTTTAACCATGATGGAATAAAAAAAGGTTACTTAAGGGGTGGTTGGCGGGACGTGTTGGTGTACAGTTAACAGACCACACAGAAAGGCTGGTAAATAAAGTCTAGTTCCGATCTGTGCGTCAGCTTCATCATCAATTGGATGTGGAGCGTCGAGATAACAAGACTGAAGATGGCACCCAAAACGGTGGTCGCATAAAACAGATGCTACGAAGCTGATTTTTCCGAAGAAAATGTTACGCTTGCAAATACATCGACTTTGTTTTGAGCGATATAATTTGAGAGCTTGATTGCCGTGTATTAATTATTACTAATACATGCCGAATAGCACTCATTACTTTAGTTTCGTAGAAGAAAGCCTTTTTCCAGGTTATCGCGTGCGATTCATTGACATATCAAAGTTTCGTACCTTAACTTTCTTGCATACTTCGTCATTGTGAATATCTCACTCTGAATATATCGCGGAATCAAATGCCCCTATCATCGCTGCGGCGGATTTTAGCATAGAGAACGATATGGACTAGTTCCACGAGGACGCGGTCAAGTAAATCGCTAGCTTTATTATCAGCAAGCTTCAGTTATCTGGTATGGAGTCCACAGACAATATGTGGGTTGATTAATTGTTGAAAAGTGTGTTAATATGGACTAGTTGCGCTTTTGTGAAGGAGTTATTGCTCCTATTTATTTAGGTTATTGTGGTCAAAACTATATATGTACATACGCTTCAAAAGCTTTCTTCCTGCCGCAGAATCTAAAACAACTGCTTTTTAAATGAAGAATGTATTTTCGTAATATTTGAACAAATCTTCAAAGCTCAACAGAGGAATTTTTATAGAAACTCCCCCGATATATGTATGTGGGAATTATCCAACTTTATTCGTCAACAGTATTCTTCAGAAGAGAGCAAAAGTACAAACAATGAATTATACCATGATTCAATAATGAAAGGTTTGATACATAAACAGCTTTGCTCCTCACTCTTCACATAACGTCTCCCTTAGCTAAATAAGTGTTATTTCTTTGAAAAATTATGTATGAGCTTATCAAATATTTTTAAATAGTAAAATTCAAAAAAAAAAAAAAATGGTTTAAACCGCTGATATTTTTCCTGAAAACTGAGACATTTTGAGTAAGTATTTTATAAAAATGTAAATTTTCTATATAATGCAAATATGTGGTTTTATTTGAAATTCATTAGGTAATTTGTGCATCTAAATAAATCATGATTGGTATTCTGAGTGATCGTTTCCCTCCATCTTAGCTCGTTAAGCTCCGTGTCCTAGTTCATTTTTATCTCCACCCGTGTGCGAGCGTGAGTTAGCAAGACCTTTCCTGTTCCCTATCTTTTTTATAGGATTTCTTTCCAGAGCCCATTGCTCGTTGTGATCGTATCCCTACTCTTTTTCACCTCCACCCCTGTGTCATGGCTTCCTTGCCAAAGTGAGTGGGCATTCCGAATTTCGAGAATTTAAATTAGTATTTAAAAAAAATCAAATATTCTAAATAAAAGTTAATATATATCTTTATTTAGGACCTTAGAGTATGTATGCCATTAGAATAGATGATAAGCATTTCTACCCAAGTGAAATATTAGTGTAAATATTAGTTGTTTCTTAGTAGGTTGCTAATTACTTGTGTTCCCGAACTTCACTGTCGCCGTTTTGGAATGGTTTTCTGCCCAATTCTATCTATTCTATGTAAATTGTTGAAACGTAATCCTGTGATTACATAGTTATTTATGGTTACGTACTTTTTGTATCATACATTTTTCTGAACGTAATATAATAAAAAAAGTACTTTACTTTCTTTGAAACCATAAATAACCTTGTTTTTGTAATCATGTGGAAGGCTAAAAACTCGATTTATGCCGTTTTGTCTTACGTCGCGATTTTTCGGAGCCGACCAAAACGTAAATCAAATGTATAAGAGAAGTCTCAACAATTGGAACGTGGGGAGTTTGTGTGAGTTTTGGTGAATGAATTAATATGGCTCACCTCACAATATGTAATATTGGGGTTCAAAGGAATTTATGTTGCTTGGTTTTTATAAGAACAAAGAACTATGTCATGTTTTTCAATTGTGAACTATAAAAATTTGACTGTACCAGAAATTTCATATATTTACCACGAAATGTATAAAACTCAATTTTATTTACTTATAATAATGATATTTGTTAATTAAAATCAATGTTTGCATAACGAAAGAGTTTCCTATCAGAAGAACGCATCAAATATTTCGCAGACTATGAAACATATTTGCACTTTATGCAACTTAAATTCTACAACTAGTTGTATATTTTGCGTACTTGTTAAACACTTTTTTACAAAAAGGGATTACATTCCTCCCCTTTTCTACTTCCTTCGCAAATGCAATCTTTTGTATGGGAGAGCTAGAAATTAGCTGTCATTATGTATCAAACCTTTAATAATTGAATCATGAATTATACCAAGAATGATAGAATACAAGATTGCGCCTTCCCGCAGTGAAATGACAGATTTCGCCTTTAGTAAACAAGAATACGGGAGAGAGAAAATTGAACAACTTCCAATATTTCATTGAAAAACGTGTTCTAATTGTTCTAAAGTGTAAAATATGAATTTATAGGCAGACATTTAATAAATAAATTCGCAAAATACTAAAAAAAGTGTCTCTTTTTCTTAATTTGTGAAAAAAGCTTTGTCTAGTTGAAGTTGAGAATTGTCAAACCCGGCAAAACCAAAGTAGCGGTACTTCTAAAGGCGTCACCTTCAGTATTCAGTACACCGTGGAATTATACTACGATTTGACAATACGATGACATACAAAGTATAAGCTTGATAAAGCTTTTAGGTACTAATGATATAAACAAAATTCCTACTACAGCTTTGGTTAAAGATAACGACACACCACATGTATATTAAAAATCAGTACTTGAAATAGTGCCCAAAGAGTAGTAAAAACAATACTAATTTTCTACCGTATTTCTACTCCCATCAAATGCATGGACGCAACCGACATGCAGAAAAAGTGAGGTTATGTTGGAGGCATCACCTTATTTCATTACTACATGGAATTTAACTAAGCTTTAAGAGTAGGTCATTATGGTTACTTGATACATAGCTGTCACATACCAAATGTGTTTAATAGGTTTTGCAGGTAACTATTTGCCAAACGCAGTGCCTGATTTAGAAGTCTCCTAAGTTTTTAACTCTATGTGATGTGGTACGGTGTGATTGACTGGTGTATTTCTGTACTGGTGTTTCAAGAGTGACCTGACAATAGATTTGAGATAACTGGGGGAAATATTTAAATTTTTAGCAGCTCTTCAAAAAGAATACTTGCGATATGTAGAGCTTGCCGAATCAATTTCTTCTCCTCGCCTAACCCCTTGTTGTCTGACGGTACTCTTCAGTACCACTTCTAATTTTGCTTTACCAAACAGAATCCGTGAGCTTCTTGCTGCATTCGAACCAACGGTACTTTAAAGTACAAAGCAAAAAGCATACATAACGGGATATTTCATAATATTGCCGAATCTATTTCTTTTTATGTTCTTTTAAAGGTATTGTTTTGCAAAGTGCGGTTGTACTAAAAAATTGGTGTGTTATTTTATTTATATGTATATTGCGTAATTCTAATTATTTATTTACTAAATAAAGAGATAGTGAACATTTTGTGAATTTGGTATACATAATTGGTGATACAAAGCATTTTAAAATTTTTATTTACCAGTAACATTTGATTATCTGGGGGAGACTTGTAAGTACCGTAGGGCTCTGGTGGTCCTTGTATTTTTACACACACTACTGTTTTTTCTTATACACAGGTTTATTCAGATAGTAGATAATGGCTGCAGTTCATGGCAGATTTTTGACAGAAAATGATATTGCTGCCATTCTGGAAGAAATTCCAATTCATAATGAACAGGATACAGATATTGAGAGTGAGGATGAAGATGAAGAGGTCTTGAATTCACAGAACGACGAAGATGAGTTTTTGATTGAACTTCTAAATCAGATTCAGGAAGAAGAAAATGAAGAGGCTAGTACATTGCCGGAAAACTCCCACAGCGCAGTTTTTGAAGAAACATTTCGAAAATGGAAAAAAGTTGAGGAAGCCACCATGGTTTCACAGTTTGATTCCACAGAAGGACCAGTAGTTGGTTTTTTTGAGGATATGGAAACGCCAACGCAATTTTTCTTATCTTATATGGAAGCTATTGTGGAAGGAATCATATTCCATTCAAATTTATACGCAGTACAAAAAAATAAAACTTTGAATCTTCAAAAAAGTGAACTTTTGGCATTTATCGGCATAAACTTTTTTATGGGCTACCATAGGCTTCCAAGCTATCGTCATTATTGGAGTACCAGTGAAGATATGTCCGTACCCCTAGTATCAAAAACCATGTCTCGAAACACATTTGATTTGATTTCACGTTTTTTGCACGTAAATGACAACTCGAAAATTCCTGTAAGTAACAAAGATCGACTCTTCAAAATTCGCCCTATGATTGAGGCTCTTAACCAACGTTTCCAATTGGTTTACCATGGAACAAAAGAGCTCTCAGTTGATGAATCAATGATTCTTTTCAAGGGTAGAAGTGCTATAAAGCAATATTGCCCTATGAAACCAATCAAGCGTCATTCAGTACATCTTTTTACTGAGCCGTCCAAAAAATCTAAAATTTTACGCGAGACCTCTTATTGGTTCCCTTAGCAATAATAAATAAAAAAAATTTCAAAATTATTTTCGGAGAACCGTTTTTTTCAATGTTGCCATATGGAAACAAAATTCCTTAAAGGTACAGAAAAACACATATATGTAATATTTGAAATAAACATGTTTTATTCGATTTATTTTGTTTTATTTATGACAAGCAATGCTGGAAATGGAAATATAAAATCAGAAATTAAAAAATATTCATATAAACATACATACGTACATATAACATTTTTATAAACACTTCAATTTAAGTAATTACTAAGAACAAATCAAAAAGTTATGAAGATAATGATAAAAATAGTTAATACTGGAAATAATAAGAATAATAATAATAATACAAATTAATAATATTAAAAATAATAATTCATTTTTTTATTAGAATAGTTGTAGGTTTTTAGCTTATATAATGGTAGTCCTTGAAGCAGTCCCGAGTTCCATTAGGGAGGCATAGGTGAATATTGCATTTAGAACACTTGAACCTGGTATATCCTGAACATTCGTTGATTTTGCATCTCGTTTTCTCTTCTGTATGCTCCGGCCAATGTTGGTTTCCATCATATCGTATGGAAACAGCAGGCGGTGTTTCATTTGTTCGTCTTGATTTAGCTACACGTTCTTCGCTCAAAGCCGCTTTTGGCCGCCCACGTTTTCTAGAACACTCATTTTTGTTGGACAGAGCAATTAGCCCATCAGCAACATCTTGTCGGAATTCTAAAAGGTCCATGTGCTTTTGAGTATTTAGGTCAATGTTGAAGAAGTCTCTTTTATATTCTAGCCATGAATTGCATATGGCCATGTCTATGAAGTGGTCAAACACCTTGAGTGTCCATTTTCGCGATCGTATTGAAATACGGTATAGTGACAAAAGATAGTCAATTTTATCCACTCCCCCCATGTTTTTATTATACACTTTAACAATGTTAGGCTGAGATATTTCAATTTTTTTCTTCTGTTCAGAACAATATCTTGTAACCTTGTGTAAAGGTTCATCACCATAAATTGAAGACACAAGTTGAACGGTACCACCATCAAGCCATTTCATATCAAAGATATTGTCTTCTCTTTCTATACGAAAGTCGAAGCTACCTCGCCCTTCTTTTTTCAACTCCTTCTCAGATTTGAGAGGTACTTTACCAATCCTATTTCCTCGTATGGTACCGGTAGCCCAAATTCCCTTTTGTTTTAAACATAATAACAAATTAAGAGATGAAAAATAATTGTCAAAAAAAAGCTTGAAATTTGTATTATCAGATATAGTTTTTGTTAAATGCACTACAATATCAGCACAAACCCCTAAATTTTGACTAATTGAAACAGTTCCCTTACCCTGATATATTTCAAAATCGTAAATCATGCCTTTCGAACTGCAAAGACAAAATACTTTAATACCCCATTTTATGGGGTTTTTAGGCATATATTGCCTTAATGCAGTCTTTCCTTTAAATGGAATCATCATTTCATCAACACAAAGATTTTCGTCTTTGGGGATAGTGTAAAGTTTTTGGGTAAAAGCATCCACGAGTGGACGAATTTTATACAGTTTATCACTATTGGTTGTGGCTGTTGTAAATTTCAAATTATTTCGTATGGAATGAAATCGCGGTCTTGTCATGCATTGTGAGAAGCACGGAATTGCTGTGGCCTTTGACCAGTACATATCCAATCTAGGATAGCCCAATGTGCCAATTGTTATCTCTAAAGCAAGAAATTTCAGAAACTCTTCCTTAGAGAGGTTTACAGATTTTCCACTTTGCAATAAAGACGTTTGATTAGTGGCTTGCAAAACTTGGTCTAGGAAATTTTCAGAAAAATACTCCAAGAAATAAACAACAGGGACTTTCATTTCATTATTTGCGTAAGTCTGAGTAAAACACGTATTGGGAGGAGTCCATGGTGCTTTCTTCCATCGGAACTCACAATTTTTTTTCGGAATGAACTTTGAAACTTGACCTGAAATTGAGCTAGGTTCAGCTATTGGAGCTTCACCCAAACATACGTTTTCTTCGACGTCAATATTTGAAATATTAATTTCATACTGATCTTGCCGGGAAAGCTCTTCGATCAAAAAAGTTTCATTTTCGTCAAATGCATTTATTAAATTATCAAAAGTTTCTGTTTCTTGTGGGTCCTCTGTGTCGGATATATCGGATATATCCGAGTCGTCAAAATTTATCAGAATTTTTTCGATATCAGCTTCTTTCATTTTCCGTGACATGTCTAAAAAATGTTTGCTAAAGCTCAAAAAACGTCTAATCGCTATGAGTTACAAGCGCAAATAAATGTATGCTAATTAAAAATTGGCCGCACGTTATTGAGATTTTGAATACCTTAAAATGCATACGTTGCCAAATGGCAACATATACATTTTAAAAAATTAGAGCGTCCGACACAAAGCTTTATAATTCAAAATTTCGATAGTAGTCTCTAAAGCAAATATTTATGGATGTATTTTCATCAAAAATCTTTCAAAATGTTATAAAACATTTTTTCCAGCTGGCAAACAAAAAAGTGCCTTTTATTGAAAAAAATCGCAATGAAGAGACTTGGTTCTTTCAAATAGCTCTATGAACTACAATACACTAAAAAAATGGTGTTTTGTAATTTTGTATTTTACTGAAAGGTATAAACAACATAATTATTCATAAAAATAATAGTTTTTTTTTGAAATGGTGGAAACTACGCTGTCCCAAAGATTGATGTTGCCATATGGCAACAATATAGCGAAAGGGTTATTACACGAATTCCAAGCAGGGAAGAGTGGAAACCTGAGTTTCATACTCCACCTGATAGCATTGTCATCTATACAGATCGCTCGAAACTCGATAATCAGGTAGGAGGGGGCGTTTTCTAACGAAACCCTCTCCTGCTAATTTCCTTTAGGTTACCAGATCACTGCAGCGTCTTCCAGGCTGAGGTCTCAGCTATCATGGAAGCGGTGAAGAAGATAGGGACCGGGATTATAGGAAGAGACATCTTCATTTTTAGTGACAGCCAGGCTGCAATCAGAGCTCTGAGCTCTCTCACGTTTAACTCGAATATCGCGCTGGACTGCCGCCGATCTCTACAGGAGATGGCTAAGCAGAACACACTGTACTTCATTTGGGTCCCTGGTCACCGGGACATAGAGGGAAACTGCATGGCAGATGAAGTTGCAAGACAAGGTACGACCAAGCAGATTCTTCAGGATAAAGAACGCATTGGTATGCCGTTTGCCACTTGCAAACTGCTACTCAGAGATTTTACATATAAACAAGCTGACAATAGATAGAGGCAAAATACGGCCTGTCGAACCTCAAGGCAGACGTGGCCCAAATGGGATCGGAAACGGTCGCGCAGCGTTCTCTCTCTAAGAAGGGAAAACATTTCGGGGCTCTAACAGAGCACTGTCTGATAGGTATACATGCTGAAAGGCTGGGAGTGCCCTTCCGAAGATGCTGTAGGAGCTGCAAGAATGACGAGGAGGAGGAAACCATCTGGCATTTACTGTGTAAGTGCCCTGCACTGTGTAAAAGCAGAATGCGATATCTGGGATCACCGTTTCTGAATGACCTTAGTAAGGTTTCAAGCACCGAGGTAAATTGTCTGTTGACTGGTTTAGTAAGGGGTAATTTCTTTTTGGGATGGTACAAAAACTTTTCTTTGTGGTAACACAATGGGCCTAATACTGGCCTAAGTGAGCCACTGCAGGCGGCTGCCACTCCAACCTAACCTAACCTAACCTATATCGACCATATTGTAAAAAAAAAACTGCCAAAGGTCATATTCTAAATCGTCGCTGTATGGGCTTTTTATTTTGCTCATATCGTACACTCCAGCTTTCGTTTAGCAGTAGTCTAAAATCGGGTCTCGTTTCTTTATGTATCGTGTGGCAATTCTTCCTCTTTTTTGACTGTATGAACCTATCGTCTCATCGCTTTGAAATCCAAATATCACGGAAAACATTTCACGCTTATAAAGATATGTAGCCCAACTCGGCAAGTCCGTTTAGTTTTTGCATGTGAGAATAAAGTAAAAAAATGTTGGTTTCGTCCAGAGTTGTCTATCTTTTTTATTAAACTTTTCATCACATTTTGACGTAAATTGTTTTCTTTTACTTCTCCTACTTGTAAATTTTTCCAAGCATAAAATGTGGCGCTGTCACAGGTTGCCCAAACTTGATGCCATATATTTCTGGTTTAGTGGGGATGTACTGCCAAAATGGGCACTTTCCTCTAAAAACTAATAATTGTACATCTACTGGCGAATCGACTACAGCTTCTTAACCGATCTTACTTTCTTTCTTGCAGCTGGCAGTATTTTTTGCAATCTAGATCGGCTTTTTTTTCCATCATTTTTTTTCGTCCATCATTTCTACTCCACAGTTGGCACATTCTTCCCGATAAATATTAGAAGGCCAACAAACTTTTAAAACTCATTATGTTTAATTAGTTTCCATGTATTTCCACAAACAGGACCGCCTTCAGTATTTGTCTATTTGATAACAATTATATTCTAAAATAAATTTGAAATGCAGAAGATACGTAATTAACTTCTCGGAACGATAGCTTGAAATATGAAAAATTAACAACTTGCAAAGAGCAGACGAAAGCCTGCGCAATTTATTTGATCAAAATTAATAAATGAATAATAACAGAATTCCCCTATTGACACAAGCTATGATGTGTAAAATTAACAGTATGTTTGTATGTATGTACAAGCTTGTATACCAAAACTTTACAGGGCGTTTGGATATGAAGTTAATCATTAATTAGTTCGATAGTCAGAATGATACACTAGCTGATTGCGCAGATGTTTCTTATTTTTTGTAATGTTAGTTGAAAAAAAACAATACTTAGAGTGGGTGTATTTTTAGTATAAAAACCATGGCAGCGCACCCTGATATCATAGTCAATCATTGACTAAGTTTGGGACTTAATCGACCAAAAGATACCAAAAGATATGAAACTTACACCTTTATTTTTGGTGGGCGTTTTGTTTGTGACGACCACAAGTTGGCTCACAGTAAACGCTCAGACAGGAACCTCAACATCAGCGCCAACTGGATCTGCAACAACAGAATCCACAACGGTAGCATCAACAACATCCACAACGGCAGCACCAACAGGAACCACAACACCAGCAACAACAACAACAACAGAAGCCACAACAGCAGCAGCAACTTCAGCACCAGCAGCAACTTCAGCACCAGCAGCTTCAAGCAGTTCAAGCAGTTCAAGCAGTAATGCCGCCAGAAGACGTAGAAGGCTGGCAAGGAGACGCAGAAGGCAAGCCGCAAGGAGACGTAGAAGGCAAGCACGCCGCAGAAGATTGCGACAGGCTAGAAGACGTAGAAATCAACGCAGAAGAAACGCCAACCGAGGCTAAAGAAGATCTGATACGATTATTAGCATTATTTTTACAAAAATTTTTAACTAAATTTGTTTGTATTAAATTTGCCCTAACTTGAGCCCAAACATTAATGAATAAAAATTGAAGTATGAAATTTTGAAAAAGCAAATAAGGAGTTTAACCATGATGGAATAAAAAAAGGTTACTTAAGGGGTGGTTGGCGGGACGTGTTGGTGTACAGTTAACAGACCTCACAGAAAGGCTGGTAAATAAAGTCTAGTTCCGATCTGTGCGTCAGCTTCATCATCAATTGGATGTGGAGCGTCGAGATAACAAGACTGAAGATGGCACCCAAAACGGTGGTCGCATAAAACAGATGCTACGAAGCTGATTTTTCCGAAGAAAATGTTACGCTTGCAAATACATCGACTTTGTTTTGAGCGATAATATTTGAGAGCTTGATTGCCGTGTATTAATTATTATTAATACATGCCGAATAGCACTCATTACTTTAGTTTCGTAGAAGAAAGCCTTTTTCCAGGTTATCGCGTGCGATTCATTGATATATCAAAGTTTCGTACCTTAACTTTCTTGCATACTTCGTCATTGTGAATATCTCACTCTGAATATATCGCGGAATCAAATGCCCCTATCATCGCTGCGGCGGATTTTAGCATAGAGAACGATATGGACTAGTTCCACGAGGACGCGGTCAAGTAAATCGCTAGCTTTATTATCCGCAAGCTTCAGTTATCTGGTATGGAGTCCACAGACAATATGTGGGTTGATTAATTGTTGAAAAGTGTGTTAATATGGACTAGTTGCGCTTTTGTGAAGGAGTTATTGTTCCTATTTATTTAGGTTATTGTGGTCAAAACTATATACATATGTACATACGCTTCAAAAGCTTCCTTCCTGCCGCAGAATCTAAAACACTTGCTTTTTAAATGAAGAATGTATTTTCGTAATATTTGAACAAATCTTCAAAGCTCAACAGAGGAAATTTTATAGAAACTCCCCGATATATGTATGTGGGAATTATCCAACTTTATTCGTCAACAGTATTCTTCAGAAGAAAGCAAAAGTACAAACAATGAATTATACTACGATTTGACAATACGATGGCATACAAAGCATAAGCTTGATAAAGCTTTTATGTACTAATGATATAAACATAATTTCTACTACATCTTTGGTTAAAGATAACGACACACCACAGTAGCCCCCTCCTAGAGAGTCGTAGAAGGTGCGATGAAAGCACGTTTAAGACGATCGATTGAAACCTTCGTTTTTTTCCATTCACTTCGATGACGTAGTATTTTGCATTACGATTCAAAACTTTATACGGTCCTTTATAGGATGCTGACAGAGATGGGCGTATAGAGTCATCCATCATGACATTGTCGGTTTCATTTAAATTGGAGTGTGCAAATGGTTTCTTAGGCGTGTGCCAAGCGGTATCTACAGGTTGTAGTTCACTCATAACTTTTCGGAAATCCTTTACCATATCTGCCTCTTTGACGTTTTCTTTGGGGGTGGTGAAAAAATCTGGAGGTAATCGTAAGGTAGTGCCATACACTAGTTCAGCAGGTGTACAAGTCAGCTTTAAAAACTGAACGTAGACCTAGTAAGATGAATGGAAAATACGTTGTCCATTTATCTACGTTGTGGCAAAGGATGGCACTCTTGAGGGTGCGGTGCCAACGCTCTATGAGTCCGTTTGACTGTGGGTGATAGGGTGTAGTACGTAGGTGTGTTACGCCCAGGCATTGCAGCAACTCGTGGAATAAAGCACTCTCAAATTGGCGTCCGAGGACTGATGTGATGTCAGTAGGTACACCGAAGCGCGCAATCCAACCACTAAGGAGTGATTTAGCAATTACTGGGACCGTCATGTTGGGTATCGGGAACGCATCTGGCCATCGGGTAAAGCGGTCTATTACAGTCAAACAATACCTGTTGCCGTCATTCTGTGGGAACGGCCCAACAATGTTAATGTGCAGATGTCCAAAACGATGGCTTGGGCGCTCTCTTCGTTGGAGTAAACCTGAATTATGGCGGATTATTTTGCTTCGTTGGCACTGAATGCAAGTTCTGGCAAAGAACTTGCTATCACGTTGAATGCCAGGCCATATAAACCGTTGTACCATTAGTTTGGCTGTAGCGCGCATTCCAGGATGCGAAAGGTTGTGTGTTGCTTGAAGGAACTGCTTTCGAAACTTCGACGTGACAAACGGACGTATATGGCCTGTGGAGGTGTCACAAATAACATTTTTCGTGCTGAAAGGCAGTAAAAAATGTTTTAATTTAAACGAATGATGAATATTACCGTTTAGATACGAGTTCAGCTCATCATCGTCGACTTGGCCATCAGCGAGTTCATCGTAGTTTATAGGAGCAGCTGTAAGAGACTGAATTCTTGAGAGTAGATCAGCTGTAACGTTTTCTTCGCCTTTAACATGGCGAATATCAGTCGTAATTTGTGATATAAAGTCTAATTGCCTCACTTGGCGATTTGAGGCCTTTTGCAGGGCTTGACGAAATACGAAGGTGAGAGGCTTATGATCCGTATAAACGTGACAGCTCCGACCTTCCATCATGTAACGAAAGTGGCGAATGGCGTGGTACAGCGCAGATATCTCTCGATCGTACGTACTATATCGCGCTTCAGTTGACGAAAATTTGCGTGAAAAGAATCCAAGAGGGTGAAGAGCGCCTTTCTCAACTTGATTTAGAACCGCTCCTGCAGCAAAGTCAGAAGCACCTACCCAAAGAGACAGCTCTGCGTTTGGCAACGGATGAGCAAGTATTGCGCAGTTAACGAGCTGGGCTTTGCAATCTTCAAAATGCTCTTTAGCGTTCTCTGTCCAACAAATATCGTCTAAATAGGTTAATACGAAATCGAGTCCGCGGAAAACTTCATTAATAATGCGCTGAAACGTTTGCGCAGCATTTCGTAGCCCAAATGTCATATGGGTATACTGATATAACCCAAAGGGAGTTATAATAGCGGTCTTGCAAATATCGTCCGGGTGTATCGGCACCTGGCGAAAAGCTTTCTTTATGGTATTTAATGCTCTATATAATCACCGCAAGGTCTCCACGATCCATCAGCTTTTTTTACTAAATGCAATGGGCTCGCCCAATTACTTGATGATGGCCGACATATTCCCAGTTTTATAAAAGAATCAAATTCTGATCGTGCAGCTGCGAGTTTTTCTGTTGATAGACGTCGTGCGTGAGCGTAGGAGGGTTGGCCATTCGTGGCGATTCGGTAAACAACGGTTGTATTTGTTGGAATACCTATAGGTTTTGGGCAAGTTATTTCAGCAAACTCCCGTAGTAAATCGGAAAAGTTTTGTGTAGTGTTGATTATTGACACGCTTAATGTTCGAAGATGCGATACTGAACAAGCAGATTTGAGTAAAGTAGTCCGGTCAATGAGGCGCCGTCCTTTGAGATCGACAACTAGACCATGATGTCCGAGAAAATCTTCACCTAATATAGCCTTCGATACATCTGCTATAATAAAGCTCCATAAAAAATTCATGTCGCAAGTTTAGATTTAGACTTAAAATAACTTCACCATAGGTAGAAACGGTTGTTCCGTTCGCAGCAAACAATTTAATTGTAGTTGGGCCTGCTCGGGCTAATTTCGCTGACTTAGGTATCACTGACACATCAGCGCCTGAGTCAATTAAAAATCTAACGTTGGCTGAATTATCATAGATACAAAGTCGGTAACTTTTCGTTGTATCAGAGTGTTTGCCGAGCTCTGATATTGCATTAGCTGAGCATACCTATTGCGAAGAACGAAATCCCTCAGATTTCGAGAATGTACAAGGCTCCCGGCATTTGGATGCTTTGTTGCCAAATTTAGCATGATACCAACACAGACCTTGGGAATTTCTGCCAAACCTGGAGCGTGACGACGACATTGCCCGATTTTGATGTTTCATTTTGTCGTAATCTATAAACCTCCCAACTCGGTTGGAAAGCGCGGCGATTTCGGCCCTCAGGGTAGAAATTTCACTTGACTGTGGAGATTCAGGACTAACCTCGCAGATCTGACCCTCTTTTAGCGCAAAGCACTCAATTATAGAATCAGCGATTTTCACTTTTTCGACAATAGAAACGTTCGTTGCAATAATTGCGACTTGTGTGTAGGGTGGCAAGCTACTTACCCAAAGGTCGTGCAAAATGCTCATTCCTTTTCCCCATTTACTATTCCCTTTTCTGCGAAGCACCCACGATATTTTTAAAGATATTTTTGAAAGTAACTTTGTGTGAGTTGATTACCTTTTTCCCTGAATAACTATCTACGTAGATATTAATAATGTATTAAAGTATGCAAATGCACAGAGAGTAAAATAAGAAGGCATATGTTCTTTGTGATAGTCGAAACAGGATAAAGGAAACTTTATTTGTAGTAAACTTGGCTTCGAGTTCTACTATCGTTTGTCAACGGTAAATACTTATTTCAGAAGGGGCGATTCACATCTTCAAATACTTAAACTTTCTTTCAACATAATGAAATTATTAATAATAGTTTTTATTACCCTACTAATAATCGTAATAGCAATGAGAAAATTTTTTAGTAGGTATGTTTGTTAGTTTTCACGCCCAAACGGGAAGCCTGATTAGAATAAAGTTTGCCAAATTAAAAGCTTATGACCTGAGTTAACATATAGAGTATTGCATAGAAAAAAACAAGAAGGGAAAACATTTCGGGGCTCTAACAGGGCACTGTCTGATAGGTATACATGCTGAAAGGCTGGGAGTGCCCTTCCGAAGATGCTGTAGGAGCTGCAAGAATGACGAGGAGGAGGAAACGATCTGGCATTTACTGTGTAAGTGCCCTGCACCTTAGTAAGGTTTCAAGCACCGATGTAAATTGTCTGTTGAAGTTTATCAATGAGGCAAACTGGTTTAGTAAGGGGTAATTTCTTTTTGGGATGGTACAAAAACTTTTCTTTGTGGTAACACAATGGGCCTAATACTGGCCCAAGTGAGCCGCTGCAAGCGGCTGCCACTCCAACCTAACCTAACCTAACCTATATCGACCATATTGTAAAAAAAAACTGCCAAAGTTTATATTCTAAATCGTCGCTGTATGGGCTTTTTATTTTGTCCATATCGTACACTCCAGCTTTCGTTTAGCTGTAGTCTAAAATCGTGTCTGGTTGCTTTATGTATCGTGTGGCATTACTTACCACAATTCTTCCTCCTTTTTGACTATATGAACCTATCGTCTCATCGCTTTGAAATCCAAATATCACGGAAAATATTTCACGCTTATAAAGATATGTAGTATAACTCGGCAAGTCCGTTTAGTTTTTGCATGTGAGAATAAAGTAAAAAAATGTTGGTTTCGTCCAGAGTTGTCTATCTTATTTATTAAACTTTTCATCACATTTTGACGTAAATTGTTTTCTTTTACTTCTCCTAGCATAAAATGTGGCGCTGTCACAGATTGCCCAAACTTGATGTCATATATTTCTGGTTTAGTGGGGATGTACTGCCAAAATGGGCACTTTCCTCTAAAAACTAATAATTGTACATCTACTGGCGAATCGACTACAGCTTCTTAACCGATCTTACTTTCTTTCTTGCAGCTGGCAGTATTTTTTGCAATCTAGATCGTCTCAAAATGTCATTGAACATTTTTCGTCCATCATTTCTACTCCACAGTTGGCACATTCTTCCCGATAAATATTAGAAGGCCAACAAACTTTTAAAACTCATTATGTTTAATTAGTTTCCATGTATTTCCTCAAACAGGACCGCCTTCAGTATTTGTCTATTTGATAATAATTATATTCTAAAATAAATTTGAAATGCAGAAGATACGTAATTAACTTCTCGGAACGATAGCTTGAAATATGAAAAATTAACAACTTGCAAAGAGCAGACGACAGCCTGCGCAATTTATTTGATCAAAATTAATAAATGAATAATAACAGAATTTCCCTATTGACACAAGTTATGATGTGTAAAATTAACTGTATGTTTGTATGTATGTACAAGCTTGTATACCAAAACTTTACAGGGCGTTTGGATATGAAGTTAATCATTAATTAGTTCGATAGTCAGAATGATACACTAGCTGATTGCGCAGATGTTTCTTATTTTTTGTAATGTTAGTCGAAAAAAAGTAATACTTAGAGTGGGTGTATTTTTAGTATAAAAACCATGGCAGCGCACTCTGATATCATAGTCAATCATTGACTAAGTTTGGGACTTAATCGACCAAAAGATACCAAAAGATATGAAACTTACACCTTTATTTTTGGTGGGCGTTTTGTTTGTGACGACCACAAGTTGGCTCACAGTAAACGCTCAGACAGGAACCTCAACATCAGCGCCAACTGGATCTGCAACAACAGAATCCACAACGGTAGCACCAACAACATCCACAACGGCAGCACCAACAGGAACCACAACACCAGCAACAACAACAACAACAGAAGCCACAACAGCAGCAGCAACTTCAGCACCAGCAGCAACTTCAGCACCAGCAGCTTCAAGCAGTTCAAGCAGTTCAAGCAGTAATGCCGCCAGAAGACGTAGAAGGCTGGCAAGGAGACGCAGAAGGCAAGCCGCAAGGAGACGTAGAAGGCAAGCACGCCGCAGAAGATTGCGACAGGCTAGAAGACGTAGAAATCAACGCAGAAGAAACGCCAACCGAGGCTAAAGAAGATCTGATACGATTATTAGCATTATTTTTACAAAAATTTTTAACTAAATTTGTTTGTATTAAATTTGCCCTAACTTGAGCCCAAACATTAATGAATAAAAATTGAAGTATGAAATTTTGAAAAAGCAAATAAGGAGTTTAACCATGATGGAATAAAAAAAGGTTACTTAAGGGGTGGTTGGCGGGACGTGTTGGTGTACAGTTAACAGACCTCACAGAAAGGCTGGTAAATAAAGTCTAGTTCCGATCTGTGCGTCAGCTTCATCATCAATTGGATGTGGAGCGTCGAGATAACAAGACTGAAGATGGCACCCAAAACGGTGGTCGCATAAAACAGATGCTACGAAGCTGATTTTTCCGAAGAAAATGTTACGCTTGCAAATACATCGACTTTGTTTTGAGCGATATAATTTGAGAGCTTGATTGCCGTGTATTAATTATTATTAATACATGCCGAATAGCACTCATTACTTTAGTTTCGTAGAAGAAAGCCTTTTTCCAGGTTATCGCGTGCGATTCATTGATATATCAAAGTTTCGTACCTTAACTTTCTTGCATACTTCGTCATTGTGAATATCTCACTCTGAATATATCGCGGAATCAAATGCCCCTATCATCGCTGCGGCGGATTTTAGCATAGAGAACGATATGGACTAGTTCCACGAGGACGCGGTCAAGTAAATCGCTAGCTTTATTATCCGCAAGCTTCAGTTATCTGGTATGGAGTCCACAGACAATATGTGGGTTGATTAATTGTTGAAAAGTGTGTTAATATGGACTAGTTGCGCTTTTGTGAAGGAGTTATTGTTCCTATTTATTTAGGTTATTGTGGTCAAAACTATATACATATGTACATACGCTTCAAAAGCTTCCTTCCTGCCGCAGAATCTAAAACACTTGCTTTTTAAATGAAGAATGTATTTTCGTAATATTTGAACAAATCTTCAAAGCTCAACAGAGGAAATTTTATAGAAACTCCCCGATATATGTATGTGGGAATTATCCAACTTTATTCGTCAGCAGTATTCTTCAGAAGAAAGCAAAAGTACAAACAATGAATTATACCACGGTGTACTGAATACTGAAGGTGACGCCTTTAGAAGTACCGCTACTTTGGTTTTGCCGGGTTTGACAATTCTCAACTTCAACTAGACAAAGGTTTTTTCACAAATTAAGAAAAAGAGACACTTTTTTTAGTATTTTGCGAATTTATTTATTAAATGTCTGCCTATAATTCATACTTTTACACTTTAGAACAATTAGAACACGTTTTTCAATGAAATATTGGGAGTTGTTCAATTTTCTCTCTCCCGTATTCTTGTTTACTAAAGGCGAGATCTGTCATTTCACCGCGGGAAGGCGCAATCTTGTATTCTATCATTCTTGGGATTATACTACGATTTGACAATACGATGGCATACAAAGCATAAGCTTGATAAAGCTTTTATGTACTAATGATATAAACATAATTCCTACTACAGCTTTGGTTAAAGATAACGACACACCACAGTAGCCCCCTCCTAGAGAGTCGTAGAAGGTGCGATGAAAGCACGTTTAAGACGATCGATTGAAACCTTCGTTTTTTTCCATTCACTTCGATGACGTAGTATTTTGCATTACGATTCAAAACTTTATACGGTCCTTTATAGGATGCTGACAGAGATGGGCGTATAGAGTCATCCCTGATGAAGACATTGTCGGTTTCATTTAAATTGGAGTGTGCAAATGGTTTCTTAGGCGTGTGCCAAGCGGTATCTACAGGTTGTAGTTCACTCATAACTTTTCGGAAATCCTTTACCATATCTGCCTCTTTGACGTTTTCTTTGGGGGTGGTGAAAAAATCTGGAGGTAATCGTAAGGTAGTGCCATACACTAGTTCAGCAGGTGTACGACCCAAGTCAGCTTTAAAAACTGAACGTAGACCTAGTAAGATGAATGGCAAATGCGTTGTCCATTTATCTACGTTGTGGCAAAGGATGGCACTCTTGAGGTTGCGGCGCCAACGCTCTATGGGTACGTTTGACTGTGGGTGATAGGGTGTAGTACATACATAGGTGTGTTACGCCCAGGCATTGCAGCAACTCGTGGAATAAAGCACTCTCAAATTGGCGTCCGAGGACTGATGTGATGTCAGTAGGTACACCGAAGCGCGCAATCCAACCACTAAGGAGTGATTTATCAATTACTGGGACCGTCATGTTGGGTATCGGGAACGCATCTGGCCATCGGGTAAAGCGGTCTATTACAGTCAAACAATACCTGTTGCCGTCATTCTGTGGGAACGGCCCAACAATGTTAATGTGCAGATGTCCAAAACGATGGCTTGGGCGCTCTCTTCGTTGGAGTAAACCTGAATTATGGCGGATTATTTTGCTTCGTTGGCACTGAATGCAAGTTCTGGCAAAGAACTTGCTATCACGTTGAATGCCAGGCCATATAAACCGTTGTACCATTAGTTTGGCTGTAGCGCGCATTCCAGGATGCGAAAGGTTGTGTGTTGCTTGAAGGAACTGCTTTCGAAACTTCGACGTGACAAACGGACGTATATGGCCTGTGGAGGTGTCACAAATAACATTTTTCGCGCTGAAAGGCAGTAAAAAATGTTTTAATTTAAACGAATGATGAATATTACCGTTTAGATACGAGTTCAGCTCATCATCGTCGACTTGGCCATCAGCGAGTTCATCGTAGTTTATAGGAGCAGCTGTAAGAGACTGTATTCTTGAGAGTAGATCAGCTGTAACGTTTTCATCGCCTTTAACATGGCGAATATCAGTCGTAATTTGTGATATAAAGTCTAATTGCCTCACTTGGCGATTTGAGGCCTTTTGCAGGGCTTGACGAAATACGAAGGTGAGAGGCTTATGATCCGTATAAACGTGACAGCTCCGACCTTCCATCATGTAACGAAAGTGGCGAATGGCGTGGTACAGCGCAGATATCTCTCGATCGTACGTACTATATCGCGCTTCAGTTGACGAAAATTTGCGTGAAAAGAATCCAAGAGGGTGAAGAGCGCCTTTCTCAACTTGATTTAGAACCGCTCCTGCAGCAAAGTCAGAAGCACCTACCCAAAGAGACAGCTCTGCGTTTGGCTCTTTAGCGTTCTCTGTCCAACTAAGAGCGCTGTTGTCGTTCCTTTTGTTGTATCATTGCGAATAACGGTCATTGATGCAAAAGGGCATTAGGTAGAAATCTGCGATAAAAATTTAGCATTGCTAAGAAACGTTTTAGTTCTTTCACAACGGTAGGCCGCTTAAAATTAGTAATTGCTTCAACGCGGCTGGGTAAAGGTCGAATGCCATCTCTCGTGATGGAGTGTCTCAAGAACTCCAACTTGGCTACTCCAAATTGCGACTTAGCTACAATAATTGTTAAGTTATATTTTTTTAAGTGACTGAAAACCAAGTGGAGGTGATTTTTATGTTCCTTAATGGAATTCGAGGTGATACAAATATCGTCTAAATAGGTTAATACGAAATCGAGTCCGCGGAAAACTTCATTAATAATGCGCTGAAACGTTTTCGCAGCATTTCGTAGCCCAAATGTCATATGGGTCAACTCATATAGCCCAAAGGGAGTTATAATAGCGGTCTTGCAAATATCGTCCGGGTGTATCGGCACCTGGCGAAAAGCTTTCTTTATGGTATTTAATGCTCTATATAATCACCGCAAGGTCTCCACGATCCATCAGCTTTTTTTACTAAATGCAATGGGCTCGCCCAATTACTTGATGATGGCCGACATATTCCCAGTTTTATAAAAGAATCAAATTCTGATCGTGCAGCTGCGAGTTTTTCTGTTGATAGACGTCGTGCGTGAGCGTAGGAGGGTTGGCCATTCGTGGCGATTCGGTAAACAACGGTTGTATTTGTTGGAATACCTATAGGTTTTGGGCAAGTTATTTCAGCAAACTCCCGTAGTAAATCGGAAAAGTTTTGTGTAGTGTTGATTATTGACACGCTTAATGTTCGAAGATGCGATACTGAACAAGCAGATTTGAGTAGAGTAGTCCGGTCAATGAGGCGCCGTCCTTTGAGATCGACAACTAGACCATGATGTCCGAGAAAATCTTCACCTAATATAGCCTTCGATACATCTGCTATAATAAAGCTCCATAAAAAATTCACTTTGCAAGTTTAGATTTAGACTTAAAATAACTTCACCATAGGTAGAAATGGTTGTTCCGTTCGCAGCAAACAATTTAATTGTAGTTGGGCCTGCTCGGGCTAATTTCGCTGACTTAGGTATCACTGACACATCAGCGCCTGAGTCAATTAAAAATCTAACGTTGGCTGAATTATCATAGATACGAAGTCGGTAACTTTTCGTTGTATCAGAGTGTTTGCCGAGCTCTGATATTGCATTAGCTGAGCATACCTATTGCGAAGAACGAAATCCCTCAGATTTCGAGAATGTACAAGGCTCCCGGCATTTGGATGGTTTGTTGCCAAATTTAGCATGATACCAACACAGATCTTGGGAATTTCTGTCAAACCTGGAGCGTGACGAGGACCTTGCCCGATTTTGATGTTTCATTTTGTCGTAATTTATAAACCTCCCAACTCGGTTGGAAAGCGCGGCGATTTCGGCCCTCAGGGTAGAAATTTCACTTGACTGTGGAGATTCAGGACTAACCTCGCAGATCTGACCCTCTTTTAGCGCAAAGCACTCAGTTATAGAATCAGCGATTTTCACTTTTTCGACAATAGAAACGTTCGTTGCGATAATTGCGACTTGTGTATAGGGTGGCAAGCGACTTACCCAAAGGTCGTGCAAAATGCTTTCACTAAGAGCTTGGCCAGCAGTGCGGCGCATTTCGTTGTACAAATCGCTCGGACGACGGTCACCTAAAGTTTGCTCTTTCAATACACGTTGAAGCCGGCGTTGCTGGCTTTCCGTAAAATTTTCGATTACCTTCTTTTGGATGTAAGCGTACCTACCAGCGACAGGTACAGCGTCAATTATCGTTCGTAGTTCCATCAGTTTTGCTAGAGGAACACTAAATTTGGCAGAGTCAGTTGTAATACGTGAGGCCTCGAACCAAAAATCTAATGAATAGAAGTAGGCTTCAATATTATCTTCGGGCATCGCCGGCAAAGGAAGACGAGGTGGAACACTCTGGGCTGCGGCGGCTTCAGCAGCGTGTCCTCCATCTGAAACCATTGAGCTATCGTTGAGAGACATCGTGAAAAATTTAATTTTTATATTTTGTTCAAAAAACGTGCGGGGTCACCAGTGTGGGAATTATCCAACTTTATTCGTCAACAGTATTCTTCAGAAGAGAGCAAAAGTACAAGCAATGAATTATACTACGATTGGACAATACGATGACATACAAAGTATAAGCTTGATAAAGCTTTTATGTACTAATGATATAAACAAAATTCCTACTAAAGCTTTGGTTAAAGATAACGACACACCACATGTATATTAAAAATCAGTACTAGAAATAGTGCCCAAAGAGTAGTAAAAACAATACTAATTTTCTACCTTATTTCTACTCCCATCAAATGCATGGACGCAACCGACATGCAGAAAAAGTGAGGTTATGTTGGAGGCATCACCTTATTTCATTACTACATGGAATTTAACTAAGCTTTAAGAGTAGGTCATTATGGTTACTTGATACATAGCTGTCACATACCAAATGTGTTTAATAGGTTTTGCAGGTAACTATTTGCCAAACGCAGTGCCTGATTTAGAAGTATCCTAAGTTTTTAACTCTATGTGATGTGGTACGGTGTGATTGACTGGCACGGTGTACTGAATACTGAAGGTGACGCCTTTAGAAGTACCGCTACTTTGGTTTTGCCGGGTTTGACAATTCTCAACTTCAACTAGACAAAGCTTTTTTCACAAATTAAGAAAAAGAGACACTTTTTTTAGTATTTTGCGAATTTATTTATTAAATGTCTGCCTATAAATTCATATTTTACACTTTAGAACAATTAGAACACGTTTTTCAATGAAATATTGGAAGTTGTTCAATTTTCTCTCTCCCGTATTCTTGTTTACTAAAGGCGAGATCTGTCATTTCACCGCGGGAAGGCGCAATCTTGTATTCTATCATTCTTGATTGACTGGTGTATTTCTGTACTGGTGTTTCAAGAGTGACCTGACAATAGGTTTGAGATAGCTGGGGGAAATATTTAAATTTTTAGCTGCTCTCCAAAAAGAATACTTGCGATATGTAGAGCTTGCCGAATCAATTTCTTCTCCTCGCCTAAATAACTTTCTGATTTTTTTAGGCATTGCATAGTATTTACTTTTGTCATCTGGATCTCTTGCCATTCCCCATCTCTTACTCGGAGTGATCTTGGCCGCGGCAAGGAACACCAATGATGACAAATTATGGAAAAGCTTTTACAACATCAAGACACATGCCACAAACTGTAGGACAATTTCGGCCAAACATCTAGGTTTATGATGCAAGTGTTAAATTCTTATATTACTATACTTTCATAATAGAGCTGTTGGTTAATAAATGCAGTCGAGTTTGTTAGAGCTGTTACAAATATGTTTTCCGCATGAACGATAACGCTTTCAACTTCGTTCGGAGTTTTCAGAATTACATTTATTTGAAAACTTTGGTTACTTAGTTCTTTAAAAGCTGCCCATTGGGTTTTACGATTATACAATTTCTTAGTTTGGTACTTCATATAATTTCATAGTCAACTAAACCTGATCATATTCTCATGGTTGATGCCTCCGGTACTTAAGAAATTACAGTTTTTGTCTCTTATTGTTTCAAGTAGGTTTCTACTTCACCTTTCAACCAAATGTAACGGGGTTTTGGCATCAAAATATTCTCCGGCTACGAAGCCTCTACTTAGTTATTTAACTTCAGTTGAAGGTATAAAACAGACATTGTTAAGCGTGTTTTAATGTTCATATCTAAAATTCAAAGTCACTCATTTGGTTTCTCAACAGAAGCTGTTTAAGTACCGTTTGGTTTCAGTACACGTTTTTTTTCGGTTGAGAATTTTGATGAAAAATATGGTTTTTTGCAATTTGTTATAAACAATTATATAAAACTAATTACTAAAATATTTTTTTTAAGTTCACTTTTGAAGCAGAATTAATTTGTAAGCGATGGCCTTGTCAATTTTTCAAATCGGTTAAATCTGGCTGGTTTTAGAAACCAAAATTGCGAACATCATGTTTTGTTAATATTGGCTACGGAATTATTGAGGTAAAACTTATTTACCGGCATAAGTGGGATTTTTTACATTGCATATCCCAAGTCGTGTCGCTATCGCATAACAAAGGTCGCGTCACGCAGTCGTACACATGGCGATTATATGAGACTACTACAATTACTACTGACTACTACTACTAACTACCAATTTCTACTACTATTTTTACTAATGCCACTACTAATTATTACCACTATTTTTACTAATGCCACTACTATTTTTACTAATGCTCCTACTAATTACTCCTACTATTTTCTCAAATTTCTACCACTTTTTTACTTTATGCTACTACTAATTACTACTACAATTTTACTAATATACTACGATTTTTACTAGTGCTATTACTGATTACTATTTCTATTTTTATCAATTTCTATTAATTACTACTATTATTTTTACTAACTTTCACTATTTTTACAAATGATACTATTAACTACTAGTATTAGTGTATATATGTACATACATATATCGTTTCCCCGTTGGTTGAGTAACAGCAAGAAACAGACCGCTGCTCAGAAAATTTGCACCTCAATCGAGCTATTTGAAATAATTATCATATTTATAAAACTAAGCAATATATATGTACATATGTCTATCATTTATTTTAGACAAGCGAATGAGTTGTATATAATTTAGTTACATTTTGTTAGATCATAATGTATTTATTGTGTATTTGTTACAAGGTATTTTTGATCGTCGTATGAACTCGTACTACTTTGTTGTTGTATTGCAATAAAAATCTTCGGTTACTCTTATAAAAACGTACATATTATTACTATATTATTTATGTAAAGCGCCCCGTGAAGTTTCAGTTTGGGCCCAATTTTTTTCTCGCGACGGGGCTGTATACAATGAAAGTATGGAAAAAGATGAAAATTGGAAACTCACAATGAATTTAAGAGAAATACCACTAATTTCAATACCAATGCTTTTGTCATATAACTACTAATATGATAAGGTAAAATCTGTATTGACTCCAACGAAAAAAATGCTTGAAAATTAATATCTTCTCACAAACTCTATAACAATCGGCAAGAATTGGCTAACGAGAAAACAAAGATCTGAAAAACATTTAATTTCCACTACTAAACAATATTTTAAGGAATACAAAAATTTATTGAAAACAAGTTATTTGAAATGAAATTTTTTTTGGGCCAGCGGCCGAAACAGGACGTTCTTCAACCATAATTAGAGAGAGGAATAATCCGGACCAAAGATGCAACGCATGCCTCTCATACCCTAAACAATTCCGAGACGATGTACAAAAGGTCTTTGAACAGGTACAATGAACTCGTTGTAATACTTATTGAAGATGAGCTAAAATTTCAGCCTTGTTGCCCTAAGTTGATCAGCAAAAATTACTGAAATATGGGATGCTTTGCTAATCAAAAAATTAACTGCAAAAGAACAGTATCTACTACTTCCTTATTGACACAAACTAAATAAACAAAATTATCGGTATGTAAAATTTTCAATATCTAAAGTAAAGTAACCCACAAATTACAACTGTTTCTGGGTTTTCAAGTTTCTCTACGTTTGAGTAAAAAATCTTGGTAGCTATTCAAATATTACAACTAGAAATTTCAAATATGATAACCGAGCACAATTTTACTATAAAAACCATGGCAGCACAATCTGAAATTACAGTCAATCAATGACTAAGATTGGAACATAATCAACTAAAGATATGAAACTTACACCTTAGTTTTTGGTGGGCGTTTTGCTTGTGACGCCCACAAGTTGGCTCCCAGTAAACGCTCAGACAGAAACCGCAACACCAGCACCAACAGGATCCGCAACGCCCGCACCAACCGGATCCGCAACACCAGCACCAATACCACCATCAGGAACAGCCACAGCACCATCACCGGCAGCAACACCAGCACCAACTCCAGTACCAGCATCTTCAAACAGTTATGCCGCCAGAAGACGTAGACGACTGGCAAGGAGGCGAAGAAGAACTGATAATATTATGAGAAAACGGCGCACTAAAAATGATTCCAATTGATTTTCATTCGACATCCATTAATCTGAACACTCCCGCATATCTTCGTATCTTTAGAATTCGCATATATGTATGTATGTATGTATAGTAAATAGCAATAAAATAAGAGATCTCAAAATTTTAAATATTGGCTTTAGCTATTGAAATGAATTGTACTCAGAAACGTACGCGACAGAGTCATAATTAGTGTTTCTAATATAGAAACTATTTTTAACATTTACTTGTTTTAGATTCACATTACATTTCACAGGCAATCGCCTAGAAACTTGTCAAACTATCTTCCAGCATTTGGCGCAAGCTCGTGTGTAATATAGCGTTAATACCCACCACTTCAACTGCGTTGCTTATTAATTTTTCATATACGCGCAACAGATTTTTCAAGCTAAATATATGCAACTTCGACGAATTTAGAAACAATTTCGCGTCGTTGCATGCCTTAGGATGTCTGCCAAAAACAGCTGTAACTAACTTCGGCTCAATTTGCATATCTTGCCTCTGACTAAAGGGCATTATTTTTAACTGCACAATACTTGCAAGATTCGAACAAAGTCGATGCATCTAATGGATTTCTAAAAATATTTCTAATACTCTTCTGCAAATATAATTTACGATATAGTATACTTATGTACAATGTTTTCAATGTAATCTATGTAAATCAGAATATAAAAGCATTTTTTATCGCATCTGCCGCCTACTATTCTAATATTATTAGTATCAGGCCATATAGTACATAGAGGTTTTTCTAATTAACTTAATGCTCGTGCCATCTAGTCGAACTACATATGTACATATATGATTTCTTATTGCACCAGCAGCAGTAATTTCAAATATCATCATTATCGGACCATTAAAATGGATTTTTCGAACAACTCGACTCTAGCGCCACCTAGCAGATTCATTTTTCGTAAAAGCATTTCTCGTCGCAGCCCAATTATACGATTTTAATTTCACAATTATAAATAATTATTTATTTATTTATTTTATTTTTAAGAAATTTGTGCAATAATAAATTATTTAACAAATAAATATTTAGCAGCGCTAGCAACAAGGGCCTTCGGCTGTCTGTAATCTAATATAACGTTAATGATTAAGGTGTTAGTAGAGCTAACTACAATTTATTCTTAATATTAAATGTGCTTTAACAAGTCGGTCTCTTTCAAAAATTTGTACATCTTTAGAACGTTTGTGATGTTAGCCTCTCTCAAAAGGTCGAAGGGATCCGTTGTACTCAAGATCTCTTTTCGGGTTGGGTCGATGATTGGACAATGTAGTAAATGTCGAATTGATGCCGGCTCTTCACAAAATGGGCACTTACTGGGTGGGGTGTACGTTGTAGAAGATGTGCGTGCGTGATAATTGTATGCCCCAGGCGTAGGCGAATAAATGGCTTAATTGTTGAGAGCGCCATGTCGGCAGGAATAGTTCCTTTCTTTCTGCTAGGATTGATAGCGGAGTAGTGATGAGCATAGGTGTTCCAATCGCTAATTTGAGTCTGGCGTCTTTCGTTTGCGACTTCAGTCAAAATGTCTTTTTTAGACATATATGTTGTTAAACATTATGGATGGTGTTTTTGCAACGTTTTTTGCAGCGGCGTCAGCGTTTTCGTTGCCAATGATTCCTGTGTGGCCTGGTATCCACATTAGTTTGATTTTTCGAGGTGTGGCTATTAAAGTGTTGCGTATCGCAACTACCTCATTTTGAACATTAGAGGGGCATTCGATGGCGTCAAGGCATGAGTTACTGTCGGTGCAAATAATGAACTTGCCTCGGTGAAGCTTAGCATATGTGATGGCTTCGAGAACAGCGGAGACTTCAGCGGTAAACACGGAGCAAATTGGGTGGAGTAGGCCGTGCCGAATAATTTCTCCATTTTCTTTTGTTACTGCAAATGATGTATTGTCGCGGGATTTAGAGCCATCCGTAAATAAGAAGTTCCATCCATTTTGGCTGTAAGAGTGCTTTTCTTTCGCATAAATTGCCCTGTATTTCTCTTGGGGTGTATTTGCTTTTGGAAATTGCAACGTTTTAATTGTGTGAGGAATGTGGTTAATCATCCACTGTGGGCGGATAGTGGATACTCTAGGCCTTGAAGTATGCGGTATCTGAAGGTGTTTAAGGAGTTTCAGTGATCGACTGATTACTGGCAAGAATCTTGGGTCCCGTTTTCTTGACATCGCGTTTTTAACGTCTGTTTTTAAAAGATTGTTTGGAGTAAATAGCAGTTTAGGGAGTAAACGATGGCAGCCATCGATTGTTCTTTCAGCAATTGTAGGCAAGCCAGTTTCTGCAAAGAGGTTTTTTAGAGGTGTCGTAGGGAATGCTCTTATGCTTCTCCGTATTGCTACGTGATAAGGCGTGGATATTTTGTTGATTGCAGATGCTGGACAGTTTCCATAGAGTGGTAGTGCGTATTCAACCTTGGAGAGTATTAAGGCTCTGGTAGCGTTGACAAGAGTGGCCGGGTGAATATGGCTTTTCTTAGCTGTTAGGTATTTTATTATATTTAATCTTGTCACAAGACAGTCTCTAACATATTTACAATGTGATTTAAAGCTATATTTAGAGTCTATTATTAATCCCAAAACTTTAAGTTCATTAACAGTGCTAATATTAAGGTTAGTACAGAAGTTAGTTAGATTAGAGCAGTTCACTTTTTTGCAAACGTGTAAAATTTTTGTTTTTTCTATTGATATTGTGGTACCAGCAGTCAGGGACCATGAAGTTAACTCTGCTAGGACATTTTCGAAAATTTGAGTGACTTGAGCGAGATTGTTACACCTTGTGTAGAAGACTACATCATCGGCGTAAAGCTGACATTGGATGCCGCGGATATTTGTTGTTCGGAGGACAATTTCATCAAACGCGATTATGAAAAGAAATGCAGATAAGGGTGAACCTTGCGGGGTGCCATTATCTAAAGGAACACTGCTGGACAGAAATCCGTTTATTTTGACTCTACACTTTCTATGCTGGAGAAAATTTTTAACAAATTTTTTTATTTTTTGGCCCACTTTCCAAGCGTCAAGTTGTTTCAAAACTATGTGTATGCCGATTCTATCGAATGCTTTTTGAAAGTCTATCGCTAATAAAGACACGTGGTTTTTGGAGGATAAAGCGTTTGAAATAAAGTAGTCTAGATGTAGGAGTGCATCCATCCAAATCCTTTTCTGTATGCAACTTGATTAGGGCTTATAAGGTTTTTCACTTCAGCATACCACGATAAGCGATTGACAATAATTTTTTCTAATAATTTTCCAAAACATGATAGGAGCGAAATTGGTCTATAACTGTTTACATCTGAAGGGGGTTTGTTGGGTTTTAGTATTGGAACAATACATGCGGTTTTCCAAAATTGTGGGTAGGGTCCACTATCAAAAATGCAATTGTAAAGCTTGAGTAGTCTACTCTTGACTGAGTTTGGCAGGTTTTGAATTATGGGATATGTAATCTTGTCCAGGCCTGGTGAACTTCCTTTGACTGAGGAGAGGGCAAATTCGAATTCTGATGGGAGGATTTTGGACTCAAGTTGCTTGGCTGCGATTGATAAAGGGTAAGAGATTGGTGGTTCCTGGTTTAGTCGTCTTGCTTTTGAGTTGCGGAAAGTGTTTGGAAAGGATGTATCAGACGAGGAAAGGGAGAAATGAGAAGCAAAATTGTTGGCAATAGCATGTGGGTCAGAGAGTGGTCCATTAGCGGAATTAATGTACGTAAAGGACGTTTGTGTTGGGGAGCCAGAAAGTATTCGCATGTCATTCCATATTTTTTTAGGTTTTGTTGATGGGTTTATGCTGGAGGTGAGTTCTTCAAATGCTTTGCGCTTTGCTAATTTGGCGTTTCGCTTAAATTGTGCGTTTGCTTTTTTGTATCTCAATAGATTTTCTGTTGAGCGAACGGTTTTGTATTGGCGCCACAAGTTCTGCTTGGAAACTTGGAGTGTGGATAGATCGGAGTTCCACCAAGGAACGGTTTTATTGGATCTATTTAGTTTAGTTTGTGGTATGGTGAAGTGAGCTGCTGATCGTATAACTCTTAAAATTTTAGCTGCCTCTTGGTTTATGTTGTTAGCAACTGGAGAGACTGCACTGATTTCTTCGCACATTTGGCCGAATTTGTTCCAGTCGGCTTGGATAGTTTTAAATCTGGGTGTGAATTTTACTAAGGATTGGTTGCAGACTGAGGTTATTTCGGTAAGGATAGGGAAGTGGTCGCTTCCATGCAATGAGTCAAGGACTTTCCACTGGCAGTTTGAGGCTAGAGTTGCGGAACAAAGTGTAATGTCAACTGTAGAAAAGGTGTGGTGAGTCGAAAAGTGGGTGGGAGCACCATTATTTAGTGACATAAAATTGGATGAGATTAACGCGTCTTCAATTTTTTGTCCTCTAGAGTTCGTGTAATCAGATCCCCAGATAGTACTCCAGGCGTTGAAGTCGCCTCCAATGATGCATTGCGTACTGAATTGGTTCAGAAGTAGTGAAATATCAGATGTAGAAAAAGTATCTTTGGGAGGAATGTACATGCAAACAGCCACTATCTTGGTTGTTGTATTGATATCGATCGCTAATGCTGAGAAACTCGTTTGAATAGGTGATAGCTTGTGTTGAATATTCCTTTTGACTAATATTGCAATTCCTTGCTTTTTACTAGTGATCTGAGGTAGATTGTAGAAATGCCCTATGTAATTTTTGGGAGTGTAGGCAGCTTGGTTTTGGGGTATGTGAGTTTCAGTTAAAAGAACGATGGATGGGGAATAGTATTTAATCAGAATTTCAAGTTCGTGATAGTTATTGAGGTAACCATTCATATTCCATTGCAAAATTGATAACATGATGAATAGCAAATGATATGGAGGTAAAACGAAAAGTTATGGGAGAACGAATACATGCATACACACACGCATGTAACTGCTTTTGACACTCTGCGAGCAGAGCGCCGGTAGCCACATGCAGAGAGAGATGCATTACATTTCGAAGTCACTGTTGTGATCAGCAATGCTCTTTGGCTCAGCTTGTACTGAGTCGGAGAGCATTAGACCACCACAGTCGTTATTTCTGGGCGAGGGGAAGATATAATTGTTACTTGAGGTGGGGTTGATTGTTGAAGAATTGGTGAGAGAGAAGGGTTTGGTCAAAGTAGAATTAAAAGGTGAATTGGTGATTGAAATGATTGAAGTTTTGTTGTTTGTTGGCGTGGTCGTGCTAGAAGCCCATGAAGAGGCGATAGATTTGTTGGAATTTGGTAAGCTAGTGATGGTTGAAGTGTTATTTGAAGAGGTGGAAATTTTTGTTAAAGCTTGAGGTGAATTTTTTGTTTTGTTGTTTTCGGAAGGTTTTGATGTTGTGGAGGCCGAAGTGGAAATGTTTGGAGTGGTTATTTGTGCAGGTAGAGAAATGATTGTTGAAAAGGGTGTAAAGGAAGAGGTGGAGGAGTGCTGCGATCTGTATTTAGTTGCTGCTTCACGCATGCTGCATTTGTCGATGGTTTTTATTTTCAAAATTTCTTTAGCCTGTATAAACTTGGGACAAGTGTTTGCGGAGGAAGGGTGTTCGCCTGAGCAATTCGCACACATGGTTCTTGAGGATTCGCTGTAGGAAGGCCTTTGCATTTTTTTATTGTGTGTCCGAGCTTTTGACAGGTTTTGCAGCGCATCGGATTGGGATAGTAGGGACGGACTGAAATTTTTCGCCAGGCTACATCAATTTCCTCAGGTAGCTTGTAGGCCTCAAAAGTGAGGAGCATTGCACCTGTTGGGACTATGACACCTTCAAGCTTCTTCTGGAATTTATACACTGCACTTACTCCATAATCTTCTAGGCCTTCAATAATTTCTTTTTCAGGCAAATGGTTAAGAAATGGCGCGAAAATTGTGCCTTTTACGGAGTTAAGGTGTTCATGGTAATTGGCTGAAATTTTGCAGATGTTCGAAAGTGTTTTCGTGTTTGTGAATTTTTCAGCAGTTTTTTTATTTTTAACTAGTAAGAGAAGACTTCCGTCGCGCAATTCTGAAATGGATTTAACATCCTTGCTAATACCTAAAATGGCTTTATGCACCGCAAAGCATGAAAAACGTGACAGTGGTGTATTGTCTTCTAATGATCTAAGAACTATGTATTTTGGGTCGTCGTTTTTGGAGATGTTAATGGGGGGAGCTCAGGGAAAGTCTCTTGAGATTTGTTGGCTTTTTTTCGTTTTGTATGAGGACTAGAGGAAAGTAGGGCGAACCTATTTTCCCCTGGATTGTAGGCCCCAGGGGGCATTGTGAACACACCTTACACAACCACTTATAACTATTTATGCACTTTTTGAAAAGAGATCAATTGATACACTAGAGAGCGTCACAGAGTAACGAAAAGGTATACCGAAAACAGACAATAAGCGAATACTGATATCACACGAAAAGGGTGAACGTCCGCACACGTCAGAGGTTAGTCGGTGACTGCGAATTATAAATAAAGATTAAGTGAATATATCGGCTCAAGCGCCAGCTATCGTATTAAAATATAACCTTTGTACGAACTGCAGGTCTAAATTTTGTAGAAATGCTTTTGTTGGTTTTTGAGTCAAGTTGTCGAAAAGAAAACGGAGCGTTTATACATACATATGTACACTACTTAGTAGCAGAGAACTTAGAAGTATGAGAAGCTGCAAATTGAAAGTGGAAACTATTCGGCGATGGTCGTTAACAGGGCTGATACGTTTCCAAACTGGGTCTGCACCACACTGTTAAATTAGCATTTTTAAGCCACCAAAAATGTTAAATTTAATGTTAGCAGGGAAAAATATAAATTTTGATGTTAACAAATATGCAGATGAATGAAGATGAGAATAAAGAGAAAAACTTAAGAAAGTAAGATTGTGCTGATATTCAGAACAAAATAACTGATTCTGAATCAAGAGTAATATTAAAAATAAAATATGAAATTAAAAAAACTGGCAAAAATATATCTATACTTTTTCCCAACTGTGATTTGAACCTAGAAAAAAGTTGTGTAAACTTCTTACACTACATTATAAAGTATTTTATATTTCTAACATTGAATGTTAAATTCAACATCCTTCAATATGAAACAATTCTTCTATTGGTTTGCCAATAATATTAACAAATTTTTAGAAAATTCTAAATATCAGCAATAATTTTTGAGCTCAAGGCAACTTTTTTGTAATTCTAAAGGATTAATACATGTACATATGTACATACGTATGTATGTACCTATATAATATGAAAATTCCATATAATTCAATGTTCATATTTGTTATATTATTTATACTATTATAACTATAACTTATAAGTTTGGTTCCAATTTAATATTTAATCTATTTTCTGGCGTGGGAGGGGGTTTGGGGGGGAAGGGTGTTTATTTAGATTTTTACTTTTTTGCAAATTCTTGCACTAGCATACATACATATGTACATACATATGTACATATGTATGTACATATATACATATTTATGTATGTATGTAAGTTGATATATACTACCAGAGAATACTACATAAGTACATAACTACATTTGAATGTACAGTCACATTCTCATACTTCTAAGTTCTCTGATTTTATTTATTAGATAAGTAGAACGCTAGCTTTACCCGCGGCTTCGCTTGTTTGGTATTCGGTTTAGAGTTGAAGAATCAGAAAAGTGAACAATTAGTTTTACCAAAGGTAATAACTCCTAATTAATTTTTAATTTTAGTTTTTATTTTAAATTATATAAAGATATCGCTCAGAAAATAAAACTTAATTTTTCTCGCAAAATAAATTTTACTTTCTGAGCAATAAATAAAACTCAACAAATAACGATTGAAAAACATTTTTTTAATAAAAGTTATAGCCGTTACGGTCGCTGCATTTATCTTATAAATTAAGTTTAATTTAAATAAATTATAACAGGTGGCAACCCTCTCCACATACCATTAATTCAACGTTCTTTTAAAGGTGACAACCTTCTTCAAAAATGTTTTCGCCTAAACACTTAGACATGTATGTACATACATCTGTATTTATAAGTATATTAATATTTTTAAACACTTGGCAATTAGATTAAGTTGTCTTAAGCCTGCTTTCTTTGAATGTTATCCCGTTATATTTCTTTTAACCTGATCATTCAATTAAATTAACTTATTTAAGCAGGTGGCAACTTTCTTCAAAAGTATTTTCAAAAAAAAGCTTTCTTAACCCATATTCGGCCGCTGGTCGATTTTTCGACCATCAACTTTGGAGGTCCATATTTCGGAAGCTAAGTGCTATTTTCATGATTTGTTTTCAGAAAAATGAAATTCTGAATTTTATTAAAACATAAAGGATAGTTTTTTTCAGTTAAAACATTAAATGAACAATTTGGTAGAATCATAAAAAAATTAATTTTTTAAAGTGTTTTTGTTTAATTTAAAAAAATTGGGAAAACAAAAAAAAATGGTTTTTATTTTTAATTGTATACGAAGACAAGAGATCAACTTTTAACAATCAAAAGAAACTCACCTCAATATTACAAGTTTTTTAACTTTTAAAACTACAAACTCTTTGGTGGTCGAAAAATCGACCACTGGCCAGAAATCGTCATGTAGGACAACATTTTTTCAAGCATGATTTTTGTTATTATTAAGTAAAAGGCAAGTATATATCTTCAAAATATCAAATATTTAATGGCCCTTGCTTTAGTTTTTTCGGATTTTATACTTTTATCGTTTTAAGTCTGGCATCACCTGTCCGCATGTAACCTTTTCGTCTCATATATTTGTCTCCCTCTGACTATCGTAACGTAAAATTTAAAAAGGGAGTTCCCCGAATTGATTCTGTTTGCTTTTGTTATTGCAAAAAGAAAGATTTCGAACTTGCGTAGTACAATAAAATCAATTGGTGAAGATAATGCCGATTCGTAAAGCAATAAAAATTAGTGAAATCATGGCCATTTTAAATGAGCCATCTTCAGATGACGAGGAGGATCAAGCTGTATTGAATGCAACAGATGTCGACGTCGTATACATTCCACCACCTCATGTGGAGTGTATGACAGATGAAGAAGATCTGGACGATGACCGGATTAATCTGAATGACAACAATGATGATTTTTTAAATGAAATTGCTGGTCATGTTGAACTACAATACTCATTGGAAGGAGAAAACATTCAGGATGTAGGTAATGAACTCAGTGAAACTGAAAATCCATCAACATCTAATGCACATGGAAATGTTATGATAACTGGCGGATTTAAGAGGAAATCTGATTTTGCTGTCCCCGTATGGCGAAAACCCAGAAATTTTGAATACAGCCGAACGCCAATTAACATCGAAGCTTTCAAAATGGAAGAAATTTTTTCTGAAATTGGTAAGCAATTGATTAACTATTTCTAACTATTTAGTTTAAATTGCCATTTCTATATATGCATAAATTCATATGCATATATACTTATATACGTATACGAGTATTTATTCATACTTAACTTTTTTGCAGGCTCTAAATCTCCGTATGATATTTTCTCGTTGTATTTTGATAAATTAATAATTGCAGAGATATCGCATTTCACAAACGAATATGCGAATCAACACAATGCTGCCATTAACGTCACGCCAGTGGAAATACGTAGGTTCATTGGTATTTTGTACATTTCGGGGTATCACACCTTGCCTCATATTGACCATTATTGGTCTGTTCGGCCCGACATGGGAATTCCAATTGTAAAACAAGCGTTGAGTCGTAATCGGTTTAAAATAATAAAACGGTTCTTACATCTCGCTGATAACACCGATTTAAATACAGTAGATCGTTTTGCCAAGGTTCGCCCGCTTATTGATGCTCTCAATAAAAAATTTATGCAGTTCGGAGTTTTTAGCCATATTCTTTCCGTAGACGAACAGATGATTCCATACTTTGGTCGACACTCACGCAAAATGTTTATCAAAGGAAAACCGATTCGTTTTGGATTTAAGTCGTGGTGCTTATGTTCAGAAAGTGGATATTTATTTTCTAGTATACTATATGGGGGTGCAGCAACCCCTCACGATAAGAATATCGGTCTAGGAGCACAAACTGTTTTAGATTTGCTTGCTAACGTAACTGACCCCGACTGCCATATTATTTTCTTTGACAAATTTTTTTCATCCTATCATCTTATGTGCCTATTGAATGAGCGTCGATTTTTTGCAACCGGTACTATACGTGAAAATAGGATGGCAAAATCGCCCTTGAGGAATTTAAAAAAAGAGAAACGCGGGGCATTTGACCAGCTACTCGATGGTCAACAAGAAATATTGACTGTACGGTGGAACGATAACGCTGTCGTCAATGTTATTACTAATAACTCCACAGCCGAACCAATGGTATATGCTAAAAGATATTGTCGGAAGCAAAAGAAAACTATCACCATTCCACAGCCCAAAGTAATACAAGAATATAATCACGGTATGGGTGGAGTGGATCTTCATGACAATGCTGTGGCCAACTATCGGATATGTATACGAGCAAAAAAATGGTGGTGGCCAATATGGATTAATGCTCTTGGTAACGCAATGGTCAATACATGGAAGTTGCATTGTATGTTAGCAAAATTTCAAAAGACGAAACCACTTTCACAAATTGATTTTCGATCTGAAGTCACAAACCATTTGTTGACTTACGACAATAAGGAAGATTACGAGAATGGAGATGAAGATGAGGACTCTGGACATCCATCGAACCTCTCTCGGATCAACGAAAAGGTACACGCCGTCATGAGAAGTCTTGAAAATAAATATCGGCGCTGTAAGTTATGCAAGAAACATACTATTTTTACTTGCAAAAAGTGTAACGTTTATTTACATACTAAATGTTTTGATGAATATCATCAAAATTTTTAAATTTACGTCTGTACAATATACATGTATTATATAAAAAAAATACATATCTTTTAAATAAAAGCAAATAATTTGAACTAGAATCATTAAATTTTTCTTAAAGAAAATAAAACAAAAAAAATATATTTTTTCATACTTGACGGTTTTTGGCCAGCGGTCGATTTTTCGACCAGTTCATATCAAGAAAACGGTTGGTCAAAAAAAATTTTTTTTTTTTAATTATTCTTGATTATGATCATAAAACCACCCCGGCGAAAGGAAATTAAAAACTTACTGTGATTTCATGTAGCGGCCGAAGATGGGTTAAAACGCCTTCGTTTGAGAGTCATTTTTGATATACGATTTAATTTAATGTAATTTTAATTCATTTTTTAAACAGGTGGGAACCCTCTCTAAATAGATTTTTGAAATTATGCTTTCAGAAGAATTTGTAGTTTGACACTCATATTATAAAATTTCGTTTAATTTAACATAATTGACCTTTAACCAAGTGGCACCCTTCTGTCAAAATATTTTGGAAATGAAGCTTTATTAAAAATCCCTTTCGGTTGATATACAAATTATGGAAATTCCCTTTAAAAAGTGGTTTCCATGGCAACAAGTACAATACATATGTATGTATACATACATACATATGTGCGAAATCCTAACAAAATTTGTTCATGTCGTCATAAATCAATAAATAGTCAGCTTATTATTTTACTGAATATACCTTTTAAGCAAGGGGCAGCTTTTTCCCCTGTGTGCCAATCCATCTTGTAAACTTTATGTGCCCAGCCGTTTGATGTCACTTCCCAAAGACCTTTAAATTGAATTCTTTAGAATGGCAAAACTAGGGAATGAGCTAGTGTCATTGTCACAAATTGTTCAGTACTCACTGAAGAACTGAAAAAGGTTCACTCAGGGGAGCAACAGGATTGTCAAAAGCTCAATGCGAACTCATATGGAGGGAACAAAAGGTTTTTCTAGCCATGTGGTCAGTAGCGTCGAACTGGGGCAGAGTAATTGTAGCTGCTCCGGAAACGATATCAAGTCGGAGTTCGAGAGGTGCATCTACCGAACTAGTTGGATTTTGGTCGTCTGCTCAAATCGTCAAACGGCGTCCTAGCTAAGCGACGCCTCCGAACTCTAGTTGGTCACGAGGTGTAGCAAACCCGAACGCCCAATGAGGTGTTTGGCATTGTAGTTCATGGCGGCTAAAAATTTAGGATCAATGTTGGTGAAGAATTCTTTAAACTGTTGGCCAGTAATATTGTATTTGGGAAGACTGTTTCCAGCCGCAGTTAATTGATTTCCCAGTTAATTGAAAGTTAATTGAAATTTTCAAAGTGGATTTAATGTAAAAAAATTTTATTGGAAAATTTAATGATACAGTTTATTTCAAATATATTTCCTTATCATAAAAAACAAAAAAAATTCATTTTTTAACATAAAATACATAGTAAAGCTATGACAAAAAAACGTTAATTCAGGATTGACAAAAGTCTACATACAGTACACACATAACTTATCTTAGAGCGAAAACTTTGTGGTTAACATTAGGTAACCTGATTTTTTAGTATTTAGTTGGTCCACCGTTTGCATCAATAACAGCCTGAAGCCGTCGTGGCATCGAAGCTACTAAATTTGTCAATTCTGCTGAAGTAATCCTGTTCCAAGCTTCAGTAATGCGTTCTTTGAGTATTGCAGAGCTGGAAATCTGATTTTTTCTAATTTTTCTTTCTAAAATTTCCCAGACATGTTCAATAACATTCAAATCTGGACTTTGAGGTGGTGTGTGTAGTTGCTTTGGAGCGTGATAAAGCAACCAATCCTTGACAATATGGGCCGTGTGCTTTGGATCGTTATCCTGTTGAAAGATCCAGCCTGCACCAAGCTCCAAACTATCCACCGAAGGCTTCAGATTAGCTTCCAATAATGCCTTGTATTTAAACCGATCCATATTACCCTCAATAAAAGCAAGCTTTCCAACTCCAGATGCCGCAACAGCTCCCCAAACCATTACGTTGCCGCCACCATGCTTTACTGTTGGTACTATATTTTTCGGATTTAGTGCAGTGTTTTGTTTTCTCCAAACTTTTGCCCTTCCATCGCTGCCGAATATATTAAACTTCGATTCGTCTGTAAACAAAACTTTTTGCCAAAAATCCATTCCCTTGTCCAAATGTGCTTTGGCGAACTCTAAGCGAAGTTTACGATTCTTTTCAGAAATAAGAGGCTTTTTACGAGGTGTTCTACTGTGGAAGCCGTTATTGTTCAGAGCTCTTCGAATTGTTCTTGGATGGACAGACTTATTTGATGAGCTTGCTATGTTTTCGGCTAATTTTGGAGCAGTAACTTTGGGATTATCGTTCACTTCTTTGAGAATCAAGCTGATGTCTCTTCGAGACAGTTTCTTCGGGCGGCCAACTCGCGGCTTATTTTCGGTGGAGCCATTTTTTTCATAGTTTTTTACTATGGTCTGTACTGTTGGACGACTTAAATTTAAAATTTTTAAAATTTCGCCATAAGATTTGTTCTCATTTCTGTGCTGCATAACAAGGTTTCTTACGTCAATAGAAATTTCTTTTCGAGGAGCCATTGTTGATGCTTAAGTGATTAAACCACAACTAAATTAAATACTAGCAAATCAGACTACATAATAAAGGAAAAAAATGTGAAAAAAACGGTACTTTATCCTTATAGCAACACAGAATATCGATCTACCTGCTAAGAAACCGGTCTTGTATGTAGACTTTTGTCAAGGACGTTTTTGGGTTTTTCCACCATAACCTTTTTGTATTAAGTTAGGTAATGGATTTTTTTTAGTATATGTCATTAAAAAAGGATTTAAAATAAAACTGTATACCTACATTTTTCAGATGAGTGATTGTACTTTCTACACAACAAATACAAGCGGTGTATGTAGACTTTTGTCCGCCACTGTACATATATTCCATCATCAGTAAATTGAAGTAGTGCATATGAGATTTCATATCTAAAATGTGTATCGAGTACAGTTTAATAGGTCCCCATAAATGCCTTACTTTACTAGCATATCGAGAAGGTTACCCAAAGGCAGCCCTGCTTGCAATAAATTTTTGGATAACCAGGCATTTGATTTCCCCACTGAGAAGAAAAGTCTGTAGAGTATATACACAAAACAATTACTCTTTACATTCCAGATTATAAGTGCATTTGTAGGTTATCACTACCTAGCCCGGTAGTCAACATATGTACATAGTTCACATTTTTGATTGAACAGATGTTTCTGAATGGCTGTAAGGTTAAGCAAATAAACCAAATATTACAACTGAGAGTCTAAACACGCACTCAACCGAGCACAATTTTAGTATAAAAACCACGGCAACACACTCTGAAATTACAGTCAATCACTGACTAAGATTGGAACATAATTTACTAAAGGCATGAAACTTACACCTTTATTTTTGGTGGGCGTTTTGTTTGTGACGACCACCAATTGGCTCACAGTAAACGCTCAGACAGGATCCACAACAGCAGCCCCAACTGGATCCACAACAGCAGCCCCAACTGGATCCACAACAGCAGCCCCAACTGGATCCACAACAGCAGCCCCAACCGGATCCACAACAGCAGCCCCAACCGGATCCACAACAGCAGCCCCAACTGGATCCACAACAGCAGCCCCAACCGGATCCACAACACCAGCACCAACATCACCAGCAGCAACATCAGCACCAGCATCTTCTAGCAGTAATCCCGCCAGAAGACGACTGGCAATGATGCGCAAAAGGCAGGCTGCAATGAGACGCAGAGGACAAGCGCGCCGCAGAAGATTGCGACAGGCTAGAAGACGAAGAAATCAACGCAGAAGAAATGCCAACCGAGGATAAGTAATTGATTTTTGAGCAAATGGCGCACTATTCTTACTAAAATGTATTATAATTGAACCCATGGGCATTCCCCTATGTAATAAGCAAACGCAATGAATAAAAATAAACATAAATATGCAATTTTGAAATATCAAGAAAAGAGTTTCTTAATGAACTTATAGTGCATCCCAATGCAAAATATGAAATCGCTAATCACAGTTGCAAATCACCATTTAAATGAATTCAGGTAGTATTCGATGCACCAATTTCACCACAGCTGTAAAGCACATTAGTAGCAAATTGAAAAAGTAAATGTACCCGAAATATAAGGCATTGCCCCTGTGTAGTTCGATTCAATAAATACGAGTACAATTTATGGTAAACCTTTTAAATTGCAAATAAATATTAAAAACAGTAAAGTTGTTTTCTTCCCAAAAATCCAACTAACAACTTTGAAATTTTATACCGACATTAGAACTTATTGACTGTTGCGACAATGGCAGCAACATTGAAATTCAGTTCTAAGCTTTACTGTTTTCAGATACCACAAATACAGGAACTGACACTAATAGTTATTTCGATTTTTTTGCATAAAAAAAATATTGGGAAGAATTCGTTCAAAAAAATAATGCAATTATGTCCATATACACCATACCCAGTTTTGGCTTTGAAACTGGCAACTCTGCTGATAACAATTGACAAATAGATGTACGCACGTTTTTGTGTGCATGCTCGTTTCTGCTAATTTAAAACTAGGGCAGAATCCTGCTAGTCCCAAACCAGTTCCAAACTACTCTCGAACAATTAACAAGCATGTCCTGAACTAGTTCTAAACCAATTCCGAAGTTGTTTCAAACAAGTCCCAAAGTTGCCCCAAACCAGTTCCGGACCAGTCCTCGAGCAGTCTTCAACTAGTCCGCAACTGTGCCCAAAGCCATCCGAAACTAGTCAGGACCGCGCTAGTCCCAAATTGCCTCCAAATTGTGGCCCTGAACTAGTTCCGAAATTTTCCCGAGAGAATGGTCCCGGGTCAAGAATATGCCGCGAAATAGTCCCGAACTGATCTTGATGTTTACTCGAACAAATTTTCGTCATCTCTTGTCAAGTTTGGTTTGAAAACAACCCGGTTTCGGCGTGGTGCCATCTTCATCTTACTACCTAAAAACATCATATTAATACGAAACGGAAACAAACTTGAGAAGGGTTGACGGAAAATCGTGTCAATATATATCATCCTGCAAAAAATTGTCTTGAAATTGTCTCGAAATATTCCTGCAAAAACGGGAAATAGTGGAGAAAAGTTCCCGAAATAGCTAGTACCTAAATTATCCCGAATCGGTCCTGACCCAATCTTAAACTCACCCCGAACGTGTTCCGCGATGGTCCTTAAATTCAAAATTATCCCAAAATAATCAAGAACTGATGCCAAAATAGTTAACAAAAAGGCTCAAAATAGTCCCAAATAATCCTTAACCTAAACCGAAATTGTCCTGAAATGGCGAAGCACAAGTCCCTCAATGTTCGAGAAAAAGTAATTAAATAGTCCGGAAAGAGTCCCGAAATGGCCCCAATATAGTATCGTGTTAAGCAGTCCAACAATTGTCACGAACTAGTCCTCATATGATCTTGAACTGGTGCCGAAATTGTCCCATGCTTCATATGTACATAATACATACATACTCTATCGGAAAAAAACAAGTCAGTTTCATGAAACAAATTAATTTTTTGTGAAGCACTTTTAAACTAATTTAATACAAATGCAGCGTGAGCCAGTTCAGTTTTTATATTCCCATATGCAATGCTAATTTCAAAAAAATATAGTTTTAAGTTGTCAAATTTAAATTACAAGTATAGTAACTGGAAATATATGCAAGATAGGGTAATTGACTGATTCCTATGACATCCACATGTTAAATTTTTTCTGTTCGTTGAAGGGGATGGCAATTAGTAGTCATTGAAACATAAGTAATTTTGAAAATTACTTTAAAACTAATTTCAATTTCTACATATCGATATTTAGGATTGATTGTTTTACGTCACAAAAGCGTCGTGTCGGGAACTTGCGACGTGACGCAAAATAAATTTTACTTATTAACTTCCCTATATATTGCCGCATCGCCCTGTATTACTTTATCGTTACCAGCAACTATTAGTGCTTTCTCACCGCCTAATCACCACCCACTTGGCGTTTTGGGCATAACTCAATGACCGTGTACGCCGCCATTTTGGCACTGGCCTACGTGAACTGCATCCAAATTTGTATGTACGCCTCGCGCAGAGGGCATTATCCTCCACAACTGTAATCTTTGTGTGTGTGTGTGTATACAAGACTTTTATTTAGAACTTCCTACAGCACTCCACAACCGTACGCTCTTTATCTGCGCACACATCTTACCTATACAAATAGTAGGTATGGAGGTAGCGATATGCCATAACGGCGGCTGGTTAAATTTTGTAATTTGCGTTGCAATTGCAATATAATTTGTACGAAGTCATTCATCTGGCTCATTTATACTCGCTGACTTTCTGCTTGCGGCTGGTGAAACTAAAACTTATTGTAATGAGTTGGGGTGCTCGACAAGGTTGCACAATTTCAAATTCACATACTTTTATAATAATCAAAAAGAAAATAAATATTCTTTGCAATTTTTTGTTATAGGATAAAAAAAATAAGCTGAAGAAAGCAATATGCGCTCTTAACTTTTAACGTCAAGTTCAATTATGCCTAATTTTTTGCTATGCTCGTAAGCGGAAACTTAACGGCATGATCGACACCGCTTCATGAACATGACAGGCAGATGTCGCCGGTTATCGTTTCATTTACAATCCACTTTGCTTTCAACAATAACATCGCAGTAAAAAAAAATATAGAAATTGTCATTCCTACATTCGCATTCGAACAGCTGTTACTGATAACACAAGCTTGTAAATAAATTTATCTATTTAAAAATTATTCGCGGTTGTATTTTTTAAATTAAAAGTAATCGCTCATCTTTCTATAACTTAATATAGTTTTCAGCAGTATTAAAATTAATTTAAAATTCAATTTACTTACCTTCAATAAGTGTTGGGCTATCTAATCTATATATCAATACATAAATAAATATTTATTAAATGTTATGAGTAGTGAATCGATAAACAGGCTAACATAAATGGCGACCGATTGTATACCGAGTGCATGATATATAGGGACACGAATTTCGATACCACAACATATTGATACATCTGCAATTCGATACCGATATTTCTTACTCTGTATTTTTAAACTGATATTTTGATATTTTTTGTAATCGAGGACTTCAATATTACCACTTACCGCGAAAAAAAAAACGTTAGTGGCATTTATTTGAAAATTTCCTTTACAAAAATGATCCTAAAGCATCTAGAAAACTTAGTAAAATATGTTGCTAAAATTTTTTTGTATTTAGAGCCGACAATCAGGCGAAATGAAAATATTATTCTGGAAAACAAGGTCCGCGTCAATGTCACGCTATAAGCTAGTCCCTTTCCAATTATGGGTGAGGTGCCCGCGCTACTATCAACTTTGATCAAGATCCGAGTGCCCTAGTGATCAAATAAAACGGTGGGCCGAAAAGAGTAACAGTTTTTTTTTTAACTGGGGTCTTCAAGATAACGACCTACTTGATACTTGTGCAAACACTTTCTAACTGACAAAGAGATTCCATTTTATAAAAAAATTTAACTGAAGATCATTTTCAATTAATATCGATGTTTTTGGTATCGAGTCTTTGAAATTCGATTTATATGGGTACCCGATTTTGACGTAAAATATAAGCTAATCCAGTAACTTTGGTTTTCCAGAATTCTAGTTCTCTAAACCATGATTCAAACATTGTAAGCTAAAACCGTTCGCTCAATTCGTTGGTCATGATTATTTTTTTTTCAATCTGCCAACATTATAAAGTATTATTATGCAGAGCGAAGCAAACGGCGAACAAAAGTAAAATACAAAATAAACAGTGGAAAGTATTCATATTTGTTTTAGTTTTAGACGAAAAATGAAAATGACGAAATGAGTGAGAATATGAGTTCGGAAATTTTTTATATTGTTAATAAAATTCAAAAATATTTAGTCTGGCTCACAGCGGTTTTACCTTATAATGTTTGTATTATGATCTAAGCTATTAAAAAATATTATTGTAAAGAAATTTTCCAAAGTTTAAAGCGGCATTTTTTTGATGGGAAGGACGGTGTTTCTTTAATTATGAAAATCCTATATATTGGTATATGGCACATATTGCTTGATATCTTCTAAGTACTATGTTTAATTTATTTAAATATGTGACACTGTTTTTTTGTTTTTATAACAGTAAGTACAGCTGTGGATTTTGAGAAGAAAGTATATACATACATATGTATTTCTTATTCTGCCAATCATTTTACTTTATTCTGAATTATTATTTTCGAATTTTTTTCTTGGTTTTTTTTTTTAGTCAGCTGCAATCAATCGCAAAACGTCCGGAATTTCCTCCCATATCTTCTGTAGGCGTCGCTTGAATTGGTTTATCTTCAAATAATTTATGTGCTTCATTTTGTTTTACATGTAGCCCCATATGTAATAACCTAATGTATTCAGATCCGGGGAAGAGCACAGCCAAGGCGGTGGTGTTATAAATACAACTACAAAATTCCTATGTATTTTGCTTTTGTTTCTGCGTAAGAGTTGTCAAAATTTGCATACATTTTGTTTTTGCTTTTACGGCTTTTGAAAGCTCATACGCAAAAGCAAAAACAAAATACATGTAGGTGAATAAAAAAAAAATCAAATCAGCTGCTCTTATGCCATCACCTTCTATAAATTCGCCTTGAGGACAGCATTACAAATGGCTTTTAACACCCTACTTTTACTCATCTTTTTTTTTTTTAATGTTATAATAAGGTTTTGTTTTCAGTTTTTGGCAGGCAATCATGTCTCTAGCAATCTTTCTTGTCGAAATGGAAATGAAACCGCTCATTATGGAGTTCGAGCAGTAGGTTATCGGGCCGTAGTTTTTGCAATTTTAAAACTTCTAATTTTCTTGAATCGCGCAATAGTATGATGATTCGCAAACATTTTGTTAACCTTAATTCTTTTTAAGGACTTAACACTTTCACTTGGCCATATTTATATTGGTAAATAATTGTGTAATTTTATTGCGATTATTGGATAACATTTGGTGCCGAACAAATAGAAACTCAGCGAAGCCACTAACCATGGAAATCTGCTTATTAAATATTGACTACCAGATGCCGCCATCCATTACAAAAATTTATCAGTAGATTGGTACTTTATTTATATTTATTTCTATTTGGGTCATGGGTCATGGGTCCGTTATCTAGGTGCTTCAGTTTTTAGATTAAATGTGCTGCCCAATATCAATTGAGTTGAGCAACTGTGGCTGCGACCTTTTCAACCATTTCCAAGAACATTTCTACTTCGAGTTTGAGAACAGTATACAAGTAGATCGGCACTGATTCATCCTTACAATTACTACTACTACTTCTACTACTACTACTTATTACTATAACTACTAGCTACTAGCTACTACTAATGTCTACACTATTAACTACTATCAATACAACTACTCATACTACAACTATCATTGCGACTACTACCAAGTACTACTACTACTAATTACTACTACTATTTTTTCCAATGCTACTACTAACTACTATTACTATTTATACTAATTACAACTACAAATTTTAATAACGCTACTACTATTTTAACTAATTACTACTATTTTTTTTAGTTATTGCTGTAACTACAGGGTGGGCCAAAAGAAACCAAGGGTTGTAAGAGTTTAATAACTTTTTCGTTTATTAATTTAATTTTATTTTATTGATTTTATTAAAACCCGCAGATCATCGGCAACGTCTAAATTTTGCAGTTAAATTTCAAGAGTTGGCCAGAAATTAAATCAACTTTATTAAAAATTTGATTATGAGTGATGAAGCTCATTTTCATTTGAATGGCTTTGTTAATAAGCAGAACTGTAGGTTCTGGGGTTCTCAAAATCCAAGAGCCATTCATCAACGCCAATTGCACCCCATCATGTGTACACTATGGTGTGGGATCACATCTGAAAATTTCATTGGGCCTTACTTCTTCGAGAATGAAGATGGAAGTGCTGTAACCGTAAATGGAGAGCGGTATCGGTTTATGATAGAAAATTTGTTACGTCCTGCTCTTGAAAACAGACCTGGTATGTGGTTTCAGCAGGACGGAGCCACTGCCCATACTGCCCGAGACACAATGGCACCTTTAAGTAAAATTTTTGGAGAGCGAATAATTTCCAGAAATTCGGATATTATTTGGCCAGCGCGATCGCCAGATTTGACAGCACCCGACAATTTTCTTTGGGGTTATTTGAAGGAGCGAGTGTATGTGAACAAGCCAGAGACAATCCTTGAACGCTACAGCCACAAGTTTTGAAAGATGTTATGGAAAATGCTCTAAAAAGAGCGAAGTGAAAACGGTGATCATTTAAGAGACATCGTTTTACATACTTAGTGTAAAAAAATTACCCTTTTGTATATTATATAATCTGAAAGAAAAAATAAAAAAAAAATTAATAAACGAAAAAGTTATTAAACTCTTACACCCCTTGATTTCTTTTGGCCCACCCTGTATTTTCACTATGTCTACTACTATTTCCAACTTTTATTTTTACTAAAGCTACTACTAATTACCAATTTTTTTACTTATGCTAGAATTAACTACTACTACTACTATTTTTAATAATGCTACTACTAATTCCTACTACTAATGTAGTGGTAGTAGACTTATTGCTGTTACTATTTTTACTACTTACTTCTATTATTTTTACTAATGCTACTACTAATTACCACTATTTTATATTTAAATATATTTTAAAAATATCAACACAAAAACATAACCTTACGAATGCGCCCCTGTATATTCAACTAAATAAATTGGCGCTTTAAACTAAAAACCCATACCAACTTCATATCAGCGGCAATTACTACAAAAACAAATAATCTGTAGAAATCCGCATGCTTTTCACCTAACTTCCTCGTCTTTGTCAATACAGATGGCTTAAGTGGTTAGCCGAACGAAAGCGATCGCCCAAAAGCCCATTCAATGAAAATGGCGCTGCCAATGCCATCAAAACCACCAACGCCACCAACGCCACCAACGCCCGTAACACCAATCAGCTCCATTCGCTCCGTTAATCGGCCAACTACCTCCTGTGGCAAAGCTAATAAGTATTTCAAACATTTTTGGCATACACAGCCTACAATTCGGCTACTTGGTTATCTGTCTGTTTCTTTCGGATGCTTCGATTGCATTGTCTTTGTTCATTGCAAACTAATGTTGAATAAAAAAGGAATTTTTAAACATTTCGTGCCAGTATATTGAACAGTTGCCATAACGCCTGAGCGCACACACAATGCTATCGTTGTATGCTTGTGTTTAAACTAATTCAGATACTAGTTCGCTAAGCTACACTACTAGCCGGCCGCCAAGCTTATTCTGGACAATTTCAGACGAATTTGCATCAGTATTGCAATAATTAACATGATGACTTAAATCGTACCATGAAATCTAAACCAATTCAGAAAAAATAAATTTAATTTGCAGGCAATTAGAATATGCTGGAATCGCCTTTGTAAATAAATCACACTTGGTGTTTTTCTCAATAGGGATTTTTATTTTTATTTGCAGATAAGGGCTTAAATTTTTTTTTTAATTTTTTGTTTAATTTCTCCATAAAGTACCAATGCCAAGTAAAATAGTTAGAACTTTAGATTACCTCCGGAAAAAATTTTTAGCAATAGCAGTCGATTGTTGACTTGATCCAAGTAGGCGCGAAAAGCTTAAGAGAGTAATAAAAACATATAAAAAGAAAAAAGTTGCAAAATGAAGCGAAAAAAACCAAAAAAGCATCTCCCTTGCGCATAAGTTATGTGAGACAAAACTGGCAAACAAAATTTTTTGTCTGGTTATAGACTATGGAACTTATTTGAAAATGGACTTGAAGACCAACCAATTTTACTGCTTGCAATCTGGAGAAGACATTTTTGATTTGGGCAAAACCATACAAATATGTAGAAAAGTTTGCCAAATGAGATTTGTGAATGCAGTCATAAATTCAAGCCGTTCTGCACTATGGGTTCGAAGAAAATAATCTGCATTACGTAAGAGACGACTTGAATCCTCCTAATGTGCCAGAGCTGGAACTAATTGCGCGATATTGGGCTATGATGAAAATCAGGTTTTTAAAAGCAGGGAAACCAGCCAAAACAATTTCTCAGAAATAAGAAGAAAGTAGCTAACTGCTTCGCGAGAAATGAATGAAACCATTGTACAAAACTTGATGGCGGGTCTCTCAAGAAAAGTACAGACAGCGACGAGTAAATTTAAATAATTCCTTTTCCTAACTATCTTGGCTCAAAAACCGATTAACAGATTTTAACCAAATTTGAACAGTATATTCCTTGGATTCATGGCACGGACATCCGCTAGGTGATGCATAGGTCGATATGTTCAGAAAATCCTCCTATGTGATTACTTACTTACTTAATGGGCGCTATAACCGCTTAAACGATTTTGGCCGAACTTCTACAATTTGTGGTGTGCGTCCTGATGTTGTAACACAAATTGAGGGGCCTACAGTTTTACGCCAGCTCCGAACAGCGATTTTTTTTTTTTTTTGTGAGAAGCTTTTTTCAAGTCAGAAATACACTCGAAGGTTTGCCATTGCCTGCCGATGGGCGACCGCTACACACTCGGCTAAGGCGGCCGCCAAGTGATTAGATTTAGATAAAATTGGAAACATATAACGGAGTGGTACAAGAAAAAGTTGTACGAGAAATGTATACTTTAGGTAGCACTAGAGGTAATCTATTTATACTGCGATTTTGATGAAATTAGAAACATATGATATGGGTGCGACGAAAAATTCTTATACGAAAAAAATGGATTGTATACGTTTACTATATTTGCAAAAAATATATTGAGAACATGAATAAAAATTAATTAGATGGTCGCAATTTCCAATAAAAAATACGTATTTATGGTTTAGCTCAATTTTAATCTAATAAGCTTTGTGCAGTTAATTTAGCTATAGCTATTTTTGGCAGATATCCGTTTTTGAAAATTCTTTCAAAAAACGGCTACTAACTTGATAGTCGTTTTCACCTTTACTGTCACTACGAGAAAGGTTTTTTTTTTAAATTAATCCAAGCTGCATTAGACTGCTGCTGTAGATGATCTTTATTACAGTATAAACTCGAAAAAGTTAATTACTCGGTTAAGTTAACCGAATTTCAAAGTTCATGCACCGCTCTAAAAACTTAACTTTTGAGTTAACTTGAGTTTATGTATTTCTTAAATTAGGTATTATAACTATACACTTCAAGAAATTCAATTGTTCATGTCGAAGGTTGGTCGTAATGTGGGCATCAATATTTATGACATTGAAAATTGGAACAATAATCAAGTTACATAAAATAACGATAATTTCGAAGTATCGCTGTTAGACTGAAAACCACCCATAGATATTAATATTTAGTTTATGTGCATGAAAATTGAAGCGACTGGGAGTTTTAAACCAGTCGATACAAATTAAATCTAAGCTAATAAATTCATGATGATGAAAAGTAGTTCCTCGAATATGTGTAATTTTCAATTCAGGGACACTACTGTTAACTTTTTCGGGATTCTACAGTATTATTTTTTTTTTACAACTTACTGCTTCATTTGACTGCTACAAAAAAATGAGACACACTATTTTATTTGACAAAGTAGAGGACCTTATTTATCTTGAAACCAGCCATAATACCAACAATAATGTCAGCCTTGAAATACAACGAAGGATCTTCCTTGCCAGCAAATGCACTTTGGATGGCCTTGTGGGAGTTAGAGCTAAAGATTCTACGAAAGATTTACGAACCTCTACGTCTCTGTGTTAAGGGGAATACCGCAGACGACGGAGCGATGAGCTGTATGAGCTTTACCGCGACTTGGCCATAATTCAAATTAAGAATTAAGATTCAGCGGCTAGGTCATGTTGAACGTATGAAAGAAATGTTCCAGCCCTATAAAAATTCGATGCGGTACCCGCTGGTGGTATCAAAGGGAGAGGAAGGCCTCTCTATGTTGAAAAGACTAGGTAGAGAAGGACTTGGCTTCACGTAGTGTCTCCAATTGACCCAGTTAGCAAAACTAATGAAAGACTGGCGTGATTTATTTAAATCGGCGAAAATCACCTAGGCGGTTAAAGCGCTAATTATTGATTAATTGATTGGTTAAACTAATATCTCATATAATAGAATTAGATTAAAAATGTCGATGTTAGGAAATTTTTTCATATATAGTAATACCACCTAAAATTTATATACAATATTTCCTGGTCTTTGATTTGGGTTCCTAATGAAGTTTTTATTTTTTTTTAAGTTGTTTACTTTTACCTTTATACAAATTAAGTATTTAAAGTGTCGTTTTAGCAAAAAAATTATTCTTATACAAATATTGGAAAACTCGCACTGTGGATCCGAATACTTACAATATTGTGAATATCATTTTCATAATTTTTTGTTGCTCACTATGTCATTTTCTTTCATGCAAAAACAATTTGAGCATCCGTTATATGAAGGAAAATGCCAAACGCTGTCAGCAAAAAAAAAATCACTCAAAAATCAAGGCGAATTTTTAGTTACTTAATAGTTGATCTTCGTTATACGTAAATTGAATAAGCTACAGAACTGCATACTTTAAAATCTGGATTAAAAAGTTGAGAATTTTAATGATATTTCAATTTTACTCATTTTGTGCAGTATACTTACCTATTAATTAGTAAGTGAAGTATAATAGTGATTGGAATGATTTAAATTAAATATTAACCACGTGGTGAGCTTTTAACTACTCCGCCAATGAACTCTATTTCAATATGAAATTTTCATATTCATGTAGGCAAGCCGCCATCAAATTCGAATGCTTGTAGACAAAACTGTACATATCGATAGACATTTGCCTCTAATTCACTACTCCTTGGAAGTGGCATCGCTTTCCATGTCTGTGTATAGGTATCTAACCCTATAGAATTATTCAATATGTATGCTTGTGTTCATAACTTTACTATTCTCCTCGTTATACAGATTGTGCCGCATGACAACAACAGCAGCAGCAGCAGCAGAGCGGCATCGAAATCAGCAAATGTCGCAACGCCAACTGCAATGGAAACACCAACCGCATTTACTTACTTAGTTCTTACATAGTTGGCATCGCTAGTTATTCGGCATTCAAGTGGATGTGCCAAAAAAAAAAATTAGCTCGTCTGCCACCACAGATGGAGATAGGTACTACTCCTGTGACATGATTTAGTGATCCCAGCAAGTCATTGACATAAACGCGGATCCAAGTTCACACATTCCTCGAAACACAAAGCGAGGATGTCGTTTTCGTGGTGGCAGTAATATTGGCAATCGAAATTAGTGAATTGTCAATTCACGTCGAAGGCTGGGCGTGAAGTGATAATTAATAGACTATTAAGAATTTCATATTTAATGTGGACTAAATTTTCGATATTGTGTGTTCGGATGTAGAAAATATATAGGTATGCATGTACTTAATTTCTTAAATGGAAGAAAAAGTAGAATATGAAATTTGGTGGTATATATTTTACATAGGCATTCTGTGATAAAATAAATACTGGTTTATTTCATTATTAACAAGTAAAGGCTTGCAATATAGTAGGTACACCGGTAGTATGATTCACTAACTTATTTTGATGATATTCGTATAGTTAAATCATCTTAACGAAAATTTTAACGATTTTGCTATTCAGCAGCCATTTTTTAACGGTTTTCGCTATCGCTGCATCAGCTGTTGGCGTTAGCTAGTCGATTATCGAAAATAAACGACAACAAATTCGATGATGTTAACGCAATCGAGAAATTAAAAATTTCAAATGATTTCAACTTAAATAAAATATATATATTGTCGCTTGAATATTTGTGTTATGATTTATCACGCGGTGGCAAAGAAGTAAGCAATCCAACAACGACGTTTACTACGTTTACTACGGGATGTGAGCAATCCCTTTCATTTGAATGCAACCGAATTTCAGAGGCTTTATAGGTTAACTCCAGACTTTGCTGAATACCTAATTTTACAGAACAACAACAATATCGACTAGAAAAGAGGTAGCTCGTATAATCTTTCAGCCTGTATGCAATTATCAATGCGATTATCGAATCGTTTAAAGTTAGTGAATCGCACCATTGACCTCCCTTTTTACGCGGTTAACTGGGATCAACAAATTTTCGTCTAAAAACCGCCCTGGGGCAATCAGCCACTGCGGTTCGATTCGTACAAAATACCGCGTAAAAATAAAATGCCTGTAAAAAGAAAAATTTATTTGCATAGCAAACTTCTAACTCATACTAACTTAAGATGTATGCCCATCTCTACAAAAATAAATAAATACTTTAAATAAATTGAGCGAAACCAAAACGTGCATAGGCGTTTATTAAATTAACGGCCAAAACAAATTTTTTCGTATTCACTATAACAACAATTCATAAATATACTCACGGCATAACAAAAAAAACAACGCACTCACATTTTTTTCAAAACTCGAAGCTTTAAGGGGTTACGCCTCTATTTGAATTTTAAAAAATCGATTTTTTTTTTATCGGCTCAAAAATTTTGCGGAAGTCTGGCGAGCACGTAGAATATATAATTATCATAGTAACGAAATTGCAAAACACACTTTTAGCGTTTTCAAAACAGCGATGTCACGCGGGCTCCGGCGCCAAAAGCGGTCTACAATGCCATCGTGCAAAAACTTTGAACTCGTTTTTCTCGAAACGACATTTTTCGGAACGGTTGGAACTGTATCTCCAACAATTTTCAACCGATTCTCACTATTTTTATATCAAAATATTCAGTAATCAATCCTCTATGGCCGTACGTGGCCTTTTTACAAAATATTAAAAATTGAATTTGTTATAACAAAAAATTTCGTCAAAAATCAGTTGAAAAACTGTAAAACTTGATCCAATTCTTGTCAATTTGCGAAAAATATGAATTTCAGGAAACCCTTACGTACGGCCATAGCTATTTGGATAATATTAACAAAAAAATTTTGTTTGTTGCAGAAAAACTAATATTTTGCCCAGGAGAGTTGGCACCGTTTGTGTATCTCAATTAGCGGAGACCATGTTCGCAGGACATTTGCACCAAGATTTTCAACGATAAAAACCAATAAAAAATTGTTTTTTACTCAAAATTCAATGCTCAATAGAAGACAATTCTTAAGGTTTCATTTAAATGTATTTGTAATTATGAAAATAAATTTTTTATTCATGTCTTTTTTTTGCCCGAAATAGAGGCGTACCCCCTTAAGCTCCTTAACTCCCAAATGCTCAACATATTTGTGAAAATTTTAATGGAAACTTGTTAGTTAATTTAATTTTAATAAATAGGCATAATAATTTCAGTAAAAAGGGTTGTAGTAATTTTGTTTTTTAGTTTGAAAGCGATAGCATCCATTGTGTGTACTTTTAAAGCTTTTAACCACTTGAAAAAAATATTAAAAAATATGACAACATTTTTTGGATTTTTGTTAATACTTACAATCCAATTATGCGAAATGTGACGATTTGTTTTTCCTTTACTATTTGGTACTGTCTTGTGCCACCCTGTGCGTCTTTACACTCTGAACTCTCTTGGGCATAGAATCATACAAAAATTTTAAATACTCTGCCGTAATTTCCTCATGATTACTTTTTCTATAAATCCATAAGTGAATGATGTTCAACTACTTAGATCGTTCTAACAAACTATCAAACACTAGCTATGCTTAGATTTATCTTAGCACATACATATCCTTGCACTTGGTTTGCAATATTTTACAGAGTCGACTCCAACTACTCCAAATACACGGTACTAAACATCTATAAGGAAATAAAATTTACAAGTATTAATTCGAAAGTCAAATACATTGTAGCAAGCCTGTTAGTTTACTCAATCGCCTCGACTTCTTCACTAAAAATTCGCATTTGATTTTGTTCTATACTGACTGAAAAAAAATATATATTTTTTAACAATTGATTTTCTAAAATTACAAAATTAATGCATTTATATTTGTGTATGTTTCCATGAAAGTGAAATCAATATGTTTTATGAAGATTTTTAGTTATCTATCAGATCACACTGAAATTATATGACTTCAAGAAGTAAAAAAAATCACCTGAAATCAAGAACTTTTCTTAACAAAGTAACAGAAACGAAAATAAATAATTTCACCAAATGTAACTTTTATTCCATTTAAATTTTGTACTTCCTAAAAAAATTTAGCCATTTTTTATAATTGCTGATTGTCGTTAGTTGCTGAGACTTGTTTGCCATTGGCAACTATGCGGTGTTCCAATTCAGGTTTTTTGTAACCCAATTTACCCAATACACAATAACCAATATTGAAAACTTGTACTCGAACACAAAAGTATTATTTAATTATGGCAAACTCTTCCATAAATTGCTTTCAAAAAAGTTGTGTGTAAATCTTTCACTTGCATTACTAATTAATTTCTTACAGTTGGCAGCCACTCATGGCCACTGTTTTCATAAACGTCTTTCGGTCCATTTTTTTTTTATCATGTGGCATCCCGCTTGAAAGATACTTCTCAAGCGAAGCTTTTATAGACCATTTCCGTTTGACACCTAGAATGAATGAAGAATTTCAGTTACCTCACTACATATGTACATTAAATTAACGTTATAAAAAAGATGGCAATCATGTTCAAAAAAGTTTTCATATAATCGGTTTCCCATCGTAGCAACACTGTTATATTTGTTAATTTACCTCATATATTTAATTAAATTTATATTTTAAGACTTTTCCCATTGAATCGCATGTCGTTCTTGGTTTAAGATCCATAGACCAATATTTGATTTAACTTCTAGTTTGATTGCAGTATTGCAAAACTTTATTTTAAAAATTCTACGTTTAAACAACTGGCCACTTCTTTTAAAGCTTTAAAGCCTCCGTTTGACACCTATATTGCAATACTTCATTCCACTGATTACTTTAATTGAATTTTATCTTTTGAGAAGGTGGCAACTCTTTTTACAAACTGCTTACATGGCAACCACTGCAACGGAATGTAGATTTAGCTATATGTGTTTTAAAGCCACGTCTTGAACTGTAAGTGGATTGGACTGGCAAACGGAATTTGCGCCGACAGCGCCACCTGTTGAGAACTTATCGACTTTTCTCTCTTGCGAAATCACACTGCTTCTATATATATATATATATATATAGATAGATATAGATAGATTATAAATAATTTTAAAAACTTTTATGAAATATTCGATGCATTGAATTTTTTATTTTTTTACACAATGAATATGTATTTTCTAACAGTTTCTATGGTTGATTGTTGCTCAGGTTCCAAATTTTGGTATACATATTCTCTATATCCATCGTACTAATCTTGCAGTGAACTACACATGTTAAATGAAAACTTTGAAATTATACTGTGGCGTTCCGAACACGAGCGAGCAATCTGTCTATTCTTCTAAGAGTATTTCGAAATTCATTCAAGTCGATCTTTCTGTGTTTCTAAGAGTATTTCGAATTTCAGTGCTACCATTTTAACACGATTGTAGTATGTTCATTTTCTTGCGCGAGCTTACCTAGCGTGGAGAGGTTCAGAAACTGCTTTATCGATGGCACAAAGAGCGGCACATATGTAGTCTAAGTATGAGATGTCTCACCTAGACACACAACTGTACATATGTAAAAGTTTACTTTAGTCAATTACAGTAAAGTACTGTTATGTTGGTATACGAGTTTTAAACTACAAAGTAATTTTTTGTTCGCCAAAATGGCGACTTGGCAGTTGGTTCAGCGGACGGGGCAAAACTCGATGGTCACACGTTAGGCACAGTGATTCAGTTTACGAAATCATGTGGGTAGAATTCTACCCATAGGCGGAGAAAACACATAATTCTTCGACTAAAAATTAGAATTAAATTGATGTTCTTTAAGGCACTGAAACCCAAGAAAGTATGCACACTTGTTTTTATCGTTCGCGTAAATTAATAAGTAATATTAAATTACAATTACGATTGTATGAAACATTTTATTTCATTTGTATGACGTCAATTCCAATTGATTATAATCAAGTGCAACGAATGAAACTATTAAACAAATTATTTATTGACAAAAGACTTAGGACAAATATTGTTCTATTTGATGAATGTTTTGAGAAATCAAAAATACTAGCATATCATTAATGTAAAGCAACTAACACGCAATAAATATAAAAAAAAAAACAATTTTCATACCAAGCCATATTTCAAATACCAATCTTTCATTGCTCAGTTTTGTTTATTCACATTGTTGGAACAATAAAACACTTACATATATACTTTAAACAAAAGCACGCGTGCACCAACGGGCGCGAGCCAGAAGTAAAACTTCTGTGGTGAATCTACCAATAGATAGAGAGTTAAATATGGGCGTAGTAGTGGTAGTACTAATAAAAAAGTAAAAATATTGGTAGTAATTAATAGTAGCATTAGTAAAAATAATGGTTGAAATTAGTAAAAATAGTAGTGGAAATTAGTCCAAAAATAGTGATAGTAAAAAGTAGTAGCATTAACAAAAATGTTGGTAGAAATTAGTTACAACTGACGTAGGAATTAGTCAAGATGTAAAACATTACTATCATGCCGTCAAAGAAGATTTACTTCAAAAATGATCTGAATTAAGGCAAAAGCCAACTATAAAATGAAGCACAAATGGGAATGAAGTAAAGTACTTTTCCACTTTTGGGGAAAACAGAATTCATTTAATGTAAGAAAAATATTTCTTAGGCTATTTCTATCAGTGTGTACATTTTTCATTAAATATAGCACACATTTACAATACCTTTTTATCTTAATTAATTTAACTTTAGAACGCACTTCCGAAGTAGATGTGCGTCCAATAAAAATTTTCATGCTTTTTTATAATTTTGTCTTTTATGGAGGAGACAAGAAAACTGTGGTAATATTTTTCATATATATTATTTGAATATATAGTTTATGTTATGTATTTATAGGATCAACTTAATTATTATGTACTTCAAATTAAAGAAGGTTTAATCGTTAGTTTGTGATTTTCATATTTTATTGATAAAAAATAATCGCTACTCTAGGACCTAAAATTTATCAATTATATTTTATCGATATTTTGTGATATTTTTTCAATTATAAAACATATTATAATTATATATACAAGAATAACGATTATTTTTGATCGAAAAACCAAAAATCCAAGCACAAGGATAATTTTTGATTGAAAAACTAAAAAATCCAAGAATAACGATTACACAATGATTTAAAACAAACAAAAAGTTTCTAAATAAAGATATTGTCAGATTTTTACAACAAATGGCATTAGGATTAGTTCGATATATTTAAGTTTTGTTTTGAACGCATTCTTGCCAATAATTGTTTGATACAAAACAATCAAAGTAACTGTTATTTTCTATCCCTGCTTTCAATTAATATTTAATAAGCCGTTCCTAAAATATTTTGGTATAAAATATTCGCATGTCAAATCTTGCAATAGAACAGGGTAATTTTTATTGTTAGAAAATGAATAGAAAAAACAAGCTCTGGTACAGGTTAGATGCACTCTAAGAATTAAGTTAGCTTAAGTTCATGTGATAGTTCTCGCAAGGGGGCTCACTAAGCCATATAACAAGCTGTCCATTGTTATATCACTTATTACTTTCGTAAATAAGATAAAAGCTTCGGTCTCCCACTCAGAACTCTTACGAAGTTCAAGATTTGCCGCTTCGTTAGCTAATGGAGTTTCCTTGAACGCGTACAGTCAACCAGTCCACCACCGTTCAGAGGTTTTCTGCAATTCTTCATGTCGTAGTATTTTCAGCCAACTGTTTGCCTCTTTGACAGCGGCTACTTCCACCTGAAATACACTGTAGTGTCCTGGACACCTACAGTCAGTTTGATGTGGGTTTTGGAGCGGTGGCAGCATTGGCCAATTGGGTAAACAGTGTGCGCGGCAGAGACCATTTTTCATGGTCAACCTTTAGTTTCAGCAGGATGACGTGCCATGTCTTATACCCCATTCCGCACACCCCATTCCACATACCTTATGCCGCAATTAATCTATTGTGCTACAGGTTTAGTGATCATGTTATCAACCCATTCGGCGATGTCAATTCTGGGATTTTGTCTGGGTTGTCGTAAAGGGCCGTTGTTATGCGATCAATCCGTTAACGAAACAGCGAAAACATCGGAGGCAGCCAAATGAATGAAGCGTTACATAAATGATAACAATTCAAATTATTAAATAGCAACCACCCCTTCCAAATTAATTCACTTCAAAAATATTATTCGAAAGTTAGCACAAATTAAAATATAATTAAATAACTATTTTTTGATTACTTATGATTATTTAGGATTTTTTCTTCTAATGGTAAAAAATCAGATTACTTTTTGATTACTTGTAGTTGTAATCGATTACTGTTCAACGATATTTTATAAGTATCATTTTAATATGAACCGCAAACATTTTTATTTACAAATTTATAGTCATCTTTAAGCTACATATAAAAAACTACAAAAGACTTTTAAGAAATCAGTTATTTACGAAAAAAGAACTTTTTATCAAAGTGTTTCTCCAAACTTCTCTCAATATCAATAGGATGCTACAGTCCTCACATTTACACACACACACACACAAACATTCCTAACTCATCACGGCCGAAAAGTGGACTCAAGTGTAAAAGTTCATCATACGCCATGGCAGGCGCAAGAAACTCGTATGAGTATTTCAAACTTTTACATACCTACGTACAGGCATATGAGCCGATCAAAAATGTGTTTGTCACTAGAGAAAGTGTGCCATGGAAGCAAGGCAACAAATGAAAAGTGCAAAAACTACAAATCATAGTTTTAAATGGAACAAAAGCTGAAACAGCAATGCGACGACAATGTATTCGATGGTTTGTCTTTTGAATTCATTCATAAACTGCGCCGATGTGCCTTACACTTGAAAATCTGCATACATACATACTAACATAGCATGGCAAATGTGTCTAAACAATTCCAACTTCGTCGCCTATGCCGGTCTATGCTGTTGAATGAAGTTGGTGAAGTTGCAATAATGGTGTTGGTGATGCCGCGCGGCTTCCAGATCTGCGTACCTTTGATATTCATTGCATTGCTGCAACTTCTGCTACTGTCACTGCCACATGCGGTGCTTTGCTGCTATGCGATTTTTTTTGGTGTTGTGTTTTCTTATTGTTGTTGCCATAATCATTACCGTGTTCGCTGAAGCAGTAGTCTCCTACTACACGCTGCAAAAACGCTGATGTTAATGATTACTTACGCTACTACGAATAAACATTCACAGGTTTGTCACTTGGCGCAAAATAGAAAGTAGAGTTGAGTGAAAGAAATTATGAATAAATAGCGAAACAGCAAAAATACCAAGGAGTTAAAAATCTGCAGTGTCAGAGAGCAGCATCAGAAGCATTTCTGGGACAGTGGTTTCACACAGACTAGTTACATGTTGAAAATAAGTCACTAAGACTTTTAACTAAACTAAATACTAGAATAAATACAGCGCGTGTGCACCTAAGTGCGCGAGCCAGAAGTAAAATTATTTGTAGTAGTAGAAATTAATAAAAGTAGTCTTAGTAATTAATAGTAGTATTAGTAAAAATAGTGGTAGAAATATTTAGTGTCATTAGTAAAAATAATGGTAGAAATTAGTTAAAATATTGGTAGTAATTAGTTAAAATAGTGGTAAAAATTAGTAAAAGTAGTGGTAGAAATGAGTAGCAGTAGTGGAAGAAATTTGTCAAGTAAATAGTAGCATTATTACAAATAGTGGTAAAAATTAGTGAAAATAGTGGTAGAAAGTAGTAAAAATTTTGGGAGAAATGAGTAAAAATGGTGGTAGAAAGTTGTAAAAATAATGGTAGATATTATAAGAAGCATTATTAACAAGAGTGATTAAAATAGTAGAATTCGTAGTAGCATCAATATAAACAGTGGTAGAAGTTAGTAAAAATAGTGGTAGGAACTAGTAGTACCAATAGTAACAGTAGTAACATTAGTAACAATAGGGGTAGAAATAAGTAAAGCATTTCTGACGCTGCCTTTTTATGTCATATTCTGACGCGACTTTCGTTACGCGATGTAAAAAATCAACGCCGCTCAGGAAGTTTTACTTCAAAAATAAATCTCCAGAATAAATAAAATAGAATGGGAGATTGGTTAAATTCATTTAACCCTAGAACACTAATGTTAGTCGAAACGACTAACATCACTTGCAATTCCTCACATATTTTTTTACTCACTTCACAGAACTCTTTCAACTCTCGTATATTCTCAGCAGCCGATGTCTTCTTGTCGTGAGTGTCCACATAGCAACAGTTCGTACGGTTATATTTGAGATATTCAGCTCTTGTACGTCGGATCGACTAACAATTAGTGGTAATGTAACTTTAAGCGTAAATTTTGAAAAGGATTATATTGTAGATCAAGGTGTTGCTAATTGGTAGATATTTATTATAGGATTAAGAATGAGTTCTAGAAAAGGTTTGATTGAAGATTTTATAAACAAATTTTTGGAAGCATGTGACGAAAGCGATATAGAAGAAACTAATTGTAGTGACTGCGAAGACATTCTGGAAGTGGAAGAGCCTGTTGATTCGGATGAGCACGTTGATTCAGAAATCGAATACCAAGAAGAAGAAGGTTTAGAGGACGACGCTCAATTGGTAGATGAAACAACCATCAGTCTATCAATAGATACTTCAAAAATATTAGGCTTTACTACAAAAGTGATCCGTGGTAAAAATAAACATGTATGGAGTACTCAAAAACCTAAAACAGCAGCCAGGCAGGCAGCTATGAATATTGTTCACACGCTAGGCCCCTGTGGCGTCCAAGTAAGGGAATAACTGATCCATTATTATGTTTTGAATTGTTTTTGACGGATGAAATATTTGACGAAATCGTTAAATAGACAAATATTGAAATCGAGATGGCGCAATCAAACTATAAAAATATCAGTGCCACTCAGAGCAAAATAAAAAAAGATGAACTAAAGGCATTTATAGGGTTGTTAATATTGTCAGCAGCACTCAAGGATAACCACCTGAATGTGAATGAATTGTTTGATCCATCCTTTTCCGGCGACAGGTACGTTACTGCAATGAGTAAAGCTAGATTTGAGTTTTTGACATACTGTTTACGGTGTGATGAAAAATCTGAAAGACTGAGATATATATAACAAAGATAAATTTACGCCTATACGAAAGGTTTGGGATATATTTATTGGGAACTGTCGAACAAATTATGATGCCGGGTTATACGTCACCATTGATGAACAACTTTTAGCATTTCGAGGTAGATGTTATTTTAGAATGTACATTCCAAATAAACCGGCTAAGTATGGTCTAAAAATTGTAATGTTATGTGACAGTGGTTCCAAATATATGCTGGATGCAGTCCCTTACTTGGGTAAAAGTACAAATTCGGATGGTTTTCCCCTTGGTGAATACTTTGTGAAGGAGCTAACACGAATAATTCATGGATCTAACCGCAACGTAACTATGGACAACTGGTTTACGTCCATCCCACTAGCAAAATCTCTTCTTCTACAGCCGTATAATCTGACAGTTTTGGGTACCTTACGTTCAAACAAAAAAGAAATTCCAAAGGAAATGTTCAATTCGAAGGATAGTAAAGTAGGAACATCAAAGTTCTGTTACGACAATGAGTTAACCTTGCAATCATATAAACCAAAACCTAACAAAATGGTTTACATGCTATCCTCTGCCGGGGAAGAAGGAACTATCAACAACATAACAAGCAAACCACACATGGTGGAGTTTTACAACCAATCCAAAGGCGCCGTTGACACCTTTGACCAAATGTGCAGCGTTATGTTATGTAGCAGAAAAACGAAAAGGTGGCCTTTGTGCATGTTTTATGGAATATTGAATATGGCATCTATCAATAGCTATATAATCTATTGTTATAACAACCACAAAGCTGGCGAAAAGCCCTTAAACCGAAAAGATTTTATGAAAGAACTGCATAAGCAATTGGTGAAGCCTTGGTTAAATAAACGTTTAGAAGTTCCTTCATTAAAAGTAGCAACGAAGAACAAAATACAAATTTTAATAACTTCGAATAATAATGACGCCGGAACAAGTCAAAATGTACAAGGAGCTATTAAAAAGAGAAAAATTTGCCGTTTTTGCCCGTATCAGAAATATCGGATGACTAAGTCATCATGTGCAAAATGCGGTAGTTATATATGTGGAGAGCATAACGTTGAAGTGTGTAACAAATGCTATTCGAGTTAAGTTTAAACTAATTTGTTCCTACCGGATTTATGTTTGATTTACTTTCTCTTGTCTAAAATGAATTTTATGATGTTATTTTTACTTTTTATTTTTTTATTGCTAATTTCCGCAACTGATCTCAAAAAATGTTCCTTAAAAAGGGTAAGCGACATATATGTTAATAAAATGAATTTGTTTGTAAAAAATTAGAAAATTTGATTTTTTTTAGAATTAAAATAAAGTAAAATATAATAAATAATATAATTCGTTGAAGTCTTAAAAATAGATATTAGAAATATATAGAAATCGTATTAGTTAGTCGATTCGACTAAGAATTCGTGATTACGTATGAAAAATATGATTAGTGTTCGAGGGTTAAGTCACATACCAAAGAGGCTTTGCCCGCGTACTCAGTTTTAGAGTTGCCGCAATGGAACGGGAAAAAGTTACGCAAATTACGCTAAAGAATGTTCAAATTTATGCGTTCTAAGAGAAAAGGATAATAAACACTACCAACAAGATTATTAAAATCAAAAGTCAGGGCGAGTACAGAACGTATCTTGCCCAAGGACTTCAGGTTAATGAAAAGTAAACGACTACTATACGTTGGTATAGACTCCGAACAAATTTAAAGACCGCAATGCGGAATTCAAAAGAAACCTTTTGGACACATTCCAGTCTTAAAAGAAAAATAAGAGGTAAAAATTATACTAAAATATTGGACCTCAATGGCAGATTCCACTTAAAAAAACAGAATGGAAACCAAGAGAAGTTAACTTATAGAGTAGAATCGAATGGGAAACTCTGTTAAAGGCTTTACTTAAAATCCGTGTATACCCCGTCAACCTGGAATCCAGCAGGAAAAGCCATGTTGATTTGACAAGATCGAACTTTTAGTGATGAAGTATATTTTTTCTTTGACTATGTATAGATTCAAAAAGTTTCGATACCGTTGATCATTTTGGAATGATAAATATTTTGTTAAGAGAGGCAATTTCCCATTCATCGGTAACACATGGGGTAAGAGTCTTTTTAAATGTTCGCTTCAGTTGAAGAACTAGAGAGGGAAAGAAAACCCATCAACCCAAAATATCTGTTGCCACGTCATCAAGTGAAGGTCTTAGGTGTTAGGTATTGAAGTTATCATCAGGACAAGAAATACTATCTTCACAAACAAAATTTCCACTAAAAAATTCAGCGTACAGGTTCGCCTGGGCAATTAGCGTATTTATCATCGAGAGAGATAGCCGATGGCTCTGGCATACCGAGCCTTATTTCAAGAACTTTATGAAATGTCAAAAAGCTCTTGGGTTTGATTTGATACTTGACTCTACTCCCAGAATGTAATTTTTACAAAGAAACCTGTCAAAAATATAGTGACACTAATGAAAGCAAATCTGACTTCTGGTAACCTTAAACTTTTTAAAGAATTGATTTCTAAGGTTCTTTCACTTTTTCAACTCTCGATTATACCACGGTGACGTGTGGACCCAAAGGCGAGCTAGCATCAACAGCAGTAACACCAACTGTATTCCGCAACAACTCCTGACAGCTGATCTTACTACTTAGGTCTATTAGAAAGAAACTTATTACTTTTTCAATAGATGTATTTAGTAATAGATATTTCACATTTTTGGTTTCGTCGGTTCCGCTCCTGTAAATTTGATATCAAAGATGTACAATGCTCCGGAAGGCCAATTGTCGAAAATATCGACCGTCCTATATGCATTTTTTGGATTGCCCAGGACCTAAACATTTCACAAAAAAGAAGCTCGATGTATGTGTGTCATTCGGGTTAACACAAAAACCTCTACCTTGTTTGCTTTTAGTTATACGGCTATATTTTGAAAATTGTAAAAGGGGGTATCGCAATAGAGTAAATTTCGAATTTTGCAACATGTCTAGGAAACTTTTATTATGTAAATTTTAGACAAACTGAATTGGATAAGAAAGTCTTATAATTTGGCAATACAAATTGACAACATTCCCACACTTATTATTTGTGAGGCCAAAAATGTTGATCCGCTCACTATTTGATAAAATTTTATTTATATAAATCTCATGTCACAGTGTTTGTGGTGGTTGAACTACTTCGAAACGGCTCGACTGATTTTTAAGAAATTTTGTATGTGAATTTGGTATTTATGAGAACAGGTCGTAAAGAATATTTTATATTTTATATTTGGCAGAGGGCTGCCACCTTTTTGCAAAATCAAATTTTATCAAAATATACCCAAGTTGTATTAAATATCAAAATTTCAGTTCGTTTTGCCTAGGAGAAGGTTTATAATCAGCTATATTTTGAAGTGGGATGCCACCTGCTTGAAAAGTCGACATTAATGAAATTATACATAATTTATATGAAATATTAAAATATGGGTGTCAAACGGCTCGTCTCGACTAGAAACGTCATTACTAACTTTTTGAGGGGTGGCACCTATTTGAAAAGTCTAATTTAATTAAAATTTACACAAGGTATATGAAATATGAAATCATGGGTGTCAAACTAATCGATAAGCTATTGACGAAGTTAAAAAAAAATCTATTTGGGTTCTTTATTTGCAGGTTTAGTTTAGATATTTGCAGATCAGCAGTTTTTATCTCTCATTTCTAATTATAATTATCGAATGAAAGAATTCTCTGTGGAAATCATAAAAGCAAACACGCAGGCGAACCTGAAAATTCTTGCGGGGAAATTTCCTTGCATTTTTAGTTGAATCACCTTTTTCTCTGGAAAAATTAACGTATAATTTTTGTTTTCCCGTTTAACACTTATTTTTTTAATATTTATTTATAAGTCAATTTCTAAATATGTTTAAAATAATTTTTATTGAAAATTTCAACAAAATTTAGTTCGTTTTTTTTCATTTGGTACATTTTTTTCCGAAAATTGCCACAAGTTCATTTATCAGCCCTACCTGATGTTGTAACACCAATTGAGGGTCTTCCGTTTTATGCCGACAACGAGGGGCAAATGGATTTTTTTGAAAAGTCATTTCCATTTTTCATGGCGGTTTGCCATTGCCAGATGAGAGGCGGGCGCTAGAAGAAAAAAGAATTTCTACAATTTTTGTTCCGCCCAGGATTGGAACCAGCACACAGCGATTGAAGCACCGCTTAGAAATTCCATACACATTTATCGAGCTGTAACAATGACGAGTTGTTGTTGTTGTTGGCTGTGTAGATTCTTGTTTACAACACTTCATCTGTTGTACAAAAATTAAAGGAAGCTAGTATTAACATATTTTCCGTGCGGCATTGAATCACTGAATTTGGCGTTAACGTTGACTTCTCCACTGCCCTGGCATGTCTTAGCCCATTTGAACCCTGTAAATATGCTCCGCAGCTGCATTGAAATTGAACTATTTGGTATCTTATACTATCTTTTTTCATTCAATTCCTCTGCCAGTTAACTATTACTCCAAGTAATAAAAGTTGTAACTTTCTTAGCGCGAAGTCAAAATATTCAAGTGAAGATGAATAAGTTGTCATTTATTTATTTATTTTTTTATACTGATTGTTTGCGATTGTTAAACTATAACATTTTGCAGATTACAATGCGCTATTGATGACAATCAACTATCATTGGAACAGCAAAGTTTTACGGATATAAAATAGATATAAATAAAAAAATGTATAAACAGTACCTGTTTTTTCGGCCTGTTGAAAGCATTAATAACTAGCACCAATATAAATATTTTTAATTTAAACTGCTGCACTGTTAACGTAAAAATATGAAATAAAAAATTAAAGGAAAAATAAGTAATAAATTGAAATTATCTAAATTTAATAAAACACATATTATTTTTCTAGAAAAATTTAAACATAAAATTACATGTGGAAATGCTTTGATATTAAGCGCTAGTCAAACGCCGTTTTCATAATTATATAAGTATTATAAGCCAACTAATGTTTTCTTTATATTATTTTATTGTGTTTTTATTTGTTTTTCAGTTGGCATTTAAAATCTTAAGCATTAGTAGTTTTGAAGTTATTAAAAATACCAAAAGGCAACATTTTTAAATTTCAACATTGCTAGCCGCAATTCAATAGATGCTTTCCTATTTTGCAATCTTAAAATTACAGGTCAAATATTTAACTAAATCGTTGGAAAGATTAGATTAATGTGAAATTTATGACAAATAAATAAAAGACCCTACCTCTGGCTTTACTGGTAAAACAAATATATAGGATATAGTAAGCATTGTTTTTGTGATTAAACTATTATATAATTAATTATTTTTTATAAGGTAACAATTTAAGATTATAAAGGCTTAGAATATTGTGTTTCGAATACTAGAAAACACATATTTTGAAGATGAAAAATCAAGTTGGATAAGTTGGACAGAACTCGTGACTAAATTAAATTCAATTCAGGTGTACATTGCGCAATTATGATGTTTTATAGCTATACCCATAGATACGTATAAAACCAACGAAGATTATTCAGAGGTTTCTTGAAATTAACTCCTCACAAAAAAGACTTTAGCTTAACCAAAAGCAAACGAGATTTATATGAAAGAATTGGCATTTCAAAACTCAACGACTGTAAAGCATATTTTAGAAAAATTTTGTGGATAATAACTTAAGAGTATTTACAAATAAAAACAAACAGCGTACTAACCTTTTTAAATTTTCAATAAAATATATTTTGAGGATACTTATAATTTGCTGGAAGATAATTATTAAAAACAAAATAAGAACTAAACAAGAAAACAAAAATTATAAATTTATTTTTTTCAGAGAAAAAGGTCATCCAACAAAAAGGTTCGGAGGAATTTCCAAGTTCGATTACATCGGTACCCCAAATAATTAGATATGTGAATTTTAGTAGGTTTGCTTTTATTATTTCCACAGAAACTTCTTTCATTCGGATATTATAATTATAAATGAGGTATAACAAACTGCTGATCTCCATATATCGAAACTTAACCTGCAAATAATGAACTCAAACTGAATTTTTTTAACTTATTTATCGTAGATAGTTTAAAGAAGCTTGTTCGTAGTTTTCGACAACTAAACAACAAATAAATACCCTAATTTAAAGACTGAACTATTTATAATTTTACTATTTTTTACACCAATTCGCTTTCAAATATTTGGATAAATCCCTCCCGAAACACATCAACCCATTTTCCGTCTTCCTAATATTTGTGATATCTACTTTCTTCGCCTTACAAGTTTGAATATGAATGTAGCGGAAAAAATATTCGTAAATTTTGTATGAAAAATGGGAAAACCAGAATTCACTGGAAATTCTCACTCAGAACCAGATTTATATTCTTTGGTTTTTATTACTCTGATTATTTATTTTATATTTTATGGAATTGTGAGCGGAAAAAATACGCTCAACATTTGTGGACTTTTGTTTTGTCACTTTGGTCGTTAATTTTTGCAATGACAAATATGAAGTGGAAAGGTTGTTTTTTTTGCAGAACCGCATCAATATAACATCACGGTTTTGAACTATTTCGTCTCACAAACCCTAAAACTGAGTATGATTTCGAAATAATATGACTGATATGTCGATAAAAAACCTCGAAGAAAGTACGCCAAGATCTTTAATCTCATCCAAAACTTTTTAACAGAAATTAATATCATAAGACGTCAGCAAGATAATAAAAGTTTTTGAATACGTCACTTTAATGAACTTTTTGATGGTAAAATGAAGCCGAAAACCAACGCACCATAGATGTAAGCTGTCAATGTCCCTTTGAAGCTTTAACGCACCGTAGAGTTTCTTAATTTTCCAAGAGTACTTTTAAATCGTCGGCCTAGTGCAAAAATTTAGCAAACCTAAAGCCGTTACTTATATTACTTATAAAAAGCAAATAGTAACGGGCCTTGTATAGTTCCTTGGCGAACCCCAGAGGAGGCAAAGGAAGATTCAAAAGGAATGTCACCACACAATTTCCTTTATATAAATAGGATTAAATCCATTTAAAAAAAAAAAACAAACTTAATGAAAGTCGATAAAAGACAACTTTTGATTCAACAAAGAATCTGAAACTTTATCAAAAGCTTTAGTGAAATCAATGTAGGCACAGTCGACCTGAAGCCCAGCAGAAAAAGACGCAATAGAATATTCACTAAATATTACAAGATTAGAAAAACAAATAAAAGATTTTTTTTAGGCAAAATTAAAGCGGGAAATTTTTTCGGCTTTCACAGAAAGTTTAAGATTAATAATGCGTTTAAAAACATCAGTGTAAGAAAGCCAAACAGAGCCAAAGCTTAAATTGCAGCTCGAGTTAGATGTATAGCTAGTTGAAAAATTCTTATAATCAGCTACGAAATTTGAGCTGAAAAATTTAGGAGTTGAGCGAATTGTAGAGTTCGACTTTACTGACTTAATATAATGCCAGAAGGCCTTTGAATTCGATTTAATATTTTCATCTATTCCAAGAATATAGTTTCTGAAAAGAGATTTAGCTAAATAGTTGAATTCTTTTGAGTAGCGTTGATACTTAACCAGAAAAATTTAGCTATCAGTTGATTCATTGTCTTTTTTATTATTTCTAAGGTACATACTATCGCTTTTTATAATATGGACGTTTCTTTATTACCAGCACGTTATATAGACAAACATTAAAGTTTTAAAAATATTGTTGCAACTGGTAACCTTAGTGAAGAACAATGGAATATTCCAAATGTATCCCAATAGCACAAAGTATTAATCATTTCAAAATTACAAGATCCAAAGTTAAAAGATATTCCTTCATCAGAGACAAATGAAGGACACTTATAAAATTTTAAATTAAACCACAGAGGCACACATTGTACTATATTTTTTTAAATTCAATTAGAAATTAAATACATTTTTTGGGCTTATGTGTCGCCCCATTGAACCAGTGCATATTTATCTCCAAATTTTATTTGAGTTATTATATATCAATGAGACTTATTTGTAGCGATACTAATTTTTCTACATTTCGAAGAAAAAGTATACTACGGAGGAAGTGGTAAATAAAATCTGAACGTTGCCCATCTGTTAGCAACGGTTAGCCGTAGTCTAATTCTGGGAAAGCGTAAAAGTTGGTTCAGAGAATACGTGTGAAACTCTCACCAATGTTTACTATTTTATGGCAGACGACGAAGGAGCATACGGTGACATAAATCCAAATATGGATGAGGAAGGCAGAACATATCAAAATGATGCCCCTGCCATTGCTACCAGGACCAACATCACATAGGATACCAAATGCGTTTGGAAAAGAATTTCCAAGTTCTAGTAATTTTAGCTCGATTTATAGATAAAAAGGTGTTTCGAAAGTTTTTTTCCAAACAGTTTGTGTTTTATAGCAACGATAACACATATTTTGAACATCACCAACACTTATTTAAACAAACTTTTTCCACATCTAGATAAAATATGTCCGTGAATAAAAGCTTTGATCCAATTTGTCCAACGGCACACGTCCTCTTTGCACTCACAGCTGCTTCTTCATCCGCTTCTAGACTTCTCTTCCGACTCACCTTTGGTAAGCTGTAGTTAGGATCCGCGAACACATCATCTGATGAAAAATCTTCGTCCACATAAATATCTGACATATCCATTACTAAATGCAGCAAATATTTGTTAATATTTTTTATAATAGGTATGCGTTTATTGAAATATTTATAATGAATAATTTTTTTATAATGTATAAAAATTACAATAACAACTTTTGCCTAAAGCAAAACCAATCTCACTAATATATCACACTTTCAAAAAACATGCCGTATATCAATTTTAACACTTTCATATATTACTTACCAGTTATTTTAAACAATTTTAATATATTTTTAAACAAAAATACAAAAAAACCAAACAAATTTAACCTCCGAAACGAAACTAATAACACGTTGTACAAAATGTAAACAATATGCAAATGACAGCTGTATATATCATTTTTGCAACAGGGTGACTCACGCATTCGCAGATTGCAATTGCCTACATTATGTAGAACTGTTTACATTACGTACAGTTGCTTACACATACATATATTCAACCTGAAAATGAAATTTTTTATTAAATTCTATTAAATTACTGAAACTAATCAAAACTAATCAAAACTAATCAAGAAATCTAATCAATTTTTTTTTTGATTAGTTTTGATTAGTTTTGATTAGAATTGCTAATCGTCACTAATCGTGATTAGATTTTTGATTAGCACTAATTCTAATCAATTAGAATTAGTTAAAAATGATCAACTAATCATAACTAATCGATTAGTTTGCAAAATAAGAACATCTAATCGATTAGCTAATCATTAGGTGTTCTAATCATTAGTACCCAGCTATGGATAAAATACATAACAAACAAAGAAAATAATTGCCGTTTTTTGGTGTAATAATCGCACTACAGTCACTTGTCATAATTATAATTTATTCTCGCTTAACTAAGTTACATAAAATGGGTACCAAAAAATGCTTAATATAAACTACTCGCGCTTTTTGAATGTCATGGTGTACTTTTAGTTTAAGGTCTGAAAACACTTGTGCAATGAATGAATTTAGTTTAGTGTTTCAATTCAGCAGAACTAGGTATAACTTATCAATGTCATAGAACTTAAACAATGCATTCATACATATAATAAATTCTTTTAAAAATTTCTGACAAATGTGAGCTATTTGAGCTAATCCTCTTAAAGCGAATTTCCACAAAAATAATAAAAGGGCAGGGCGATCTTTGAAGTAAGTTTGTGAAAAGAGCTGTGCAATCAGTTGAAGAATATATGTGTCTTAATGAATTCTTAAATAAAAAATGCAACAACAAAAATTACGGGAATAGGGTCTGTGCTATAGACAAGGCATTGCTTCTGATTTATTTTTACTAGTTTACAACACAAAATAGTTAAAATGCATACCTGGAGTCAAGTATCTTGTTGGAGCATGAGATGGAAAATTAACATTTGAATGTAAAATTTTTAGAGGAGTGAATTTCAAAAATATTTAAATAAACTATGATCGTGTGAAATCAGTTTTGTGTGCATAACTTTCAAATATTTGGAAAATTTCCTATGCATATTCTCACAAAATATTGAGCTCTGGATCGTTTTAAATAATTTTAAAAAATTTACTAGGCCACAAAAAACTAAACTCCATGCAAATTGATCAATGGTCTATTTCATTTTTGATTTGGATGAATTTTGGACAACAATTTTAATAACAAAATTCAACATTTTTTTGTGCTTCTTTTCAAGTTTAAAAAAAAGAGTAAGAATTTTGAAACTATAAATCCAATAAATAAAAGCAAATCGTTAAATTTTTATTCAAATTTGGTTATTCAATGCTTCTGATTCGAAACGATACTGCAATTCTAAAATAACATAACATTAAAAAGTATTTTCCTTGCATAGGTATAAATTTTCTATTGAAACAAACAAGTGTTTGTCAACTCTATTGAATATCTCACAAACTATTATAGTTTTCAAATAATTTAAATTTTGTTTTAAATCTCCAAAACATTCCCCTAAAAACATTTGAAAAATCAAGATAATTTAAAATTTTAAACATTGGAAAAAACTCTTGAAATATATTATTTTTTTTTTTGGTTATCTTATTATCTTTACATTTTCAGCAAGGTGTATTTTCCTTTCAAAGATGTAAATGATGGAATTTTGAAAAAACAAAAATATTTTTAATTACTCTAAATAAATTTATAAATTTTAAAACGTTAAATTGAATTTCGATTTATTCTAATTTTAAAAATTTAGAAATATATTTGTAACTACATAGCTTTTACAAATACCCAAAAAAATAAATTTCAAAAATCCGGTAACTCTTAAGATTTAGAATTTTGAATTATTCAAACAAAAAATTTCATTTAAAAGAAAATTTAGTTCGCATTTTTGAACTTTTTTTTATGACAACAATAAAAGTTTAGGCCAAATTCATTGAAGTTAAAAATGGCCAGTTCTAACCATTGGTCGATTTGACATGAATTAAGCTTTAGAATGATTACAATTTGAATCTGGCATCTTTATCCAAATCCTTGATAAAGAGTCACATCTAATATTCTTAATTCTATAACTTCTAAGTTTCATTTTTATGGAAAATACAATAACTTGAAACTTATAATCCTTGTATATTCTTAAAACTGTTCAAATTTGGGTTATATTTTCTCCAAATCAATGCGCTTAGCTTTATCAACTAAGAGCAACTGAAAAAACTATAAAAAAAGCAAACTTTTTCTCCTTTTAATTACTCTTCAATCTACATTTTTAATTACAAACAAAGCATAGCAGAAGTAGTTCATAGACTACATTTATACGTACGCAGCTGTATTTGTAAATAGTACGGTTAATATTTGTATAATAATAAAAACTTCATGAAAATATTTCCATTGATGAATCCATGGTGAAATATTATGGTTTCGATTTGGCAAAATTATTTATTAGAGAAACCCCTGTACGTTGTAGGTGCGAAAATTGAGTCGCAGCTAGTTTCACGAGATTTTGTTACACCTTCGATATTTATTGTGGTAAATCCGATGCTTCTAGTACTAAAATGTAGTAGTACTGGTTTGTGGAAGGACAACAGCATTTGCCCAATGACACAGGGTTGATTTCAAAATCCCGTATTTACTCCAGAATTATAACAAGGCCGTGGGTGGAGTATATGTAAAAGATCAGTCTATTTCAATTTAAAGGATCGGTATTCACAGTAAAAAATGGTGGTGCGTATTATTCACTCACATTATTGATATCGTCATATCAATGCTTGACGACTGAAGTGTACATTCCAGAGAAGATACGATGAACCAACTACTCTTCCGACAAAAAAAAAACCTGATTATATCCAAAGCGCCCCAAAAAAAGTCGTCTAGTCGTTCAACATCTAATGTAGAGGGATTGTAACTATATATCGGTGGCATATAGTACCTGAAAAGCTTCCAAAGCGTGTGCGGGATGTTACTTGATATAATAGAAGCCGTTGAGGCTCTAAAAGATTCAAGAAAGCTTTGAAAACCTGTGTTTTAAAAATTATTTGTGTACACCCATTTAAAAAGCTGAAAAAATATATTTTCCTTTTTTTTCGTCTTCACACATTGAAATGGGTTAACTATAAGCATTTACTATCATATACCATCATATGCCATCATATACCAAAAACAAATACCAAATTAAACAAAAAAGTGCTTATTAATAAATGTTTCACAAAAATATATAATTTCTATTTTTGTGAAATAAAAATTATACGTTTTTTCCCCGAGAAAAGGACTACAAACTCCTAGGAACTTTTTCGCAGGAATTTCGAAGTTCGATTCAGCAGTTGTCCCAAATAGCTTGCTTTTATTATTTTCACACATTTTTCTTTTATTCGGAAAATGTAATTAGACAGGAGAGATACAAAACTGTTCATCCCAAAAAAACTAATCTGAACCTGCAAATAAAAAACTCGAACAGAATTTGTTCATCTTAGTTTTTGAATGTGTTGAGAGGGTAATAAGCCCAAATTAATATAAAAATTTAAACACTTGCCAAATAAGTGGAGAAAGTATTTCCAAAACAGTGCTACCATTTCTTCCTTTTGCTGACATTCGCGATGCCCACTTTCTTCGACTTCGAAATGCGAATGTGAAAAAGGACAGGCGAAAATATATCCACAAATTTGTATTTATGATATGGGAAATTGGCAAACGTAGCAAATTTTTTGGATGTTTTCATTCAAATTCGGAGTGGCATTCTTAAGTTTATGTTACTCGGATTCTTTACTTTTTTATTATAATAAATTTGTGAACTAATTTTTTGTCATTTCGCCTTTAGATTTTTGGAATCATCCAATTTATTTTTATTTTTGTTCGTCCGACATATTCCGAAATTTGAAACATTTGAAATCGACTCGATTTCGAAATATTTTTCTTTTTTTTTTGGTTTTCAGAATATGGCCGTATAACTAAATACGAAACTAAATAATTAATAACATTCTAAGCAAATTGTACCAAAAAGATTGTACCAAAATGTCACAAATTGGGCAACTTTATCATCACCGATACTGACCACAGACTGCACGTTTAATAGTCCGCTTGCTTTGCTGCCTAGCGATTTGATTTTATCAAAGCTTCCGCCCAAATACCCCACAGCATGGCATTATCCTTCGTTCATGATGTTCAACATTTGATTTGTCAGATTCAGCGTGAAACGAGATGAAAAGTGTTTGCCTGCTCACTGAGAATGTCGATGTAGTGGTTGTTGTTGTTGTTAAAGGAAGACATAGACGGTGCCTAAGTAATTTATTACAGCATCATTTTCACTGTGCCACATGGAGATCCTGAATTGTCGGTACCCTTTTGCGTGGCGTCGCATTAGGCTTACGCAAGCGAAATAAATTGCCTCGTTGATGGCTATCAATGCGTTAATTGATTGTTTCGCAATGCCATCATTATCGGCATTAAGCGTTTTCTCTTTTATCCATTCCATTAATTTTTATTTATTTTTTTTCTTGTCAGCTTTGCTTTTTCGTACATTTTCGAAATCTTTTAACCTTTTTGTTGGTGTGCTTTGTGGTTTAGCTGTGCTGTTTGTCACAGTCGCTTCGAATGTTAGAATGTATTTAGATACGATTGTGTGTATTTGTTTGAATTTTTGTCTTTAGTGATTTCAGCAATGTTTTTGTTTTCCTAAAGTTTTGTTTATATACAGGGATAATATACCCACGTTCCCTCCACTTATTTCTTCTTTCAATGTTCTTTCACAGACCAAAAGGTCCAGTTCTGCTCACTTTAGTGATATCAAAGTATGATAAAAAAAAACAAATCAACAGATTTAAAAGTACTTAGAAAGAAGAAACAAAATTTGTGGGGAACGCCACAAAGCAACAGTACATTAAAAGAAAACACATTCCAATTCTTCAATTTATGTTGCCTACGTGATTACCGAGCGAAAAATCTGAAATCGCTTCATGTGGTAACGTGTTGACCCCAAAAACCAATTGGTAAGTGTTTCCTCTTTCGCTTCAAAAAAGTCATTACTTTAATTCTGATCTGATTAAAAAACCTTTTATAAAGTAATTATATTCCATATTGGTCGTTCGCATAAGGGATTATATAAGCCAAATTTTATATGGCATATAAGCTTTGGGCATAAATGAATGAGAACTAAGTCGTACGACTAGAGAACCGCGACCTCCAAAGCTCGGTTCGGTTTCGCTTCGGCCTCGGCCAAAAAAAAAAAAAACAGGTCTAACTTTCACCGAAAATTTGTCAATTTTTCTTAATTAAAAAAATTTACAATATAAAATTGTACTTTTATTATGTTTCTCTTTATTTTGGTGGTTACAAGATAGTTTTCATATATGTATTTATAAATCGCATATTATATCTTTATCAACAGATAAATTTGCGTATATATTAGAAGTATTCATCATTTGAATGACATTTTGTTCAATTGCGAAATCATGACAATATTTGTTTTTTCCTTCTTGAAGTCATATTTAATACTTAAAATGGCATTTAACATTTTAGCACTAATTCTATTTCTTTGCTTTGTCAAAGAAAATGGAACTTTTGCTTTACTCGTTCATCAGCATGGTAGCGCCTTCTCTTTTCATTCAATCTTTTACGCATTTGGTCGAAAGAGTAGGCGCTATCCTATTGATTAGCGAGAAAAGCAAAAGTAACGTGTTGGCCGTTCTTATAGTTCCATATTATTTGGCTTTGTTTTGACAATGTTCATAACGCTAAACATGCGTTTGACTTCTGCCTTGCATGCGCATTTTTATATTCACGCAGCTGTGCCCACAATTCTAGAATATATTACAGATTTTGTTACTGATGTATGTAAGTATTTTAACTTTTTTTTCAATAAACATAAGTATGCTGCCAAGAAATTGTGATATTATTGAATTATTCCTGAAGCCCATTTTAAGGCGAATTCATATAAGGTGGTGTTATAATTGTCCATCTGAAGGTATGGCTTTTTCCCAACTTTCTGGAAATTTGTGGATCCCATCACAAAAGAACTGCGCCGGCATGGCAGCCAAGAATGAATCAAGCCAATTTTTGGTATCCTGCTCTGATGTGAACCGTATTCCAGTGAGGGCTTTATGCATTGATCGGAACAAATGGTAGCCAGAAGGGGCAAGATCTGGGCTATAAGGCGGGTGGGGTAAAACTTCCCATCCAATGTTTTCCAAATAGTTCCTAACCGGAATAGCAACGTGGGGCCGAACGTTGTCATGGTGGAAAATTATTGCCTCGTGTCTGGTCACATATTCGGAACATTTTTCGACTACTGCTCTCTTCAAATGGATTAATTGTTGTCGGTAGCGTTCTCCATTGATGGTTTCACCCGGTTTCAGCAGCTCATAACCCACCCCACCTTCTAAACCCACCAAATACAGAGCATTACCTTCGCTTCATGGATATTCGGCTTAGCCGTTGATTTGGCTGGTTGGCCGAATTTCACATATGATTTTTTGTGCTTGTGGCCATCGTAATGGATCCATTTTTCATCACCAGTAACAATCCGATGCAAAAATGACTTCCTTTTGTGGCGTTCCAGCAGCATTTCGGACAAGCAAAACCGCCTTTCGACTTCTCTCGGCTTGAGTTCATGTGGTACCCAATTTCCTTGCTTTTGAATATACCCAGCTGCTTTTGAACATTTTGAAACGGCTGCTTAAGTGACACCCAAAGACGCTGCGAACTTTTCTTGCGTTTGGCAACAATATTCGTCGAGTAATAGGATGTTCGTCGTCTTCCAAGCCAAAATCACCACTTTTAAATCGTGCAAACCACTTTTGGCACGTTCGCTCAGCTAAAGCATGTTAACCATAAACATCAATCAAAATACGATGACTTCCGGCAGCAGTTTTCTTCATATTAAAATAATGAAGAAGAACTCCCCGGAAAAACACTTTTTCAGGCACAAAGTTCGACATATTTCAGTGAAAAAAAATTATTCTTGTTTACGCTTCAAATGAATGGCATATACTGAAAAGACGTACAATGAGAGTAGCTTTCGAACGTAAGTATGTTCGGAATATATTAGAACGATGGAATACATACAAGTTATGATGGAATACATACAAGTGCGCCAACCGCACGAATTAACTAGATACAACTACAAAATTCCCATGTATTTTGTTTTTGCTTTTGCGTAAGAGTTGTCAAAACTTACATTTTTACGTCCCTTGAATGCTCATATGCAAAAGCAAAAACAAAATACTTGTATTTGAATAAAATTATTAAATCGGCTACTATTTTAACTACACCTTATATGAATTCACCTTGGTCCATATTTTCTATTGAAAAAAAAATTTGCTTTAAAATATCTGTTTGCTCCTCCATCGAGAGTATCTAGTGAGCAATTATTATGTGCTGCAGGTCAGCTTTATCTCTATATAAAATTATTAAGTTTCGGTCATTAAAAATATAATCTTTTCATTGATATTTTTACAAAAATATTCCTGTATGCGTATGCGATGAACTGAAATGTATGTGATTTAAATTTGTGTATGTACAATTTGCCGAAGTTAGACGAAGTTTGGTTCGGTTCAGTTCGGCCTTAAAAATCAGTCTTTCTATACTGATGACGAAATCTGGATGACGCCAATAAATTGTTAATTTTCGTAGTTGATTTTTTTTCGAAAATTTTGAAATAAAGAGAAAATTAATGCCACTTTCCGGAGAAGAGTGAATGATGATTCTATTTTTGACATGCAGGTAGAAAGGTGAATTTGAAAAAAGGAATTCAACGCTTGGTATAGCTTGTAAATATGTAAATACATTTTGTGGTAGAAGAAATTTCCAATGCACTACAATATAAAAGCAATTACAGTTGCAGCTTTAAATAAAAATTCCAACCAACTTCAACACACTTTTTTGATTTGATTTAAAACCCCACAATATAAAATATTATATCTTTTAACTTCACATTAAAAGGAAAAAGCTTCATTCATCTTTGGACGAATGCAAAATCTAACAGATGTATTTTAAGAATCGTTTTTAGAAACTACTTACTAGAAACCCCGGCAAACGTTGTCCAGCCGAACAGTTTGTCACTTAATTGGACTTGTAAAAAGGTGGCAACCCTCTTCAAAATACAACCACAAACCTTCTCCTAGCAAAACAAATGGTTTGACATTCATATTTTACTATTTCATATAACTTGTGTATAATTTTAGTAAATTAGGCAAGTGGCAACCCTCTATATGCTATGGGACTTCTCCTCAGCGAGTAAATTCGACTCCTCAAACTTCTGCGCGCAATGAACCGTTGGACAGACATATTTTTATATTTCATTTATCTTGTTTATATAATAGTTAAATTAAATTCTACTTTTCAATCACGCGGCAACCTTATTAAAAATATAAGTATGAACCTTCTCCTCGCCGAGATGGATCATTTGAAATGCATATTTAAATATTTCGCATAACTTACGTAGAATTAAATTAAACTCGAGTTTTCAAACAGTGGCAACCCTCTTCTAAATAGAGCTTGCTATAAACCTACTCTCAAGCGTAAGGAACCGTTTGATAAATTTTAAACATTCCGTGCAGCTCTGTAATTAGTGTAAGGGATTTTTTTATAATAGGCTGAATTCTTGAAGAGAGACGAGTGCTGTGTGAAAGACTTGATAAAATATTCCGTATAAACAATAAATGTTATATTAAAAGTATAATAAAATATAAAAGCTTTACGTATATCGATGTAAGTGAAATTGCTATATATGTTAGTGAAATAAAATATGAATAAAGGCATAACAGAATCTTTAATTGAAGGGATGATCCGTGAAAACGCGTGCGTGAGCGCGAGTGCGCTCAAATGTCAAAATATGCCACTCGCCCATCTCAGGTATGTTTAAAGAAGGAATATTGATTGAGTCAAAAAACAGGTAGGAGCTCTACCTCTTGAAGAATGTGAATTTTAAAACAACATAATAGCATCAAAATATTAAGACACTAAAAAGTTTAACTTACTCTCACCAAAAGGCACGAGAATGGTCAAATCTGTCGAAATATTTTGACCGCCTTCAGAAATTTCCAGTCTATTATGTGTCTATGATTTAAGGGTGATTATAGAAGAAGAACATTTTTCTACATGGAGATGAAATCTTTCAATCGTACAGTTGTCTATATATACACATGTATGTGTAGGTACTAAATGATTAGGTACCTCATGAATATGCCCAAAATAAGTCAAGCATAATGAAATTACTTCTACACGATTGGTGTTTATTGATAAATTGTGCTACAAATAATATTTTGATAGCATCAATTAAGGCTCAAACAGAGTCAAACAACAACAAATATGTTAAATGCAACCAAATAAAAAACGAAGCAAAACAAGTTTAATAAAAGATAGAAAGCTAAATAAAACAAATATATAAAAAAAAAAAATAGATAAAAGCGCAAGCTACGCGCAAAATATTTAAAACTGCAATAACATATAGCCCGAAGGGGTGACAAATAGCCATAAAATATTGATAATTCACAGCAGTGCAAATTTTGCTGGTCGCGTTTGAAATGATTACTTCCATACCGCTGATTTTGAAAATGTCTCTGAAACTAGTGTAGAATAGCAAACTGTTGTTTGATTTTTTAAGATCCACAAAGTTTGATAAACTATTCGTTCTTCTTCCAAATCGTTACTTATTAAATGAAGTGTTATAGTTTTCGAGCTTACAGATTGAATATACCTACATACATAAAAACTGTTTATAACAGGGGACTGAGAAGAAATTTTTTTTAAGATGACTTCGAATTGTGGTAGAATTTCACTAGTTTACAAATATTTGATAAATGAGTGGTACTTCGTTGGAAAAATGTTTTTTTTTAGACTTATTTGGGGTCGCTGTACACGAAAATGAGTTTCATTTATTTTCTCTAAAGAATCATATTTTTTCGCAGTCCTGAAAAGCAAATAAACCTTACCTTCTACGGTACTCGTTTTAAGAGCTCGTTGTGGTTACGCTGATTGATCTATTGTGGAAATCGAAGGAGCAGTTTTTCATAAAGGTATTTTTAAGCTTTTTCGAAAATTTTTAATTTTTATTCGCTATTTTTAGTGGATAAATTTTGTAAAAAAATAAATAAAAATGTTTTGTTGAAATAAAATTTCCTTACAAAAATGTACTGCTTAAAAGCGTCTTAATTTCCCAGAAAATATAAAAGCTATCACAAATCAAATAAAATGACAATTTTAATTTTTGAAAACAATTTTAGTTAAAAATCTACCAAACACCTTTTATTTCGCGATGCAACAGCCAAAATATTTATTTGATGTAATATCACATTTTTATGGATATGGGTCCGCTTATTCTGAAATGATACCCACAATTCGAAAATCTAATGTGAGTTTAGAATAACATTCCGCAAGTTTGGTCATGAAAAACGTTTATATCATTGCAAATTTTGTTACCGTAAAAGTTAGTTTCATACCAAAAATTGCTAAAAAAAAATCTAAAAAAATTTGCTACTTTTTCGAGATATTTTTGACGGTACCTTCTTAACTACATCGGCGAACAAAACGAGCACTAATTAAATGGTTTGTTTATTCATACTAGCCTTGGCATTGTAAAATGAAACACAACATTTATCTGAAGGTCAAAGAATTATTTTCATCATATTATTTTTTAAACGAAAGATTAAGCTACGATCTTTTTTTAAATTAATTGCATGTAGTATATTTTACAACAAATTGAAAATGAATCAGTAAAAGCATGTTAGGACGTACAAAAAAAAAAATTCGATACACTATAAAATTGATTGACTGATTTGGGGTAAAAATATCTGAGGTTTTAGTTAGTTTCACTTAAATTAGTTTCATTCTGCACGTAAATTAATTAAAAATGTATTTATCTACATATAATAGCTCTCGCAGAAATATACACCAAATTTCATAGTTATAAGGCCATCGCATATTGGCAAAAATTGGCTAATTATTTTTCTTTAAATAATTTTCATTACTCTTTTTTTAAATAATTTTTTCTCTACAGAAACCATTCAAATTCAAGTTTTAAACTTTGTGTAATTGAGAAAAAAAAACAAATAATGTTCTTCGAAACTTTGGAATTTTTAACAAGAACTTTCAGAAACTTCTTGGGTATGTATTTTATGTAATGAAGAGCTAGTTTTAAGTAGTTATAACATACCGTTGAATTTTGAATTTTTTTCGCAGACATTGTTGCACAGTATCAGTAGTTATATTGCAAGATTCTAAAAATTCTCGTTAAGTGCTTCAAACTTTTAATGTAAAATAGTTGGCCTTTTTTCAAATTTATGCAAAATCTGAAACTTCAAATGGTTTTTGTTGTAGGATAAACTAAGTTTTATAAAAAATAAATTAAATAAATGAATCTGATCACCTCTACATTAGTTTTAAACTTTCTCGGCAAAATAGAATAGAATAAAGAAGCATCTCACCATAAGTCGTGCTTACCGCTAATACCTGATGAAGCGACTCTACCGAATACGAAGGTTATTTCCTTCCTCACTGGTGAAGAAGGCTTACGGTGACTGCATATCATCGTGCACCGAAGCACTGGAGATACTTACCGCTCTCTAGCACTTCGATAGACCCTAAGACAGCCCCGCCCTAGGCAACTCCGTAAGTAATATCGTAAATTACGTTAGGCTGCAATGGCAAATAATGACTTTCCAATCAAACAAATCTCCGGGACTTGACGGAATCTTTCCCGCCCAACTAGAAGTAGCTAAAGACATACTATGCCCGCTACTCACAGATTTTTACACCTTGTCCCTCCCTAACCCATGTCTGACACGAGTGGGCAAGGGCGAAGGAAGTCTTTCTATCAAAAAGAGGCTGCTCATGTAAAATTGAAGGACTTCTGTCCCCTAAGCTTTACTTCGTTTCCTCTTAAAGCCCTAGAGAGGCTCTTGGATGAATATATTCAGTGGAATATAAAAAACGGCGATCTCTCGTGGAATCAGCATGCATACTCTAAAAGCAAATCAGCAAATCAGCCGAGTCCGTTCTTCACTGAAGTTGTTTCAACGACTGCACAAAAAGATTGGCCTTCAAGTAGTACACGCTGGGAGTTTTCCTCGATAAACAGGGAGCGTTCAACAATGTTCTTTCTGAATGGGGGGTCATGTCCCTCCTTAGAGTAGGGTGTAGATGAGAGTGGTGGACCTTGTTGCGCTCCTTCTCATAAAGAGAATTATACCTTCCGACCTAAGGGATGGATCCATAACTAAACATGTGACCAGAGACACCTCACAAGGGGCGTTCTATCCCCTCTACTATGGAATGCCTAAGTATGCCTCCATGGTCTTACATGGTTGCAGCTGCCCTAACCTAACCTAACCTATGATACTAATAACGTGGACAACTGAATGTATACTGTTATTTCAATTTAAAACTATTAGCAATTTAGAAGTTATAAGAGATCGGTATCTCATTCTATACTTACTCCAATTTACTGCGGGGCTTTTACAGTCGTGCACTTCTATGTAATTTTAAGTAAATATCAGTATGCATGCGATATTTGTAAAGCGGCGAGTAATAAAGAAATCAATGTCACTACGAATTAAATATACATACACCCATGGAATATATGTATGTAGATACGCACACCCACCTATACATAACATTTGTGTCGAGGGAAAAAATATTTGCATGTATTGCAGTTCGCGGAAAAGTTGCTGACGTCTGTGATGATTGGTGATGATTGTGGTTTATATCCAAATGTATTTTACAAATTCTCGCCAGTAAAAATCCGAATTAGTTAGTTAACATAGTAAATATGTGGTAAAATTTATTTACCAGTTCGACTTGACCTATTACAAAAATTACCAATTCTTTTCATTACTATGACGCTTTAACCTCAAGTAACGTCTCGTATTCATCTACCGATCTCATGGCGGCATCATTCATATTATTCTCATACCTTTATATACATACATACAATCGTCAAAAGGGGGGTAATTAAATAATGTAGCAGTTAAGCGCTTAGTTCTATTCTACATGCTTTAATTTGGTAGCATGCGTGAGTTTTTATATTTTCGGAAATCTTTCAATGACTAAGTAAAACTACTTTTTTTTGCTTAGCTGAATGGCGAATTAATAAAAAAAACTAGTAGTAATTAGTAGTAGAATTAGTAAAAATAGTAGTAGTTAGCATTAGTAAAACTAGTAGTATAGATAAGTAGTAGCACTAGTAAAAATAGTAGTAGAAAAAGAGTAGTAAACACAGTAATAGTAATAAGTAGTAGATTTAGAAAAACTAGTAGTAGAAATTATTAAAAATAGTGGTAGTAGTATTATTAGTCAGAATGGTAGAAATAAGTAGTGGCATTAGTAAAAATAGTAGTAGTTAATAGTAGTTGCAGCCGAGTGTACGCGCTTCATTCGGTGAGTCCCGGGTTCGAATCCTGCCCAGGACAAGTAACATCAAAGATTATAGAAAATGTTTTTTCTAATAGCGGTCGCCCGCCGGCAGGCAATGGCAAACCTCCGAGAGAATTTCTGTCATGAAAAAAACTTCTCTAAAAAAAAATTCGCCGTTCGGAGTAAAACTGTAGGTCCCTAAATTTGTGTTACAATTTCAAGACGCACACCACAAATTGTAGGAGAAGTTCGGCCAAAATCCCTAAAGCGATTATAGCGCCATTTAAGTAAGTAAGTAAGTAGAAGTCGTAAGAGTAATTAGTAGTAGTAGTATCGTCATGTGGTGACTTCGTGACGCGATATCGACGCGACTTTCGTTAGGCGGTATAAAAAGTAAAGAAATATTACTGTATATAGAGTATAGTTATCAAATCGATAATAATGATAATCGTGTATTTATATTGGCATCGCTATATTTTAGCTTTCATTTATATAACAAAACCAATGTAAATCCAAATTTCCAATTTTGTTTTATTATGCTGTTTCAAAGCTTAAGTTTAGTCAAACAAGAGCAAGTTCCTTCGAAAATAATTTATGTGGTAAGAAATGCGTAACATTCGAAGCAAAATAAAAAAACTTCTAAAAAATTAATGAGAATTAACCAAACAAAAAAAAAATAGTCAAACCTGCTAAAAATGCCAGGTTTCTACTCTTTATTTGCAGTGTGTGTTTATGTAAATTAAACTTAAATCAAATAAGTACTTGAAATTTTATGGTTTTTATTTAACTTCGATGATATCGATACGGATAAGTTAAACCATAGAAAATATCGAATAGCATCGCTATTGATAGTGCGGCAATTCTAGTGTGCAGTATTTTTAATTTTAATAATTTGCATCTTTTTGCACAATTTGTTACTAAAATATTGAAACAGATTTGTGTTTTTGATTCCAAAATTTTTGTAACACGAGTTACCATTAGTTTTCAACCATATTACACATATTTAGTATTGATAGAAAATTTTCAATTGATTTCATCAGGTATAAATAATTCTACGAATGCCAACTATTTTTGTACCGTCGATATTTATTTTAAAAATGGTGACTACCCTGAAAACAAATATGGGTTCCCGTCTTATCGGTGTTGGATTGGAATTCATCAACTTTTATCATTAGATGTTGCGCAATCTTACCTTATCGGTTTTTGTTTTTGAATTGTTTTCTATCGGTTTTAGGTGTCGCAGAATCCGAGTTTGTCGATTTTGTTATCGGAAGTAAAACGTCTATCGTTTTTATGTGCTGTAGCTGGTATTTATAAGCATAAAAATATTATCAAAATTCAGCAAGAATTTTTGGATACTTAAAATGCATACCCGAAAATTTTCTAAAAATTTTGATTGAACAGATATTTTTATAAATTTTTTGGAAAATTTGTAACTTCGATTTACATAGTTTATGTTAAAGAATCAACTATATTTTTAAAGCAAAGAATTCAAATCATATAAAGAAAGACAAAATTATCAAAACTTGTCCATAAATTTTGTCATTATTTTTGGTCTAAGTCAGATATTTTTTGTGTTAAGATATTTAATAAATTGCATTTGCACGAATTACATAATACTTTAATGTTATAAGACATTTTAATTTATAATTTTATTAGTCTGGATTAATGCAAATTTATTGTGAATATGGAATTTTGTGAGAATTTCATATAAACAAGTTTTTTTTTAATCTTGAATTGACTTAGACCATTTTCAAAATTAAAGGAATATTCCACAAATGACTTAAAGCACTAGAGAGCTATGAGTTTTATGAAATTATTTGAAACAACAAGTCAAATAAATAAATTCTTTAATATTTATTAATTCATTTTAAAAAGTAATCAATTTTTATAAATTCGATGTTTTAAGATCCTTAAAATGTTACTAAAAACTGGAGGGATGTTTCGTTACTGGTCTAATGATGGTGTAATGCAATGTAAATTTCCGAATATTTTTGGTCTTCTTCTTTTAGGTAAAATACCCAAAACGTGAAACTTAAAATTAAAAATCTCATCCATTGAATTTGCAGCCAAGCAACAGACAGACAGATTCGTCTGCGCTATTTTTTATTTTTCCGGCATATTGTGTAGTTCAAAAACGCATGAAGGATGGTCATTTTAGGAGGCATTTTGAAGTTACGTTTATATAATTTCTTTAAAATTTTTAATTAGATCACTTTCAAATTGAACACTAAATGAATTTCGTATAACGTTCAAATTACAATCTCAATCTAAAGGTTCATTTTTGACGATATCGTAAAAATTACATTGAATAAATTTTCTTGAATACAATGTGGTGTGAAATACATAAGTGATAAATTTATTTGTTTTTTTAATTTTTATATAGAATACTTTCAAAATATGGGCACATATGTATATTGTACAACGAAACATATAACTCGTTGTTTTGCCGAACCTCTCCTATAATTACTAGGCCCAAGTCTTGATGAGGGACCAAATGATTTTTATGAGAATTTTTTTTCATGGCAGAAATAAACTCGAAGGTTCGCCATTGTTTCCAGAGTGGCGACCGTTATTAAATAGAAAAACCCTATATATAATTTTTTATGTTACTTGCCCCGGCCACGATTTGAACCCGTGACCCACCGGATGAGGTGCCCACACTCTACACACTCGACTACGGTGGCCGCCAAATGCATACGAAAAATAAATTTAAAAAGCATTTGCTACGACATTTCGGAAACCAGGGCTCGCATTTTCGATTCTGGGATGTGACAAAAAGTCCGGATTTCTCTCGTGAGTTATAAAATATTTATAATACATATGTCTTAGTTCATGAGCAAAAAGTTATAATAATTCTCAGTCATTTAAAAATAAGCATAAATTGCAAGATTGATAGAAACCCAGATTACAACAACCGGCCGGCAACGTACACGTCACAGCGTTTCCTGCTACAGGAAAGGTGGTAACTGGACTTGCCGTTTCATTTGCACTGCATATGCTAAAATGCAAAGCTCGACACTTCACATTTGTTATTCTGTGTTCAGCTTTTTGCAAAAGTCACTTAAAACTCTGAAAAATCAACTTTTTAAGAGCCATCTGTGACGTAAATCCGTCAAACGAGGCTAGTACGAAGTAACGGAAGTGCTTTTGTCGTCACCTTCCAAGGCGAATTCAATACAAGGTGATCGCAAGAGCACATACTCACAAACTCCACATGTTTAGTTTTTGCTTCTGAATGGTGAGAATGTCAGATAAATGAAATATAGAACAACAATTTTGAACAAAGAGAATGCCAAAATAGGAACGAATTTGACAACAAAACTGTTTATTTTTGATTCAGTTGGCCAAAACTATATTTGTAAATATATTTAAATTAAAATTTACAATAGCGACCGCAATTGAAATAGTGCTAATGTAAATGGTCTATGAAGATAATAGTGAAATATTTTGCACTCATCTGATTCTGATTGGGAGGATGGTGTAGAAAAGAGCAAATTGAACGAATTCGAATTCGAACGAATTCTGAAAACGAAAAATTCCTTCAGCCCATATGGATGCGGCATTAAGTTTATCGTGTTTTTTGATTTTTTGTTAGGTAGTGTATTGTTCTATAGCTTTAGCTGTGGGATAAAGATTACCAAAGAAAAACCATTTGTTTTTTAATATCTAACTTCAAATTTATTTATCTTTAGTATAAGAAGCTAGTTTTTTTTAGCGCAATTTGATTTCTATTACGAAACATAAACATAATCATTTTGAATTTAAAAATATTTTTAAATGAAAATGTAAACAGAAAATGAAGATGTAAACAAAAAACAAACCAGTTGACACTTTCACCATTCAAGGCGAAAAAAGAAGAAGCAATCAGCTGATCGGAAGAAAACACCTTCTATAGATTCGCCTTGTCACCTTCTTTTCTCTGCACTATGCGTAAATTGCAGCCCATCAATTGAACAGCTGATTCGAATATCTGTTTTGTTCATGTTCGAAAAAAGCCTGAAAGAATTTCGCAACACCATATGCTATCAGTTTACATACCCGATAAAAAACAATTCCGATTCAGATTCTGCGTTGCGATATGCCCAATAAATTTAACAAATATTTAACACAGTTTATTTTTCGCTCTCCTCAAAAATTGGCAAATTTGATTTAAGTTCTTTTGTACAAAATAAACACATTCTACACTTCGTACTGCCCATAAGCTACTACACGAATCTGTCTAGTTGATATGCGCAGTGACCTGTGATTTTTGGGTGTACACTTTTTTATCGTCGTTTCAATTGATTGGTAATCTCTGTAAACGGGATTTGGATTATACTACGAAAGGTCATGGCACACTGACCAAATAGCCGCAATCAAACATATACATACATAGATTGATAGATATACATATGTACAACTATATTTGTTTGTATGTATTTATGTATATAGCGACTGTTATTCAAATAACAGACACAGTCAAATCAATGCGCATATGTACATATATCTATGCTGCGTAGCGTAAATATGTTTATGTATGCAGATGTATGTGTGCACTATGTTTTTTGTTGTAAATAGTAAAGCCCTACGGTACGCTGCATTGGTCAGCAAGAATTTTTGCTTTTAGTAATTGTCCCTGTGCTATATTGACACGGTCTCAGATGGTATGTTTTTACCTCTCACTGTGTATTTGTTTTTTTTTTCGTTTTGTTTTATTTATTTATTTATTTTTTCTTTGTGCAATTATTTCACACTCATTTCACCTCAAACAAATTGATTGTTGTACACCCCCCGAAAGCATAGCACACCCCTTCGTTTTGCCAACTGCTACCCCCTTTTCAATTGTATGGCATTGCAATCAGTGCTTTTTGATTTATTTGCCGACACGTTGATTAGTCTTAATTGATGTTAACAACTGGTTTGACTTTTAGATAAACACAAAAAGTATTTACGCCCACAAAAAGTGTTGACAAATACTTTCAGCTGTTGCCGTGCACCGCCCGCCGCACATTCACTAGGTAGGAGCCCCAAACACCTGGCAAAAACTTTGCGAATGACAAACGGCCGGTGAAATAAAATAAAACGCAAAAATATATAGATAGGTGGATGGATGATGCACACCACCAACAGACAGACAGTTGACTAAGTTTCAAAGTATCAATGCGCGCGTGTGTGTGTGTGTGTATAGGTTGTTTGTAGATACTTTTATCCTGTCGCCAGACGTACAAATCTTCCCCTTTTGTTTTGTGCAAATTCGTATTTTTTTTTTTGCTTTTTTTTGCCGCTTAGTTGTTGCTGTTATATTTTAATGATAGATAAGCTGCTTTTTTTGCAATTGTTTATTTTGTGGGCTATTAATGGTCATCTGAATGCGAAGATAACTGAAAATGTATGCGGTGAATTTTTTTTTGATATTTGTTTGTTTTTGTTTTTCGCAATTCAATCCAATAATACTACGTCGATATAGTAATTAGATAATCGAAAGCAATTTAAGCCTTAAAGGATTAACAACTCAGTCGGTATGTGGCAAATAAACACATATACATACGTAAATAAATACATAAATGTGCATTAAGTTTAAACCATAAATTAAAGCTGATCGTATGATTTCATTGACAAAAAATTATTAAAGGGTTTTTGTACAACTAGCTATCTACTTTACTGCGATAAACCAACCTTGAATTTTTTTTTAAATAGTTTTTCAAGCGATATAGAGTCAGTTGTTAATACTGCGTAAGACTGATTTACAAATATTAGGATATATAGCATTTTCATTTTAAATTAAACCTTTTTAAAACTAAATGAAACAATTTTCAAACTAAACGAATCCTTTTTCAAATTAAACGAAACTATTTTCATATTTAATGAAACTGTTTTCAAATTAAATGAAACTATTTGCAAAATAAGTAAAACTCTTTTCAAAATAAATGAAACTTTATTCCAAAGAAATGAAACTTTATTCAATAATGACTTACAAAGAATTCAGAGAAAAAAAATTCCCTACAGAAGCAACCAACAACAATAGGCAACAGCGAGTTCACTGTACGGACCAAGGCACATTGAAACATTGAAGAGGTAATAACCGCAAAGCAGCAACAACAAGCAAGGAAATTTCAAGTAGCTACTACCTGTTCATATGCCTTGGTACTGATTAAACAATAATTCAAAACAAAAACACAATACCAATGACAGCGAATGCACAGTAAGGGGTTACAAATGGTTCAAAGAAAAAGCATAACCAAATGATATTCTGATCGTTTGCTGTTGTTGCTTCCGATAGATGGCACCGGTTTGTCTTAAAACCAAATTTGACAAGGGATGGCGAAAATTCGTTCCAAAATACGTCATAACCAAATGGTTCATTAAATATATAACAATGGTTTCATTTAATTTGGAAATTGTTTAATTTTATTAGAATAAAGTTGCATTTATTTTGCATAAATTTGCATTTAAGTTGAATAAAGTTTCATTTATTTTGAAAATAGTTTCGTTTAATTTGAAAATAGTTTTATTTATTTTGAAAATAGTTTTGTTTAGTTTGAAAAAGGTTTAATTTAAAATGAAAATGCTATATATGTACATATGTACATATTTTAGGCTCGCACAGTTTATGATTAGCTAAATAAAATTATGTTTAAATTTTTAAATCCACATTGAATCAGCAAAACCGCGTCTGCACCTTTTTTTATTAGCAACAGGTACCGACAATACCATTTGGGTTTTAGATATTACAAAAACGAAATTTAATTTTATAATTTTACCTATTCCTTGCAATTGTTAATCTGCACAAAAAAATTTAAGAATTATGTTATGTAGCAAGGATTCGAAAATGAAGGTAATTAAATAGAAACTACGCTGAATGTCGTAAAGTGCGAAGCATAACAATAGCACACCACGCACGTTAGAAATGTTTTCCCTCCTTAGATAGAGAATGCTACTCATTTAGGCCATGTCTGCCTTGAGGTTCGACTGGTCATATTTTGTCTCCACCTATTGTCAGCTTGTTTATATATGTATACATTCTCTGAGTAAAAGTTTGCAAGTGGCAAACGGCATACCAATGCGTTCTTTATCTCGAAGAATCTGCTTAGTCGTACCTTGTCTTGCAAGTTCGTATGCCATGCAGTTGCCCTCTATGTCACAGTGGCAAGGGAGCCAAATGGGGTACAGTCTGTTCCGATTGTCTCACTCCTGTAGAGAAAGGCGGCAGTCCAGCGCGAAGTTCGAGTTAAACGTGAAAGAGCTCAGAGCTTTGATTGCGGCTTGGCTATCACTAAAGCTGAAGATATCTCTTCATAGAATCCCGGTCTCAAGCTTCTCTACCGCCTCCATGATAGCTGAGACCTTAGCCTGGAAAACGCTGCAGTGATCTGGTAACCTAAAAGAAATTTGCCGGAGAGGTTTTCGTGTGAAAACGCCTCCTTCTACATTATTATTGAGTTTCGAGCCATCTGTATAGATGACAATGCTATCAGGTGGAGTATGGAACTCAAGTTTGCACTCCTCCCTACTTGGAGTTCGCGTAATAAAGTTACTTTCAGAAACCGATATCGAAGCACACCGATCTGTGCTGATCGGTATATAGAGCAAAACTTGTTCAAAATACAAGAGTGCCCTTGGCTTTCTGGATGCCACTGGGATGTCTCTCTTGGTAGCAAAGCAGTCATCGCTGCCGTCAGTTGTCCGACCAAATCTAAAGGAAGGAGGTCTAAAAAAGCGTTCAAGGCCACATTTGGCGTGGTTCTGAACGCTCCACTTATACAGATCATACTAAACCTTTGCACCTTGGTTTTCTAATGCAGACCACCATACGATCACCCCATATAGGAGAATTAGTCGAAAAACTGATGTAAAGATCCACCGACAAATATGTGGCTTAAGGCACCATTTCTTGCCTATGGCTCTCTTACAGGCTACGGAAGTCTTTTCATAGCGTTCAACTGTATTCTCTTTCAGCCTCTTATCTAAAATAACGCCTCTAAAAATTTGGCACTTGTAGCAAGCCTTAAAGGGATGCCATTCAGTTCCGGTTGAGTTACCGAAGGCATTTTATAAAGCCTCGTAAAGCAGATGAGTTCCACCTTAGTTTAGCTGACTCTAAGCCCGCTGTGGGTGGACCAGTTGGATATATCCCGGAGCGTTCGTTGAATCAGCTCATACAGTATTTGCGGAAACTTCCCCCCATTGCACGTTTGCGAACTCATCAGCGTATGCGACAGCTTTAGCTCCTGCCCACTCCGTGTACCGCAAAAACGTATTTACTCCCATTTTTAACTCTCTATCCCTTTAAGAAGTCGGCAAAGAAGTTTTACTTCTGGCTCACGCTTTCAATTAGAGTTTTTTGAAAAAAAAATGGGCATGTGTCCAATGTGACTACAAATTACCGTTGATTTTCCTTTATTTTTTCCTGACGCTACTCCGCAAATTCGTCCATATAACGGATGCTCAGATTTCATTCATATGGAATAAACCACGTAACCCCGTCAGTAAACAAATTTTCAAAAATCAACAGTAGTTTTTATATAATGGGCCATAAAACTCATAAATTAAGAAAAAATATTAATTGTATTTGAATTAAAAATAATGAATAAAATTAAATTAAGATAAGAATATTAAGATAAGATAAGAAATTAAATTAAGATCAGTTGACCTTTTCTCAATGTTTTCCTACTCTTCCTATTAAACGAATTGCAATTCCAAAAACTGATCGGAGTTTTGCATAAAACATTGCAAACTTTTGTATACCAAACGTTTACATTCTTATAGATTTTCTAACTGTTAGAGTCAGTTTTATGCCAAAAAATGGCTAAAAAATCTAAAAAATTTCATACTTTTCAACAAAAAAAGCTTAAAAAAATTAAAGGTATTTTTTCGAAGAAAAATTTAAAATTATCATTTGAATACTGTTGTGTAGATCAATATTTGTATGACCCTCAGCTGTTTACTTCAAATCAAAGTAAAAAACGGTCCATCGTGCTTCAACACGCTCTTCGACAAAAATTTGATGAGAGTAAATAAACAAGGCCGGTGAATCCGCTATAAACGTTTTATATACAATTATTTTTCGTAATTGTGATTTCATTTTGATTCAAAAAATATCTCGATAAACTTGTTCTGATATAAAAATAGCTCTTGCAGTACAGAAATCTGCTCATGTGTAAAAATTCTCATAACTTTATGCACAATTTTATCAATTGAACTGACACCAGTTTTTAGAACTGCTTTTCGTAAAATAGTGTTGGACAAACCTATGAAAACCTTCAACACACTGTATCAAAAAACCTGGACGTTATATTACATCAAACGTAAATTCTGGCTAAATAATATAATAAATTTGGAAAAAGCTCGAAAATCTCTAATCTCTAATTTTGTCATGCAGACGCCATTACCTCACAATGTGCAACTCCCATTTATACACAAAAATATATAAGCGCAAAGGGAGAGAAAAAAGTTTTAAAAAGATAACCATAAAAAGTTAGGTTTATTTGGTATTCTGGAGTTTTCTGGCAATAACTGAAAATGAACCTCGAAAAAAGGAGGTTCGCCTATATCTCGAAAATACTTGTTTGAAAAAATAAATGAAACTCCTTTTCGTGTTCAGCGTCAAAATAAGTTTAAAAACACATTTTATTAAAGTACTTTTTTTGTGTAAAGTAGTACAATTGACTAACTATTTTACTTTATATTCTGACTTGAATATAAGAGATAACTTTCGTATATAATATTTTAAGGTGTCGGGTATAATTTTGCTTTTTCCTGATATTAGCAAAAAGTAGTGACTCGACTCAACAATAAATATATGTGGGCTTTAACTTAACTAGATTTCCTCCAGTACAAATTCAAAACATGAAAATATTAGTTACATATTTTAATTGAGCAATTAGGCTAAACTTTAAGTTATTACATCTTCTTGAAACAATCAAGCATTGAATCATAATGCAGAATTGCGTTTTAAAAATAATCAAACCAGTAAAAAATATATACGACATTAATTCACATCACATGAATTACATGCAAGTCAAAAGTTATTGTTCGTTCTATATACATATCAACACTCAATCATTTAGATATGTAGATGAACATACATAAATAAAAAAAAAAAAAAACTAAAAAATCAAACTTCTGAAAGCGACACATTTTCTCACATCTTCGAAAAAGGTATTTAAAGGAGCACAATTCAAAATTCTGCACTGCAGCGATTGTCACAACGAGATGAATACCAGACATGAATAATGTACACTGGGGTGCAATGCGTGAAAAATGTCATGCAAATGTGCACTTCACTTCAGCCTGCTACCCAACAAACAAAAAAGGTGAACTTGTATTCGCAAATAATAAAGTTATATCATTATACGGGAGTAGCAGTATTTTTTTGACGTTCGAAGCAATATCCAAACTTAAAATCCCAAATGGTACTGCCGCATCTGATATATATTTATGGAAATTCATACACTATGGTCCCGCAAAATTTGCGGGTTGTCTTGCTATAAGAGCTTTGATTTATTTTATTACTTTAGATTTTAATTTTTTTTTTTTTACGTATTATTTATATCCCATATATTAGTAGACTAGGCAAAATTAAGCAAATCATGTAAAATAAGCAAAAAATGTAAATTTTAGGGATATTCCGCTGGAATTCTGCGAAACTTATTTTTCCTTACTGGGTTTTTGGGTAATCAAATCGTTTTTGTTTAAATAGTTAAACTGAAATGCTCAATACGAGTTCGCACGAGAAATAAATCGATCGAAAACGATGAATTCTCAATTAAAATTAAATTTTATATATATAAATACCTAAAAAGTTGTTCCGGTCTCTTCGGGCAAAAAGTTTAGATACGGCACATCTTAGCCCGCCTTAAAGTTAGGTGACAAAATATAAGAAGAAGTTGCGAATTGTCCTATTTAAAATAAGTTATAGCCGCTTCCATTAGCAATTGAAATGAAAAAAATTTTTTTATTTTATATAAACTTTCATATAAAACTCAAAAATGTCAAACGATTAAAATAATTTTTCAGTTAAATTGCAACCATAGAGCTGGCTGTAAATCACAAAAGTAACTAAAAATAATAATTTATATATAAAACAAAGAGGCAAGGAGCGTATGTTTCCCTCTGCCGCTTATAATTTTCAGCCAATTTATTTGGTTTTTCGATATTGGTTTCTTCTAAATGAAATATTAAGACACGACAATCAAAAAAATAGGCGTATGAAGGCCTAGTAATAAAACTGCGCCATACGAAGAAGATTGGAGAAAGCTTAATATAGAAATATTTTCAAAATGTTACTTTAAATTAACTAGATAAATGTGTAATCGAAAGCGGCTTAAGAAAGCTTTATTCAAAATTGTTTTTCGAAGAAGATTGCCACATGTTTAAAAAAAGTAATTATATTGTATTAACAGTTAAAGTGAGATATAACAATATTAGGGGCTTAAGAAGAATTTCTAATCTGGAAAATTATTTTGAGGTGTTACCAGCTGTTCGAAAAATTAAATACAAATTAATAATTAACCTCGTTGCTACCTTTTAAAAAATAACGCAATTTTTCCTTTTAAGGTTAAATAATGTATAAAATGATTTTCAGAAACCTATATATTTATATATATACATATATATATATATACCTATGTATGTACATACATATAAAGAAAAACACTGACTACGAAATTTAAATTATTCTTCATGGTTTGGCATACATATTTTAATATATGTATTAGTATGATTTAATAGAATTTTATTTCAAAAAAATGGGCAACCCTCTTCAAAATACACCTATAAACTTTTTCTCAGCGAAACAAATGGTTTGCTTTCCTAAATTTACTATTTTAACTATTTTGCGTATAATTTGATTAGATTCGAATTTGAAAGCTGGTGGCAACTTTGTTGAAAATGCATTTACCTATAAAGCTTCTCTTCAGCAAAATGAACCATTTGGTACCCATATTAACTATTTCAAATAACTTGTGTATGATTTTAATAAATGAAAATCTTCAAGCAAGTGGCAACCCTCTATATGCTGTAAACCTTCTCTTCAACGAATTGAACACTTTAGCATCCATATTTTCATATTTCATATAATTTGTGTAAAATTTAATTCGGCTTTTCAAACAGGTGGCAACCCTCGTAAAGTTAGCCATGAACCTGCTTGTCGAGATTCGTCATTCGATGCCCATATTTTAACGTTTTATATACTACAGTAAAATTTAATACAATTTGGCGTTTCAAACAGGTGACATCCCTCTCCAAAGTAAACGTACGAATCTTCTTCGCACTGGAACGAAACGTTTGACACACATATTTTGATGTTTCAAATAACTTGTGTACGATTTGTTTAAATTCATTTTTCAAACAGGTGGCAACCCTCATAAAAGTTCCGAGACGACACCCAAATTTTAATACTGCATACAATTTGTGCATATTTTAACTAAATTTGAGGTTTCAAACAGGTAGCAACTTTCTTCCAAACACAAAAACCATTTACGACCTATTCTTATACCAAATTTACTTAAAAAATTTCGTATAAAATGGTCAAGCCATTTCGGAGGAGTTCGACTACAAACACTGTGACACGAGATTTTTATATATTATACGTATAAGATTTCGAGAAGTATGGGATCATACGAGAGAACGACCGAACGTCGGTTTCAGCTTCGGCTTCGGTCATGTTGGGCCACAAAAGTGCAAAGCGGCTTCGGCCAAAAAAACCGAACATATATCAATTTTTTACAAATTCAAAACTTTAAAAAAATTCTGCTTTTAATATGTTTCTCTTCGGAAACAAGTCAAATAAGCATTTCGGATTTACATGGCAGCGATATAGTTGCATGGCATAACAAATTTTTAAAACTGTCAATTGTGCTCCTTTTATTTTCCAATGCTAATACTTATTACTACTATTATTTTAACTTATGCTACTACTAGTTACTACCACTCTTTTTACTATTAGTTGCTACTGCTATTTTGAATATGTTCTGCTACTATTTTTACTAATTCCTACTACTATTTTTACTAATTCTACCATTAATTACTCCCACTACTTTTTTTATTTTCTACATTTTTTTTTTTTTTTGTTTATGCTACTAATAATTACTGCTACTACTTTTTATTTTAAGCTACTAATATTTATACTCATGCCAAAACTAAAAACACCAAAAAGGATGTCTTATAAAACTCTCCCTCATATTTAATTTTATACCCCTTTGTAGAGTCGGCACGTAGGTTTTACTTCTGGCTCGCGCACTTAGGTGCGCGCAATTTCGAGCATTCAAAATATAAATTTGTATGATTATTTTTATAAAAATTTGTTACGTAGTGAACTGAAATGGATATGATTTAAACTAGCTCATGTATTTTTTTTTTTTTAATTACAATGGTAAGAATCTAAAATTTTTAAAATTTCATTGATTGTTTATTATTTGTTTAGGTCTTGCAAATGTTCGGTTGGAAGTGCGATTCGGTTCGGTTCGGGCCTAAAAATCGATATTCAGTCGTTCTCTATATCACCAAAATTTTAAGCCTTTTTGTAGTAACTGTTTTTGCAAAGTCGCGCACAGACAGGATCAGAATGTAAACGAGCAGATTTGTTTCTATAAATTTCTTGTAGTAATGCCAGTAATTTTTCTTTTAGTATTTTACACAAATGTTCACATTAATGTAGTACATTTCTATGTGACTCCGAAATGCAAGTGATTGGAAATGTAAAAAAAGCGGAACAAATTACCACAAGGCACATCGCTCAGCTGCTATTTAACGATAAAATCGAAAAATCCCAGCATACACGGTTTTTTTTTTTAGGTTAAACCAATATTGATGCGGGTTAGTAAATCTCTTAGCTTCCGGTTTAGTGCACGCAAATGAAATAGAAAGTATGCCACCATACCGTTAGGACTTCTATCTAAGCTATTCAAGCTCCAATTAAAGCATTACGATTTCGATTCACATTAGTCCGTTTGCGACACACAACACGGCGGCCAACTCACATTTGCTGCTAATTAGTTTTGTATGCAATCAAATAGAGAGAGAGAGATAGAAAAAAAAATTGTCTTCCTAGTTGATGTAACCGCTTTTAGCGAAATCGCACTACATAGTAACTCAATATTTTTAGCTACATTGCGTATGTAATTGTGTAAATGTGTGCGTGTGTGTGTGTGTGTGTGTGTGTGTCGATCTATTGTACCGAGGAGTAACTGAGTATCTGTAATAACCACAAAAGCAACCGCACACAAATAAATATTTGCCAATACCTATACTTATCTATTGTATAGCAACGCCTCATATTGTATGTACAATATTTGATACTCCAGCGGTGTGTTCTAAATACACACACACACACACATACTTTACATACTACAAAAGTTAAATAGCGAAATTTCCCTGCGGTTATCGTTATTTCCGCACAAATTTACCATTCGTTCAGTGGGCATCCGTTAGTTAAATGATTGCGATTTAGCTGCTTCAATTGTCTGCTGTGCACATCAGGTTTGTTTTTTTTTTTTTTGTTTTTTGGTTAATTTTTTTTCCGCGGCTTCATTTATTGCCTCCATACTATGGGGTAGTTGAGACAAAATTTGGTCACAATTATTTTTTAACATTCTTAAATCTAAGCCATATCGAATGAAAAGTACTAAGAGCGTGAATTTGAATACATCAATGCACTGTAGGTGATTTGATGAAGTTTTTAGCAAAAATTTATTATGGCTTAACAAGTCAATGATTTTAAAAAGCTTAAGTTATTTAGTGACTGACATACATTCTCCCACATTTTCCCATAAAAACATGTTTAACCCTTACCGGCCCCTTAACCCTTAATTTATGGTTTGATTGACAAAAGCTTGAATGCATCTTGCTTTTAAAATGAAAAAAAGAACCAATTAACTTAGTTGGTATATAGTGGGTTATTTTCCGTTCGGATTCGGCCAAAAAATAGCCGAACTTTGGTTAAGCATTTGTAATTTAATATAAGAATTTTATAACATTTTACTTGTAATATATTTTTCGTTTAAAAAAAGTTAAATTGCACTTTCGGATTTATATGATAGCAGTAATAATACTGAAAGAAAAAATGCATTCCGAATTGGACACTTTTCCCAAGAAAATTATAAAATATTTGGATATTTTTTAAGCCCGGTTGCAAGGTGGAAATATCAATAAGCCTTAATTTTTATATTTCAATATACAAGTACTAAATTCCGAACATAAAAATTACATAAATATGTTTGCTCGTTCATTTGATAAAGTGGAATGACTGTTATCTAAATTAATGTATGTATGTAGCCTTTTCCAATAATAGTTTTTAATAATTCATTGTTTTTTCACTGTTTTAAACACTGAAAATTTGCGATTCGGTTTAGTTCGGCCTTAAAAATCGGCGGTTGGTCGTTCTCTAGTAATTTAAAAAAAATGTTCTCAAATTTTCTTTCCATCTATCAGACAATCAACAAAAACATTTAACTTCTTCTGAAAAGTACTCTGAATTGCGAAAAAGCAGCGACTCTTAAAGTAAACAAACTTTAAACAGCTTCTAGCTTTCTCTCTTTATTATCTTCTTCCCTCCAAGGGGCAACTAGATTACTATTGTCAATATCAAGATTACCTACATATCAAACCAATTTTCTCAAAAAATCACAAAAAATCGCAAAGTTATATTTTCCAAAATAACTCACAACGCTACATGTTTCAATACAAAATAAATAAAAAAGAGTGAACAAGCGCAAAATTTTATGCATACTAAAAGTTTAAACTACACAAAAAATTAAAGCTTCATATTAAATAAAAAAATATTTTACATAACTTAAAACCACTCACTTGGTTTATTTTTAACTATGTAGTAGTAAAAATCCAAACATTTTGTGCTCACGTAAATGACACATTACAAAGATATCAAAACTGTTATAGTTTTCATATGCATACTTTTAGGCTGAATGCAATGGAATTAGCAGTAAGAGCGATATGAGGTGAGTAATTGATCGGTTAGTTTTTATATATTTGATATTTTGATTTATTTTTTCGATAATTGCGTTGTATAAGAAATTTTGAACAATAGAGTACCATGGTATTTTTCTAAAAGGGGACATTCTTCAGGTCATTTTAGCTGACCATACTTTTAAACCATCTAACTTTCTTTAAGCGCACTTAAAGGTTAACAGTGGGTATTTGTATAACAAGTAATCAACTTTTAACAGTTACTGTTGTTAACTGTTGTAAAAAATTAAACATTTCATATTTTCACTTTGAACCGCTGTCATACCTTCCTCCACTATTTTCTTTTAAAATTATTTCAGAAGGCATTACAAGTGTCAGCTAATATTTGCTAAGCCTAGCTACTTCTTTCCGACATTCGACTAAAATTTTGAAAAAATTATGGATGGAATTGTGCCGTCGTGTTAAAGTGTAAATATGATATTTTCCCCTTTTCATAAGGAACAACATTTCCTTGACATCATAGCAGTAACTCTTAAATTTTTTTTTATTTTTGGTGTACAGAGACCCATTGTGACCACCTTAAGCTTGAATTGCAATTAAAAGGAGCTCAGGTATGTGCAGCACAGATCATCTGCACGATGTCTCCTTTCAGGAAAATATAACGGTTACCTTCTTGAAAAATTTCTGTTGATGTGTTATGAAACCAAATATTATTGTTTTAAAATAGATAACAAAAAATACTCCGACTCAATCATAGCACGTCACTTCCAAGTGCTGACTTGGCCCACCTACCAAAAATTTTAAAACATTATTTTAAATAAACAAAATGCACTTTCATATACAATGACTAAAAACAAAAACAAAAACAAAACAAGCGAAACGGGACTTTTGATCAGAAAATCGGTATAATTTTTCATAGCGCACTAAAGTGACACTCTTATTTAGAAAAAAAATTGTACTACAACTTCCATATCTAGGGACCGAAATTAAAAGTTTTTTATGTAATGCAATTCCGGGGAAAAATATCGTTGCAGAGGAAACTTATCAATGTTCCCGTGAGCCCAGGACCTCCTGTCTATAAAAAAAAATATCAAAAATCAACCAGAATTTTTAGCCACTTGAAGCTGTCACTGTAGTATAATGAAATTAAATGGACTACGAAACTGCATAAAAATTCGAGTTAAAAAGTTTGAAAATTTCATGTAAACTATTGCAATTTGATGATTTTTTGTGAATTTCGTAAACAGTTTATGTTTATAGCTATGCTAAACAATGAGTTATACTCTTATAAAAAAAAACTATTAAAAATAAATTAATAAACATTTGTTGCTTATAACACGCACACACCCCAGCTTTATTCCATGGTAAACAAATAACATTTGTAATTGAAATATTTTTAAAAGGGGTAATTCCTCGTTTAGATATTTCAGTCCTCTTACATTTGATACCAAATTTGTTTAATTTTTTTTAGTATTACGAAAATACTTCTGTTTTGAACTTCAAAATTATTCGACCAAGTTTAATTGTTATTACTGTACTAAGAACAACAAAAAAAGATTCGGGTTGAGTGATTATTTTATTTCAATTAAGATAAAAGTTCGAAAAAAATTTCCTTTTAACGAGTTTTATTATAAAAGTTATAATAGTCCGGGATTTTTCAGCGGTTTTCCCAATAAAATCTCTTTAATCACGATCAGATGAACTATGACTATTCGGCATTTTACTTGCGATTTTGTAACCAGTAGATTTTGCTTCTGAAAATTGTTACCACTTTTAGTAAATAAGATTCTTCCTCAAATGGTAACATTGGCAACAGTTGGTCGAATAAGAATTTTGAATATCTTATATTCCATGCGGCACTGTTGCCACTTTTACCTACAATTCATGAAAACCCGACTGAAATAAATATGTTTAAAAAATCCTTTCGTAGCTCCACTTTGTTTTCAAAAAAACTTTCGAAAGACTATAAACTCAGTTTTTCGCTTCCTTGGTTATGGTTTCTGGGTCTATCTCATGAATGGCTTGACCGATCTTCTCTTTAACCCTTAACAACCCACAAGTGTCTGGCGGACACACTTTTAACTTTATTTTCATATAAAAGCTAAAGTATTTATTTTCGGCCAAAAGTAATTTTATCTATTTTATCCGCATGGTTTTAAGAACCGAAACGTCTAATGAAAACAGGTTTCACATGAATAGTTTAAAATTGATAAACAGTATACCAAAATTGTAGCATATCAACCCACATGTGTCTAATGGACACAGTAAGATTTCGAATGAAGGAGGGTTCTTCATGCATATCTATTTTGCACCATATGGCAGCTTGGGGGCAAATACAACTCTGATTTGAATTTGAAGGTAATCGGAGCAATAATAAAACCAAAGGAAACCGACGGAAAACCAACGAATAGCGAATAAGATAAAAGAAATGGGGATTCCCCTTTTTAGATTTATTTTTCACAAACAAAATAATAGCTCAATTATCGATAGCAACAAAAAAAATGTATTGCAAACTTTGATTCTAAATTCTGGAAATTTTAATAACTGAAGGTTTTAATTTGTGAGCGCTAACTGCAGTGCATTTTATTACTAGTTGGTTTCGTGCGTTGATTTGATACGTTCTTGTCTAAGTAATGGCTAAGAAACTTACATCGGGCGAAATTCAACTTGCTCTTGAAGAAAGTGACGATGAAAATTTGTTCGGTGAGGAATTCGACAGCGAAGATGAGAATTTTGCAGCTGACAGTTGTTCTGAAAGTGAAAGTAATGCAACAGAGTCAGCATCTGAATGTGAAGATGAACAATTATGGAGTGAGAGTGATGATATACCACTGCAGGAGTTCGTCGCAGTTTCTACTTATCAAGGCAAAGATGGAACTATTTGGAAATCTGAACCTGAAAAACAAAGTCGCACTCCCCGGCACAACATAATTGCAGGTGCTCATCATAAGGTGATTCTTCCTCCCGGGCGCAATATAATAGATCCAAAAGACAGCTTTAATCTCTTTTTCACCGATACTGTATTAGAAATTATAGTGAAACACACCAATGCTGAGGCGGACAGAGTTTCACAAAAACAATGGAAAAGAACTGACAAAATTGAAATGCAAGCATTTATAGCACTACTATTGACTATAGGTGTTAATAAACAGGGTGGTATGGATTTTAGAGAAAACTGGGACCCTATATTTGGAAGTCCAATATTTCGTGCTACAATGGGAAAAAACAGATTTGCTTCTTTGCTCCGATTCCTAAGGTTTGATGATAAAAATACTAGGTCTCTCCGAAAGTCAAGAGATAAACTCGCTCCAATTAGAGAATTATGGGAGTGTGTGAATCAAAACTTAAAAAAAATGTATTTACCAGGAGAAAATCGTACAATTGATGAGCAGCTCGTACCTTTTCGAGGACGAGTTTCATTCAAACAATATCTGCCCAGTAAACCTGACAAATATGGAGTGAAAATTTGGTGGATTTGCGACAGTAAAACTAGTTACCCTCTATTTGGCATACCATACCTGGGAAAGGAAGGACAAAATAGGGCGGACAATTTGGCGTTCAACGTAGTCAATCAGCTATGTGAACCATACTTTCGAACTAACAGAAACGTTACTTTTGATAATTATTTTACAAGCCTGAATGTTGCAACATCCTTGGGTCAAAATGGTCTCACAGTAGTTGGAACAATAAGAAAAAATAAGCGTTGTATACCTCCAGCTTTTCAACCCAATAGAAGCCGTGACGTCGAATCTAATCTGTTTGGTTTCTCTACAAATATGACATTGGTATCTTACGTACCGAAAAAGAACCGTGCTGTTATTCTCTTGTCTACGATGCATCATAGTAAACAAATAGATTCGCGTAATAAAAACAAATCTGAAATAAATTTGTACTACAATTCCACCAAGGGAGGTGTTGATACACTTGACCAGATGGTTCATGAATATACAGTTCGACGTAAAACAAACAGATGGCCGGTTGCCTTTTTTCAAAATGTTATAGATGTTGTTGGCATCGCATCGCTTATTATATGGAAAAATGTATACCCTAATTGGAACGAGCAGAAAAAGAATATACAAAGGAAACTTTTTTTACGAGAAATCGTAACTGAATTAGTGACCTCTCAGATACGGAGACGGCACAAGAAAGGATTGTCAAGTTATCATTTAGCAGCCATTAAAGACGTGGTACGATCAGATCAAGGATCATCATCTAAGCAATTATTTGAACCTGTCGCAAAAAGAAAGAAGCGTTGTCACATTTGCCCTTCGAAAATATCCAGAACTTCTAAACAGTGCTGTGATAAATGTAATATGAACGTCTGTTCTGAACATTCTATAAAAACAATTCTTTGTAATATGTGTAAAGAAATTAATATGTAATGGAATAAAATATAACAACATAAAAGTTAATAAAGTTAAGTGCATTTTACTGTTTAATAAGTTTTTTGCATTCAAAATGTCTTTGTATTCTTTCAAATGCCTTAGAATTAAATAGTGTGTCCGCTGGACACTACTGGTCAGTTACGTTACAAAGGCATACTGGGTTGTTTAGGGTTAAGGGTCGGAATCGTAAATAGATCGTTCGCATAACATCGATGATTCACGGCATCATACAGTCTGTCTAGTAGAAGCGTGATCGCCATAACTTGGAAACTATTTGTCCGATTCGTTTCAAATAAACAACATTTTACACATTTATAATATTTTTTGTACGCAATACTTTTAATAACATGGATAGCCACCGCCATTCGCTATTATGGCCTCACACCTCCGACTCATACTTTGCACTAAGTTCTGAGCAAGTTGCCGAAGCAATCGTTTCCAAATCAGCCGAATTTGTCTTGACAACTGTTTTGCTGTCCATTACGTTTTTCCTCTAAGTTTCTGCTTTACTATTGCCCACACATTTTCTATCGGATTGGGATCAGGCGACTGTGAAGGCCAATCTAACACCTCAACACCGTTTTGCTATTTCCACTCTGCACACATTCGACTGCGATGTTTGGGGTCATTGTCTGCTTGCAAAATCCAAGAGTGTCCTCTTCTCCCGAACATCTTCGTAGCTGATGGTAATAAAGCTGTTTGATAAATTTTGTTCATCAAAACCGCATTCAAGTTGCTGGTAAACACGAAAAGGCGTCCAAATCCTTTTTCTGAGAAACATCCCCAAACATGGACCTTCACTGGGTGTTTAACAGTTCGTTGGAGCAATCGATTGTTAGCGGTACACCAAGATCGATTTATGTTACTATTTGCCCAAAATGAAGATTCATCCGTGAATATTACATTATTCCAATTTCGTTCTGAATTGGCGCATGCCCAGACGAGTCTTTTTTCAACGTGTGATGATGAGAGCAACGGTTTTTTAAGAGAGCTGCGGTATTTGACGTCGTTAGCACCTAAACGTTTTCGAATCGTCTCTACCGATATTTGAACAACACTTTTCTCTACAACTTCTTTAGCTTTACGCAACGATAAGCCCGGCTTCGTCGCAAACAAATCAAGGATCTTCTTGTCCTGCTTTGGTGAGGTCTTTTTTTCAGGGCCCCGCCCAGGCAAATCGTCGACATTTTTTACTTCTAAATACCGATTCGTCCACTTCGTTACGAATGACTTCGACTTCTAAATATATTTTGCTGCAGCTAAACGTGACATTTTCGGTAGGGTGTAGACAAAGAAATACAGCTTCAAATTGCTTCTCGTACGCGGAACTCATTTTTTAAAACAAGGTGCACTTGTTGCACAAAAATGATGTCGCTACCAAGGTGCATTCAAATTATTTTGATAACGGCACTCTATGTGCAAATTTTGCCGATCACGCTTCTACTAGACAGACTGTACAATAAAAAAGCTTAAAGGCATCACATCGCTCTGGCTAATTGCCATCATCATACGATTTCCGAACTTGATGAACTTGAAAAACATCGTTTATCATGCCTATGTGACACTGTTCGTTGACTGGAATTGCGTCTCCAGCTATATGAAAGATAGTTTGTGCCCGATTTTTATAATTTTCAGAATTATGTCAATAATATTATTGTAAGTTGATGTATATTGGAACGATTTCTCTTATCAAGTCTGACTTGGAAACAGAGTATCTAGAGTAACGTCTGCTTCGAACAGATTTGGAAAGCAGAAATTTAAATATGGATTTTTGGCCGCAAAAAGTGCTTATTTCAAACATAGTACAATGGCGCATTTAACAAGAAGTCGGCGCATAGACAAACCATGCCTTTTGTGATATTATTTGCTCAGGTGTTATTCTGTTAACACTTCTCCTCTTATTTGTTATTTAATTGCTGACTGCATATGAGTATTGTGAGGAATCTAGTTGTTCAAACGCAATTAATTAACTATTGCAATATGAGCAGGTTATATTTATATAACTTTTTTTATCAAAAACATACAACCTTTCAACACCTTCTAAATTGCCCAAATATGTATATAATAGATCGATTTTTGAAGCTAATAGATCGATTTTTGAAGCTAATAGATCGATTTTTAACAAATAACCTTTTGACCAGCTATTGGTATAGCATGCCCCACAGTGCAACACCTCATTGCCTTGTTTTCACTCACATCTTTGAGCTTTTGGTTTATTTGTGGATGTGGCAATATGACGCAAATCACAGTCAGCTAACCTATTAGAGACTAACCAACTGGCGTTACGTTCCTAGCTCATCTTAAATGCGTTAGTCGTTGCCTTTTATTGCCGTTTGTTCCTATTCGTAGCTCACACTTTGAAATCTAGAATTTTGCACTTGGCGATACAAGAGAATCCCGAAATTAATTAAAGCAAAAAAGAAACATATTCCTAAAAATGTATATGTATCACAAGCTAGTGCAATGCGTTACAGAAGTAAAAAAATAATAAAATTCCATATCAATGCAATTAAAAATATTATACGTCAATTTAAAAAAAAAAACAGAAAACTACAAACAAAACTAGAAGAAAAAGTAAACTTATTACAAAAAGACAGCGAAAAAATTCCGATGGCTTAGGAATGCAGGCAGCACATTAACTTTTAGCATTTATATTTCTGACGTTTAACCCATTGTCTACCAAAAAAAAAAAAAACCAGCATTACATACTCTTCGGATCCATTGCAGCCTAAAATAATCGGTAGATATTTGTTTCTGTTTTTTCATTACTTTGTTTGTCCATTCTGTAAAAAAAATGCTTATCCTGACTAGTTTTTTGCCACAATTTCCAGTAAGAGAGACCCACAAATTGTACGCATTTAAAAGATTTATAGCATATCAATTATATTGTGAAAACTATCAAAGGTCTTTATAATTTGTTCCATAGTGTCAACTCCAGCTTTGGCTTTGCTGTAGTCTAATGTCGGTGATTTCTTAGCAGTCTCTAGTCACCAATAGTGACTTTTCGGTAGTGAGATTGATTTTGAGCCTATTTGGTATTCAATAAGCAACTCAAGTCTCAGTCTAGTCTCAAAATAAAGTCACTAATTTGTCTACTGTTCCTGAGCAGGTCACAAATCAAAGAAATTAAGAAATGTATTGAACAAACGCGAAAATAAAGTAGTACTCGATCTGCCCCTTGGGCGTTCGCTATATTTTGCTTAAATCTTTAAAAAATTGCACTTAATTTTCAAAAAATAAAAATCTATTTGTTTACATTTTCTTACGTATTTAGTTCTGCCATTTTGATCGAATGCGCATTTGGATGAGTAGCTGCATTTATCTACTGTTGATAGTTCTAATTTTGACATACATTTATTTTAAGTAATCAGTTCACATAAAATGCAGTAAAAAGAATTCTGAACGAAAAGGTATATTGTGTGCTATCGATGGCCACATTTTCAATGAGGTTGCTTGTGCATCTCTAGTTGAATATATTATCAGCTGATTGGCTCTACTGCTTTTCCCCATAGTCTCTGGTGAAATTTGCTTGTGACTGTTGCTTACTGAATACCGAAATCCATTCAAGTCACAAAAAGTGTCTCTAATTGAAAGTCTTAAATTTAGAGACTTGAGATGAGACTGAGTTCCAGAACACCGTCATAAAATTGTTGCTGGCTTCTTTTTGGTTCCATTATCGATATTCTGTGGCACACTAAGTAATGTGATAATTTTTCCTCATTTTGGACAGAATTAAGCTATTATTTTATCGCTCTGAAATTCGAATAACCTCAAAAATATGTTGCGGTTCTTAGGATTTTTAAAGCAAGATGGCAAGTGTGGGTTACTTTATCGATTGTTTCTTTTTTCGACTGTAAATCAGATGTTATATTTCCTCCAAAATTTTCTATCTCATTTACTAATCTTTTCAACTGATTTTCACTTTAATTTTTTTCACATAATTCTCCAAATATTCCACCATAAATTTTTTAACTTCCAAGCATATGATGTGACGCTGTTATAAATTACTACTAACTGTTTATCCATTGTCATACTCGAACCTAGTATAAATCCGTCTTGTAATTGAAATTCAAGAAATTGCAATACTTGCGAATTCTTGCACCTCCACTATCAAATTGGATAACTTGGAGTAGTTTTTAAATCTAGCTATTAATTGTGTTCTATTGGTATTACCAAAAACATGACTTCCTTCAATGTTCCATCACTTCTCGGAATACGAAACAAAGATCAAACGATTGCTTACTGTGTCTTGAAATATGTAGGTGTTGGTCATCTCTTTTCTAACGTAGAATTTCCACAGGCAAGCACTTATGGCGTGCTAATCATCCCATTACCGCCAATAAAACTTATACATAGGTTATTGCCCATTTCAATTTTTACATAATTTTGCAATGATTATTAGCCTCAAACGGCATAGTCAGGGAAATTTGTGTCTAGTAATACATTTGATCGGATGATAGTTCCACTAGAATTTTTTCTGTAACAATACGAATTATTTAAAAATGTACATATGGTCAGAAAATAATAAAATACATGGAAATAAACAAAGTCAAGAAATTTCAAAATTGATGACTTAAAAATTACAAAATAAAATGCACGAAATCGAGCGTTGCTTGCATGGTATAGAAATTCGAAGGGAACTCTACTGAACGTTTTTTGCGAATACAGCAGTTTTTTAATATTCGCTTATTTCAAGTATTTAAAACTAAAAAGCCCCAGCAGATATTGTCTCGCCTGTGTATATTTATTAATTCTAGCACCATGAATACGAACGATTATTCGATTATGCGACAGCTATTCGAATAGGGTCGTAAAAGGCCATATTGTTATGGTAATTTTTGGATCCCTGTTTTCCTTCGAATTCTCCAATTGCACCAACCCGTGGATGATGTGAATCTGAGCAACCGATTTCACTACAGAAGGACGAAGAGGGAAGTACTAACAAATGCATAATCTGTAACAAAATTAGATTTGAAAAATTTGATAGAATCAGTCAGAGACTGCAACTTCTTTTTGGAACGAATACAGTTTCTGAAAGCCTTAAAATTTTCTTCCAGGTCAAATTCAAATATGCTTATCATTTTCTTGTCCCATTCGCGCCACATTAGTTTTTTTTTTTTGCTGCAGGTGGTATTCGGCTTCCTTAAGCGAGGGCGTTCCTTATAATAAGCGACCTCCATTTCTAAACCCTTCCAGTAAAGCGAAAATGGATCAGAAGTGTCCATCCTTACAATCTCGTCTATCTTATCGTTGCCTGAAATATTAGATAACCTTACCAAGAGTAAAGTTAACGGTAAAATCGGCTCGTTGAAAGATCTGCGACAGTTAGCTACAGCCTTCAATTTGACATAGTCAGGCGCTTTTAGAGCAGCTTGGCGGTCTGAGTAAATGAAAATATGGCATCTTCTTCTGATTGTAGGTACTCAATAGCCACTTTTCTTGTCACAAGTTTGCCTTGAAAGACACTACAATGGTCTAGTAGGCGGAATGATTTTTAGATTTTTAGTTGCTCGTTTAAAAGGCGCCACTAATTTTGTTTTCAAATTTTTAATCAACCGCGCCGAACCGAGGATACTCATTTAAATTGGGAAACCTCTAGCCCACAAATTCTTGTAATAATGATCCTGAACATGCCGACACGTAGTAGTCTGTTACACGCAGTAGCCTTATATTTTCTAATATCATGGTATGTCTGCTGTGTGTTACAACCTTATAATACTTATGGGTAGGATCTTGTGCGAAAACTCCACTAATGCTGAGAAGCGCCGGTCTTGCAATTTGTCGCATAGAATAATAAACCCCGGAAATTCTTCTACATCACCGCGTGGACTAAAATTTCTAGTTCACCATTTGTGATTAATCTAAGTAATAATTCTTTACAAATTCGGCTATTTATAAAAAATTAAAAAAAAAAATCAATCTGGTCGCGCGATTCCCAATTCTAAATTTTATTAAAATTACCCACAAACTTTAATATCGTTCGTAGGTAAAATGATCCCTATATCCTAACCATTATCTGCGAATGTCGCCATCAGCAACTGGATCATCAAAGACGTTCCCAAAACTATTTACAAATTGCTGATGGAGGAAAGAGAAGGCTTCTTTTGAAAATAAATATCAACACACCTTCCTAAAACTTCCTAAGACGCCACTAGTACTACTTTTGTTCCCATCGAAACCATCGGGTTTGCAATGACTAGCCACTTATTCGTCGTCTTCTCCGCCATCTTCCTTACCACAGAGAGCAGCGGCATTGCTCGTAATGAAAACAAATATATCTGTAACATCGGTACACCTAGCATTTTGCAAACGAATCTGCCATCTCAAAGCTAACGCCCAGCATATCGTTTAGCATCGCCGCTAAGAGCTGATAGCAGTAACCGTGCATCGGTATTGAATACTCTCGACGTGAGGATGAATCAGCCGCTAGTAGTTAGTAATGTAATATTTTACAACTGTTACACTCCATGAACTGGCGATACTTTCAATACCCCAAAATCCACAACTCAACTCCTGTGCTTCAGCTATCAAAATAGGGAAACTGGCAGTTGAATTTCTCGTTCGCATATGCAGCCACATTTTGCAGCATTTTAAAAATCGCAGAAAAGAGTGGCACACATGTCCCCCCTCTCTCCAGAGATGATGGTGCATGGCATCGGTGTAGCCCAACAACGAAAAAGAGATGATTGATGATACCAGCGACATGCTCCGTCCGACTCTATTGCCGCTGCTGGCCGGCCAAGTTGATGATGAATGCTGCTGTGGCGGGTGTTCAGGAAACCACCAACTTCCTACTGAAAGCTAAATGGCAACCAATGTTGCTCCAATGTACGCCGCCCTGCGGCAGTCACACCTGTGCGGCGTACACATCTGTGGCGAAGAGTAGTTAAGGACAGCGATGACGATAGGGCTGATTCATTTTACCTGATTGCTTGCTGGACCTAAAGCATTGCTAGCACGCATGACTTGCACCTATGGCTGTGTATGGATTTGTGTGTGTGTGTAGATATGTACATACATACATACTACATGTGCTTTTGCAAATGTCCATAAGGCCAACGTCTGAAGCTCGCAAACCGCCACTGGCTGCACACCTGGGGAAATACATACGTGCGGCTGCACACACACACGCACACACACACACACAGGAATGTTCGAATGGAAAAATACGCTTTTATGTTTGAATATGCGCTTATCTTATTTGACTGCTGTTGATAAGTGTCATGCTGCATTCCGACGCTATGGACATACCCACTCGGTTTTTATGGCGGTATCATCTGGTCGGTCGGCGAACTCCTGGCACACAACTTTCACAACGCAGCGCTTAGTTTGAACGCGTGCAGGATAAATTAAACAGCAAAAACAAGACAAAAATTTTCATAGAGTTTCACAGACTTGCACCATCGCCACTGCCGCGTTCAACTAATTTGTGATTGTGAGGTTTAAGTTATGTTTTTGGACGCGCCGGCACTTCGGGCACGTTGTGCGTCCATGTGTGTGTATGTTTGTGTGTGTTCCAACTTATGCTCGTATGAGTACTCTCTAGATACACTACTTCTAGTGTAAACATTCGCTTTTACTTTTGCTTTTGCTTAAATCTGCTTTTTAGGTTAAATCATCATTGAGGCACCACAATTTAGTATCACACACATACTCTCTAATTTAAATAAATAATGGTAAATCTTCAAAGCTTCAGTCAAATGAAATTAAAAAATAATAATTAGAAAATACACTAGACTAGAAGTTAATTTAAAAGTTCAGATGGAATGTAAATAAATCGCATACTCGATGCCTTTGTCACAAAAGAATTAATTAAGGAAAGTAAGGTAAAAATCAGGATTTTTAGAACGTTGAAAAAAATTAAGGTTATGTTATTTAGAAAACAAAATCAATAGTTATGACCGCTATTTAAAATGTCAAATAGTGGAGATCATGAGCAAGTCAACATGAAGATGAAGATGAAGACTGAAGACTGAAGACTGAAGATGAAGATGAAGATGAAGATGAAGATGAAGATGAAGATGAAGATGAAGATGAAGATGAAGATGAAGATGAAGATGAAGATGAAGATGAAGATGAAGATGAAGATGAAGATGAAGATGAAGATGAAGATGAAGATGAAGATGAAGATGAAGATGAAGATGAAGATGAAGATGAAGATGAAGATGAAGATGAAGATGAAGATGAAGATGAAGATGAAGATGAAGATGAAGATGAAGATGAAGATGAAGATGAAGATGAAGATGAAGATGAAGATGAAGATGAAGATGAAGATGAAGATGAAGATAAAGATGAAGATGAAGATGAAGATGAAGATGAAGATGAAGATGAAGATGAAGATGAATATGAAGATGAAGATGAAGATGAAGATGAAGATGAAGATGAAGATGGAGATGGAGATGGAGATGAAGATGAAGATGAAGATGAAGATGAAGATGAAGACGAAGACGAAGACGAAGACGAAGATGAAGATGAAGATGAAGATGAAGATGAGGATGAAGATGAAGATGAAGATGAAGATGAAGATGAAGATGAAGATGAAGATGAAGATGAAGGTGAAGATGAAGATGAAGATGAAGATGAAGATGAAGATGAAGATGAAGATGAAGATGAAGATGAAGATGAAGATGAAGATGAAGATGAAGATGAAGATGAAGATGAAGATGAAGATGAAGATGAAGATGAAGATGAAGATGAAGATGAAGATGAAGATGAAGATGAAGATGAAGATGAAGATGAAGATGAAGATGAAGATGAAGATGAAGATGAAGATGAAGATGAAGATGAAGATGAAGATGAAGATGAAGATGAAGATAAAGATGAAGATGAAGATGAAGATGAAGATGAAGATGAAGATGAAGATGAAGATGAAGATGAAGATGAAGATGAAGATGAAGATGAAGATGAAGATAAAGATGAAGATGAAGATGAAGATGAAGATGAAGATGAAGATGAAGATGAAGATGAAGATGAAGATGAAGATGAAGATGAAGATGAAGATGAAGATGAAGATGAAGATGAAGATGAAGATGAAGATGAAGATGAAGATGGAGATGAAGATGAAGATGAAGATGAAGATGAAGATGAAGATGAAGACGAAGACGAAGACGAAGACGAAGATGAAGATGAAGATGAAGATGAAGATGAAGATGAAGATGAAGATGAAGATGAAGATGAAGATGAAGATGAAGATGAAGATGAAGGTGAAGATGAAGATGAAGATGAAGATGAAGATGAAGATGAAGATGAAGATGAAGATGAAGATGAAGATGAAGATGAAGATGAAGATGAAGATGAAGATGAAGATGAAGATGAAGATGAAGATGAAGATGAAGATGAAGATGAAGATGAAGATGAAGATGAAGTTGAAGATGTTGTCTCTTTGTGTCCATTTAATTAATTTAAGTCTCAACTGAATGAGCAGTTTGTTAATAATAATCCCTTAATAAAAAAGGGACTTTAAAGGCTTCCATGGTACACTCGTGAACTCAAATATTTAGCTTAAGAAAACGCGATAACAGTTTTTCAAAAAATTCAAAACTTCCAACAATCGCATTTTTTTCTGAGTTTCGGCAATATCAACGCAATTCAGTTGTTTAAATAAGTTACCTTCACAATAACTACATTTATGCTTAGCAGTTGAATATAACCAAAAATCCCATCGGCATTACAGCAAATCAAAGAAGTCAATTTCTTGGGCTCTATGGGCAGCAAGTCTGAGTGAAAAATTGATGAGCTCATTACCCGAATTTGCTTGTTACACAAACGTTTTTTAAAAGTTTTTGATAAAAGGCTTGTCATTTTTCGAAAATTAAAGACGTTTTTGTTAAGATAAATCCTACAATTATTATATATTTTAATATTAAATTTGTTTTTTTTTATTATAAACGTGTGAGTATGTTCGACGGATTTGTATAAAGTTTGTATAAAAAAGCAATAATCAATTAAATAAATGATGTAATTTAATTTGGCTAAGATTTGGCATATAACGAAAGGAGTTCAATAAACCTCAATTTCCAAAATGTTTTGAAAGAAGGTTTAAAGGTCAATTAAGTGAGTATCAAACTAAAAAAAAACATGTGAGCACACTAAATTTCAAAAATCTTTTTGGAGAGTTGCCACTTGTTTATAAAATTGATTAAAATAATAAAAAAGTCAAGGCAAATATTGAAATGCGAAGGAGTTTTACGAAAGATTTATTTTGAAAATACCTTGGAGAGGGTTGCCACATAGATATTTAAAAAATGTAAACTGAATGGGACTAAAATAAAGAAGGCTTATAACATGTCTGCATGGCAATGAAAAAAAGTTATTTTCGGGAGATGTTTTCAATATTAAATATGGCATTACTAACTGGTTTTTATTTACCTTTTTACTCTAAGGAAATCCAGTAACTGGAATAGAAAAAATAAAATCTTCGCTCTGGGCACACCAAGCAGAGCCGCTATTTATAAATAATCCATTCTTCACCACGATTTTCATATTCCTTCTTTTATACTAGTGACGGCAAATCATAGATTTTTTTCGCAAAAAGTTATCGAACACAGAGTTGCTCATGAAAACACAACAAAAATTAAAAAAAAAACATTGGTTTAGATAATACAAAATTAACAACTATATGTGTACTAAAATTTTTTACCTTTGGTGAAATTTTTTATTTCCGGTTGATTTAGGATGTTACAAACAACAGTTATGTGAACAGAGTATAAACAAAACTCTTAAGGAGACGAGGTTCATTAAATGAGTGATAGTGGTAGAGGAAAGCAGGAAGCTTCGTTTAGTCTAGTCTCGCTTTTGTTCTCTAGAACGTCAAAAAAGCAAAGACTGGCAGTTCAGAATCGAAATATCAAAAAAATAATCAAGATTGCTATTCTACTGATATCATCTCTTTAGAAAGGCTTTAAAAAGTGTGGTTTGATTCGTACTATATACTCGTCACGGAAATATTTGTCTTAAAATTGTAATACACATCTAAATTATTTAACGGAACATTTATTTGTTTCTTTTGTGGATTGGCATACAGTTGTCGTCCGATATAACGAATTCCTAAAAAACAAACGATTTTTGATATGAAGAAGTATAGCAAAAGCTAGTTTTGTTTATTGCTTAATTTACATAGAAGCACTCATTTATACCTCTTGAGTAAAGCTCAGAGAAAAGTAATGTATCGATATACATATGTACATACTATATATACTTATGTGTTTTTTTTTGTATCGAAATTATTAGAGTTGGTACGATAAGCACCAGAATATCTTATGTGTGCTTGCAAACCCACTAGCCTCACTTAACTGATCTTTACCTATCTTTAAAATAAGTTCAGCTTTTATCTAATTACTTGAACGATTACTTGAAGAGCATCAAATTTTAAATCAGTTTCAGCCGTACCTTGATCATCCATTATTATTACTACTATTAAAAATAGCAGTTCTAGTATTGGAAAATAGTAGTGGAAATTATTAAAAATGGTAGTGGTAACCATTCGTAAAAATAGTAGTAGTAATAAGTAAGAGGATTCAAATATAGAAGTAGGCATTAGTAAAGATAGTAGTAGTATTTAGTATTAGCGCTAGTCAAAATAGTAGCAAGAATGAGTAAAAATAGTAGTAGAGATTAGTAGTTGTAGTAGTAGCAGGTACAAATAATAGTAGAAAATAGTAGGACTTAGTAAAAACACGAGTAAAAGTAATAATAGCAGTTAGTAGTAGTGGCAGATTAATCGTAGTAATGGTAACAGTAGCTGTAGTAGTCATTGGGATAGTAGTAGTAGTAGCAATAGTAGAAATAGTAGTAGTAGTCCATCTAAAAAATCGTTGGAACCCATCCTTGTGGCTTGTAATCCCATCATCAATAACGCCGGCCAACGAACTAATCAAGGCGAATATCTTCTTCTTCAATTATATTTTCATTTTTCCTTTCCTTGTGACATCCTAAACACGAAAGCTAATACCATCCATTCCTTTATTTACTTTTATCGTGACATTCTAAAATAGTTTGTTTGCGTTATGCCACCACCTTGCATAAATTCGCTTTTTAACTTATGATCTCGCAGTCGGTAAGCGGATTCGTTTTACATTTTGAGTGGGGAAATCCACGCCGCACCTGATATTGGCAATTACGACAAGAGCCAAGCTAAAACGGTTTTAAGTGGCTGTGGAAAATATCTTATATAGCGATGTTCCACTGTATTTGCTCAACTATTAAACGGAAAATAAACATGAAAATGTAAACAAACACAACTGTACACATACCAAAAGAAATAAACACGCTATGCTCTAGTTGACTGTCTCACATGTTTTATTTTTAAAGAAACGGTAACTGAAAATGCAACAAAAAAATTGGATAATACGATTCTGGGGCAGACATACTTAAGACTTGGCCTATTTTAAGGCGCCAAATTTTTGCTATCGATCACGTTTAAAGAAATTAGAGATTCCAGTTAGTCTTTATATTAAAAAAAAATAGTAACGAAAATAGTAAATATATTTGATAATTCTCATCATTATTTGATACTGCGATCGTTTAGATTGAGACCGAAAAACTTCACCAGCTGCTTCTCTTTTTGTGATGAGCGGTATGCTGATATTTCGTTTTCAGAGAACTGTGTGAACGCTATTTCCTAATTAGAGAAAAATTTAGACGAAACGAAATTTAAAATCATATAAAGGTAGTTTTTTTCATAAGAATAAGGTATTGATATATAAACATGAATAAAAACCCTGCAGTAAAAAAGTATCAATTGCTAAAGCTAACTATTTTTGTATGGCGATGTCCGAGAAAAAGTCAGCCCTGGTTACATCATTTAAAATGAAAGCGAATATTTTTTAAACACCCAGAAACACATTTTAGATTAGTAACTACCAAAGGCTAATTTGGGTTAGATAATAGTTAGACAGTAGTTAGCTGTCAACAAATGCAGAGGTAACCAGGGATGACTTTTTTTCGGGCATCGCCATACACAACTAATTAGCTTTTCTCAAAGTAAATGTACAATTAATAGTCAGTGCTAGTATATTCGTAAATAGATTAAAGTTAGGTTTAAGCTGTATTCACTTTCTGTAGGGAAATTATATTAAAAAAGCGAGATTTTTAAAACACAGGTACAGTTATATGAAAAATAATAGGGACACGACATTTTGGACCAGTTTTGCCTGTTCTTCTTTTGTTTGTTATTTTTTGTTTTTGTAAAATTTTTGATCATTATGTATAAATCCACACAGCAAGGTTTGTAGAAAGAGTGGGGAAACTCAACCAAATTTCATAAAATTAAAAAAAATGTAATTCTAATTTTTATAGACATGAAACTGTTCATTAAATTTAATTACATAAAAGTGCAAATTCCAATCAACTGAAAATTTCGGTGTATCATACTTCATACTAATATTATAAATGCGAATGTAAGTTTGTTTGTTGCGCTTTCACGCAAAAACTACTTAACCGATCATCATGAAACTTTGCACATATACTCTTGAAGGTATTAGAAGTAACATAGGATACTTTTTATTAAAAAAAAATAAAAATTGTTTGTCAAAATATCGTCAAATTTAGCTACTTCAACGCCATCTAGCATCACAGTAATGAAGTTTCAACCCTGAATACTGTAATACCGGCCGACTGTATTACCGACGGTGACGACAATATCTAATTCAATATCTAATTCAATTGAATATAGTTTCAACTGTTTCTAATTTTTCTATATTTATTGTTATTTTCTTCTGTCGTTACATGCAGTATAAAACTATTTAAATTTTTGAGGTTATCCGTAATTTTTGTGGTTAGCTGTTACATTATTATTTTAGATCTTACTCGCTGATGTTAATTCTTACTCTGCTTTTATTTGAAAAAATGCTTCGGAAGCGGAAATCTGGTCTATCCAAAAATTCATCGCGGGCCCGTGCCGCAAAAGTTGCACGAAATCAAGAAACTTCGGCTCACGCAGAGCTGAGAAGACAACAACAAGCTGAGCGACAAAGAGTTTTGAGAGCAGCTGAAACGCCTCTTCAGGCACGAGTTCGTTTAGAAAGACAAGCTGCACTGCAGACAAATAGAAGAGCGATAGAAACACCAGAACAATCGCAGGCGAGAAGAATTCATAATGCAGACATGCAGACCACGTGCCGCCGAAATGTCATGCGTAATGATTGGGCTGTATTTAATGGTACTGGGTTTCAATATGATCCTTCAATTGAATATCATAATAATCCATTGATTGTTATTGGCTCAATGAATAAAAAATGTCAGTACTGGGATGCTTTTAAGTGGAAAGATGAAACTGCTGGAATGTGCTGTTCCGGTGGTAAAGTTTCACTTCCATTACTTGGTGAACCAAAAGAGCCTTTGAAAACTTTATTATTAAATGTTACAGATGAGTCAAAGCAATTTCTAAGCAAAATAAGAAAGTATAACTCTTGCTTTCAAATGGCATCCTTTGGAGTTGATAAAGTGATAAGAATGTCCGGGTTTTCACCAACTTTTACTATACAAGGACAGATATATCATCAAATTGGATCACTATTTCCAGAAGATGATGATCAGCATAAATTTCTGCAGGTCTACTCTATAGGTGATGAACAAAATGAAGTAAATCGTCGTTGCCAATATATTGAAGGAGTAGAAAGAGAAACGGTATTGAAAATTCAACGAATGTTACACAGTCACAATGTTTTGGTAAAAATCTTTAAAAGTGCGATAGACAACTGGCCTTCAGACAACTACAAAGTTATCATTCATGCTGATCGAACTCCACGTGGCGAACATGAAAGGCGTTATAATGCGCCGATGGTCAATGAAGTTGCTGTTTTGGTTACTGGTGACCCGAGCTCTCCACGAGACAATACGCTAAAGCGTGTAGCTGATACTCATAAATTCTATGATGCTTTGCAGTACCCATTAATTTTCAGTAAAGGAGAATCTGGATATCATTTTAATATTCCAGTCATTAATCCAACAACGGGACAACCAATTTCAAATAAAAAAGTTTCCTGCATGGACTTTTATGCGTATTGCATGATGCTTCGAGAGCATGACTTCAACCTTCTTCTGCGTACAAGTCAACTTTTGCATCAATTCTTGGTAGATATGTATATTAAAGTAGAGAGCGAACGTCTTCGTTACATTTCTCTAAACCAGACAAAATTACGAGCTGAAAATTACATATATTTACAAGATGCGATTAGCGCAGACAATAATATCAGACCTAACGACATTGGAAAAATGGTTATTTTGCCGTCCACTTCTGTGAACAGTCCCCGTTATCTCCATGAGTACACGCAAGACGGATTTTCTTATGTACGAACTTACGGAAGGCCTGATCTCTTCGTAACTTTTACATGTAATCCTCCGTGGCATGATATAACTCAAGAGCTTATGTCTGGGCAAAAGGCCACTGATCGACATGACATAGTTGCCCGCGTATTTCGATTAAAGGTCCAAAAGTTAATGACCGTTGTAACAAAAGGAAAAATATTTGGAGACGTCCTGTGCCATATGTACTCTATTGAATGGCAGAAACGAGGTCTACCACATGTGCACATATTAATTTGGCTAAAGTAGAAGCTACTTCCTAATCAAATTGACAACATAATTTGCGCTGAAATTCCAGATCCAGAAGAAGATAAAAATCTGTATGACACGGTTATTAAAAATATGATACACGGTCCCTGTGGAGCTCGCAATCCAGCGTCACCTTGCATGCAAAATGGCATGCATACTTATTTAATTGCTCCACTGCGGGCGAAGCCGCGGGTAAAAAGCTAGTAATGACTAAATTTAATAATAAAGCTAATAAAATGGAGGTGTTCACATACTATAAGTTTTAATGGTTTTTGAATATTAGTTCTAGGCGGGGTTTTTCAATAATTTACACTCACTGGTAGTTTATTAAATGATTCGTCGCCGCAAATAACGTTGTAGGCGACAAAGTTCTAAAATTTCAGGAATAGAAGAAGAAAACGTTGTTAAATTTTGCAGTGTTAAGTTGAGGAAAACGGATTTGACAACATTTATAATATATACATATGTATCTATAACTCAATGGCGGCTTAAAAAATATTCCGTTAAGCGCCGCATCTTCGTTGATTACGCTTTCTATGTTTTCACAATTGGATGTAGTAAATAAAATAATATCTCTTTTATTAAATTTTTTTATTTTAACATAAAAATGAAGAAGTTTTAATAATTAATGGGTTTGTTTACAAGTAAAAGGTTTTAAAAAAGTTATACGTTTACGCAAAGTTGCAGTTCTTTCAATTGACAAAACCAAAAATTGGAGAACTGAAATTAAAAATTGACAGTTGTCATTTTTACTGCGCCTAAAACTATGAGGCAACATATAACATATTAAGTAGGGCGTAACTACTACAATGTCTGTTGATATCATTAAAGGGTTGAACACCATTTGTGTCACATAGTTTAAGGCGCAGTAAATATGACAACTGTCAGGGTGGTGAATTTTATCAGTGTATGTGCATAGGACGACTGTAAGATTTTTCCTGTAATGCTACTCTAGTAGTAGTCCGTAGGTATCTTACGCTGAAAGGATTTATACTTATTGTAGTATAGTTGAGAATGAATAGCTTTATAATTTTTGAAAACGAAACATTAGGTTGGTTCGATATTTTTTTCTTTTCAATATAATTCGGATATGGGCAAAAAGTGCTTTTGGGATATCTAGAAAGCACATGCAGATTACTTTCAACCGGAAGGAGCTAAGTATACAATTTTGATAATATTATAATAATTTCAGTCAACCACTGATGATTATGAGAAAGCTATTTAGTCCCACACATAATTAATTGTTCCACTGTCTTTAATAATAAAAGCAATTTGCGAATGTACACCGTCAGTAAAAAATAAAAAAATCTGATTATCATTATTAAATACTAGCTTTTTACCCGCGGCTTCGCCCGCAGTGGAGCAATTAAATAAGTATGCATGCCATTTTGCATGCAAGGTGACGCTGGATTGCGAGCTCCACAGGGACCGTGTATCATATTTTTAATAACCGTGTCATACAGATTTTTATCTTCTTCTGGATCTGGAATTTCAGCGCAAATTATGTTGTCAATTTGATTAGGAAGTAGCTTCTACTTTAGCCAAATTAATATGTGCACATGTGGTAGACCTCGTTTCTGCCATTCAATAGAGTACATATGGCACAGGACGTCTCCAAATATTTTTCCTTTTGTTACAACGGTCATTAACTTTTGGACCTTTAATCGAAATACGCGGGCAACTATGTCATGTCGATCAGTGGCCTTTTGCCCAGACATAAGCTCTTGAGTTATATCATGCCACGGAGGATTACAGGTAAAAGTTACGAAGAGATCAGGCCTTCCGTAAGTTCGTACATAAGAAAATCCGTCTTGCGTGTACTCATGGAGATAACGGGGACTGTTCACAGAAGTGGACGGCAAAATAACCATTTTTCCAATGTCGTTAGGTCTGATATTATTGTCTGCGCTAATCGCATCTTGTAAATATATGTAATTTTCAGCTCGTAATTTTGTCTGGTTTAGAGAAATGTAACGAAGACGTTCGCTCTCTACTTTAATATACATATCTACCAAGAATTGATGCAAAAGTTGACTTGTACGCAGAAGAAGGTTGAAGTCATGCTCTCGAAGCATCATGCAATACGCATAAAAGTCCATGCAGGAAACTTTTTTATTTGAAATTGGTTGTCCCGTTGTTGGATTAATGACTGGAATATTAAAATGATATCCAGATTCTCCTTTACTGAAAATTAATGGGTACTGCAAAGCATCATAGAATTTATGAGTATCAGCTACACGCTTTAGCGTATTGTCTCGTGGAGAGCTCGGGTCACCAGTAACCAAAACAGCAACTTCATTGACCATCGGCGCATTATAACGCCTTTCATGTTCGCCACGTGGAGTTCGATCAGCATGAATGATAACTTTGTAGTTGTCTGAAGGCCAGTTGTCTATCGCACTTTTAAAGATTTTTACCAAAACATTGTGACTGTGTAACATTTCTACTCCTTCAATATATTGGCAACGACGATTTACTTCATTTTGTTCATCACCTATAGAGTAGACCTGCAGAAATTTATGCTGATCATCATCTTCTGGAAATAGTGATCCAATTTGATGATATATCTGTCCTTGTATAGTAAAAGTTGGTGAAAACCCGGACATTCTTATCACTTTATCAACTCCAAAGGATGCCATTTGAAAGCAAGAGTTATACTTTCTTATTTTGCTTAGAAATTGCTTTGACTCATCTGTAACATTTAATAATAAAGTTTTCAAAGGCTCTTTTGGTTCACCAAGTAATGGAAGTGAAACTTTACCACCGGAACAGCACATTCCCGCAGTTTCATCTTTCCACTTAAAAGCAACCCAGTACTGACATTTTTTATTCATTGAGCCAATAACAATCAATGGATTATTATGATATTCAATTGAAGGATCATATTGAAACCCAGTACCATTAAATACAGCCCAATCATTACGCATGACATTTCGGCGGCGCGTGGTCTGCATGTCTGCATTATGAATTCTTCTCGCCTGCGATTGTTCTGGTGTTTCTATCGCTCTTCTATTTTTCTGCAGTGCAGCTTGTCTTTCTAAACGAACTCGTGCCTGAAGAGGCGTTTCAGCTGCTCTCAAAACTCTTTGTCGCTCAGCTTGTTGTTGTCTTCTCAGCTCTGCGTGAGCCGAAGTTTCTTGATTTCGTGCAACTTTTGCGGCACGGGCCCGCGATGAATTTTTGGATAGACCAGATTTCCGCTTCCGAGGCATTTTTTCAAATAAAAGCAGAGTAAGAATTAACATCAGCGAGTAAGATCTAAAATAATAATGTAACAGCTAACCACAAAAATTACGGATAACCTCAAAAATTTAAATAGTTTTATACTGCATGTAACGACAGAAGAAAATAACAATAAATATAGAAAAATTAGAAACAGTTGAAACTATATTCAATTGAATTAGATATTGAATTAGATATTGTCGTCACCGTCGGTAATACAGTCGGCCGGTATTACAGTATTCAGGGTTGAAACTTCATTACTGTGATGCTAGATGGCGTTGAAGTAGCTAAATTTGACGATATTTTGACAAACAATTTTTATTTTTTTTTAATAAAAAGTATCCTATGTTACTTCTAATACCTTCAAGAGTATGTGTGCAAAGTTTCATGATGATCGGTTAAGTATTTTTTGCGTGAAAGCGTATGATTGAATGAGATGAATTCAACAAGTGTCGTGTGTTGGAAATTACTGTAGAAAATCACATTCGACGGAATCGTTCGTAACTTTGAGTTGGAAGTCTTTTACTGGAAACCGTCTGGCATATATTCAGTTTCTTCTAATAACTATTCTTCTCTGTCGCCTATTTTGTTGTATTATTATTCTTTTAACTACTGGCTGTCTTCTTCTGCGTGTTATTCTTTTTATTTTCTTTACCAATTTTATACGTTTTCTTCTGGCAGTGTTATTATTGTTGGTACCACCCGCCGCAGCTGGTAGTGCTGGAGGAGCTGCCGCTGCTGGAGGTGCTGGAGGTGTTGGGGATGTCGGAGTCGTTGACGCGGTTGCTGAGCTTGGTGAGGTTCCTGAGCTTGGTGAGGTTGCAGAGCTTGGCGATGTTGGCGATGTTGGCGAAGATGGATAAGATGCTTGAGCATTCACTGTGGGCCAACTTGTGGTCGTCACGTAAAAAACGCCCACCAAGAATACAACACTTAAAAGTCTCATGACTACTTTCGACTATGCTCTAGAGTAAGTCAATGTTCGACTGTGTTATCTGCGAAAACTTTCACAATTTTTATGCTTAAACTATTGACATTACCTTGGTATAAATACTCAACTCAACTATGTGTCTTAAATGCAAATTTATCATTTCCGATAACTACTGGAATATTACTATGTATTTGGTTAGCAGTTATTTTACATTGAAACATCTGTATAACCAAGTATAAAACAATGCGTAAAAAATGTACATATGTCAAACGTTCACGCGTAGTTTCAGAAAAAAACAAATAAATAAAACGCAGTCTAGATATTCGCTATGGGATCGGAAGTATCGATATGCTGGCCAATCAAAGAAACGCTCTAAAACAATTTCAAAATATCGATGCTGAATTAAAAATAAAGCTATAGTATTGCAATTTCTTATAAAGCGCCAACTTTTCCCCTACTAGTGACACTTTATACCTGAGCATAGTTGACAGTAGAGGCCATACCGCTCTCGAAATGGAAAATTACAGCGTGGCTTTCGTACAAATATTATACTTTATACTAGTTCTTATTCATTGAAACATCTGTATAACTAAACGCAGAATAAAGCATGACGAAATTTATTTAAAATCAGAAAGACACCATAGGCTAGATCTCCCGAAGCATACCAACGTTCACGCATTGTTCATGGTCTATACATTTGTATACGTATTAATTGTTTCCAAAACAAACAAGTATTTCTTTACTATATAGTGACGCGATATCGGATCGAAAGCATTGTGATGGTACGCATTCAAACTATCTCTCTAAATGAATTGACTACTCATATATGTATGTATATCCAATTAAAAATACAGATCCTACGCACGCAAATAAAAAAGGTAACACCATTCGACCAAATACTAACCAGTAGTGTGGTTCACCAAGCTATTTTAACGATATTCGCATGGTTAACACATCTTAAAGAATATTATAACGATTTTGCTATTCAGCATCCATTTTTTAACGATATTCGCTGTCTCCGAATCAGCGGTTGTCGTTAGCTAGTCGACCATCGAAAACTAAACGACAACAAATTTGATGTTGTTAGCTCAATCGAGATATGAGAAATTCGGGATTTTATTTGCATGCAATTGAAAAAAAAACGAATGTTAAATATTCAAAAAACTCATGAGGTGAGGAGGAAGTAAGATCATACAACAGTGGATTGATGTTTGATCCGGGATGTGGGTAGCTCATGTAATCTTGTATACAATCATATTGCTAAGTTATAGTTGCTTTGATGTGTGGTTGCAATGATCGACCCGTAGGCGAGCAATGGACAGTATCCATAAGCAAACGCTTATCTAGGATTCAAATCTAAATAAAGTTTATTTTTAATTTACAGTTAAATGATCCTAAATATAAATTTTAAAAATAAAAGCTAAATACCCTGGAGCACAACATAAATGTGAACCTACTCTGCTGTGCGAATTGTAGTGGAGCGAACTTTGGAAACCACGGCATGTTTTTAATTGTAAGTTTCATTTATGCAAAGAAAATTAATAAATAAAAATAATTTAAAAACTATTTCAAATGTACTTGCAGGTGTTTCCGGATATTCCTTGGAGTCGTGATAACTTCGTTGCCAAATCACTCAGAGGAGAGTCCGAAATTCTGCTACAATGAAGCATTGCAGTATTTAAAAACAATTATAAATATTTGTAGCGGGAATTGACCTTGTATTTTGCTTCACTCAAATATAATAAAAAAGCACTCACATTTATTTTCGGCAGCACGCATTCATTTGTTTTTTTTTCTTTTCCTCTTAGTGCTTTTCGCTTATTTTGAAATTTAGTTTGGCAGAGTGATATTAAATATAAAGGTCAAAGGCAAAGTGATAATAAATATAAAACGGCAGCTGATAAGTTTCGTAAAAGATGTGTTAGTGAATCGCACAGTTGTTACTGCAAGCGACAAATATCGTCGAGAAAAATTGCGATTGTCGGATCGTTTAAAGTTAGTAAATTGCGCTATAAGCGTTTTTTTATGCTACCGATGGTTCATGAAACGCCCGAACAAAAGCATATGATGTGCCTTTATTGTTTGCCCGGCGTGGACCCTTTTCGATTGAAAAAAATCAAAAAAATCAATCCTGTTGTTCCTACCTGTTTATTGTTCTTTGGTTACTACGTTAAAAATATTCTCTGATCATAATTTCTTTTAAAGCATTGTCTGCTTACAGTAATGTGCGTTTTTGTGTGAATTATTATTAAAATAAAAATAAAAACTGTATTCGCAAATTTTCTATTTTTAAATAAAGAATACATTTTCGGTCATCATTAACTTAACTTTGTATAACGAATAAATTTTCATTCATCGTCCGATTAATTTTAAAAAGCAAATTAATTTGTATTCAATTGTTCGAAATTTAATACGTTTTATATTGAAATAAAAAAGTCTATTGACATTTCCACTTTGCAACCCATTTCGTATATCTGTATAAAGCTGACCTGACCTGCAGCACTGAATAATTGTCCGATAGAGGAGCATACAGATATTTTAAATCAACTTTTTTTTAACAGAAAATATGGGCTTCAAAAATTTGACAATTTCATGGCAGCAGATGTTCACTGAGAAAAGTTTCCAACTCAGAATGAATAATTTCTTTCAGTACTAATAACACAGTGTTACAAAATGGAAAAAATTGAATGAACTCTTAAAGTGACATAGTGAAAATTGTTCACCTGGTCGAATATAACTCAAAACGGTTTTTGAAAAATTTGTAACACCCTCAAAATCTTGCTTTACCGTTAAAAAACCGTTCTTCGGAAGTGTACGCGCTAATCTTTTCATTACTTGGCAATTTCTTTACCGATTTTCAATATGAAATATGTTTTGGAAAGGTAAGGATTATACCTTTAAATTGAGATAGAAAGATCTATTTTTTGAACTAGCGTGTTGTAAGTTTTCATCGGGTAAACTTGGAAAATTTGTTTTTTCTTCCAATTTTTCTACTTTGCCCGCATTTTATTGCAGTATTTTACTAAAAACATATCAAGTATGAGGAATTATTTTGAAAGTACATTCATGTCCAAAAATTTTGAGTGCTCATGCAATGAAATCGGACAAAAATTGACGAAGCTATTAAATTTTTTCTGCTATTAAATAAATTTACCTTGCGAAAAGTTTTTTTTTTAATTTTTCTACTTTGACCGCATTTCATTGCGTTATTTTACTAGAAACATAGCAAGTATGAGGACTTATTTTAAACACATTCATTTCCAAAAATTTTGAGTGCTCATCTAATAAATTTACGCCGTCAATTCAACCTTGCGACCGCTTCGCAATTATATTGTGTGATAAGTGTGGTAAAATGTGTGATAGGCGCAACAAATTTTGTTACGCCTGCGGTCTATTTATTGATAAGAAATATCGGTTCGATTTAAGAACAAATAAAGCTGTGGTTGAAGCGTTCAACCTCTTTTTCAGTTGCTCATACGTGGAAAGTGCTTGGTATGAACCCGAATATATTTGTTCGGTGTGCTGTACAACATTAAAACAATGGAAAACCGGTAAATGTGATGACCAGCGTCTGCCGTTTGGGACTCCTATGGCTTGGCATTATCAAATATATCACAAGCCGGAGGATTGCTACTTTTGCCAAACAAAAATCACTGGTCACCACTATAAAACTCGCCACCTCATAGAATATGCCAATGTGTTGACTGTATCGAAACCGATTCCAAGAGGAAAACAAGACCAGCGAACTGAAGACAAAAATCCAGCTACATTTCCTGATTCAAGCCACAAATCTTCTAATGAGGTAAATGACGAACCGTACCTTCCAACCAAAGCAATAGAAACGGAACGTCATTTCGTGTCAAATCACGATTATTGTGATCTTGTGCGGGATATGGATCTGTCTATAAGACAGGCAGAGATTCTGGCCTCCAGATTAAAGCAGTGGAATATAGTAGACAGTAACTTTAAAGTAACGTCTGCACGAGACAGAGACCTATCTTCGTTCGAACACATTTTCAAAGCTGATGACACCAATAACAAACTAGTTTATTGCGTTGATGTGGATGAATTGTTTGCTGCACTCGATCACGTGCACTGTCCACAAGATTGGCGATTATTTCTAGACGGTTCTTGCAAAAGTAAGTATTTAATGTGTTATGAGTGTGAGAGAACTAAATTTGAATACAATTTATCAATTAATTTTCAATTGACTAACATCGTAGGTCTGAAAGCAGTATTGCTGCACAACAGAAATGAATTGCCATCAGTTCCAGTGGCATACGCTACTGATATGAAAGAGACTTATCAAACGATGGAAAAAATTCTACGATTGATTAAATACAATAAATTTCGCTGGCAGATTGTCTCGGACCTTAAAGTCCTGACAATTCTACTTGGAATGCAAGGTGGCTACACTAAATATCCTTGTTACTTTTGTGAATGGGACAGTCGTGCCAAAAATCATTACAAGTGTAACATATGGCCACCGAGAAAGTTTCAAATTGGCAAAAATAATGTTCTCAATATTGCATTAGTTAAGCCTGATGATATAATTTTGCCGCCATTGCATTTAAAATTGGGGTACATGAAACAGTTTGTTAAACGACTCGAAAAAAACAGCGAGGCTTTTCTACACCTGAAACTTGTATTCCCCAAGTTGAGTGACGCCAAGATTAAAGAAGGCACTTATAAAAATTTCCCAACAAGAATTCTTCAAAAAGAATTCATCCTAATTTATTTTTACATTTTGATCAGGCGTTTTCGTTGGACCGCAGATTCGTAAGATTATGACTGATGATGACTTCATAAAAAAATTGAACCCAGTAGAGAAAAGAGCATGGCTGAGTTTCATTTCTTTGTGCCGAAACTTTCTTGGAAACACGAGAAGTTCAAATTACGTTGAGGTGGTCCATGAATTTTTGGAAGCTTATGGAGAAATGGGATGCAACATGTCTATAAAAATTCACTTTTTGCATTCTCATTTGGAATTTTTCCCGGATAATCTTGGTCAATTCAGCGACGAACAAGGTGAAAGATTTCACCAAGAAATCTCCAACATTGAAAAACGGTTTACAGGAAAGAACCAAGTTAGGATGATAGCTAATTACTGCTGGTCACTCAAACGTGAAACAGATGACTCGTCTTATAAACGCAGAAGATCAAGCAAACATGTTTAGCTATAAAGTTATTTAGCATTTTAATGATTAATTTTTTTTATTTTCAGTCACAATAAAAATTTGAAGTTGAAGGATAATCAAAATGTATGAATTTTTAAATATGGTCATCATCTAAAATAATTTAAATAGTAATAACTCTGTCAATTTCCAACCGATTTTCGATTGAAATAGCTTAAGCGACGCAGTACTAAATTCACTTTAATAATATTGTCTTTGATAGGTACCTTTCTGAATTAAGACTATCGTAAAATCGTAGTCAAAGTTTCAAAATTAATTTTTTTTTATTAAGTTACGATTTTTTTTCTCTGTAGCTTCGTCAGTTCTCGTTTGATTTTGATGAGTTATACGCCATTAGAAATAGTCACCTTTCAAAATATATAAACAACTTTTGAATCGGATGAAAATTCGCAAAGATATTGATGATTGACTAGCGAATGACCTCAAAAACAGTTTTTTGGCCCTAAAATGAGATTTTGGGGGTGTTTCGCAAATTTCAAGTATACAGTTTTTCTTAGTTTTATAAGGCCTAACGCCTAGGCTAGGTCTCTTTCAAAGTTCATTTTCAGTGTTACACAGTGTAATGGAAATCATATCGCTATCATATAAATCCGAAAGGCTCATTTATCTATTTTTCAACGAGAAACATATTAAAAGTAAAATTTTATACAATTTTTAAATTAATAAAAAATTACAAATGTTCTGCCAACCCTCGGCTTTTTTCTTGGCCGGATCCGAACCGAACTTTATTGGCTGAACATGGTCGAAGCCGAAGTCGTTCTCTAATCATAATCAAATAAACAATGGCGCATAAGCAAAGTGAAAAGCCCAACTACCCAAACTCGAAAATATATTGTTGCATCTCGTACGTGTTGGCATTCTTTGTGTTTGTGCTGATCGAACGATCACATAGCTGATGACAGCTGTGTTTATTTTTGTATCAAGTTGATGGAAGATATGATTAAACACCCGGCATGTATCTTAGTTAGGTATGTATAGCCTTCTCATTACCCTGCAAGACAGCTGAATATCATTAAGTGCCTATGACTATTTAGAAACGTACTCATTTTTGTTCAGGCCATGGGCAAAAAATGAGTACTTTTTCCTTGTTGGTGTGATAATTTATCTCTTTTTTACTAATGGCAATTTCATAAACGAAAAATATGTCAACTTTGCTCCAGATAACAAGTTAACTCATAATGAAGCTTTTAAATAAAATGGTCATTGTTCGCATCATTCAAAATTTATAAAAACCACATTATATTGGAAATGCGTAATTGTGTTAGAATTTTGACCTAAATTGCTCAGTAATGTCTTACAGGGTAATAATATAAATGGAAATAGAGTGTGAGGGAGTGTGTGAGTATGTTGTTACATTTTCAGGCCCAAGTGGCTTGACGGAATGGTACCAAATTTAGCGCACAAATAGGTTGAACCCTACGTTAACATATAGGCTATATTTTATGAAAAGCTGCCTCCTGTTAAAAAAATAAAAAAAATAAGTTAAATCACATTTTTAATATAAATATTGCATAGATCTGAGTAAGATTTAGCACATATATGGTCCATTATATAGGTTATTATAAAATCGATATAGAGAGTTGCCACCAATTTAAAATGTTACATTTAGCTAACACAATGAATAAAAATAAAATATTGCAATATGGGTATCAAATGAGAGATGCTTAGTAAAGCTTCACTTCGAAACCGTTTTGATAGAAGGTTGCCACCTGTTTAAATGAAAATTAAGTTGATTCAAAAAAATAAGTGATATTTTGCAATATGAGTGGTAAACTAAAAGTTCTAAGAAAACTTAATTTAAAAATACTTTTGAATAGGGTTGCCACCTATGAAAAAAAACTAAATTAAATTATTATAAGTTAAATTAAATATTGAAAGGTGGGTATCAAACAAAAGAGTTTTAAGAGCGATGTTTTTTTACATACTTTTGGGAAGGGCTGCCACCTGCTTTAAAAAGTAAATTAAATTGAGTTATTAAAATAACGGAAGTGTCACGTAATGGAATTCAAAGGAAGTATTATTTATATGGATAAAGCGAAAGGAGTTGAAAAAGCTTCATTTCCAAAACGTTTGGAAAAAAGGTTGCCTTCTATTTAAATCTCAATTTAGTTTAAATTTGCTGATATTTTACAAAACGAGTGTCAAACTAAAAAATATGTTAAAAGTGTTATCAAATTTTAAAAAAACATTTGTGGGAAGGGTTTAAAGAATTTATTGAAATTATAATAAGTTAAATCAATTATTTAAAGTATGGGTCTTATATGTAGGAGTTTAGAAAATGGAGAGACTTAAGAAAACTTAATCATGAAAATGAGACTTCTAAATGTCACCATCGTTAGATTACATCAAATTTGTAACAATAAATTAGGTTTCACTAAACCTGCAGCTGCGCAGTTGCTAATTATAAAAAAAAAGTTTCAGCAACCGACCGAAATGGGCAATTTTGAAGTATGGTAATTTTTTTTAAATAATTAAAAATTAAAAACCAAATCGAAAAATTAAGGAAAGTTATTACCTTTGGTGAAACGATTTAATTCATTTTCTGTTACATTCGAATTCTTAACGTTAAGCCGAATGGCTTGTGAGCGAAGCTGTGAGTAAGTAAATGCTAGCAATATATCTACATACATATGTATGTGTAAACGACAAGCGCCCTGCTCTTCTCCACATATTGCTCAAACTGTTAATTTTTATTGCTTTGCAAAAAATAGGCATCGGTTTGAGTTCTTTTTTGTTTAAATGCCGTCTTAGCACGGTCTCTAATACATAACAGAGGATCGTATAAAATCAATACCAATACATTTACAAGTTAAATGCGTCTTTTATTAAAGTTAAGAACACAAAATTTCTCTTTTTTATCTAGTTTTATTTTTTATATTTGATTTTCAAAAAAATAATTGCACATACAAGAGTAAATTATAGTTTAAGCATATATTTTTGATTGAAAGATAGACATCAGCTTTCAAATGACTTTCGAATATTTTAACCCTAAACCATATACTCCTACCCAGATACCTTCTTCACTTATCATGCATTGGTTTATCTCATATGTTTCAGATATACCTACATACCTACTACTTTTTGTTACTGAGTTGGATTTTAAACCTTTTTGTATAGCTAAACTCTGGTCGCATGGTATCTCTCGGTATGCTGTTTCAGGGTATTGTTTCATAATAATGTCAATAACCCCACGACTCAGATGGATTTCTGCCACGATATTTATGTTTGGCATTCTCCAGATTGCTCACTTCACTTGAATTTGGATGTGAAGGTGAAGAAATGGTGGCTCCCCAAGAGAACTTCAATGGCTGCTGTCGGTTTCGAAATGTAATGGTTCCCTGTTAAGTGGTTCTGTCTACCTAGACGATGATCTCGTAGATGATCACGAGTCGTACAACAGGCGACCCATCTCAGTATTTTTGGGGAGCAGTCCAAACGATTTTCTGCCATGGATCTGCAAGTTATAGATGCTCCACACGCTTTCTTCCCCACTTCTTCTAAGTATGATTTCCAGGGTAGTTTTCGGTCCACTAATTTTTACTACTATTGTGACTAATTGCTACTACTAATAATTACCACTATTTGTCCTAATTGCTACTACTATATCAACTCGTGCTACTACCATTTTTACTAATTTTACTAATGCAACTACGAATTTCTACTACTATTTTTACTAACTTCTACTATTATTCTCACTATTGCTACCACTATTTTTACCTAGTTTCACTAATGGTACTACTAACTACTTTTACTAATTTCTATTACTATTTTTACTAATGCCACTACTAAGTCCTATTACTATTTTTACTAATTCTACTACTATTTTTACTAATTTCTACTCCTATTTTTACTAATTTATATTACTATTTTTTTACTGAAGCTACTATCAATTTCTACTACTATGTTTACTAACTTCTGCTGCTATTTTCGCTAATACTTCTACTCACTAATACTACTACTTTTACTAATTTGTACGATATTTGTTACTAAATCTGCTACTAATTACTACCACTGTTTATACTAATGCCACTACTATTTGCTACTGATACTTTTACTGATATCTGCTACTATTTTTCGTAATGCCACTACTATTTTTATTAACTTTTACTACTATTTTAACTACTTCTACTACTACTTTTTACTAATTTCTACTACTTTTTTCGCTAATGTAACTACCGAGAATATCTGCTACTATTTTCTAATTTACTAATGTTACTGCTATTTGCACTAAATTCTACTACTATTTCAACTAATACTACTACCAATTACAACTACACCTTTTATCACTTTTTAATACTATGATGATGGTTTCGCTGCATTCACATTCAGTATTTGGGCCTGATTAGAGCCTTTCGCATTGAGTATCCAAAAACGATATCATCGGCAGTCCCTTGTTGTGTTGGCTATAATGCAGCAACGATGGTTATTTTTACCCTCCTGTTACTACAGCATACTGTTTATAACATAAGAAAACTAAATTATAAACACCAAACACATTTTAATTCTGGTCGCCATATTCGCATTGAATTGATAGCATTTCATACAAGAAATTAAGTAAGCAGTTACAGTAAGTGGTACTCATATTTATGTACATATATACTGTCAACGTTTCAAAAAATGCTGTATACCCTTGAGAAACTTATGAAAATAACAAAACTAATAAACAACGTTTCATTGAAACTCGATCAATATCCCAAAATGTCGTAATGCAATTTCCCTTTCATACGTGCGCTTTACATACAACATACATACGTACGTATTTACGAAATCCTCTAGATTCATAATTGTGTAAGCTTTTTACTTAAATATTGTAGTTCAGTCTACTCGATACTTAGCTGATATGAACCTTTTGTGGCTGTGCTCTATTAGTCCAGCTTTAATGCTCATTTGACTTGGGCATAGCAACTTCCACGTTGACAGATCCAAATGTCTGTATATTCACATGCAATTTCGTGATATTCTGATAAATTTGAGTAAAACAAGTTTCAATTTCCCGTAAACGGAAACAAGCTGTCCCAACGTGTTTGCTACAAATCATAAACGACAATGCCACAGACAATACAAGCTCGTCAATGTGCTAAGCATAGCGATGGTGCAGCTCCGTAGAAGAAAAACCATAGCATGGCATATGACATATGTATGTACAATATGTGGCAAGAGAAGAAGAGGATCATAGAAGAAGAGCAATGAAAGCGATTTAATGCTTGTTGCTCTTATAATGGATATATGTCTGTATATATGTAAAAACTTAGCAAGAGAGTGCACAATGGCCGAAATTGGAGTTTTATTTGGCATAAATTCGAAAAAGAACGGTATCGTTGTCAAAATGGGTGTATATGTACCTTATTTTTGCTAACTAGTAGCAAGTTAGGGTGAAAATTTTGAGCCGACCAGATAATTCTTATTATTATTAAATCATTCTAACGCCCAGTCAATAGTTTCTTGGAAGTAAAACTTCTTTAGCGGCATGCGAGTGATATTTGAATGTCGCGTCACAAAGTCGCGTCACGGTGCTTTCGTGAGATATTTAATATGATGATCGGAACCATTTCCAGCACAATTTCGATCATTTTCGGAACTACTTCACGACCATTTAAGGACTAGTTCAGTATTAATGCGGGACTAGTTATTTCAGAACCACTTCGGGAATATGTCGTGTCCATTTCAAGATAATTTCGGGATCATTTCAGGAACAGTTCACGACTATTTTGGGACCAGTTTAGGACCACTTTGGAACAATTTCGTAATTAGTTTTTCGGCACCAATTTAGACCCATTCCTAATCCATTTCAAGATCATTTTGGGACTATTTAGAGGTCCTTTTAGGACTAGTTGTGCGCACATTCGATAACTAAGCACATTATTTTAAAGTAGAAGCTGCATCACTATTCTATTTTTTGCTGCTAATGAATAACACAACCGTTATAAGACTTTGAAATATACTAATAATTTTGCTCCAGTTCTGCCAAAATGGCAATTGTCACCACAAATTGTAGGAGTATTTCGGCCAAACATCAAGCTAACAAAGTAAAACATAATTTTGTCCCAGAATATCTAATACTTTCCAACTAAGTAAAAGGTGAGTGGTAGGAGAAAGCTTTAAACATACTTGTTTTTAATTAACGTTCGGCAGCTGATCGACTTTTTCAACTGTCAACTTTAAAAGTCCATTTCTCTGAAGTTAACTTCTAGTTTCTTGATATGTGTTCAGAAAAATTAAATTTCTAATTTCATGTACGCATTAGTGTGGCATCAAACGGAGATTTTAGTGAAAGCACCAAACAGATTGCTTAAATGTTTTTTTTTTTAATAATATAATAATAAGTGTTTTTTTTTTATTTATTGCATAGGAAAAAATACTTTTGGCGGGCCAAAAATCGACAACTGGCTAAAAATCGTCAAGTAGAATCAACTTCTTTCAAGAACAATTTCTGTTTATTACAATTGTATTATGAAAAAAAGCAGTGTCGAACTGCAAGATAGAAAGGTTTGAACCTAAAATTCATCAACATCCAATACACATCATGCCGAAACCGAAAATATTCCAAAAAAAAAATAGTTTATTACGCCTATGTAGCGCTCACCGTTCAAAAAAAAAATCAATTAAAATATTCTTTTACATGGCAGTGGGTGCTTCATTTGGGGCAACCGTACTATTTTGGTTACACAACATAGACATTATTGCAGCGTAACGCGATTATTATTATCGCGCGAAGATATGGTACTCACTTGCTATTAAATAAGCGATGAGTAGTAATCGGTTTTAAAAAAATCCAACAGTTCGTATATCTAGCTCAACAAAAAAACATATGCAATTCGGAGTTTGTAGACATATTCTTTTATTAGATCAACAAACTCATTTGGCTGACACTCGTTTTGGATTTAACTCGTTGATATTGTGTTCGGAAAGTGATCAGAAATATCGGACAAGTTGCACAAAGCAAACTTTACAGCGCACGAAGACTGGTGGTAAAGGTGACATTTGGTAAAGCAATGCAAATATATCTAACTTTCTTGTAAGGTGTTCAATATAAATTGAGAATTAACCGGATGGCATGCAGAGTTTTATGCTATTCAAAAAGTGTGACCGCTATTAGAAAACACGTCTTTTTGGGTTTTCCTCAAACCTGAACTTTGAACTTGGTTAAGACGGCCGCCATTTTACGGAACACATGCTGGTATAAAGGGCATTAATGATCCAGCAGTACGAGGTTGCTATTCGAAGATAATTCTTGATGTCGCAAGTTGTGGAATGGGGCAAGCAAACTAAATATAGCAGGTGCAATACTCTAAACAGCGCATTCACTCTGCTCATTACGCAATGAGTGTAGACACAGCGTTTTCTGAGACATCAAACTTCTCACGGGAATAGTAACTAGTTCAAAGCCCCGCATAGCAATTTCTGTAGAAGTTATTGAGATGAGAAAGAGCTAGAGTCTACTGCCAAAATTGCATTTCAATTTCCTGATAGACTATTTCTTCGAAGGTCTCAACAATTTAGCTACAGACGCACACCAAATTTGGGATATTCCAAAGGATGCCGTTAAATGCGTCCTTATATTTAGGCAGTAGGAAATTCTCTACTAGGCAACACAATCAACTCTTTACTCCAACCTAACCTAACTTGGTACATTTTTAGAAGCATAAATATTTCTTTTCACCTCACTGTGCCTTAATGGTTCAATATTGTTACTTGTTTATTTGAAAAGAACCGGAAATGTGGCTTGTTTGTGCTTTCAAAATGAATCGATTTTTAAAATAGCACTCTTCAACCCGTCACCACATGAAAGTTTAGTAAAGACCATTAAAAGCTACGTACGAACATACATATATCTAGTATACAATAGTACTTATATTCTCCTATATATACATACATACATATTGTACATATGTACATACATAGGTACATTATGTACCTCCAGTCTAGCGCAGCGCGGATGAAGTGAATGAGCTGCAATTGGGAGGATGACCATACAATTCGATTTTATTGAATTTTTGACGAAAATGAAATTTTGTACTACAATTTGTGAGCTACTCTCTAAGCATAGGGCACATACATATGTACATATGTATATACATATATATATATATATATTTGTTTGTATACCAACAACAACACTACATACTTATGTACATATGTGCATAGCCATGACAATCGAAAAGCATTTCAAGATGCTTCCAATCAGCAATATCATTTTCATTGTTGTTGTCCCCAGTAGCAGTAGTGTTGCCAATAGAATGGCACGTTGTGGCGGTGGCAAAAAAGTAGCAAAAAAAAACAAAAAACAACAACAGGCAAACACACAAAAACATTCCACAATTCCTCAATATTGTTGCATACTACGTCAATATGATGTTGGCGGCGACGGCGGTAATGGTGGCTGGTGGCTGGTGGCTGGTGGCGGGAACAAGGTACGAGTAATCAAATGCAATTGAATAGCCGGAAGAGAGGGTAAAGCATTCCGAACACGGCACTTCTTTGCCACGAATGGTACCGCCGATGCAGTTTCCTCTTTACCGCGGCTCAACGATTTAATCGATTTGCTTGATATGCCACAGTGAGTGAAACGTAGTAGCATGCGAGTACTAAATGCATATGTATATGTATACAATTTTTTGGTGGTAAGCACAGCGGGTGTGAACCAATCATGTTTGCAGTTTGGCTTATTTCAGCGTTCAGCACAATGAGGCGCAACACACCGTAGCCGTGCCACTTCAATGCAATAGGACACTGCGCTTTAGTGCATGGTGGTAACTGGCTGACCTATTGCTCGGTATGTATACGAGTGTGTGTGTGTATGTACATGTATGTACCTTGTAGGAAAGGAGCAGACAGTCGAAAAAAAATTTCCCAACTTAAAGAGTACTTTAAAGCAAATTGCTTTGAAATAAATGCTTGTTAAATTAATTATGTTGATCTAACATGCACCAGGCAAGTATACATACAAATACGGACAATAAAATAGAATCATGCTTGGTTGCTGCGAAACAATCAGCGATTGTTTCTCTTTCCTTTTATATTTCCGATAACTTTTGTCTGTAATTGTATCTGTACACTATTTGTCGTTTAATACGTCATAATGGAAAACCGTTTTCGTTTTACTGTTACTTTTGAGCTGAATGTTTGTTCTTCTCTCTGAATTCGCTAGGTTGTTTTGTTTACACAAATAAAATACATAAGCAAACTGTGCGAATTCAGTTTTTGACATTTCACACGCAAAATTACGCAAACAAAAACACAGCAGATTCGCCTTGTTTATCTTGCTATCACCTTCTATGGATACACCTTGCTTGCAACGGTGGGTTTTTACTATAGTGACAACATAATAGAATCAAAGCAATAAAAGTGATTTTTGGTATGTACCTTGTATTTTAAGTGTACATTGTGTTATAAATTGTCGTATTTAGTGAAATTTAAATTAATTTAAAAGTAATGAGCATTGGAAAGCACCGCACGGCAGAGGAACGTAAACACGTAAGCGAACGTAAAAAAATTTGCAAAAAAAAAATGGTTTTACGCAAAGGGAAATTGCAAAAATTATTAAAAGATCACAGAAATTTGTGTTTACTGCTCTTTTGCCTCAAAAATAATTCGTACTGAGAGGTGGATCGCTAAAACGCCGCCAGAGTACGACAATTTCATTGAGGGACTATCAATGCGCTACCCTTTTAAATCCGCTGCAGTCATCCAGAAAGAAATAAGCGTGGAAATATCCTCAAGAACTGTTGCTCCCCGTCCTTGAAGAAAAGAACCTCGTCGGTAAATTGTCACAAAAAGTTCCAATGTTGACAAAAAGACAGCGATGAAATCGACAAACGTTTGCGAGAACTCGCATAAATTGATCCGATTCAGAAAATTCAAAAAAGGGGCAAAATATTTTATGGTCATGAATCTAAAGTAAATATGGTGAGCAATGATGGTAAGGTCTAGGTCCGACGACCAAAAATTCAGAAATTAATCCCAGGTACACAACAAAAATGTTCAAGCATGGGGGAGGAAATATAATGGTATGGGGATGCTTTTCGTGGTATGGATTTAGACAGCTATTTTGTATTCGGGAAAACATGGACCGGTACCGACACCTAAGTTTATTAGAAGACTTTATGATACCCTATGCCGCATGGATCATGCCTTTGATTTGGCAGTTTCAACAGGATAATGGCCCGATACATACTTCGAGTCTTGTAAAAACGTGGAAGATTATAAAAGAAAAGCTTGGGTCCGCTAAATCAAAGAATAAGGAAGATTTTTGGCCAAGAATCCAGGAAGCTTGGTATTCCATACCAAAGTCGGCCTGTGAGACCCTAGTAGAATTTATGCCGAAAAGATGCATTGAAGTATTTTCAAATAAAGGTTTTGCTAAAAAGTTTTAAAACTGTCCCACTTTTAAATGGAGTTTTATCAATTTTCGAGTTTTAGTTCCCTGATTCTACTTTTTGTCAATTGAGTTTCACGACTGTCTACTTTTAAAGAAAAAAAACCTTTAATGAAACAACAATAATATTCATACGTGTTTGAGTTACTAATTTGCTAAATTAATAAACGGAACTAAATACATGTTTTGATTTGGTTAAGAAATGCTTTTGGCAAATATATTTCGAGGAAGTCCTTGATGCTATTATATTGTCAGTAGCTGTATATGTGTGTAGCTATGTGTATTATTATAATTTTTCTGTGGTAAAATATATTTGCAATAAATTATATGTAAATCTATATTTAAATTTAATTAGTTGTAGCTGTTACTATTTTGTATATAAATACTAGCTATGTATAAATATTTGGTTTTAAACATGCAGAGTTATGCTGGTCGAAATGAAACTGTTTTTTTTTATTTAATTTTGATTTTAAAATAATTTTTTTTGAACTTTTGCTATTTTTTTAATTTTTTTATTTAAGTTATATTTTTGAACACAAATTAACACAAATAAAAAAAATCGTAAAAAATATGAAAAAAACTTAAATAAAATATACAAACAAAAATGTGCTAGTTATAGCTCGTGGAAATGAAACTGGGGTTTTTTTTTAATTTTGTTTTCAAAATAATTTTTTTAGTATTTCTGCGATGTCAAAAATCTGAAAAAAAATTGTAAATAAAATTGCTAAAAAATTTACTAGTTATAGCTGGTCGAGATGACACGGTTTTTTTATTTATTTTTTTTAATTTTGTTTGCAACATAATTTTTTTTAACTTTTTTTTAATTATTTGTATTTTTATTTTTTTACATAAAGTTAAGAAATAAAAAAAAATTCGCAAAAATTTTGAAAAAAAAAATTTTAAACTAAAATTAAAAAAAGTAAAAATTTTGACCAGCTATAACTTATATTTTTTACACAAAGTTAAGAAATAAAAAAAATCGCGAAAATTCTGGAAAAAAATTCAAAACTAAAATTAAAAAAGTAATAATTTTGACCAGCTATAATTCAGCATGTTTTTGACACTAAAAGCTCGTTTTTCGAACGAGATATGCAATGAACGCAATTAACAGTTAAGCAATATAGTAAAATACCCAAAAACAAAAAAAAAAACTAACCGTCAACTCAAAATCCAACCGATGCAAAAAATTTCAAAAATGTGTGTTTGTGCTCAGCAGGTACATACTAACCTACCCTATACCTGAAGTTTTTCAAATTGTTTGGCTGTAAAGCAGTGTAATTGAATAAGAAATCAACACTCACAATACTTTTGATAATTGATGCTCGAAATAGTAGTGCAATTACTTTTAATTTGTATACGGAATTGGAATTAAAATTTATTTTTGTTTAAACGAAAAAATAAAATTTATATAGTTACTATAAAGTAGACAAGTTTTACACAGTTTGACAAAAAAGAAAACGGAATTTCAAATAGTTGGAAATAAAACCCCTTTATTGCAGCTGGAAAAAAACTAATTATGTTCTCTCTGGTAAGAAAGTAATTAAATTTCCGACAGGGTATGTATAACCCGAGTATATACATCTGCATATATGTGTGTGTGTGTGTGTGTGTGTGTATGAATGTATGCATGAGTAGCGCTAACAACGAATGTGGAGCAAAAGTTGGCGAATTTAATCAACGGATACAATATCAATTGTCAGCAATGAGGTCAACCGTGTGGCTACGGATTAAAAAGCAAGATTGAAGCCGATCAAGCATAAGGTGAGCGACAAAATCAAAATATCCATCAATTTGATAGATTTAAAGTCGAATTTTTGGCTACTTTGTTGCAGAGCAGTAGACAGAAAGACAGATGGAAAAGTATTTACGTATGTTAAATATGCTATGCAGTCGTCAGTTAATCAATAAAATTTTAATTTTTTTTTATTTATTCAATCACAAGCAAAAATCTGCCACGCTGAGGTTACTTAATGCCTTATTTTGCATATGATAATAAATTATTGGTTATTGGCAAATAGATATTTCTAGTGTAGTAGATTTTAGCTGTATTTAATTTTTAAATTTACAAAAAAGTAAACTGACATGGCAAGGTTGTGTGGTGTAGCTTTTGATTGCTTTTATTTTTGGTTATTGTTTTTAGACGTTTAAATCCAAGTAGTAAACTTTGTGCGAAATTTAAAAAACTAAAAGATTTAAGCCATACAATTTTAGTACAACGCGTTAGTTTGAAGAGATTATTGAGTTAAATTGATTATGCATTTTCATTCATATAAAAATTATTTCAAGCGAAATAGCGTCGCAAAATAAAGGGTATAAAAATTAATGCTAATTTTTAGCCACTGTAAATTTGTACTTTACTGTATAAAAAATGCATACCAAACTATGATTAAAAGTTGTAAAATTTTACATAAAATTTATTGAATTTTCTTCAATTTTGCACAATACTTAAAACTACAAAACAGCATACTCAAATTATTTCTAGCAGTTCTGAAAAAATTTGGATAAGTGACTAGCGTGCATTTGTTTGACTGAATAAATAATTAAATAAAAGAGTTACATCAGTTTTAATTGTATATTAATTCAGCACCATTTTTAGAACGCGGTTGCGAAAAGTGTAACATGATCTCAAAAATATTTTGCTTAACATCATAATACAAAAGACTTAGGATAACATCGGCCGTATCGTCAATTCGGGAACGTTCATTTCGTGAACATTCTCGGGCTATGACGCGCGTTCTAGAAATGAGAGAAAGCAAATTTTGAAATCATAATATAATAATATAGTAATAGAAATAATAATAACTGTTGTTAACAATTTTGGGGAAAAAAATAAACTGTACTGACTATAAAAATACGCGACGAAAACTAACATCATTTCGGGAACGTTACCCTCTTTTCGGTAACATGTAGATACTTTTCGGGAACGTTACCCTTGCATATTCCATATGAATGATATTCATATGGTAACTCAAACTTCTTATTATAACAATAAAATTTTATTTAACATATAAAATGTACTTACGTATTTTTTTCGAATAGCCAAACAAACTACATCTTATCTACTATATTTAGGCCCACTTGCGAGAAATCCAGAGTTAAATTTAGAAATAAAGAAATAAGTAACTAAGAGTTAAATTTGTAATTTCATAACCCACATATTCTCTTACTTACTAACTTAAGCTCTTAAGAGATTTTGGCCGAGTGTAACAAATTGCGCCAGTCACCCTTCTTCCTGCTAACTGGCGCCAATTAGAAATACCAAATGACATCAATTTCTTTTCCACTTGGTCTTTTCAACGCAGAGGAGGCCGCCCTCTTCCTCTACCACCACCAGCTGGTACCGCGTTGAATACTTTCAGGTTGGAGCATTTTCGTCCATTCGCACGACATGTCCCAGCCAACGTAGCCGCTGTATTTTAATTCGCTGGACTATGTCTAGTTCCATAGTTCGCGTTATTAGTCGTCGCAAAGACGTAGAGGTCCATAAATCTTTCGGAGAATCTTTCTCTCGAACACCCCAAAGGCCGTCTCATCCGATGCTGACAGTGCCCATGCTTCAGCGCCATACATTAGCAAGGGCATGATGAGAGACTTGTAGAGTGTGGTTTTGGTTCGTTGAGAGTATTGTCTTGTTATTGCCTTGCGTCAAATAAATGCAGTAACCCAGGCTATGTACTTTTATTTTTTGACATTTTCTTTGAATTTGATGAATTTACTGAGATTTAAAATCAAAATAAATTTTGCAGATTCTAGTACAACGACGAAATGCTAGGTATGCTTGTTCTCTAATCTCATGGAAGTGAACGCTTCGCTTTGCCAAAACTCTGTTAAAAAAGTTGGATCCAACGTATTCGATGGCATCCTCGTTATTGTCGAAAAAACACGATTCATTTAAAATTTTTCATTTATTTCAAAAAAATTGCCAAATTTATTTTTTATTTCGTTATGACAGAATGTCACTAACTTAAAAATTTAATGCTGAATAACTGTTAGATTAAATATTTATGTTTTTAACTCTGATTTGAAGCTTAACATTCTGCTATGCAAGTTAATTTTTTAAATTTAACCAGTAAATTCTGAGTTAAATAGATAGCCTGCTTTCCCGCAAGTGGGCCTTAGGGGGTTCCCGACGATTTATACACATTCCTTGAAAATTTAACATTACCAATTGAATTAAACTACATTTAGAAATATGTAGCATCTTCTAGTGCATTTTCTGCTCTGTCCGGCCATAAACTATATTAACGACAACCTAATCCAATGGAATGTTTTATTTCTACTTTTTGGTGGGTGAAAAATAATTAACACATTACTAATTGCAAACTAAATTGAATTCAGAAATTTTTTTTTTAACTACTCTAACTATGTTTGACTTGGACCTAAGATATCGCGGAAAATGTATGCGAGAGGTAAACTTTTTTTTTTATCAGAATGAATCTTATTTTACTATTAGCAATAAATATTCTAAAAAATCGCATTTTCAGTCCACCCTAAATGTATATAAATATTTTGATTTGACTATATAAATATGTATGATACCTACCAACGAATTTTAAGATAATATAAAAGAAAAGGTAGTAGGTAGCTATGCGTAGTTATTCAAAAACAAAAATGTTCAAACGCAGGTTCTGTTCGTTAATTAAATTAGTCATCGCCAGCCAACAATGAAAACTCAGAGTTTAAGCCACAATATGTTCCCAAAAGCAAAAGTATTCAAAAAAAAAAAAAGTTAACAAGCGAAATATATCGATAACATTGTTTATATAAAGCAGAAATAGCCACCATGGTATGAACTAAGAAACAGGGCGCAAGAAACAAATCAAAGTTTTCGAATAATAAACCATGATAATAAAATTTCAAAAGTCACACAGTAGACAAAGTTTTTCATTTCAAACAAAAAAATGTCAATTTTGCATATGCTCGAGAGCAAGGCGAATTCATATAAGGTGTAGTTACAATCATGATTCAATTATTAAAGGTTTGATACACAATGACAGCTAATTTCTAGCTCTCCCGTACAAAAGGTTGCATTTGCGAAGGAAGTAGAAAAGGGGAAGAATGTAATCCCTTTTTGTAAAAAAAATGTTTAACAAGTACGCAAAATATGTTACTGGTTGTAGAATTTAAGTTACATAAAATCCAAATATGTTTCGTAGTCTACGAAATATTTGATGCATCTTCCGATTCGAAACTCTTTCGTTATGCAAACATTGATTCTAATTAACATATATCATTACTGTAAGTAAAGAAAAGTGAGTTTTCTACATTTATTGGTAAATATATGAAATCGTTGGTACACTCAAATTTTTGTAGTTCACAATGATAAAAACATGTGATATAGTTCTTTGTTCTTATAAAAGCCAAGCAACATGAATTCCTTTGAACGCCAATATTACATATTGTGAGGTGAGCCATATTAATTCATTCACCAAAACTCACACAAACTCCTCACGTCCCAATTGTTGAGACTTCTCTTATATGTACGTTTGATTCACGTTTTGGTCGGCTCCGAAAAATCGCGACGTAAGTCAAAACGGCGTAAATCGAGCTTTTAGCCTTCCACATGATTACAAAAACCAGGTTATTGATGGTTTCAAACAAAGTAAGTACTTTTTTTTATTATATTACATATAGAAAAATGTATGATACAAAAAGTGCATAACCATAAATAACTATCTAATCACAGGATTACTTTTCAACAATTTACATAGAATTGGGCAGAAAACCATTCCAAAACGGCGACAGTGAAATTCGGGAACACAAGTTATTAGCAAACTACTAAGAAACAACTAATATTTACACTAATATTTCACTTGGGCAGAAGTGCTTATTATCTATCCTATTGGCATACACGCTCTAAGGTCCTAATTAAAGATATATATTAACTTTTATTTAAAATATTTCATTTTTTTTAAATATTAATTTAAATTCTCGAAATTCGGAATGTCCACTCGCTTTGGCAAGGAAACCATGGCACATGGGTGGGGGTGAAGAAGAGTAGGGATACGATCACAACAAGCAATGGGCTTTGAAAAGAAATCCTACAAAAAAGATAGGAAACAGCACAGGTCTTGCTAACTCGCGGTCGCAGTCGAGTGTAGAGAAAACTTAACTAGAGCACGGAACTTAACGGGCTAAGAAGTTGGAAAACGGTCACTCAGTATACCAATCACGATTTAGATGCACAAATTACCTAATGAATTGCAAACAAAACCACATATTTGCATTACATAAAATATTTACATTTTTATAAAATACTTACGCAAATTGTCACATTTTTTACGACAAATGTCAGCGAATTAAAACTTTTTTTCTTGTTTTGAATTTTACAACCATTTAAAAATATTTGATAAGATTTATACATAAATTTTCAAAGAAGTAACACTGTTTTAACTATGGGAGACGTCATGTGAACAGTGAGGAGCAAAGCTGTTTATGTATCAAACCTTTCATTATTGAATCATGGTTACTATAGCAGCCGATTTGATTTTTTTTTATTCACTTATGTACATGTATTTTGTTTTTGCTTTTGCGTATGAGTTTTCAAAAACCGTAGAAGCAAAAACAAATTGTATGTAAATTTTAGCAACACTTACACAGGAGCACAAACAAAATACATGGAAATTTAGTACGTGTACTTAAAACACCACCTTATGTAAATTCGCCTTGCTCGAGAGTACGCACAAAGTAATGAAACAAAAAACTAAAGAAATTAGCCAGTACACAACTAACTGGTTTAATTCAAATACTATTTCTTTATGTGTGTAAATATTTATGTTTGCAAAATATATTTGATAACTCTTTCTTTCATTATTTCAAAATTGACAAGAATATACGAGAAGATGTAAATAAAATTAAATCAACAGCTGGATTTTTTGTCTAACTTAACAACTAATTTCAGCTGGGGGGAATTTTACGTATTGACATCAGAAGCTCTCATTTCTTCTTTCGTCACTCGGAGTCGCTCGCCGGGCAATACCGAGTATTTAATGTATGCCAATATTTAGCAAAATTGTCGGACCTTTGTTTTACTGAACTAACAAATTATTACATTTATATTTGACTAACAAGTATATAAACAGTAATTCACCAAAAACAGTCGTACAAGCTGCATAAACAAAGCTTTTCAAAATATATGCGCTATTGATATCTTTGTTTTTGCTCATTTTTTGTTTTACTTATGCGCGGTAATGACTAACAATGATAACCATATAAGTAAATTTATTTGAAAAAATTTAAGTAAATAAAGTTAAATAAGAATTTTAAGTTAAATCAGTATTTAAATTAATTAAAACAATTATTATGTTTATATTCCTTAGGGGGAACTTACGCTAGTTTACACGAAAAAAGTATTTATTTAAAAAAAAAATTATTGCTTAGTGAACTAAATTTGTGCCGTTGCATTTAACAATAAATTTCATTTATTTTTCGAAAGAAGTGTTTTCAAGATATTGGCAAAAACCCTTTTCGAGGTCCTTTTGCAGATGTTACCAAAACATCTCCAGAATAGCAAAATAAACCCAACCTTTTATGGGTATCGTTTTAAGGGTACATTTAGCCTCTTTACGCTGATATATTCCCTATGTACAAAAAAAAAAGTAATTTTTGAGTTGCTAGTGTCAAAATGTAAAAATGAAGACAGTTTCCAAACTTTTCGAAAATTATTCATTTTTTATTAATACTTTTTGGTGAATAAACTTTATAAAGGAAATAATTAAAAAATGTGTTCTTGAAAGGGAATTTCATTACGACAATGTGGACCATGAGAACGCTTAAATTGGGCAGAAAATGTAAAAGTTATTACAAATGAAATAAAAGCGGTCAATTTACATTTCAACTACATTCAATTTTGCAATGGAAAATGTCCAGCAACATTTCTTTCCACAGTGCAACAGGAAGAATATTCATTTGATGTAATATCATAATTTAAATGGATTTGACCGATGATTTTACATCTAGTGAGCATTCTGCCTGTTGCACTTTCAACAAAACATTTTTAGTTATTTTTAGAAGCTCGAATATGCCCATGCTTTTGGCATTTAGGCAACAGTAACTCTAAAATTACTATTGAACAAAAGATAAGTGGTGTTTTTTTTTTAGACGTGTAGTTTTCAATGTGGCAACACTTTTTTTAGAGTTGGTCTTTTTCATTTGATTGATACTCACTTTGGTTTGTCATTTCATAATGAACAGACTTATTCCGGAACATGCGCGTCGCAACCTTGGTAAACAACACCCAAAACACGATGGCCACCGATCAGATTTTCACAAGAAAATTTTGTTCAGCAATGAAGCTCACTTTTGATGGAGTGGGTACGTTAATAAACAAAATTGTCGCATGATAATCCACATGCCATTGTTGTGTTACATCCTCAAAAAGTCACTGTTTGGTGGCCTCCATGGACGGAGGGAATCATGGGCACAAATTTCTTCAAAAATCATGCCGGCCATAATGTGGCATACAATATGGAATGCTATAGAGCCATGATTAATGACTTTTTCGTGCCTGAATTGGAGGATGTTGATGTGAACGACATTTGGCTCAAACAAGACCGCGCTACTTGCCATACAGCAAACGAGACACAAAAATTGGGTGGCCTCCAAGATCGTGCGATTTGACACCGCTGGACTATTTTTTTGTGTGGTTATGTGAATTCGCTTGTCTACGCTACGATAAGTCCGAGACGATTGATGCCTTGGAAGAGATTATTCGGCGCGTTATTGCTAACAACTGCTGCAAAAAGTAATCGAAAATTTGGTCTCTCGACTGGAATTTATTCGTGCCAGCCGCGACGATCACTTGCCAAAATCAGCTAAATTTTTGGCCATAGAATTAAATTATATGCGTTTCATTTCTTCTTGAAACCCACATGAAACCACTCGGAAATAGAGGTTTTTCCTATATCTCGAAAGCGCTTTCTGTCGCAACTGCTAGAGCTTATTGAGTAGAATGCAAAAGAAGATTTTATAATTACGAACCCTATACCTTTGTCTATTATAGGAAATGGGTTGCGTTTATAGTGTTCTAAAACTCAAAATTCCATCCGAATACGTACCATTGGTTTTAGGAAGACTCCAAATATTTTTATTGAAGTTAAATAACTCCTATTGCTGTAGAGTTGGCTCTCTACATGGACGTAACAGAAGTTCAAGGGAATGCGATGTAGTCACACCATATTTTTCTAAAATACTTAAATTATTGAAAATTTATTAGCTCAACATTCTAGTCGTTTTTACATTCTGCGAAAAGTTCGGAGAATGAGCTTCATCGATTATTTTAATAACGTCAATATTTTCTTTTATAATTTTGTATCTTATATAATAAAAAGCCAATACCAAATTATTTTTTTGTCAGTGAATCATAGATATAATGTTATTAGAACTATAACAACAAAAAACAATTTTAATAAAATATAAGTGAAATTTTAGCGTTTTACCCTACGTGAACTTGTACCGATTCAGGATTGATTCAATCTCACTGTTCTTGTAAGTTTTTTTGGTACAAGCCCCAGAATTTTAGCATAAATATATTAAGGCCTATGTCCCCTATTCAGTGTTTCAATGCCAACCATTTCATTATCAACATCAACCGTATTTCGGTTAAAGTTTCCAGTTTTTTAACATACTATCCCTTTGTAGCAATACTGTTATCGGTTTAGTTTGCTTCCGTCATTAGCGAAATTATGTAAAGTTTGTAGTTTCCTGTGCCGTAAATTGTTCTCCTCCTGTGAACTCTGAGTAAACTGGTTTTATGTTTTTCATAAAAATAAAACACAATCAATTACCTAATTTTATTAAACCGAAGAATGATACCAGCTCTGTCAAACAAGGAAAAATGCTTTGGGATTATCCTGGACCCCAAACTTTATTGGAGTTTTATAATCAAAGAGCGTGGAAGAAAGAAATTGGTACAATTTTTGGCAACAGATGGATATTTAAACCACTGGATGAACTGAGGTTTAATCCGTTCCTCCCACTCCTGTGGGGTGCTAGTTTGGATTATGCTGTTAGGAAACTATGCGATTCTGTCGAACAGATATCTTAAACTTTCTGCTCGATTTATTACTTATAGATATCTTTACCGAAATCTGCGAACAGTTCTATCTACATACATAACTTGGGGCTCCCAAGCCTCAAGAACTGAATTCAGGGATAGGGCCATCCATTATAGAGCTGAACTGACTTTACAGACGGATAATTGAGAAATATAATCAATAGTTATCCTTCAGCCTATCGGACCATGCGAGCGGGTTTCAGGTCGCAGCGTTTGTAATTAAGGAGGCAGTAAGGTATATAAATAGACTGCATCCGCGACATTGCAGGTGAGTATCATCTTAGATAGTCAAGTGGCTATTTAGGCACTGTCTTCTACCTCAGTTAGATCCCGACTAGTGGATGAGGTATGAGAGATCTGGGTTCCATTTCTGATCAATACGATATTACCCTAATATGGGTCACAAGGCATAGGGAAGTTGCAGGAATCATACAGCGGATGAGCCGTGGGTCGGCAAGGAATAGGAATAGGGATTCGAAATAGTGGCGGAACTGTACACCTTCGTATAAGAACTTGCAGTTAGGGGCGTCCTATGATCCACCTTAAACCAGGGCTGTTTTTGCAATAAACAAACAAAGACCTACAAACTCACGACAGTCTACACATGGCACCGCCTCGAAAGAGTGCCTGCGGAAAAGATCGGCTTATCGTTTAATAGGTTCTTTCGCAGCTACGAGTACCCAGATTCAAAGTGTTCAGCCCTCGCCTGGATGAGGCTAAAGGCACTCGGCAAACCATTTCTGCAGAATTTTTCTGAGTTCAGCCCTCCCCCCCTGTGTGACTTACTAAAATTCATTAGAGTAGCCAGATGGATGTAAATTGCACGAGTTGTGGCATCAAAATGGAAAACTTGCTAATTAGCTGTCACCAAAATGGCAATCCACTAAACCAACTAACCAACCAACTAACTATCCTTTGCTCAGGCAGGCTTGTCATATAATTGAATATTGATTTTCTTCGTCATGCTGAGCATTTTTATGTAGATATTTTTTTTTTTAACTATTTCCATTCTCTTGAGATCTTTTTCCTTTTATAAGTTTGCGTTTTATAAAATGTAGAGTTATTTACTTTCTAGAAAGTTTAATATACACAATTGAAATTTAACTAGATTTAAAATATTTAGAAGTGAACATCCTGAACTCACTTTATTTCGTTCAGACTCTCCTTCATAGGCTGGTGGAAAAAATATTGATGCCTCAAAATATCGACATTTTTTTATAACATAATGGATAAATACACCAATATTTTTAATATCAATATTCGTTATTTACTTTCGAGTATTAAATTTGCATAAAATTCGATATTTTTTAAGCACATATTTTCGGAAGTCTTAAAATATAACATATTTTATAATTCCGGTGGAAATCAAGCAACTTTTGTTGCTAAATTTTTCTATGTTGAAATAAAATAATTAATTTATAATAAATAGTTCAAAATTTTGGAGGCATAACAAAGTAAGCCGGGTATTTTCTTTTAGTTAAAAATATATAAAGTATCGATACGTCGATATATGTAAATCGATATTTTTAACTCTATATATACAAAATGTGTTTTAAAATATCGGTGCATCGATATATTTTTATTCATTTACACACCCCTCCTCCTTCAGATTCACGCATAGCCTTTGCCATTGCAACTAAAATGGATTTTTTCAGAAGTCACCATTTTAGCTTTCTATATCAGAATAAAAGTTCATTCTGGTAATACAAGTGCATTAAATTTTGTAAGGTATTGTTATTTGTGATTCGCGATATCAAGTGAAATGACTATGATTTATATACAATACTTGTCTACATTTATGTGAAAATTTACTTATATATGTATGTGCATTTGAACTTGCATAACTATCTATAGCTATGTATGCGAAAATCATTTTATAAAACGTGTCTTCAATTGATACCATAAAATAAATGTTTCAATTGATGCGCGACAGTTATGCGTGTTTTTTTTTCTTTCCTCTTATTTCCCCCCTCATTACTTTTTTCCTATTTCTTAAAGAAGTCACAAACAAACAAAAAAATAATGAATGGTGGTACATTGAAAGAGGAAGTTTGCTAGATTGAAAACAATTGAGCAATCGACAACTTGTCACGTACGTGCCGCAGTCAACGTGCGTCAGGCCGATGAGAATATCCTTTGTCTCGTCTATGACATGAACTACCCGAAAGGACAAGGATACGAGAGTAAAGCAGAATCTGGAGTGTTAGGACAATGTGCCCATAATTTAAAGTGGTGCTTCATTGGGAAACTCAAAGTGGTTTAGAAAAATAAAGCGCGGAGCTTTGAAAAGAATAAATCCACAAACACGCAAACAGTCACATATGTACATATGTAGATGTGTATGTGTATAGGAGACTTGTAGGTATGCGCATGTGTTTGAGTAAATATCCAATCAGTAGCCAATGTCGAGTTGACTAACATTTCGCTATATTGCTTATTATTATTTTTTCTTACTAAAATAAAGTTGTACCACCAACTACGTCGGTTACACAAAATTGACTTTTTATAAGGACGATAAAAGTTTTCGTAACTGAAAACAAAATGTATTGGAAAATCTTCAGCAGCTAGTCGCTTTTTAAATTCATTCAATAATTCTACATAGAGCTTAAGATTCAATGTTATAGAAATTTTTTACACGAGTCGAAAAAGAATATACATAGAACACAATTAGCTAGAATATATAGTATAGAATATAGAATATAGAATAAAATAAAGAGAATATAGAAAGAATATATAAATTATAGGATAAAGATTATAGAATAAAGAATATAGAATATAGAATATAGAATATAGAATATAGAATATAGAATATAGAATATAGAATATAGAATATAGAATATGGAATATGGAATATAGAATATAGAATTTAGAATATAGAATATAGAATATAGAATATAGAATATAGAATATAGAATATAGAATATAGAATATAGAATATAGAATATAGAATATAGAATATAGAATATAGAATATAAAATATAGAATATAGAATATAGAACATAGAATATAGAATATAGAATATAGAATATAGAATATTGAATATAGAATATAGAATATAGAATATAGAATATAGAATATAGAATATAGAATATAGAATATAAAATATAGAATATAGAATATAGAATATAGAATATAGAATATAGAATATAGAATGTATAATATAGAATGTAGAATATAGAATATAGAATATAGAATATAGAATATAGAATATAGAATATAGAATATAGAATATAGAATATAGAATTTATAATATAGAGTATTGAACATAGAATACAGAATATAGAATATAGAATATAGAATATAGAATGTAGAATATAGAATATAGAATATAGAATATAGAATATAGAATATAGAATATAGAATATAGAATATAGAATATAGAATGTAGAATATAGAATGTAGAATATAGAATAAAGGATATAGAACATAGAACATAGAATATAGAATATAGAATATTGAATATAGAATATAGAATATAGAACATAGAACATAGAATATAGAATATAGAATATAGAATATAGAATATAGAATATAGAATATAGAATATAGAATATAGAATATAGAATATAGAATATAGAATATAGAATATAGAATATAGAATATAGAATATAGAATATAGAATATAGAATATAGAAAATAGAATATAGAATATAGAATATAGAATATAGAATATAGAATATAGAATATAGAATATAGAATATAGAATATAGAATATAGAATATAGAATATAGAATATAGAATATATAATATACATAGAATATAGAATATAGAATATAGAATATAAAATATAGAATTTAGAATATAGAATATAGAATATAGAATATAGAATATAGAATATAGATTATAGAATATAGAATATAGAATATAGAATATAGAATATAGAATATAGAATATAGAATATAGAATATAGAATATATAGAATATAGAATGTAGAATATAGAATATAGAATATAGAATATAGAATATAGAATATAGAATATAGAATATAGAATATGGAATATAGAATATAGAACATAGAATATAGAATATAGAATTTAGAATAAAAAATTTTGAAAACTGGGTTTCAAAGTTATGTAAAAGTTATTTTACTATCTGAATCTTCGAAAACTAATATTCCTATAAAAATAGATCTAAATTCGATTTAAATGGTATATTTTTGATTATAAATATACTATATGTGTACTTATTACAAAACTCTTCAAAAAATTTAATTATACAGAGTTTTAAAATATCAAAAATTGAAAAGCTCACTTTTTTATTCATACCTCAAACTGATCATTAAAGATACAAAAATTTTGCAAAAATGTTTTTTATTTCAAAGATATAAATTTTGAACTATGGAAAAATTTGTACTTTATACCCCAAAAGAGCATCTTTAAAGCCTGGAACCATTTTTTCCGCTACACTCAAAAAAAGGTCGAAAGCAACTTTTTTATATTTTGAATAAATTTCTACATAAAGAATTAAAGAAATATCCTTTTTCTAAAGTAGTAAATAATTCTACCACGCCAATTCATTCCCATTTTTCCTCTTTTTGATAGAAGAAAAATTCTTCAATCCAAAGGAAGCTATAATTTCTACTATTAATTACTATTTTTACTCTCTTTCTGAAAATTCACATTAATAACGAGCTAGGATTTATTCATATTAAACCAGATAAAGACATCATTTCTACACACCGTCCACGTATACTATATCCAATTAACATATGCTATGAGGATAATTGTTGCAGCGCAACTCAGCATTTAACTTTTTTTTGCAGGTGGTTAGCATTTGGTACATATAGCAACAAGTGTAATTACTACGCCACATTTTAAAACTGTATAATTTACGTTTTCATGTAAACTAACTTCAGAGGCGTGAAATTTCGCCAGCAACATATATTTTGATTGCCGTAAAATCTTGCGCCTTTAAAATGTTGCTAGCAACTAAAATTATCGAAGCACCTAAAATATGCCACATAAAAGTAAAACATACAGTTAATACAAAAACTATTCCTTAAATGAAGTGCCGAACTGTCGCAGTTCATGAAATTTTAAATGGCAAATACAATTTAAAACCTGTGAAATAAATGTTTGTTTGCAACATGTTGCCTAGATGTTGTGAGACTTTTTACGGCATCAACTGAGTACAACACATATGTACATATGTATGTATGAAATTTAACGTGTTTATGCAATTTGTACGGATTTTGACAGTAATTTTAAGTGTAATGCAAACTTTGTACTAGTCAAATCATTTGAATTAATTCTATAGTTTGCGACAAAACAAAAATGCCAATTTGCTGCACGTAATAATGGAAGAAAATTGTATGAAAAGTCTCAAAAGTTTCAATGCTATTTTGTAAACTTCACTATCACAACACATTACACCGCTTATACCGTGTATATGAAAATCAATAACAATTGGGAATGCAGATGCTGAATGTTACACAAGAAATAAGTGAAAAGGTTTCGCATTATAAAAATACGAAATTGAAATGCTACAATGTTGCAAAATCAAAACATTTTCTAGTTGATGTCACATCTTACTTATTTCTATTGTATTCGTAGTCGTACTCACAAATGCCAGTAGTTGTTGCTTTCAGGTATTGATAGAATTTTATAATTTTTTTTTTCTTTTTTTTTTTTTTGATTACTAAAAAAACTGCAGCAACAATTGTGTGTGTGTGTGTGTGTATATGTGTCGTGTATTGGCACACAGTACACAATGTTTGTATTCTGAAAGCTTCCGCTATAACCATTCTCATTTGTATTCAGAAATGTTTGGCTTTTAACGTAATTACTACAACTTAACGATGGAAATACATTCACTGCCACATGTGTGATAATTACATTCAGATATTTGTGTGTGTTTGTATGCAGATATGAAGCCTTTTACTGAATGGTTATAAAAATGTTGTGAGTAAGCGGAAAATACATGCATTGTTGTAGTTAGAATACTACATATGGGCGGGCGGGCATACACTATCGAAATATGGAAAGAAGTAAACACTCTGGACTTTTATAATTTATTCTACAACTTTTAATTGCCTGTCAGACTGGCGCGAAAAGTTTTCCAGTCGTTACATTGCTAACATCCGCATAGCCTCTCAGTTGATCCGGCATAAGTGTAGATATTTTCCGTTTCAACATTTGTGCATATTAATTTTTCATAATATTTAAATATTTATCTGCACATTTCCACTTTAGCTGTCTGACTTTTTCACTTGCATACATGTCGGTTGCACACACACACACACACACACACACATACATACATACATACATACATGGGTGCATTTATTGTACATATATAGAAATATCGTTACGGTGTGTGCATTTGAGCAGCGATTGGAGTTCCAATTTGAATTTTAGATGTCGGTCTAACAGTAATTTGGCTGAAACTATTACTTCATGGTCAAGTCGTGGTGAATATTTTTAGATCTTTTTTTTTTGTGTTTCAACTAAATTTTCAAATAATTACTTTTATGAAAATAGTTCGAATGAAAGCTCACACACATTGATTTTTTTTGTTTTTTAAATTTGCTTGGGTATGAATCGAAAATACCAAAGGTAAAAGAAATACAGTCGTCTCTGGGTAAAGAGTGAACACCTCGATATAGTAAACACCCAAATTTTTACATGGAGTACTCTAAAAAGTGACCAAAAATGTTGAATGCAATTTCAAGCTTAAAGCAACCAAAAGCAAAAGAAGGAATCAAAATCGAAAGACGGTATTCCGCTTATTTCTATTTTTGATGTTGATTGCTACAAGATCAGCAGTTTTTGACCTCAACGGTTATGTTTTTTGTCGAGTGCCAACCGATTGTGATTAAAGTGGGCTTTTTATGTGCATTTCGCGCAAATTCTCTTCGTTTAAGGAAAACTGGAACATCTAAGAGAAAGACTTTTCCAATAGGGTAGTATTCCCGCATAGATAAAGCATTATTCAACTGGTTTGTGGAGCAATGAAATAAAACTGTCCCGTCATTGGCGATATACTGAAGGAAAAAGCAAAAAAGTTTCACGCCAGCATAAGGAAACGGAAGGTAATTTTCATGCCAGCTCCGAATGGCTATCTGGATTTAAATCTCGCTTTGGATTTCGACTGTTAAAAGTGTCCGGCGAAAAAATATCGTCCGATACCCAAAAAGTTGAATCGTTTAACCATAAACTCAGCAATATTATTTATGAGTTGAAGCTTTGCATGGACCAAATTTACACTTTACTGCAAGCGATTCAAATGCAAGAAGCAAACGTCTATTCGCCAATTTTTTCAATGAGTATAGGTACATTTATGTTTTCCTACTAATTAATTTTAATGATCCCCTAAATTTATGTATATACACAAAGTGTATTCTGAACAAATAAAACGAGCTTTTGAGCAAAAATTTTAACCTTGATATAAGGAACAACCTCAATACTGTGAACAGGTTTTGCAATAATTAGTTCACTATATCCAGATACGACTGTAAAGTTAAATGGTTGTCAAATTGTTTAAAAAAAAAGTTTATATAAAAAAAAAAGATCTTTATCTAATTTATGGTTGATATGTACAAATAAAAAACTAAAAAATTTGCTTACAAAAGAAAACCAATTTTTTTAGATATCCAAATCCAATCGTGCTCGCTATTATTATAGCCCATTTTATAATTTTAACTTCATCACATATAGACCTATTTTTATTTGTTATTTTTTTGCACAAAAATATAGCTCATTTTTTAACCAAGCCCGTCTACAAAGTTCGGAAAGTTAACTGTTATCTATTCGACAGTCAATATAATCATATAATTTTTTTCTGAAATTATTTTGTATTGATTTGAAAGAAAAAAATGTGTGAAACTACAGCGTAGTTACAAATAATATGTTATACAATTTTTTTTTCGTTTTTTTTTTTGAAAATGAAAGGCATCTTGGGATTTTGAAAAGAAAATATATTATTGAAGGTAATTCATATAAGATAGTCAAGGCGAATTAATAGAAGGTGATGGCATAAGAGCAGCTGATTGGATTTTTTTTATTCACCTACATGTATTTTGTTTTCGCTTTTGCGTATGAGCTTTCAAAAGCCGTAAAAGCAAAAACAAAATGTATTTAAATTTTGACTACTCTTACGCAGAAACAAAAACAAAATACATAGGAATTTTGTAGTTTTATTTATAACACCACCTTCGCCTTGTAAGGTAGTGTTATAAATACAGCTACAAAATTCTTATGTACTTTACTTTTGCTTCAGAGTAAGAGTTGTCAAAATCTACATATATTTTGTTTTATCTTATTCATTGATTTTGAGTCTTTCAGCCTTGTTCTTCTTTGTCCGCTCCAAGCAGAAAAGCAGCACAGGCGGGTCGCAAGGATTCGTGCGATATTCTATCTTTTATCATATCGTCTGTTCAAGTAATAGTTTTCGCTAATTTTGACGCCCTTATCTGCCCATGTGTCTGCGATACTTTTCCGATTTCCGGAGCTTCTTACAGATCGACAACTTCTTGCGGCCAACAGCGGAGCAGCATTCGTAGTTTCAACAAGATGCAATAACTGCGCACACAACAATGGACCACAAGAGAGTTGATAGTCCATTGTGTTGGGAGATTCCTTACCCAACTTAAGCCATAATGTAAATGACATATTTCTTCTCCACAATCCGCAATCTTCTAGATAACATTTTTCATCCCAAGCATTTTTTCATTCGCCCCATGACTTTTGGCCGCTGAGCACACAGAATGAAAGGTAGTCTTATCAGAAGCCTATTAAGCATCAGATAAAACTCACTTTAATTTTTTTGGAAGTAAAGATTACTCTAACTTATCTCCTATATATGGAAATATAACCAAAAGCCAGGGAAGTTCTAATGATCCTTATATATTATTGATTTAAACGCGATAGAGAAAATCTTACTGACTCCACAGACACCATTCGTCATGCGTTGTATCAGTTTGGTCCAATGGATCGTCCTATCGTGCTAACCGCCTCCATATCTTCGCCAGCATCAGGAATTAACTTTCTAACCGGTGACAAAAATCCTAAGGAAAATGTTCCTCATCCAGATGTCGTAATTTTTTCTTCACATTCCGATATTTTCTGCCTATTGAGGAAAGGCTTCTTCGAACAGAATAAAAACCTGTTTAAAATGAAATCCATTTTCTACAAGAGTAGTAAATATTTTGTAAGCGAAAATTCATTCGTATTTTTTTTTCTTCTAGATACATATATTTTTTCAGTTTGGCTTTCTAGTAGGAGTAACTTCCACAGTTTAAGCGACTCTTTCCTGTTAATAATAACACTACAGAACTTTAAGAGCTTAATTCTATCTTCGAATATACTCCTCTGCACTATGTTATCCAGTCTGTTTAACATTTCGATCCCGATCATATCATTAGCAATTCAAATGAATTGGTCTCTTTGATTTCGATACCACCAAATTTTCTCGGTTTGAAAAGTTGTTTGATAAAACTGTATCAGAAAATTTGTATGTGAAAAATACTAAGATAAACGCATGGAAAACGATTAAACTGAAACCGACCTGCACTTGATTCCGATACAGCCCATGCGCAGTATTCGTCGAAAAGTTCCATATTTCGATGCTCTAATGTTTGAACTTAAATTTTTATTTTCGCGACATTTTTTGTTCATTTTATATTCGTTCGAGTTCAAAGTAAATGTTAAAAAATAATACAAAAATGCATTGGTTCTTTTAAAATAATGTGTTTTGAGGAAATATTTTATTTCAGCCACAATTTTTGTACATTTTTTCAAGCAATATAAACTGTTTATCGACTAAGAATAGAAACTACTCTAAACATTTTCGAACGCACTCGGAATCAAGGATTCCTTAACCAAAACGAATTAGGATTGCATCAATTTTACTTTTCAAACCGAATCGAAATGTAGAATAGTCCTGTATATTTGGACTAATCTGATGGTGCCATTATGTATAGTATACTTAGGGAAAGTTTGACCTCTGTTTGCCATAATGCTACCGAACACTAACAATACGCGAAACGTTTCAATAGCAGTTCAGTACCAAACAAACGAATTGTTTGTTATCCTGCATAATTGCATAATTTCGTTTATTATAAAAAAATACTTATCATAAGCGATCCCCAAACAAAATAGCATACACAAAACAAGAAAGCATTTCTTAACCTAATATTCGCACACACCGGTAACTATCTGTCATAAATTTCAAAACTTTTTATATTCTGATAACTAAACGAACAGTTTTGTTTGGTAGCTATCACGAACGTTATCAGAGTAAAGTTACTGTACACAAAATGTGTCCGAGTAATTTGAATTGGTTGTGTTTCCTTACCTAGCATCAGCGAATCAAAACGATATGGAACCGTTTGCTTTTTTTCTTTCGGTTCTCTGACCAAAACATAAATAAATAATTCCCAAATAACAGATAATTTCTTTTTTCGCGATATACAAGATAACAATCCTCTCTATGGAGGATAGTAGCATAAGGTTTATGAATCCCTGTAGCTTGTTAAAAAATGTTGGTTTGCTATTTCGGTGTTGGTAAATCTAAAGCATCTACACAATCTGCTGTCGTATCACTCCGTTAAGTAAACCCATTTATTTGTTTTATGATATCTCGGTGTAGATGCTCTTGAAAAGTGGTAAAAAAATCTTGCTAGCATTTCAAGTGAAGTAACTAATTCAACTACCTTCAAATACGCAACGCACTTAATCATTAAACGGCCACTGCGTTGAACTGATATTCATTTTATTATGACAATATATACCTACCATTCACAAAGTAGAAACGTTTACTTCCTAATTAAAATTTCCTTCTAAGTAATTTGTTTTCATTCATACGACTTACACCTGCACACACTAATACACACACAAACCCACAGACACACAAATTCTTTGAGTGTGCGCGCGACTTACTTGCGACTCAATAATACAAGCGTAGCTAACTAACCTTCTTCATTAGCACTCATCCTGTCACACCGACGCAACAACCTTCCACACCTACGCCCACACCCATACCCACGCCCACACCCACACCCACAACTACAACTACAACGACAACGACAACGACAACAACAACAACAACGATAGCGTTAAGCCGAGAAGTATAGCAAACCGAGATAACAAACTAATTAAGCGCCAGTAAGAAGCATTAAGCGCCATAGATGAGGTCGACGACGCGACGTGGGTGACGATGCGCATTGTGAGTATAAAAGTTGGCTGAGAAATGCGTTTTAGTGATGTGCCACGTTCGGGGCAAGCATGTACGCGGCATAGTACGAAGTTCCATTAAGAAGAAATATAATCCTTGCATTTCATTATTGGCGCGCATATAGGAAGGGGATTTTCGACTGGCGGGCAGACTGATGGAAGAGTTGGCGCGTCGGTAATTTGGCAAACCGACTGACGGGCGACGACAACAAATACCAATGTCTGCCAGCTATTGCAACATCAGACAAGCACAAATAATGGCAATCAGGTGGCATGTTGTCGTTGGCCTCAAACAACTTACACCCACCACGCTTGCAACGCCAAAGGTAGGAGATTAGAGTAGAGTAGGTAGGTAGATTTGCCAGTTTCAAGTGTTGGTTGCTTCCCAGATAGCATTTAGATGATTGTTTTGTGATTATCACCTAAGAATACTCATTTATGACTATTCTTTATGATCAAAATATGACTAAAAGAAGAACAAGAATAAAAAATGCCCAGAAATCATATTTCGATCTTCTAGATGATTACTATTTGACTATTCTTTATGATCAAAATATGATAAGTGTATAGAGAAAAAACAGTTATCTTCAGCTATTCTGTGGAGAAACTGCTCTTTTTGTTCTTTTGCATTTATTTAGTTCTTGTGCACGCAAAGTGAAGCAGTTATTAATAAATGGTACTGTGACGTTAATAAATTTTTTAAATTTAATAATAAATAATAAAAATTGATAGAATTAATTAACAAAAACAATGTCAGCTAAAAAAATTAAACGTATTGCTATAAGAGAAGCTCAAAAAATCATGTCGCCTAGTAATAGCAAAAAAGTTCAACATAATATGAACGTGCAGTTTTTAACAAACAATGAAATTGAGAGCAGTGTTAACAACTTTCTTGAAAATGATGAAACTGACAGTGAGCTTAAATTTTCAAGCAGTGAAAGTGAAAGTGAACCAGAATTTAATTTTTGCGAAGAATTGAGTAGCTGGGCTGTTGAATATGCAATTAGTTTTGTTGCATTAAATGCATTGCTACGTTTGCTTCGTATGTGCAAAATGAATGTGCCAAAAGATGCTAGGACTCTTTTAAAAACCCCAACTGAAGTTATTCAAAGAAAAGTTGGAGAGGGTGTTTATGTTCATTATGGCATAAAAAATGCTTTGACAGATTTCCTGGTCGAAAATAAATATAGTTTGCAAAATATTATGCTAGATTTTGGCATTGATGGCCTACCATTATTTAAAAGCACCTCAAAAGGGGTTTGGCCAATTCTTGGCAGTATTGTCAACACAAATTATGTTTTTATGATAGGTATTTATGAAGGTATTTCCAAACCACATTGTGCAAAAGATTTTTTAGCAGAATTTATAACAGAACTTAATGTTCTTATTCAAGAAAGTATATTTTTTGTTAATAAATTTTTCCATATAAATATTCGATGTTTTGTCATGGATGCGCCCGCAAAGTCTTTTATTTTAGGTACTAAGGGCCATAGTGGATTTTTTTCCTGCACAAGGTGCACAACAAAAGGTGAATATTTCAAGAACCGTGTTGTTTTCACTGAAACTAGCAATCTTATATGTAGAACCAATGAAACGTTTAGAAGTCGATTGCACCCAGAATACCACAATATACTAGAAACTTCAACACTGGAATTTCTGGATGTGGACATAGTTTCACAGTGCTCATTAGATTATATGCACGTTGTATGCTTGGGAGTAATGCGAACTCTTATAAAGGCATGGGTACAAAAAAAAGGTGAAGACTTTTCTTTGAATTCCATCAAAATTAATTCTCTTTCAAAAGAGTTGATTACTAATAAGGAAACTATATCAATGGAATTCAGTAGAAAACCCAGAAGTATTCAAGAAATAGACAGATGGAAGGCTACAGAGCTAAGGCAGTTCTTATTATACACGGGCCCCTTTATATTGAAAAATATAATGAGCGAAGAAAGATATACAAATTTTTTAAAACTGTCTTTGGCTTTCAGAATTCTATTGCATGAAGTTGATTCTAAAAACAATAACTCATGTGCTAAAAATTTATTGGAATCTTTTGTCAATGAACTTCCATCGCTCTATGATAAATGCTTTCTAGTTTTCAATTTTCATTGCCTTTTGCACATGCACGAGGATGCCAGGTTATATGGTTCATTAGAATCAACAAGTGCGTTCAAATTTGAAAAGCATCTAAAAAAATTAAAAGAAATGTCAGAAAAGGCGGGAATGTGGCTGCTCAAATATACAAAGGACAAGTGGAACGCAGTTATCACATAAAAACGCTAGAAACAAGCCAACAAAAGATATTATTTGGAAAACTTATTAGGGGCAGAATCTCAAATGTTCAGTTAAATGGATTCACATTTTCTTTGAAAAGTCCTGATAACTTTTGTTTAGTTAATAAACAAATTATAAAAATTACACAAATAAAAAATAATAATAATGTTCCGGAATTTCATGGTGTGCCAGTTAAAAATCTTGCGCCATATTTTGTTCAACCAATAGCTTCAAATACGTTTAATATATACATATTCGGTGGCTGACATTGAATTTGATAATGAAATACAATTTTCAAAAAATGATGTTTTAACGAAAATACTATGTTTAAATAATTCATTAGAAAACACTTTTTATTTTACACCAATTATTCATAATGTCACATAATACCCTTAATAATACTTCTGAGTTTGCATATACTACCAATAATGACTTCATAACTCGTAAGTATACACAAAAAAAACTTTATTCCTTATAACATAGTTAGTAATTTCTATATTTAAAGTTCAAAATGTCCAGCCTATAGTACCTGTAAATATTTTCGATGAAATTTTACACGAACTAAAATCATTGAAAACGGAAGTCAGTGCACTTAAGAGCGAAGTCAGTGACCTTAAGAGCGAAGTCAGTGACCTTAAAACGGAAATAAAAGAAAATAAGAAATCAATGGCTAGATTGACAGAGGAGGTAATTGCTGTAAAATTAGAAAACCGACAGCATCACAAAGGACCAACAATTGTCAGTATAAAACAATTTGAAAATTTACCGTTTCATACCATAAAGGACTTGGAAAATTTTGATGAGGACCTCAGAAAAAATGAAGAAATACGGGATCAGTTTGTATGTTTTGTTGATTTACAGCTTTTATTACTTTTTCTAATAATTTTTTGAAACAATTGTTTTTCCAGAAAATGTTAATTGAAAAAGTTGGTGGAGATGGTCAAACACAATTTGTTAGAGCTGCTGTGCGTAAAGTATTTACTGACGAGTTAGCGAAACAATTCAGTTGGAAAGGTACTAAGGATAAACCTAGCGCAGAAAAATGCTTCTGTATAAATGTCATCAAAAGTAATATACCTATGTATGTATATACTACAAATTTTTTATTTAAAAACATATAATAATACTTTTCATCTATAGATATAAGCCATACAAAATTTAATTGCGATGACAAAGAAATGAATTCGGTTCTACAAAAACATTTTGTTCACGCAAAAGAACGTGTGGACAAACGCAAAAGAACGGCTGAAAAAATGCAAACGTCTGTAGAAGAAACAGTGGTGCTCTAGCATAATAAATAAATAAAAAAAATTTTAAATGAATTAAATAAAAAATGAATTTAATAAAATGAATTAAATAAAATGAATTGAAGTTTAATCTGTTTTATATATTCATAAATAAGGAAAAAACAGTCATATAATAATCACAATCATGAAGAGTCATCGCTAGGGTACCATTTTCTCCCGACGGTAGAGTCTTTTTTGATAAGAAAATGAGCACATATGTGACTGTTTTCAATCATCTTGCAGTATCTTATTTGACTCAAATTTGATTGCAATTGCTATCTGGGTTGTGACGCGTCGCCATGAACAGCATTCGCCTTGGCGGCAGAGGTCAGCGTCAAGTATTTTTAACTTTTCATTACCAACGCCAGTTGTTGTAGTTGTACGAGTAGTAAAAGCAATGACACAACACAACAACAATGTAACGCAAAGTAGACGCACAAAGTATCCACATATGTCGGTGTGTCGGTATGTATGTTTGTAGTTATGTGCGTTTGGCCTCGAAGTTTTACATTTCCAACAAGATGCAGTTGGAGATAAAACCATTTCTGCACGTGCATGTGTGTGTATGTGTGTGTGTATGCGTGTGCGTATAGCGAGAGTTGAACATTACGCATGACAACAAACAAAAAAGTCGTTGCTCGAATAAGAACAATAATAGAACGCGCGAATCTCTGAATGCAATGGTGAGTCGGATGTAGAGAGCAGCTGCCGGCTAACAGCGGCATGCCCAGTGATGCCGGATTTTTTTTTTGAAAATCCCCACACCGGCTGAAAAAAATTTCTACTTACCCCTACCCTCTAAAAATGTCCGCCTAAATTTTGGAGGAGAGAGCCGTGTGTAGAAGTTGAAGGAGCCTCTGATCGTCATTCACCTAGGAGTGGCCAGAACGATTTTCCTGCATGCGGTTCAAGCAGCTCACAACTTCCAGGTAATTTCACCCAAGTGTCCTCTGGGGTAGCTCCCGAACATCCGTTTGGGGGTGAGCTAAAGTGAGAAGGCGAACCTGATGGGTCTGCGTTTTCGGTTTAAGCGGCTTAAGGGGTCACCAGGGGGTTTCAGCGTCTGTTCATCAAGAGGTGCGGCTGCGAGCGGGCGTCTGACCTGGAGAAAGCGGCTCACTTTAAAAAACGTGTCCTAAATTAAAAAATGTAAACGTAAAAACAGCTCTTTGCCTACCAAGCAAAACACATCTTGGTAAAGTACTTTAGTTTAGTTGAATATTTGTACACTAATGTTCCAATTGTTTATATAAAGACCTGAATACAATACCAATGCATATTTATGGGAGAAATATCCAATTGCTTTCCTTTAAGAAATGAGTATATGACTGAAATAGCTCGACTTTCATTAAAAACAAAAGTTCCTAAAAAGGAATATACGGAAAAATATACATCGTGGCGACGAATAACTATTACACAATCTTTTGTTGGAAAGAAAAGACAGCTTTGGATTTTTAAAAGAAAATATAGTATTCTTATTTTGTCGTTCATTTTATATTATTCTCAATCATACATTTTGAATCTTTCCCTTTGTTTTTTTTTTGTCAGTTCCAAACGTATCGCAAAGCAGCACAGGCGACACGCAAAGCTTCGCCCGGTATTTCAGCCCATATGTATTCTATTAGCGTCATTTATATTGCTCCATCTTCAACGGTTTTGTGATCCTAATTTTTTCCAACATGCAGCCCACATGCAGTAATTTAATATGTTCAGATCCGTGGAAGCGGACGGACATTCATCTAACGAAATAAAATCCGTCAAATCACTTCCGAACCAGCTTTGAACTTTTCTAGTCCTGTGAGCAGGAGCAGAATCATGCTTGTAACAAACTCGCGCTTGGCCGAAGAAGTGCATGGACTGCTTCCTTAAAAACTGCCGTTTGTAGAGTTTTGCGTCACACACCCATGTCTCTAGGATATTTCTGGTGTTCTACCGGTAGCTTGTCGGCCGGTTTTTTTTTGCAATTTTAAATTGATTAAATTTGTTTACACTGAACGATCATTTTAATTAATCGGTTTGTTGGTCACAGTATTGATATGAGAAAAAAGCAGGCAAACATTTTAATAATACGCTTGCTGAGATTGGAACAATGGGTCTTTAAAAAAATTTAACGGTTATTCCTCGCCACGGTGTATAATGCTGACTTCCTTTAAGATGAAAATACTATTCATCAGACCATCCCAGCTATTTGACGTAAATATATGATATTCTATATATAAATATTTCCTTTAGATCAATATATAAAGAATATGTGAACCTCATAAGCTTTTAACTTAAATTACAATAATAAAATTTTTTTATATATATTAGTTAAAAATCTTATTTTCTCACAAAATTTTGACTAACACTTTGATAAGAAAAAGAGTATTAAATTGAGTACTAATTGTTGGAATGCTCTTTTTTTACTCCCTTTATGTCGTTCTTCGCAAGTTAAGGGAGCGTCGATATAAGCTGTCATATTACCTTTATTTAATGCATTATGGAATACCAGCCGCGAGCTCAATAAAATTCAAACTTCTAAATATAAGGCAGAAAATAATACATAGAAATAAATAATTGTAAATACATAGCTATTTTTTCCCCCTATACTCCTTTTTCACAACAGTTGGGGTCCTCTGGATAGGAGTGCGGAAGTCAGGAAGCTGGAAAGAGCCAAAAATCGGCTCTTAGCTTACACAGAAAACAAGAAAGCAATTTTAGTTTTCAAAAATAGATTTTATAAGGTTCATCTTACCTCGTATCATGGCGTTTGTGGTTGAACTCCTCCCAAACGGCTTCACCAATTTTAATTAAATACTTGGTAGGTATAAGAATATGTCGCACAGGATGTTTCATGCGTGGTAGACGGTTGCCACCTGTTTGAAAATTTGAATTTAATTAAAATATATACAAGTTGTGTAAAATATTAAAATATGGATGTCAAACGACTTGTCTCGGCTAGGATAAAGTTCAAACATACATATATTCTGGAGAGGGGTGCCGCCTGATTGAAAGGACAAATTTTATTAAATTATATACAACTAAATGAAATGTGAATACATAACGATTCGTTTCGCTAAGCCGAAGGTTTAAAGCTAGCTATATTTTGAAAAGGATTGCCACCTGTTTGAAAATTTGAATTTAAGTAAATTGTACACGAGTTATATGAGATATCAAAATATGGATGTCAAACGATTCGAATCGGCGAGGACAAGATATTAACCTATATTTTGGAGAGGGTTACCACCTGTTTAAAGAGGCGAATTTAATTAAAATATACACAAGTTATGTGAAACATTAAAATATGAGTATTAAATGGTTGTTCTCTGCAAAAATGTTCATAGCTTACTTTATGAGGATTGTCACCTGTTTGAAAAGTAGAGTTTAATTAAATTTTTACACAAGGTATATGAATAAGAAATTATGGGAGAAGGCATATGCTGATTGAAAAGGTAGCTGTAGTTTGAATAGGGTTGCCACCTGTGTGAAAATGTCGAATTCAAATAAATTATAAACAAGTTGAATTAAAAAGTAAAATATGGGTATAAACTCATTTGCTTCGCTTGGAGAAAATTGATGTGCATATTTTGAAAAGAGCTGCCACCTTTTTTAAATTTCAATTTAAATATATTATACACAAAAATTATGAATATGAAAATATGAGTATGGAACTGTTCGTGTCGGCAAGGACAAGATGTATATCTATATCTCAGACGAGGTTGCCACCTGTTATATGTGACAGAAACCGAAATGTAAAGGCAACTAATAAATAAATATAGGCAGGACAACGTCTGAAGGAGTTTTCTAGTTTCCTTATATGATTATGTCATGGCGTACATATTTTAAATACAATAATATAAAAGCAATTGTTAGAATCCTACCTCTTTCCTCTACATTTATTACAACCAAAAACCCTATATAAAGGGATTTCCACTTAACCCTTAGCATCACTGATCATGCCAACAATATCAACAACAAAAGACAACAACTAGCATAACTGATGTATGCAAACAAAACGAATCAGGCGTTGCGCATAACTAGACCCAAAGTTGGCCTCTGCGTGCATGTAAACTGGCATTTATATTAGTTGGTGTACACACATAGTAAGTGTTGTTGTTTCACTCCTGCCGTCGTGGCTTTTGTTGGTGTCGTTTATTTGTTGTTGGTGCAGTTGAAATTGGCGAGTTGTCGCACCGAATAGTTGGCATAATGCCCGCAAATGTCATTATCCTTTGAATGTGTCACAGATGGTGAACTGGAAAGCAGCAGCCAACAACAAGCTACAACTACAACTACTTACAACAGCAACGTAAGTAAACACAACAATAACAACAACAGCAACAGACTTCAACGGCACTAAATACAGCAGTATCCATGCCAGCTGCCAGGTTATGCGGCATCTTAACGCCACACCTCGCTCGCGCTACACCTCCTTTACTTTCGTTGCGCCTACTGTTGTAGTGATCGCCTGTCCTCCCAGCCTACCCCACCCTCAATTTGTCATTGTGCGCGCCAAACGCATTGCTGATTTTACTGCAACGATTCGTTTTGAAAATAAACAAAAAAAAAAAAAACAGAAAAGCATTTCCAAAATAAGCGCCTAAAATTCCCTCAACGCCTTAGTGGTGCTCCTTTCGTTTGCTTTTTATTTTGCTTTGCTTACTATACTGTTTCCTCTCCTTTGCCTGCCTGTTGCGGCGTGATTTTGGCGAGCAATTAATATTTTGGCTGCACTTTTTTGTCGCAAAATTTATTTAGATTTTTTTTTCTTTACGACTGCGTTTCTTTTCGTTCTGCAGTAGTTTACATAATTTTCGTAATTTCAGTACGTTGGTTTTTGGTTTGGCAACACTTAAGACTTTTGATTGCCAATATGGCTGGCAACATTGATAATCTAATAAGTGAGTATACAAAGAAATTCCGACATGCTTTAAGCGCATTGAAACGGGATAAGGATACATATAAATTTATGTCCTTTAATTAATGGCAATTTCAGGATAATACTGAAAGGCAGGATTTTTAACACGTAAACGACAGGAGTTAGAAAATACCTTTCACACTTTTATTGTGGCTGTTGAGTGAGCCCCGTTCACCTAAAACCACTCAGTATTCCCAAAGAACTTAGTCTGGCTTCGGGGAGAAATTGAGAAGCACACTAAGCGACTTAGTGGCTGTCGTTTTCATAGCCCTGGTAATTAATAGAGGGGCTAGGCGCAGAACTCTCTATTTACTTTCTTAATGCTTACTTTCCACCATGAAAAAGGATTGATCTGACAACCGGGTCCTAAGCCCAGTTCTTACTTATAGCCCTGCTGCTTGAGTAAACAGCCTTCGTAGCTTTGCGGAACGAATTGCATGTAAAACAAAAACACAAACTCGGGAAAATATGCGAGTTGAGCCAACTCCGACCCGAGATGTAGTGTTGGAAAGTGGAAAAAACTGTGGTATTGTCAATGAGCGCTAAGAAAAAGCATGGGAAATTTAAATTTAACACCTAATATGTTTTTAATTACATCCTCCAAAAACACATCAACCAAAAATTTGCTAGCACACCTCACCTACTCTCCGTTTTTAAGCAGCACTAATCAAATCGCATGTTTTATGAAAGATCTTAACAGGGTTGCTTTTGCAAGTCGGGTACAAAGAAACGCACAAAGAAAGTCGCATAGTTTTTCAAGATAATTTTGTTTCGTTCATTTTTTATAAAACTCTAGTTTCTAATACAACAAAATTTATTTGAATCAAAATTTGAAATTTTTAAAAAGTTTCTAATAATTAAAAAAAAAATTCATCAAAATTTAAAATTATTTAATTCGAATATTTGACACTTTTTTTAAATTTCCATTAAACGAAATTTTTAGTCACTTCAGACTATCAAAAAAGTACTTAAATTGATTGAGTTACAGAACTGCATAAAATTGGAAAGTCTGTAATTTTGATTACATTTTTTTTTAACTTTTTTATATTTTGTACAAAATTTTAAATACAAATGTAATGCCATTTATTATATAACGAATTAATGCTTTATACAAAATCAACGAAAGAAAATTATCATTAGAAATATTGGGAATATCAAAAGATTTTAATCACTCTATGTTTATAAAAAAAATGGATATAATCATAATTTTAATATATTTTGGCGCATATATTCTGCCAGGCCATATATGTATATATTCAATATATATGTATGTAAGATATTTGTGACGATATGACCGTTTCCTGAGGTGCCCTTCTTATCGCGAATTTGTCCACAGAGCAGTCCCCTACTCCGCTATAAATACTTTTTCCATTCTTTAATATTCTTTCCACATGAAATGTCGTTATGAACGCAGTTATGGTATCACATACATACATACATATGTAGCTCCAACCCGGTTAGCGATGAAATAACTGCCTCTGCACTAATGTTGTTAAAGGCATCTTCTATGTCTAGAAATACGACTTTGTTGTGCAAAGATTTTTCAATGTATGTAAAAGATAAGGTTATGTAGGACAGTATCCACACCACTGCCGCTGGCATACAACCTTATAGGTTAACCCATTTAGTATTCATATTTAACTTATAAATATTAATACCTATCCTTTCTACTTATTTCTTTATCATCTTCATGTCATTACTATTTATTTGTTTATTGGCTATTAATCAACAGTTGAACACTGAACCAGGGACAGCTTGACAATCAGAAAATCTATCTCTACATTCGCCTAGACAGCATTTCATAAATAGAAATTACAACCACTTTTTCTTCAACCATCTACGACTGGAACGAACTCAGTGAACCTGTACGATATAGTAGTATTTGTGTATAACCTCAATTCCACGACTCAATTTCGTGACAAAATTTTCATTCAGAAAGAACTTTTGAAGAAAAACATCTTTACCGGCAGTGATTTTTAACACCGCGTAACGAAAGTCGCGTCAGAATCGCTTTACTAATTACTACCACTATAAAAACATCCACTTTCCAAAATCAAAAATTCGTGAAAAAATTATCAATTCGAAAAACTAATCAAATAATATGACGCATGAGAGTGGCGACGACGGGGAGGGTTATGGAAGCGAAAAAAAAAAATCTTCGAATTCCATCATAAAAACATGCCTATGACACGCTCCTGAACATGTGGAATGAGTGCATACAATTTCACGACTTTTCATTAAGTAGTTTAAGCGTGATGATCGCTCGATAGGACAGACTTTCATTTATATATATGTATATAGATAAACAGCTGCGCAATTATAATAATTTTTACTTCAATTATAACCGATTACTAATCACTGGGTTATAATGGAAAACAAATTAACAGTAATATTGCATAAAGAAAATCTTAATCGTAATTATGTATAATAATCTATGTGAATTTAACAATTCAGGCAGACAAGTTATCTTAAACGTAAGCAACGCTTTTTTTTAAGTGAAGGGAGTTTTTTAGACTGTTCTAAACATTTTTTGTCAATACGAGTGAGATACATATGTGTCAATTAATAATTCGTCGTTAAATAAAACTGTTTGCTCAGTTTGAACAAATATGAAAACTGTGTACAGTTTTATTATTCAAATGCAAGGTTTAGATGAACATAAATTATCCAACATATTTATTTGGCAACTCGTCGCGTCAATTCAGTGTTATTGTTAATTTCGAAACGCGTTATTGTTATTTGCGGTATTTTGAGTCAATGCTAAAATTAGAACTAGTCAAGTAAAAAAGAAATCAGTGTATTTATTAACCCAAATTTTGCTAAAAGCAGATGCAGATGACGAAGACTACAAAAATGTCAAAGCCTTAACTAGATTAATAGAATTCTCTAAAACTTTTCAATGACTTCATTCGTTAAGTTATGAATTTAAAATCGTTATATGACGAAAATTCCCTTAGTTAAATATATTCAACATGTATGCAGCCGATCTGCGTGAGAATTCTCAGTTACTCAATAATTTTAAAAGGCTAAGTACTGCCTTGGCGGTTTCAGTTACTTTATGGATGATAATATTATCTGGAAACTTCGGGCATTCCAAGAATTTCGATTTACTCGTAAGAGAGCTATTTTCAAGTTTCCATTCATAGCAATATATACTATAACAAATTGTTAACTGTATTTTTCAACTGAACGTTCAAATGGCTATTGAGATGGAAAATTATCCATTTTCAATGCATATTTTTGCAAACAGTATAAGCACATAACTTTCGTAGCTATGAATCCAGAACATCAGCCATTGTATGTATACCACAGGGTGTTGCGCCAAGAACCAAAAATATTTTTTAAAAAAACTGGTAAACACACAAAATTTTGGATACCACTCAATAGCAAATACTCAAATGTAAGTAAGACCGACACATTTTTTTTCTAAGCTAGTATATTTTCTCGCTGCCGTTTGAAACTCAGTAGCTGAAACTTTTCGAACTTTGTTTCTCGCTCAGACGCGGATGCGGATTCAGCTTTATTTTGTTTGAATGTGTACGATGTCTCCTCACCTGTGGATGAAGGTTCTGGATCTCGCCGCATCTTGTATCTCAGATACCACTTGGCTGCCGATCCGGGAACTCCGGATCTCATGAGGAATTGGAGGTCTCCACCTTCTAACTCTTTTACTTGCATGCCTCTTGTCGGCGCTACATGGCTTAGTGGAGCCAGAACTAGACGATCGGAATATGAGGCAACGTCGGTGGGTTGACCTGTCAGATCTTTGCTGCGACCTGTGAGCTCTATTACGCCTACTGCAGCCCAGGCCGCACAATAGAGAGAGAGATCTTCTAGAAGATTTAGTTTTTTTCTTCCAATTTTTGTATTCTTGTTATTTTTAATTTGTTGTTATTCTTCTTATTATTGATTTGTTGTGTTTTGTTGATACTCTTAGTCTAGCTTCGAGTGCACGCTCTTGCTCTGCTCGATTGTCCTCTAAAAGGTTCTATTACAGCTGGGTGCTCTTAAACAGTTGCAATGATTTAGATGGAGACGGACCCACTGCTGATTACAAAGAACTAAAACATTCAACTTAGCTCATCCCAGATAATTTAAACGCCAGCTTCGTATTTAGCCTGGAGTAAAGTCGCCACTGAAATAGTTTGAAGAAATAGCGAAAGATAACTTCGACCTCTCAAAGCACCACAAACACCACCCCGTAGGCCAAAAAAACAAAGGTCTGCGAAAGATGACGAAGTGTCTTATATATTTATATGTATATCCAGGCCATTATCTTCTTCGCACCAATTAGAAGAATGAGAAGAGCTGAAAACTGAGTTTCCCTTATTCTATAAGTATAAACAATCCCGAACTTATTTGCATACTTTATACTCGCAGTTGCAACATTTGTTTCTTACGAGAAGCTGTTTTCGAAAGCAGGGGAATATGCAAATTGCAAAAAATCGGTTATCTGGCAAAGACTTGGAAAAACTTCTATTCGTGGGAAGTAGGTACTAATGCTACTACTAATTACTAATACTATTTTTTCTCATTTATACTACTATTTTTACCAATGCCACTACTAATTACTACTACTATGTTTCACTCATTTCTGCCACTATTTAGACTAATGCTACAACTATTTACTACCACTTTTTTTACTAATTTCTGCTACCATGTTTACTAATGCTAATACTAATTACTGCGACTACTAATTTTACTAATTTCTACTACGTCTACTATATTTATTGATTTCTACTACCATTTTTACTAATGCTACTACTAATTACTACTACTAGTTTTTCTACTTTCTACTACTGCTTTACTAACGCAACTACTAATTTCTACTACTATTAATTTCTACTACTTTTTTTGTCTAATTGTACTTATAATTACTACTACTATTTTTGCTAGTGCTACGTACTACTATTTTTACTAATGTTACTACTGCTTATTATTATTATGTTTAATAACTTCAACTACTATTCTTATTAATGCTAATACTACTGACTACGACTATGTTTACTAACTTTTACTACTAGTTTTACTAATTCTGCTACTATTTTTACTAATGCTACTACTAGTAACTACTGCTATTTTTAATAATGCTACTGATTAATAAAACTATTTTTCATAATTTCTACTACTATTTTTACAAATGCTACTACTACTTACTACCATCATTTTTACAAATACTTCAACTAACTACTATTACTACTAAGCAGTATTACTACTACTACTTCCACAACTACTAGCACTACTACTCCCATATTTAACTTTCTCTTTATGAAGTTGGCAAAAAAAGTTTTACTTCTGGATCGCATTTTTAGGTATACGGGTATTTATTTGACATTATAGATATAAGACAAACTTTATCATCTTTTCTATTAATACTTAAATAAACAATCAATAATTATTTACCTACCATATTTTCTGTTGATGTTTTTTTTTTTTTTTGATAAAGCAAATGTTTGGCTGAAGTTCAGCAATATCTGATGAGTTTCAATACCACCGCCGACATCGGTAGTAGGAATGACACAATATAACTTTTACCATATTACTTATTTCCTCTATCCAGAGTAAAAGGCGTCCTTATACCAAAAATTGGAGCACATTTAGTATTTTTGACCATAAATTTTATGGTAGCTGTACACTGTGTGCCGTATTAACCTAGGCTAGTATTCAATTAAAAACTGACCTCAGTTACAGCTGGCACTTTACAGTTTGGAACAATGCAAATTCAACTACATATTATTGTACATTATATTCAAATATTGGAAGATATATATGTATATAAATGAATATGTGCGATTTATTTTTATTGTTAGCATTCGTTATGTCTAGTCGTCATTCATTGGCATTCTATTGGCATTTAATGGCCATGCACTATTAGCATGGAATTGCTTTTGACAATACAATTAGCCATGCTACTGAGCTGCCGAAGCGAATGGATGAGTATTTATATAAAAATATACATAGAAGTGGATAAACATATTAATATTTATTTGCAAGGCATATGAATTGCCAATGACTGCAGAGAGCAAGAAAAAGTTCTTTTCAAAAAAAAAATAGAAGCAGCATGCATCCATGTACACAGATATCTAGATGTAGTCTTACTTTCCTCTATACTTACTTAGATTCAAGTACAATAAGACAGGATATGCGAATCAAATGCCTAACTAGCCGACCCACAAACACCCAAGCCTAATATTTTGATTTATCTCATGTCACAAAAAGTCAGCCATGCATAAATATTGGCATAAATCTAAAGTATTACCACTAAAGAGCCTCTGAGAAAAATTCGAATGATTTTATGTAAATATGCGTATATTAATTTGTGGTCATTTTCATATTTACTAAGGATATTGGAAAAACGAAAAAAGTTCAAAAAAAAGCTTCACAAATATTGCCAAATCAAATTGTTCTAATGCCTGTTGTTTGTGCTGATGACGTTCAACAAATTTAAGTGCACTTTTAGTAAAAAAAAATTAATATAAATAAAAACAAGACAGTACCAGCAAAAACGATCAGACATTTGTAAATATTTGCTACTTTCATTCGCACAGTTTTCTATTGTTTGTAGAGTAGTTTGTTCTACGAATTACACAATCGAAATACATATGTTCAACACTTTAACTGTTTTGCACTTTTAAACCAAACATTAGTATAGCAAAACTTTAGTCATTTCAATACAATGTTTGATTGTTTGCTTAATACAATAATAAATGTAAATATAATTCGATATAGTTCCAGCAAACACGTGTTTGCGAATGTGTCTGGGCAAATATGAATAAAAAAATATTAAGAAATAGGCATATGCAAATGTTTATGATGGTAGAATATAGTACATGGATTAGAGATGAACGCGGAGCTAAATATTCGGTAACAATCCCGGCCCTTCCGACAGTGAACTTTGAAGTCCCGAACTTGCCCATCCGGACGTTTTTCAAATTTGTCCCACGGATCCCGTGAATCGCGATATCTATTACTGAATAAAACTCACAGTAAATTGAATTATTTATGTACCTTAAAACTGCAAAAGTATTCGAGATTTTCAGACATATGGCTTATGGATTGTGTGTTCAAATCGATACCAAAGTGACTCAGACGTTCCGTTAAGTTGCACTGGTATAACAATCAGGCTTGTTGTGCATTGAAAATGAAATGAAAAGTAATTGGCAAATTAAACCCAAATCTAATTATATATTTTGTTTGCCAAAAGTTCGCATTAGTGGGAAGAAATTATTAATCTTTATTGCTCCAATCTGCATTCAATTGATTTGATAAATCTGTATCAGAAAATTTCCATTAAAAAATACTAAGGAAACTCACCTGTTCACAAATAATATTCGCACCAAGGCGAATCCATACAAGTTGGTGTTATAAATACAACTACAAAATTCCTATGTATTTTGTTTTTATTTCTGTGTAAGAGTTGTCAAAATTTAAATACATTTTGTTTTTGCTTTTACGGCTTTTGAAAGTTCATACGCAAAAGCGAAAACAAAATACATGTAGGTGAATAAAAAAAATCAAAACAGCTGCTCCTATGCCATCACCTTCTATAAATTCGCCTTGATTCGAACTTTATACTCGTTGGAGCCTAAGAATATGTTTGAAAAATATTATAAAAATATAATGGTGCTGTTAAATTAAATATTTTCTATGAATCACATTTTTTTACAAAATATGCGACTGATGGCAACGCTTTCTTAAAAGGCAAACTAACTTGGAGTCGAGCTTCGTAATGTCCCCACGCAATTTTAATATTTACTTTCAGCTAAGAATTTAGATTGTTTGAACGCCCAATAACACGCCTGATTGTCTCAGAAGACCCGAACAGCATTGGTACATTTTTTAAGAAACATAAACAATTGACAACGGCTGTTCGAACTGATTTTCAAATCACAATGAAAACGATTCGAAAATTACTCTAAATCGATTCAAACTCACTTAAAAAATTTGAAAAACAAATTTCATAAAAGTTTCAAGGTATCTGTTTTTTCGCACTATTAAGGTCGCTTCAAATTTTATTTGATGAAATTCAACTTTAAACACGAAACATTTTATAAAAAGTGCATCAAGAAGTATGAAGTCAATATTAAAAGTAAGCCGAATGTATTTTGGAATTATTTGAAATAAGTCTGGTTCTAATAATCATTTTTCTCTACATTTATTAGTATAAATTTCAATACATGCACGGGGAATGAGGTTGAGATCAGTTTAACCCAAATTCCTCGCTTTCCTTTGGGCATATTAAAAAGTGTTGCCCATCTAAAACGATCCAAGTTGATAGATGGATGTTGATGAGATATTAGTTATATTTTTAAAATGTGACCAGCTCTTGTTCTACCTCGAAAGATAATTTGAATAAGTCACTATCTTCTGGTGAATTTTTTGATGGCAGAATAAAAACCTCAATTGCCTCTATTTTGAATAGTGATAACATAAACGATGTTCGTACTTATCGTCCTATTTATACAATATATACTGACTTTTCGAAGGCTTTCGATAAAGTTCCATACAAGATATTAATTTTGAAATTAGCCAGTTTCGAATTTTTTACAGTATTTCTTGAATGGATTAAATCGTATTTCTCTAAAATAGAATAGGTAGTTGCGTTTAACAATGTCTCCACACGACCTTTCATTCTGACTTCGGGTATTCCCCAGAGTAGCATATTGGAAATCCAGCTTTTTGTCTTGTTTATCAATGACATTGAGATCTTTTTCTTTTTCTGAGTTTTTATTAAATTCGCTCTTCGCTCTTCGAAATTTTCGGGATCCCATTGCCCGTTTACGAATTTCGCTGCCTTCTCTTGAACTCAATGACATTAAATAGACGAGGTGCCTCTCTCGCTCACACCTTCGTTGCAAATATCTTAGCAGGATAAATTGACCTGTTCTGATCACTTGGAAAGTTAAGTTTTTAATATTCTGGTTCGTGGGTTAAGACAGTTATCGATGTTGTTTTTATTGAATTTTCTAGTACTAACCATGCTAAAAAGGACCGTTAAAGCGAACTATAATTGGCCTCGATTCATCACTTCTAATGTTAGCCATACTTATTTAAAAAATTGTTTGTTTTTAATGTTTTTCCAGGCAAATGTGCCCTTTTTTCTCCTAAAATTTTATTAGAAGTAGAAATACTCGGTAGCTCGTGGCAGATGAGAACGGAATCCGATTTAAGTATTTGCTTTTCAAGTTGGCGAAGAAGCATATATTTATTAGGAACATTTTTTCCAGCAACTCAATACGTTATTTCTGTGAGATAGTGATTTGTCATTTATAGAATATATAAATTCGTTTTCTGCTCAAGATCACTACTATGATCTGTGGAATTATCTACATACAACTAGTCAAAAAACTCAGCAAATGCATTTTTATCACCCTGTTTCTTTATATTTACTAAAACGTATTTTTTTCTTCATACATACATTTATGATTTTTTTTTAAGTGATAATTTCGTACAAAATTTGTTCGATTTTCTGAATTTTTGAAAGTTGTCCATTTTTTTGCAAGTGTTGGGATAGGATTTTTTGCAGGAACCGAAAATAACAGCTATTTTTACGGATTTAATAAAAGTCGCTGACAAAATATTGTTGTAGAAAAAAGTAATCAATGTTCTTTTCAACCTTCCTTGACGAAAATCATATTTATTTCTTATTTTCATAAATTTTTGGCAAAAATTTCAATAATAATTGAAAATGATTGAAAGCTCCGGACTTAAATTTTGTTAGTCCAGTAATAACAGTTAAAATTGGTAAAAAATTGTATATGCCCGAAATAGAAGTCCTTTCCGAATAACAAACAAACCGCTTTTCCGAATTAAACAAATTTGGTATCGGATGAAAGAGAACTGAAATAGCATTCAAACTAAAATATATAAACCCATGTTACCACTTATTTGTATATTTTTATAAGTTAATATTAATAATTGAAATACCCAAATAAAAGTCCTTCTAAAATAATAAACGAAATCCAAACCTACAATACTACAATAATATGGAAGTGTTTAAAATCAGGGTCACCCCTTATCAAAGGCGCCATTTTCATACAAATTGTGTAAAAAAAATGTTACCCCCAAATTATTTGAGGAATGTTTTAATTTATAAAGCAAACATTGAAAATAAAATAATTAATTGATATTAATTAATAACTAAAAAATGTTTTGTAAATTTTCAGCCTCATCGGGAATGTATGTTAATAAATATTCCCAAAAAAAATATAAAATAATAAGCAAAATTTTTCCTTTTGCGAGCGTAAATATTTTGGACTCAACATGCAACTCAAAATATACTTCGCTCTTGTGTTGTTAACGAATTCGTTAACTAGCCCTTCGTTAACTTGCAGTGCAAACATTGTTGTTGTACTACTTGGCACCTTTGCTTGAGTACTTCTTTGGTGACAAATCTTTCGGGTGCGATTGTGATCCAAACAACTCGCTTTTGTCACTTTTATTATAAAATGTGACTTTTATATTGTATGTAAATGTTTGAAGGCATTTCCAAGCCCATCCATCACGGCTCTTTCGAAATTAGTCCCGTTTCACGAGCACATCTCTAGTATGCATAGCACGGTAATGCAAATAATTTATTGCCGTTGTTAGTCGCAACGTTATTGGTTTAGAATTTACATACATAAATGATAGTGTCAAACCAGAGAGATAAGATTGCGTAAAGTTCGAACCTTGAAAACTATGTCAAAAGACTAATAAAATGTAGGATTATTTATTTGTAGGACGCTTTTGTTATGCGCTAGATTTATCGGCATCAAAAAATTTATGTTTCATTGAAAAATTATCGCACAAATATGTGAACACATAGACCATGAATGTATGTCACTTTCGAATGTTATTTTACATATTGAATGGCGTACCTTGTGGCCTTAAAAGACAATTGTGGCTTAAATAAAAGCATGCAAACGATTACGTATTGAAAATTGGGCATATGGTGCACGGAAAGGCATTTTTTGTATGCTGCTGATGGTAATGGCCTCTAGCGCATTGCGACCAAAGATAATTTTGTTTGGAACGCTGCATAGAACGATGGGCCGGTAAATTGAAAAAAAAAAAAATTAATTTAACATTATCACTATTTCAATTACAATTAACAGGTAGACATTAGTGTAAAGCCCGATTGATATACCTATGATCTTCCGACTTTGAGTTGATTTGGAAGAAATCACCGAATGGCTGCTTCAAACAGATAGTAGATCTACAAAATTTAGCTTCTTGAATCCAATGATGTTAAAAATTTTTTTTTAGTAAAAATATTATTTTTCCTTAAATGAAATCACATCGGGATCATCTGTTTAAACTAACGTACAGTTATAACTTAAAGAATCTCAGAACCATTCCAAATTTGCAATTTCACCTAGATCGCGTATTCGGAATAAATTTCAACATTTTGCCTGATGCAATTTGAAATTTTTGAAGTCACCCGTTTTTCTATTTTTTTTTAATTCACGATATAAACATTTATTCCCCAAAAATACCATGTTATATATTTTTTTCTTTTAGAGCGACCTTTTAGCTAAAAACAAAAAAACAATTTCGTGGAATGGCAATTTTTTCGCAAAGTTATCGCATTTTCGAAAAAAGATTTCAAATTGACTTCTTAGACAAATTCTCAAACTTCCCCACCACAAAAGAACTCAAAATTAAGCAAAAAGAAAAAATGCGAGTCTGACCGTAACTGCCTGGACGATTTGATATGAAATGAGCCCAATAGTACTACTAATTACTACTTCTATTTTTACTAATTTCTACTACGGTTTTTACTTAATACTAACTACTATTACTACTACGAATGTTGAATAGAAAGAAAGTAGTAAGCGCTTCCTCTTTCGCTCCTAAAAGGCATTACATTAACATTCTCGTAATGGGTTAAATCAGCGTAAGACAGTAGCTAGATCGCGAAAGGCGAAGAGGTTACCAATTTAGCGTACGATTCTGCTTTCATTTATTTGGTAACCACTAATTCTACTACTGCTACAACTACCATAACTATTACTACTGTTACTTACTACCAAAAACTACTCCCATATTAAACTCTCTTTATCTCGTAATCAAATCGGCAAAGAAGTTTTACTGCTGATTCACACTACCAGGTGCACGAGTTTCTTTTTTTTTATTGCAATTCATTGTCTAATTTCTATGTACTCTTTTGCGTTTGATTATACAGCTGTTTCAACAATAAAGAGACACAAACCAAATATTTTATTTATATAGCATTGTTTATGCTTGGCAAATAAGAAGTTTGCATTAAAAGCATACACATAATAAACTCGATCAATATAATGTACATAGGTTTTGTATAAATACTGTGATAGTTCTGATGGACAATACAGTTCAACATTGACTTAATTCTGACCAGCCGAAGACATGAAATTTTTAAGTATCCTTTTGGTGGGCGTCTTTTATTTGACGACTACAGGCTGGCGCACAGTGAACGCTCAAGTGAGCCTTCCACCTCTTCCACCATCGCCAACATATCTAGATCTTTCACTTTCGGTAATTGATGATGATGTCCCAATATCAGCAGTAGTCGAAGAAACTGATGGAGCAGCAATTAATCCGTTAGAAGCAGCAGTCCTTGCAGCTGCTGGTGAAAATGATAATAATAACAATGCCGGAAGACGAAGTGTTAGAAGGCAGTCGAGGCTAATTAGAAGAAGAATTCAACAAAAGAGGAGACAGAGAAGAATGGCTAACAGGAATAACTGAATATTTGTGGTCTTCAAACGAAGAATTGGACGACTTCACTGGGTATGCTCTTCGATAGCTGCTTTTAAATGGCTTTATCCTGAATTCTATGCCTAGGCTTAAGAATATGTTAAAATATAAATAAAAACCTATAATTAATATATTAATTGTTTGGTGTATTTTGAATATTCGTTAAAGCAATCAAAGCAATCCTATCAACATTTTAAGGGTATATTTCTTTACTTCATAATCTAAAAGTCATTCAGTATCATTACTTAAAGAATAAATACCTCTATACATATTTCTACTGGTGGATGATAAGAGTAAATCAAACATAAAATTAATATATGAACTTCATATCTAATTATTATATTTTTTTTTTGGTTTTCGAAGGAAACCTTTGAAATTTCACGGTATATTATATAATATATATGTAAGACGACGTCCTGATACCAATAAATTACATTATATGTTAAAACAAATTTTTGAAAATGACTGTACAAATTCTGTCCTTTACTTATATCTGCCCTTAAACCGATGGGCGAGAAACATTTGATATTGATGGCTTTGGAACCATAACTAAATTTAACAATAATACTGTGGAACGCAATGGAAATTTACGAATAAATTGCTAATAAAACTGTATTTTTTTGAAGATTAAGAGAAGTCGTTCAGTGATCTTCCGAGAGGGAGATATGAATGCCTTAGATTGCCTTTTACCCTTTGTATTACGCCATTGGGTTGCAAACCGAGAATCCACCCGTCTTCTTATTAGTTCGACAGTGTAACCCTTGGCTGTTCCACAGAAAAGCTCTGGACCAAGCATCGTCGTTTGCGAGGCTGTCAGCCTTTTCGTTGCCTTGAAACCTCTCATGCCCCGAAACCCACCACAATTTTTCTTTGTTCTAGATGACCAGTTAGTTTAGAAGAGTTTTGCTATCATCCACAAGCCTCGATTTCATTAAGTATGCAACCGAGGCCTTTAGAGCAGCCATACTATCCGACATGTAAATGTATTTGTTATCGTATACGAGTAAAGTAGTGAAAGGATGAGATAGCGGATGCCGAAGTAGATATATTTTTTTGGTTGTTTTGTTCCACAGCCCTTCTTAAGGAATTAATTTATTAAATATGGTTTGAGATGCGCATTGCAATTCAACTATGTTTGCGATAGAATTCGACAAATGGTGAATATTTGCGGCAACATTTAACGAAGGGTGAATATAAGTATGGGATAGAATTCAGTGAATGGTGGGTATCGCGATAAAAGCTATTTGAACGAATTGTGATTAAACTGAGATCGATGGTTTGAATCTCGGGTTTGAAACTCAAGTGGTGATACGAAAGAACTTATATCAAAGAGTTTAGATCAGAGAACTTGTAGGACACAAAAATTGCAAAAAACTAAAAGAATATTCTTTTGACAATTTCCCCTAACCCTTTTCACCCTTATCCTATGCACACTTGTTGCCTAACTCCTCTGCCGTCTCAAGTTGTCCCTCGCGATCCAGAAACAGTTTTCTTTTCGTCTAGTCATTTTTCTTCTTTTGTTCTCGTTTTTGGTTTGATTTATTATTTAGACTACTCTTCTTCTTACATGCATGCAGCCCTCTGCCTCTGCAGCCAACCCCTCTGCCCAAATATAGCAAAATATGGTGAAAATAGTTTTTATTGGTATGGTAGATTTAAATTTAGTATGGTGGCCAATTTTTCGCTGGTGAATTCTTTCAAATTTTGTTGATGAAAAAGCTCATTTCAGATTTGCGCCTTCTCATTTCTTACAATTTCTCTGATATTAGATCCAAATGGATTTTATCAGGTTCAGATAGACGGTTTTCGTGACCTGTTTATAGCAGCCACAACAATGTTTCGCCTGCTTTTAAGTTTTCATATTTGTTGAAGTCATTGAGAGGAAAGGCATCACGAACGCTGGTAGAATGAAAACTAAATCACGATAATTATATTGCACCTTGGGATCGACTGAGACAGCTGTATAAAGAAAGCATCTGCGGCAACCTGTTCGCTTACTAACTATTGAAGATTCGCTACGAGGCCCAACAACTTACAACGCCTATCGAATTTTGCATGAAAAGATTGGGATCTTGTAATTATCCATATACTGCATGAGTGTTTAGATTCGGAACAAGAGGAACTCCAACGTCAATCGGAGTCACCAACAATCAAGCAAATGTTAGACTTTTCAGATCGCCAGTCATCGGTTCAAGCAAATCTGACTTACGTGCATCGATCACGTGTCTATAGTGCAAGCGAGACAACAGCTCACAACCGAGGTTTAAAGGGTAATGGAGAGCAAACAAGGCGTAGTAAGGCGTCATACAAGGCAATTGTTAAAAAAGTGATTATTCGAGCTGCTGCTTGTTTTCGAGCAATAAACAATTTGTATTAATATCACAATCATTCGAGTAAGAAAAGCAGGCTGGCAACACTAAAAAAAAATATACACGAGCATGAAGTGTAGTGGCTGTTTCTTCAGAAAAGAATTTAGTTTGAGTATGTGTTGTTTTCGGAGTTTTGAATTTGGCAGAAGTTTCATTATAGCTTCCATGCGAGATAAAATATGAAAAAATAGGAGTGCCACAATTCATCAAAAGCCCACTCATATGGGGTGAAGGAACAAAGTATAATAGACCACATAAGAGGGCGCGCACTATCTGCAACATATGACTCTTTTATCAAGCACTTTGATATTTTAAAATAGACTTATTAAAATCTGAATGTGGCATATTTTATATCTGCAACATGCCAAGAGATTTCACTATACTTCAAAGCTACAATTCTACGACGCTAATGCAAAGTTTGGAGGATGAGATGATAAGGAGCTTATCAAACATTATCGCAATGCAAATGAAAATAACATGACTTGTAGTATATCTCTTTCATTTACGAGTATATGATAATAATAATCTAAATTACTTAGATGTGAAACCTTTTGATGCTGACATCTGTCTGGCATTATTCTAAGTATTTAATACATCTCCAAAGAGATCATTTTTGTTTGTTTGCGCAAAGTCAATGACCAGTACAGAGTTTTGATTAATTGAAAAATGTTTTGCAGTTATTTGCTATTTTGATGTCGCAAAGTTGTTGAAAACTAATTGTTGATTTCTATACTGTCACCGGAAGCGATTGCAAAACACCCAATGGCACACAAACCTATGGCACACGTTTCGCACGACCAGACCACAAATGACTGCTGTAGCCGGCCGCAGCTGATAGCCCACTCATTGGCCATTTTGGTATAACAACACGGCAAATGTGGTGCGAGTGCATCTAACTTTACCATTTGGCCAACTTGTCACACATCAACCAGCAATAGTCAACAAAACATGTCGCCACCGCCACTGTCCAAATGTCCTGTTGTCCTGTTGTCCTGTTGTCGCCTTAAAATGCACAGGGCTTGCATATCCTGACATAACCTGACGGATCTGCGTCTTCATTTGTCGTTTCTTCCTGTTTGCTGTTGTACTAAATATGTGGAGGATGAATGAGTGGATAGATGAAAATGTATGTATGTGTATGTGTATGTGTGTGTGTGGTAGTTCGGTTTTTCGCCTGCAAAGCTGACACAAATTCATCACATGTCATTTAAAAGTGACACATCTACGCACCTAATGCCAACTTATTTATCTGTATGAGTGCCGCTTGTGTGTGTGTGTGTGAGTGTGCATTTTGTTTGTTTGTGGTAAACATCTGCACTGTCACTAAAGTGCATAGCACTCATTAGCTTAATTTGATTTGAGTTAATTTAAGCAACTCTGCACTAACTGCCTCCTCCTAACCTCCCTTGTACTCCTACTCCTTGCCGTAGGGAACTATCATTTTCATTTTTAATTTGCTAACGAGCTTTTAATTTACTAATTTAATTTCTATGTAGTATGGCAGTAGAACTTTTAGCTGTGCATGAAATGAAAGAAAAGTTGCATTCGAGTGCAGTAGGGTTGTTTTTTTTTTTTGTTTTTTTTGTTTTTTGTTTGTTTGTTTGTAAATCATCATCCATATGACTAAGTAGTTTGTTGCGTCCTTCACACATTGTTAGTGCGATTCAAGGTTGTGATTATTGCCAAAAAAATTATTAATTCAGCATTGCAGTTTTTGACAAAAATGTCAAACAAATACTACACATATGTAAACATATAAATGAACATGGCGAAAAAATGCATTAGGGTTGCGCTAACTTTTCGAGATTGCAAAAGAAGCATATAAATATATAACTTATATATATATAGTATATATGTGTATATCACCACGCGGAAAGATTAAGAAATTAGATGATCCGATTTCTATCGAAAACTAATATTAACTGGCGATAGATATACCCAGGGCACTAAAACCGTCAAAGTGAAGTGAAACAACATTGGCATGTGCTATGCTACATATGTGCTCGATATCTGAGCTAAATTCTACTGTATTTTCCATTAAAATGCCTTGTGTTTGTGGTCAGCGAGTTACTTAAAATACGATGGAATAAATGTAATTTATATTTTCACTTGTCGTGTGGTAAATTATCGCAAGACGACGTTGATTTTTTGCAAAAAAAAAACACCAATCGTTCGTTTTATTGTGATACTTTTATAAAAGCGCGCCGGAATTTTATCCACTTGCCTACTCAATCTCTTGTACCAGAAACCAAGTATTTCACGTCTTAAGCCATCGACGAGAAATGACAATGATGGCATTTCTTCATATTTGCTAAAACAATGCATCTCAACCATTTATCAACCTCAACCATTCACTCTTACCAGGCATATTTATTGATCGTTGGATGATTGTCTCCATTACCTCAGTTTTTTAAGGCTGCCTGTAGGAATGGCTATTTTCAAATTAACCTTTTTGAAGTAGTCGTCAATAAAAAGCAGAAAAGCTTTACACCGCTACGAAATAAGATCATATTCGAACCACGTCAGGGGGTGTTTGCGATATTTAAACTTTCTCAGAATTGTGTGTTTCATCTTTGAAATGTAGGTCCCAGGTGGAGACTATTTAAAGTGTTTTTCTTAAAGCTGACAAAATTTCTCACTCTTGTACCTTGTTACCTAAGTTGGAAAGTGTTCGGTTTCACTCGGTATTTTTATCGTGGTTAAGATCACAAATCTTATATCTTTATTATTGTTATTTCTTCTGGTATACCAAAAAAATAGTATCCTTTTAGTTATTTATAAACGATACTTGAAACTGTTTTAAATACTCCGAGTATCTTCTCTAAGCAAATGGCCTTCAACTCTTTAAAAAATTACTTGTACCTCTGATACACTTTATTTCCTGAAATATCTGGATAATCTTTTACTCTGAAGTCAGACAAGTAAATTATCACTAAGCGTTAATAAATGCTTTCATATGACTATTTCTAGATCTTCAAACATCATTAGTTCAAAGTATAGTATATTAAACTATAAACTCACCTCAGTGAATAGTTGCCTTGATTTGGCGTTGTATTTTATTCGGGTTTCACTTCTACAAATCATTTTAATTAAAGATTTGTTTCTATGTTCCTAACAGAGTTTTGCATTTTGCATTTTCAATTTCCTTTTTATATACATACATCCAGTTAAGGTAAATTACTTTACTTTCGCATCAATGTATAGAGAACTCACAGAATTGAATAGTATTTTAAAAACTGCAAATATTAAGTTTTTATTGCCGATGTCGATATTTAAATCTAATATTGAAGCTTTGTATTATTAATAAAATGTTATTATATAATCTGGTAGTTATGTCATAGACTAAAATCAATGAAAGGAAATAAAGACTGGACAACATACCAGGTATATCGTTATCATTACTATTATCATTATCCAGGGGCCGAATCAGAACACTTTTTGGCGAGTTCCGAACTATAAATTTATGATATAACCAAAGTATGAATAAAGCAATTTGGTTTCAAATATTATAAACTGGCGTATGCAATAATATTTTTTATTTCCAATTCATTTATGTTTTTAACGTACATTTAAATAAACAAAATTAAAGTTGATTAAATGCCATTGTATGTGCAGAAATAAAGCCCGAACACACATACTTTTAAAATCTGTCAATAAATTAGGATGAAAGGAGTTATTTTGTCAAATGTAAATCAAAAACCAAACCTCGCACAGATTAGTGTCAGCTCAAAATTTTATCGATAATAATCAAAAAAGTGTTCTCCAGTAAACAAAATGGACGATGAATTTTGTCAGAATATTGAATATCTTTTCACTGTTGATGATTTCCACATAGCCATGAATGTTGAGTAGCATCAATACATTTTTTTCTTTAGTCTTGTGAATTGCCAAAATTTAGTAAAAATTCCGTCTCTCTCTTTCAGCCCAAAATTAATAGTGCCGATAAGCGAAAAGTCTGTTCGAAAGTAAACAATTTCGGGGCGAAATTTATTCTGAGGTAAAGGAGCAAGTAGCATCAAAATCAAAAATTATAGAAAAGCTTTTTCCAGTAGCGCTATTTCTGTCATATGTCTGTACTCTTCGGAGTCGGTGTAGAACTGTAGGCTCTTCAATTTGTGTTACAACATGAGGACCCTTACCACACATTGTAGAAGAAGCGCCAAATTATTAATTTTACTATTAAGTGGAATAAATTATTGTACAAAGAGTCTAAGTTCGGGTGCAGTCGAACTTTCAATACCCAGCGGAAGTTTTTATTTGAAACAACCTTTATTTGTGGTAGGCAATAAAAAAGTTAATCTTATATAGAAAAATTAATGTAGGTCCTTTGCAGCCGTCCAAAGCACTCAACCTGCCATTGTGCAATTTTTACAGTAGATTCATATAGCCTCCGCGCAATTCCTTATAAATCCGCCACTATTTGATGAAGATGTACAATATTTGCTATATATGTCTTATATATTATTTGTTGAAGAAAAAGACGGACTTACTCACCCATTTAAGACGAAACTACTATTCTTTTCAGCTATTTGACAAAGATATTTGATATATATATACATACATACATATTTCCTTAAGAGCAAGGTATAAAGAATATTTCAAACACAAAAGCAATGCTCAATATCTAAAAAAAAAAAAATTGGCGCATCAAAGCAAGTCCAGTTTGCTGGTATCACATCCTTTTGAAACTTTAAACGACGTTTATTGACTTAAATAGAGAAAGAGAAATTAGTATGGTTTTAACGTACCACACCCATTTTCCAAAATTTTGATTTTTTCATTATTTATCTCTCTAATTAAATTCCTTATATTCCTAAATCTTCCGAATTTGCGACATGGTTTAGTAAAATATTATACATTCTGATTTATTATAAAGGACCGTTATGTGAGAGGTGATTGTGGGTTTAATCTGATCGCTATAATTTTCAAAATGGAGCTTACTGACTAAAAATGAAAAGTGTACGTAATGCGATGGAAGTTGACAAAAAAGTTTCGGAGATATACTTCTTTGCTCTAAGGTGAGCGATACCATGGCCATTTGTAACATTTATGATTCCTTGTGTTTCATTCTCAAACTCAATCTTGCCTATGAAATTTCCTCAAATTACATTATATAGTTAATAAAGGTTGGATTTATTTTAATTTGGGTATTTTACTGTTATATGAGAGGTGACCATGGTTTTCGTACGATTTTTACAATTTTCGAAATTCAGTTTTTTAGATATGTATACCTGGTAGTTCGAAAGTTTTTTTTTTTATTTCGCATATTTGCTTATGCAGCCTCACTCTACATATTAAATTTAAGCAATTTTCTTTTTAATAGTTACTTAAATATCGTATTTCTTTGGTTTTTGAAAATTACCGTTATAGGAGAAGTGGGCGTAGTTTTGATCCGATTTAAATAATTTTTGGAATTTTGCTTACTTACATACATCAAATGTGATGTGTCTACTAAATTTGGTAGCATTGTTTCGGAGATATACTTATTTGCTCTAAAGTAAGCGGTGCCACGCCCATTGCCAAGTTTTTTTGTTTCCGTGTGTTTGTTAACGTAGCCCCATACTTTATACTAAGTTTGAGCGGATGGTCTTCAATATCTCGTTTTATTAAATTTTGATGAATTACTGTTATAAGAAAGGTGGGCGTGGTTTTTTCCGATTGTGGGCGAAACCACGCCTATTTTCCAAAAAAAAAAATTTCCACACCTATTTCTTCTCCAACATTTGAAAAAATTAGTTGCAATATTTACTGAAATATCGCTGTCTTTTGATTTTCACAAAATACCGTTAAATGATTCGCCCATTTGCAATACCAAAGTGCCTTTGGTCCCCGACAACGTGTATGCTTAGTTTCGTTGAGATATCTCAATATTTACTCGAGTTATCCGACTGACAGACGGAACGACAGATAGACATGGCTTAATCAAATTCGTCTATATATCTACATACATATATCTATCTCGGTTACTTTATGCTGTTAAAAACAACCGTTAGGTAAGTAAAGCTCTAATACCCGGGGCACACGTGCGCTTAGGTATAAAAATTTCACCTTTTGTATTGGAAAAGCGGTTCACCCTTTCGTAAATACTTAAATATGTACATATGTATTCATATTTACATTGCATATGAAAGCATTCAATCATGTTATATGTAAATGGTCTAATGCTCTCGTTGATTGGCAACCCATTTGTTCATATTTGCATGCTTCGCCTTTTTGGCCTAATAAGGTCACCGTGCCTAAAGATACATCGCGCTGACAATGAAATCATGCATCTTTTTAGAAATTATTTTCAATTTTTTTTTTTGTTGTTTAATTTTTGTGTCTGTTGCATCAAAACATAGTTGGAAATTGAAAAAAAGCCAAGCATCAATCTATATGGTACAAACATACAAGTTGTATGCCAAATAACATTCGATATAACATATGTACTATGAGTATCTGAACAAAAGCTAGGCAGCATGTAGTAATTTCAATTTTCCATTATGGCGTGTCAAAATCATTTATTTCTACATATTCAGCAAGCCATATTTTTTTTGGGCATAAAAGGAAAATAATTTGCTGCCAATGTCACTTTCATTGTCTTATTAAGGCGCTTTATTTTGGTTAGCCTTCGATTTTTAGTTGAGTTTACTTTGCTGCATTGGCATTTTCTGTTTATTGTTTAGATAAATTCAAAAAGTCATATGAATATTGCGCATAATATTTTGATGACATTGTAATATTTATGCATGGTGCTGAAATATTTTACAAAACACAGATTTATGTGTAAGTATGTGAAGGGCCAAACAAAAATTTATTTAAGTACATAAATATATGTGTATAATATATAAATATGTGCTCGTATATGGCAGAAATGAGAAAATAAACTAATATAATGTTGTGTATAAGCGGATTATACTATGGGACTGAAGTATATCTACATAAATATTATCGGAAATACATATGTCCCTATTCTATTGAAATCTAAAAGCAAAAAATTTGCATGCTTCGACCCACGTCACACCTTCTTTAGAGGTACGTTCTTTGCTTGTACTTATACTGTGGCATGAATTGAGATTCATGCCTGGAGCCACTATAGATCTATTTCCGATCAAAGTCTATTGAAGGTGGTAATTTTCGCTCTTGGCCAAACATCATGAAAATTTGGAAAATCAGTGGAATTGAACGAAATCAGCTCAGTTTAAACTTTACCGTGTAGATAACGAAGTACCGTGAATTTGTCATTTGAAATTCCGGCAAAAAGAAATTGTATAAATTCTTTTTATTTTCTTAAGTTGGCACAATTATCCTCTAAGCTGACGCTGAGTTTATAATTTTCTTCGCTTGCAAAGCTTAAAATTCTCGGTTGATATTATGCGTTCTGCGATTTTTACAATGAATAAAATTAAAATAATAAATTAAACAAAATTAACCAATAAATCCTAAAGTGAAGACTTTGAAAAATTAAACTCAAGTTTGAGCGTTGAAATTTGTTTGTCTTCCCAATCAATTTGTCATTTTAAACGATTATTTGGACATAAACCATATGCTGGCTCAATTATTTTACTTTCGAAAGACTTGAACTTTCTTCAGAAACTAAGTAGCAGAACGAAACAAAAATTTGACCATCAAACAATAACCCAATATGACTCCGGACAACTATTTTCTGTTTTGAATGCGAAAATTTTAATTTTCGGTCGATAGATTATAAAAGAAAACATATTTAAAAAAAATTTATTTTTGAGTAAGTTACTTTTTGTTGTTACTTAAATATCGTATTTTTATTTAATTTTTGTAAAATATTTTTTTTTAGCCGTTGCCAAATCCCAATTGAATCCGAATCCGAACAGAACTTGGCCGACCACAACCGGCACCGAATCCGAAGTTCGGTCCAATTTTAGTTTTCCTATATGAATCTAAAATATCTTAAGGTTTCTAGAGTATACCCTTATAAATCCAGAAGGTAAGCAAAATATATCACTAAATTTCAGTTCTCACCGAAATGTCAAGTTAACTTTTTTAGTACTTAATAGTAGCGTTATAATAGTAGTAGAAATTAGTTAAAATGGCGGCAGTAATTAGTAGAATCATTAGTAAAAATAATAGTAGAAACTAGTAAAATAGCAGTAGAAATTAGTAAAAATAGTAGAACAAACAGTATAAATTAGTAAACCAAGTAGTAGTAATTAGGAGTTCCATTAGCAAAAATAATTGTAGAATTGAGTAAAAATAGTAGTAGTAATTAATGGTATCAGAAATAAAAATAGTAGTAGAAATTAGTAAAATAACAGTAGAAATTGGTAAAACTTGGGATAGTTATAAGTAGCAGCATAAGTAAAACTTGTAGTAAAAACTAGTAAAATAGTAGTAGAAATTAGTAAAAAATAGTTGTACAAATAGTAGTAGAAGTTACTAAAACAAGTATTAGTAATTAGGAGTTCCATTAGTAAAAATAGTTGCAAAATTTAGTAAAAATAGTACCAGAAATAGTAACAGTAATAGAAAGTAGTAAAAATAGTAGTACAAATGGTTGTATAAATTAGTAAAACAAATAGTAGTAATTAGGTGTTCCATTATCAAAAATAGTTTAAGAATTTAGTAAAAACAGTAGTAGTAATTAATAGTATCAGAAATAGTAATAGTAGTAGAAACTTGTAAAATTGTAGTAGAAATTAGTAAAAATAGTAGTACAAATAGTAGTGGAATTACTAAAACAAGTAGTAGTAATTTGGAGTTCCATTAGCAAAAATAATTGTAGAATTTAGTAAAAATAGTAGTAGTAATTAAAAGTACCAGAAATAATAAAAGTAGTAGAAATTAGTAAAATAGCAGTAGAAATTGGTAACACTTGGGATAGTTATTAGTAGAAATAGCAGTAGAAATTATGGAACTACTAATTACAGTTCCATTAGTAAAAATAGTAATAGAAATTAGTAATAACAGACTACTACTACTAAAGCAGCATTATTAAAAAAGATCGTTGTAATTATTAATAGCAGCGGTTGTAGTAGTAGTAAGTAAGTAAGTACTATTGCTACTTAGTAGTAGAACTAGTTGGTAGTACTAACGAACTACTGAAACGGTCCCGAAATATCTAGTCCAAAAATAGTGCCGATACATTGATATTTCGCTACCTCAGCATTTATGTTTCTTTTACCTCATATAAGCGTCATGTGATAACTTCGTCACGCTATATCGCTGCGACCTTCGTTACGCGATGTAAACAATCACCCTCATGCCGCTAAAGAATTTTTACTTAGATATTAAAAGGTGTATTTTATATACTAAAAGTTTTGCCTATAAACAAAAATATCAATTAACTTCAAAGCTAGCCTCGTGTGAAATTCTATTTCAGAGTAAAAATCTTTACATTTTGAACATCAGCAAAATAGGTACACAACATGGGTAAATACCTAAATATTATAATGCGCCCTTTAAATACTTTAAATTATTTTAAACACTTCAATTGCAATATTCAATTAATAAGTTGCACTGACGACAACTCGGAGACCTAAATATTTGACAATTTTTTTTTGTACTTACTTATTTCTTCATATCACTGCTTTTTTCCGCGGTCATTGGCGGCAATGGCTTTGTTGCACCTTTTTCTCCAATTATTTTCGCGTATTGTACAATTAAGGTCGCACAACATTTTGTGATGAAGAAGGACCTTTTTTTTTTGCAAAATGTATACTTACTGTTATTTTCTTTGCTTGCCACGTCCTTCACATCCAGTTCATTTGCTTTGCTGGCTTCTAAAGCAACTGACTGCCAATGCAAATAGCCTTCGTTACCATTTACTGTTGCCAACATTAATTTGGTCGCATTGCTATATCTACATATCGATAGGATATACTTATGGGTATTGTAAGAATATTTTTTCTGTTTGTTTGCATTTTGTGTATTTGTGATATTCTCACAGAGTATATGATTGCTTGCAAGTAAAATTTTCGTTCGCGTGTGTGTGTGTGTGTGTGTGTGTGTATCGACTTGTGAATTCGATTCGATATTTCCGAGCGTATACAATCACTTTGAATTTTCATTCATTTCCCCTGAGTGGTGCTGTTACAGATGTTACCAATTATTAGTCGTATTTTCTTCGATGCGCAAAGAATCTTAAAAGTTCAAACTTGATTGACTAACTGATAGACCGACTGGCTTATGTTTTGAAGGCAAGGCACAATCTTTTATGTAATTTCTTAAAATTTCAAAGACCTTTTACACTTTTTTTCCTGTTATTGAAGCGCAATTTCTTTTTTTAATGCCATAATTTTCACAAAAAAAAACATACACTCTTAAATAAGCTGTTAATAAAATGGTTTTTGGAAAATATAATTTTCTAAATATTAAATGTCAATATGGGTTCAATTTTTATATACATTTACAACAATTTTACATTTACAATTTTATATCATACAAGTTTCTTTAAATAGTAGCAGCTAAATTTTGATACTATGTACTCAATCTTGAGTTGTATTTTGGAAGTAGGGAATTTTGGAAATCTGCCCTGGTATCTTAAAATAGTACGTAAAATGTATGTGCATTATATGTATATTGTATTGAAAGTTTTTATTTTATAAATTTTATATAAAAGACTTAAGGACGTTCCATCTTTGAAGCCTTCATACTTTTTAAATTTATTTTATTACTATGATTGGATAAAAGTATTAAATTTCAAAATATTTATTTTTGTCACATAAAATAAAATACTATAAAAATAGATAGTTTTAAAGTACAACCTCCCCTCCAAGGATTCAGTGGTTTTACAACTGATTGTACCGATATGAGCTTTTGAGTTTTAACTCCTACAGCAAAGAAATTTGACACTCCTTTCACTTATCATGAATAGATAGTGCCATATTTAGCTGTGAAATTAATTGTTTGGGAGTTATAAGTTAAAGTGACGTAATATCGGTGATTTTAAATATGACACTATCTATTCATGATAAGTGAAAGGAGAGTCAAATATATTTGGTGTAGGAGTTAAAACTCAAAAGCTCATATCGGAACTATCAGTTGTATTCCATCCAAAATATTAATACGATACGATATATAAATGCTTTCTTTAAACTCAAATAACTCTAGTCAAAAACTGAGAAATAAGTTTGCGTTTAAACAGATAGACAGACACGGCTAAATAGAGTATGATGTTTTAACTGTATGAAAACATTTTTTCCAAAATCTATGCGCAACCGCGAATTTTCATTCCACTGTTTTTTTTTTTTTTTTTGGTTGGGGAAAAGCTTAGCGTGCGGTATACTCTATTGAATTTCTTTAAAGAACAACAGTAGAAATTATTTATACATATTTTACAAGATCCATATGAAAAATTTTCAAAGAAAGCAACCCCATTTTCATATTAAGAAGGCGACTTGCCAGGTGGCAGCGAGAAAGCTACTTATTTACAAAACCTTTCATTTTTGAATCATGGTATGGTGTATTAAGTCGTACAGAGTAAAATTTTTTAATGAAATTTGCTCTTTGCTTTCTGAATTTTGGAGAACCTTTCCCATATTACGAATCGCCTTGTCAGCTTCTGTTTTTAATTTCCTGATATAAAATACCTACTTTTCTTGCTTTCTCTTTTATTGTTAACCTTATGCACCGTTCTATTGATTTCACTTCCCTCTTAGAAAATTTAGCTTTCAATGTTCCTTCTCCCAAAAAAAAAACGGTTTATACTGTTGTTCTATGAGGGGCTTTCCAAGATTACTTCCTCTAAATTTGTGTCCCTGTCAAGAATCCCATTAGAGCTAATTAGTGTTCCTAATCCTGATCCATATGGAAGAATTCGTTCCGTTATTCGAAATTATTTTAATTAGATTAAGAACGATTATTGTTTTAATTGAGAGTAAGTATGTAGGTATTTCAGTTTTAAATTTTAATGTGCTCTTTTATTTCACCGGGGGCCGGAGCACTTCGAGACAATTTTGGGGCTTATTATTTCGGAACCTTAACGTCACTTGCTCAGACCAATTTTAAGACAATTTCAGAACCATTTCGGGACTTATTCATGATCACTTCGTGACAATTTTGGAACAAGTTATTTCAGCACCTTTTCAATATTATTTTAACATCAGTTGGAGATTGTTTCGACACCATTTCGGTACTTATTCTAAACCATCTCGAAAAAATTTTGTAACTCGTTATTTGAGAATCATTTCAGGACTATTTTCGATTCATTTCGGTACCATTTCAAGACTGTTTCAAGATCAGTTCGGGTCGATTTCGGAAATATTTCGAGACAAGTTCGGAATCAGTAAGGGACTACTTCTGAAAAATTTCGGTACTAAGTATTTTTTTAACATTGAAGGACAAGAAATACTTTATCACTTCGGGACAATTATGCAACTAGTCAATTTAGGACAATTTTGGGACAGGTAGTTTCGGACCATTTCAGGACTATTTCAAGTCTATTTAAAGACCACTTCCAGACTCTTTGTGGATCACTTCGGGACATTTTTGGGACCATTTCAGGACTGTTTTGAATCATTTTGGAACTTGGTCAGGACCATGCCGAGAGAATGTTGGAACTGGTTATTTCGGGTTCATTTAAGGACCACTTCAAGTCTATTTCGGATTAGTTCGGCAATATTTCAGGACCATTTCAGGACTAGTTCGGGATCAGTTAGGAACATTTCGGTCAATAGTTCCTAAAGAAGGCGCGCCAAGTTCTGTTAAGGACACAAACCTTCTCCCAAGATTTTCCAAAATATATTATATTTTAGTGCATTTTAACTTTTATTTGCAATCACTTTGCAGACGCCTTTATATTTTTAAAATATTTGCTTGTAAAGCAAATCCATTTGTTTACATATCTGTGGAATTTTTGTGGTGAAAATAAATTTAACATTCATCTAAAATTTACTTAGTGTTATATTTAGATAACTTTAGATTTAAAAAACCGTGCTGATGGAGCTTGAAAATTTAGTACCACGTCAATCTCTAATAGAAACATTGCAAAATAAATTTCACCAAATTGTTACAAGTATAGGATATGAGTTCTGAATCTTTTAACGTTTTATATTCGCCGGAGAAATCAGAATAAAAATTTGTAAGCATTCTTTATGTGCAAAATTTTGAATATATTTTTTTTATCATTTATCCAAATCAAAAGTGATCGTTTCCAACCATTGGTAGATGTGATGTGGATTGACCCTTTAGGATGTCTTTACAATTCAGATGACTACAAGCAACTAGTTACCAAAGTTTGTGCTTAATTGTACTGAACTTTTTTTTTTTGGGGTCAACTGCAGTTGCTTCTTATTTCATTTTCACTGTTAATACATTTACAATTTTTGCCGCTGCTTTTCGTACTCCAAATTTTCTTTGGCATCTGTTATAGTTTTTTTTTTTCTTCTTTTAAATTCAAAGCTCCACTTTTACTATATATTTTTGAACGACTGTTGATCTGTATGTGTGCTTGCTTCTGACTTCAAGTTTTCGTTCTTTTTTTTTCTTTCCTATGCCGTTACAATTTCGCCCTGTCATTTTGCAGGTTACTGGGCATTGATTTGATTGAAGTAGCATTGCTCCCGGCTACAGCTGCCGAGGAAACGGATTCACGGCAAATGCGAGAAAAAAGCAAATACTCGTAAATTGTACGTGCAAATGTATATTTGCTTAAAAATCAGGTCAAGTGATATGTATTGACAATATCGCTGTTATTCTTACAAAGTATTAGTTGGTGCTCGGATTTTAGTAAATATATATATGTATATGTATATATTTTCTTTCTTTTCTCGTTGTTGTTAACTTCTTTTTCACTCCAATCTTTAATGAGACCAAAAGTGCACGTAATCACAATTTATTGGCGAAATTTGAAAATACTTGAAAGTGAATGAATGAAATGCTAAATGTATTTAAACCATTATAGGTAAGTATTTATAAATAAGTAAAGTGCCATTGATTGTCGAGCATTTCGAGCTGATTTGCGAAGCTTAAATTCTGTTTTTTTTTTTGTTTACTTTGGTTTGGTTCCATTCTTTTTTTGCGCTTCACTTTACCTTTGACTGCTATTGCGGTATGTTTTTTTCACGTAACACAAATCCCTTCAATAAAAATGCATAAAAAATACTTGTTTAATAACAAAAGCAACTATTGTATTTTCACAACAATGTGGAGAACCTTCATCAGCCGCATTTTGGACTATAGCCGTTTTGATTTATGTTCAATTCAAAATACGCGTATGCGCTGTTCATTTATAAATCTTCGCGAGTAGGTCACACATACAAATATATAGGAATATCTACATATATATATATATGTATATATAAGTATGTATATTTTTATACAATATAAAATTTTACAGCAATGCTTTGGCCCTTTAACTTGCGAACTCCACTATTGTTTCTTTTTTCTGCGGAAAATTTTTAAATAGTTTTTCGCATTCACGCATATAAGAACCTATATGCGTTGTTTTTTCACAACTTGATTAATATGTCCATTCACGCCTTAAATAAAAGCTTACAGTTACGTGTATAGCTACATCGCCAATGGCATTATCGCCTGACGTGCATTGTACGAAAACTGTGACACCCGTGCGTATACGTAACAAATCGCATTGTATGCATGAGATATGTACAAGTTTTGTAAGTAAGCAGCTGGAGGAGAGTTCGATAAACCCTACGGCAATTCGAGGGCAGTCGTTCGAGCGTAAACGTAAAAAAGAAAACTTTAGAATGCCGCCAATAAAAATAAAGTATTTTTTTGTTGTGAAAATGGGCAGATTTTTTACAAGGTAATATAAGTACTACGCGTACACTTAATGTCTACTTTGATTGATTATTTGATATTTTCATTTCTATCTCCGCGTTTCTAGGCTGATTACATTAAATGTGTAATTGCATTGAAACACCGCAGATGCCTTGTCGGGTAGCATTTACTTACTTACTTACTTAATTGGCGCTATAACCGCTTAAGCGATTTTTGGCCGAACTTCTCCTCAATTTGTGGTGTGCGTCTTGATGTTGTAACACAAATTGCGGGTAGCATTTACTTTCGACTATAATAGCGTCTAGAGATTGCAAATAAAGTATTTTTTGTTAAAAATTGTAACTAAAAAGATAACAAAATATAGTACTTTTTTATTTGAGTTTTATTGTTACCCTCGCAAATAATATTTATTTATTTTTTTTTTTAGTTTTTTAATATATATTTTACTTGGAAAATAATAGTTAGTTTTTTAGTTCTAACTTTAGATCAGAAAATAAAAGATATTTTCGAGTCATATTTTTGCTTGGGAATAATAATTAGTTCTTCAGTTTTATATTTTCCTTGGAAAATAAAGATTTTTTTGTTTTAATATATTTTTTTTGTTCGAAAAATAGTTATTATTTTTTTAGTTTATTTTTTGCAGGACAATAAAAGTTGTTTTTTGAGTTTTAGTTTTCGCTTGGGCAAAAAAAAATTTTTTTTAGTTTTGCAGAAAAATAAAAACAATTTTTTGAGTTAAATTTTTTGCTTGGAAAATAAAAGTTATTTTTAAATTATTTTTGTATTCAAAGGTTTTTTTTTGCGTGGAAGATAAAAGTAGTGTTTTGAGTTTTATTTTTTGCTCGAAAAATAATAGCTACTTTTTCAGTATTATTTGTTGGATGGAAAATAATAGTTATTTTTTGTTTTATTTTTAGCTTCGAAAATTTTTTGCTTGGAAAGTAATATTAGGTTTCTTAGTTTTATTTTTACCTTGGAAATAATAGCTATAGCTTGGAAAATAAAAACAGCTTTTAGTTACATACATAGTTTTACTGTTTGCTTAGAAAAAAGTTATTTTTTTGGTTTTATTTTTTGCTTGGAAAATAATAGTTAGTTTTTTTAGGTTTATTTTCAGCTTTGAAAATAAAAGCATATTTTTTGAGTTTTATTTTTTGCTTGAAAAAAAAAAAGTTTTCTAGTGTTATTTTGTTTTTTGCTAAAAAATAAAAGCTATTCTTTGAGTTTTTTTGCTTAAAAAATAATAATTATTTTTAGTTTTATTTTTAGCTTCGGAAACCAAAGTTATTTTTTGCTCGGAAAATATAACTTATTTTTGGAGTTTTAGTTTTTGCTTGGAAAATAATAGCTGCTTTTTGAGTATTATTTTTTGCTTATAAATTAAAGTGGTTTTTCATTTCACCACTAAATACGAATAAACTCCTTTTATAAAATGTAAGTTGGTCATTATTATTTTATAAACAATACTCTGTTGTCCAAAGCAAGTTTCTCAGCTCCCTATGACTTGGTATTGCTATGCTACAGATACAAAGAAATCTAGTATACCCATAAATTGGCAAATTAGCAGAGGCATTTGGTATTTTGACTAAACTTTCTTAATAAAAAAAAACCAAAACAGCAATTTTGAATTAATACTACTTTATCCATTTTAAAACTAACACAAATTTTGTGGACTTTCGAAATAAATTTCCAAGTAATACTCCTAAATTTATTGAACATAACTTTATGTTCCGAAAACAATGATTTTCAAAGTTTATACCGCAAACAATCAATTACTGGCTTGTGGCTTTTTATTGCTAATATAAATGCAAACTTTTAAAGTTGTAGGTTCTATTACAAACACGTTGATGGTTTATGGTTCGTAGCATTATTTTTTTCGTAGCATACGACTTTCAATCGGATATGGTGAGGCGGTAGCTCTGGTAAAATTTAAAAATTCGGTTGGACAGTGGACGGCATCATATTGACCATTTCGGTATTCACCGATTTGTACATCGTAAGTTCGTCAGAAATATCTTTTTGAATCTGGAAATTCAATTTGTCTCGTAGGTTTCGCATCGTTGCAAAACTGATATTCCTTATGTGATTTCTAAATCCACATGATTACTATAGCATTTTCATTTTAAATTAAACCTTTTTAAAACTAAATGAAACTATTTTCAAACTAAACGAACCCTTTTTCAAATAAAACAAAACTATTTGCAAAATAAGTAAAACTCTTTTCAAAATAAATGAAACTTTATTCAACTTAAATTAAACCATATCCAAATTAAATAAAACAATTTCTAAGTATATTCATTTAATTAAACAAACAATATGTTATAAAATATGAAATTAATGAAGGGCTTGTCCACTGGCCGCTTTCGGAATTTGGATGATCATGTCCATAACGTAATTCGAACAATCATTTTGATTAATTTGTGCGATACTTTCTTCCATTACGCTGACTATGTTATGCTCAGTAGTTAAATCACTTAGTAATGATCGGGCATAGGATTTTAACTTAGAATTACAAATGGTTCAAAGAAAAAGCATAACCAAATGATATTCTGATCTTTTGCTGTTGTTGCTTCCGACAGATGGCACAACGCCGAAACCGGTTTGTCTTAAAACCAAATTTGACAAGGGATGGCGAAAATTCGTTCCAAAATACGTCATAACCAAATGGTTCATTAAATATATAACAATGGTTTAATTTAATTTGGAAATGGTTTAATTTTATTAGAATAAACTTTCATTTATTTTGAAAAAAAATTCGGTTATTCTGAAAATAGTTTTATATATTTTGAAAATAGTTTGGTTTAATTTGAAAATAGTTTTATTTATTTTGAAAATAGTTTCGTTTAGTTTGAAAAAGGTTTAATTTAAAATGAAAATGCTATATATAAATATTCATCTCTCCAAAAACATCGTATCCCGAAGCATAAATCACGCCTTACCCCCACCTACCGATACAAAACGTCGACTTATATTCCTACGGTGATTAAATATTAATGTTACCACTATTTATCTATCCAAATCTAAGTGGAAATTGTAGTAATCAGTACTTAACTGCGCCAACCGCGTCTTTTTGAAATTCATTATCATTAACCGATACTACAAAACAAAATAATTTCACAAAACAACCGTAGCACGTGGGAAGAACAAAAATTTTCCAAAGTAAAACAAATCAAAGTTGAAACTGTGCAGTCAATACAAAAGGAAAAAATCACAATGACCCCTTTACGTACTTAATAGGCTAACACAAATGATTTTGAAAATACTATATCGAACCAAGCGACACCTAATGAACAAACTTTTAAGTAAAGATAAATGTATTAAATAGTTAATTTATATATCAAAAATGTTCATTCATAAAGAGAACTGGTAAAAAGTAATAAATGTTTACAAATATCTCAAGCTCAGCGACACCTATGGTGTTATTTAATTACGAGCTTTAGAAATATCGCTATCACAGCGCCATCTAGTGGAAATATTCTTCGTTCAAAATTTTTCTCGTCCTATCAAACAGCAAAAACTAAGCTAACTCGGCTTAACCGTTCTCATATGATGCGTTAACCAACAAATCCAATGTCAAAGATGCAATTCATCACATTTTTTAAATACTCATTTTCCTGACGTGTTACTGTAAATGCATTTTCCGTAGTTAAAATTACAGTAATTTGAATTAGATATTAAAATAGAAATATAAGAAAATGTTAATTTTTAATAATGAAGTTATGAAATTGTTTACAATTTTCCTAGTTTCCAAATTTCGTAAATCGCGCCTCCAACTATCATTATTTCAATCAAAGTTTTCATTTCAGTATCAGCTTACTATAAAATAGTGTTTGTAAAATTGCTAAGTGGTGAAAAATTCAATAGGGTCTAACTTTAATTGGTAAGTATACAGGGTGCGCTATCTGTCCCTACGATCAATTGACTTCTTACGTAGACACGCTTTCGAAACCTTAAGCCAGTACAATTGTATTCATGGCCCGCTTCACACTGAAAGAACGCGCCGACATTGAAAACTGGAAGTACACTGCGTACAAATCAATGTATTAAATAAAACCAGTGCATAAAAAAATAGAAAAGTTATTCAAAATGTTATATTAGAAATAGATCGAAAATAGATGCAATATATTTTTAACATGTGCTAAGCATGAAATTAGAGTTTCCCTGTTTGGTTATTTTTCGGGTATACGAAATATGATCTGTAAAGATTTAAAAATTCCAAATTTAAAAAAATTCACATATACTCTCATAGCCTATTTCCGTGTAGGAAACGTAGAAAGCTACTTTACCTTTTGGTTTACTCTATTATACGTAAATACCATACGTGAATGGATTTTTGATATTTTTAATATACATTTTTTTTTTATATTAGTATTCAATTGCCTTGTTTTTTTTTGTGTAAAATGTTTAGAATAAAAACAACAAACGTCCTTTTTTAAATTTACAACGGCAATAGGAATACTATTGCACAGAGTTAGGAGCCGAAGTTAGTCAAAAAAATATGATTTTTGAAAAAAAAACGAAAAAGGTTAAATTCTGTAGGTACACTTACCTTTACTGCACACGCACTACATGAAAAATTAGTTACGTATACGCCACGTATTACCACATTTACATCATCAGCTGAGTGAAAGTTCAGCTATACACAAAGCTTACAAATTTGACTTCATTTGCTTGTGCGCATGCAGTTAGTTACACCTTTTCGCAGTTTGAAGCTTATAACTACATTTTTTTTTTGTTCTGTTTATCACAAAACAATGGCACACTTATTGCGTTGAACTTAGCACCTGTCTTCTTTATTACCGCATGTATTATAGATATGTATATGCTCTCTCAACATTTCACATTATGTTTTGCATTACTATACATTTATGTTTATATGCTCTTTCTACGTTCATACTTTTACTCATTTTTATCGTCATCATGTCACTTTGCATTTATCTGCTAAATTCCCAGAACGTCAACACATACACCATTTCATATTTGCAGCATATTTTGGAAAGTCCATGCATGCTACCTGTAAGGGACCTACTTTTTTACTAATAAATGTATGTATCTGCTTATATTGTAGTAAGATCAAAAAGTATCTGAACTACTCAGTTTAGTTGTGTCGGTGAAACAAAGCTTTAATATCATAAATTAGAAGCACTCAAATCTGAAGCAGGTTTAATTAGAAATTCTTCAATAAATTAAAATACAAAATTTGAAGAAAATATAATAAATAGTGTCTTACTGTAACGCAATATATAGTTCGAAAATGTCAAGCGTTTTCTTTTACTTTGATCTTTAAAATTTCAAAACCAATTATGACAAAATTTTAAATCTTTCTATCTGCCCATTACAAAAGGTTCCCGATACTTCTGGCATCTGATCTGTATCGTTGTTTAAAAATAAAGAAACAAAGAAAGCGAGTATATTAAATTATTTTTAATTCTTTGTCTCTTTTTTAATAGTTTAAGTAAGTAAGGTTGCGATAAATGCGTTAACTTTGTTGCTTGTGAAAAAATTTATTGGAGATAGCCTTGAAAAAACTCACTGGGAGTTTGCTTTTATGTTGCACAACTCTTTGTTAAGATTGGAAAAATCTAGATTTTCTGCAGTTTAGTTTTCGATAGTCAGCCCGGCTAAATTATTTATGGCATTTTCTGTTCTCGAAAAAAAATAGTGTTGTAAAGTTAAAATTTCGTCGTACAACTACTCTACATCAGCATCAGATAGAAAATTGACCGTCAATCTATCTAGTAATGCAGAACACAATGCTGTTTTAATTTTTCTTCATTTTGTTTATGCTAGAAAAAAAATTCTACGAAGCCGACACATGTACCATGCGTTGGAATCTTTCCTTCTTAGATGCAAGCATGGAATCCAAAAAAGCATTAAAAACGCTACTCTACTCTATTAACTTTTGTTTACATCAGTTCGTCTTCCTCAATAGCTTTCCGTCGTCTACATTTAATGTGTGATAGTCGGGTTTGTGGTTTCACAAATGGATGTGTGTTAAGTTTCGATGCTAAATCTATTGATTGATTTTAGTTGACTGGCTTGCATTTCTCGCAATGCTAATTTGGAAAAGAACATTATATCATATTATAAGAAAAACGGCTGCTCGCCCGACCAAGGAAACCAAGGCATCATAATTTGGCTCGCATGTCACTTAAATTTTTCAACGGATATGTTTCCAAATTACCCTTAAAAAATGTTTACTTAATTACCGATTCGGAAACTATATATTATACATTTTTTGTCAAGAACCGAAAATAGGAAAGCATTTTGCTGATAATTTTCCAAGTCACGTATAACATGATACAAAAAAATCTAATCCGGAAATATTTTTTGTATACCTCTATTTTGCCATGCACGGTTAAATATTATAACCTTATCCTCGATAGTCATTACTCTTTCATTGCTTTTAAAATACTTTCTCTGTGACCTGCAAACTTTGTCTCATCTCTTTGGTGTTTATGGTCTCCGCCCACATTTCTTTCTTCATAAATGAAAGCAGAACGAAATCAAATTACGTTTACGATAAAATGACATCAAGGAACTCGTTTCACCATCCCCTATAGCGACTATTATTTATTCTTCAAATTAAAATCCGAATTTCGTGGGAAAAATTTAACGCTAATGTCTCCACAGCTGTTTTGCGACATTTTGACGGCGAAATTTCAGACCACTTTTTTAAGGTTAAAGGAAAGTTTGTCAAGTGGGGTGAAAAATGCGTTAAAATAAATAAGATATGAGGGACGGTTTCAGAGAGAAGAGAAGTTTTATGGATCCGGACCGAACACAAAATAGCACAATTACTAAAAAATTGTTAAAAAGTTTTAAGAATCTTTCAATGTATGCGCTACGCTGTCAATGAATACTTTGCAAATTCATTTCGCTGAAGTTTTTTTGGTTCAGATACTGACTTCCAAATTAAAAAAATCCTAAAGATTTGCTGCACTTCCTTGGAAAGATTACTTGGAAATTTGCTCACTTATTATTTTTAAACAAAATTTCAACCAAACTTGGTGGCCGACGTTCAGTCGAGAGTCGGTTTTACGAAACCGGAACGACCCGGATTGATTTATATTCGGATTGCCAATTCAGCAGTTCCCAAAATTGTATGAGCAATGTTTTATGCTGTTACAGCAACAACAACAACCAATTATATAAAGAAATTTCTCAGTGTATGAGATTAGAGCCTAAAACTAGGCAAAATGATTTTATTTGTATATCGCACTACAATTTTTTTCTCGATAAAAAAAAATAGTTATTTAATAATTGGAACTTCACATTAAATTTTGAATGAAATTGTAGCCTTAGGAGACTCTATTTCCGAAAATAACTTCATTCTGCAAACCGAAAATACCGAATTCTAAAAATTGATCCAACGACCTGATAAATTACCACCAACGAAAAAGACAAAGTAAAACGAATCAAAAAATTTGTAGTAGGTCTTTTTTATCACTCATCTGTAGAAAATATGTAACTTAAAGTACACTCATGTACAGCAGAAACTTCATTAGTTTTCCTAGAAACTTAAAAAAGCAAGACGATTTCAAATTCTAATTGACATGGAGAAGTGTGGAACAAAACCATTGATTTTTCTCGGGAAGCGTAGCCAAACGACGTTCCTGAATCCAAAGAAGAGGTAATAACGATTGATATCAATTTGTCTCAAATCAAATTTGTTTCTGGTTCCAGGTTTTGTTCAAATATTCCGAGCGATCAAAAACAGAAATTTTCAGTTGCATTCGGTAATTTATTTATATCGCAAAAATTCGAGTTGATTTTCTATAATTTCTTCTTTTTTTTTTTGCTGACGGTATTGTGCAATTTTTCCATACAAAAAAAATTTCGACATACATTATATGGAGGAAATACCGCCAGCAAAAAAATTATCGAAAACCGAAGCGAACTTTTAGTTTATTTATCTTGTTTTTGTTTCTTTTTATTTAAGTTACAAAAAGTGTATAAAAAATTTATTTTAAGAAACGCTAAGCTTTGAAAAAATTAGCTCCTTATTTTATCTATTTATTTAGGTCTGTCTTCGGCCGTTTTTGATCCAAACGAAAAATTTGTCTGGCAACACTGGATTGAAGGGATCGAGACTATGCAACATTCAAAGTGATGTGGAAATCAGAAATGGAAAGACATTGGATATTCTGGCAAAGGCAATAAAAGGATCAACATTGTGCATTGGCATTTATTCACCTTTAATTTTGTTCAACTAAGTGCACATTTGCACATTGCCCATGCGAATTCCTTGTAATTCAAACTAAATTAGATTGTTCGTAGTTTGGTTGTATTGTTCAATTTGTAATCTGAAAAATTATAATAGTGTTTTGAGATTTTCCGTTAATTTTATTGCTCAGACCAGACATTTTTAAACATTACTATAAGTATAAAACTGTAATATGTGTGTGCCTGTTAGTTCGCATACTCCTTTGTGGCATTCTTGCTGGTATTCGCACTCGCCCCTTTTTACGGTTAGGGTCAGTTGAACTCTGCGCTCTTCCAGCTTGTAGTGCTGCTGTAGTGATGGCTCAACCTAATAATTGTCTTTGGGGTATAAATGTTCATATACATATACATATATATATATATTTTTTTTTTTTTGTTCTAATACCGCATTTGAATCATGCATATATGTATATATATTCATATTTTGTATTCGAATCACTCCGTTTGCCAACATTCAGTACATTCGGTACTCATTCATATTTCGAGCTTCATACCTACCTGTTTTATTCATATCACAATGGTTGGTTGTCATAGCACGAGTAATATTACAATACTACTATGTTAGCTTACCGCTATTGTTGTTGTGGTCACGTTGTGCTACCAAGCAAAAGGTGCAAATGTTATCCATTGTTCATTTGTCGAGCTGGTTTCACTTGTACTTTTTCCCCATTTATTTGTCATTTACCTATTTTTGTTCGCACTTTTTTCTATAGAATATTCCAATGTTCATACAAGCGCCATGCTAACATCTTTGTTATTTCCTAGTCTATTTTTTTGCTTTTTATTTTTTTTTATTTTTTTGTGCTGCACAGAGGTGACTTCAATTCTTCTTTGTGCATGTAACTGAAGCAGTGCACAGGCGTTGTGGCAGCCAGGAGCAGCAGCAGCACCAGAACATAAACGAAAGCGCGCTTTGTATTAAGTTTTGTCTTTGTCTTTAGCTTTGTGTTGTATTTTAGCTGTATATATACAATATGTAGGCATTTGTTTTTTTTTGTTCTTGCTGGCTTTGTACTATAATAATTTAGTTCTGGCCATTTTATTTTACAAAGCGTTAGTACCTGTTTTGCATTAGCGCTCACAACGGGGTTCAGTAGGTTTGTGGAGCATGACAGTTTCAGTCGAATTTGAGGACTCTATCGCGACTTGCTCAGATACAAGCCCAATGCCCTAACATATCCCAAATAAATAGACAAATACATAAATATATTCACACACACACACACACACACAAACATACCAACATATTAAGAGAGAAATATTAATACAAAGAAAAAAACACAGCACTTTTGCTTTTTGTTTTAAGTAGGCTGTAGGAAACAAGTGCAACACGACGATATCACCGCTTGGACTTAGTCCGGGGCAGCAGCGCTTTGACCACCGTCCGTGCCCAATTGAAAGTGGAACAACGTGTCGCACAGTTTACACACAAACAACAAACTGCTAATAGCCCTTTATGCAACATTTTATTCTTTATACTATTATGTGAAATAGACTGGTTGCAGAGAGTAGGGCGAAGTACTAAATTACTTTGTACGGTTTTTCGTTGTGGCTGAGGTGAAGACATAGAAGTGATTGTATTAAAATTTTCGAGATATGTATAACCGCATTACTATTTAAACGGTAATTTAGTATTTAAGATTTGTAAATATTTACTTGTTTTAAATTTTTTTTTAATGTCTTAGTTAAAAGTAGATGGTCGAAGTCACTACATGCCGCTTACGTACTTACTTAATTGACTCTATAACTGCTTAAGGGATTTTGGCAGAACTTCTTCTACAATTTGTGGTGTGCGTCCTGCTATTGCAACGCAAATTGAGGCATCTACAATTTTACGCCGACTCCGAATGGCAAATGATATTTGTGAGAAGTTTTTTCATGGCAAAAATATACTCAGAGGTTTTTCATTGCCTGCCGAGGGGCAACCGCTAATAGAAATAAGCTTTTATATAATTTTTGATGTTACTTGCCCCGGCTACGGCGGCCAGATTACTTGATTGTATTTCAGCCGGCTTCAAAATGGCCTATCATGTCAATATAGAGCTTTGAAAGCTTCATGAAAATTTCGGCCACTCGTCGCAGTTCCACTCGCGAAACTAGATCCCACTCACGAGGATCAAATGCTGTAATCCATGGCATTCAAATCAGGTGGACACTCTGCAGCTGTGATCAAATTTGGAAAGTTTTCTTTGCCCATTGCTATTCATCAAAATGTTCTTGAGTACAAAGAAGTGCCACAGCCCTAAAATTTTACGACGGTGCAGAAGCAGTAGAAGAGATCGCCCTCGGAATATTCGAGAAAATGGTTCTCCGAATGATTTTTGGACCTTTACGTTTTGCGTTGAAGTTGGTCCCCGTTATTTCTTATTACCCTGTATACAGAGTAACCCCCCTTGGGCAGACACTCACCATCGCTTAGATTTTGTTCGTCCAACTTATTTTAGAACTTTTTAGTTTTTTATGAAATAATATAATCCACAATTGTTTAAGAAATAATATTAAAAATATCTCAAAAAGTGCTGGAAAAAACACGCTTGGTTGCCGTGCCAATTTAGGAACACCTAATTGTTTTCAGGCCATCATTTTCATGACTTGGCTGTAATTCTCCCAAAACCAAGTGTTTTCACTGACGAAGAAGAGGATTTTGATGACGATAATGTTTTGTAAAACATGGCGAATTGATGTTCCCAGAAATATTGAGATATTTGCTCACGATGTTGATGCTCTTTTAGAATCAGAAAATAGCAGTGATGATGAACCATTGGCTACGAAAAGCGACTGAATCAAATTTAGTATACTTCAAACATCAAATACTCTAGTTTGGCATAAGCGTACTCCAAATTATACGAATACATACACAGAATCTGACAACAGAGTAATAAAGAAGAGTTTGATTATAGATTCGAGAAAAAGAATGAACTCTTACTGATTCAAATTTTTGAAATAAAACTTCTTTAGCGGTAGTAATTTTCTACATCGCGTAACGAAAGTCTCGTCAGAATCGCTTTACTAGTTTCTCGTACTATATTTCGAATTTCAATCACTATTGTTACTAATGATACTACTAATTACTACCAGTAAGGAAGAAGACTCTATTAGCGCGTAATAGTAAGACACTTGCTACATAAAAATTTAAATCAATTCCTAAGTAATTCGACCGAGAACATGCAGCATACTCGCACATTTAAGATGTACGCAGCCATTACATAAATCACTCCTCTTCTAACTCCTTCCACACCTGAAAGTTAAAACACATAAACCCCCCCCACCGACAGCAGTGTAATCGAGCTGACAAAGTGATCCCGGTATCAACGCCCCTTATGACTCTCTGCTGCAACCAAATTAAAAATAACCAGGATGCGATTTGAACTCCACAGCGCATCATACGCATGGCAAAAGTGGCAAAACGAAAATCAAAAACAGCAGCAGACGAGTGGCGAGACATTGAACAAGCAACAACAATAAATTACAACTTCATCATAATCAACTTTAAAACGTTACGACAATCTTATAAATATTTAAATACAACAAAAACCAGCATTGTTAATGTACATACATATATATTTTGATGGTCTCTGTGACAAATTTAAAGGGAGGTACGCAATAAGTAAATGCAAATGTACATTTATCTCCCTGCATTGGAAGGCACAGACACTTGAATGGTAGGTATGTACTGAACGATTGTCGAAGCCGTAATGTCTATGGATGATATGGTTGCGTAAGTATAGGTATAATGGTACAATAAGGAGTGTGGTGAGGACTATGAGTTGAGCACAAAAATAACATCGCACTAAAGGTTTCGAAATTTTCTATCAGAGAAAATAAATGTGAAACTTTAATTTCCACTTATAGTTTCAAAGTTAGTTATAACAGTCTCTAAACTAGTACAAAGTGTTACTTGCTACACCCTTCGCACACGACAGTTATACCGGGTTATTTCCTGTTACACAAAATGGAGCTTTTTGTCGCCAAATTTGATACATAAAAGAAATGGGAGTTAACACCACCCATAATGAATGCCGAAAGGATGTTTAGCCTATATATTTGGGTTTTTTGTTTTACCTACCTGAAGTTTTCAGAATATCCTGTGTACAGAAAAAAATTAAAAAAAATCTGATACAATAATTGTTTTTTTTCATTCCTTTGGATAATTTTCTAACTAACTATTTTACTGTTGCCGAAATCATCGACTTCAGATTTAATTTTTCATGTTGCTTTTACCTAAAACATCCGCTAGGTGGCGGTGTCATACAATTTTTGCCATTTGTATGGGGTTTTAGCATAAAATAAAGCAGGGTTATAATTTTCATTAAAAAAACGCGATTAAATCGTTATTTTGTGATTTTTATTTCTTCGATCAATCATAATCATTATTCTTGGATTTTCATTTTTTTTTTGGATCAAGTATGATAGTTATATTTTAATTTTTAATTAATTTTTTTCGATCAAAATTAATCGTTATTCTTCTGCTTTTTTATATTTTTCCAATTATCTTTGATCGTTATTTGGTGTTTTTTATTGTTTTGATCAAAAATAATTGTTACTCTTGGATTTAAATTGTTTTGATCGATATTTTGTGAAATCTTTTTTCGATCATAAAACATTATTGTCATCGCCAACAGATTTGTTTAAGTTCATCATTACAACAAGTAGAATATTCAGTGATGGTAATGGCTGGCGCGATACGTTTCTTCAATTACATTTAACATAAAGTAGACTGGTGCTCCTGCTTAAGTTCCAACTTGGGTGACGGGACTCTTGACAACTCTAAAGTATTTTTGAAGTCCTTCGTTGTATTACATTATTACCGACCGAAAAGCTCCTAAAGCATCCCAATTGGAAATTAAACTTTGGTCCTAAGTAAAAAACAAATTATATTGCATTAAATTTTCCAGAACTTTGGCAACTCGTCTTCCTTTTCTAAACGTTTTTTTTTTTAACAGGTACTGATTTTAAATCGTTATGCTCCGGGAACCATAGGAGTCATTTATTCTATTGAAGAAGTATCACCTTAATTTAATTACATTAGATTTGAATTGAGTTGCCAATTTTGACTTACTCTAACTTACTCAATTAGCAATTGTTAGCTAGTTAGTTAAGACACTCAACGCCAAACTAACAACTGAGCACCGTTTTGATATCTTAGAACCTCGTATTATTTCGTTAAAAACTAACTAGCGCAGTTGATAAGTTTTTGTATATTGTTGATGATACGTTTTTACAAATCCTGCAAAGAATTATACTAAAACGCCCCCAAGGTGGCCTTACATTTTCTCATTAGAGCCCCGGACGTCTGCACAGAAGGCGGTCAACTGTCTCTTGTTCATTTTCATCTCTAGAAATTTTGCAGTAGTCCTTGTAGGCAATACCAAGTCTCCTGGTGTGAGTTCCGATATTTCAATGTCCCGTGAGAACTGCCACGAGTCTTGCAATGTTACGCCTACCCTTCGACAGAAGAGTTGATGTTCTCTTAAGATCATATTAAGGTCATGTTAGTTTGACAATTCTACATCCTGGCACTGTACGCCATCGCTGAGTAGATAGCTGATGGTGGTAGAGGTAAATGTTCCAGTCTATCTAAAATGTTCTCTACCCGTCTGGATACAGTCAATTTTACTGCAGGGTTTTAATATAAATAAATGTTTTGTATGGGTAAAAAATGTGAATTTTTATGCTATATAAATTGAGTTTGTATGTGTGGATGGCTGTATTTATGTGCGTTAATTTTGTTAACTTTATTTTGGTGGCGCGTGAGTGCGTGCAACCCTTTCAAAATGTTCCCCTAATGAATTGCCATTTCAAGCGGTAATGAGTTGAGTGTAACATAATCGGTGTTGCCACTTAAAAAAAACTTTAAGGGTATTCGTTTTAAGGGCGCAAAATTCTCGCTTGCTGTGCAATTTTGAACCCTCCTAAACAAAATGTCCAAATTTGTCTGGTAAGTCTTTTCTACAAATAGATTTTGACGCAGTTTTGTTTACTTTAATTTCATTTCAGTTTGTGCTCAAAATTACTAAGATGAGGCTTATTAAAATACAAGGACCATTGATTTCGATGTCTGCTCGCACATTCTCAAGTTTTTCGATGGTCGAGAAATCGAATTCTCGATACACTTTCGGGTTTCGCCGTTCTCGTGAGAAATGTCGAGTATTTATCGAGACCGAGTTTATTTCATTATTTAAAGAAAAAAATTGGACAGCACGTACAAGTTCAAAGTAACAAACTACAAACAAGCCTTGCTAGATTCTTGATGCACGAGAAGCTCCCGAGAAATTTCTTTCGAGCAGTATCAAGAAATCTAAGCCTCTAAAATTGATTGACTTGGCTGTTTGGCTCACTGAATATACTTATATTGCTGGCTAGGAAAAATTAGTGCAAGCAATTCAGTTATCTTATGGAAAAGAATATTATTCTTGAGGCATTTTATTTGACGTATTTGCGCTATGTTGTATTGTTTTAAAATGAATAATAACATTATTCACATTTGCAATAGCATTTAAGAATGTTTCACGTATTTTATTTGCATCAAAAGTTTATAATTATGTAACACGATTTTTAAATTCAAATTCGCTCTCACATCTACGAGGTAGCCCTGCAAACGATTGCACAGTTCTCTCAAAACTTCTCCAGAGCGTTCAAGTGTTTTGAGACAAATAAAAACCGAAATTTTTTCAGATCACTCTCAACTAGAGACATGATACTTCTTTCACTCGATACCGATATTTTTTAATCCATACATTTAAATTGATATTTTTTGGAATTAAGCCCCATTATCATATCGAATTGGCGAAGAAAACTATTTGCAAGACAATATGAGCCTCAACCGTATGCGACAATTATTTCAAAATTTTCTATTTGATACAGAAATACTCCTGGAGGATCTAGAAAATTTTAGAAAATATATCACAAACACTTTTTCGCGGTTAGGGCTCGAATATATGGATACGACAATCAGGCAGAATGAAAAAAATATTAAGCAATACGAATACAAGGCTCACATCAAGGTAACGGTGTAAGCTAATTTCGAAAATATAGTCCTCAAATTCGGTATGCTAAGGACCTACATAATTGGTAGTTGTGCCAACACTTTCAAACAGACAAACACAAAGTTTTTCAAGCAATTTTTAGCGCTTACTTAAAATTTTGACATGGCTTTACTTAAGTTTAAGTTGTTCCAAACTTCAAATAAGAAACGAAAATTTTCTTAAGTAGTATGGAGTGAATAAAGAGCAATGTAACACAGATTTGCAAGAGCAATATATTTCCTCTGCATTATTTTTTGAAGAAAAATAAAAATAATTAATAAAATTTTATTGAAAGTACATTTTCTAACACAGGCAATTTTTTTCTTGACCGTTTTCGAAAGAAGTTCATACCACGCTTAAAAGCTAACGTAAAACTGGCTAAAATATATCACGTAAAAGTAATCAAAGCGACAACACTGAGCGGAATGTTATCTGTTTATAGCAACAAAAGTTGATTTTGGGTAAATTTAAACTGCTGCGCCTAAAAGCAGATGTCATACATTTAAATTTAAGAACTGATGGGTTAGTGCTATTACTGTAAAGTTATAGGTACATACAAAAAATATATATAGATATACATTCGTACTATATGTATTTACTATGGAGCAAACAAATTTATATGTAGAATAAGATTATATAGTTTTGAACTGAATATTTCCTTTATTAGAAATGTATAGCACTTTTTCCATGCAATGGCAGCCAACTATCGGCAATGTTGTCGAAAATAATCTAGCGGCGATCTCGGTGTCCAATTCCACAAATATTCCTTCAATAAATAGGTTGTTTGACTTGTTGCGTCGTCTTATTGAAAAAAAAAAACACGCCTTCAGTCAAAATTCCATTTATTTGCAGTACGAGGTATATAAAAATAAATTTTGTGCATGGAAAACGCGCAAAAAATTATCAAAAATCAACGGTAATTTTTACCTATAGTGAAATTAAATAAGCTATAAAACTGAAATTAAATAAGCTATAAAACTGTATACCTGAAAAGTTAGCAAAAATTGTGATTATAATATTTGTATTTATTTCGCCATATCATCAGTATGGCTTACTGCAAGCAATTACCTTAAGGAAAAATCAATGGATGAAGAGGAGCTGGCAGAAGAAAAATTGCATGGTTGGACAACAGTAAAGAATGAACAAGCTTTAAAATAATCGGCAAACTCATACAAATATCATACATGCAATAAACAATAAACAATTTAATCTACCAGCTCATAAAGCCCTCCACTGCCTAGAGCGAAAACTGAGCTGCATTACGGAACAGATGTAGCGCTTGGTAATATTTCCGAACTGAACCCTAAATTTCAAAATAACAGCACTATTCTGATACACTGAAAAAACTCACCAACCTACGCAGCAAAAATTGATGACAGTAGTCATTTTAGTTGGTATGTCCTACTGAACCAACGTAAACGATGTTTAAATTCTGTAGTTTTAGATGCAGTAAACACGACAACTGTTAGGTTAGTGAGTGTTGTCAGCTTATTAACATTGGGGCTGTAAATTTATTTTAAAATTTCAAACAAAACTGAGCACAATTGATAATAGCCTTGAGAGATGTGACATGTTTGTTATTCATTAATCGTTATCAGATAATTTTTAATCCGTATTAAATGAAGCCTTATAAAATAACATCTTGTGCCAACTAGATACTTTGAGTAGCGAAGTAAAAAAAATATCTGCAGTCCAAACTTTCTCGTTACTGTAGAAATGCAGGCATTTAGTTTCAATACTATTTATTGCTCAATAAAAATGCTTATACTCGTTTACTGATAATTTATTTTTTTTTAATATATCTTTAGAACTTTTGTTGGGAGCTCCATATCTGTTAAAGTGTTAATAAGAATATTGTACACATACGAACTTTTATTGAGGCTTTTAACTAACATAAACTAGGTGCTTAGAGGAAATTTTTTTTAATGAAATTTTGTTCCAGTAAAAACAATTGTAGTAGTTTATGTTAGATAAAAGCCTAAGAAATAGTTCTAAAAAGACGTGAAATCTGCTGCATGTGAAGCTTTTTCACTTAAGCGCTTTTTCAAAACTGAACTTTGCAATTCACTTAACCTTAAGTAACTTAAGCGATTACTTTCAATTAGCTTTACAACACGCCGTTCTAATACCATGTATTCGCCGTCGAAGCAGAGATAGAACAATGAACGAATAAGAAATTATAGAAGAAAAATCTCCGAAGCCCCAAGGAAATTCTTTGAATCAACGTTATACAGCTCTGTCTGATCATCAAAAAATGATTTGCTTACAAATCTCTGCAAAAAGCTGAACAGCTACGAAGGAAGTCGTCCACCGTTTCTTCTACTCATGAGTACCCAGTGCTCGGTGCCCTATGAAAACAGCGATTGACCAGGAAACGTTGAAAATATTCTGGCATAGAGAGAAGACCTACATACCCCGCAAAATTTTAAGTCCTTCCACTTGCAGTTAGCCAAGTTGAGCCAATGTAGGATAGTTGAGCCAGTGCTAGGGAGGATATCTGACCACTGATGAAACTCAGAAACACAAGAGCCTGTACGCCCTCTGAGATATCTAGGACGGATCCGTTCTAAGCCAGCTCATCGGCCTTTTCGTTACGGTGTCCCCGCACCTTGATAGGAATGCTGACGCTGTTCGATGAGCTAAGTACGCAACTTACTCCCACCCCCGCTTCATTAGGCCTTCTGTCACAAGCTCTCAGCTCCGAGACCAGATCGTTGTCAGACTATCTGAAAAAATACGTTTGCTAGACCCAGGTCGCTCTGACCCCAAACGATTTATACAAACGCTGATGACAAAGTCCTGAAAACCACTCGTAGAATCTGGAAGACACAGAGACGTTTCGTACTCCACTAACCATTTTCTAGCCATCCATCAAAATAGACTTACCAAAATGCTTTATGCATAAAATATTCTTCCATTTCATTTCGTACAGAACAAAGTACTGAAGTTTTGTGTTGTTGGGCATTTACATATATTCCCCTTTTTTGAGAGTTTTCAGGCTCATTGGCGGACTGCAGTATGCGCCATCGACCGAAACTAACTTTTTCCAGTTGACCTTGTTTTAGTGCATTTTATGAAGCAGAGTTCTTGATGTAAAGATCTATCGGGGCATATGACAAATTGTGTCGAAGGGCATGGCTGCTTAATTTCATTGTAATATAGTTCACTATAACTATAAAGATAAGGCTTGTAGATCCGCCTAGCATTGTTTTGCAAAAAGAGAGTGCACCTTATGCCTCTTTAATCGAGTGTTCCGTATTCAGCCTGCAGTTTAGCATAAGAAAAGTCTCCCAAGTATTTCACACTAAACGATAGAGTAAGGTTTTGATTGTTTAATTAAAGAAGGTACGTTGATGTTAAGAATTTTCTTCCTAGTGGTGAATATTAGCAATTCGGTATTTTACGGTTGATGTTGAGAGCACAGCTTCCCGACCATGAATGCAAACCTGCCTTAAAATATCGCTAATCGCATTTTATTAAAATGTATATCTATTATTATTATTATTCATTATTCATTATAATTAAAATTACAACAAATCTTAACACTAGCTACTAGGGCTATCGGTTATTTATATCTATATATAGAGTATATTTCATTTAAACGTGGGCATGTCAAAAGCGAATGACAGGTCACATTATTGGTTAAATTATGAATCATAATATCTAAATAAAATTATATGCACATAAGTTATGTTATCTAATAATTACACTAGATTGCACGGAAAAATTACTTTATTAAATAAATATTTTTTAGAGTAATTTTAGATCACTGAATATCAAAATGAGTTTCATTTAATTTTCCCCAAAAAAAACGATTTCAAGATATATGCAGAACACAAATATAACTCGAAAAATCCCTTTTTGGGATAAAATCTATAATATCTAGTTTTATGTAAATTTGGAAACAATTTTGAAAAGGTCAATCTATGAACAAACTCTTGAATTCCCTTCAGCACCCAGTATCTCAAATTCAAGGCGGAATGCTAACAATCAACCCCAAGAAACGCTGAATCCATCGTAGCACGATTTTCTGAGATATTACGAAAATGACATCGCTAAGTCCGAATAGGACCGAACGAATACATTTAAAGTATATGCTACGTTCGTACTTTGATCGATTCGGAGTTTTCGTAGTTTTGGGTGGATTTAGTGGGTGCAATATCGCATTTCTCTCTAAACTCAGCTTAAGGCTACTCTTCTATACGAGCACAGATATTAAAGAAGGCACTTGCTAGAAATTTCTAGAGCTATTTATACTTATATTGGTTTCTCAAAACTCAGAATATTTTCTACAGACGTTTTCCATTTAATCCCAAAACTCAAAATTCGATTATGGTATCTTTTTAGCGGGCTGCGATGTACTAATCTCCTGTCTTCAGTTCGGTTAGAACTCCCTTTTTATATATCCACCGTAAATCCGCAATCGTTTTATTTTTTGTTGGCAGGTAAATGCGATTTTATCAAAAAATTTACACAAATGTGCGGTTTTTCTTCGATTACATATGTACATCTGTATGTGTGTATTTGCACGAAGTTATTGTCTCTGTATCGACGCACTATTTCCACTTTTTTTTTTTTTAGTTACTATATCAACCTGACTCCAGCATTGGCAGGAGCAGTACCAAATCGGACATGCAACATAGATCCTCAGCAACCTTTCTTTTCATGCTACGCGAAAAACTGCACATTCATCAATTTCTGACTATAAGGGAAGTTGTAGCGAGCAGAAATGTTGTTGGTGTTGTTGTGGTGGTTATTGTTGCTGCTTGCTGCTTGCCATTGCCGGTTTGTCCTACGTTTTGTTCATATTTTTTTTTTACCCAAATATTTTTTATTGTTATCATTTTTTTTTATTGTTGGTGTATAATAATAACCCTCTGCTGATATTTTGCAGCTATACAAATGTAGCTGCTTCGCTGAAGTCTCTCGCAATGTCTATGATTGTTATTTGGATTTTTTTTTGGTTGTGTTTAAATTCTTATCATTGCTGTCATTACTGTTGTTGTTGTGGTTGTTGTTGCTGCTGGACATGAATGTGCTGTTGAATGTGTCAATGTGGCAAATCTGCTTATGTAGCAACTCCACACGCGCACGCAGTGTATTGACAAGGAGCTCGCAATGGAGGAGCTATGTATGTATGTATGTACATGGGAAATGGTTTTGTTAAATGCTTTGTTCGCGTATTACTCTCAGCATTTTCACGTACTTGCCATTTATGTATGGATTTTGTAATGTGACAATTCCATGCCACAGTTTAAGACTAAAAACTTTGCTGATTACTTCGCAGCTTTAGATATAATCGTGAAAACTAAGTTGCAATGGAATTACCGACTGGCTGGGTTTCCCTGCATCGTCTGGCGAAAAGTGTTGATTTCCTAGTCGTTGACATATTTTATTAATTTTCTTCGATATTAAAGGTGACCACTTTAACTTCAAATTTTTCATTTCAAACATGAATCAATTAATTTGAAGTTGTATAGCATTAAAGCAAATTATGATTGGGTCCTACTCTGTAAGTCGTTACAATCAATTTCGTCATTTTAGCCTTTTTCAGACTAGATTTAGTCCTTCTATTTTCTATTAGCGGGGTAAATTGAATTTTGCCTCTAGCCTTTTTTTAGCCCTTTCTTAAAAATGTAAATTCGATACTAGTGAGATAAATGCCATCGAAATGTAATGGGCAAAATTACATTTATATCAGGGGAAACATCTACAATCTACTTTAGAATTTTGGGCAGTTGTTCGTGAAAATAAAAACGCGCTTGGCGAAAATCCTTTTCTTACCCTTTGTGATTTTATTTTTAATTTTTTAGATAAAACTTCTTTAAAAGTTCGCGTCAGAATATCGCATAACGAAGGTAGTGTTAGAATCGTTTTACTAATTACAACCACTACTTTTCCTCATATCTACCAGTAATTTCTACCACTATTTTTTACTAATTTCTTCTACTATTTTTCTAGATACTATTACTCTTTTTACTAATTTCTTCCACTATTTTTCTAGTTTCTACTACCATTTTTACTAATTTCTGTCACTATTTTACTACTTTCTACCACTATATTTGCTTATTTCTACCACTATTTTTTACTAGTTCATTCCACTATGTTTACCAATTTCTACCACTATTTTTACTAATTTCTTCAACTACTTTTCTACATTCTACTACTATTTTTACTAATTTCTTCCACTATTTTTCTAGTTTCTACTACTAATTTTACTAATTTCTGCCACTATTTTCTACTTTCTACCACTATATTTACTTATTTCTACCACTATTTTTTACTAAATTATTCCACAATTTTTCTAGTTTCTACTACTAATTTTACTAATTTCTGTCACTATTTACTACTTTCTACCACTATATTTACTTATTTCTACCACTGTTTTTTACTAATTTCTTCTACCATTTTTCTAGGTTCTACCACAATTTTCACTAATTTCTCCATTATGTTTACTAATTTATACCACTACTTTTTACTAATTTATTCCACAATTTTTCTAGTTTCTACTACTAGTTTTACTAATTTCTGCTACTATTTACTACTTTCTACCACTATATTTACTTATTTCTACCACTATTTTTTACTAATTTCTTCTACTATTTTTCTAGGTTCTACCACAATTTTCACTAATTTCTCCACTATGTTTACTAATTTATACCACTACTTTTTACTAATTTTTTCCACTCTTTTTATAGTTTCTACTACTATGTTTACTAATTTCTACCACTATTTTTATTAATTGTGCTTCTAATTTCTACCACGATTTTTGCTAATGCTAGTACTAATTACTACGACTACTTTTATTAATTTCGACTACCACGAAGACATTTTGCTTCTGGATCGCGCACTTAGCTGCTCACGTGTTTTTTTTTTATCGTATCCCTCAGCAATGCAGAAGTATGAAGCCAAATTTTTTTTTATTCGAATGATATTTTCATGGCATTTAATATTTAAAAACGATTTCCAGCATATGTCCGCAACGACTAGCTTTGCTGAATCGGATGCGATCAGTCCAATTTTGAACCACTTTTTGGGGCAACTGTGGGCGTATTTCGTTAGAAACACGAGTTATGTTGGCTTCCAAAGCTTACATTGTTTCTTGTTTATCAGCGTAAACCAGAGACTTTACATAACCCCAAAGAAAATAATCCAATGGGGTTAAGTCGCATGATCTTGGAGGCCAATTCACTGCACCATTTTTTGACATAATGTTATCGCCAAATTGCTCTTTCAACAAATCGATAGTTCGAGTGGCAGTATGAGGCGTGGCACCATCTTGTTGGAACCAAAATTCTTGCGAGTCGATTTTATGCAAATTTGGAAAAAAGTAATCGGTAATCATTGATCTGTAACGACCACCATTGGCAGTAACATTCACTCCGGCCTTATTTTTAAAGAAATAAGGGCCGATGATGCCTCCAGCATGTAAACCGCACAATACGGTGAATTTTTCAGGATGCAATGGTGTCTCGAGAGTTTCATGAGGATTATTGTCACTCCATATATGGCAATTTTGTTTGTTCACTTATCCGTTTAGCCAAAAATGAACTTCATCACTGAACACAATTTTTCGATTTCGAGTTTGGCGAACAGAACTCTGATTTTTAAAGTAAATTTGCACAATTTTTAAACGCTGTTGCGGCGTCATTATTTCCATTATGATTTGTCAATGCTTACTGAACAGAAATGTCAAAACGAAATGTCATTTACCAGCTGTCAAGTGACAGCTATCCCTATCGAAAGTTCTATCAGTCTAAAAAAACACCCGATATATGCTAAAATTTATCTGATGATAAATATATAATATAAGATATACTTGTAGAAACATATGAATTAGTAGTAGTCATTTTACCAGGTTTTTTAAATGAACAATTTTTGTAGCTTATTAAGGCAATACAAATAAGCGAAACCCCTGTAGAATTTGTTATGAAATCACAATGGGAATAAAATATTTGAATTGTTGATTTATATGTTTAGCCTTAAACAAATTTTGATTTAAACTTGATTAGCCTTATTTCAAAAATGTACAATAGGTGATACGATACGAAAAAATTTGTGTACTCTGTAAGTTTCACGCATTTACAGCAAAGATGTTTACTCAAAAATTAAAGAGTGACATAACCCAAAGCAAGTAACCAAGGAATATGAGGAAAACAAGAATGAGTAACATTCTACTTTACACTGCCAAACGTGTTTTAATTTTGCTAAAGTGTAAAAATATGATTTATAAGCAGAGTTACTCTTTACCACTCAAAAAAAGGCTTGGTTTGCTTGTACTTGCCGTCTAGCAAAATCGGCAAAACCAAAGGTGCGGTACACTGACGGCGTCACCTTCTGTATTTAGTTCACCGTGATACCTCTACACCTCGTTCCAAATTATAAAGCACCACATACTGGCAAGTTTTCTCTAATTTTTACTTCTTTTAATTAATTTCCGCTACTTTTCAATTAAAATACAGTTTTAAAAGATATACAAAATTTATAATAATTAACCTAATTTAACTTGAATTAACTTAAAATAAAAAGTTGTAGAAAATTTGTTAGTATGCAGTTATGTTATTAATTTTTTGTTTTATTAAGAGTTACAGCTTTGGTGCCCAACGAAATTTTGTTCCTTGTAAAAAGGCAAACATTTCAAATCTATACTTCCACGTGGCACCGTTGCTCCTTCGATCATTTTATTTTTTTTGTATTTTTCCCCCGAAAGCATTATAAGGTATTTAGTAATATTTTACTACCGTTGTTGCTGGGGAAACTCGAAAATAATAAAAAATGCAGGAAGAGGGGGTGGTGGGATCGAAATGTAGATATAAAATGATTACCATTATTTTTGGCCTTATATTTATGAATCGTCTGTATAATTCATGGTTTTAGTGAGTAGTTGGGGGGCGATCGCCATTAGGAAAAAGCTTTTCTTTTTAGGATTCGAAACCGTGGCACACCGAATGAAGCGCACACACTCGGCTACAGCGGCCGTTTTTTTTTTAAATGGAAAATGGTGATTGTGTGAGTTTTGGCCACTTCTGCTCAGAACTTTTTCTTTACGTCAATGAATGGGGAATGGACATGTCGTGGAAAATTTTAATATCAAAATGGACCATGTTAGCCCCAATTACAGCCAATATTTGAAAGAAATAATGTTTAAAAAATAAATTAAAACTAGTAAAGAAGATACTAAATTCGGAGTGAATGCAACAAAACAAGTTATTATAATAAAATTTGTTGTGTGACTTCTTCAGAGAATATAAAAATATTTTAAATTACAAAAATTGCTAGCCACTGAGTTAAACCGCTTAACGAAATCGACATTTTGCATTCAGTAAAGCGCTGCCAAATTAGAGGATATCTGTTTTAGTCACTGAAGTTAAATATTGCCAAAAAGTGTCCGATACTTCTAAAAATAGCCGATGCTTAAAGTAATCGATACACCGTAGGTACTCGGTTTACAAAAGTACTCGATATTTCCCATCACTAACATTAATATTACTGCATAACGCTGTAGATGATCTCTGAGGTTTTGTACCGGTTCTTTGCACATTGCGCTTAATCCAATCCCATAGATCAGGCTTCATATATTCTCAAAGGAAGAAGTCTTAAACGCTGAGGTCTGATCGCATACTCCACTCCATATTACCGCTCAGAGAATACCTTCATGAACTCTCGCCCTGTGAATGCTGTCATTGGAGTCAAACCATCACCCATAGCAGACGAAATGCTTTAGATGTCTCGAAAATCCCACGTCACTCTGGCACAATTAAGATCTGCATATTGTAGCAGGCTTAACTCCTACTTATCCAGACTCAATCCCGACATCGTAAATGAATGTCCGACATATGGAAAATCCCTGCACGATACCAACCACCTATTTTGATTATTATGATTACGATTAGTAATCGGTTAGATTGTTTTCTAAAAAGAATTGTAATTATTATTTAATTGTGCCTTTCAAATATTGGGATTACGTAATGATTACGATTACAAATAATCAAAAAATAATCAGGATTACTTTAGATTACTGAAAAGAATAAAAAAGAATCAAAAAGAATCAAAATAAATAATTGATTCTATTCAGGAGTCTTTTTGATTATTTTTGATTATTTTTGATTATTTTCAATACAAAATACCAAACAAATGTTTTAATTTTTTTTTAATTTTTTTAATTTGTTTTTTGTATAACTATATATACATATGTATATTTCGTTATAAATGAATTTTGTTAATTTTTTGTTATTCTATTTTTTTAGTTTGTCTTTAATATATTTATTTAATAAAAATTAAATGATTAAAAAAATGTCTTAAAAATTAAAAAAAAAACAAAAAGAGAAAAGTTGTTTCGTATTTTGGAATGAAAATAATCAAAAAAAAAAAGAATCAATTATTTATTTTGATTCCTTTTGATTCTTTTTAGTAATCTAGAGTAATTCTGATTATTTTTTTATTACTTGTAATCGTAATCATTACGTAATCTAGTTAGGACCAAGATAATCGTAATGTAATCAATTATTTCACTCTCACATACAAAGTAATCAGATTACTAATGATTACGATTAGTAATCAAAACTTAACAGGTTTGTTTTAAAGATAACGAACATAGGTATGCTGATCTAGCAAGGTGTAGCTAGCCCAACAACTACAACAACAACACCTTCCAGAGAATCAGATAATCATATTACTCAAATTAGAAACAGCGTTGCTCTGAAGAATATTGGAGAGTTGCGGAATGCATCTTTGTGTTCTGATTATAGATCGGTTTGATTGTTGCGGTACTCCCACCCCTGCCCAAGTATTCAGCCTTTCGAAGACCGGAATTTTGTTTTACTGCACCCTGTACAAAAATCTCAAGATGCTGCTATTTTATGCCATATGCTGTAGAGAAAAAATTTGGCGTAACGGATACAAACAATAAGACTTTTCGTAGATTAATTAGGTCATCTCAATAACTGGACAGAGCAGAACCCAGACCAAGTATTCTTTGTTCCGTAAACAAAAACCTCCAATGGCTCTAACTTGTTTCCTGTTTCGCCATAAAAACTAAACAACATGTGGTATCTTTGGCTTGTGTGGGATTTCAAATTATACTTTGTATTGAAAACAAATATCTTATCTCTCTGACATTTAACAATCTAATCTGACTTATTTGTTAATTTGATAGATTTAACAGATAAAACAAATTTTGCGTAAACAATATTGTGAGTAGTTTGATTGCTGTTTTCAAGTGTGCTATTCATAGCTGACGTTTGACTTCATTGAATAAATAATTACACCTAATAACTTGCGCACAGTAACGGCGAATGCTGAATTAGTAACTCATAAAACCAAAATGTTAGTCCAGAGCAGAGAGAGGAAAAGTAACCAACAAGAGCAAATTGAAACAAATGAAGGTTATTTTCGGAGTGAGAGACTCAAAATTATCCTAAACTGTACCCATTTGATCAAATGTAACTCAATGCATAATGAATTAATTTAAAACTTTTTTAATTGAAAGTGTTTGGGGTTTTCCCAATGGAACTTGAATTAACGATAAGATATGCGTAGTGGTACTACAATGCAGAAACGTGTCTTATTTTTATCTATATACGTGCTAATAATATGTCTGCGAAGACTTTTTATGAATTTATCGGGGCATGTTGTTGTTGTAGCAATCGACATGCGTAATTTGGGTATGTTTATTGATAAACATACAGGGTGCGTCATCAGTTCCAGGGGTATGAGAATGCTGACTAACTTTTGAAAGAAATAATAGATAGCAAAGCTATCTATTTTATTTTATTTAGTTCAATCCTCTACAATGCAGACTTATTTTTATAAAGAACATCGAGTAAAAGAATACCTTTACTGCCCACCTCAAACCATGTCATTTTCTATCACTTCTTCGAGTGTCTCGATGGGTATGGCAGCTATTTCGGTGCGAATATTAGTCTTGAGCTCGTCAAATGGAGGGGTTAGATATATAAGTGTATCCTTAAATACAAGAAACGCTGGTTGTGCGTGGGTTTGGGATCCGCCCCGTTAAAAGCACAAATGACAAAATTTCAACAACCCTCGGAAGAGATCTCCCTTTTTTGATGAAGATTTGGGGGCATGCACCGGGAATGTCCGAAGGTGCTGCTACCCGACTGGTTGATGCCCTCGTAGGAGTAGGAGCGGACATCATCACCATCAAATGGACGGGGCAAGTTAAGAAAGCCATTGGACCTTGCGACGTCTACTACAGTTATCATTGGTGGGAGAGAGACTTCATCGCCAAGTACTGTCATTCACTCCAGTGGACCAGCTTCTCGAAACGATTCGCATCAAAGCGAGATTCTTTCACATCGCGCTGATTTTGCCCACTCCAGATAGATTGAAGGAAAATGTGATCAAAGATCACTTACACGAACCCTAGAACGCTCTTACGAGCTATGACCCCATAACAATTTCAAAATCTTTTGTCGAACTGTCAGAAAATGAAGTCTCCACGACGAAACCTCCGCCCACGGATTGAGACGGATCGACTTTGCCAGAGCCCGAAACATGGTACTCTGTAGGACCAGGTTTCCGCTTAGAAAGATTCATCCAGCTACGTGGCTGTCTCCATAGGACTCTACAGGGTCCCGATATGATCGGGCGTAAAGCGAGTTGTTTGGGAACGCTACCGTGAGGGACGTATTATTCACACAAAGAAAAGAGAGGACGAAATACGTAAGACGCAGGCCGACAGGAAAGCCTCTAAAATTTTAGCAGAAGATGCGGCGACTTACAAAATGTTTTAAGACCGGGGCAAATTCTGTAAGAACAAGAATGGTGACCTGATCACTGAAGTTCAAAGCACACTCAAACTGTGGAGGGAACGCTCCTCCACTTTGCTAAATGGTGACAGCGAAAGCGTCACCGGAGAGGATGAAAATCCCGGGTCCTAAATCTCTGTGGAGGGCATTAATATCTCGTCAACCGACCTCGATGATGTTCGAATAGCAATAACGCGGCTACGGTACACAAAGCTGCTGGAGCTAATATAGTACCAGCTGAGCTATTCAATTATGGTGGCAAAGAGCTGGCAAGGGGCATGCATTAGCTCATTCGCATTACCGCGGGATCAGCCTCCTTAACATTTCCTACAAGGTTATATTGAGCGTATTGTGCGAAAAACTGTACCCACCGTCAACGAACTGATTGGACCTTATCAGTGTGACTTTAGACCTGCTAAATCTACCATCGATCAGATATTCGCGATAAAGACCTATGCGAAGAGAGATCGACACACACCATCCATTTGTCGACTGTAAATCAGGGTTCGACAGCACGAGCACAAATTGCCTATATACCGCGAGGTCTGAATTTCGTATCCCAGTAAAACTAATACGGCTATGTAAAGTGACGCTGAGGAACTCCACCAGCTCAGGCAGAATTGGGAAAGACCTCTCCGAGCCATTTGAAACCCAAACGAGGGTGGCTATCTTTCGTGCGACTTCTTTAACTTATGTTAGAAAAGATAATTCGAGCTGCATAGTTGAACCGTTCAGGCACCATAATTTTATAAGAGCGTTCAACTTCTGGCGTATGCTGATGACATCGGCCTCAACAACCGCGACATTACTTCTGCCTTTTCCAAACTGGAAAAAGAAGCGAAGCGAATGTATCTGGAGGTGAAGGAGGGCAAAGCGAAGTACCTCCTGTCAGCTCATGTCATGGCTCCCGCATCACTGTTGACAATTACAATTTCGAAAAGGTGGAGGACTTTGTTTATCTTGGAACCAGAATTAACTAACACCAACAACAATGTCAACCTCGAAGTCCAGCGTAGAATCTCTCTTGCCAACAAGTGCTACTATGGCTGAGTAGGAAAATTAACAGTAAATCCCTCCCTCGACGAACAAAACCCACGCTGTATAGGTACCTCATCTTACCCGGGCAAAATCGCCTAGGCGATTATAGCGCCAATTAAAAAGGGGAGACTTAATGAAATATTTTATGAAGTTTTTTTTTGATTTTTACAAAATACCGTTATGTGGGCGTAATTATTATGCAAATTCGTCCAAATTCGTTGAGGTATCTCAAAATTTACTCGGGTTATCTCCCTTGAGAATCAATATTTATATTTAAACAATTATTTTTAAAAATTGCTACATTAACTAATGTTTTAATAGCGAAAGTTTCCAGTTGAATCAAAAATTAAAATCCAAAATTTTAGTTTGGAAAAACAAAATTCAATGAACAATATTCATAAATATAAATTTATAAAGCAATAATATTTTCCCTGAGAAGGCCTCTAGTGAAACTTTTCGGCAAATAATTTTAGTGAAATCTCAAATCACTTTTATACACTTGATAAACGACGTTTTACTGTGTGGAAAGACTATTCTCACTTTGCTAAGTCATTTATCGTGGCATCTACGAACTTGATTTTGTACATATTGACTAACTTAGCTTCTGATTGTAATTAAAATTTGATTGGTCTACATCCATATGTACATATATATGTATACATCCTAAACACATAAACGTCGTTTTATTTTGTCAAACTTAAGATAAGAACTAGACGAGAACTGATTAAGTAAAGTTATAATTTTTATCTACATACGTGAATAAGTTTTCAGTTTTCAAATGAAGGTGAAGTATTCTGCGATAAGCCTTTGAAATGAACATACATAGCTACATACAAATCTGATAAACAATGACCGTTCACATGGAGCGGAGCTACATTTATTCGAATTTTCTAGTTAATAAATTAATTTATCAAATTATTTGACTTAGCTACTAGCTACCTGGGAATTCCCGTAATTATTTTACAATGCACTTTATTTATGCAACGACTGCTTGTAAAGTTGGTTCATGTCTAGACTAACTTTTATTAGAGGGTGGGCAAAAGCACAGGATATATTTCCTTTTACTTCGGTAGCTTCCTAACAGAACTTCGCTAGCTTATGGAAAAGTTTATAAATTTTATAGCGTTGGATAAAAGTCAAGGATAGCAACTAAATATGCGGACTGAGCTTCCTTCTTCTTTGTTTTGATTCAAATTTACATGGTAAGTTTAACAGAAATCAATTTAGTTGAGTATACTAAGCGTCCAGTTGTTTTTTTATTTACTTAGTATTCCAGCATTGATGCGTATCATGCAAATAGTCAAACAGCAATTAAGGAAAGTGTAATGGAGTTATATTTATTTGTTCACTGAAGTAAATCTGATGAATATTAATTTTATGTCAAAACGCTGCACTTCGTACTGTGAGGAGATGTCTTCTGATGCCCCGTGAAGTGCGCCTACACCAAGAGGCGAGTGAGCTCCAAGTTAAGTAGAACAACCTGATGATTAGCACGCAGTTCCTCGCTGGTTGTCACTGTCTGGAGCACCCAAGCAGGCCTCCCGAGCCACCTCCCAGGCACATCAAAAGGCACCTCCTTGAACTAAAGGACGAGATACAGCCGCACATAACCCAACCGCTGGATGCGACAGCGTAGATGGTAAGCAACATCCACAAATCGCAACCACCACCAATTGTGGACAAGGACTCCCTGCTGCCTCGCGAGTGCCGCGCAAGTCTGGCCAGCCTATCCAGAATCAACGCAGATATGCCAAACACATGTCCAGGATGTGAAGATTCTGCGCACGATACCAAACACCTATTCACGTGCCCTCTCAAACCAACTCATCTAACACCCCTCTCTGTTTGGTCCGCGAACCTGTCGAAACAGGTTTTAACAGAGCGTAGCCAGCCCCTACAACAACAATATTAATTTCAAAGAAGCTATTCTAACCTTAATGTCCGTTCGCACTACAGTCTGTTCTGCGATTGGCGGATTTATATCGGGCCAACGACTGTAGCTCCAGCGAGATTCCCCACAAGTTGATTGGTAATGTTTTAGACTGTATGCGATAAACTGCACTCTGGTGTTCTATTTTCACTGCAGCTGCCACAATACAAAGCTCGGCAATTCACATTTATTATTCTATGTTTAACTTTTTGTAAAAATCACTCAAAACTCAGAAAAATCAACTTTTTAAGAACCATTAATGACGTAAATCCTTCAAACGGGCACTTACAAGGTAATGGAAGTGTTTTTGCCGTCACCTTCTTTTCTCTGCATCGTATGTGTAAACTTTAGAGCAAGATATTTGTTGTTTACATAATACGCCAATTGGTTTCATAAAAACGATTTATTTACGTTGAAGACTCCACCTACCTTTTTCTTTCAATATGAAACTGAAGTTAATCCTTTTCAACTAACCTCTAAATATACTAAAGTTAACCTCTGACTAACCTGGAGCACGAAAAGTAATCACAAAGTTAGTGTTAATAGATAATGTCTGATTTTATAACTTTGCAACTGGAAGTACTCGAATTGTTGTTGTTAAATAGAATAAACAAATATATATATGTAGTTATTTTGGTTCGAACCGGTGCATTTGTTTTTAATATCAAAATCAGTGAAATCTAACTATAATACATTTATATATAGAAATATGTAATAATAAGTAATTACATTGCAAACTAATCAATCTAACTGAAATAAAATTTTGTTTTAAAAACTCAGAAATTTATTCCTTATCTTGGAAAGGATCCTTTCCTATAAACTTTGTTAGTTGTCTATCACTATCCTCTTCAACTAACGACAGTTCCGAAAAGCCTTCCTCATCAACAAAGCATATTTCATGGCCATCTGGATCCGCCAAGATTATGACACGTACGGTCGCCTTGCCGGGCGTATCCAACGTAATCAACGGCGTCAAAATGGTGCCGTTCGCTTCCTTTATAATCGCATCAATAACGGGCTGTACATTCAATGGCACTGCAAATGCAACACGTCCATAAGCCTTGGCACGATTAATAGGTTCATTGAGTTTCTTCAAACTCAAGCATGCTTGTTTCTCGCCATAGGATAGCGTGATTATGTCCGCGCTTTCTCTAACCACTTTCATTTTGAGTAATTCATGCCAGTAATGCTTAGATTTCGCCAAGTCGGAAGAGTGCAATGCGACACTCAGCACAGGATCAGCGTCTTGTGGTTGTGGTTCTTCAATTATAAAGAATTTATAGCCATCCGGTGATGTAAGCACTTGCCGACCGTGCTCTTCCGATACAGGGTAGTTGTTAGAGCGTGCACGCTCAAGCACTTCGTTCGATTTAATGGCGATACCGGCAAATTCATTACCTTAATGAAAGAAAATGTAAAAAAAAAATGCAGTTAAAAATTGCTAGTAGCAGTTGTCAATGTGTTTGTGTTCAACACGATTGCGGTTTGAAGGCAATTCAAAGTGTGAGCCTCTGATTTATCATTATTTGCGAAGTTGAGATATTGCGAAATTCAATAAAAACATTTACCTAATTCGTAGCTCTTTACACCGTAGTTATAAGTCAGTTCAATTACGAAATGTGTTGCTTCCGGGCCATAGCCAATCATGGTTTTGCTCCACCGGTTATCATATGGTCTAAAATTATACAATTCACTTAATAATTTCCATGTTCAAATTAAAAGCACTAAGATAATAAATTACCCATTGCACTGCGCCTCACAACCCTCTTTAAATTCTTCGTGACGCAGCACCTAAAAGGGAAAGGTGCAATTAATATAATCGTAAAAGTGTTGACTAATATGCATTATAGATTCCACCTAATAGCAGAGAACTTGTAGTAAGAAGTTATTTCGTTGAATATGGAATTTAACAAGTTAGTCACTCATCTAACACACCCTCCTCTGACGATTGGGAGCGGTTATGAAGGAATCTTGAAATACTAACCTTCATGCCAAGTATTTCTCGGAAGAAGAAAGCATTCTTTCCACGGTTTCCAATTTTAATCACATAATGTAATGCACGTCCTGGAATTTCTACATCCGCCATATTTAAAACACTATATTTACGATTTAAAGCAACAATCCGCGACTGGTATTCTCGTATCAAGACGTGACGTGCAAAATGAAATGCCGACAATAAACTGCGCTGTAGCACCACTTTGGATGAAATATATAATATTTTTGTGAGAACGTATAAGGGAAAACCAACGAAGTACTACACACTTGTTAGCTTGATTACTGCAAGTTCAATTAAGAACCAGTTTTGCTTATCCAAATTAAAAAATGCTTTGAGTGAAAAGCTATATACACACACGCACACACTCCAGTAAATCAGCCAAAGATAGGAGTCAGCTTTTCGTTTTGTTAATAATTATACCGTGAATTTGTTTCTATTTTTTTCAATAGTTTATCTATTTACAATGTGGCAAAACAGCTGATATCGGAGCGCAATAGCGTTGCCATAGATATAACATTGCCACCCTGATTTGTTTTTACACTTATGCGACTCATACACTACTCAATTTCACGGCTGCGCTTGACATTCATTTGTTTAACATTATGCCTATGGAATGATCGAACACAATATTGCGTCTTCCGCGCTGAGAGCAAGTGAAAGTGACGTAACAAAAGTTTGACAATAAAAGAACGAAGCAAAAAATCTAAAAAAGAGAGGGAGAAGCGCAGAGTAGATAAATGCTTTTATTTCGTTATTGACTGATTGAATGCTATCAATTCGAATAAGATAATACTAGCGGTTTGCGGAAGGCGTAATCTTGAATTCCATCATTATTGATCATGTGACATTTGCCTTGTGTTTACAATTAAGAATACGTATTAGAAAACGTGCACCACTCCCACTCCTCTAATAGAAGATCTCATCCAATTTCCCCGTATCGTATTTGATTTGCTCCAATTGGTTTCTGGTGTGGTGAAATTGGAAATATTGCTACAAGAAACGAAAGACGATGCATATTCTTTGTAATCAACGTTCGTTCGTAGTAGTTGTCAAAAAAGAGAATAATTCTGTGTGTAACCTCAAATCTACAGATAATTATATATATAATCCACTTTTAGACAACCGACATTAGTTTCCTTTTGAGCGAATTTCGTAATTTGTACCTGATTGACTTCATATATACATTTCGTTCTAATAAAAGTTCATTTTTATTTTTTTGTAATGCGATTATGTATTGCTTTGTTTTTGTTTTCTTTTGCAAATTACAACGAAATGTAGGCGAATTGACCGCTTACTTTATATCATTGTATAAATTTACTGTCTACGACACACCAAATGCCGTGTCCAAGGCCAATTCGTATAAGGTGAAGTTATTAAAGCAGCAGATGTCTTGTTCTTCAACTATGGTTGTATTTTTCCTTTCCCACGACAGTCTGAAATCAAAAACTATTGGCTTCCAATTTTTTATTCTCTTTTATCGTGGCATGCTAAAATTAAAAAATGTGTTTCTGTGCCGCTAACTTCTATGAATTTGTCTTGACAAAACAAGCTAAATCTTGGGATGGAGACCAAATAAAATAAATTTAGGACCTAAAGTAAATTTAAACCCCTAAATTTAAATTCTTCGTCATTTTCATTTAACATTGAATGTTGGGACTCCCTCACACTCTCACTGAGGAGATCAACATTGTATGTATACTACTCGGTCATATTAATATTTTTCCTGCTCCAGCACCGGATTTTTGGATTTCCCTCACCATTTATAATTGTATGGGAAATTTAATGTAAAATTAAGCATGATAAACAAAAATTGCGTTCTATTGTCATATCCATCACATTTTGTTCGCCGATATGCGATAATCCTTTGGTGCATATCCAAAAATTTACGTCATAACTATCTTTTACATTGTATAAATCATTTTCTTGGTTTATTCAAACAAAAAAAACAAAGCGAAACTTTGCTACATTTATTTTGCAATTGATTAGCAGAAGTTATTTGGATTTGAGTTAATGTTAAGATTTTTTTAACTCAGCTTAATTAATACTTACAAAACTTAAAATTTAGCAATTAAATGCATGAAGAATATTAAATTAAAATAACCCGATTCCTCAAATACATTAAATTTCTCAACATATATGTTTCTCTACGATGGCATCACTCACTTGACAACTTAATCGTGCTGCCATATCAAGCACTTGCGTTATAAATGAATTTCGATACGAGCAGCGCATATTCCATTGCTTTTCAAAGCGTCCAGCCGGAAAGTATGCATAGTTTTAAATGGTAATATAAAGAAGTATATGATGTGACCAATTGAGAACGACGTGCTATATTGGATGTTGTAACAGAGAGTTGTATTTTTTTTACTAATGAAATACTACACTCAATAAACCTGTGTTACAGAGTTGCATTAGTAATATTCAAACTTTGTATGTAAAACAATAGTAGTGCTGATAAAACTGGTTTGAAACTATAGCACAAACAACAGTGTAATAATACCACGTTCAATTTGCCACCATTTGTTTAAGTTAATAGAATGATGCATTTAAATGATTAGATTTACAGACTGTAACAGAAGGATCCATATGAAATTAACAAACTAAGTCAGCACTGGGAGGCAATATAACTATTTTAGTTAATTCGCCCTGTGTCAGCTAGTTTTGTTTTACATATTTGGAGACGCCAAAAAGTATCCAGCAGAATGCATACATTGAAATGCCAAACTAGTTTTCAAACGTGTAAATGGTTGAACTGGTTACATTTCCAACAACAGTTTGCATATGATTTAACTTGTTTACGAACTGATTTTGCCATTTAACCAGTAAAATGCCAATTAACTAGTTTAAGGCGTCAATTCGAATGCAGTATAAGCAAAACGGTCTGCATACAATACTCAAAAATAAAAAGGTTGATAAAATACCCTACTTATAAGTCAAAATCGATAAAGTTTAGACTGACTTATTAATTTTTTTGATAAAATCAGGTTGCCAATAAAGTTCAAAAATCTCATTATTGTAATGCCGTTTAACATTTTTTCAAATATATTTATTTGAGGTAAATTTTTTTAAACATTTATAAAAAACACAATTTTTGAAGCTATTGCCAAATCGTTCCAGCTCACGAAAATCTAAAATTGATGCCTTACGTTTTTCAAAAGCAGACGCCTAGAATAATAATAATAATTTGATGGTTCATAAAAACAAAAATTGATTTAAAGAGCTTCATAAAGTTACATTTTGCTACAAGTTTTAAATTTACTATAAAGGAGATGAAGTCTGTTTTATTTTGTATGAATTTGGTTGATAGTCTTTTGAGAATCGTTACAAGTGAGACATGTTTTCAAGACATTTATAATTATTATTTTATATTACTCTTTGGAAAATAATCATAAGTTAGTATTTAATTTAAGTGTTGAAAGACTGGAGCGATTCGGCACTAGTTCACAACTATTTCGGAATCAAATAAGAAATTGAGCGAAGAACAAATTTTAAAGCATACATTAGGGCGCTTGAATTTCATTGACCCGATAAATTAATGAGCACTTAAGCAAACGAAAATATGTTTATCAACCACGACAAAGTGACTTTTAAAGTTAAAAGAAAGTTTAGTAAACAATAAGATATGTATGCTAGCTTCCAATACTCCAACCAAAAACTAATTGGATCGATTGAGATTTTAATATAAACCAGTTATCCTCAAATCGATTATTGAATGGTGATATAAGCTATTTGAGGACCAGGGAGAGTTATGTATATTTTTCTTTCTTTTCGCCAACAGGAAATATTTTGCTTACAATACAATTTTTTTTAAATAATTTAATTCAGGGACCGAAAATAATGTCAGTTTTACAATTGTCGATGAAAAACACATCCAAATATCGGTTAATAGTTTTGAGTGTGTTACGATTTAGAAGTTTTTCATCGATATCTCCAAATAAATATATTTAATAGTTTCTTTCAGGTTTTTATTAATCGCTCAGAAAATAATCATAAAACTGAGCTTTCGAGTGTTATTTTTTCGCCCTGAAATAATCAGCGCTATCGCAAATTTCTTGTGAACAAATATTCGCATAAATTTACAAACGAGACAAAAACCATTTTTCCCATTTTGTTTCTGTTTTGCTTGTAAATTTGCGGTAATGATTTGTTCCCATGAAGTTGGCAATATGACCGAATGATTTTTTTGTGAATTTTTATTTATCTTTATTAAAAATAATAATTATATGAGATTTACCGATTTTTAACCAAGACAGCCATAATTTTGTTTGCGTTTTTTTGGCGTATAAAATAATCATTATATTTTGATTCATATGTTTTGATCGAAATTAAAACTTATTATCTCAGACCAAATAATAGTAGGTACTTTTTACTTAATTTTTATTTTTGGACAAAAATAAAGAAACAGAAATTTACTACTATTATTAATTACAAAGTTTAAAATTAAAAAAATATAAATTACATATTTATGTTTCCAATAGAACTCATAATGGTTAATTTATTTAAACGTTGCCACTGTAATTGTACAATTTAGTATTTAACGTAACTGTAATTTGCTTTTTAATGGCTCTTGAAAATTTCAGACTCAAGATATCAAACTTATTAAAAAAAAAATATTATATTTTACCACAATAAACTTGAAATATATAAAATAAAGTATAAGTAGAAAAAGAAATTAAATTAAGTATAAAAAATAGATATTTTTAAATTTTATGTACTAAAAAACCATTTTTAACAGACTTTATTTGAATCCACTTTAAAAAAAAAACTAATTTTGACTCGATCCGGCATCCCAGTGAGCTATTCGATCGACAAATATAAAACAAACCGAACTAAATACTATTTTTGTACTACATACATTACTACATAGCTAAATACTCGAATGCAGAAAAGCGCATGTCAGTACCTGTCTCTTTTTGTTGTTCCACTATCCACCGATCGTGCTAACGTACACACACTCACAGATTGTATGTGTATTCCAATAGGTCCCACAAATGTATCTGCGTTTCATTAACCACATACCGCCAATTTGTATTCGTCTGAGAAATCTGGTTTTAGTTTGAACGCGGAGTGTACTAGATAAACGACTTTGTTTGCGGCGGATATTGATTGGAGTGAGTGTAGTAATTTTTCAGTGAATTAAAAATTTGTGTCAATTAGTAAATTACTAATTTGAAATCGAATTTAGTAATACAAATGCACATGAAATATCGTAGAAATCGTGCAGATTTTTCGAATGTCTAAGTGAAGTGAATATATCACAAATGATATCTGTGTGAAAAAAGCAACAGAGAAATAATAGTTCAAGTGCAACAAAATTACAAAAAAAAAAAAAAAAAAAAAAATACACTTGCTTTGCAATTAAGTGCACGTTTGGCGAATTGAGAAAGTTGTTATGCGCTAAGTGTTGTTGTATGGGTATCTAAAAAACCGGTGAAAATTCAAGGATGTAAGAAAATTTCCAGTGAACGCAGCTGTGAAAAGTATTGTGAAAAGACATTAAAAAAAATAGAAAAAAATAATAAAAAATATTAGAAGAAATCACTAACTTTGCATTAGTCTGGATTATAAATACAAAAAAAGGTAAATTATGGTTAAGTTATCACACTTTAAATACAAAAGAACCAAAACTCACAAAATATCGTAAAGTCATAAAAACATAAAAAATCAAAGTAGTATTATTTAATTTTCTTTTATCTGCAATCCAACGTAAACAACAAAATCAAACAGTTGCATACCCCATTTCATAAATATAATGCCACCACACGTTTTTGTAATTATTTTTTGTTATTTAATTTTTATTTTTTTGTTAAAGAAAATACAATTTAGTCTATAACAAAACCCCTATAAATACGTTGGTGCGAAATTTAAAAAAAATGTCAACACATTTTCTTTAAAATTTCACAATTTTTACTTGCAAGGCTTTGCTGTGTATTGTAAAGCTTTAATTTTTTGCTATCTTTTGCTAGTTTTGATTAGTTTATTGAACGCACTTTTAGTAAAAAAAAATTTAATATTGAACGGATCTAATCATGAATGATAGAATACAAGATTCCGCCTGCCGCGGAACGCTAACCCTCTCTATGCAACTTTGACTGCATCCACTCATTCGCTGACGTCATTGAAGTCTTTTTCTTTTATGCCCAAATTTGTTTACATAACCAAAATTTCCAATCGTGTTGTCATATGTTAACTCTCTCTCCTCTTTGCTCTCGCATTCGCTCACATTTATGACGTCGCGTTCAGTTGCTTTCAATTCGGTTGGCGCAATCTTGTATTGAAACGTTCTTGGAATCAAATATGGCAGATCTACTACCTTTGCCTACTAAATATGCCAAATCGAAATTAAAAAAAAATTGATTTTTACATCGAGTCGACACGAAATTAGATTGCTCTAAATAAATCGAGCTCGCAAGATGGATTCACATTTTTAGGAGAATTAAAATCATTATGGGAAACAATATAAAAACTTAAGCTAATTTCCAAAAAAAAGGAACATAAGTGTGTAAGATTGCATACCAAATTATTATTATATTTTTGCAAGGCTTTCCAAACCGGTTTCCACCGTGTTTTATCGGGTTTTCAGCCATGCTTGACTCGGACATGATTCTTCATATGAGCAGGTGCTCTCTTCATATTTTTTTTTTTATAATTTACATACAAACAATACTTACCAAAAATGGTTCGTAATCCAATTGACCATTCTACATTTCGCTTAAATTTAAAAAGCCTCCTATTCTGGCGAATTTGTTCCCTTCTCCCATTGCTCTAACATGCAAAAAATTGCAAGGGAGTTTCTATTCAGAATTGGCTTGTAAAGAACATTTTTCTAATCTTTAATTGTTTGGTACCTAAATTTTTCATTCTCTCATTTATTTGCCTTATATGTTTCGGACTTTATAATTGGTTTCCGTTACTTCTATGTATTGTAATCCGCTCCAGGTGGTGAGATCGTACATATTTACGTATGTATGTAAGTACACAAGTTTTGTTTGGATATTAAAAAATTCCTATACCTACTACATAGCTATTTACAGTGTTGTGCATATCATTAGCAACAGAATTCAATATAATACAGTTGACCATTTATAGTGTTTATTATTTTTTTTATTGTTTTTTTTTACAAAAGTATAGTATAGTTCATTCTGTAACAATTACGAAGTTCGCAAAAATTCATGAATTTTCCAAAAAATCGCCATTAAATTTTTTAAAATTCTTAATAAGAATTTTCAAAAACCTTTTGGGCATGAAGTTATGTAGCCCATTGAATTTCATTATAATAATGTACAAGTTTCCAGTGACTAGAAAATTCGTGTTGATTTTTATAATTTTGTTTTTTGGGTGGGAGTTGTGCGCATTTTTTGTCCATAGGGCAAAAATCAGCGAAAAAATAAAATTATCAAAAATCAGCGTTAGTTTTTATTCACTTTATTTTTTAAATTAAAAAAAAAAAATATTGAAAATAAATTAATAAAAACAAGTGTCAAAAAGTATTATATGGAATTTTGTTGCTTATGATATGCACAACACTGTACATTTTGGTATGTACACAATATACATATGTATGTTCATAGACTTTTTTAATTTAATTTACTCTCATCCCTCTTTTGCCTTGCGTTTCAGATGGTGAGGAAAATGCCATACCTAGCTAAATTAACTCTTTTTATAAGTACTCGTTTCCAAGCCGCTATTGTCCTAATGACAGCTAAATTTTTTTTTTCAAATACCTACCAACAGGTTTACTAAAATATTGGATTTGATATTAAGGTAAAATTTCTAATAGATAGTATGGGATATTTAGTATTAAGGGGGTGTTCTAGTTTAGCGGCCTCTTTTTGTTATTTTTGAGAATTAATTGTATGAAAACTACTGAAGATTTTCAACCCTCTTTTTCAATTTGTTTATTAACTTTTCAATTTTAGGTAGGATTTTCTTGGTTTTCAAATTTTTTAACACTTTAGTTATTAGACCTTGACTCTGCCCTTGTCAAAAAAGAGAAGAGTGCCTGGGGTGAAGGGTTTTGAGAATTCGGATAATCTGAAACAAAAACATGAGCTAATCCATCATATTCAATCCCTTTCTCTAGCACAAGCTTCTTCAAAAATTAAATTTTTTTTCGAAATTGTAGGATTTTGACAAAAAAATATTTTTTCCTGTTTGTTTTTGTTTTGTTTTCGCTAATATGACTGTGAATATGGTCCCGGTAGAGACTTTCAAGAAAAAAAAACTAGTGTGACGTTTGCTGAAGAAAAAAATTCAAAATATGTGTCAATTAAGACCAATAGTCTTTTCAAAATTGTTCACTCGCCCTCTCAAAACTTGACTTTTCAGGAGACGCATTTAAAAGATATTGAACGTGATAAAAAAATGCCGTGCGCGGCCGTGTTTGAAGCTCTATAACTCCTAAACGAAGGCAGTAACGACTTTAATATTTTAACAGCATATTTTTAACATTAAATGACAAATACATTGTATATAGATATAATTCTGTCAAAGAAAGCCGGGGTGTTTAGTTGGAGAATTCATATTGGGAGAAAATATCCATTGTTAGTAACACAATCATTTCAGAATCTTGGGATTACTGTAGGGACACGAATTTCGATTCGATACCATACCAAATTTCTTTTTGACTTTATACTTTTAAACCGATATTTTTTTGAAATCGGTTACTTGAACCCCCCAGTATCGTATCGAATTTGCTAAGAAAGTTATTTAAAAGACAATACAAGCGCGAAAAAAACGTAAGCCACATTTTCTTTTAAAAATTTCTTTTTGATACAGAAGTGCTCCTAGAATAGAGCTCTAATATGTACAAATATGAATACGATAATCAGGCGAAAGGAGGGAAAAATATTAAAGAATTCAAGGCATGCATCAAGTTCACACTGTAAGTCTTCTGCTGTCAACTCTGCTCAAGCTCCAAGCGCTAAATTTGTGAAATAAAACAATGGACTGGAAAAAGTAACAGTTTTTCAAAGCTGGATCCTTCAAATTGGGCTGGTCAAGTTAACGATCTTATTAGTACTTGTTCAAACACTTTCTAACTGACAAACAGACTACATTTAAAAAAAAAAAATTATTTATCGGTAATTTTTATAAAAGAAATCTTGATTTAATCATTTTTTCGATAAAAAATAGTCGGTATTCTTGGATTTCAAATTTTTTGATCATAATCGCCAAAACCCTAGATTTTTATTTTTTGAGTATTAAATAAAAGTATCAAGTTTAATATTCTTTTTTTTTTTGAGTTTCATATTTTGCTCAGAAAATAAAACTTAATTTGTAGGGGGTTTTTCTTAAGCAAATATTAAAACTTAAAAAATAAATATTATTTTATGGGGAATAAATAACAATCAAGAAATAACGATTATTTTCTGAGCAAAAAATAAAGCTCAACAAAAAACGATTAGAAATTTTTTTTTTTAAATAAAAGTTATGCCGTTACGAACCCTAAAAAATAACGATCAAACTTGATCGGAAAAATGAAAATCTAAAAATATCGACTATTTATACGATAATTAAAAATTAAAAATATTCTAAATAAAAATAATAATTTCATAACATACTATGTCATAATAATTATATATGTATGTATATATATTCGAGTTGTTTTTTAACGAATTATTCTCAATAATTTTTTATTCGGAAAAATCAAAATAACGATTATTTTCGTTCGCTGGTATTCTGCAAATTTTTTCGTAGGACCGTTAATCATAATCTAAATATATGTGAAAACTAAGTTGGATAACAAATTGCATGTAAAGCAACAACACTAACTCGGAAAAATATGCGAGTTGAGCCAACTCGGTTAAATGATATCCGACCTGAGATGTAGTGTTGGGAACCAAAAAAAACTGCGCTATTGTGAATTAGCATTAAAAAAATACATGGCGAATTTCCGTTCGTCCGTTTTTATTCGCATTTATAAATATAAACCCACATCAGCCAAAAATTTGCCAGCTCATTTATTTTTCGTTCGTACATGGCACTAAACAAATCGCATATTTCATGAGCTGGAGCGTTCTTTTGCAAGTCGGTTACAATAAAACGGGCCCATTATAGGATTCTGTCCTCAAGACTTTATTGTTCTGTGCTAAAACCAAATATCGGGTCTTGCAATAGGAACGCTACAAAAGTTTTTTTAAATCAAACGAAAAAGGTTTGGGATATGAACTAAATTCTTTATTCCTGTGAAAGTACATTCGATGCCATTATGTATGGAACTCGATTTCTTTTGCATGGGCACCACGGGCACACTTGCAGAAGTCCAGACGCTGAACCCAATTTTCGACGCTTTTCAAGAATAAATCGGCCGATACTGCTGCAATTCCACGTTCGATATTCCTACGAAGTTCATCAATCGTCGCTGGCTTGTTGGCGTAGACCATAGACTTGACGTAGCCCCACAGGAAATAGTCCAACGGCGTCAAATCGCACGACCAAGGCGGCCAATTGACTGGGCCATTTCGTGAGTTAACACGTTCACCAAACTTGGTTTTCAATAAATCGATTGTGACATTCGCTGTGTGGCATGTGACGCTGTCCTGTTGGAACCACATATTGTCCAAGTCCATATCATCCAATTCGGGCCAAAAATATTCGGTTATCATTGAGTGGTAGCGCCGCCGGCCCATAAACCGCACCAAACCGTAATTTTTTCGGGATGCAATGTTGACTCATTGAGTACGTGTGGATTGCTGCCTGACCAATAACGCATATTTTGCTTATTGACGAAGCCATTCAGCCTGAAATGACGACGACCATAAATTGGACATAGCGCTCTTAAAGTTGAGACCATTGACTCCGAATTTCGGTAGTAAATTTTAATAATTTCGACTCGTTGTTGGATCGTATATCTTTCCATGATGAAATGGCAAACCTTACTGAAGAGAAATGTCAAAAGAGCGGGAAAAATATGGCGTCGTTTGCTGCCACTATCGGTCTACTTTTGTAGCGTCCCTATTGCAAGACCCTTTACATACCTAAATATTTAGTATACCTAAAACAGAAGATCAGCTTGGTAAATAACGTGCACATATGCATGTATGTTTGTATATAAGGATATGGGACATTGTTTGCATCTACTTATTTATCTACATAGCATGTATGTATGTATGTCTATACATACCTACTGGTTTACCTTTAAGGAGTAGTCTGTTTTGAATGCAATTTCCAACCCTCATTTCTACAGGTAAATTTAGTGACTATCTTTTCATGTACTTATTTGAACAACATATACACATATGTACGTATTTTTTGTACGAACTGTTGCATTTAATACTTACCTGCTTTCTTATGGCCGGTTGCAACAGCTGTTCAGCATGAATCTATGTATATAAATCTAAGCATGTATGCTTATCTTGTACACCGAATTTGTGGCCAGCGATCGAGAAAGCACTACATATATTAATGAAACATTATTTTTAAAGATAAGAAGTAAACAGTTTATTTCCACGATTATCATATTCAATGTTAAAGCGTTCATAAAACAAACAAAAAAAACATAAACAAACAATATTACTCGCATATTATTACTATTTACAGTAATAGTGAAATTTAAGATGCATTACTAAAAACCATACTGCTTTGCTCAAAAACTCATTACCCTTGACCATAGAGGGCCAATGTATTTAAAATAAATAAATAAGATTTCATAAGTTATAATTTTTATACCCAAGCGCACTGTTGGCCAGAGTATTATAACTTTGTTCGCAAGTGCAAGCTTGAAGTAGTTAGAAATTACCATTGAGTTTTGATATTCTTTTTTGCTGACACCCTTCCGCAAATTTGTACGTACAACACATGCTCGTCAGTAAAAAAAATATCAAAAATCAACGGCAATTTGTAGGTACTTGAAACTTTAACTTTATTATACTGAAATTGAATGAGCTATAAAACTGCATAATTAATTTTTCTTTTAAACTCGAGTTAAAAGTTTTATTGAAAGTAAATTGCTTTCCAAACCTGAAAAACGTGTGAAACTTGTGTTTACTCGGTTTTTGTTGTAGAATAAACTATATTTGTATTAAAAAAAAAACAAGAATTAAAATTAAATAAGTAAAGTAAGTAGGCGCAACATGTGTATATGCGGTGGTGCTATAGTTATGCCGTTAACAATATAATATATGTACATACATTAAGCCGTATCACGTTATATGAAGCGAAAAAAAGTTGAGCGTGTGGCAGTGTACACATTTTTTTTGTGGGCACCCGCTAAAAATAACTAAATCGGGGTTTTTGCTATAACTTTCTTATTTGATATTTGATTTTTAAATCTTTATATCGCCGAAATGGTCCCGCTCTGGAGTATATTTAGCCCTTGAAAAGTGGTGGCCTTAAAAGCCATTTTGATTTGTACTTTCACTAATTTCGGAATCACTATACCCAGTTTTTTATTATTGTACTATAAATCTAAAGCTCTCGGAATATTATGGGGCCTTTGCTAGGGTTAGTCTTCATTCAAAAATAAAGGGGTTGTAATGTTTTTAAAATTTGTGTCGAGGCTTACCATTTTGCAATAAACATGTCGTATAATTGAGCGAGTTTCTGTGTTGCCTAGCTTCATTAAGGTACATTAAGCAGATGGCTGCAACAGGGTTGCATTTTGGATTTTTTTCATTCGAAATTACCGATAACTTGACAATCTCTTTTTACATTTCTTCGTTTCACAACAAACTAAAAACTGTGTGCTTTTGTTCTTGAACTTTAATTTTTGAAAACAAGAAAATTTTGAATTTAATTTTGTGCAAAAGAGTCGGCAATAGGGGAATGCTATTTGGGCAAGAAAGAAACTTTCTTAAAGTTCCGCTAAATCCAAGGAAGGAATACAATTGGATCTGGGCTTGTGGTTGGGTTTGTTCAGACCGATTTACAGAATCTAACCTTACCCTTTATTTGAGCTAAATAACTGAATCTTTGAATCCGGCTTCCTGCAGAAAGCAAAATATAATTAATTGAGATTTTCGATTTGTTATGGCACCACTTTTGTATACATTTTGAATTGTCAAACCCGCCAAATTTGACACTTATATTTTGACGTGGCATGGACTTCCTGCAATAAAAAATTACATGCCAGGGTTGTATTTTAATGTACCTTAACTTAAATCAAAAATTTAATACAGATAGTTTATGATAAGTAAGTATTCAAATAAAACTGGCACACGCTGAACATTTTTTTGAGTGATACGCCTTAATGTACATACATACATAAATATCTACGTACATATGTATGTATCTTCGTGATTGTGTATAAAGTAGGCAAATATAATTAATTAACTTGCGATAATCCGGACTTATGTCATTATCACCCACGCTCAACTACCGATCTATTAGCCGGCACAGCCAGCCATTGCGTAGCTCTATACCTGATAAATGCAAAAAAGCTGCGAGTCGCATTGACCGTGTGACTTACATACTGTACATACATACATACATACTATACACATGTAGATAAATAACTTATTTTTGAATAAAACAAACAATTAATAAATTGATTGGGTTCTCTGCATGTTGTTTTTTGTGTGAGCATATAAATAGCTACGAAAAATAATCACATTGTCTCGTACTACCTACTATGAAGAAAAGCAAAGAAAAGCGAAAAAAAACTTTTGAAAATTATTGTTTCTGAATAAATAATTGATCACAACAAATCATACAAACAAATTTAGTAAAAGGCCAGTTGATTTACGACCGTGGGTAAATCGAATTAATTTCACAATTTTTAAATATTTATCTTTGTGTTTGTGTCTTGTTTATGTATGTATGTATGGATATGTATTTCTTAAAAACTGAATATAATTTTGAGCAATTATATTTCCTAAGAAATTTTCACTAAATCTGTATACCTTTGGCATTTATCTATTTATCTGCAGATGCGGCAATATTTTAGATGTGCTTTTCTTTATAGATACTAGGCCCGTTCCTTTGTACTCGGTTAAAATTTCCTACAGTTGCAAAAGCAACCCTGCTCGCATCTTTCATGAAACATATGATTTGTTCAGTGATATTTAAGAATGGAAAATAGCTGCGCCAGCAAATTTGCATTTATATATTTAATAATTAGCGCTCATTCACAATAGCGCATTTTTTTCATTTCTCAACGCTACATCTCAGGACGGATATCACTTTACCGAGTCGACTTAACTCGCATATTTTTCCGAGTTTGTGTTTTTGTTTTACACGCAATTCGTTATTCTACCTAGTTTTCTTTTGCAACTAGGTTACAAAGAAACGGGGGCCTACTCTATGTGAACGGATTCAATTAGGCTTAAATATGACCAGGGCATAGTGTGCTAAGGTGGAACTGAATGTTAATACATCAAAAACTACCACTGTATATTTTTCAAGCAAATATAAACTTGACGGATATAAGCAGAATGGGTAGAACTATCGTTGGATATCAAAAAGAAGTTAAATATCTAGGTTTGATACTAGACCAGAAATTACTCTGGAAATCACAATTGCGGGAAGTGGGTAAGAAAGCATTTATGATTTGCAGATCCATGGCAGGAAAGAGCTTGGGCTGCTCCCCAAAAATACTGAGATAGCGCTATACCGGGCCACCACTAAATAGAGACGCATTACAGCGCTCAGCTACAGAGACTGGCCTGAATCTGCATAACAGGAGAGAACATGAGAACTTATCCGACAGCAGCCATGGAGGCTCTATTGGAGCTTAGAACACCTCTTCAAATCCACATCCAAACATCCAAACTCAAGCGGAGATAGGGCTATCTGGAGAATAACTAGTACCAACAATCGAGCTGGACGGTATCATATACGAGAAATGATTGAGACTCTGGCGTAACAATTCCCCGATACTGCAATACCTAGAGAGTTCACGGTGTACTGAATACTGAAGGTGACGCCTTTAGAAGTACCGCTACTTTGGTTTTGCCGGGTTTGACAATTCTCAACTTCAACTAGACAAAGCTTTTTTCACAAATTAAGAAAAAGAGACACTTTTTTTTAGTATTTTGCGAATTTATTTATTAAATGTCTGCCTATAAATTCATACTTTTACACTTTAGAACAATTAGAACACGTTTTTCAATGAAATATTGGAAGTTGTTCAATTTTCTCTCTCCCGTATTCTCGTTTACTAAAGGCGAGATCTGTCATTTCACCGCGGGAAGGCGCAATCTTGTATTCTATCATTCTTGTAGAGAGTTTAGCTTTACAAAAAGATTCAAATCAGAACTCAGTAACAAAAATCATTGGGTTGGCATAGAAAAGTATAGAAAAGAGAGCACTATCCATTTCCGCCAAAGAAGAAAAGGAAGCCGGCAGGGGACTATGATTTTAGGTTTCTAAAACGCTTTAGAGATTGCTTGAGATTATCAAAGTATAACATAAGAATTTTTACGGAAAATCTTACTGGACGCTGCAGGCTGAACTAGCACCTGACTATACTGGGAATTTACTCGGATGAATGCTGTAGATTCTGTAGTGTAGAAAAGGAAAGTGCAAGACAAATTCTGGAGGAGTGTCCCGCTATGCTCTATCCCCAACAACAATAATAATAATTATTTATAGAAAATTAAACGCTCTACAAAAAGCAATTTTGTGAAATCGAACTATCAAGGTTACACTCAACTGCCTTTCATAGTATATCACATTTTAAAATTTGCATAGAAAAATACGTAGTCTTTTTAGTGAGGAATTTTCAAATATACATTGTATGTATGTATGTATGTATAAACATATGTATGTATGTGATATAACTTAATTCTGAAATTAAATTGAATCGATTAATTGGTAAAGTCAAAGGTTGCGCCCATAATAATATTTAGCTTTCATACGGAATATACATATCCACTTAGTATGCATACAAAAACTAGCCACTCTATAATTTACAACGAACTAGTTCTAAACTATTGAATAGTGCCCAACATTAGTTTGTATTATTTCTCGTACAATTTATGGGCTTAGTTTGCGTTTAAAAGAACGGCCTACTGTTTTTTTCGTATAGCTGATAGTTTTTGTTTTTTTTTTATCGCTAAGTTCACATGATGTACAAAAAAGCTCATTTATGATCCGATCTGGTTGAAACTCGAAACCTACGCTACTTAAATTAAAATAAATAATTAGGCAAAAAATGTGTCCGAATATGTAAATATTGCTGCATATTTTGCACTGCCTATTTTTAATTAGTACCTATATGTTAATGCATCCAGGTATTAGACAATAACTCCTGTTATTCCTCCAATCTTTTCAAATGTGCGCGGGATTAAATGTTCACTCCCGGTTCCGCCGATTCCGACATTAAATTAGCCTGTCTAGAAGTTTTTCAGATTTTCCAACTCAACGTAGTCGATTCACCTAGTAAGATATCGGCGTACATTTGCCGAATTTTAAAACTCCTCTTCGGCGAACTATTTTTCACATCTTAATTAATTCAATGTGCATGGAAACGAAAACAATCACAAGGGAGCATAATTTTTATAAAAAAAGATCATGATTTATTCGTTAAAATTTAATTTTTTTTTGTATATTATTTGGTTTGTATTTTATTTATTCGATCATATTTGATCCTTACTATTATTTTTTTTTCGATGTGATCAATGTTTCGTGATTTTTTTTCGATCAAATTTTTTCTAAATTTCAAATTTTGCCCGATTATAATGAATGCAGAAAAACTTGGGGGTTGACGATTAATATTTGTTGTTGCTGGTATTATTGAAAGAATTGATCTTTGAAAATATCGCCCAAATGTGAACGAAAAAAGAATTTAAATCGAACAATGACTATTTTTGATTGAAAAATTAAAAAATTAAAAAATATCGATGAAATATGATGGAAACAATCAAAAATGTAAAATAATGATCATGCAATAATTTGAAAAAAAAAATGTAAATGAAAATAATATGCCAAAAAGTTTATATAGATGTAGTTGAGTGAAATCTTCCCCCAATATTTTTTTATAACTGAAAAAATCATAATAAGGATTACTTTTGGTCCTTGCAAAACGGTTAATATTTTTACAAAAAAATCACAATTTAGTTGTTATAATTGGATTAAAATTTGTTCGATCATATTTGGTCTGTATTTTATTTATTCGATCGTATTCATCGTTATTATTACTTTTTTTTAGATAAATGTGATCAATATTTTGTGATGTTTTTTTTCGATATTGTTGAATTCAAATGTTTCCGGTCAGAAAAAGTGCAGAAAACAACAACAACGATACGATTAATTTTTGTTGTTCTTGGTATTATTTAAGGACTTTTCTTGACACTAAAATGCCAACGGAAAAATTTAAATCCAACAACGACAAAAATAAAAAATCACAAAATATCGATGAAATATGATCGAAAAAATACAAATCGTAAAATAATGATTATACAATAATATAAATGAAAGAAGTCCTAATTGGAAACAATATGAGTAATATTTTTTTATAGCCGAAAAAATCAAAATAACGATTACTTTTGGTTGTTGCAAAAAACTAAATTTTTCGACCATGTCCAAGATATTTTTCGTTCTAATTGGCGCTTGAATAAAATACACAAATAATGGCTGGTCTACTTAACTTTTATTACCTTATATACTTATATATATATCTCGAATTCTATAATACCAATACTTTTTTAGAAGGGTCATAGTCCGTTTTATCTTGTAAGCTTTCCAGTGGGGTAGCAACAGTGGCAATTTTAATCACGCACTCTACTCGAAAGTGAAGATATCACGGTATGTCATATGAAGCCAGTTAAACTTATCCCCTATATACGAGTAGTTACTTATGATGCAAATCCAAATGTCCAAAAATCTTTCTTCGAATCTTTCTCTCGAACACTCCAGGGGTCATCTCAGCCGCTGTTGATAGCGTCCATGCTTCTGGGCCACACAATACTGTTGGAGTAATGCGGGAGCAAAAAGGCATGACAGGAGGTAATTTTTTGCTCTCGTCTACCTTCAGCCCTATACGCTTCGCTTCTTTATTCAGCTTGGAAAAAGCAGAACTGACGTCGCGATTGTTGAGGCCAATGATGTTGATGCCATCGGTATTTGCCAGCAGTCGCATGTCCTTATAAAAAGTGGTGTTTGACCAATTTACTTCTGCAGCTTGAGCTATCGTTTCTAACATGAGATTAAATAAGTTGCGTGGTAGAGACTCACCCTATCTGAAACCTCGTTTGTTATCCAGCGGCTTGGAGAGGTTCTTCCTAATGCCAACGGAGTTGTCGGTACTGCTCAGCGTCATTTTACTTAGCCATATTAGTTTGGGCTGTGATAACAAATTTGGTCGTACTGCTCAGCGTCATTTTACTTAGCCATATTAGTTTGGGCTGTGATAACAAATTTGGTCGTAAATAGTCAGTAAATAAATGATCAGGTAGGTTCTGTAATTGACTTCCAAGTGAATATCCAGCAAATTCACTTTCAATCCGACATTTCGTGTTCTGTGTTTCACTTGCCCCGTTTCATTTTCATATTTTTTTCACTAGAAAAAATTCGGTTAGCATTCACCTCAGTTTGAATTCGTGGGTTTGGAGTAAAACGAAATGTAAGTAATTTGGAATTGAAAATATTTTAAGTTTTAACAGCTTTTGAAAGGAAAAAACACAATAATACAACATAGGAAGTAATCATCCATCTATTTATGGGGAAAAATGCCCAATATCGTTAGCAAAAAGAAAATGAATTATCAAAAATCAACTTAAAACTTGGACTTTACATTTACCAAATTTTTCTTGAAAGCGCCTTTCTGATTTAATCTTCTCGGGCTCTGTCATAACTATGTTGATCCACTGTGGGTAGTTATATTTCTCTAAAATATTTAGCAAGAATTTAATAATATTTGCAATAGGACTACGATCCATTGCAATGCAGCCATCCTTTCCTATAACTGGCCGACAGTTCTGGTAGTGACGGGATGGAACCACAACGTCCAATAACATACTTAATAAATTCAGTTTTTTTTTTGACCCGGTAGGTAGACACAAATCTATAAAACTAGCTTATGAAAATATTTGCGTCAAATGCGATCACCAATAAAAATATCTAAATACTTACGGTAATTCAGGCACATCGAAAGGGTCGGAATGATCCTGAAAGATATCCTCCTTCTTCTGAGAGTCTGCCATTTTCTATAAAAAATAGCCACAATAAGTGTTAATATACTATTTTTACTATTTTTTCCGAAAAATTTATTACTTATTTTGGATAAATTGACAACTGTCAGTTGTGCAGTTCATTTCTAGGGTGAATCAAAAGCGAGCTTAAAATACGAAAACTAAATTCACTCGGGTTTAGATTCATTTTCATATTTACTTTCACTCGGATTGCAGAACCTGCCCGGATGTGTGCCGATCCTCGTCTCTCGGCCCTTTTCCAAAATTTGGCTTATCGTGAGTATTTGGTTGATGGCAGACTTTTTAGGTCTAAAGTCATATTGATAAGGTCCAATCAGTTCGTCGACGGTGGGCCTCAGGCTTTCACACAATATGCTCGATTCACACAAGAGAGTTTTTGAGAACCCAAAAGGTCGAATTGATGGGTCATCCGCCTTACAGCCCTGATTTGGCACCTAATGATTTCTTTTTATTCCCGAATATCAAAAAAAAGAAAAAAAAGCGAGGTCAACGCTTTCCAACGCCTGAAGGAGCTGTAGAAGCCTTCAAACAGCTCGTTTTATCCTCTTCTGAGTGGCAAAATGCTTTGAAAATTGGTTCAAGCGAATGCAGAAGTGTATTGACTTGGATGGAGAATATTTTAAAAAACAATAAAACTATTTTCCTTAATATTTGACTGTGTTTTCATTATTAGGCGCAAAATATAAATGGCAACCCTCGTAGATATGCTGTGTACGGAAATATTGTAAGATCATTGAATTGTTTAAATTAGGATTGATTCATTAGCAAGTTATAATCCCAAAGTGTTATAGAGTTTGGCGCACTACTTCTTCACATGCATACAAATTTTTTTGTTAGAGCATTTTACTTTTCCAAATAAAAAATTAACAAAGAAAGAGGAGTAAAAGCAAAATAAAAAGTCTCCACATAATTTTCCGCTAATAAAAATAAGAACACCCCTTTACATGATAATTTCTTTGTCATTACTTCTTAAACAGATTTGTTTGCTTATTTTTTACTGTCAGTTTTATTTTTATCCCCATAGAAATTTCTACTTTTCTTTCTTCTTGTTCTTATTTACATTTGTATGCACGTTTGGAAGTCATGGCACCACTACTGCCTGCCTATCTACTATTTCTTTTTGCTATTTGCCTGTCAGCTGCACTAAGTATGTATCTCAGAGTGCGGACACAAACAACTTTGCGCACTGTTGGTGGCGGCGGCGGCGGCGGTGCGCGTTCACCTTCAGGTTCAGCATCGCAATGTCGCAATAAGCGCAGTGTCAACGAGTGGCAACACCACACCAGGCGCTGACTGCCAATGCACCGAATGCACGCGATGCAGCTGTCTTGTCATTTACAAAATTGTTTGCAACTTGCATGCAACCTTATGATGCATTTATCTAACCGCAAGTGCATAGTTGTGTTTGAGAGATTTTTGTTTTACTTTTTTGGTGGGCATACAAACTCGTAGATTGTTTGCTGCATGTATGTATTTAATTCGCAATTATAGTTTTTTGTTTTCAAATGATTGATACGGAAAACGAGAAATTTTAATTAGTTGGTTAGATGATGTTTTTTTTCGCTAGAAAGCGGTTAAAAATGCCTGACATGTTTCAATTATCAATGTGTACTTTTTTTTTGTACACTTTTTTTTGCATAGTTTGCATTATTATATCATAAAGTTCATCTGCATCTCAAAAAATAGCCAGCTGTGCTAATAAATACTCTATTTACTATTTTATTTAGGAAATCCTTACTCTACTTATTTTCATCATGTAGCGCTTGAATTTTTTCTAAATAAGGGATAGAAAAATTGTAGAGGTACTCTAGTGGTGTGTAGCTTCCACCATAACACAGAAAGTTGTATTGCATGACTCACCACATCGGATTTGTTTTGCAATTTCCTTTCACTTTGGCGTCTGCTGTGCAGGCAAAGAAGAATAAGCGGCATGAGTGTTACGGGAAAATATAAAATCTGCAAGATCTTTCTACACACAACTTTATATTTTTCATAGGATTAGTCATATCTTCAAAAGATAAATGTTACTTTGAGTTATTCAAATGAAGAATGATTAGAAATGATTTTCAAATTTGCATTATAAACTTACAAGAGTATTTCAGATTCGAGTTTCATGGAATGTACCAGTTGTCTTGAAATTGAACGGCTCAATATAATTCAGTTAGAGATCTAAAAAGTTCTCATGTCCAGAAAAGAAAAATTATAGTAGATTTTTAATCAATTACTAACCTGTTCTTAGCGTAAAAATATTCAGTTGTAAAATAAAATTTTTTTGGAACTCATATAGTTATCCGATCTTGATAATTTTCATTATGCATCTCCTAATCATGTTAAGCCAAATTTAATGTTCTTAGCAGCTTTAAAGCTAGAGTTATAATGCAAAACCTTTATAAATTATAATGACTCGATGTTTATGATTTTCAGTTTGCTCTTTTTATTCATCATGAGTGAAAGGAGTGTCATATTTCATATTCTTACCTGCTTTGAACACTCAGTTGCATGACAGCTACTATATGTTGTCCGGTCTTGTCATTTCCAATAAACGATTAGTAGATCTCTGCCTACTAAAATTTCCGCCAGCTGTATCGAAAACTGAGAAACCGGTTTGCGTTCAAACTGACAGGAACAACAGACAGACGGGCATGGCCAAATCAAGTCAGCTCATCTTTCTGATTATTTTTGGACACTTGGGTATAATTCTATTTCTTCTTCGTTTTAGACTTACAAATATCGGACCAAAGTGATTCCAAAACCCCTTATTTTGTGAACTACTTTTAAACTAATTTCGAAAAAAATGCGAGCCAGTTTCGTTTTTATACTCTCATTTAAATTTAGTTTCAGAAGATTCGAAAACATATAATAAATACGGTCCGTCCACCAACAGGCCACATAAATTGTATCCTCGGTGGATGTTATTTTCAGGCTTTGTTATACCGAAGTAGTCGCAAGATCGTAAAATTACTCTTTTAGAAAAATATTCCTACCTTCATCAATTTCGAACAGATTTGGATGAATGAGCATTCTTTCTCTTCGGAATTAACTGGAGTTCAAAAATATTCATTCTCTAGAATTTACTATTTGGAAATAGTGGCCAAAAAATTGCATGAAATTTTGAAAAAATTTTTAAAATTAGCACGAATTTTTTATTCTTGGTGAAAAATCATTAATTTTTGATACACATGTATAACAATTTATATATTATAAAAGTGTAATCATTAAAATTTGCAAACCCGTTTGAAGATTGTAAAAAGATTCAATAGACGTCAACTGAGAAATTTCAAAATGCTCGAAAACACGAAAACTCGGTCGGTAAAAGAATAAATCAAAACTTTTTTTCAAACACCGTTTTGTGATGTACTCGACCTGTACTAAGTCAGTTGAAAAGTGTGTTTAAGTTTTTTTGTAGCACAGTGTAATAAGTCTTCGAGTATTGCGGAGTTTTTTTTTTGCCAAGTTTTACGTGGATAATCCCACCGGTAGTAGTAATGACGTTGCTGCTATGCTGCTTCGCCACGAGTCAGGGAGATTACTAAAAATTTCAGAAGAAAGGAGAAGAACACATTCACTTGTAAAACACTTCGAAATTCTTTTTGTTTTAAATAAAAACTTAAACAAAAAAAATAAAAAAATATATTCTTTTATATATTTATATATATTTAAAAAAAGTGTTCAGCATTAAACATTCAAATCCATTTATTGTATATCTACGGTTTGTTAAACAAAATATATTAGTTTACACTAATGAGCGGGGCTATAATTTAAAAATTGATTTTCGGGATTGGAATTAGTTACCATAGAAAATAAATGTAGTTTGTAAATTATTTTAAAATTAATTTCATTTCCCACAGGGTATTTATTGTGTAAGGATGTACTCAGCACTTTACAGAAGCTAGCCCAGAACTAGTTATTTTATTTATTTATTTTATTTGATTTTTATTTTATAAAAGTTTACATAACAATACAATTCCTATATAAACTTACAAAGAAACGCAGCGCTAGCATCTCAACTTCCTATGAACAATCTTTCTTTGTAAAACTATTGGTTAGTTACTGAAATATACCAGAAACAATTCTAAAAAAATCGGATCAAAGCGTTACAAATCGTCAAGAAATGAACGAACCTTTTTGTAAAAATGAATTAACAAAACACATTTGTTTTTGGGTACCGAATTTTGAGCGTGACTCGCTAATAAATTTTGTGAGTAGTTTCTAAAAAAATACAAGTTACTTTCAGTAACGCAAGCAACAAAAAAATATTAAAATATAATTAATAAATAAATCATAAATATTTAGTCTTATTATGCAGCCCACTCAGAAAAAATTACGGAAACAATACTTAGTAAAATATTGACTGTTAAATAAAGGGGATTTATCTGTCTTCAAATCAGAAGAAATTTAAAATCCCGAAAAATACTTAGATACCGGGATTTCGGGATTACCATCCCTAAAAATTACAGCCTATGAAATCCAACCCAGTAGTATAAGGGAATAGTTAGTAAATGAGTTGGTAATTGGTTGAAAGCTCAGACGCACTATCGTAATTTATTTATAGCTCATTCTTAATTTATGAGCAATTTACGATGAAACTAAGAAACTTCGGGTTGTAAAATATGTATGTATGCCAATAAATTAAGATGAAATTAGGTATTTTATCATAAATCCAGAACCAAATCACGAACAAACCAATGTGGGCTCTAAATTGTATCGATAATGATCGAAAAATATGTTCTTCCATAACCAAACTGGACGATGCATTTTGGTATATCGACATTTTACTCAATTGTTCCTTGATTTTTACCACCTCTAGAAACTTTCTTTCATATTCGTAAGTTAAAAAAAAAATGTTTCACAATAAAATTTAAAGATATTAAAAATGTACACAATCTCTCACATATTTTTTCCTTTGATCGAAAAACTAAGTAACACTGCGGCTACAGAGCTGCCAAGATAAATTAGGAATGACAAGTGTGGGCGCACTTGGTTCATGCGAAGTAATTTGGATGAAAACAAGTAATTTACTTGGCATTTCTGACCGATATTTGGAACTTTTGATATGAGTCCGATCATCCAGCGAATTAAGCCCGCAATTTCAGCATTCTTTGAAAATAACAAGAGCAAAGGTTATTTTGCGCTAAAAACAAAATTTCCTTATTTCTTTTCACACAACCTGTAACCAAATCGCTTACTTCTTTTTTTCAGTGAATTTTTGTTTTTTCTTTTGCTAGACGGAACATTTCGCTTTCATCCGATTTAATTTGTGAAGGCGCGGTGCTATGAATGCTTTTGCACCTCTGTCAACGCTGCTGTATTTATCTACATACCTACCATGCGCACATATCTATGTATACTAAGTAGAAATCGCACCTATTCGTTATGTTCCCCATTTTACGCCACCACATGTGGCACATGCCATTGCGTACTTTCTTTAAAGCGCCACCGTTGTCGCGGCGCTTAGCCAACTTCATATAAACGCGTCGCGCCGAAAAGCGCTGTGTGTTGCAGCGCATTCGGCCATTCGGCGGCGTTATGTTGTATTTGCATTCAACTTTTGGTTTATTTGTTTGTCTGGTTGTGGTGTTGGTGGTGGTGGCGGACTGTTTATTTACTACAACGCGCCTCAATTTGTGGCTTGGCACGAACGGCGGGCTTTGTTGGTGTTTGGTATTTATTTCGATTCTTTGCAGGCATGCATTTTGTTTTCATTTGACTTGGATTGCTAGCATAATCGCTGGAAAAGGCCATTATTTTTTGTTGTTGTTCGCATGGTGCTTGGCACAAAGTAGGACGGTGTAAACTATAAGCGAGAGATGAATGTTGCTCGGTTTGCCCAAGTTGAGTGGACGATTTTGATACATTGCCAATTTCTTGTTTTCTTGCAAAAGCAGAACTCTATATAAAATCAATCTAATGAAATTTTAAATTTGCTTTTATTATTTTAAAGAATATTCAATTTAAATACCCGCATGACATTCGATTTAACGTTATGAATTCAAGTGTAACAGAAATGCAAATAAATAATTTCACTAAAGTTATTACCTTTTTTAGTTCATTTTAAGTTTTTAATTTTTTATTATCTAAACAAAAAATCTAACCCTACCTCATAATATCCTACTTTGGTCGAAACTTGTATGCCATTGGTAACTCCGAAGTCTGTCATTTGGGTTAAATTATAAATAAATTAATCAACTCTTTCAGTGTTAAGGAAGTCTCAAAAATCTAATTCAAATATCTACTCAAAAATGTGTTTTCATAAATGCATGTACTGAAATTGTTTTTCATAACAATTTAATTTTATTACCTAATTTCACCTAAGTTAATAATTAATTTGTATAAAATTTTCGAATAGCTGGCAACACCTCAACATTTTTCCGAGACTAAGTTTTTCGAAACTTCTATCAGTTGAACCCAGTGTAGTAAGATTGCATTCTTTTTTATAAATCTATTTCAATTTTAAAAATTTAAACAGATGGCATCCCTTTCCATAGAAATATATGCTTTTCTTGTCTGAACATTCCGTAAACGTTTTGCAAGTACTTATGTAGTAAAAATTCAGTTACTTTACCAATTAAATGGAATCAACATTCTTTTGCAAGTGGCAACCCTATTCATAAATGCTGACGAATAAACGTATTCGTTTCAAAACAAAACTGATAAATTTCAATAATCTCATTATTAAATTTATTTTTTTCTTATCTTCTATTTTTCCGACAGGGTGAAACTATTGGAACGATTTTTTGTCACACCTGTCAGGTTTGGTTTGGAGACAAATCATTTAAATTTATATTTTTAAACATTTTTTTATGACCAACTTTGAATCCCTTGCTGCGACGCTTCCTTTAACTTAAGAAACTTGTTTTGCTTACTTTTTTTTTTAGGTAAGTGGCAACCCCCTCCAAAGGTATTTTCAATATAAAGTTTTCTAAAACCTCCTTCGTTTGAGACACATATGTATGTGATATAAAATGAGGTTTGATTTTAGTTCATTTTTTAAAAAGGTGGCATCCTTTTCTAAAAAAATTTTTGAAATTAGGCTTTTTTAAAACTTTTAGTTTGCTCTCATATTGCAAACTGTCATTTATTTATTTTATTAAACTTGATTTTCATTTAAAACGGGTGGCAAAGCTCTTTCAAAACATTTGAAAAATGAAACTGTATTAAGTTCCTTTGAGTCTCTTATTTAGAGACGGATTCCACGTCCTCACGACAGTCGGGTTTACGATCCTGGGACGGCTCGGATTTATATCCGGCCAAGGGCTGTCACCTTGGCAATAGTACTCAAAATTTGATGTCGAATATTTACTACAAATATTCGCGATATTTATACATAGATGTATATCTAGATATATTTCTCTTTTTTTAAGTATAATTTTGAATAAAAAAAGTGATATGAATCGATAACAATTAAGACTCAATATTTATACTTATGGTGATACTTAATATAAAATGTAAAACTAATATCATTTCTTTTCTATTTCAGATCCATCTATCGTACTGACATTTCAAATTATTTTGTCAATGAAGTTAGCTAATCAATTTGAAATTAATTTGCGAGGTAAGTCCTACTCATTTTGATTATCTGTGGAAATTTGTTACTAAAATAATTATATATATGTATTTTAAGTGCGATGTTTATTTTGTTCAATTGTCTCTGGTTATTAGTTAGCGGCATTAGTTAAAAATCTGATTGACGAATAAATAGCATCAACCCGTAGACTTTGTACCAGGGATTATAACGAATATAACTTTTATCAAAAAATTACTTTTTAATCGTATTTGTTGAGTTTTATTTTTGCTCAAGAAATAGTCGTTATTTCTTGAGATTTATCATTTTCTGGAGTTTTCTTTCCTTTTATCGGAAGGGAAAAAAGTAGTGTATAAGAACCCAATCCTTCTGTCACATCACAGTGTGCCTTTTCTGAATAATTGTAGAGCGACAGTCCTCGCAACATAACATAACGTAAGCGCCAGGTGTCAGAGTTGCTTTGCGTGTCAATAAAGGTGACCTTTTGCTTATACGAGTAGAATTTCTTTTGCAGCAATACCGAAAATAGCTTTTCGCTCGTATTGGGCAAGCCAGGACGAACATTGAGATGGATTTTTTTTTCGTTTCACCAGACACGAAAACGAATAAAGTTCATTTTCAGGAAAATGTTCGGCGGTACAGAACTCTGACGTTTATAGGAACACGAGCTATACAACGAGCAACTAATTTTATGGGAATGACTTCGGGAACACTAAGGCGGTTTTGAGAACTCAATATCCCTAAAATGGAATAGTCAGCAATTTTGTAGATATTCTTCTGAGCGCAATGTTGCGCTAAATTTAGAGTGAAGATCACTGAAAAACGAAATTTTGCAGGTAGGGTAATGTTATCTCAAATTTATAAATTGAATTTAATGAAAAAGTTGTTTCGTAGCAGTTATTAGATGAGACAAATATATTTTATTTCGCCCTACGAGCACGTGCCGAAAATAATGGTAAATTTGTTTTTTTGGTTAGAAAAATTCGATCGATCTAATCCTTATGTCATGAGCCGTGCAAATGTGAGCTTTTTTTTATTTAGGCGATTTTTTGTTTTAATTTATTGCATAAAAATCACAAAATATCGATCAAATGTGATCTAAGAAATTTAAATCTAATAATAGCGATTATTTTTGATCGAAAAAAATAAAATAATAAAATATCGATCATATACGATCGGCAAATTTGTAAATATGTAATAATGTAATACAAATAAAAAAAAAAAACGATCAAGTATGATCAAAATAGTAAAAATCAAAAAACGTAGATCAAATATGTTCGGAAAAATTTAATTAAAAAATAACGGCTATTTTTTATCAAAATATATAAAGAAAAAAATATCGATCAAGTATAATCAAAATAGTAAAAATCAAAAAACGTAGATCAAATATGTTCGGAAAAATTTAGATAAAAAAAAACGGCTATTTTTTATAAAAAAAAAAAAAATATCGATCAAATATGATCGAAAAAATAAAAACCACAAAATAACGATAATGAAATGTTTTTTTTTATAAAAATTATAACCGTCCACTGTTTCTTTTTTCACTTTTTGTACCATCTGATTCTGCATAATTTAATTTTTTTCCTTGCCAATGAAATTTATTTCCCAAAGTTTTTTTTTTGCTTGATAAAAATTATGTGGAGAAATACTCTTTCCACTTTTTTTCGAATATAATTTATATCGGCGAAATACAAAATTTTTCTTGTCTAATACCTATTACAGACTGCTTGTTGCAATACAAGTATTACTTAGTACGTTTCCTTATCTCAAGCTTTCAAGAAAGTTCGCTATGATCAAATAAATTGTTTCAGAGTCTTACAGTACTACCACTAATGGTTCCACTTTAATTAGTTTTAACTATTCAATATGGAAAATAATTTTTGAATTTCACGTTGTTTATCTACGCATAATATTAATGAGTAAAAACCAAAAAAAAAAAAAAGCACATTCACTCACCACTGAGTCTACACTTAATTAATTGCATTTCATAGTTTTCTAAAAAAATCGGTGAAGAAAATTGGAAATAATTTGACTATCTATCTAACACCTACATACTTACTTACCTATTTGAGTAAAAACCAAAATGCTTGCACACAATTTGTGTTCATAAAAAAATATCGATTTCAAGGTGAATTGGGTTCCCGCATTGGTCTGCCATCGGGGGGCACACCGTGTTGAAGGCGGCTACGAACCCGCAAGCATTGTTGTTCACTTTGCGTGTACCCAACTGACAACTTTCAATCTACAGAGTAATCGCATTCACAGATAAATGTGTATCTATAAATTCATGGACATTTTCATATCGTATGTATGTATATACATATGTATATTAGGGTTGTCCTTTAAATTAGCAGTTTCTTCATTATCACATTTTCAATCTGGAATACAGTAGAGTCTTGAAAAAGTTAATCGAAATGTCTCAAGGGTAATTAATTAATTTTCCGAACTATTCGTTTTTCCAAGCTGTTTTCAAAATTGCAAAACAGATGATAGAAAATTTTAAATACAGTAATAACGAATATTTTTGATCGAAATGAAAGATCACAAAATATAGATCAAATACAATTGCAAAAATTTATATCCAATAATAACGATTATTTTTGAAAAAACAAAGATAAAATAAAAATATGAAAATATCGATCATATACAATCGGAAACAGTTAAATCCAATAATAACGATTATTTTTTTAACAAAAAAAAAAAAATAAAAACCACAGAATATCGGTCAAATATGATCAGCAAAATAAAAATCACAAAATATAGATCAAATATAATCGGAAAGAGTTAACTCCAATAATAACGATTATTTTTTATCAAAAAAATAAAAATAAAAATCACAAACTATCGATCAAATATGATCGAAATATTTAAATCCAATAATAACGATTATTTTTTAACAAAAAAAAAATTCAAATCACAAAATATCGATAAAATATGATCGAAAAAATAAAAATATCGTGGTGGTCTAAAGAATCAGTTGAGACTTGTTTTTGTATCTGTTTTGTAATAGCTTTTGACACTTTTCATGCGCATATTGGGTAAGGCCTGCTACCAGATTTGGATCGTTATTGTTTTTATGCCACTTTATCAAAGTGTTGCTGTTTTCAACTATTTCCAATAAATTAACTTTCAGTTGTGAAATATCTTGATCGATAATTGATCCGTCGTTATCACTTTGAAATCTTCGTAATCTTCCGTAATTTGACCCATGTTCCAATTTTCAATATCATCAATTCTGATGTCAACAATATGACCCACCATCGATATTAGTTTGAAAAATTTTGAAGCTCAGTTGGTTTGAAAAATTTTGAAGCTCAGAAAAGTTAACTCGAAAATTAACTAATTTAACTGCGAGAAAGCAGGTTATCTATTAAACTCAGAGTTTATCGACTAAATTGATAAATTTGCTTGCACAACAGTAGCCAGACACTGGCTCTGGGTTAAAAAAAAAATAAGTAATTAATCCAGTAATTTTGACATTCTGCTATAAATAAAAAATAATAAATTTTTCAAAGAGATTTGCCTTTGATATAAACAAAAATATGATATTAAATAAATTAATCGTTATTTTTCGACGATGGGATGAGGAGCAAATTATAGAATATGTTGGTTCCAATTCTCAATATATGTAGCTACTTATATAGCAGAGCGCAGCGATCGCTTCCACGATCTGAGAGCTCAAACATTCTAGGCATTTTTATGTTTTACAGGAATCAGCGAAAATTATTTTGATTTCAAATTGCAAAAAATTCTGCTTCATATTCAAAGAAAAAGTCAAAAAGTAATTGTGTTTAGACTGGGTTATCTGCTGCTAGACAATGTCTGGGTCATGGAACTAAAAATGTAACTCCGAGTTACTCATTATTTATAAATTTACATAACTCTGGGTGTTCTGCAAGTGAGCCATCGAGCAGTACGTGGGCGCATAAATTCGATAAACCTAACCAAACTTAACTACACCAAAATTTACATCTGATGTAAAAATTGCCCTCCTAAATTTAAAGATCATCCTAATGTCATCATACATACATACATACATAGGTACATATCGCATGTTTAACAATAAAACGATGTAATTCAAAATTTTTGTTTTATGTGAAAAATGCAATCAAAGTTTGATCAATTCATATATGTAGAGTTGTTAAACAAATAAAAACACAGAAATATAGATTTTCCCCCTTTTTGTGGCATCCAGTTGGCCCTTAGATTGAATGCATTCTCCTCTCCAAAGTCAATTATTTTGTTGATAAAATCTCAAAAAAAAAAACGTAAATTTTGAATTGATTACCTTTATTATTAAACGTGAGATATTTATGTATGTATGTAGGATCTGGGTTTGAAACGCTTTCGATTGTTAAGCCTATTGTAGCGGAAAAGGGCTTTATTTTGTTTTCTGTTTTTTTTTTGTTTTTATAAGGGCTCTAGATATGCACCTACATATAGGATTATTTATAAAGAGATTCCCAATACCCAGTAGTGTATGAAATTGTATTCGTGCTTTTCGGCCACCAGTTGGGTTTGGGGCAGCATTAGTTCACGTTTTTATTTAATTATTTGTTAGAGTCTTGTCACTTAAAAAATATATAAATACACAATTAGTCAAAAAATTGTCTTTCAAGATAAATTTCTTACGTTGAGTTTTATAAAAAAATAGTTCGTTCTATAACAGAAAGCATATGAATCAAATTTTCCAACTTTTTAATTAGTTTTTAATAAATTATTAAATATGCAGTTTAGTAGTCAATTAAATTTTAATATTATAATATGAAAATTTAAAAAGTTTTAAACATGACCTTTTTTAATTTTAGGCAGAAAACTGCATTCCCCAAGTTTGTTGAAATTCTGATTAAAAAGTTGAATTTTTTTTTTAATTTTTATAAATTTTGTACAAAGTCTGAATTTGTATTTTTTTTTGTTGTAGAGAGAAATAGAGTTTTATATATGTATACAAATTTAAAAAAATTATTAGAGTGCAACAGATTGTAAGTATTGGAAAAACTCACTCTAGACAGTAATTTGTGTCATCGTATATATATTATAAAATAAAAATATATTACACGTTTTCTTTATTACAATATTCTTTCTGAAACTATATCTCTATTTTGCTGAACAAGAATATGGATGGTTGAAAGGCGCTGCATTCCAAACCGTGCTTTCGCTTATTGCGTTCACATTTTAATTCAGGGAAACTCCTAAAAATTTTGCGAAAGGCCTATAATTATTATTCATAGACTTATATTATAAAAGTCTCTTCATAATAGTTATCAGCGAGGTAAATAGTTTGAAGTATTCAAAGACTTTTATTTTGCGATTTATGTTATAAAAGTCTTCTCATAATAGTTATAAGCGCGATTTACTTTTTTAAGTGTTCAAACACTTTTATTTTGAGATTCATATAAAAAAAAGTTATCAGCGAGATCAACTTTTTCAGTCTTCAAAGCCATTTCTTTTAAGATTTATATAATAAAAGTCTTCTCATAATAGTTATCAGCGAGATCTGCCTTTTCAGTCTTCAAAGCGATTTATTTTGAGATTTATAGAATAAAAGTATTCTCACAACAATTATGAGTAAGACAAAGTTTTTCCAGTCTTGATGGTACGACTTTTTCAGGATCATTTGGGAATTAGCTCAGAACTGTTCGGGACTACTTCGAAATAATTTTGGGATCAGTTCGAGATCACTTATAGACTAGCTCGGTATTTATTTTAGTGTCGAAATTATTGCGTCTTTCAAAACAAAAAAAAAGATATCTTAGACATAATTATTATGAAAAGACTTTTATAATATAAGTCTCGAAATAAAAGCCCTCGAAATAAAAGTCTTATCTTGCTGATAATTGTTATGGAAAGACTTTTATAACAAAAGTAACAAAATAATAGTCATTGATGATTTAAAAAATTGTCCTCACTCATAATTATTATGAAAAGCCGTTTATAATAAGTAAAAGTTTCAAATTAATAAATATCGAGAGCTTCAAAAATTTGTCTGACTCATTATTATTATCAAATGAACTTGTACAATTATTATTAAAACTATGATGACTTTTTAAAACTCAGAAGTCACATATTTATTATTCTGGATCTCTACTTTTTATACAAATGAAATGCAACCATCAAGTAGACTGTGATCAGTCGGAAAGGCCGGCCACCCTTTCTCTAAAAGTCGTACTGGCTGTCTGAAAACTGACTCGTGTAAAAGCCAAGTTAGCTATCATATGAGTCCCTCTAGAGAAGTCTGTGCCAAAAATACATCGATGTATTTGTTTGCATTAATTCATCGAAAAGTACATCGATAGTTTTTGATACATTGATTTGCATAGGATTTAACAGATATTATTTCACTACATAATATTTTATAGGAAAATTTTACAAAATTTCTGATGAATTACTATAACTTAGTTAATTATATTTCTAATAGATTGTTGAATCGTAAAATCATAGAAACCATAAAAACTTAAAAAACTACTAGCATTCTCCCACAATTTTTAGTTTGTTTTTTTTAGAAAATACCAATACACATATTCTGCGTATTGCGACTCAATCTTTTACCTACTGGGACCATAAAAATCGATGTGTGTTGAAGTGCCCGACCACAGATGTCAATCAGAGAAATTTCATAACAAATCAATTAAAAATCGTTGAACAATATTTTCAACACCCATACATGCAGTGCAAGGTTACTATATAGTATAACTATGTACCTATAGATCTCATTGCTATAACCTTTGTTATTATTTATAGGCGGTAGTTGAAGTCATCTTTTGAAAGAAAAATAACAAAATACCTACATACATTCATGAATATCAGCTCGGTGTAACATGAAGTCAACACATTTTGATTACTCACAAAATACAAAAATATGTAACTATCTTTGGTGGGTGAAATTTGAGTGCCAAATTATATAAACTGCAAACTGTAAAATGATATTAATATTTTTCAGAAGCTTTGCGCTAATAAAATAAAATCTTAAATGGTTAAAGATAATCAAATATTTTTCCTATAGTTAAAATTTGCATAATATTTACGATATTTTTTATGCTTGAAGCGATTACATTTATTAATTAAATTTTCATATTATATTCTTACGCTTCAAAAATTATAACGCATTAAATTTTATGTACTTATGAACAGAACAATTTATTAAAAAAAAAACTTATACTCAATTTGAAAAAATATATATGTATATGTATTAGGGCGAGTAATTAAAAATTTTCAAAGCATCAGCAACAAGTATTTTTGCCCAAGGAACCATACCTCTATAATGAATTTTTTTTTTTAAAAATACTAAAAAGTCGATCTATTTAGTGCATTTCAATTGTAAAAAATATAAAAAACAATACAAAATTAGTAAATAATAAAATAATAATAAAAAGTAAATAAATAATAAAAACAAAAATAAACTAAAATAACTGCCGAAAAAATACGCGAACTTGAAATTCATTTTTAGGGTGCTTTGTCAAAAAAGTTCTTGGTTTTCCGCCTAAAATATAAAATCGATTATTTTATAAAACTTCCGCAAAAAATATTGTGAAAAATATTATGTTTTACGTGACCTGGATCGATATAAAAATTTCTTCAAAAATGGAGATTTTCATAAATAAGATTTTTTTTTTAAATATTACAAAATCACTTCAGATGATGAGGCAGTGAAGCTTTAAAGAAGTGCTTCAAAATACTTAGAAATAAAAAGGGGGAGAAAATACAGGTCCATAGATAGCATCAAAAATTGCACTATTTTTCGGCACCACTTTTAAGATGTGCGGTTTTTTTCTGAAAATATATTAAAAAACGCTATGTTCTATTTATAAAACACTCCAAAAAGAAGACCATTTAAAATCGGTCCAGCTCACCTAAATCTTAATATTATTACGAAATAATTTGGTTGGTGCCTTAAAATATAATGAATTTCACAATTCCGATGAAAAAGCAATGCCAATTTATAGCATTTTCATTTTAAATTAAATCTTTTTAAAACTAAATGAAACTATTTTCAAACTAAACGAACCCTTTTTCAAATTAAACGAAACTATTTGCTAAATAAGTAAAACTTTATTCCAATGAAATGAAACTTTATTCAACTTAAATTAAACCATTTCCAAATTAAATTAAACCATTGCTATATATTTAATGAACCATTTGGTTATGACGTATTTTGGAACAGCAAAAGATCAGAATATCATTTGGTTATGCTTTTTCTTTGAGTCAACAGCGGATGCACATTAAAATTTTTACCAGCTTACTCTCCTATGCTTAACCCGATCGAGAAGGCATCTTATGCCCGATCATTACTAAGTGACTTAACTACTGAACATAACATAGTCAGCGTAATTGAAGAAAGTATCGCACAAATTAATCAAAATGATTGTTCGAATTACGTTTTGGACATGATCATCCAAATCCCGAAAGCGGCGAGTGGGCAAGCCCTTCATTAATTTCATATTTTATAACATATTGTTTGTTTAATTAAATGAATATACTTCGAAATTGTTTAATTTAATTAGGAAGGGGTTTAATTTAAGTTGAATAAAGTTTCATTTCTTTGGAATAAAGTTTCATTTATTTTGAAAGGAGTTTTACTTATTTTGCAAATAGTTTCGTTTAATTTGAAAAAGGGTTCGTTTAGTTTGAAAATAGTTTCATTTAGTTTTAAAAAGATTTAATTTAAAATGAAAATGCTGTATTTTTTAATGGGAAATGACGCACCCTAATGCATGAACATATTCTTTAAATTGAAAAATGAAAATATTTTTAAAATCGGTTTCTAAATTTGAGAGCCAAATTGTTGCAAATATTCTTCATATAATCAATATTATGTAATAATATGGGTATAGAAATTCGAATTGAAATAAAACACAAGAAAATCGTTTTAAGGTCCATCAATTTGGTTTTATTGGAAGGATAATTTTATGCCATTAATGTTTAAATATGATTTCGGGCATGTGGCCGCCGCGGCTGGCTCGAATAAAGCCAATTCTACAGGTCCAATTTTCAACCACTTTTTCGAGCATATGGGGCCGTATGTCGGCAATAACGCCACGAATGTTGGCTTCCAATTCCCCTAACGTTTCTGGTTTGTTGGCGTAGACGAGCGACTTCACATATCCCTAAAGAAAATAATCCAATGGTGTCAAATCACACGATCTTGGTGGCCAATTTACAGGTCCATTCCGCGAAATTATGCGCTCATCGAATGTTTCCTTCAATAAATCGATTGTGACGTGCGCTGTGTGGCATGTAGCGCCGTCTTGTTGGAACCACAACTCATCCACATTCATGCCATCCAATTCGGGAACAAAATAGTCGGTTATCATGGCTCTATACCGGTCTCCATTAACGGTAACTGCCTCTCCAGCATTATTGCGGAAGAAGTATGGCCCAATGACTCCACCAGCCCATAGAGCACACCAAACAGTCAGTTTTTGTGGATGTAATGGCGTTTCAAGGGTCTCATGTGGATTCTCTTCACGCCAAATGTGGCAATTTTGCTTGTTGACGTAGCCATTCAACCAAAAATGAGCCTCATCACTGAACAAAATTTTGCGATGAAAATCAGCATCGAGATCAATCTCATTTTCGGCCCATACACCAAAATCACGAGGCATTGCATGGTCTCGCGGCTTTAATTCTTGCACAAGCTGGATCTTGTAAGGTCGCAAGCCAAGATCTTTGCGCAAAATCTTCCATAAAGTTGATGGACAAAGCTCCAATTGCTGTGCACGGTGGCGAATCGATTCATTCGGGTCCTCTTCAACACTTTGCTCTACAGCGGCAATTGTTTCTTCGGTGCGCACTGTTCGACGTCTCTGCGGATGCGTATTATCACATAGAGTAAACGTAGTGCGAAAACGATCCATGGTTAACCGAATTAATTGCTCTGATGGACGATTATGTCGACCATAAAATTGACGGAGCTCGCGGTAAACTTCGCGAACTGAACCAATATTTTCGAAATAAATTTGCACGATTTGCAAGCGTTGTTCTTTTGTCAACCTGTTCATGATGAAATGGCAAACCAAACTGAACATAAATGACATTAGAGTTGCCAGATTTGACCACAAAATGCCAGTTTTATCTCTATTCGAAAAACAGACCTGTAAAAAAAACACCCGATATATGTAAAATAATAGAAGTTTCAATTCAAAATAATGAGCTTAATTGAAATGCGGTCTCTCGATGAGATTAAGAGCTTTTTAGGAAATAGATTTGTTTAATACCACAAATGTGGTCAGAGAGCGATGCAAGATATCGATACAAAATTTTAGTTGGAATCTAAATTAATTTGGAGTAAATACAATTTTTTTGTTTTTAATATTTATATACGTTCTGGTATTATCAGGCTTCTCATAAGCATATATGTATTAATAGCTGACCCTGTGCGTTTCAAGCTTCAATACACCTGGTACACCATATTCTGAATTTGAATCAACCTATTGAACGAATTTTCAAATAAAGTATAAATAATTATATGCTTTTTGAATTGCAATTAAATCCCACTGTAAATACGATTTTTAGAAACATCTCGACTCTAGCGCCTCCCATCGGAATGTTTGTTTGCCTTATGCACCACAGATACCATTCTATAGACACATCCTATGAAATTGTGCTCAATTGGTTCAGTTGTTTTCGAGTCTATAAACTACATAACAACAAACACATATGGCCTTTTTATATAAAGGAATGAGAAGAAGTCTACAATAAGAAGAAGATGAAAACCATCAACGTCATCATAATTTAATTTTGTCTCCCTTGTTTATGGAAACAAAGTTCATTTATTTATTTTTTTAGTTTTTATACTGACGATGTTGCGTAATTTCTTGTATAATGAAAATTGTCAACAAATAATAATTTTTAAATTTGCAATGAAAACAATTAAAAGCCAAATATTGGAAAAGTGATTTAAGTAGACATATTTTCAATGTATATTTTTCATGTCCTTTTTAAGCCAGTAAAAAGTTTATTGACTGCTCAGAAAAAATTATCGTATATCGATTTTCAAGTGCTGTTTTTCCGCTCTGAAATAATGATAAAAATTTAAATTTTGAAAAAAAAATGATAAATATTTTATAAATTATTATTTTTTCATTCAAATATAATAACTTTTGGAATTTTAGTTTTTTCTTAAAACCCAATATTTTTTTAATTATTTTTTTTTTTTCGAAATTAAAACTCAGTTCTTGAACCGTTATTTGATCTTCCAGACGTATAAGATAATTTTTGAGTGTTATTTTTTTAGCAGATCAAAAAAATTAAACCAACACAATTTTTTCGATGAGAAAAATAATATATCATAAAATTATGAATGTTTTTGTTCAATGAAAAATTATTATTTTTTATCAATTTAAATTTTTTTCGATTTCAAAATAATTATTTCAGAGCGAAAAATAATATCCGAAAACCGAGTTTTAATATTGCTCAAAGAAAGCTTAACTCGATGCATAATTTGAATTTCTGAACAAAACAAATAGACACAGTAATTATTAGTTTTACGTATTGAGGTTATGTTTTTTGATAGAACTCCAAATATTTGCGGTCCCTGAAGAATAAAAATTATCAAAAATTTAAGCAAGTTTCCAGATTCTTATAATGTAAAGAGTTCCAATTTATGAAAGTTTATCGGTTTTACGTAAAGGTTGAAACCAAGAAATAGAAAAGTAAACAAAAACACAGTATATTAATGCTCTTTGCCATTTGATAAATCTTAACCGTATCCACTTCAAATTTCTAATACTTTCGTGATTTAAGTGCATGAGAAATGCTGCGTCTAGATGGCTAACATTACTATCCATTGCTAAAGTTTCGGGTACACTTATCTTGAATTATAAAGTTATGTTTCAACACCTAAGCTCCTTTAGTTAACGAAGATTTTTTTTTACAAAAATTTCAAAGGTATACAAATATTTTATACACCAAAAAATGTAAATTTGCTTAAGATAACAAAATAAATAAACACTTTACAGCATTGATGGACTTTTGTTTTTTTGTTTAACGATATGGGGCGAAGAAAAATTCATTGCCACCAAAAATATAAATTTGATGCGATAGAGATGAGAGTTGGGCAAAGTGTTGTGAAAAAAATTATCTTTATGTCGCGTCTTTGGCTTAAGTTTTATTGCGCGAAAATGAAGTAAATAAAAGATAAAAATAAAAAGGTAAGGTAATAAAATGTAAACGACGGTGTTGAAGTTGTTGACATATTCATCGTAGGACTGCAAGTGCCTTCAGCTACGGTTAATTGCCTTTTCTCCCGATGATGCTGTGCACCTTTAAATTTATGTAGTACTTTCAAATTTCCTGTTATTTATTTTTATTAAAATTATACAAAAAAGTTCATTGCATTAGTATTGTATACAAAAAATTAATAGCAACGACAATACCAGTTGGTGTTAGTTGGCATTTCGGTGATGGAGATTGTGGGAATTGGATATCAGAAATTTTTATCATTCGGTTTGCGTTTAAAGAAAGGCTGAAAGTAATTCCTTTTGCAGGGAAATTTATTTACATAAATTTTGGTAATAGCATTTTTGAAATATGTTTATATAAGTACAAATGTTATATTAGGCAGAGTCGGCGCATTCTTTTTATTTTCAAATTGAATTTGGATTGAATCAGAAGTGAAATTCGGGATGTTTAGAACACACTGTTAAATTCAATAGGCCTTATTTAATCAGAATAGAAATGAATTTTGTATGGAACTTCAAACAGATTAAATAGAATAGAAAACTCGATGAAAGTGTCTTTTTCTTGAAAATTTAATTTTTTAATTCTTTTGGCATCTAAAATCGTCACATTCATCAAGAATTTAGTAATCCAATATGCAAAATACGATGAAACATTTTGTACTGAAAATGAACCGAATGGGTAATTCCATATAAAATGGGCAATAGTCGGAATCCACCCCTTTCGATTAGGATGAAATTTGAACAAAAGGGCCTTTCTTCTTATAACCAAGCTCTACTGACGTTAAAAACTTTAAAAATTTGTTTCCAAAAGTTATGCAATGCTCAAAATTTCACTATTTTTGAAGAAATTTTTTTTAAATCTCGAAAAGTATTATAGCTACAAAAAACATCTTAAAGACGATATTTAGGGTAACAAACAACTTATTAAAAATTTTGCACTGAAAAATCCAAAAAAATGGAATAATTTTGAAATTTTCATAATTCAAAAAATCAAATTTTTGTGTTTTTTTGCAATTTTTTTTTATCAAATATCCATGTTTGTTCTTAAAAATCCTTAAAATTTCATGCAAGTCTATTTAGTTTGTTTGTAAGATATTCATTTTTGAATTTAAAAAAAAAAAAACATTTATATAAAAAATTTGAATATTTGGAATAGGTTTGCATTTTGTTTCTTAAAAAGTACAATTGTTTTTTAGCAAAAAAATACTTAAAAAGTGAAGTTGCACTCATTTTACTTATTCTAAATTCTCATATTTTTATTAAAATATTTTAAGCTCTCATCCAAAACCAATGCGTACATCTACAATGAAATTATAAGTAATTTAAGGATTTTCCACAATTTGCATCAAAAATGTCACTATCATCAAAAATATTCTTGTTGTTGAGAGATCTCACCGAAACTCAGTACCTATGTTGCTTTTTATACCAGAATGCTTGATATTAAGCAAATTTATTGTCATTGTCCGATTTCAATATAAATACTATGTAGATTTTCACATACAGCACTTAGGCTCAGGGAATGTGGGTGCTGGAAGGCTACACTGCAAGGGCACGGTAATATTCTTAATCGACTACCTTCTAGCATAGTTAACACCAGGACGGATTTCAGTCATCGCAAACTGGAGTTAGAATAAAGGCTGTGTTTCCAAGCAGGAATGTATGGAAGAGATTGAGGTCCTCGCCGAGAGCGGCATACAAATATTCACCGACGGTTGCAAAATGGGCTCTGAAGTTGGAGCCGACATCTACTCCGAATCAGTGGAACTATCCATGTCAGTCAAACTCCCCTCTTACCGCAGTGTGTTCGAAGCAGAAGCCTTCGCGATTTAGCAGGCCTGTAAATCGCTTTAAGACAGGAACGTATCGGGTAAGATAACTATAACTATTCCGACAGTTAGGTAGCAATAAAGGCACCAGCGACGCCAAATATTGGCTCAAAGGTAGTCGGTGCTTGTAAACTACTGATTGCCTCTATAGCCACCAATCTTGTAAACTACTGATTGCCTCTCTAGCCACCAATCTGGAAATCTCTGTCATCTAGGTTCCTGGACATAAAATAATCCAAGGTAAAGAGAAATCCGGTTAGCTAGCACGATGCGGCTCAGCAGAGGATGAAGTAACAACCAATATCGAGGTGGGATAACCCTACCCGTAGCGGAGGGAAATATACGAAACTTCTATCTCAACAAGGCACATCGGAAGTGGAAAACTACCATTACTTCAAGAACTACCTGGACGGGCGAACTGTAATGAGAAGAGGATAAGAGATCTTTCTTGTAGGTCTAGGGCCATTGCCTATAAACTTGTTGCAGTGTACACGGGCCTCTGGAGTTCGGGCACGCTTAACGAATACTCTGGAAGCTGCAGTGACGTAGCTGCGAAAGAAATGATCCCGCATTTTCTGCGCAAATGCCTGGATCTAGCTCGCATTCGCCTAACATCCTTAGGAAGTCCTTTTCTGGATAATCTAGGACAGGTATCTAGGATCGAAACCTCCAACATAGTTGACTGCCATTACTGGGTAGGTTTAGTCGAGTTTATGACAAGGGTCGCAGCCTACCTACTTTCAGCGACTGCGAGATGGCAAAACGGCAAAGCAGGCTGTGCGATAGTTTTGCGCTTGAACTCTCTTTGCTTTTCTTTGTGTTTGTTCTTTTCGGGGACGTTTTTTGCGTTAAAAATTTAAATTCGCGAATGTATGCCCAAATTTTATTAAGAATACATATAATCGAGTGTTGCTATTGACAATCTTGTATAAAATTTGTCCGGATATTTCACGATTATCGATTATTTCTTTGGTAATTAACTAGATTTATTCCATTTCTTTATTTTTTCCAAAAAAATTAATTAATTCACAAAACTAAAAATAAAAACCCGCTTCCCCTGAATCCATCGTTCACATTGAAATCACAACAAAATAATGTAGACGCTCGCTTTGCTTTGCCGCTTTCACTCGGACATCTTACGAGTATAGCATTGCTTCTCGTTTGACTGTTATCGCTCCAAGCTTCAAGTCGCTTATGGGATTCACTCTGACGGCAACCTAAGGTGCGAATGATGTTGAACCATCTTTTGACTTCAGTCGTTTTCGTAGTCCCCCAAAACCACCAAAAAATTAACGCATACAAAAATAGTTAGTATTAAAAATAATTAAATACATAATTGGGTATTATACTTTGAAGTCTCCTGAAGGCAAACATAGTTTGCGGTTTGAAAAACATCAATTTTCAAGGATTTTATAAAATTTTTACGAAAATAGTTTTTTTTCATATAAAATACATGACATAATTCGAGAGCTTGAGCGATCTATAAATATTTTTCGATATAGAAAATAATAGGGGCATTATTTGTGTTCCGACTTTATTTTTCCCTCCATGAAATTTTGGACCACCCTCATGGGCATATACATATGTATTGTATATGTGCATAACTTCTTTCGGAATTTTATATAATTTTAATACCAGTTTTAAGTTAAAAATCAAAAAGTTTTTGTCTTGTAATAACATGAATACACAATTGGATATTTTTTCAAAATTGTTGTAATAATATATGTTTAAATAAATTGTCCATCTTACTTTTTTGTACTCGTATTTACCATATAAAGGTTTTGTTTTGAATTACCCTGCAATGGCAACGACTGAGTGAAAATTGCCCTTCCACTAGTCAACATTGTATATCGTGCGAATATTTCGACCTCAACTTACAGTAGCTTATTGTAGTTTTTTCTATTTTACTTTGTATTGCAATCATTTAGTTTAACATTCAAAAGCCGAAAAACAATGAGTTTTAATCGGATTTTCGCTTTGTTGTTTAACCTTTTAGGGAAAAACTTGTCACATTTAAGGACTAAATGACTTTTACAGCATTTATGTAATTGACATACATATGTATGTTTTTTGTGTTTGCGCATTAATACATTTTTCGTTTTTGTATTTTTTTTTTTTTTTCAATAGTTGACTTGTAAAACATATATTGTGTAACCTTAAACTGCCATATATGAACTTACATATGTAGCTGATTGTATAGCCATCTGATTATATCACATTTCGAAGGTTATGCCGCCACAAATAAGGTTAATACAAGTTTTTGAACGAAATACAAAAATATGTGGAAAAGAAATTGCGGATGAGGCAAAAAATTGGAAAAGGATTTCTACTCAGTTGGTAAAAAGAGTATGCTAGGAGTCGTTTAATTTTATTCCATTTGCATTGAACGCCATGGATATAAACAACTTCACTTAATTGGGCTGTGGAAATGGAATGTACAGTTGAGTAGCACAAATTTTAATTAATAGCAAACATGAAATGAGATGATTGTATTTTTTGTTCGGTTTCTATGAAGGTGTTGTTTGCACATCAAAAATTATAGAATAAAAGATTGCGCCTTCCCGCGTCAATGTGACAGATCTCATCGTTAGTAAACAAGAATATGGGAGAAAGAAGAATAAATAACTACCAATATTTCAGTGAGAGACGCAAAGATTTAATAAAAAGTGGCTCTTGCCCCCCATTTGTAAAAACAGAGCTTTGTCTAGTTGGGGTTGAGAATTGTCAAAATCAGCAAAACCAAAGTAACGGTTCCTCTGAATGCGTCACTTTCTGCATTCAGTAGACCGTGCGTGCACCCCTGGTTTTAAAAGCATGTTCTTATCGAAACCCTCTAAAACACTTTTCAAAGAGAAGTACTCACAAATTAACCGATCGCTTTAGGCCTCGTGGGATTGGTATGCGATCACGTTTGAGAGAGCAGGGTTTTCGAAAGAGCACGTAATTTTCTTAATACCAAAAAAAGAGATTTTCTAACCTTAGAAAGAAGTCTCCTCTACATATTTTTGATGTATATAGTATAGTGAATTGATCGCTTCTTATATCTATTATATAACGTGAGGGTTAAATAAAATGTTCCTAAAAAGATTTCTGCGGATGTTTTATTTCTTACCCAAAATGGATTTTCTCCTCAGCGTCCGCCTAAAATGTAACTGAGTTGTTAGTGCCCATCTTCCTGAAAATTGTGACAGAATCTGCTGATTTTCTGCATCAGAATCGATTTTATTCAGAAAGACGGTATATGTTTGTATCTAAAGGACGCAGTTTTTGTCCTCCGATAAAATAATACCGTAATCTTCAATTCCATGATTTTTGGAAAAAGCTTGCAAAAAGTTTATGATCACTATCAAAAAAAAAAAAAAAAAAACGTCATAAAGATTCTTATTGTGTGTGAGAAGCAAACTAACTAAATATTTTGCTAAAAATCGTTTTCTTAAATGTCTAATTTTACTAGCATGAATAGCTGAATAGCGGAAATAAAAATAGTTTGCCAGTTGTATGGCAACATTTCCATCGCGTTGCCTTATGACGACCTGAGACTTTTTGGTCGGAAAATTAAAATGCCATTACGTACTTATTGCGTTCCTTATCTACAAGAAGTAGTCAGAAAATAGTCAGAAAGTTGTCAGATATAGTACCAAAACCGTGCCCTAGCCTAAAAATCCTGTAGACGAGTTACAAGATTTAGTCCAAGGCGAATTCATATGAGGTGATGTTGAGAAAACAGCTGAGTGAATTCGCTTGCAGGATTGAATGTCAAAACCATGTGTTTTTTTTAATTCCCACTGATTCTTAGTGTCATCGTGCGTATAATTTCTTAGTGTACATTTTTGTTGTTGTACGCTCAACACCAAGTTGGATCCATAGAAGATGATAGCTAGATAACCAAGGCGAATCCGTTGTGTATATTGTTTGTGTAATTTTGCGACTGCAATGTCAAAGTTTGAAATCGCTCAGTTCGCTCATGTATTTGGTTTCTGTAAACAAAACATCCCAGCGAATTATGCCATGAGTAAGTCAGAGTAATTTTTGAAAAGTGACAAAGAACTGATAGCTGTCTGTGCAAGAAAAATCAACAAAAATCCATAAACTTATAAAGGTTAATTGAAATGGAACCCGACAAAAACAAAGATTAATTTAAGTCGTAAGTATTTATCGTAATATGATTGTGTGAATGTATGTTATAAGGAAATTTTTGGATATTTTACGCAGTGAGCCTATGCTTTTTACACTCTTGCATTTTGAAAGTTTTCAGAGTTTTGCCAGAAAAGTAAACGAACAGATAAGAGGCACTCGCAGAAAAATATTTTGGAGGGGGGTTTTACAGAAATTTTATTTAAAAAAATTTATATTTATTCAAAGAAAGTAGTACAGTGTTACCCTATTGGTGAGTAAAAAAGCGAAAAAACCTAGTTTAAATGCTGTGTAAAAAAAAAGTTTGTTGTTTTTGTATGAAAGTGCAGAGAAATAATACAGGGTAATCATAAATCAGTATTTAGGAGGAAGAGTCATAAGGTATCGAAAAAGGTATATCGCGATTTATAAACCCCCTTATAAAAAAATATTTGTCTGACAGGCTTTATTTATTTAGAATTCTAATAGCGTTAAAAACGCTGAGTGGGTATCAATAACATTTGTTAATACTTAGATATGTGGCAACAAAAACTGAACGCTAAAATCATTTTTGTATACTTTTTGTGAGAAGTTTTTTCATGGCAAAAATTTCCCTCGAAGGGTTGCCATTGCCTGCTAAGAGCGACCGCTAGTAGAAAAAACTGTTCTATAGTTTTTGATCTTACCTGCCCTGGCCAGTATTCAAAAACGGAACCCATCGACTGAAACGCGCATGCGCTACTTTACATATAGTATTGACAATTTTAATTTAAATTATATTAACTTAATTAAAATAAACCCAATACTTAAATTTTTCTTATTCATAATTCCCAAGTCATATTTTTCAACTTATGTACCAAGCGATTTTTAACTTTAAATTATGAACATAATGCTTGGTTTAACTTCGGTCAAATATTTGACAACGAACTATGACCCAACATGTTGTCATTTAATTTTGTTTGGGCGTCAAATCGAAATATGTAAAAAATTTTGGCTGTTTTCGTTCAACTGACGACATTTAACGTCAAATTTGACTTACTGAAAACCAAGCATTAGGAAGTAAATTTTAATGATATGTATATAAAATGAAGACAAACGTCTACGAGTAGTAAGTATATGTACAATTTCAGAACATACCCACGTACATGTGTATGTACAATGTATGTATGTATGTATGTTCATTTATGTGTTTTTGTTTTCAAACTTGTTTTACCTCATTGCAGCTGCGCAAATCTGCAAAATCCATACTTACTTTTTCTCCTACCTGAACAGATGAGTAGGGGATGACTGTGATTTATATTTCTCAGCAGTACCTGCTAACATCTGCCTCACCTGAAAGAAACAGCAACAACAACAAAGTAGATCATCACAAGAAAGAAATGTATTTCTGTGTGTACCATGCGAAGTATTTTTTTCTTTAACTCAACCTTGAATGAGAGTCGGCGGTATTATTGTGTCAATTGGTTTTTCACAGTTATAAATTCCCTTTTAAGGGATTTCTGTGTACTTGGGATATTACTCATTGCCACCACTGCAATAAATGTAGTGATCTAGAATTTGTTCGGTTTTGCTCGACATATCCATTATAAACTACACGTTGGGGAAGTTCGGCCAAACACTGATCTCCTTTTCAATACAGCGGGTCACAGCCTAAATGGTGCAGTGCTACTTTTTACAATATTGACAATATTTTTGGTGCTAAATTTCGTTAATTTTATTCTAAATATGGTTAATTTCAATATAATTAGAAAATAGTATAAAAATCAAAACTTATTTTTGTTTAAAAATTTCACTTTAATTTAACAAACTAAATAAAAACACGAAATGGTATTTTATATGGCAGAAAATGAGCAACACCGTCAGCAAGAAAAATGTTTAAAAATCAATGGAAATTTTTAGGAACTTGAAAATTACACTTGATTGTACTAAAATTGAATCGTCTATGAAACTGCATACTCAAAACATTTGTAAAAGTTCTTGGAGGAAAAAGCCTTTTAAATCTAGTTAAAGTTAGGTTAGGATAGTATGGCCGATTGTATGCTCAATAGGGATACCTGATTGCACTAACCTTTTAGGTGAATGTATAGAGATGATCAAAATCTAATTTAATATTCTGCAAAATATTAATTTTTTTATTTAACAACGTAACATGCTTTTCGATTTAAGTCAATTTTATATAAGACATAATAAAACGGTTCAAAAAACATCGGAAGGATTCAATTAATACCAATTCGTTTGCAACGTTTGAAATAAATAAAGAGATTTAAGGTGCCTTGAAAGCCGAGAACGAACGGTGACACCTCAATGAACTGGTCGAACTTGCTACATTCAATGTTGCACATATTATACCAGTTTTAAGCTGCGCATAAACGACGAGCTTTTGGTGCATATTCGTCATTTATGATACGAGCGCAAACATTGGAAAAACAAAGAAAAACTCTGTTGATGTTAATTTATACCAGATGCTTGATCGAATCGTCACTCATCGTCAAACGAAAGAAGTAGGAAGAAAGGAAAGAAGCAGGAAGAGTCTATAACTACTAATACATAGCAACAGACACATGCATCCATTTAATAGATTCTGATAAAAACTGTAAGTAGATGTAAGAAATAAAACTCAAATTCTTACGAATTAAGAAGCGAAATTAATTCGCAGCCATTTTAAAATTACTGAAAATTATGTGATAAAAGTTTTGTAGTGTTCATTCAGAATTCAACAAATTCCTATATAATCTCGCGACACCAAATGAAACCGATAGCGATTTACATTTCCGGAAAGAACTGATTCCGGATCGGTTTCTGCGACATGCCCGTATAATTTCATTAGACTTTGTTTATCATGAAAATTTATTATGAATACGGAATTTTGTTTCAATTTCATAAGTTCATAAAATGTTGTTTTGAAAGCTTGAATTGATTTTTAGAATTAACTTAAATAATATTATTTATTTAAATAATTAAAGTAATAAAAACTATTAGTGTTATTTGAAACAAAAACTTTAATTGAAATAATTCATAAACATTTATTATTATTTTTATAAAGGAATAAATTTTTATCATTTCGAGGTTTTAAGATTCTTAAAATGTGTCTGAAAAAGTGGAGGGATGTATGGTGGTAGATAATATCTTTATGTTTTTTTTTTCCAATACTGGGGTAATGCTGGTGTATAGAGGATGTAATGTAAAATTTTGATACATTTTTGGTCTTCCTCTTTTAGGCAGAATATCCAAAACATGGAATTTAGAATCACCTAAAGAAGTTTTATAATAAATATAATATTTTCTATGGTTTATTTTTCAAGAATCTCATCCATTGAATTTGCATCCAAGAGGCAGATTCGCCCGCGGTATATTTTACTCTAAATAATTTAATTTTTTTCAGTTCTATCAAATCAAAACCACGATCATTCGATAGATCGCGGTATACCGTGACTTAGAAGACTTTTATAATTAGCATTAAATAAATTTCGTGTAACGTTGAAATTACAATCAGCATTCAAGTACGTGCAATTTCTTGTTGGAATCTAATTTTTATTTATAAAACACATAACACTTCATTTTATTTATTGTTTAAATCATATGGTGGTAGTGTACGTCAATTGCACTGACAAAAAAAGCTAACAATATTTTCAGAATCATATTTCAGTCTTCTCAGTATTCTTGCGTTTAGCGTAAGCTTTTTTAGCTTTTTGCTCTATACGTTTTATTTTTCTAATGAACAATAGTTCTATAGTTAACTTTCCATATTTTTTATCAACGCTTTTTCCTTTTATTTTATTTTACATGCATTGTATTTGCACATTCGTATATATTCACATAATATTGATTACTTATCTTTTTTAGTGGCTTTAGGCAAAGGTATATATGTATGTATGTACAAATATTCGCGAAACAGAAATGTAACCGCAAACTCTTCCAATAACGAGCATTTTTTTAGAATACAGTGTGCTAAATAAATCTGTTGCTTGGAGTGCATTTGAATTTAAAAATAAAAATAATAACTTACAACAAGCAAAGATGAATCTAAATTCGGACAAAAGCGCATACTTTTATTTCGAATAAATATTATGTACTTATTGCATTCAATAAATCCAGTTAATATAATGCACTTTATTTTAGAACCTAAAAGATTTTTTATTTATTTGATAAAACCGGTTATTATAAAATTCTTCATTTTAAAATTTTGAGTGGCATTTATTCATTTAAATATAAATAAAAATAAATTATTACAGGCACTTCTAACGTACCGCCAAATTTCTAACATTATAGTTTTACGCACTTCTCTTGGTAATTACATTCTTCGGACATAACGAATATTTAGATTTATTGTTAATTACATAAGAAAGGAACGCGTGGTTTTTCGCTGAATTCTATAATTTTCAAAAATCTTCTTGAATTTCCTTGCCTGAATCCCATCCTACGTGTTTCTGTTATATTTTCCCCGAATTCTATAACTTTAGAAATTGTGCTTACTGAGTTTAAATGTAAAGTGAGTTAAGTTATAGCTGTTTGCTCTGAATTAGGTGGTACAGCGCGTATTTTCCAAAAAAAAAAAATTTACTCACATAGTCTCATCACCAGCCCAATGCAGTTTTACGGTCGGTCTTCACCTGCTTGAAATTCTCGCTTCCTTGATTCAACAAGCGAGATGTCGCTCGTGAAGACCGTCAAAAATACGATGTATAATTTTTTCGCATACCGTTCGGCTTTCAACTGTAATTTTTGTAGTTTGACATAAATTTCTCATTTCGGAGCATTTTTGTTTGTGACAACATTGCCTTTCATTTCGTCCTCGTTATACCTGACGACATGTTGCAAATAAAAAAAGGATGCTTTCAAAATGCCCAGTGAACAAAACTTTCTTTCGCTTGCGAGAACAAAAAGCAGAAAGCAAGCGAGAATTTGAAGGAGGTGAAGGCCGACCATAACAAATTTAAGAACATTTGATTTCGCCCATTTTGAATGCGTAACTACCTGGGGTCGAGAGAAATGAGAGTATCATGTTTTGTTGAGATATCCCTTTTCTTTCTGAACATATTGGAATATATCTAATATATTCTGTTTATATCTCTTTTACTTGCTTTATGCTGGTACAAACCACAGTTAAGCAAACAAAGTTATAATACGAGTATCCAGTGCGCTTGGAGCGAGTAATTAAAAAACATTTGTAATTTTGTAAAAATCGGATAGCCACAATTATAAACAATTATAAATTTATCAAAAAACCTAAGCAATCGCAGCAGAAAAGTTACTAGTTAAATTACCCATAATTTATTATGGTACTATAGGAAATAGAGGTTTTGCCCGTATCTCGAAAACGTTTCTTTGGAAAAATTAATGAACCTCACTTTCTCGTTTATCTAACGAGTTACCACTTATTTATCAAATATTTGTGAACTAGTGCTATCGATGATTTTGTGAATGTTGATTTCTCTTTCAATGAGCGACTGCCGATGAGAATTCTACAACTGTTCGTTAGCCGCAAGTTTTGTCGCTCAAGTTTCGCGATACAAAAATATTATCGGCTCAATCGACTGGGTCTCTTATACTGCCAGTCGACATTCGCGATAGGGATGTGTATCGGGTAAACTTTCTATTAATTTCTTAAAAGCAATGCGAAAATTCTACCACATACATCAACCCCTTACACCAGGTTTCCATTATGTCAAACATTTGACGACGAAATATGACACGAAATGACAACACGTTGATATTTTATAATTTTGCATTGCAATGACACGATTTGCCACAAAATATGTCTTAATGAAAAACAGATATTACATAACTTTGTAAGGGGGTTCTGTATTTGTCTAACTGAACTGCTATGCTAGGTCATAACAGCTACTTTGCACATTTCAAAATTTCCATTGATTTCACAAAACTGGAGAATATATACGGTGACTCAAAGAACTGATCTCATGGTGATTTTTTTTATATTACATTATATTTGTATTGCTAAGTGGGTTTTGTAAATTTTTTATAAAACTCTAGTTCGTTCTATAACGAAAAGCATATATAGATATAAACAAAATTTGAAAGTTTTTACAAAATTTTTCCAAGTTCAAAAAAATTTCATAAAGTTTTTAAATTTTTTAATTATAGTTTTTTGAGCATGCAGTTTTGAAGACCATTTATTTTCAGCATTTTTTAATAATATTTTAAACTTTTGGTTTAAAGAACATTTTTCCAATTCTCGTTAAATTTTGTTACATTTTTGCACTGGCAGTTTCGCATGTCTTCTGCCCGATAGATGCGTTAAATGAAAAAAACAAAAATCTCAACATTTTTTTCTAAATTACACTAAATTTTTTGCTACTGCAGACTTGCACACTAAAATCAAATGAGCCACAAAACTGAATACCCAACAAATTTCTAAAAACTCTGATTAACAAGTTTCAAATTTTTGGTTGTCTTTTTATCTGCTAGCCAAATGACTTCGTTGCACATTTTCGTTTTTTAATCAATTGCTTTTGAGCTCAGTTTTTAGTTATTTTTCAACATATTGTATTACACTTCCTTCAATTCGTTTGCTTGTCGCAGCGTGTTGCATCTTCCACCTCCTGCCCACTGTTCTTCTTTTCCTCCGATGACAGCTGCCAATATTTTTCTTTTGTCAGTATGTATACATACATAGTATATATGTATATATATATTGGTATATACCAATTCATATTTAATGCGCTTCTAAGAAACCTGTTGGATGCGCAAGCTAATCCGTATTTATTTCAAGAAAACATTTGTGATTTCTTTTTGTAGATACTTCCATTCATTCTTCGATGGTGCTGTTGCAGCTGCTGATCACCTGAAAATATATTTTTTCAGGCTTCACTTCAGCAGCTTTCAGATTTATCCTATTCAGCAGCGTGGATAAGGTTCAATTGAGCACATACTTACATTAGCTGTTGTGTAAAATCATTCAATTAATTAATTTTATTCCATTGATTCCTTTTATTGCTTTTCATTCGATGTGTTTGCCAGAGAATTGCACCATGAGGGAATTTGGGTATTCACATATGTAGGTGTTTTGCTGGGAAAAAATATATTTTTTAGCTCAAGAGTTTGCTAGTTACCTACTGCAATTTTGTGAATTTCCAACTGTTGCCAAAAATATACACATATGTATACTATACATACATCAGACTGAGGTGGGTGTCGTCTACTGAAGAGATAGAGAGAGAGGTTCGCTTTGACGTAGCCTATTTACAATATTGGTATAGTATTATAAGTAGCTTTCATATGTGGTGTTTAATGCTTGTTACTTCTTTCTTCTCTGTTCCAAAAGTTATTGTATGAGAAACTCATTTTCTTAATGTTTAGGATTGCCATGCTGGTAACCAGATACGAACCAGTGACCGAATAGCTTTTTCTTCTTTTGTATGTAAAAAAAAACGGCATTGATATTTTTCAATATTGAAAAACCAACCTAAAAAGAACAGCTGCAATGGTATTCCAAATATAGTTTAAAAAACATGGGTTGTATGGTCTAAAAATCGAGAATCTTTTGGTTTTTATATTCGGAGTTATCACTGAATCAATCGTAGACCGAATTGTCGTGAAATCTACGAGTTTAATTGAAATAAAATTTAGCACAAAAAAACAAAAATTACTTTGTAGAATTGTGTAATCAATAAAATATAGTTAAAAATGATATACTTAGTTCGCAGTCCCTTCAGAAAACCAAACTTGTGTTCCTCCATCCCTTTGAGCCGCACTCGATTTGCGTACATCGATGGGAATTTAACGGATTATATCACTTGGTTTGGTTACTTTTGGAGAGACGGTGGAGATCAGGCTCGATAGGAAGCTGAGTTTGAATTTCTATATTGACAAAACTCTAAGCCAAGTGACACCATTCGGACATGGAGTCTAAACCCCAAGATTATACCGTGGCGGCCTTTGGAACTATGAGATTGTCTTCTAGTATGGCAGCAGCGGCCTAAACAGAGCTACAACTCCGAATATCTGGAGAAAATTTTCTCTTTTACAAGCCTCGCTCTCGAATCCTCAGGATCATACTAGGGTTGAGAATGTGTAGAAATTCTGACTTCATAACTGGCATATTGAACAAAACGCTTTATTGAGAATAAATTTTAATGTGAAAAAATTTTCATAAAACAAAATGACATCAATCCTAAAACTAGTTGATTCTAAAAACATAAGTAAATGTATAGCAAGTTGTTATTTGCTACAGTATCACATTGAAATAGATAGATATATTTTTCAACACCCTTCCTCAATGTGAGACTGTTTACATTAAACTTTTTCTATTATTTAATTTAAACTCATTAATTTCACAAAATGACAGTGCTTTGTTTTCGACAGATTTTTTGTTAGAACATCCGCTATCATATTTTCAGTTGGAAGATATTTTATTTCCACATCGCCATTCTGAACAACCTCTCGGACGAAGTGATGCCTGATATCAATGTGCTTTGATCTTGCATGATAAACTGGATTCTTTGCCAGATTTTGGGCGCTAAGATTGTCGTCATACAGGACAATAGGTGTATCAGCTTTACCACAGCCAATTTCAATCATTAGACGTCTCAAATGCAATGCTTCCTTCGCTGCTGATGATAATGCCATGTATTCGGCCTCCGTGCTGCTTAATGCCACGCATCCTTGCTTCTCCGACTTCCACGAAATGGGTCCACCAGCCAGGAAAAACACATATCCAGTATAAGATCTGCGATTGCTTATATCGCTACCCCAATCTGCGTCTACGAAACCTTCAAGCGCCTGTCCACATGCACGGTAGTTCAACTTTAAATCTTTTGTAGCTGCTAGATACCGCATTATATGCTTCACACCTGTGACATGTTCACTATGTGGATTGTTATTTCTTTGTGCCAACTTCACAACCGAGTGGTAGATATCAGGTCTTGAAATTAAAGCTAGCCACATTAACTCTCCGATTGCTGACTGATATGTCATGGGATCTTCAATCACACATTTTTCACTTTCGCAAGCTACTTGAAATCCTTTGTCTAATGGAGTTGTGGAAACTCTACACTGCTCCATGCTGTGGCGTTGTAACATATCTTTGATATAAAGGGACTGGTTCATCGATATGTTGCCTATATCGCCATCGCGCTGAATTTGCATACCCAAAAACATCTGCAACGGGCCCTTATCAACGCATTCAAATTTTGTCGAAATCAGTGATTTGATTCGTATCAAATCTGTCTCCTTTTGGCACGCTATAAGTATGTCATCTACATAAATTAGTACCAAACAAAGGTTACCTTTTATATCCTGCTTATACAAGCATGGCTCATTCTGACACTGAATGAAACCAATTTCACTTAGTGCTGCATTCAGTTTGAAGTTCCACTCCCTTCCAGCTTGTTTCAAGCCATATATTGCTTTGTTGAGCCTCAATACTTTTTCGCCATTGGTCTTTTCTACATATCCCTCTGGCTGCTTCATATACACTACATCTTTTAACTCGCTGTTTAGATAAGCCGTGCACACGTCCATTTGATGTAAGTATAGCTTCAGCTCAACAGACAGGGCAAGAACCAGACGTATCGTTTCATACCGACACACCGGTGAAAACGTTTCTTTATAATTTACGCCAAACTTCTGCGCACATCCCTTGGCTACCAAACGAGCTCTATAGCGTTCAACAGCGCCAGCTTTGTTCCTCTTGACTGTATAAACCCATTTGCAACCAATTACCTGCTGGCCCTTAGGTAAGTCTGTCTGCGTCCACGTACCATTTGCCACCAGTGCCTTATATTCTGCGTCCATGGCTGTCTGCCAATACGAAGCATGCTTACTGCTCCTTGCTTCCTTAAACGTTTGCGGCAACGGTATCTCTTCCGCTTGTACTGCGTGTATTACATTGTAGCTCTTCTTCGGACGCCCTGGCATTCCGGTTCGAATCAGTTTTGGCCTACCGGGTCCGATCTTCAAAACCTGTTTCTGCTCCAGGTCTGATTCTTCTGCACTAGCATATTCATCGCTCCCCATATCGTTGTCGCTGAACGTATCTTTTTGCTGCTTATCATTATCAATACTTGAAATAAGCTTCACTGTATCACGCACCGATGCATCAGCTGGTGAGTTTTCTGGTAATAAATCAAACACGATCTGGTCATCAAGATGAGCTTCGTCGAAACGTTCATCAAATAAAACATCACGTTTTTCGACAATCTGATGTTTTTCCTTGTCATAGAGCCTGTACGCTTTTGATACCAATGAGTACCCTACCAGGCGATACTCTTTTCCTCTCGCCTGAAATTTACTGTGACGTGTCTTGTCCAAACCAATTGCCACTGACCCGAATGTACGCATATTCTGCACATTGGGTTTTCTGCCAGTCCACGCTTCAAACGGTGTCATACCAACCAAGGCTGCTGTTGGTGATCTGTTGCGAATATAACACGCTGTCTGCAATGCCTCTGCCCAAAGAAACTCAGGCATATTAGAATGCACAAGCATACTTCTTGCCATCTCAACAAGAGTGCGATTTGCTCGTTCTGCGACCCCGTTCTGTTGAGGACTGTACGGCACCGTAAGTTGACGAACTATACCATTTTTCTTCAAAAAATTGTCAAACTGCTTATTGATGTACTCCCGACCATTGTCACTACGTAATGCTTTAATTTTGTGTCCAGTCTGACGCTCTACTATAGTTTTGAACGCCACAAATTTTTCAAAGACTTCGTCTTTTGACTTAAGAAAAAATGTGAAAATGCGTCGAGACATATCATCTATGAAAGTTAAGAAATAAGCCGAACCACCAAGAGAACGCTTCTCAAACGGGCCACATACGTCAGTATGTATCAACTCCAACAACTGCTTTGCCCGATTTTCCGATGCTGATGGGAACGGCTGAGTATGTATCTTGCTCTTCATGCACGTCCGACATGGCACCTTGTCTGAAAAATCCACATTTTCTATACCCCGCAACATAATACTTTTCGCGAGATTCATAAGACTGCCATAATTTAAATGACCATATCTGTTATGCCACAATGCTGCACTGCATTGAGTTGCACCAAAACATTTGTTGCTTCTGCTCTCAAACACAAATAGCTTGTTTTGCTTCTCTGCTTTCAAAATCTGCTTGCCTTTCTGGCTCACAATGGCATATTTATTGTTGAAACTTACTGTACAACCGCGTTCTACAGCTCGACTAACTGAAACAAAGTTCCCCTTCATTCCTGGGACATGCAAAACATTCTCCAATTTCAGTTCACACAAATCGGTTTGAAGTATGACGTCACCTCTGCCTGCCGCACGTATAACGTTATTGTCAGCTAATACAACATCCTCTTCCTGGGAAACATAATTCGTGAAAATATTACGCACGCAGCTCATATGTGCTGTTGCGCCGCTATCCAGACACCAGCTTGAAACTTCTAGATCCCCCACATCTGCTGCTGCTAGGACTGTAAAAGATCGTTGCGGTTGCTGCGGCTTGTTCGATGTTTCTTTTACTTTATTTTTGCATTGATTTCTATAGTGACCATGCTGCCCGCATCTATAACATTCAATATCTTTCTTATCTACATTCTTTTTCCGTACCGACTTTGTATTTGCATGAAACGCCTGTTGTTCGTTACAATGTGCACCTTTGGATTCTGCGCCTCTGCGCTCTCCTTCTTCCAGTAGCTTAATTTTTAACACATCTAAAGTAGGTAAACTGTCTCGTGTTTCCATAGCTATTACAAAGTTCTCGTACTGCTTAGGCAAGCTTGACAACAATATTATAACTGCTAGCTCCTCGCTTAGCTTAATCTCTACCTCTGATAGCTTGTCTATCGTTGAACAAAATTTATTTATATAGCTACACATAGCGTCACCTTCTATCATCCGCAAACCAAGCAATTGCTTATAAAGTGAGACCTTTCTTACCGGTCCACTGGGTTGATGCACATCTTTGAGCTTTTTCCAGGCATTTGATGCAGGCGTGCAGTTCTTCAGGTAGCACAACTGCGACGATTTTACGCTTAACGTAATCATTGCCAATGCTTTTTCATCGAGAGCATCCCATCTAGCACCTTCAGCTGCTGTCCGCTGTCCGTCCATCACCTTCCACGCCTCTGCATGCACCAACACGCTGCGCATTTGAATGCTCCAGGAATCATAATTTCCTTCATCCAATTTCTTAATCTGGTACATGGAACTCATGGTGATCGCACACTAAGCTGCCTTACTCTCAAGTTACCGACAAAAAACAAATCTTAAAGCCACAGGACCGTCGTGTCTGGGCCCATAACCTATTGAACAAAACGCTTTATTGAGAATAAATTTTAATGTGAAAAAATTTTCATAAAACAAAATGACATCAATCCTAAAACTAGTTGATTCTAAAAACATAAGTAAATGTATAGCAAGTTGTTATTTGCTACAGTATCACATTGAAATAGATAGATATATTTTTCAACATGGCAAATACTGTCTTCGCAGTTAGTTTCTTGCCGAAATTTCTGGTCTAGACGTTTGATCAAACGGCATTCCCCATCTTCACTCCAGATCTATACATTGTTACACTGAACGATAAAGCCAAATAGCCCGCTGTCCTTCAGGCCGAGTTCGTGGCAATCTCGACCAGCGTCAGGTCTGGACTTCAAAAAAAAAAAAATCGAAGCCACTTTCGTAACTCTACTTTCAGACAGCTAAGCGCTCGTTAGAGTCCTCTCTCAGTGAATGCTTACGTTGAAGCTGGTCAAGAAGTTTTATAATACCCTACCCTCCAACATCTGTCATCTAGAAATGCAGCTGCCCTTTGCTGGATATCTTGGAAGGTTTGAACCGAATATAACTAGATTGCCGGCGGGAGCGCAAGAAAACAAACAGACTTAATGCAACCTAAAAACAACTAGAGCGAAGTAAGTACTAGGGAACTGTTGGATCTGATACAGTGTAGGCTTTCGACGTATTACATTACTTGGTAGGCCCGATATCAGACTTCTTACCAGTTACCCAGCCGGTCACCGCATTTCATATGCATCGGCTGGGCTGTTTACTGAAACAAAATGCCGTTTATGCCTTGATAATCATAAAATATCGGAGAATATCTTTTGTACCTGTCCATTCTTAGCCTAATTGAGAGTGAGGTATAGACGATCCCTAAAGTTTTGGGAATTCGCCAGCCAAGCACCTTCTATCCACTATTAAGAAAACTGAAGTCATCCTGGAAAACCTGAATCAAGGGCATCCTTTAGGAAAATCTCGAAATACTTATTCGTCTCTGTTCCAAGAAGATCTGAGTTGATGGAGATGCAGTGAATGAGTTGTGGTCATATTAGTTTTGATGCCTGGCTAGTTGGCACTGTGGTCTGATCTGGATTCACGAGCACACCTGAATTTGTTTTTGGTTATGGGAGAGCTATCATACTAAAGGCGATCTCTATTGTTCTAAATTCTTACTGATTTAGCTTATAGTTCTGGATCAGTGATGTCTTCAAAATATACGACATTTTCGATTATTGTGCAAAATTCGAAAAACTAAATAAGTTATGTTATGAAGAAGGGGAAAAAGGTTTAACAGATAAACAGCGATCGGGTGATTGGGATTCGGCGAATACCTAAACTAAAAATGCTACTTCATTTAGCAACATAACGACATCTGCCCCATCCAAGGAGAATATGCAGAATTTGACAACCATTGAGTAGCTAAAGTGGTGACAGTTGATGTAACTGTGTACCATACGGATCATACTGCGAAGAGCTAATAAAATCGATATACTCGTACATTACTCACATGTAAAATTTAAACCGAAACATATGTACATTTGCGGCTGCTATGAAAACAAAACTCTAAAAGAGTTTATTTCAGTTAATGTCTGGCGTGGAATTGTGATTGGTTAGGTTACGAAATATAATGGGAGAAATTAACACCACGACCTATACTAATTTGCCTAATGATGCTTGCAACAGTTGCAACATGGGAAAACAATTGAGATAGCTTTGTACATATATGCAGCTTCAATGAATCAACTAGAACAGCTATGTAAATTTTGAATTGTGGTTGCGAGCATATACGAGTACTATGTATGTCGTAAGCGATGAAGTACAGAGACTGAGAGTTGCTAGGTTGTGTGAACTCCCTGGCATTCATTTCAAAGAAACTTGCAGTGAAAATTGAAACAACGCCATAAAGGGACTGGTTCTACATTTAAAGTTTTATTGCAATGTTCGAATTAATCCAAAGGGATGAAAAGTAAGTTAGTTTGAGGCGCTAAATAAGTTAGTTTAGTATTAACTGAAATCACATCCAATAGGCTAGCAATAGTCCTAAAGTAGAATAGGGCCAGTCTGATTTTCTGCTGGGTTCAGGTATAATTGATTGATGCAATATCAAGCATGCATTTTAGTTCTTTCAAAAATATTCTGATTTGTATTCAAAGCCGCTTTTTCGGGACTTTTTTCCTTCCTCTTGGCTAGTGAGCTTTTGATTTGTTAGGCCCAACCCTAAATTGCCGCATCAATCGTTAACGAACTGTGAAAATTTCTCATGCCCACAAAATTTGTATGGGACAAATCAAAACAACGCGGCACTAGTTCAGTTTCAATTTTGACAACGCATTACGTCCTGAAATTGAGCGCGAAAGAGAGAAGTGAAAAAGAAAGAAAATAAAAATCAGAGAGAGGAAAAAGCAAATAAAATAAAACATCAAGTAATGAACTTCGAGAGAATGAGAAAACGTAAAAAATTTGACCCGGTTGTTTGGGTATAGGTTGGGGTTAGAAAACGCAACGCATGTCGCCCCAATTTAAGTACCATACAGGGTACGAAATACATGCATGATTTGACAAATTCCAACAACATAGTGGGGCTTTGACGTAAAAAAAATTTTGTGGTTTCGGACGAGATTGTTTTAAGAACTAAAATTCAATACAATAATTGTTATCTGTTTAACTCAGCTCATCCTTTTTGCTGACGCTAACTACGACCAACTGACCAATAAGTCGTGTTAGTTCATTTTTGAATAGCATCAAAAGGTACTAGCGGGCAACTCTGCTGGAATATGAGAAAAGAAGAAAAGAGAAAGAGAGAGCAAGCAGTTAGCTAACACGATTCTATGGAACAGATCAAATTCTCGTGAATTCCTACGTCTAAGTATCCGTCTACCGAAAAATTTTGCGCTGCTTTTTATTTATATGGTGCTACGCATTGTGAATGAATACAAATGAGAAGTCTTCTAAATTCAAAATGGCGGTGGCTGATATTCAATGTCACAAATAGCCAATATTAAGTGTCAAACATAGAAATTCGCTTAGTGAATGACACAAGAATACTGAGGGTTACTACATCAGGTGATCTCAGCTGTGCCGAATTTTGACGTCTATGGGCTAAGATTTTTCACTTGTATTTATTCAAAATAGTGCTATGGTAAGATAGGTTGTATCAGCTGACATGTTCTCCGTTTTTACGTCGGTGAATATAACTGACAGCTGAGTTTTTTTTATGGAGAACGGCAGATTGGCAACACATACTCTGGCGGAACTAAATTCAAAAGGCCAACTATCAAAATGTGTCACAGATAACATGATACAAAACTCTCTCATTTCCAGCTGAGAGCAAGGGATTTATCGCGTGTTTTGGCTGGCAACAAAGCCAAATGAATCCCTCGATGAACAGCTGACATGCAAAATGGCGAGAAACTGGAAACATATCCGCGAATAACGACGGGCTAACTAACTGCGTCACAAATTTATTTATAAAATTTTACGAACAATAATACATTTTTGAGACAAAAGTATCAGAACGGAGTAGATTGCTTATTATTTTATTCAAATCAATTTATTAAATGCATTGCCCAGGAGCAGCTTAAAAAAATGGATTCTAAAAAAACTGGGACAGTCGATTTGAGGCGTTTTTTTCACTATCGAAATCACTCGGCATATATAGGAACAGGTAGTAATCACTGGATGCATAAGAAACTTCCAACAGGCATCTGGCGAATCACTATCGATGTGTGCGACTATACAGCCTTATTTAAATGGTTACAAACTAGTTGTTGTGCAATGTTTAGCTTTAGTGCAATCGAAATAGAGCTTACTCGACTCGACGATCTCCATTATTTGGTCGATATTTTCGACAATTGGCCTTCCAGAGCGTAGTGCATCTTTGATATCAAAATTACCGGAAGGGCATCGACGAAACCAAACACGTGATGGGCTGTTACAGCATCAGGACCATAAACACTATTCACATTTTCAGCCGCCTGGTCTGCGTTTTCGCCCCTATCGAAGAAAAACTGTAAAATATGAAGTATTTTCTATTTGCTGGTGTCAATCTTTGACGCATGCTCAAACTGTACTGAGCCAAGCAATCACAAAACTGCCTGAGCAGGTTTTTTGCAACAAAATGTTATCTTTCCATATAGCGTAATTCGATCGCAGTTATACAACGCGAGATACAGATTACTAAATTCGTCTATTGGAAAAATAATGGATTCTTTTTACTAGACCAGTATTTCGTTACACTGAATTTATATGAGCATATCCTTTTAAGATATTTGTTAGTTTATTGATAATATTATTACAGTGAAAGCTCGCTAATCCGGATCAATGATTGCAAGCCCCTATCCGGATTAACGATTTTTCCGGATTAGTGGATGTGCCTTAAAAATTGAAATTAGACATCTACCAGTAGAAAAAATACCAATAAAAGAATTTTCATCATTATAAATTAAATAAAAATGATTATTCACGAAAAAAAGCAAAAAAAAAGAACAATGCTTATGTTTGTTGTTATACATGTATGAATTCAATAATACAATGATTTGGTGTAAATCTTATTTTAAAAAGCTTAGGATACTGCTTCTAAAGCTTGATTTCGCATATCTTTTAGTAAAAGGATGTGTTCAATAGCTAAATCACGCTCCTTAGCCCATTTTATGCAAGTGTTAAAGCTCTGCACAGCCTCACTATTTGTTGTACGTGGTGTATCAGGAATGCTAACAGTTTCTTCCTCTTCGGAGGATAATGTACAGTACAAATTTTCGTTCGGACTCATTAACCCATTCATGGACATCATTCATGGACAATGAACCGTTTTCATTAACGTTGTTGTTGAACATTTCTAACATTAATACTAAATCATCGCTTCTGTCTACATTTGTGGCATCAGCATTATTAGTGAAGGCAACTGACAAAGGAAGATTATCCTCCGATGCCCATCTTTGCGATTGAATATTCTTCCAACACGATTTTATGATATCATTGGACACTTTGTCCCAAGATCGTACGAGGATTTCACACGCCTCTTTTAAAGAGAATTGTTTTAAAAACGCATCGCTATCAGTAAATTCCGAATTGACTAATTCATATAAAATGTCTTTTTTGTAATACAGCTTGGTTAACCTTATAGCATTTTGATCCATAGGTTGAATAATGCTTGTGCAGTTCGGCGGCATAAAAATTATTTTGTAGTGCCCGCACTCAGACACAAGTGATCCAGCATGACACCTAGCATTGTCCACAATAAGTATAGCTTTGTGTGGAAGGTTATTTTCAGTTTGGAATGACTTTACTTGTGGTATGTATGATTTAAAAAACCATTCAGAAAAAATAAAGGATGTCATCCAAGCATTTTTGGATGAATAGTATTCTATAGGTGCATTGTTTTTAAATGATCTAGGGTTTTTAGCTTTACCTATAACTGCTATATTTAATTTATGGGTACCCGATCTACATATTAGCGCAAACCAGAAATGTGACCCTTTCCTTGCTCATTTTTCTCCCTGGAGCACTCTTTTCTTTGGCGTGCACCAAAGTTTTGGCAGGAAACATTTTCCAAAAAAGCGCAGATTCGTCTGCGTTATAAATCTGGCAGTCTACCAATTCCTCAGCTTCAACCATATCATACATTTTTTTTTGGAAATCTGGCACTAGATCTGGTCTACTAGACAAAGACTCTCCACAAATTTTGCGACTGCGAACACAATATCTTTTTTTAAACTTTTGCAGCCATCCTTCGCTTGCTTTAAACTCTTTGTCGGTACCATACATTTTTTCAAACAGCGCTTTTCCTTTCTGACGCAATATCTCGCTGGAAATAGTTTGGTGCCGAGCACGTTGCTGTTCAAACCACTCGTATAATTTTTCCTCAAACTCTTTGTATTCGCCTGTTTTGAGGGTTTTTCTATTTTTAAGCAGACCAACATTTGAATTTTCTGTGAATCTATAAAAACAAAATGAAAATGAGACTAACTACAACACGCAATCACAAAAATAATAATTACCGCTTTATGTTAGCAGCATTCTTTTTTATATCAGAAATTGTAGATGTACCAACTCCATAAATAGATGCTAAATGTTTTCCACTTTTCCCTTTATTTAATTCTGATAAAATTTTTAATTTATCTTGTAAACATAATGTCTTATGTGCACGTTTATTCGACATGTTATTTGTATTCAATGATACTAAGCGCACTGTTCACTGTCACAAACTGTATGGAATAGTAAATTGCATCAACAGAGAATACGCATTACTCCACATCATCAATATACATACATATGTATTACACGAAAGACAGTTTACCGTTAGCTGTAAAATTCCATTCAAAACAATAACTGAGTACAAGAGAGAAAGAACAACATTGAGTCGAACAAAAAATAAACAAACTTAAAAATCCGGATTACAGAATTGCAATTAATACGGACTATAGAGTAGCCCATGCCTAGAAATTTCGATCCGGACCAATGGATAATCCGGACTAACGGCGTCCGGATTAGTGAGCTTTCACTGTATATACATATCTAAGTATTTCATTCAAATTGTTTCTCTCTTGCTTTGTCATTTTATAGAAATAAAAAATTTTAATTTTTGAAGTTTTTAATTTAGTTGAATTAATTGTTTTGTTTTGCGTTATTTTGTTTTCTCCTTTTTATTTTGGTTGGACAACTTTTCCTTTGCTCTTTTTATTGATATACGGCTTAGGTCAATTATAACTTTATATTTGTTACTTTACTTACATATACATATACACAGGTGTTATTAAGGGAAACCGAGCTCCTTCGTTAACGCGCCTTTCTCCTACCACGATGGTTGTGTGGGAAGTGCGAAAAAACCCCACAGAAATTTCAAACCGTCTCAGTGTTAATTTTAAGGCTAGTGACAGCAATGGAAAATTTTATAAAAAATGTACCTTTTGACAGCGTTCACAGGTACAATAAAACAACTCTGAATCCAATAAATTCAAATCAGGTGTTTTCTAACTAAACAAAATGAGCGGATTTTCTCCCATGAATGCTTGACTTGTCCCGCCTTGCATCCTTCTCCATTACGAACGTACAAGTGCTCATGCTGTAGAGCCTATAAACCTCATTTTTCTATTTTCTTAAAGTACTGCCGGTCATGTCCACAGACAAGCAGGCATCACTTAGTTCAGTAGAATCCAACCACCTGGCTAAGCCAATGCTTCCGGATGTCCACTGTTCTGGCACTGCGATTCGACAGATAGACCTGCTGTGCGTAGATAATTTTATGAAATTTTATTCATGCACTTTTCAAACCGTTGTGCTGGGTTAACATTTTGTTTTGTGAGTTTTGTGCAGCCACAGGTTAATGGCGCAACAATGGCGTTCCATTAGTAGATAGAGAGAAGTTGACTAGATTCACTAGATTTTCTTATTAATAGTTTTTCGCTCTAACTTAGAGCTCCCGCTAGGTTTAGTTACGCCCAAAACTGTTGCAGCTCGTTCTTCGTTTTCTAACGCTCCTTTGACGTATTCACATAGGGAGCTATCTACGTATGTACATTTGTATTTTTTGTATACCAAAATGCAACTACATATAATTTGTTTTTTTACTTATAAGTATAAACCGACTTGTGAGTTTACAAAAGTACACACCGGACGGCACAGGCATACCTGTTGGCAAGCTGCACAACTGGGCATAACAACAGATTTAATTCCTGGAATTTCATCAAGGTGCAACGCTTGGCAATAAGAAACAAAAAGAAAACGCTCTGTGTAGACTTCGTTACCTGCTTGTTGAACCGATGAAGCGCTGCAACCGTTAATGATAAAATCAACTGCTTTATTTTGTAAACGTAGTAAACACAAACATATGTATATGTACCTACAGTTATGTGAAAAAAATAGGTACTTGTCTTAGGCAGCCGTTTAGTTACATTAGTTACAATTTGACTCAAAAAGCGAGGAACGGAATTCAACCAAATTTAGGCAGAAAATTCTTTAGACATCAGGCACGGACATAGGCTATATTTTAATCCGTTAGGTTGCGCATGAGTCGAGATATTCAGAAAATCTGTACTTATGACCCGATTTTGATCTCACTAGAAAGGTATGGTGCTCGCGCTACTCTATGAAAAATATATGCGCTAGGTGGCGCTAGAGGCGAGTTATTCGGAAAATCTGTATTTATTATCCGATTTTGATGAAATTCAAAACGTATAGTGAAGATGCGACAAGTAATACTTCCATCAATAAATCAATTCGATAGCTCTGTAGTCGACATTTCCAGAAAACCGTTCAAACCAAAAGCCAATCATTTCAAATCGAAGTTAATCCACATCACTAACTAAATCTGTCTACACCGCGGTTTGTGGTTTACACTTCATATAAGGTGGTAGAGCAATTACAAATACAAGAAAATCATGTATTAAAATTAAAAATAAAAATAAAAGTTATATAAAAAACCAATGCAAATCGTTATCAACTTGGGACTTATAGTTTGTTCTACTAAAATTGCTTGTTATATATAAGTAATGAGCTAGGCTTTTATAAAAAAGTAGCGAACATAAAATAAACAACAGAGGAATAACCAAAAGTGGTCAAAATGTTAAGCCCCTAAATTTTTTCACATAACTGTAGATATCCACAAACTTTCCGTGCGGTTTCTTTTTTACTTTTATTGTTACATTTCTTGCTCAATTTGTTATTGTTATTAGTATCGTCAGTTTGGTCTTTTATTTTCTTTCATATCTCCGCTTTGTGATGCGCGTGAGAGATAATTTCCACGGCTAACAAACATCATTAACTTTGGCTGGTTGTATGTTGTTCTTGTTTTCGTTTCATTTCTGATGTTCAGTTCGTTTTTTTTTTGTTGTTGCATAAGTAGTTAATGATTTTTCAACTTCAGCTTCAAAGTTTTGCTGAGGCTATCAGATGACTTGTGGGTACATTAAGGGTGTTCACATTTTTGAAGTTGTTTTGCTATTTTTTGAGGCTTTACCCTGAAGCTATTTATTTTCTTATATTTTATTCTATTTAAAAAAAAAATAAATAAAAAAGTAATGAATTAATTGTTTTTTTTTTTTTTTAATTCAGGTATGATTACTTCGGTAGAGCCGAAGACAGCGCTTTCTTTGCTTGTTTTATATTTCATGTAAAAGCTCAATTAGGCGTGGTCAAAAATATGGAATTTTTTTTTGAAAAATAGTGAATTAATTCTTCGATATTTTAACCTCGATATATTAATGTTCGATATTTAAGTATTTTTTAGAATATTTGGACGGAGGTCGTAATTATTAATAAATTTTACAATTCCGTGGGGAAAATGCGTCATATTTTTGTGTTTTATTTTGTATGAAAAAAAAAATTAGTAATATATATCCAATTATCTATATTTTTTCGAAAACATCATAATAATGAAATATGAAATTTGTTATTTTTTTAAGGTCTTTATAAGCCCAGTCCTCGTAAATCCTCATGTTTTTCGAAATATTTCAACGGAGATCTTAAAAAATAACAAATTTTATAATTTCAGGTGAAAGCTGGCAATTTTTTGGAGAGGCACCCTAATGTACAACTGAATATTTTTCTACATTCATATGTTGAGCGCAAATTATTTTAAATAAATTTTTTCAGTACACAAATACATAAAATTTAATACGAACTATGCTCAGGTATTGGACGAACCAACGATGTGAATCATAAACCTATTTACTCCACCTTTTAACAAATCCTTGCAACTGCCAAATTATTACTAGAATTAAGGAAAAACCAAAATGCGCTTTAGCAGAAAATAGTAACCACTTTAAATTTTCCCATATAAAACTGAACACCCCTAATGCACATACATGCAGACATAAGTATTGTGGTATATAGTATATAGTGTGCACGTAAATCGTGTGTGCTTTAATGGTATATTCTTTTATTGTTATTCATAGTTTGATGCAAAAAGTGATAAATAACTTCTTGTTCATTCTTATGTTCTTTATTTTTAAACGAGTGTACTCAAAAGTGAGCCTATGGATTTTAGTACTTTTAATACATGTTTGTCAAATTACGTCTAGCAAGTTTACTATTTTACTGACTATAAATACTTTCCCATTATTCTTAGTATAGCAATTTTAACCAAGATTTCTCAAAATAGCCAATAAAAAAATAAAAAGCAGAACATATTATTTTTTTATTATGTGTAAAAGATCGACTCTCTTATTGTTTTCTAAAAAGCGGATATACTTGAAATTTGTCAATGCCCACCGCACTTCCTGTTTCCTTAGCAACCCATATCAACCATTAATATCGCTTTACCAATCAACGTTCCATGATGTTTAGTATTCACCACAGTTAATAGTCACGCAGGCGCACTTGTCGTTTTATATGCATCTACCGATCAGAACAAAAACTTTCACAAAGCTAAACAAAAAAGCTAGCTTCATATCACAGGTTAATCCAACTACATATGTATCTACTAATAAAACACAAAATGACCGGAAATTTACGACATTGTTGTGGTTAAAGTTTTTCAGCCAGATCGATGTGTTTGTTATGTTAATGTGTAATGCTATAAAATGCATATCATTGTTTTTGTAATTAAGTGTAAAATTAAAATCATTAAAATTAACACCTCCCAACTAACATTTACTTTTGAGTTACATTTGAATTGAATTTTTTATCCATTCTTCATTATAGAGTAATTTTATTGAGCTGGGGTTTTTATTAGGGAATATTTTGAAAAATCCACAATTTTTCAAAGTGGTAGAAGTGATAGCTGCTATTTCGTAGATTACAAAATCTCTGCGTTAGACTTCTTTCTTTCTAGACCCTAATCATCACCCGTGCATCTATTAATGATATCGCACTGCTTCTAAAATGGCAATGATAGTAAAATAAAAAAATTAAAAAGTATTTTCATTCGTTTTAGCAGTTTGGTTCAAGAACTACAAGATCAAAATCTTGCCATGTTTCCAGTTGCCTCTTTTTCATTGAAAAAATTTAAGAGGAGTCTAAAGTTCGATTGAAACCAAACTTTAAATACCGGGAGTTTGTTTTTATTTTAAATAAACTTTAATTGCACCAAGCAATAAAACCAGCTAATAAAATACTCGTAATTTTGATAGCCTAAACAACTTTTATTTATTTAAATAAAAACAAAAAATGTATTTAGAAAATAACGCACATGAGCATAGGGCATAATTTTTGTCCTATTTCTGATATTATGTTCAGTGATTTGAAATGAAAAGCATGTACCAAATTTGGTAAATTGATAAAGCATTTTCGGAGATACTATATGTATGTACTTATGAGGCACGCCCGTTTTCTAAAGTTTTTGATTCCACATATCTCCAACAGAACAAAACACCATTGTGTTAGTGAAAGCTTTCTATCACTTTCTTTCCCTATAAAGTGAACCACCGAATGCGCTTTATATAGCGCAGAAAGACGAGAATTTTCGCTGAAGTTAGGGTAGCTAACCAATTCAAAAATCACTTATTAAATAATTGGTTATGCGTCCAATGCACTCAACTTCCTCCTCGTTCCTGCAGCTATGACAAAGATCGTTGATTTTTTACCCCAGCAACTTTTCATGTGTGCCCATGACGCTATGGCCATTTATTACTTCGACTATTTGTCTGAAGGGAAGCGGTCAGGGTGACTGAGGATTTTGGATCGCTTTGCGTCAACCTTTGGTCAAACTTGTGTGCTTATTTGATAGGCGGGTTCAATGTCACACGTGGTGCTTACCTGCTCGGTCAGTTCAGCCCTTAAACTAGTTTGCAGGAGGCTAGAGCTATGCCCACGCCTTGAGAAGAATTGGCCATGGATATTTCCATCGCTATCCTTGCATGCTCATAGAGTTTCCGGGAATGCCTCTGTAGCCGAAGACCCATTCAACTATCACGAAGTATTTGAATGCGAGCAGGTTGAGAGCTCTTCTGTATTCCATAAATAATTTTAGAGATTTAATAGCAGTTCAGCTGTTGGATGATATACAGACAGACCGCTCTGGAGGGAGGACATTGTAAGCCGTCGAGCCGTCTCCATTACGCCATTTAGATCTGCCCAGAAAACAGCATTTTGGCAAGCGAAGTTGTGAGTCCATTGGAATGAATTTCGCTATCCACTCTTCCCACCGGCTTGGAGCCATATGTATAGATAGCCGTCGACTCTGGTTTGGTGGCATTCGTGCCTTCCCATTCATTCCTCTCTGGGGCTCTTATGGAGAACTTCTTGTTCACGCAGAGTAGAGGAGTTGAATATTCTAGATTTCTTATATTATTCAGCATATTCCCGGGACATTTGCGTGTTCGAATCTGAGTTCCTTCCATGGTTGGATCTCATCTAGTCTACTATAGGACTACAGCCGGCCAAAGTGATTCATCGCTGGAAGGCTTAAAGTTAACTCCAGAGATTTGGAGGGTGTAGAGCGTGAAAGCCGCCCGCTTGGCTCTGGACTGAGTCTTGTATAGCGCCAGCCACCAGACGGTGACTGTGTAGTAGACTCTGTAGTAGTATCCCGGCTGTGTCAAATTTCCTGTCAAAACTAAATCTACAGTAGTCAACAGAGTGCGTCCCACCCCATTTAGTGAGTGTGGTTTTATAAAACGCTGATGGACTCTATGACGGGATTTCTAGCTGTTTAGATTTCGATTTTTCTCTACCAATTATTAATTATTCCTTAAAAAACTTGATTTGGTTTAATTTAAAAAAGTTTATTAACTATTGGTCTTGAGCTCAAACATCAAATATATTATATCCCATATCCTAGCAGATTGTCCACTTTTCCAATCCAATAGAACCAAATTCTTTGAAGGCAACAATCCTTTAACTTTCTTGTCCACTCCAAACACAGGTAATGTAAAGAAAATCGTAGCATATCTCAAATCCACCCGGCTGTACTATAAAATTTAATTTATTTCTCTCCTTACATAAAATTTAATGTATTACGCGAGCTGAAGGTCTTTGCTACCATTGCTCCTATCTTACTACTAGCCTATAATTTTAATTATAAGTTAGTCATGTATAATAATAATAATATTATATTATTATTTAGTTCTTAACATTAGAAACGCACTATTTTACATTAAATAAATGGGACCAAACTGATTTTTAACGCATGTTTCTCAAAGTTGAACAAATTACTATATTTTGCTTGGTGGGTGTAATTAATGCACTTTGCACTTGCCGCCTGTCTCCGCTACTACATACACTTGTTTGTATGAGTGTTTGTTTGAAACTTGTTTTCAGAAAAGACCAGCGTTATGGGCTTTTAATTTTTTAATGCTCAAAAATAGCCAGAGAGAGGTATACAATGCATTGTACACTCGAAGCAAAACAGTAACTTTTTCGATGATTAAAAGGGTTAAGGTTGTTGATTGATAGACATTTTATTAGCTCTTTGTTTTTTTTGTTGCGTTTTTGTTGTTATTTATAGCTACTCTTTTTGGTGCAATTCAAAATTCGGTTGAATATAACGGAAAATGATAATGGGAACGGACGTACGCTCGCTCAGACGGTGGTGCATATTGATAAGTTGCATATTTGAGTTTACACAGCAGGCAGACAGCAGACAACAAAGCAGCCACAGTATTTTAGTTGATTACACGAATATTTATATTTATTTTGAGTAAACATAAAAATGCATAAATATGTAGTTATCATATGTAAATGTGCCACTATTTGCTTATATAATGTCTACCCAATCATTACATCATTAACTATTGGGTTTAGTTAAAAAACAAAAAAATAACAGACTTGTATTCAAGTGATTAGTAACTTTTAAACTAATATTATAGTAGTTTGAAATACATTTACCCAAAACTTTAGCTATCACAATTAAATGCATTATGCGCCCCTTTGCTAAACCAGCACCTGCTGTTGTAACCGCCGACACTTATGGCTTTTATTAAAGGATATTCGAATACTTTGCCTACATGTGTAAATTGATGAGTGTGCCTTCCGGTCACGTTCATGTCATTATAATGCATTTAAGAAATTCAAAAGAAAAATACATTTTTCTTCAGAGACAACCAACCACTCTTGGCTGGCTGGTGAAATTTATTGCGCCAGACAGTTTGTCCAACGCATTGCCGGGAATCGTGTAGTAGCTCAAAAAGAAAATAAGAAAGAAAATAAAAAATATCTACGGAAGAAGTGGAAGCGCACTTTGCAAAAATTCCATTTCAGCAGTAAAAAAATTACGTTTGAATGCCACTGAAATTGGTACACCAGGTGATATTGCAATGCATGCTACGCACACACAAATATACTGCCGCATGAATGCTTGCCGAGCAATACATGCAATTCTTTTTTTTTTATTTAAGAAAGGTATTTTTCAAATATTTCAAATTCTTGCCATTCACCAACTACTGCCTGCTGCCATTCATTCAATAACTACATAGTTGTAGAGAGTATTTTCATCCACATGTGAGGGGTTTGACAGTACATACAGTCGAACTCCTCTATAACGAACTCCTCTATAGCGAATTCCTCTCTGTAACGAATCCTTTTGTTATACATAAATGGAATTTTCCATAGCAAATAACTCCTCTATAACGAATTTAGCGAAGAGCTAAAAAGTAGTTATTATAATACACAAAAATATATTAGAGGTCCATCATTCTCCGAAACGCGTGCAGCATTACAAACTCTATTAACATTTGTTGAATCACGGAGCGATTATATTTAATAAAATTAATTCCTTAGAAGCATTTATTGGTAAGGAAAAGGCTCAAACAGCTAAACAAACTACAGTCGACAATTTTTTCATACCTGAATAATCCTTATAATCTTTTTGACTTTTTATTAAGGTCTTCTTTTTAAAATGTAAGAAATAAAAACAAATAAAACAAATAAAATGAATCAATGTTTCATTAAATAGGCCTTGAACATAAAGACATGAAATTTCGTATGACCTCTCTATAACGAACTTTTTCACCGGTCCCGACGACTTCGTTATAGAGGAGTTCGACTGTATATTGAACATTACTATTTTTTCTCTAATATGAGTATATATCATAGTTCCGTTCCGGTACTCCATGAACTGAAATGTTATTACCCACACTTACGCGAAGTTATAGAAAAAATTTTCCCGCCCATCAAAATCCTCTAAATGGAAGCTATTTTTGGAGAGTTGCGTAGAGAATGAAGAAAAACTTCGGATAAAAACATGAAAAATGTGAAACGATAAGTTGTTGCACAAAAGTAAACAAAACGGTGTAGGTTGTCAAGTTGAAAAAAATATAGCAAAAAATATTAAAGTAAATTTTAATTATTTTCCAACTTTTGAACGAAATTAAATTTATTTTTAATCTAGAAAGAAAGAAGTCTGATGAGTAGATGTGGTGATCTCCGGAATGGCAGCTATCACTTCTACCACTTTGAAAAATCGTTGTTTTCTCAACTATTCCCTAAATAAAAAGAACCTGGCATCGAGCTCAATAAATTACACTGGTTTCTGAACATATATGGCCAAAACAATATAATAAAAAAAATACTGTTTGACTTTTCTACAGTAAAATGTTGTTTTGTGTTCGCATACTTTTTGCATAGTTAGTTTCTTTTTAGTCTCACTCTAGAGAGTTAGCTTACTATTTCACATTTTTTGCAGGATTTTACAGGTAAAGAACTAAATCAGAGCTATTTATCTTCACGAAAATAGTAGCAACATATTTTGAGCAGTTTTAACAATTTAGCATTTCCTATTTCAATTTTAAACTTTTTTAATTTTTATTATATAGCAAACATGACAAAGTTTCAAATTGTATAGAAAATTTATAAAAATTAAATGCGAAAAGTAATCAAAATTTCTAACTGCATATGCATAATTTTTAGAACATTTTATGGTACGCAGTTTTGTAGCCTATATAAGCCGCTATATTTTATAAAAATATCGTGTCATGGTACGCCTCCGAAACCTTCATATACATATTTTGGAGATAGTTGCCACCTATTGGAAAATTCGAATATAATGGAATTATGCACAAGTTATAAAAATATTAAAATTTCAGTGTCAAATGGCTCGTTACGGCTAGGAAAAGGTTTACATAAATAAAAGGTATATTTTGAAGAGGGTTGCCACCTATTTGAAAAGTAATTTGTTTTTTAAATTTACACAAGTTATATGATGTTTTAAGATTACATGTCAAGCGTTCCGTCTCGCAAAGATGGTTCATAGCTAAACTATATGAGGGTTGCCCCATGTTTGGAAATTTTAGTTTGAATTGAATTATACACAAGTTGTATGAAATTTAAGATTTAAGCGTCCAACGGTTCCTCTCGGTCAGGAGAAGGTTCGTAAATATATTTTTAAGAGGGTTGCCACCTGTTTGAAATGTCGAATTTAAATGAATTATGCAGAAGTTATGTGAAATATTAAAAATTCAGTGTAAAACGGTTCGGCTTGATAAGGAGAAATCCCATACATATACATACGTTGGCGAGCGTTGCCACCTGTTTGAAAAGTTCAATTGAATTGAACTAGACACAATTTATATAAAATAATAAAATTTTAGTGACAAACAGTTCGACTCGGTGAGGAGAAAATTCATACATATACTTTGGAGAGTGCTGCCACCTGTTTGAATAGTCGAATTAAATTGAATTATACACAAGTTATACGAAATATTAAAATTTCAGTGTCAAGAGGGTTGCCACCTGTTTGAAAAGTTCAATTTAATTAAATTAAGAACATGGGATATGAAATACGAAAATATGTGTGCCGAACTGTTCGATTCGTTAGGGAGAAGGCTTATATTATGAAGAGGGTTGCCACCTGCTTGAAAAGTTTAATTTAATTTTTATTAAAGAATTTATATGAAGCCGTATAATATATGTGTCAAACAGTTCGTTTCGCTAGGAGAAATTTTTCAGATATACAAATTTTGATGAAGGTCCACATGCTGAATCGAACTACGAAACTCCTCCAGGAAACTTCCTAGATATATTTATTTTTTCTCTGGAAAAAATAAACTTAACATTTTATTTACTAATTTATTTGAAATATTTTTTATTGAAGTCTAAGGACCTTTTTGTTTAAATTGTTTCGGTTTTTTTCTGGCATTTAACACAATTTCGAAAAATAAATTTATCATCCTCGTTGCAACGAAATCAGCTTTACAAATTTTACTCTCCATTTGTGATCCGCCTAAGAAGAAAGAAGTTTGACCTCAAAAGTTCGAAAACAAGGTTGACATGATTGCAGTCTGTGGTTAGCTTAAGACCCGATTGCCACCTTACGTTGCTCTGCGTTCGTCAGTTTTCTTAGAAACGCCACCAATGGCCGCTGCGGCGCTTATTGCATAGCAAGCATAGGCGTTCCATTTCAACGAGCATTCAAAACTAAGTGCAAAAATAATAAATACAATCCAAATAAAAAAAGAAAAACTTCATAAAGTATGAGACAAAGGAAAACCTAAGTAATGTACTTAGTAAAGGGGCTGAGGTATAATTGCAGTGTGGCAAAATGCAATTGCACACAGCCGGAGAAATAATTACATTGCAATTGAGTTGGTTCCATACAAATATTCGCATCGAGCCAAGCAACCGTGGCTTAACTTTACTAGAATCAAGATATGCTATATGTATGTATGTATGTGTATATCCACATGTGTAAATGAAAAACGATAAAATTACCAAAAAGAAAAGTGAAAAAAAAAATAAAACAAAAGAAAACACATTGCCGCCCTAAGTAATAAAAATGAAAAATGTCGAGGGAACACCGACAGACAAGTAAAGTCGAAAATTAAACAGAAATCCTCAGTCAAACTCAAAACTATGCAAGAGTCAAGCCACAACTAAAAACAACACAGATAGCTGTGAATGTGAATGTGAGCTTGCAACGATACATCTGCAAGAACAACAAACAACAATGAAATGAATGCAAAAAGTTATAAAACAAAAAAAAAAACAACTACAAATAAAACAATAGCAAAATATATTACACACACACACAGATTCGCACAGCCATACGTTTGCATTTATGCGCATGGGAAACTTTTTTTTCTTGCACAAGTTGCATTCTGCTTGCAATATGTAGTTGGAAAATTTTTTTGTTGGCTATTTCTGTTACTTCTGGCTTCGTCTGCTTCTGCTGTCTAAACTGACTCACAAAGTAAAGTCCTCGAGGGTAAATTGGTCAATGTTGTTGCTTGTGCGTCAATTCTACTTGTCCTATACTTATCTCTGTTTTTGCTTACAAACATTTGCTGTTACCCAGCTAGTAAAATTTGCAAGACATCTGACTAGATATCCGACCGACTTGTCGGTAGAAAATTTCGAAATATTTTGGGCTAGTTTCTCTATCTCCACTTAACTTAGTTTTGCCATTTTTTTTTTTTGCATAATTAATTTTTGCCATCTATGCTTAACTAATGCCAAGTTCACACGGCTAAACGGAAACCAGTTGTTTATTACTGATTCGTGATATTCTGTGAAAATAAGTTGGAAGTACATTTTTTTGCCCTGCAAAAACCGTCTAACTTTATTACGAACCAATCATGACAATCTCGAAAACATCTAAATTTTCGTTGTGTTTTCATAAGCAACTCTGCGTTCGTTAACTGTTTGCTAACAAAATCGACAATTTGCCCTCTTTAGTTTAGAAAAAGAGATAAGAACAGTAATAAGAAAAAAGTCGGAATGGAGAAAAACTGAAATATTTATAAAAAGCGACACTGCTTGGTGTGCACAGAGCGAAACTTTTATTTTCAAGCTCTAGGGGGCGTTTCGGTTACCGGATTGCCTTTGAGTAAAGAAGATAAATAAATAGAGAAATGTATTCGAAAACCAGTTAATAAAAAGGAATGCTGTCTAGACGATCATGTTTAATATTGAAAACGTCTTCTGAAAACAACCGGTTTTCATTGCCGTGTGGACATGGTATAAGCTTATTCTTGACTTTCGGCAGTATTATTTCGTTTGTGCAACTATGGCAACGCCGTTGTGTAGCCTTGCCGTCCCTATTTGAAGTGGTTCATATTTGTGTATCATACAAAAACTCTACTAACTTAAGCTATAAATCTAAGTCTTATTAGAGATACCATCCATATGATCTTTTGGGTGATATCAGCCAGAGAAGCATATGGAGATACTAACAGAAAGTGGAATCTACACATTGTAGAAAATTCTGACTTATTTATCGAAGACTCTGATGGATCTCTATCAGATCAGAGATTTTCAATGTGAATCTGATTGCGCTCACTTCCACTTTTTTCGTATTGAATTGAACTCTAATTCCTTTCCATTTAATTTATGTAAATTGTGCAACTACATATATTTTAATTGTAGCCCTTACTTCTTTGGGCTTTGTTCATTGTGTCTTTGGAGACCGTATCCCTTATGATTTTTATAATAAAAATTATAATTTATTCGATTTTAATTGTTAGTTTTTATTGTATTAATCATTCAAGAATAATTATAATTTTGTATCAAAAGAATAAAAGTCATAAAATAAAAATCATAAGGATTTAAAAGGATCGTAAAAATATAAGACAAAATATAACGATTAAATTATGATTTTAAAAACAAAAATCTTTCATAATAACCAGAGAACGACCGGACGCCAATTTTGAGGGGCGAACCGAACACAACCGAACTTTTTGCGTCCGAAGCCGAACCGAACATTTTCAAGGTCTAAAATAATGAATAATTAATGTGGTTTTTTTTTTTAATTATTGCTTTGTTAAATTAGTCTTAAGAAAGGTAAAAAAAATTAGTTGAAGTCATATGCATTGCAGTTTATCATATATATAAAAAGAAATATTTTTTTAAACAACAAACAGAACGAAAAATGACAATGAAAATGGCACAATGCCGAAACCAAACTTGACAAGGGATGATGGAAAATCGTTCCAAAATACATACATCAACAATAAGAAACTTACATATATTTTTAATGCTCGAAATTTAATTTCCATATTCTAATATCAAAATTATAGACTATTGTCATATTCTTGGGATCTATGTTCATTGAGAAGTGTCAAATTCGCAATGAATAATTTCTTTCAGTATTATTACTGCGAATCATATCGCTTTCGTGTAAATCCGTAGTGCTGATTTGACTTTTTTCCCACAAAGAAAACATATTAATGTAAAATTTTATACAATTTTTATGTAATTAAAAGGTTATAGCTGTTCGGCATAAGTTCGGCTTTTTATTGGCCGAACCGGAAACGAACAGAACTTTATTAGCCGAACATAGCCGAAGACGAGGCCAAAGCTGAAGTTCGGTAATTTTTTAATATAACGATTATTTGCGGTTTCTGAAATTCATTGTTCCGCATGCGATCTTAAAGTTTATGGTTTATTCTCAAATGACAAATCATTTGAAAATAATTACTAACGGTAAGGTGAAAATACTAATTAATATTAAGTTTCATAAAGGTAAGAACCATGAGTTCCGTGAGTTCCATAACTTTTTCATATTTTTTCTCAGAAATTTCTGACTCCAATAAAAGAGTTGGCGAATTTCATGCGTCTTTCATATTTTTTTTCTAAATGACAGGCGCGACAGATTATAATTCAACTGTGCACTAAAAATTTTACATATTTTATTTCAGTGCCCTTTTTAAATATAAAATTATTTTTATACCTTTCATGAGAATGAAATGGTATATTAAGTTTGGTCCGATGTTTGTAAGTGCCAGAAGGAGAAGAGATAGACCCATCAAAAAGTATACCTAAATGATCAGGACGATGAGCTGAGTCGATTTAGCCATGTCCGTCTGTCTGTCCGTCTGTCCGTCTGTCCGTCTGTCCGTCTGTCCGTCTGTTTGAACGCAAACTAGTCCCTCAATTTTAGAGCTATTTTGATGAAATTTGGTGAGCAGGTGTCGTTGTAGAAATGATTAAACATTTGTCGGAATCGGCCAGATCGGGTGACTATAACATATAATACAACCGATTATTCAGATAACTCCTCCATTTAAGCAGCTAAAGGCTTGAAATTTTGCAGAAATATCAGCCATTATTAGCTACGTATCAGTATTGAAAATCATGAAGATCGGAGAAATATAACATATAGCTCCCATACAACCGATTGTTCAGATATTGCATTTTGCACCATAACTCCTCCATTTAAACAGCTAAAGGCTTGAAATTTTGCAGAAATATCAGCCATTATTAGCTACATCTCAGTATTGAAAATCATGAAGATCGGAGAAATATAACATATAGCTCCCATACAACCGATTGTTCAGATATTGCATTTTGCACCATAACTCCTCCATTAAACAGCTAAAGGCTTGAAATTTTGCACAAACATCAACCATTATTAGCTATATATTAGTATTCATCAAGATCGGAGTTCACAGTGTAAATCGGCAAGATAAATTCAGGACAAATATTTATTGCGAAAAGTAATAAGCTCAGCGCAATATCACATGAATCATAGCGTTAAACGTTTGGGAACTATTTACGGATCTGATAACTGTTTTCAAAGACCGACATATGTAGGTCTTACATATTAATACTTAATTATTTGTATTTTTTAAATGTTGAATATCAAGCGTCGATACGATATTAAAAATATTCAAAAACCATTCCCTTCTTCATAGTTCTTTTTAATTACATAAGGAAAAGCAATAAATAATTTATAACAATGCCTTTACTAGAATTATTTTTATTGATTTGAAGGAAATTTTCGCTTTTAACTATAGGTAATACGAAATTGTAATACAATAACACGTTTTTTACTATTCTTCCATTCATGAAAGGTATGAAGGCATAGCCGAAGACAGCGCTGTTTTTACTTGTTTAATTTTGTTTTAATTTGTTTCGGTTTACAATAAATATAATATTTGTTTTCCAACGAGTTTTAATACCGGCTCGAGGTCAGGATGTTTATAATAATGAAACACTTTGAACTCTCATTTTTTTCAAAATGTTTCAATCTCCTCCGGAGATCATTTTCAATTTAGTGATATTTTTATTCACAAAATTTTTTTTGGAAACTTACTTTTAGTAAGAACTAACAAAAATTCCAAAAAAAGGTGAGTCGCTCAGAATGAACGAAAAGAAGATAGAAATCAAAATAGTTCCACATATCAAATCGGGCAGAATTCGATCAGGCGTGTCGGATGAGAAAATAAATATAATTTCCGTAGACACTTGTCTCACAAATTTGTACGGAATCTGTAAGAAATGCCAAAATAGTAAAACTTTTATTTAGTCCAGCTTATTTGATATCAGAAAATGCCTGCGAATTTTGTTAGCTGGGTATGTTCTTATGTGTATATGTATTTTCCATATACATATATGTATTTATGTATATATTCCCACTGTTGCTTTCATGGTCTTTGATGTTGGAGATATTGTTGCATCGGGTTTGGGGAGGCGGTTAGTGACTTTGTTACGACATTGTAACTGTAGACTTCTTGAAAGGTAGAACATATTTTTTTTTCTACATCAAATCTTTACTTTTTTGCTTTGATATCTATTTTATTTTGTAAAGATGTTGAGACGCGTTTGTTGTTGTTGTTGTTGTTGTACATAAAGAAGCGCAAAGTAATAACAAGTCGAGATTTCTGCAGTCAGTCTGAAAGCTTTGATCGCATTTTGATAGCATAAAATCAACAATGATTTAGTCAGCTTCGTGAATTAGATAAGACGTTTTATTTCATTGTTTTTGTGTTTTGTTTTGTTTTTTTTTTGTAAAGATATGAGATGTGCTGAGAAGTCATGTAGCTAAAACTTAATAGCTTTGAAAGGAAATTAATTACCTTTTAAAAAATTACTTTGTTGAAAAGTTGCGCTAAATTGGTAGTGTTCGAAAGCGAAACGCTCTTAGGCGAAGTGTTGAATGCTAAATGACATTTGAAGAAGAGAATGTTATTGTTGAGTTTAAAATTGAAAAATTACTAGTTTTGTTTGAACTGTTTTTAATTTTAAGCTAAGTACCCAGTTCTCAAAATAACAAGAAATATTTTTCATTATTTCATTTACCTGAAAAAATATTTTGCCCTTGCTGTACATTTTTTTTACAGGAATAATTACACAAATATTTATTTCTTGAGGTTTGCAAACTGATTTAAGAAATTTTTTTGAAGGAAGACATTTTCTTTATCTGAGCAAATTTTTGATGAATTTTTGTTTTTCTTGAGTGCTGGCTATTTTGCTTAAGGTGCTAAAACAGGAACATAGAAAATAATTAAAAATTTAAATTTTCTCAGTTCGTGACGGTTTTTATTAATACAATAACACAGAAAAATATCGAAAATGTTAACAGGGCGGCTAATATAAAATTAATTTTTAGCCAATGCACTAAACCCTGAAAGAAATTTAAAAATGAGCGATTTTAAAAGTCCCTATAATCTTGTAACAAAAAAAGTACCTACTATTCGAAATGATATGAACATTTTATCTGTGGATTTTTGACAAAAAAAAAAAAAACTTGATTCACTTTCTAATTTTTGCATTCAGAATATTAAATTCTGAACTTTCACTGAAAAAATTTATATTTTAATTCAACTTTTATCAAGATGGTCTGCCAAGCAAAGGCTTTGTTATTTAAAAATTGACAGAAAAAAGTGAAACCTCGAATCAAGTTGTTTTTTCCATGGACCGAAAATAACCGTCATTTGGATTTTTTCGGATCGAAAAGTCGTTGGCAAAAATTCGTTCAAAACAATACTTAAATATAGCGATCTTAGCCTTATGCCATAGGCTATATGTATTTTCTCGAAGATTTTATTTAAATCGTTGCATAATCGCTATTTTGTGATTTTATTCTTTCGATAAAAAATAGCTATTCTTGGTTTTTTCGTTAATCATTATTCTCCGATTTTTATTTATACTTATTTATTTTAATCATTAATTTTTTCGATCAACTTTGATCGGCATTTGGTGATTTTTATTTTTTAGATAAAAAATAATTGACATTTTTAGATTTAAACTTATCGATCATATTTAATCGATATTTTGTAATATATTTTTTGGATCAAAAAACTTAATTTCTTCGCCGATAAATTTCTTGACGTTTAATAAAGATGATCGAAAAATTGAAAATACAAGAAATACGATTCTTTTTCTCTAAACAAAAATAAAATGTAACGATCAAGCATTATGGGGAAAAAAATAAAAATCCGAGAATATCGATTATTTTAGATTGAAAAATAAAAATCACAAAATAACGATAATTTTCTTAGAGCTATCTCTTTTCCTCCAAGTTTTTGAGCTTTCCCTCAACTTCGATAGAATATAAAGAAATGACTCAAATAGATTTCTTCAGCAACATTTTTGAGACACTTCAAACTGACATTTTGTTTATTCTCCTTAGAACGATAACATACGCCGTAACCAAAAATTTTTAACTGGAACTGGAGAGCTCTCCTTGGATGTTAATGAAGCAAGAGCCTAGGTACCTGAGCCTCAGCCTCGCAAAGACAGGGCAGTTGAGTAGAAAATGAAAAGATGATTCCACCGCGTCATCCTCCATGCAGCTGCGGCAAAACGGCTCGGATACTATATTCAGCCTAACCGCATGCATACCTATCAGACAATGTCCAGTCAAAACCCCCACAAGGATCGAGAGTTCCCGCTTTGAAAGCGACCGGAGCTCATTTGAACGTCCACGGTCTACCCAGGGCCAGAGTCCCTTGGAATTCTGCATACCGTAGTAAATACCCAGCGTTCGCTGAGTCAACATAGAGTCCACCTGTCCAATAGAAGTCCATAGGCGGCCAGAGTAGCTCCTACCCTCTTCCCGCTTAGAATAATAACTTCCAGTGTGCCCTGCCGAGAAAGCTCATCAGCCCTGCAGTTCCCTGTAATATCGCTATGACCATTGGAGACCTAAGACCTTAACTGCAGCCCGACTATCGGAGTTGTTGTTTTCTCATCTAAAGGGCATTACATTGGTGAGTGGCCAATCGGCTGTCTCCTTGAATACAGCAGAGTACAATAGCCCGCAAGCCTAAATTTCTGGCTGACGCTTCATGCAGAAGACACCCCCTCCAACTTTTGTCTCCAGCTTCGACCCACCCGTGATGAAGTACACCGGCCCCTCGCCCCAAACGTCACTCTCCTACCATTTCTCCCTTGGCGGGATGTGAGTGAAGAAAGAACCATTTGGAACTAGAACCGGCAGGGTGCAATCCGTTTCTAGGTGGACAAAATCGAAGCTGGCAAGAATTTTAGAATGCCCATAGCCCGGGTTGAAGCTGCTTCAATTGGCCTTAAGCCGGGTTGCAGCATAACGTTGAGAGCGAGAGTGGGTGTGGTCCGAACCACTCCGCTGATTCTAATTAGCGCGGTCCATTGCACCCGCTTTAGCTGTTTAACTTTCGATACATTCTCCATTTAGTTCCACCAGACAATCCCCCCATAAGACATTATTGGCTTAATTATTGTTTTATAAAAACAAATTAAACTATCGTGTATTAAATAATTCGCCACAGTTTTCGACGGCGGCGCTTTGAATCTCAACCTAATGCAGCTTATAAAAACCAAATGAATAAAACTCATAGAATAGAGTTAGCGCGCTTACGAGAATATTAGTTTTTTAGAGAGCATTATCTTAAGGGCCAAATAAAATCCACTTATTCCAGTTTTCTATTTGGCAGTAACGCAGCTTGATTCAAGCACCAGAATTTTCAAGCTACCGACATGTAATATATACAAAACTACAAAACTCCCATCATATACGACCCCCCCAATTTCCGCTAATAATTTATGCACTCGCGCTTACTTGATTCACTCACTCACTGCCCCACCGTCGTCTCACTGTCTGTCATTCACCTTCAACTTGCCACAAATCACTTGCTTGCCGACGATGTCAGTGCCAGCGCACACGCAGGCACCCACGAGTTGAAAGCATACAAAAAAAAAGAAGAAAATGGTACAAAAAAAAGCTGAAAAGAAGAAAATAGAAAAATTGACTACCCGCCTACGAAGTGCAAGCGGTGCAAGCTATTGCAATGACAGTGTTGCAAGTACTGCCAGCAAAGTGCAATCAACTGTAGGTAAGTGATGAGAGGTGATAGCATAAAAAGGATGTACATGCAACACAAAGGAGAGTCTGAATAATATCCGTTTTGCATTAAGCTACTTTTTCATAACTTTTTGTACTCATAATAGAGATATTTCTATATTAATCATCGATGATGGGAAAGTACACTCGAAAAATGAATATACATTTGGAAATGCATAGTAATATTATAAGGGGCATTAAAAAAATCTATTTAGTTACTTTAGGGGATTTAGAAATTTTTCCCGAGCTCAAAGTGACTTTTATTATTTTTTATGTTAAATATATAGTTGGGGTGATGTCATCAAATAACGACGAGGTTTGATTAAATAAAAAAAAAAAGGTCCATTCATAAAATTCCTAATAGCAATAAAACTGATTTATCAATATACGATCTACATAATTGAAGATTTTTAAATTTCTTAGTTTACCACAAACACAATAAATAAATAAAAATTTGATTATGGTAAATTTAAAAAAAAATCTTTTGGATATTAAGGAAACTAGATTTCATGTAATTGAAAATAATTAAAAATGAAATTGAAAATAATAAACCAGAAATAAATATTTTATTTTCATTTCTTTATTAAATGAAAAATAATATAATGCAATTACTATTTTATGTACAGATAGCAAAAACATGTGCACTGGCTGCCTGGGCTTTCGGCTCAGAGATATAAAATTAATTACAATTGGGGTAAAAGTAGTCGGACTTTTTATAATCTATATATATATATATTTATGTATATATCAGAAATAGGCAAACATATTTTCTTTACATCCATTTTCCGGCTAAGCTATACTTCTAAGGTATAAACTTGAACGGAACTTTGATGTTGAACGAAAGAAAATAATTAAAGTTTCAAATTAGTTGAATATACTGCCGGCTAACCAAAAATTTTCAAAGCTTCTGTAAGGAGTCCAAAAAATTATTCCAAAAGTAATCCAATTCCGATGAATGTAGAGTGTTTTAAGATTCCTTTTCATTGACTTTCTGAGGCAATTTTGACAAACTTTTTAATATTTTTTCGTTCTCTTTTGACAGTATATTTGACTTTTTTGAACTTATTTTTCCGATAGCATTCAGTACTTCAAAAATCTTCAAAAAGCGGTACGTTTTTCGAAGCTTACAATATAACACTCCAAAAAATTTAAAATGGACATTCTTTTAGGGTTCTAATCTCATTTTGAATAGCCGGGTTTGATTTTATTTTATTTTTGTCGTGGAAGGTAAATATGGCGACTGTTTGTACATAAAAGGCATAGAGAGAGCGTAACTGAGTCTATAGAAATCAAACGTGAGGTATCAGTAAAAAAAAAAAAAATAAAAAAAAAATAATAAAAAAATTAAATTGAATTAAAAAAATAAAATAAAACAAAATTTTGTATAATAAAATGAAATGAGGGGAAAAACTAAAGTAAAGTAAAATAAAATTCATTAATATTCATACAATAAAAATAAAATTAAATTAAATTAAAAAAAAAAATAATAAATTAGAAATATTAAAAAAAAAATTAATATAAAACAAAACAAAATAAATTAAATTAAATTAAAGTAAAATAAAATCATATAAAGTAAAATTAAGTCGGCCATCGTAGCCAACTGTGTAACGAGCGCGTGTTTAAATCGGAATGTTGCAGATTTGAATCTCGGTCGGGCAAGTAATAGGGCAGTTTTTTTGGAACCGAGTTGCAGGATAACGAATTGCATGTAAAGCAAAATATGCGAGTTGAGCCAACTCGATAAAATGATAGCCGACCAGAGATGTAGTGCTGGGAAGTGAAAAAACTGCGCTATTGTGAATGAGCATAATGAGAATAAGAAAATACGTGGGAAACGTCAATTTAACACCTAATCCGTTTTTATTTCAACAGTATTTTAACATACATATATACATAAATCCATCAACCTAAAATTTACCAGCACAACTATTCCAACTAAGTCGCATGCTTCATGAAGGAACATAACATGGTTGCTTATGCAAGTAAAGGAAATTTTATCCGAGGTAGGGCGTTCTTTTGCAAGTCGGGTACAAAGAAATAGACTTAATATCAGAAATTATAGAACAACTTTTTCGCTAATAGCGACCGCCCATCGACAGGAAATTGCGAACATCCGAGTATATTCCTGTTATGAAAAATTATCTGCCATTCGGAGCTGGCGTAAAATTGTTGGCCCCCTTCTTTGTGGTATAACATTAAGACGCACATGAAGCATTGTGGGATATATTGAATTAGTGTAATAACATAAAAAAAAATTATAAAAATAAAAATTAATAAAACAAAATAAAAAAATGTAAAATAAAATGATATTAATGAAATAAATCAAAATAAAATAAAATAAAAACAGAAAAAAAACAAAAAAAAAGTACTAAGAAATAAAATAAAAAATGAAAAAATAAAATTAAAGTAAGGTTTGCCATTTCATCATGGAAAGATATACATACGATCCAACAACGCGTCGAAATTATTATTAAAATTAAAAACAACGCGTCGAAATTATTAAAATTTACTACCGAAATTCGGAGTCAATGGCCTCGACTTTAAGAGCGCTACGTCCAATTTATGATCGTCGTCATTTCTGGCTGAATGGCTTCGTCAATAAGCAAAATATGCGTTATTGGTCAGGCAGCAATCCACACGTACTCCCTGAGTCAACATTGCATCCCGAAAAATTACGGTTCCTTCTTCTTCCGTGATGATCAAGACCGGCACGTTACTGTGGATGAGAATCGCTACCGCTCAATCAAAACCGAATATTTTTGGCCCGAATTGGATGATATGGACTTGGACAATATGTGGTTCCAACAGGACGGCGCCACAAGCCACACAGCGAATGTCACAATCGATTTATTGAAAACCAAGTTTGGTGAACGTGTTAACTCACGAAATGGTCCAGTCAATTGGCCGCCTTGGTCGTGCGATTTGACGCCGTTAGACTATTTCCTGTGGGGCTACGTCAAGTCTATGGTCTATGCCAACAAGCCAGCGATTGCAGCAGTATCGGCCGATTTATGCTTGAAACCCGTCGAAAATTGGGTTCAGCGTCTGGACTTCTGCAAGCGTGCCCGTGGTGCCCATGCAAAATAAATCGAGTTCCATACATAATGGCATCGAATGTACTTTCACAGGAATAAAGAATTTAATTCATATCCCAAACCGTTTTTGTTTTATTTAAAAGAACTTTTGTAGCGTTCCTATTGCAAGACCCGATATAAGTAAGTCGACGCTCAGTAATACGAAAGGTCTTTCATACGAATACAATATTTTTTTATTATTGGTTCAATAACACTAATAAAGAAAATGCAAAGAAGTTGCAAATCATATTTCAGGTATTGACATAATTTCTCGACTGATCTTTTGTGAGTTATTAAAAATCAGTTGCGCTGCTTCGAAATGCTTTCCGTGATATGCCATGCAAAGGTGATTGCAGACCAATTATTTATTATAAATGTTTGAACTTAACGACGAAGTTTCCGACTACATATGTAGATATGTTTGGATTTTCTTATTTTAGGAAAATAAATCTTTAGTTCTTTGTTATGTTGAGAAAATAATAAATAAAGAATTTTGCTATATAAGTAATTGCTTTTTGCGATTGTACGGATTTTTCGATTCTACGAACGGGGCTAACATTGAGAATAATAAATAATTAAAATTGCGTATGACAAGCATATTTAACTTTCTCTGGTATTGACAAAGCTACATCATTAATCCTGTACTAAGACTAAATTTATATAACTTACGGATGCCGATAATTATATCGATAAATTAGCCAATCACGATATCGATGTCGTTAACGTTAACGTTAACAAAATTATTACCAATGAGGATATCGAAAAACTAGAAACCAACTCGAAAGCGACAAAGCTCTGAACCAAAGGTTTTTAGTAATTCATCGACAACCTGTTTCAAAAGTGGACCGCAAATATCGTCAAAACTTCAACTCAAAAAAATTATGCGGAAAGAGAAATATTTTTATTTTTATATTTTTAATCGTTCTTTTTTGAGTTTTGTTCTTTACTCAGAAAATGATCGCTGTTTTTGGAGTTTTATTTATCGCTTGGAAAATGATTGTTATTTCTTAAGTTTCATTCGTCGCTCAGAAAATAAAAGTTAAGTTGTAAATGGTTTTCACACAAATTAAGTTTTTTTTCTGAGCAAAACAAAGCATAAAACTCAGGAAATAACGATAATTCTTTGAGCAAAATGTAAAACCCAACAATTAGCGATTATTTTCTGAGCAAAAAACAAGCTCCACAAATAACGATTAAAAAATAGTTTCTTTTTATTAAAAGATATAACAGTCTCTGGTTTCATTTCACATCAAAGTTTCATGAGTGAATCAGCACAAGAGCGAAAAATTTCAATTCTTTTTTTTTAAATAAAAGAAACCAAGTGATAGCGCAAAAACCGATTTAAGCCCACTGTTAGCTTGCTTTTTTAGTAATTTTCTTTGCACGCTCACGCTGTATCTACAAAGATTATCTGTCTGCAGTTAATGTGCTTTTGTTTATTTCATTCTTTACTTCACTTCATCTCATTTCATTTATTGCCCATCCGTAAAAGTATACGCACCTTTTATTATTTCAATTGAAAAAATATACATGGACTTTGCTCACATAATTCTTCATCCTATTCACAGTTTTTCTACATTGTTTGATTTTGTTTTGTTTTATTCAACAGCTGTCCTCAGCAGCAGCAGTACCTGCAACTTGCCACATAAAGCTGTACGTTGATGTTGACTACAAAGGAAACGCTGTCAACTCGAGTTAGCCCAGTATCACAATTGCTTATATATGTAAGTAGAATACGAAGGAGCGGTGACACGAGAAATCACCAACTCAACTACCAACGCCAGCCAGTTGCAATTGCAATTATTATTATTCTTTTCAACTGTGGAACAGTGATTTTAATTGAAAACGTGCCTGCAACAGTTGCACAGCACACAGTGTAGAACAGCAATCTGCCGTCAAACGAGACTTCCCGCCTTCGCCTTCGCCAACAACAACAACAACACCAACAACACATATTATATTGTACTGTACTTCCCGGCGGCAAACATGACTGTGAAGCTGACGAATTTTTTCAGTAGCATCGCTTCCATGCCAACGACAACGGCGCAACCCACACCACCCAATCCACCCGCTGCTGTCACGACAAATGGTAGCTACCAACAACAACAGCAGCAACACTTGCAGTATCTGCAACATCAACAGCAATCGCAACAGCTACAACAACAATCAACGCTACCCTATAATCCATATATTGCTGGTGATATGGATGGCGACGAGTTGTATGATGATGATGACAACATGTCACTATATTCGAATGCCACAGCCGCCAGTGGTATTATGACGCAGCGCGGTCATTCATGCAACAATTCACAGCGTCCGCTGTTGGGCGAAAGGAAGCCGCCAAAAATGTTGTTGAGTAATAATGCAACAAAGAAAAATAAGAAGTCGACTGGCATTAATCAACCGCAACGTCACTTGCAGCAGCTACAGCTACAGCACCAAGGAAAACCACAGCTGCTGCAGCAGCAGCAGCAGCAGAAACCTTATATCTCACCGTACGTGCAACAACAGAAACGTGATAGCGCTAAGGGATTGCACGGCTTTAACGATTTCGATATATTGTCAGAGCAATACACAGAGCATTTGCGGAGCAGTCCCCACATCGGTTACCCCTATGGTAGTCCTCCCTCGCCAACTGCTAAGTCTAATGATTTTATATTCGATACGTTGACATTGCCACAGCAACGGCAACGCCAACAGCAACAGCAACAGCAACAGCAACAGCAACAACAGCAACAACAGCAGCAACAACAAATGCTTTTATATGACAACGATTTATACAGCACTGCTGGTACAGCTCAGCAGCAGCAGTACGAGCAACAACAAAAACAACAACATCCCAATCATTATCAAAAACAAGAAATGGAAAATGTTGGCTTTAATGAGACAGATTACTTGTATTATGAACGCAACGCCTCCACTAGCAGTGTACGCAGTGCGGGTGGTGGTAGCGGCAGCGGCAGTGGGCATAGCGGTAGCCATAGCGGCGGAGATAGCAATGGTCTTCTGACCACTATGGGTATCAGTAACACGTCGCCATCACATTACATGGGCAAATCGTCACGGTTCGAAGATGATTTTTGTACTCGCCGCAATGCTACATTTGCTGCGCCACAAACATTGGCATCCACAATGAAGCCATGGACGACCTCAGTGCCTAAAGGCGCCGACGATATTGGTGGTGGTGGTGGTGGTGGTCCTTTTATATTTGGAGGAGTGCCACATGAACGAGTTCAGTGCTTACAATCGGAAAGGAGCGTTGTACATGTACAGGAACAACAAATGAAACTGCAACGAGATCTGTGTAGTTCAGACGCAGCGGTGACCAAGTCGACGGACTCTGTGATAGATGTGGTGGCAAACAAATATACGCCGTTCAATGGGCACGTGACCATGGTAAGTGAACTTGTACGCCCGACTTACATATGTACTTACGTGATTTTACAATATGTATCTATTTGCTTCTGAACGCACTTACGATTGTACATTAAATTTCTGAATTACGTTCACAAGTTCTCTCCGACTTTAATAGGAACCTTTATAAAGTTCAAAAGAGATATTTAATTGTGGCAGGATATGCTTTAAGCTCACTACTTTCAATTAAGATTACTTTCCTTATATTCGTAACTAGCACCAAATTGGTATATATCAGGGACTGTAACGGCTATAATTTTTGTCAAAAAAAAATCATGACTTAATATTTACATATATGTACTTGGATTTTTATTTTTTCGATCAAGTTTCATCATTATTTTTTGATTTTTATTTTTTCGATAAAAAATAGGCGTTATTATTTTCGATTTTAATTTTTTCGAACATTCTTGATCGATTTTTTTTCTCGATGAAAAATAGTCGTAATCCTTGGATTTTTATTTTCTCGATCAAATATGATCGCTATTTCTCAATTTTAATTTTTTCGATCCAAAATATTCGTTATTTTTCGATTTTTATTTGTTCGATCATTTTTGGATTTTTTTATTTAATTATTTAGTTAATCCTGGATATTTATTTTGTCGATTAAGTATGATCGTTATTTTTCGATTTTCATTCTTTCGATCAAAAATATAAGTTATTTTTCGATTTTTATTTTTTCCATCATTTTTCATCGATATTTTTAATTTTTATTTTTCTAGATAAAAAAAAATAATCGTTATTCATGGATTTTTATTTTTCCAATCATTTCTGATCGATATTTTTTTGATTTCAAATTTTTTAGATCAAAAACATTTATTATTCCGATAATTTTTATCGGTATTTTGTGACTTAGTTTTTAGATAAAAATAATCGTTATTCCTGGATTGTGGATTTTGTATAATAAAAATTATTAGAAAAAGTTATTAAATTTAAAACAAAATAATCGGTAAAATCGGACTTTTATTTGTTAAATGTAGTAATAACAGTTAAAATTGGCTTAATATTTTTTAAGTCCGAAATAAAGTCCTTTCCCAATAATAAAAAAAACAGCTTATCTAAATTAATCAAACTTGGTATCAAATATCGGAAATATCGAAAATACATAAAAAGGTCACTTATTGAAAAATATTTAAATTAAAAATGTTATTTCTTTACCATGGAACAAAGCTTGGGTGCATCCATATCATAGAAAAAATTCAATATAATACAGTTGGCTAGGTTATTTTGGACTTAAAATTTTAGCCAAGTTTAACTGTTATTACTGGGCTAAAAAAATAAAATATCGGATTTTTCAATTATTATTGGAGCCTTTCCCAAGAGGTTGAAGAAAAAAAATTAATCCAGGATTCTTGTCCAGGAGGACATCGAAAAAAATAACTGTTATTTTCGATCCCTTTATTTGATCGATATTTAGTGATTTCGTTTTTTTCGATCACAAAACACATTATTGCTATCGCTGACAAATTTAATATGATCGAAAAATTGCAAATGCACGAATAACGATTATTTTTGATCGAAAAAATAAAAAATCACAAAACGTTGATCTAATAGGATCAGAAAAATTTAAATCCATGAATAACGATTATTTTCGATCGAAAAAACTAAAATCACAAAATAGCGATCAAACCTTATCGAAAAATTTAAGATTAAAAAATGACGATGAAAATTGTTCGAAAAAGTAAAAATCACAAAATATCGATCTAGTGTGATCGAAAGAATTCAAGTCCAAGAATAACTGTTATCTTTTATGGAAAAATAAAAATCACAAAATAACGATCAAACGTGATCGAAAAAATTAAAATCCAAGAAAACCGATTACTTTTGATCAAAGAATAATAATTATGGAATGATTTAAAACAAAAAATCGTTTAAATAAAAATAAAGTCAGATTGGTATAGGATTAGGTCGATATATTCGAGTTTTATTTTGAACGAATTATATTTATTTATAAAAAAAAACATCTTAATATGTATGCTGACGGTTATAGACGACTTAGAGAATTTCACGTCTAGGCTCGAATGTGTTCTCTAAAGTTGTGCACATAAGGAACCTTTAAACTTTTATTGTAAAGGCTATTATTAAGGCAGAGGTACTACCGATTTATAAATGATTTTGTAGCGAAAGTTCAGCAAATGTATTCTATCTCTGCAGATGTAAATACAGCTCAAAATTGAATTAAATGTGTCAGTGCTCATTCGGTGCTTTAGGTTAGGTTAGGTTGAAGTGGCTGCCAGAGTATTAATCGATACACCAAGAGCAGCAAATGGCTTACTTGCGATACCACTTGGATCTCCGCTTCTTTCTATTTCGACGATCGCGTGAAGTCTGCTCATCTAAGCAATCGCTGCGTCCTCAATCCAGGCCATCTAGGTCCTGGAAGAATTCTAATTTTTTTCTTCTTCTTCACAGTAGATGTTTTAAAGTTCCCGGTTCCTCATTGTATCCGCAACTGCTACTCGATATCGTTATGGGGGATCCCCAGCCTAGCCTCATGGCTTCCGAAAGTAGTCCATGGTCATGTATGGGCCGCGACTTAGCATATCTATAGAGTTCTTTAACCAATTCGCCATAGGGCATCCGCTTCCCTGGGAGAGTTTTCCTTTACAATAAGGCTGCAGCTAGCGAGCGAAGTTCTCTTCCTTACAAGTTGGTCTCATCGTTCTCTTTGTAAGTCTCGGATTTTACAGCACCAAGAGCTTTCAGAGCTGCCGGGTAGTCTGAATAGATGAAAATATTACTATGTGTACCTGCTTTCGATCTTAGCCATTCAACAGCATCTTTTATTGTCACTAGCTCAGCTTGGAAAACTGTAGTAGGCGGAATACTTAATGCATTCCTAGTTGCTCGGAATAAACGTCCTTCTAATTATGTTCCCAAGCTTTCAATTGCCAGTGAATGCGCCTTTTCTTGAATAATTATTCTATATTTCTGCCTATTTGTAAAGCAGTACTCGGTAATAGCCGGTAGCCTTATATTTTCGAATATAGCGGTACGGCTCCTTGGTACTGAGCTCCAGTAGTCTTATGGCAGCATTTTTGTGTACAATATTCAATAGCAATATATTTCTTATTTCTAAAATATATCTTTAATTTTTTTTTATAATTTGAAAAATTGTGAACCTACAACCTTACTAGAATATTCGGAGAGAGAGAGAGAGCAATCAGCTGACGCGATTCTACGGTAAAATTTAACTTGCTACTCTACGGTATAAAATAACAACTCTTTTCTGTTACCAAATAACACTTTTTTCTACATCAAGTGTGACAGATAATATATGGAAGAATCAATCGTTTCTCACTCAGTGACAGTCGGACTTATACTACTTTAAAACTTATACAACGCATTTTTCCGAATAAACTAACAGCTAATGGCTTAACCTTTCCGATAATGACCCTAGAAAATTTTTTTCTTCTTAGATTCGACCTTATCCAACTAAATTAAAGGGAACGATTACGAGTTAGCCATGGAGGTCGTGGGTGCGATTCCCGGAAAAAGTCTGATGAGGAGATGTGGTGATATACGAAATAGCTATAACTTCTACCATTGTGGGGTTTTCTATAATTTTCTCTTTTAAAATGGTTTTAAGCTCATAAATTAATATAGCTATACATTTTATATAGTTTGCTTTTTCTAGTCGCTATACAAATCTGACAAAAATTGTGCTAAAACCTATTTTATTTGTATAACTATTTCTTTGTGCTAATTATATTCAAACAAAGCAGGTTTAACCACTTCAAAGCTCTATTTAGAGCGTTCTCCAGCTCAGACAAAATGTTTTTACTTACGCCTTTACAAAAAAATCATTGTAATCAACTTGCATTGCCGAAAAGCTCACCTAATTTTCACCAGGCCACCTAGTCCACAAAGCGTTTATTAACGTAAAAGATTTGTAAGGATTTCCAGTTGGAATCTGTGCAAAATTTGTGCTAAAAAGTGACTTTCAAATAGGCATAAAATATATAAATTAATTATGGCCATAAGTTAAACAGGCTGCTCTGTAAAGTTCTCTTACGTTTTTAAAATTTTTATTCGAAATTGATGCTCTTACCAAAGAACATAAAACACGCTTTGATATCACTCTCATACATATAAATAAATTCGAAATATGCAACAGGCATGCCAAAATGTAAGATTTCTGTGGCTGGCGTCAAAAGCAAAACCATTTGAAAAACATTCAAAAAGTGGCAACAACAATATAGCCTTTCACTGTTAATCATCACAAAATTGTTTGCCTATTTGTGGATAATTGCCGTTAAAGTTATTTGTACACGCATTAAGTAATAGGAAAAAAAGAAATAGAATGGAAATAAAAAAAAAAGAACAGAAGGGAAAGACAATCATGAAAAGAAAAGAAAAGAAAAAAAAAATACGGAAGACTTTCACCAATTAAACTAGTCAAGTGTAATTAAAATGAAGCAATGAAGAGCAAAAAGAGTAGAAAATATAAAGTAAGAAAATTAGTACTTTGTTGCGAAAATGGAAAACGAAGCAATTTAAAACCAAAAGAAGAAAATCCGAAGTAAACGCAATGTGTAAGGAAGTCAAATTGGATTGGAGAAGATAGCATGACAGCTGAGAAGAGCAGGCACTTCATTAGCTTAATTTATATTTTAACAACGCGCCGTAAAATAGCATTCAGCGTTAAATAGGTGCTGTTGTTGTTGGTGGGGCTGACAATGTGGTCATCACACCCCTTAGCTGTTACGAATGGTAGTAAAATAACTGTGTTATGCTTATATTTAGATATATTATATCTAAATGTGATTTAAACATCTAATCTGATATGCAGTATTATAATGACCTTAGTAATCTGTAATGCACATTAATTAAAGCAAAAAGTTCTTTAACTTCGACAGGTTTATTTTTATGGTGTTCGTTATCATTTAAGATTTATTTTTAAGAAATTGCTGCCGCCAATTGGCTGTTGGTTTTTATAAGCAGCTTTTTTGAATGTTTGCTCTAAGTTGCTTGGCGAATATTATTCAGTATTTGTAGAGATTTCTGTGCCTAACTTTTTCACAATTAATTGGCCCATTTGGCTTACAAACATCGTAGTTTTTTAAGGCTTATGCAACGGTCTTTGAGTGGTGACTAGGCTTATTAAATGTTCAGACAATTGTCTAACTTTTTATGCATTGGATGGTGACCACGTTGAACCCTTGGAATACAATTTTTTGCGTGGATTTTGTCGATATGGTTAGTAAAATCTTCTTCAACAATAAAAATTGTCTCGTATGTAAAAAGGATACTTATCATGCCCGTTGACCGTATGCCACTGAAGAAGCCGCTTGCATCTGTTGAGCCTAATTTGCTTCCAGACCGTTGTCTGAAGACGACCAGTTGACCGACGGTAGGCTTTCATGTGGGAATCATCTCGAACTAGTCTTGACATTAATCTGGCCGATATATCCACTTCCCTTGACTATATTTTCTGTTTTCTAAGGGAATTTCTGCGAATGCGTTCACGAACAGATTTTATGGCTGAATTGGTGAGTACGACCACTTCGCTTTATGCCATCTATTTAGTTTTTTGAGAAGCTCATAAAATTCATTTGCGCTTTTTCCACACTTCTGTAAAGGGAATGCGGAGAAAAGAATGCAATTTGAAACAAAAAATTATATAAAAGTAGTGAAAATTTGATTTTCCACTGATCGAACAGAATCCCAGCAATTATCCAATTTGTAATTAATAATAAGGGCATTCAAAGTTTCGTATTATCTGGGATGCTAACTTTGCCGGTCACTAACTTTAAACTTTATAATGTGGTAATATTGTTTATTGTTGTTTAACGTAGAAAAAAGAGATAATACAGGTTGTTATACTTAACTAACTTTATACTAAGTCTTTCTTTTGTGTGGCATCTCGAATCAGCTGATCCTATTTGGAGTCAAAAAAATGAAAGGAACTGTAGAAAAAGTAAATAATTGGTTGATTCACAAGGTGTCATAATGTAACATAAATCATAAAGTCATACAATTTTAGATTTTAAAAGTTATGTTTTTGAATTAAAACTAACCAATTTTTTATTTTTTTAAATTTTATAATCTTATGACTTATGACATATTATGAAAACCTTGTGAATCGCCCCAATATTTTATGAGTTTTTAAACGTGTATATGAATGTGAATACAAAATGAGAATAACTGAGAATCCGCTATCGTATTAACTTGCTAAATATGCCAGATGTTAACCTTGCCAGGAAGCTGTGAATACCCTAAATAAATAAACCACAAAGGCAATCAGTAAGAAAGTTTGTGTGATAAACACCGATTTCTCGTACGACCATATGTGACTTGTTCGCGATTGGAACCCCGAAAAATTTATTTATTTGTATCCAAGGAGAAAAATACAAAAGTATTAGGTACCCAAAACCACTGTATACAAATTCCTGTTGGTTTTTGGCGTAAAAAAATGAAATTAATTTTTATGTACGAAAAATAAAAAAAAGACCTTACTTTCGATTAAAAAATGTAACTCAAAAATTTTGATAACTTTTGGTGAAAAAATAAATTTTAACAAAAAAATTACAATTCACCAAATAATCACTATTTTTTTATAACGCGAAAAATGAGTTTATTTTAGAGCAAAAGAGTATAACTCGATTAGATAAATAAGATTTTTATTTCTCAAAAAAAAAATTCAGAAATTTAATATTACACTGGCCAACAAAATTGCAGTAGTAGAGTGATAAATGACTTATGACAGATGATGTTTACTAATTTGACGTCGCCAATCACATTTGTTTTCTAGCTCTCTTGTTTATGACAACCATCACACATCACCACCAGGAAGTCTTGTAGAAGAAAGTTTTTTCAACTTAAGATGCTCTGTTTCATTGAGCTGAGGCGGAAGCTAGAAATGACTGATTTCAAATCGTTATTACAAATTAGGCTAGTATCATGTAACATAACCTTACCATCAGAAATACCATTGCGCGGTGTTATTATTTATTGCAACGTTTGAAATATTAAAATATAACTCGTACGAGTAATGATTACGGTCGCTGCTAGCAAATAATGTAGCTTTTAGCTGTACCTATTTTATTTCGGAACCTAAATTCTGTACAGAGCGAAAGTTCCACCTGAAATGCCTTTTAAATCAGAACAAAATTTTGGGGATTTATCTTTGAATTTTTGAAGATAATCTGTAAAACTAAAGATGAAGTTATTGAGAAGATGAACCGTAGAATTAAAATGAAAGCTTTTTCAATGAAACCTAGTGGATATCCTATAAAACTAAGATGAAAACCTCTCAATATAATTAAGAAAATTACCTATAGAATTAAGACTAACACTTTTTCAATAAAATCTAGTAGACAACCTGTAAAACTAATACCCTTTAGAATAATGTGAAACTAAGATGAAACCCCTTCAGTTTAATTAAGAAACAAATCTTTACTTTCACTAGAGTCTGCTCTTAATTTTAATAAGCCGATGATCTTATCAAAATTTTTTTCAAAGTATATTATTTTCTTCAAATAAATAACACACTGTTTTTTAAATCATTTTTATTTAAGTATACAAGTTTTACTTATTTAAGTACTTGTATGTATATTATATTCTTTGCAATTTTTTTCGGCCCTTAGAACTTTAAGGTCATTATTTAAAATGTAAAAATGTATAGGCGGAAAATCTAATGAATCAAATTTTATGACAGCGCAATTCTTTGTCTCACTCCCAACCAAATACGATTGAAATCTCTCAAACAAATTTAAAAAACAATTATAACTTTATTCACTGAAAACTTCTGGAACAATAAATAAGTAAACAAGGCGAATCCATACAAGGTGCTGTCAAGGCGAATTTATACAAGGTGATAGCACTCCATGAGCTGAATGCTTGTTCTCCTTTCCAAACCCACTGGGTTGTTTTGTTTACACAAACAAAATACATGAGCAAACTGGGCGAATTCGGTTTTTGACATTTCACTCGCAAAGTTACACTAACAAAATACGTAAGCAATACTAGACGAATTCATATTTTGATATTTCACACGCAAAACTACACAAACAAAATACACAGCGGATTCGCCTTATTTATCTTGCTATCACCTTCTATGGATCCATCTTGGGTGCTGTTATAAATACAACTATAAAATTCCCAAGGCGAATCTTTAAATTCGCCATGAAAATTTCTATATATTTTGTTTTTGTTTCTGCGTAAGAGTTGTCAAAATTTAAATACATTTTATTTTTGCTTCTATGGCTTTTGAAAGCTCATACGCAAACGCAAAAACAAAATACATGTAGGTGAATAAAAAAAAAATCAAATCAGCTGCTCTTATGCCATCACCTTCTACAAATTCGCCTTGAAAATTCGTATGTATTTTGTTTTTGTTTCTGCCTAAGAGTTGCCAAAATTTAAATACATTTTGTTTTTGCTTTTATGGCTTTTGAAAGCTCATACGCAAACGCAAAAACAAAATACAAGGTGTATCCATAGAAGGTGATAGCAAGATAAACAAAGCGAATCCGCTGTGTATTTTGTTTGTGTAATTTTGCGTGTGAAATGTCAAAATCGGAATTCGCTCAGTTTGCTCATGTATTTTGTTAGTGTAATTTTGCGAGTGAAATGTCAAAAACTGAATTCGCCCAGTTTGCTTGTGTATTTTGCTTGTGTATACAAAACAACCTAGCGAATTCGGAGAGAAGAACAAGCATTCAGCTCATGGGATGCTATCACCTTGTATGAATTCGCCTTGACAAAATACATGTAGGTGAATAAAAAAAAAATCAAATCAGCTGCTCTTATGCCATCACCTTCTATAAATTCGCCTTGAAAATTCCTATGAATTTTGTTTTTATTTCTGCGTAAGAGTTGCCAAAATTTAAATACATTTTGTTTTTGCTTTTACGGCTTTTGAAAGCTCATACGCAAACGCAAAAACAAAATACATGTAGGTGAATAAAAAAAATCAAATCAGCTGCTCTTATGCCATCACCTTCTATAAATTCGCCTTGAAAATTCCTATGTATTTAGTTTTTGTTTCTGCGTAAGAGTTGCCAAAATTTAAATACATTTTGTTTTTGCTTTTACGGCTTTTGAAAGCTCATACGCAAACGCAAAAACAAAATACATGTAGGTGAATAAAAAAAAATCGAATCAGCTGCTCTTGTCACCTTCTGTAAATTCGCCTTATAAGTAAATAAGTAAATCAAAAACTTTCATTTTGAATATACAAAAATGCAAGGAGCAATATTCATAATACATATTAAATTTAAAAAAATCTAAAGTAGATTATTCACAAAGTAAATAAACCCTACAATTACTATCATCAACCCAAAATTTAAGACGATTTTAGTAAATATGAGAGAATCTCCTTATTAATTCATTTTTTTAAAATTATTTTGAGCATAATAACATGGAGATTATTTATTACAATTGCATATTTTTGCACAAACTTGCATAGAAAGGAATAACAAAGAAGTTATCTGCTTGTTTTCAGCCGCTTTCCTTTTAAAAAAAATTTGAGAAGAAATTCAAAGTACAATAAAGAAGATTTGTTAGAAAAAATTTCTTCAATCTTTTAACTTCTCACTCTCCTTGGCCATCAAGCTTATTTAGACGTCGAACTCTTTAATTATAGGTGAACCTTTTAGCTCTCCTTTCTTTGTATTTTTGATTTTATTTTTGAAATACTTATTGTATTTAAAGTATTTGAATGACTTACTTTTGAGATAGCAGTTTGGTGAAAGTTGAGAGTGTTGGCCATTCAGTACATTCAGCCATGCAACTCTAAAATTTAGTTCGCATTAATTGTTAAATTTTCGTTTTTTGGCTGCTCTCGCTTGAAGGCAAATGGTGAAAATAAACTTCTCGCAGCCTCGAACAGCTTTTTCTAATAACAAAGTACCTACCCAAAGTATTAAGTCTATTTTACTTTGCCTTCATGCTGCAACATTTTCATTTATTTTGTTGCTCAACCATTAAGTGAATTAACTACGAATAAGAAAAATATTACCAAGAGTTGCTGCCTCGAACAGCTGTTGTGTCTGCTCGCTCCCCCTTCCTACGACTAGTACTTAGAGGCAGTCAGTGTGATAAGTATGTGATGTGCGATGTACGATGTGCAAAAGCGTTGCATGTGATGCATCGTACTGCTATGTATTTATTCGCACTACTTACCAGCTTAAGTAACGTGGCAGCGATTGCCACTTTCATGTTAAGCTGCCACTGACGTCAATTAGGCATTAAAAGTAGTTGGTCTGAATGACGGCGGCCAATGGCTGTAGGTTGTTTGGAACAAGTCAGCGTCAACAGGTAAGAGAAGAGCCTATGGCACTATGGCACTGCATTGAGTGAAAAGTGGCTAAACGTCAGTTAGTCAGACTCTCAGCTGACAGTTATTTAAGCCGGCAGGCAGGCAGGCAGGCAAACAGTAGCTGCTATTTGTATAGACAGAGACATGTTGGCGCAACAGTAAACATCAATGGGTTGCAAGTTTAGTTACCAGGCGACATTTTATCTATGTAAATAAAAACTACTACTTAATTTAACTAGCTCATATTACCTCACTATTGCTCACTTACATGCAGCTGGCCCAAGTTCGATTCCATTCATTTTTAAAAGGTTTCAAAAGTGGTTCTTCTCGTATTAACTGCACTCTTCGAAGCGACCTTAGAACGGCAGCTACCCTTTATGGGAACTGAATTCTAGGCCTTTTCGTTGTTTGACAGAGTTCGTCCCCATTCTTTTCCATCCGACTGGCAACAAAACCCCAGCAAAGTAACAACAAAATCTCGAAAAAATATCCGAGTTGAGCAAACTCGTTAAAACCATAATCGGCCTGAGTTGCAGTGTTGCGAAGTAAAAAAAAAACGGTGCTATTGTGAATGAGCCCTACGAAAATCTATGTATGTGAATGTAGGGTTTATTACTTTTTGAATTTTCTACTTTGCGATATTTTATTAATTTAGTTTTATAAATATTGTTTGTTGGTTTTGGGGTTTCAGATTGAAAATTTTTGGTTTTATTTGTCATTAAATTATTTAACCAAAATATCGATCTACGATATTTTTGGCCACCCTGACAGGAGGTTTGAAGTCTTCCTTAATGCAACTGAATTGAGGTCAATCAAATCACCCTTCTCACTGTTCTCAATTTTTTAGCGAAAATGCTCGATAAAATCACCGTCCGCACAAATTCATCGTACCCTACCGTGAAATTTCATTTTAACGCCAATATCATGATTTTAAATAAATAACTAGAGAACGACCAAACTTCGGGTTCGGCTTCGGCCAAGTTCAGCTAATAAGGGTCGGTTTAACGACTCTAGACGCCTCAAAACCAGGCCCTATAAGCAGATTATAGTTTCTTCAAGTGTACTCATTAAAATCTTGTTAATAAGACTTTCCCTCTTTACCTTTTTTTTTAAAATATCATATTAAACGTAACTAGTCTATTAAAAAGAAATATTTGCATATTTGCGACACCAATTTCGATTATTTTCGTTACAATTTCAATTTTTGATTACATATCTAATCTACTTTGAGTTGATTTTCGTTTCGTTATGTGGTCTTTCATCTGGTTATCCAATCAATGCGAATCAGTTTGAAAAGCTTGGTATTGAAATGGTGCCACATTGGTCAAGACATTCACTTCTTGTTATATAGCAACTTTCTGAAGAAGCAACCTAAGCGAATAATAAAAATATAAAGTGCTGAAAGAAAATGTTAAAAAATTCGGTGCATAAAAGCTAAACTGTGGACATGAGAACTGGTTATTTTATTCCCGACGCATATACAAACTTAACCGATAGTTATGGTCCTGGCATTTTGACAATGCTATACATAATTGAAATTCGTAAAGTCACTCATATTTATACTCGTCGGTGGCTCCAAGAGTATAAACTGCAAATCCATAAGAACAATATTTAAATTATATCGAGGGCATTGTCAATTTACAAGATCAATTATCGGTCTATGATATCAATATTCTGTATAATTGATATCATATCGAACATTTCTTTATAGAAGGGTTCCATTTCCAACAATTTGCGGTTTGATGTAAATTAAATTCACGAGAAGCTCACGAGCCACCATTAAATCCACAAAAAATTACTCTAGTATGAGCGTTTTTCTTTATTTAAATGAGCTTGATTCTAGATTATTTTTTCTGGGATTGCATGAAGCCATTGCATTATGGAAATATACAGGCAACTTTGCTCGAATTGTTGTTGAGCTGCGGTGCGATTGGGCGAAAGTTGGACTTCCAGATTGCGGCATCTTCGTACAAGTCGTAGCGGATGCAGCCTAAAATTAGATTCAAAAATTATTAGCATAAAGTGATCTTTCTAATGAAGTACATATCTAGTAATCTCATTATTCTCTTGCAATCTAAAATTGTATACCTTTAAAAAATAATGTTGAGTAATCTTTCAGTCGCAGTTAAACCAATATTTATTTAAAATAATGTTAACAATACTGAAAAATATGTAAAACAGAGTTATCGTGTTTATTCTAAATACCACTACAAATATTTATGTATATACACACAATATATGTTTATAAGCAGCCACAAGCGTGTTGCATTTAGATTATGACCAAAACAGCTGCCTGATGCTGGTCTCTATTTGGCAGTCTATAGAGTTTTGGGGGCAACTACTTGGGAGTCTGTGACTGGTTGTCTCATTCCGGCTTTCTGCTGGCAAGTTGCATGACTAACTTGCTGCTAGCAATGGGCTGTGCAAATAAAGTGATATATTTGGAGTTCTACATGATATTTGAGAGTTCATTGATTGCTTAACTGAACAAACGTTTGAGCCATATTACTCGAATGTTGTATGTTCATTACTTTCGTTGTCGAGAATTGTAATTTACACAACTGTTGAGCAGCGCCATTAAATTACATACAACTGACTTAAATTTTTAGTAAAGACAATATTTTACAAGGTTTAGAAATTCAGGCCACTGTTTTCATTCATTCATAATATTTATGTTTACATAGTATATAGTTCTTTAACTAAAAATTCATAAATCATTCACTACCACTACCGTTTCTCGAATATTTTGAATGGTAAACAATTAGTGTAGAATTATGGGTATATCCAAGGCATATTCAACAGATATAGGCAGAGTTGATTTTTTGATAATTTTCATTTCAAGTATTACACTTCACCTTTAAAAACTCAAGCTTTTTCTGACTTCTTCCTCAGCTGTTTTTGACAATTCAGGTCGGTAAAGGAACATACAAAAAATTCAATTTGTTCAATGTGTCTTGGGTGTATCTAATAAATATTTAAAAAACAACAGCTCTAATATATGAAGAAACATAAATATCATTGAGTGCATAACTAGATAGCAAATCCCATTTTACAATAGGCCCGTCTCGTTGTAGATTAAAATTATGTCTTAATTAAAATTTCCCTTGTATTTTTTAGGGCTAATTCACAATAGCGCTGTTTTTCATTTCCCCAACACTATATCTCAGGTTGGGTATTATTTTACCAAGCCAGAATCGGTCATGTTCACACCTTCCCGTGGGATTCCCTCTTCCCTCTCCCTTAAAGGACCTGGCTGTACATACGTATTTCCACAATTACTTTGTCTGCATATTGGTGTTAAGAAAATAAACCGCCTGCATGGAGGAGAAGCCAATAAAAAGAACTCAAAAAAGCCTCAATATTACTGAACTGAGCACTGACTGCCGAGGTTTGAAAATGCGCCTGCAGCGGCCCACTTAGGCTATAGGTAGAAGGCCCATTGTAGTTCTTACAGCTTCTACAGCATATTTGGAAGGTCACGCTTAGTCTTTCAGCATCTTTCGCTATTAGACACTGTCCGGTTAGAGGCCCAACAATGTTTGAAATACTTCGTGTTTGTTTCCGGTCTCAATTTGCCACGTCTGTTTAGAGGTTCGACAAGTCGTAGATTAACTCTAACCTTCAACAAGTGGCAAACGGCATACCAATGCCTTCTTTATCCTAGATAATCTGCTTGGCCGTACCTTGTCTTCTAAGTTCATCTGCCATGCAGTTTCCCTCTGTCCCTGTAGCCAGGTGAAGTACAGTCTGTACTGCAAATGAGGTACAGTCTGCACTGCTTGGGCATCTCCTGTTGAGATAGGCTGGACTGCCACCGATGTTTGAGTTAAACGTGAAAGAACTCTGAACTTTGATTGCAGCCTGGCTATCATTAAAAATGAATACATCTCTTCCTATAATCCGGTCCCAAGCTTCTCTACCGCCTCTCTGATAGCTGAGACCTTAGCCTGGAAGACGCTGCAGTGATCTGGTAACGTAAAGGAAATTTTTAGGAGAGGGTTTTATGAGAAAGCGCCTCCTCCCACTTTACTGTATAGCTTCGCGATATCTGTGTTGCTTAGAATACTATCAGGTAGAGTGTTAAACTCCAGTTTCCACTCTACCATACTTGGAATTCTTATAATAAAATTACTTTCAGAAACCGGTGTCGAAGCACATCGATCCGTACCGCTGGGAATAAGGCAAAACTTGTTAAAAATACAAGAGTGTCATCGGTTTCGGGATGCTACTGGGATATTTCTTTTAATAGCAGAGTAGCCAACACAAAGAGCAAATGAGAATAGACTAATAGACCTAAAGTCCTTGGGATTAATATGTGTGGCCTTTTCGGCTTTAGAAATCAAAACGATCGTGACATTTCTCCATACCAGCGGTATATGATTCAATGAGTGTTTCCCACGCGGCGGGCTCGCTTAGGGGGATCTAAAGCAGAATTGTCGAAATTTACTATTCGTAAGCTAAACAGAGATGGATCGTATCGGATTACCCGGCAGTTTTGAGTGTACTATGATGGACCTAAAACCAGCGGAGCTCTGTCAAGAATGAGCATAACATTTCTGCAGAAGATTTCAGAGAGCTGCTGCCTCTATCCGCTGGAAGGTTTTAGGTTGCACGAGTTATGGAATCAAAATAGCAAGCTTGCTAATTGTTTGTCACCAGAGTGATAATCCTACACCAAACAATCTACGATCATCATTTTCAATTGACGCACAGCATCGACTGTTTCTGGCACAACCATCGTTTTCGGACGACCTTCACGAAATACGTCCTGCAAAGATTGGCGGCCACGTAGGAACTCGTTGTACCATCATTTCACAGTGGCTAAGTGTGGTGATTCAACACCAAAAGTAGAAGTAAGTTGATTGATGCACTCCTGTCTCGATAATCCACGTCGAAAATCGTAGTAAACCATCGCACGAAAATGTTCACGGGTTAATTCCATTTTTAGACAATATGAATTTTTAAACTCACTATAAATAAACACAAATAAAACTCGTAAGTGAAAACGTTGTATGCAAGTTTATGCCAAAAAATACCAAACTTTACGATAAAAATATTTAATTACAGCTAATCACATGTAGTGTTGCAAAGGCGCAAAATATAAAAGGCAGCCCTCGTACTTATATTACAGTCAACGCCTATCGCGCAAAAACTTTTCGTACGTATTACATTTCTTGTGACTTGATGCAATTTTTCCAGTCTTTCCGTCAGTATTTCCCTGTTGTCGTCCTGCTGTGCAGAGGTGCATTTGCCTGTCTAATAATAGTTTGCTTAAAAATAGTCCACTCAAACGTTCCCACATTTATATAATTGGTCCCTTTTAGATTAATTCTGTTTTATAATTAAAATATATTTTTCCCTACAATAAAATCCGTTAATTATTTCTTTCAGAGCTCTACATAAAACCATACAGTTTTGATTGCTTTACCTTAATGAGTAAATACTGCATCATAAGAAATAAAATATTTTGCATGCTTTTTGCGTTAAATAAACTACGACTAGACCTTTTTATCTATTAAAATGAAAGCATTTAAGTTATTTGCATAGAGATTTTATTTTTGGTAGCTCAAAAGAATATTACGATTATACTGGATAAATAAAAACCGCTTTGTAAAAACAGTTCGGAGTAATTTGCCAGACCTTTTCAAGTCACTTACACCACATACCCAATTTTTTTTAAATTCATATTTTCTAATTAAGCAGCAAAATAAAACTTAAATTAATTTGAATGTTGTTTGTAAACATTGCCAATGGTGTGGTGGTGGGTGGTTTTTTTGTAGTTGTGCAGATTGAGCCAACACAAATGCAACATTATTGAGGCGCTTGGCTTGGATGGAATACGAGCATAATATACACACACACATACATATGTATATAAGTTCTAAGTGTGTTTGTATGTATTGTAATAATGCGTGTTACAACAATGGCCAAGTCAGATGGAAAATATGGGAAAGCAAACTTGGATTTGTTGTAAATGTTAGGTGTTGTTTTGCGGTGTTGAGTCTAGTTCTCAAGAGCTTAATTTGAATTAACTGCAAAGTGAAAAGGCACATTGGAGTGCTGGTTTTTACAAACACACATACATATGTTTGTATATTTATTATATGTGTGTGCCTATGTACCCTGTCGGAAAAAGCATCACATTTTACCAACTACAAGTGGTTGAAATTCCTTCCTTTTTCATTTAAGCTACGAAATTTATTCACATGGTGATGCCCAAGGATCTGATTTGAACTACTTTTTAATATGTTTGACAGAAAGACTATCAAAATTATTTGTTTTTCTAGTTGCAATCAAGTATACTAGAATGTTTTTATTTCCAACTATTCGAAATTCCGTTTGTCAAACTGATAGTCTTTCAAACAATACTTGTTGGATTGTTTAAAAACTTTTTTTTTAAGTTTTGGTTTTAAGGGTGTTTTTTTTTAGCAGAAATGAAAAAAATATAATTTCAGAAAAAAAATTTAAAACCAAAATTAAAAAAAAAAATTTTTTTGTTATAAACGGTCAAATTCTGCTTTAAAATTATTTGTTTCGCAGAATTTTTGCTATTTTTTATGTTCTTAACTTTGCTAAAAAAAAAACCACTAAATTAACAACACTTGAAAAAATCGCCGTTTTATTTCGACCAGTTATAATAACATGCTGAATTATAGTTGTTCAAAAGTAAACTTTTTTTAAATTTTGGTTTTAAGTTTTTTTCTGCAGAAATTGATATCATCGTACAATTTCTGTAAACAAAATTAAAAAAAAAATCTACTATTTATGGACGGTCGAATTTTGATTTAAATTTTTTTTTTACAGAATTTTTGCGATTTTTTATGTTCTTAACTTTGTTAAAAAAATAGATAAATTAAAAACACTCAAAAAAATCACACAAATTAAAAAAAAACACTTTTGAAGTCAAAATTTAAAAAACCAGAACCGTTTTATTTCGACCATTTATAACATGCTGAATTATAGCTGTTCAAAAAGAAACTTTTTCTAAATTTTGGTTTTAAGGGGGTTTTCGCAAAAATTAAAAAAATCGTAAAAATCCTGAAAAAAAATTTAAAACCAAAATTCAAATAAAAATTTTACTAGTTATTCGCATTCTGATTTAATTTTTTGTTGCAGAATTTTTGCGATGTTTTTACGTTCTTAATTTTGTTAAAAAATAACTAAATTAAAAACACTTAAAAAGAATTCTAAAAAACACTTTTGAAATCAAAATTAAAAAAAAAAACAGTTTTTTTTATTCAGTTATAACGTGCTGAATTATAGCTGCTTAAAACTAAACTTGTTTTAAATTTTGGTTTTAAGGTTTTTTCGCAGAAATTGAAAAAATCGTAATAATTCTGAAAAAAAAAATTTGAAACCAGAATTCAAATAAAAACTTTACTAGTCGAATTCTGATTTAAAATTATTTGTTTGCAGAATTTTTGAGATTTTTTTAAGTTTTTAACTTTATGTTAAAAAAATAGGTAAAAAAAAACACTTTAAAAAATCGCAGAAATTCTTAAAAAAACACTTAAAAAAGCAGTTTAATTTCGACCAGTTATAACTAGTTAATATTCGTTTTGGAATCTTGGTTCTAATTTTTTTTCAGAGTTTTTACGATTTAATAATTGATTTTAATAATTTAAAAAAAAAAATTAAAAATTCGCAGATATTCTAAAAAATAATTTTAAAATAAAAATTTATTGGAAAAAGTATAATAAATTTTTTTTTAAATCTAAGTTGAAAGCAGCTATGCAGATTTATGTTTTAAACCAAATATACATATATAGCAAGTATTTATCTACAAAAAAAAGATTATATTTTTTTTAAGATATAATTTACTAAATATATATTTTAGCTCTGAAAAATTACAATAATAAACATAGCTAAACACATACTATGTATGTATATTTATATACTATGTATAGTTGGTGCAAGTTAGATTTTTAAATTGGAAAATTTTTTGGGCTGTCTACCATTTTTCCGACAGGGTTATAACAACCACATGTATTTACTTACACACCTGTCTGCTTTTCAATGTGTGCATATTTGGAAATTTTCGTTACGTGCACGTGTGCTTAATTTTGCGGTTGGCCTAGAAGACTGAATGAACAAAATTATGCCGTGATGCAGAGAGAACAATAGCCAATGCACACCCACAGACGCTTAACACCAATTTTGTTGAATACTCGAGCGCGCATAGTAAACTTAAAGAAGTGCTGTTGAAAGTGCACAGTAAGCGTTTAAACTTGCGTGTTTCTATGCACTCACACATTCAATAATACAAATGTACAAATATCCATTTATAGTATATATATTGTATATATGTATATATGTAATATATATAAATGTGTAGCATTCACGCGCATACAAATTGGGTCAACGAGTTATAGCTACTTTTAATTATTTCAATTGTTTAAGTTTTTTTTTTTTTTTTTGATAACAATGCAGTAGGCGTGTAGTTTTTACAATGTGAACTATTTTTTATTTACATTTTTCTTAAACGCGTTTAATGTTTTTCAATTTTTCAATGTGATTAGCTCTGAAATAACAAAGTGCAATAGCGGCATGATTCAAGCTCAGGTTAGAATTCGAATGTACTTGCCTAAGGTATCTCATTTATCTATAATTAATTTGAAACTATTTGATACTAGTTGAAAATTAAAAATGGTACTTCGAATTTAAAACAATGTCCCATAGTCACAGTATAGATGAAGTCGACTCTTATGTTAGTAGCAGTTTTTTGGCATAATTACTCGTATCAATGGGATAAATATCACAAACAGTTGTAAATAAATTAATAGCTATTATATTTCAACTAAGGCAAATTATAATTATGGATTTTATGGAAATATCGAATATATAATATATATGTATATATATACAGTAATATCTACGTATATTTTCAATGCCATTTAAATCGGACTATAAAAGCATATTTAACCGCCCCTGCAGGATTTTCTGAAGAACTCGATTCCAGCGCCATCTAGCGGATCCTTTACGCGTACAATTATTTCTCGTCGCATCTCTATTGTACGTTTGTAATTTCATAAAACATTTTAGCCTATTGGCGCGCTCAGAGCATGTATGTTTTGGACCTTCCTTTGAAAGTCTGACGAAAGGTTAAAATATTCCAGAAAGTTTTTCGAAGGGTCGCTTATACTCAAGGCCTGTTTTAATGCCGCAGAGGGGCTCAGCGATTCCCGATCCCTACTATAACTACATGCTTTGAACTTGGCAAGAATATTAAAAATGTGATTACTAAACATCTAAGGTCCTTAGTAAAGAGATGTCAGCCTGTAGTGTAGAATCTTCGCCTACTTAGAGCGGGGCTCTAGGACAAAAGCTAAATTGTTTACCCTTTTTCTTCGCGTAGATTTATATATATCTATATACTATGTATATATATATAATCCTACCCTCAGTTCAGCGGAGCATCCACCGCGGTCTGATTGATGAGAAAATAGCAGATTATTCCCCTACGCCCTTCCACCGTGGAGTCAGAGAAGTTGGAGAACTCTGCTGCCTTCTCCCCCAGAGTGATTTTCTCGAAGTGTTCATTTATCATTCGTTGGGGCTATCACTGTGACTTCGCCTGCCACCAATCGCGCCTATCTTTGATGCTTTCCCACCTATGGTATCTAGAGATTGCACTGGATCTTCGCTGGTTATTAATATCTTCCCGCTGAACAACATTAGGGCGTGCTCCCATCCAGAGCTAGCCTAATGACCGAAAACCAAGGTATTTAGGTCAATGCAACTTTGACGTGAATAATAGAATAAGCTAGCTCCCCTCTGCAACGTGAAGGTTATGCTGACTCCAGAAGTGTTTTAAGTATTTTATGCATTTGCTAAATAGTCTTTCAATTTTAATTAACTTTTATGCAAGTAATAAAAAAGGGAAAAAGGATTGAAAGCCTTTGCAGTAGCAAATCAGCAGAGCATCATCACAACGATAATCCGTAGAAATATTTATGTACCAATGTATGTATGTACGTATATACATATGTATAGTACTAATGAGTGAATCTGTGATATGACATGGCCGCTGTGATGCCTATGCGATCCCTATGCTGCTGAATAGGTACGTAATAAATATTTGAGTTCGTATGTGGTGTGCGCGTTTGCTTGCCGACACATAATCAGTACCCAACAAACAAATGTTACAATTCTCAGGAAATGGTGGAAGAGAAATTTATAAAAATTGTTTTTTGATTAAAGTAGTTCCGGTCTAACGGAAGCCAGTCCTTCCTTAGTGTAAAATATTTTAATTTTATAAAAAAATTAAAAAAAAATTAAAAATTGAATGGCACTGATCTTCCACGAGGTCCTCGGTCGGTTTTCAATATTTTCTTATGAATCTGAAATATTTGAAGCCTTAAGCGCTTCTACCTGTTATGTTGTATGACCTTTTAAGAAAAAAGTGCAGCGGGGAGTGGTTTAAGGCAGTGACTGAAAATAATCGTTATTTTAAATTTGAATAGATCGATCTAATCCTTATGTCATATGCTAAACAAGTCTCATTTTATATTTATTTAAAAGATTTGTTAAATCATTTCTTTAGTGATTACATAATCATTATTTTGCGGTTTTTAGTTTTTCGATCAATTTCAATCGTTATTTTTTAATTTTTCGATAAACTTTGATAGTTATTATTTAATTTTTTTTCTATCGAAAATAAGCATTATCCTTGAATTTAAGTTTTTCTGATCATATTTTATCGATATTTTGTGATTTTTATTTTTTCGATAAAAAATAATCGATATCCTTGTATTTACAATTGCTCGAACGTTATAAACGCAAACAAATTTGTTGTCGATATGATATGATATGATGGAAAAAATACTAGAAAATATCGATAAAAAATGATCGAAAAATTGTATATCCAAGAATACGGATTATTTTTTATCGGAAAAAATCTATCGATCCAATATGATCGCTTCCAGCAATTTTTGAGTAAAGTCATAGGTTTGAGCAATTTTTATGCATGCCCGATTTGTCAATGTTTGTGTGCCCCACTTTTTTTTGGGTGATTGGAAAGGCAATTGGTTTTCTGACAATGGGACACAGTGCCTGATGGATATTTTCGGTATCTGTTTTTTTTTCCAAACAAGGCCACTATTCAAGAGACTTTTTTACGGAAATGTTACTTAATTTTTGGCAAATGTATTCAGATCTAAGAGAAGCGAAGTTTTGGTTATATACTGACGTATATCAAATGGGAACTGGAATGTTGCTACCGCAGATCTGAATATATTCTCAGTGAGTAAAAAGTAGTGAATGAACTTCAACCATAACAAAAATATAATTATAATTTTTTTGACTGACGCTACAGATAAACTGAAAATGCACTTACTGTCTTATTGAAAACTGACCTTGAACTCATAAATTATTTTTGTTATAAACAAATTAGGCAAAAAATGTAATATACTACGAGTGTAATGGATGCGCACCAATCTTAACGAGCTCTAATAATAATAAAATATATTTTACATAATCAACAACAACAATCACAAATTGGTTATTATAACCGAATGATTTGCGTACTTAGATTGTGTTGAGATATAGTTGGTTTAAAGAGAAAAATCAACAGCAAATGAATGCTTTGGATCATACATCGTTACTTGCCACTTGCCGGCAAGTCGGAAGTTGTGATTTCAAACCCGAGCAGAACCTACATAGATAGACATTTGATGAGGAGATGTAGTGATCTTCGAAAAAGTAGCTATAATTTCTATCGATCCGGTAGTTGTTGCCTTTTTTGAATACTTTCTTAATAGAAACTGACCTTGAGCACAAAAATTATTGTTGGTTAAAAAAATGTATAATTTATCTGGTAAGGTTATTCCTTTCATTCAAAATTAAATTTTCGATGGCGCGGTGGAGTATTTCGTTTGGTATTTGCTGAACGACGCGAGTAATGTTGACTTCGAATTCCTCAATAAAAGAAAAGTGAATGCTTCCAAACGGAAGCAAATAACTTGAGTTTTTGATTTAAAAAGTAAAAACCAAGTCATAGGTGATCAAAAAAAAAATCGTTTGAAAAAATATAGAAACATATGGCAACTTCTGAATCTATTCCGGTTATTCTTCAGTTCAAAAACGATAATTTGGCATATTGTTGAAGCTATTAGAGAAAAATTATCCTCATAGCTAAAGAAAATTTCGAACTAAAGCAGTGGCTCTTTTTTAATCTCAAAGACAGTTCTGAGCTAAGTCTTTCCATATTTAAAGTGAAGAGTTACGAGGATCCTTCATTGAGGCTTTCAATGTTTTGTGTTTATAATGGAGACTGAAATGATTTGCATGCATCAATGGTTTATAAAACTCAAACTTCATCATGGATTCCATACTTAAGATTTATTTATATTTATAGCAAGTCAAAAAACACTAATGGTTTACTTGGTTAGACATTCGTGTGAATATTAGCGACAACTCGCATAAAGGTTGCAGCGACACAATGAATTTTTAATATTTACGTTTGGGGGCCTGAATTTAGTTAAGTAACTTTTTTTTTTGTTTTTATTGTATTTTCCGTAAACCCCATGGTAAAGCGTAGTTAATTAATTTCACTGTTTTTCTCCTGCCGTTTTTGCAATCTGCATTTTATATACATAAGTTTTATTGCGCTAACGGTTTTTGTTTGCTTTGCATTTTTTACAAGCTATCATGCCGTGCTCGTCGAGTGTTGCATATTAACCGCAGTCATGGGATTGATGTTTGTTGTATTGTGAAAATTTTCGCCAAATGGTAGTTTTTTACGCGCACCAACTTACATTACATATCAGTTAGCATTTGATGTGGTTTCTGATTCTACGGATTTAGTGGAACAGTGTTTTAATTTTATAAATAATATCAATATTTGAAATATATTTTTAGCACAGGACTGTGAACGTATAAATATGGATTTTCTGAATAACACGATTTTAGCGCCCCTAGCGGATCCACTTAACATAAAAGTATTTTTCGTCGCACTTCTATTACACGTTTCTAATATAATCGATTGTATAGATAATTGTTTTCCAATAATGACTGAATTCCTTTTTTAATTTTTCTGCCTTATAAAAATGCTAAGAAATTGGACTTTAAATTTCACAAGATCTTTTACCTAATAATAATAATAATAATTTGGCGCTTTCATAGCTTAATGTTTCGTCGAACTTCTCCTACAATTTGTGGTATGCGTCTTGATGTTGTAAACAAATTTAAGGCACGCCGATTCCGAAAGGCAAATTAGTTTGATTAAAAGCTTTTTATGGCAAAAACATACTCGTAGATTTGCCATTGCCTTGAGACTGTGGTTTCACGCTTGTCCGATAATTTAACGCATGAAAAGTAGGATTACTTTGTAATAGTTCAACTGCTTAAGCTATTGGCAGGTATTTGTGAGTTCGATTAAACTTTTTCATTAAAACTTCTTCGGAATTCGTTAGCCACGTTGGAATCGAAGCGCCATTATTTGACCTACTTGGTCTAATAGCCAGGTTTTTTGTTTTCAATGCCAAAAGCATAGCTTTCCAAAGCGTAGCGTTTAATTTCCCCATTTGGCAGTTGTTTTGCAGAGTTTAGGCAGTAGTTCGACTGGTAGTCGGAAAAGTAAATGGAAATCGTGAAAATGTGTCGACAAGTGTATGGATGAATCTGTTATTGCTATTAGTTGGAACTGGATCTTTAAAATCGATACTCAGCCGTTCAAAAGGGGTAGTTGCTTTCATTCGAGTTTTCTATGTAGTTTTCGATACTGCGGAAGAACAAGGCTTATATCGAAACAGTAACATCATGATTTCGTCATACCACTTACTTCTTCTATTAAATATGGTAGATTTCTTGATCGTATCCAGTTCATATTTCTTAGCAGCATTCATAAATTGGTTGAGATTTTCATCGTGAAAATAACGCCTCAAGAGTTTTTCCACAGACAGTAATATCATCGAGATAAGCGTAGGTGTCTTGTAGCTTCTCTTTGTTAATAATCCAATCGATGGTCCTTTGAAAGCATGACACGTCATTTGAGACTTCAAAAGAAATTCGTCGAAATTGATATAAATTCCACAGTGCTTCAAATGCTGCAAATTTTTTTCTGGGTAAAATAGGAAGCTGATGGTAAGCACTTTTCGGGTCTATTAAAATAAGCAACTTTCGATACCAGCTACTCGTTATGAGGAAGTTTTTAGACATCATCGGATCAATCGATTGATTATCGATAACTCAATTAAATTGAAAAGAGGATCGCATTAAAAATTATGAAAATTTAAGCTGAACAGAAAATATGTGCGTTCATCTCACAAATAAAAAAAAATTAAAAAAACAAAAATTACTCAAATTTGCATAGCTTTGCCTTTTTATGACCTCTTGCAGACGATTCTCTATTGATCCAACCAATTTCGATGTTATTGCTGAGCTCATTGCTTCCCATTTCTCTTACTTGATATAGCGTGCTGGCGGATTTTCTTCTCGAGTATGTCACACAAGTGATGTTTGGGTTTCAAGTCTGTAGACTTGAGACTCTACCGTGTGCCTCGGGTCGTTGTCTTGTTGAAAAATAAATCCTTCACGCAGTCCCAATTTGGATGCACTTTCTTTTAGATTTGATTTTAAAATATAGAGATAGTCAATGTTTTGATTATCAAGTGCTGTGCCGGATTTTCTCTACACGATCTTTCGCATCTTTATACCAAAGGGCGAAACTTGCTTTCATTCGAGAAAATAACGCTACATCCCTATGCTATAATCAGAATTTTCAGAGTTACGACGTCGTAGCTCCACCCCGCAAAATGTAAAACCAGCATGCTGTAATCCGTTCGTAACTCTCCGCCGCATTGCAAACCAAAGCAAGGTACATATTCGAATTTCGTTCATTCATGTTTTTTGCCAGATATTAATAAACAAATATTATTTTAAATGAGGAATCATATTTAAAACCATGTTTATGAGGAAAAACATGGTTCAATAATTGCATGAATATGCAGTGGATAACGTTACGTAATGCATCTAATCCTTTTATAACAATGTTCGTTGTTTATTTAATTTCATTTATATATTAATGCTTAATGGTTTAAAGCAAAATTTTTGCCTTCTCAAAGATAGATTCAAAAGCGTTTTAAGTGGTATGGGTCAAAGGCTTGGGCTAAGCGGAAAAATGTCTTGTAAATATGCGTTAATAAACATTTTTTCTATGGGCAATATATGTAAGTGATATATTTTTTTAAGTTATTCGTGCGTTTATATACGTTTTTTTTTTATTATTGTTTTTGTAAAACTCGTTCAGCTCCAACAACAATTGCTCTTCGTACGAAATTACTGCCAATTGACAGCTACGTCGGATTTGAGTGCAGCGATTCTACGATTCGTAACTCAATCGAACGTACGACGGATTTTAGCATAGAGGAGTTATTTAAATGCCCCTTGGTAAAAGCGATCCTCTTTAGCCGATTCAGTCTTGAAACGAAGGTTTTTTTTCGCGCGAACCTGCCGTGAAGTCCACTCTTTTTTTTAAATATTTTTCGCACTGTATCGGAACCTAAGTATTTTCCAATGGAATTTTTTCTGTACATCTTTGGCGATCTGACTTGCTGTTAGTCGCCGATAGAAGGACATTTTTCATAGTTTTAAAATTCACATATGTATTTATATAAATGGATCTTTTAATGGAGAAAGTGAACGGAGGCCTTTTCTGCCGACAGTAAAAGCCTGCGTATTCAAGTATTCAAAAACCAGAGACCAAACGTACATTTAAGTTTTCTAAATTAAAGTTTATATGCAAATTTTGTATCGTGAATTTTTTTAAATGCTACACCGTTTTTAACTACCACTAAGCCAAATCTACTAATGAATAGTGAATTATTAACCATCTGCTAAAACTCGCTAGCTGTCCGAAGAGCTCTAGCAACAACCGCAGTAACGGTGCATAGTAACGATGCAAAAAGCAAGCAGAAGCAGAGGCAGAAGCGTTGATGATGGTGCAACATATCAAGCGCGAAGTGACAGAGTGCGCACAGCGATGCGACAACACCAATCTTCGTACGAAATTACTGCCAATTGACAGCTACGTCGGATTTGAGTGCAGCGATTCTACGATTCGTAACTCAATCGAACGTACGACGGATTTTAGCATAGAGGAGTTATTTAAATGCCCCTTGGTAAAAGCGATCCTCTTTAGCCGATTCAGTCTTGAAACGAAGGTTTTTTTTCGCGCGAACCTGCCGTGAAGTCCACTCTTTTTTTTAAATATTTTTCGCACTGTATCGGAACCTAAGTATTTTCCAATGGAATTTTTTCTGTACATCTTTGGCGATCTGACTTGCTGTTAGTCGCCGATAGAAGGACATTTTTCATAGTTTTAAAATTCACATATGTATTTATATAAATGGATCTTTTAATGGAGAAAGTGAACGGAGGCCTTTTCTGCCGACAGTAAAAGCCTGCGTATTCAAGTATTCAAAAACCAGAGACCAAACGTACATTTAAGTTTTCTAAATTAAAGTTTATATGCAAATTTTGTATCGTGAATTTTTTTAAATGCTACACCGTTTTTAACTACCACTAAGCCAAATCTACTAATGAATAGTGAATTATTAACCATCTGCTAAAACTCGCTAGCTGTCCGAAGAGCTCTAGCAACAACCGCAGTAACGGTGCATAGTAACGATGCAAAAAGCAAGCAGAAGCAGAGGCAGAAGCGTTGATGATGGTGCAACATATCAAGCGCGAAGTGACAGAGTGCGCACAGCGATGCGACAACACCAATCTTCGTACGAAATTACTGCCAATTGACAGCTACGTCGGATTTGAGCGCAGCGATTCTACGATTCGTAACTCAATCGAACGTACGACGGATTTTAGCATAGAGGAGTTATTTAAATGCCCCTTGGTAAAAGCGATCCTCTTTAGCCGATTCACTCTTGAAACGAAGGTTTTTTTTCGCGCGAACCTGCCGTGAAGTCCACTGTTTTTTTATATTTTTCGCACTGCATCGGAACATATTTTCCAATGGAATTTTTTTTGTACATCTTTGGCGATCTGACTTGCTGTTAGTCGCCGATAGAAGGACATTTTTCATAGTTTTAAAATTCACATATGTATTTATATAAATGGATCTTTTAATGGAGAAAGTGAAGAGGCCTTTTCTGCCGACTGTAAAAGCCTGCGTATTCAAGTATTCAAAAACCAGAGACCAAAGGTACATTTAAGTTTTCTAAATTAAAGTTTGTATACAAATTTTGTATCGGGATTTTTTTTAAATGCTACACCGTTTTTAACTACCACTAAGTCAAATCTACTAATGAATAGTGAATTATTAACCATCTGCTAAAACTCGCTAGCTGTCCGAAGAGCTCTAGCAACAACCGCAGTAACGGTGCATAGTAACGATGCAAAAAGCAAGCAGAAGCAGAAGCTGAAGCGTTGATGATGGTGCAACATATCAAGCGCGAAGTGACAGAGTGCGCCCAGCGATGCGACAACACCAATCTACAAAGCAGCAGAGACATAGCAGCATGCCACATAGCAGCAACACTTTAGCTTAGATAAGCTGCTGTGATAAATATGTACACTTTGTTGTGTTTCATTTATTTTTCCATATTCTTCTTTCCACACAGTGTTGAAAAGAGCTCGCTCCCTGAGTGAGCCGGCGAGCGGGTTATGCCAAAAACTATGTTGTAATTTATGAATAATTTCATGCGGTTAAATGTTGCAGCGCAAAAAAACAAAAAACCAAACACAAACACCAGAAAAAACAAAAAAAAACAAAAAAAAAGCAAATGATAAAAATATAGCAAACTCTAAGTAAATCGGAAAAAAATTCGCTTCAGCGTAGTGATTGTGCAATTTTTCACCAGCTCACTCAATTCCGTAGCAGCTGCAAGCAAACAAACAAAAAAAAAAAATTAAAAAGCGAGTTACAATAAATGCTAAAAAATTTACGCTCCAACATAACTACGACTACATAAACACACACATACATACATACATACATAAATAAGCAAACAAATGCCACAGAGCGACATGCTAGCGAAAAACAAAACAAAAAAAACAAAAAATGAGAAAAAAAATGTTGCGCAAAAATGTCTGCAAAACTCGCATTTTCCGCTGCAATGCAATGACAGGAAAAACAATGATGCCGCTGTGGCAGCAACTAGCTTGGTATGTTGTCGACAATGCAATTGTTGTTGTTAGTGCTGCATGCTATAATGCGCTGCGTTTATTTTTAGTTTTTTTTTAGGTTTTTCATTTTTTTGCCTTCATCTCTTTTTTTGCCACTTTGGCAAATTTTTACCCCAAGGACGCAGCGAATTTTTTGCTACGCTCCAACGCTGCCAAATTTTGCACAAAAAACAAATGCCACAAACAACTGCATTTAGCTTGATCAAAAAAAATTGCATTAATAGCTTCAACAACAACAACAACAGTAACAGCAGCAACCACAACAACAACGCTTGCAATGCACAAAGTTATGCACCCCAACCAGCTTGGTCAACTGCAAGTAACTTCATAAGCCAAAGTTATCTCGCGATCTCATGGTCATAAAGCTAACAGACACGCTGGCTAGCTGGCTGGCTGGCTGGCACTTTGGTTATTGTTGTTGTTGTTGCCTGCTTGCCTTACCAGTTTGACTGTTGTCCCGACTCGCCAGCGCAACTAGTACTTGTAGTAAAAAAAAAAAAATCGAATGCGTTAAAAAAGAAAAGAAGGTACACCATGTCGTAATGTGGCCTCGACGCAGCTTGCCATGCTGCCACTTAAATCTAGCCGGGTCGCCATGAGCGTGTGCGCTGCTTTTTGCCATTTTGTGCCTGCAGCTAAGTAGACAGCAGCAAGCGTTGGTCAATTTATTTTCCCGCTTCTATGAGCAGCTAGAAAAAAAAATCCTTGTTTCTTTTTTTTTATCAAATGATGAGAACAAGGATATTCATAATTATTATTGTTGATTTCTGCTAGTAGTTAAAACATAATTTAACTCAAAAAATTTGTGGCAGTGGGAAAAAAGAAAATATGAATGCAGAGAAGCTGCAAGTTTCTAAAGTGTCTTTCAACAAACGGTTTATTTTGAAATTTTGCGTTATTTTTGCACCACCCAGTAGATAATTTAGAGAGGTCTTGTTAAGTGAAGCAATCCTGGGAGGATTTATCAAGAAGTTCCTGGCAAAACTCAACCACCAGAAAGTTGTCAGATTGACTGCGCCTGAAACTATGCGGCATGATATCAACAGTCGTTGCAGTTTTTATGACTTACTGGCTACGTAACATCAAAGTTATATTTTGCGACATAGTTTTAGGCGCAGTAAACCTGACAACTGTCAGGTTGACAAGTTTTGTTAGGGCATCAGCAAAGGGCGTTCAATTTGTGCCCATACAAAAAAACAAAGCAAAGGGAATGTGGGAAGGCAGGCCTCTCGACTCCCAGAGAGCCATTTTGGAATGGCTGTTAGCTCCTGAAATTATCTACTGGGTACCAATGCAGTAACCGACCGTGTATTTTTTTTTGTTGACAAATAAATACTGGTAGGTTTTCTTTTAAAGAAATGGTTCGATATATGCTTGCACTTTCTAGAAAAAAATTATGATTAATTAAGATAATAATAAAGATGGTTCAGTGTATGGATTGTATTATCGAATTATGTTGGATAATTTTTTTCCTTTAAACAAAGTTTATTTCAGCAAGACCGAAATTTTTTAAAAGTAATTGTTTAACGATAACCAAAATCGGCAATTAAAGTATGAAGCCCATTGACATAACGAAACCTTCTAGGAAGAAAAATATATGCACCAATATTTACTATATAAATTGGAAATGCGCAGCGGAGCGGAGTTAAAGGGAAGAGAGCTAAGTAACGAAGATTTTAGTCGGAGCGAAGCTGGTGCAAAGAGCTAGAGAAATTCGTTTGCTTCTTAGCTCCTTAAACGAAAAATTCCGGAAGAAAATTCGTTGACTTTTTAAATTTTCAATACTGTTCATGGAATAATATCTAATCGAGAATATTGCTGCCAAAATGTCTCAAAGTCATGGAATCATATCGCGTTCAATCTATACGTCGAGTTGCATTTTTAGCTTTCCATCCTTTACGCCCGACAGTTTTGTAAGATGATTTATTATCTGCCAGTTTATTTATCAGACGTAAAATTCCACTGCGTAACTATGAAAAAGTATGTAAATAATTAAATAATGAAATTACTTTTTGTTTTATTTATTTGGAGTAAAAGCGGAAAAAAATTCTCAAGCTTTGCGTACAAGTTTTGTATAGCGTGTCGCTTCCAATACAAGTTGAAAGTGGGAAGTGCATTTTTTAGGCGAAAGCTTATATTCACCGATTTGAGGTCCCGAACCTGTACATAAACTTTCATTTATTAAATTAGGTTAAAAATAACTTTTATTTCCCAAGAAGAAATTAAATTCTGCTATTTTCTGAGTAGTAAATATGTTAACGGAAATAATAGTTATTATTAAGTTTTTAATACAAATCATACAAAAAAAAAATTTAACAGAACTGGAAATAAAATTTAAAAAATAATCCTCACAACCCTTTTTTAAATAGCGCTAACAAATATATTTCGTTATTTGTTTTTATGTGTTTTTTTGAAAAACTTACCAAGTTTTGAAAATTTAATAAATCAAAAGCGAATATTTTTATGGCTAAATTTTTTTTATCAAATACTTGTTTATGATCCTAAAAGCTCTTTAAATTTTTCTTGAGGTGTTTCTGTAAGAAAATTATTTTTAGAGAAAATTATAACCACACTGCATTTTGTCAACTATTTATTTGTTCAAATTTATTTTTGTTAACTTCATTTTACAAATATTTTAAAACATCCCCAGCTTAGTTGTAAAAAAGAAATTTATGACGAGCTTGCATTTTGAAAATATGCGATTTTATCATCAAATATATAGCATTGTGAGTTATGTTATTGTTTTGAAAAGTTCCATATATTTCATTTTGTTCAAAGGCAATGTGTGCCAGAGACTGAGGGTTATCTTATTAAATCAAAAAAAGATGTCAAAAGCTCTTTTAGATTGCCTTAACCCATACAGGATCACAGCGAGATAGAGACCTGCTGCAAATTTAAATTAGCTTTTAGGTCATAATACATTTTTTTTTTTGGTTCGTACAATTTTTTTTTACATACATATTTGAGTTTTTTGTTTAGAAACCCAAAACGAAAATTTATTCAAAATTTTAAGATTTTTTTTTGTTTCCCCGCTTTTCGCTGAGAGATATGTATTCCCTTTTTCCAAAACATAAAATATAGAAAAACAATTCTGGCCAAGTCTGCCTCTTTTATAATCCATTTCATCAATAGGTCAGCTGATGATTCCATGCAAATAGCCCAGCATCATGGGATTTGCAAATCACAATTTCAACGCATAAATGAAATTCATAGTGCATCCATCAAATTTTTCCAAATTAACCGCTAATATTGATGAATCTGGCATTTGGTAAAGGTTTGTAGTCTTCCATATTTTTCATAAATTAGTTTGAACATTCAAAGTCAAGGTTTCATTTAAATGTTAACAATTTGAGATAACAAGACTGCCGCATGATAACGCCTATCGCTATTTAACACACTTTATTTATACGTTTTGGTTCAAAGTAAAACATTTTTGATATTTTTTCTAAGGTTTTTCATTATGTACATTTAAATTTTAAATATTTTTAAAGTCATCTGCTTTCGTTCACAATATATTTCGCTTCCTCGCGGACTCTTCAAAGGCTGCCCAAGAAGTGTGGTATTTTTCTGCACTTTTTTTAAGGTTCATCTTGCTTCCACACATACTAGATTATCTCAAAAAAAATTTCAGCAATCATCTCAAAAACATATGCAAATATATTCTACTCGTCTTTTTATACTCAGACCCATGCTGCTTATTTTGTATTTTATGCATCTTTTTACGCGTCAAAGCTACTTTGTTGTTTATTTTCACATACATACAAAGCATATGGGGGAAAACTTGTGCAAAGGTGCAATATTTTGTGCAACACAGGCACATACAACGCCTCAGAGTTGCTCTTTCTGCAAGTGATCGTCGTTTAATTTATCCCATAGCATAATTTATGCACTGCGATATATCAAGCGATTATTTGTTTTACAAAGTGAAGGCACATAAAGTAAAACATATGAATAAATATTTCTATTTTTCTACGCTTTGACTTTGACTTTAGCTACAAGTTTTAAAGTAGTACACGAATTTAGAAGATGCAGCATTTTTTAAACGCTTTTCATATGTAACTTACCGAAACGTAACTGTTTCCGAATTTTTCTATTTACACTCCCATGTTCCATACACTCCCAGAAATTCCAAAGGAACCGGGAATAAACATGAAAGTTTCAATTAAATCTAATAAGCCTCTTGACATTGAGGAAAATTCGATTTTGTATGGAAGTTTTAAAACATTATATCAAAATATCTAGGTCAAAAACTGACTATTGCGAACTCTAATTTCTTACATAATGAGCCTTCGATTCATGGAATCATGTGATTTGTTATCTGAAAACTCTGCTATTGGATCTGAAAACTTGAAATATAACCATTTAGTACAACGCTGTGATTTTCAAGTAATTACTGGTGCAGTGAATTTTAGAATCGAAAATCTAAATACAAGGTATTTTAATAAGAGGTTTCATTTAAAATTTCGAGCCAATTTTAAACTCTCATTACGGAAATTTTTAGTAACATATCAGGTTTGCTCTCTGCGGTCTCGTGCGAGTATGCAAAATAGCCCAGGTACTGTTCCTTAAGCCAGAAAGATGGGATCATAAAAAGCGAAAATTGTATTCTCATTCGTGCTTGAAATAGCCCAGACTTTTTTGCTTACATCCGATCGCAGAATTCACAAAACAAATAAAAAAATGGCAAATATCAGATATGTTTCTGAAATTGTAGGTGGTTGCCAGTTGTTGTTGTTTATCAATTCGCAATAATAAAAGGAAATGAAACCGCTGATTTCTCTATTCCCGCCTAACCCGCCTAATTTCTTTCCATTCTTTACGCTCTGGTTCTTAGTGCCTCTTTCTTAAACTTTGTGTGAGTGTATGTTATAAGGTTTGTTCGGGCCAGCATCCAATAATTAGAGAACAAAGCAACCTACTCTCTCAAAAAGTTACAAAAAAAAACTTTCAAACTTAAGAAACGCCAAAAAAACAACAATAATTTTTGTGAACAGTTGTGAAAAATGGAAATCCATAACATTGCATATATTTCTTTGATCTATTTAATACAACGTGCAAATCTAGAATCTTCAGACATTTTCCATTTTGTTGTTTTACGAAGTCGACGTGCGGATGTAACCAAAAATCAGCTGTTATGAATTTTGACACTTTACCCGTTTGTGCCCCTACAAAAAATCTACGCCAAGGGCGATTTTGTATTAAGTGGAGTTGAATGAACAGCTGAGTGATTTCGTCTCATGGCTAGAATTATCAAATTACATGAGTTTTGAGAGCTGAAGCCACGAAAGCAAAAACAAAATATATATAAAAATTTACAGCTCAAGCTGTAGCAGAAAAATCAAAGTACATGTGAATTTTTTTTGTTGGGCATTCGACATCACCTGATATAAAATTGTTTTGGTTAGGGCTTTTTTGGGCACGAAGAAGGCGAAACTTACGATCCAATACGTCGCAATTTCTCTCTCTGTTACCCAGTTTTCTTGCGCGAGGAAAACTAGTGTGGAATAAATCAATTTTGCGCTCTAATAAAGGGATCCAGTACAAATGGCGCGGAACAAACCTATAATTTGACTAACTTAGCAGATTTTCGGATATTAGCTCATATGGTTCGCCTGAAGAATATATTGAGATAATTAACGTCCACTATTGTGACACATCTCAAAGTATTGTACTTTCCATCTCATTTTGGGCAAATATTTTGGATAAAAGACTTACAAAGCTCAGTACACATGAACGGTAGTTTGAAGAGCTTACATTTATTTTTCTCCTTTTTTTTTAATAAAATTTTTTTATTGAAAGACCCTTTATATTTGTACTAAAAGGCATACAAATAACTACATCCCTCTATAAGAAGAGTTCATGTGTGTGAAAAATGAATGTTCGAAATTTTTTTGTATGGAAGAAATTTCGGAAGAGCGTTAAAAGAATTTCAACAATTAATTTTTAACTACCTCGACATTGTTTTTGATTATCTCAAAATAGAATGTGCTACAAAACTGCATACGATAGATTTTGTTAGCATTTCTAAAAAGGCAAAACTACATACAATACATTTTTTGGCATTTCTAAATGTACAATTTAAAATTTTTATGAAAACTTTTTAAAATTTTTTAAATTTTATGGTGTTTTGTGATATTTAGTAATAACTATAACAGATAATTAGCTCAAATTTGATATACAAGATGGAGTAGGAGGAGGGAATACATGGGCAGAAATTGTTTTTTGAAAAATTGAGCGTGGCGCCACTTGGTGCGGTAGGTATATCTCCCAAACTTTCTTACCATATTCTACCAAAATTTCGAGAATGGTAAAAATAAAAAAAACCGTAGTTTTAGTAACTATAAGAGATAGTTTGTTTAAATGTAGTATGTAGGATGGAGTTGAGTAAGGAAATACATGGAATTATAAAAAATTTTGGAAAGAAGCGTGACGCCGCTCACTTTATAGCAAGCATATTTCAGATACTTCTCTTTCAACTTCTACCAAATTTGGTGTACACATTGTATTTCAAATTAGTAAGAAAACTTTCGAAAATTGTAAGAATCGGGCAAAAGCCGAGCATACATTTCATATAATGGTTATTTTTGAAAATCCAATAACTGCGATATTTCAGTAATTATAAAAGGTGGTGTGCTTAAATTTTCTACATAGCATTGAGTTGATGATAGGAATACGTGGGTTTAGTATTTTATGAAGCAGGTGGATTATCTCCGAAACTACTGTATCAAACTTTATAAAATTTGGTACATCATTTACATTTCAACTCAGTAAGCGCAATTTCTACAATTTCGAAAGTTATAGAACTTGGGGAAGCAAATTAAAAAAAAGGTTCGATATTTTGTTAAATTATGTAGCAAATTCGCTTAAATTTGGTATGAAACATTCAATGAAGGATAGAAATTCGTTTGGTTCCGAACTCTTTGTTTGATGTATATATATTGGAACGAATTTTCGTCATCCCTCGTCAAGTTTAATTTAGGGACAATCCGGTTTCATCACTGTGCCATCCGCATTGCCATTTTTCGGTAACTCCTTATTCATGTAAATAGGAAGCGGCTCAAGTCGAATGGGTGGGTAGCTACTTGGCTGCCATTCTGTTGTACTGTGGTTTAATGTACATTTAATATTTTTATTTTTGTATATGAAGGAAAAAAACATTATCTTTTCGCATCCGACACCTACTTTCGCATATATAGAACAGTGCGCCTACCATTCAGAAACAGACAAAGTTTTTTTTGCCATCAAAAGCTCAAATTATAACCAACGAGAAAGTATGTCAAGTTAATGCTTCACAGAGCTGTTTTTACGAAACTTTTCACCATCAAGTTGTGCTCATAATTTGCGCTAAATGCAAACCAAACTTTACTGTCACTGTCTACTTTCTAGTTGCAATTTGGATGTGCACACATACACACTAACATATGGATATTACCCGAAGTACATATTTACAGGAAATGCAAAAAATATGCATGACAACATAACTGCTGCTTAAATAAGAGGAAAAGTTTACGACAACCATAAGTACATAGTTACAAGTACAACGATAAAAAGGGGCTTCTACATATGTACATATGTGCAGGTGTAGTCATATAATAAATTACAATATAATTACATAGGTAATACTTTGGTTAACATAATGCTGTACGGTGAAGTCATTGGCTAAATAATCTTTAGGATTTGTGACATGAGAATTTAAATATCGAAAATGTATTATAAAATTAGTTGCATATGTAGTTATATGTAACTACATATACTATTTATGTACATACTCGCAAAAAAAAAATTGCAGTTACTCAATAAATCTTTTGAAAATTGTAATATGATTGAAAAGGCAACCACATTACTGACGTCAGGACTACGTTGAATAAGTTGAATTAAGATACAGAGATATACAATGAATGTAGCTCATTAAAAGTCATCTAGTTATTTTCAAATTTTTTGGTTTCGCAAAAAAAAAACGGTACAGCGACTATGCATAAGGTTGGGTCAAAAGTCTTGAAAGATAGTGCGGTTTTTAAATCTATACATATTATAAAACAAAGTCTAAAATTTTGGAAACAGCTAATCTCGGGCACTACTGAACGGATTGGGATGCAACTTTTTTTAAATTAATGCTTGCAGTTAGCACTACAATGATAGCTACTTAAATTAAAAATTAGCCTATTAATTTCTGAAATATTTAAGTGTAAAGTTTTAAAAAATTTTACACTAAGTACAAAATTGCTACAACCGAATGTAAAATCAGTGTCGTAGCCGGAAGATGTGTAGTTGTGTGAGTAGTAAATCAACTGCTCTTCGTTACTACTTCGTTCGGCTATGCGCAGAGAGCTGTGCTGTTGACTTCGTTGATAAACCGATGCAAGGCGAAATGATAACTTTGAACCACACTGTTAGATATGTTTGTTTTTCAGATGCTTTGTGATCATACAAGAAACTAGAAACTACAGCTGAATTTTTAAAAGTTTTTTAGTGTTTTGCTTACGGTGTTGCGCATTTTCTTCCATACAAAAATTAGTTTTGTTTATGTGTTTACTAGCTGGCAACGGTTGCGTATAAGAAATTACTTACTATACATAAGTTACTTTGGTTCTGAAATAGTTTGATTTTGCATTTATTTTAATTCCTAAATATACAAACTCATAAAAATAACAATTTTATGTTGCATACAATTGCAATTAAAACTTTTTATTGGACAAACATCAAACAATTTCTTTGTATACAATACAAGGACAAAAAGATATTTTTCCTTGATGCTCCTGGCGGCACGAGAAAAACATTTTTAATAAATTTACTTCTCACTTAAGTAAGATCTGGCGGTAACGTTGCCCTTGCGTCTTCTGGGATCGCAGCTACCCTTTTAGAAGGTGGAAGAACGGCGCATACTACATTTAAACTTCCTTTAAATATTTCTGACGATTGTGCCAGCGTATGCAACATTTCTAAGCAAAGTAATACTTCTAAGCTTATCCAGATGTGCTCACTGATAGTTTGGGATGAAGCCACAATGTCACATAAAGCGTCAGTTGAAACCCTAGATATTACCATGCGCGATTTAAGAAGTATGAACCCACTTATGGGTGGTTGTACGGTATTATTTTCAGAAGATTTCCGTCAAATTTTGGCAGTTATATCTAGAGGAACCAGGGCTGATGAGGTGAACGCGTCATTAAAACGATCATACCTTTGGTCCCATGTAATAAAATTAGCACTCAAGATTAACATGGGAGTACTTAAAGCCTCAGAAGATAACAGGATGTTTGCTGAAATGTTACTGAAAGTTGGTAACGGTGAGCTTCCAACAGTTTGTGGGAAAATCTCCTTCAATAATGATATATGCATTTCAGTCACCGACCATCAACAACTGATTGACAAAATATATATCCCACAATAGACCAACTTGCTTATAAACCTGTATCCTGGTTAAAGAAACGAGCAATATTAACACCTACTAATGAACAAGTCGAAAAAATTAACGAATTGGTATTGGTAAAATTCCACGCACAAACGAGAGAATATTGCTCGGTGAATACAGTAGTCGACTGTGCAGAAGCTGTGCACTACCCAACGGAATTTCTAAATTCTATGAACCCTTCCGGTATGCCTCCCCACAAACTTACTTTAAAAGTTGGAGCTCCAATAATTTTATTGCGAAATTTAAATCCCCCACTGTTATGCAATGGAACTCGCCAGCAGGTAAAAAGGTTACATTTTTATCTGGTTGAATGTACTATTTTAACTGGTTGTGGTACTGGAAAATCTACTTTAATACCTAGAATTCCGATGATACCTACAGATTTGCCATTTAGATTTAAAAGACTTCAGTTTCCGGTAAAGGTTTGTTTTGGAATGACCATAAACAAGGTACAGGGGCAAACATTTAATGTAACCGGAGTGGATTTGAGTAAGTAATGTTTTTCACACGGACAACTGTACGTAGCCCTATCACGTGTTACATCGAAAAGAAACCTTTTTGTCCTTGCAGAGGGAGGTACGCATAATATTGTATACAAAGAAATTTTTTGATGTTTGTCCAATAAAAAGTTTTAATTGCAATTGTATGCAACATAAAATTGTTATTTTTATGAGTTTGTATATTTAGGAATTAAAGTAAATGCAAAATGAAACTATTTCAGAACCAAAGTAACTAATAGTAAGTAATTTCTTATGGCAAACGTTGCCAGCTAGTTAGATATAAATATACATACATATATTTAATAAATAGTAGATTTATCGTTACAATACTTCAAGCCATGTGAAATATAGTGAACTAATAAACTACAAGCCAGCTGAATTTCATATAAGTGCTCATATTATCATTATCGCTGATTACAAAAGTGCTTAGCAATGTACTCATTTTTGTTCAGCTCATGGGAAAACAATGAGTAGTTTTCCCTTGTTCGTGTGATATTTTGTCTCTTTTCTACTGACGGCAATTTCATATTTGTTCTATATAACAGGGCTTATAATTGACTTGCTTATAATTAACCTAGGGCTGATAACTAAACTGCTCAATGTTGTCATCATTAATAAATTACAAAAACAAAATAATTTTGGAAATGCGCATATATGTGAGATTAATACAAAATTTGTAATAGTGTTAAAATTTTTGCCCAAACTACTCAGCAATGTCTCGTAGGGATCCTACTAATATTATAAATGAGAAAGTTTGTGTGTAGTTGAAACCTTTTCAGACCCAAACGGCTGGATGGAGTTGTACAAAATTTAGCACACAAATATCTATAACTTACGTTAACACATTAGTTATATTTTATGTAGAGTTGTCATTTGTTGAAAAAGTTACAGTCAATTAAAGAAATAAGTTCAGCCACATATTACTATATAACGAGTGGATACATCTGGATAAGATTTGCCACATATGTATATATGTATGTACATCGATATTCTTATAGGGAGTTGCCACCTGTTTAAAGGGTTACATTCAATTAAAACAATGAATGAAATAAGATAGTGCCACCAATTTATAAACAAATTAAGTTAAATAAAAATCCACACTTTACAATATCAATATCAATCTCTAAATTTTAAGAAAGCTTAATTGGAAAAAAAAATTTTGGGAGGGTTGCCACCTGTGTAAAAATTAATTAAAATTATACCGATTTAAATGAAATATTGAAATGTGGATCTCGAACTAAAAAGTTTTAGGAAGGGTTTATTTTGAAAATACTTTTGGAGAGGGTTGCCACCTGTTTAAAATAGTAAATTAAATTTATAATTTAACGGAAGTATCGCGTTATGGGGTTTAAAGAAGCTAGGCTTAAAAAAGATAATTATGCAAATATATTTAAGAAGTGTTGCCACGCGTTTAAAACCATAAATTTAAAAACATTTGTAAGCTTACTGAAAAATCTCAGTATTACTCTGAAACGATAGAGTGTATACGAAAAGATATTTGATGAGGGTTACCACCTCTTAAATACCGTTGCTTCAATTTAATTGGTAAGGTAACGGAAACTCTACTACACTGGTGTCAAACGAAAAACAATTAGGGAAGCTCTGTTAAAGAATCTGAGTATATACCAAGCTTTTCCTGAATACACAGTTTTTTAAGTTAGAATACAAATAAAAAAGATAAGTGCAGTATGATTAAAGTATTTTTATAACAATTATAAGCTTTGAAATACGGACTATTTCGGTACCGTATCGGGGCTATTTCAGACTCATTTTGGCGCTCGGCTAGTTTGTCTTTTTCAAATCTTGTCAATTTAAATTAAATTGAATTAAAACTTTGATTCGTAAAAAAAAATTAACACAATTTTAAAAAGTAAACATATCGTGATAAACTCCTCGTATAGCGAAACTTAGCTTACTGGATTAAAAAACAAAAAGAAAGGAAAGGGTGATAACTATTCTAAAAATTCTAGCTAAAAAATAGCTAACCCGGTCGAACTGCTGCACAGTAGAAAATTGTCCACAAATTTTGGTCAAACATTTTTTTTTTTCGAATGGAAAATTTTTTGTTTAAAATAATCGGAAGAGGTTTGGGTAAATATCCTCAAAGTTGGATTAAAAAAAACACAAATTTTATCAGCAACAAAATATAAGTAATTTTTCTCTTGACTAAATGTCTGATTTTAAAGACGGACACAATGGTTTTGAGGTCAATAATTATAATTTTGATGATGGAATTGTAAATTTTAAAACTATCTGGCTTTTCGTCATATACTGGTAAAATTTGTTTTTTTTTTTTTTTTAAATCGGGCTTAGGCAATCTTTTTTTAAAGCTATTTCAAGTATTAGACAATAAAAATTACTGATGGGTCAAATATTGAGTTTTCCAGCATTTCTGCACAAAATCTGTCAAAAATTTCCCACAATGTGACAGGAGCAATTCAAGAATCCAACAATAAGTGCCAAATTTACTCTGAACGCCAACTTAAAATTAAACCTAAGGTTCAAATTTTTTTTGAGTTTTCATTTGCCGCTAGAAAAATTTAAAAGTTTCGATTTTGTGCTATTCTTGGGAAAATTTTGCGTATCTACCTGTTTATGGGAATACAAATTTTATCATAATCCATTTGTAAATATGATTTTGAATACCCGTGTGGTTTGGATAAATCCTCAAATTCCATTTTGGCATTCATTTACGAAAAATACATATTATTCGATCATGCTATGCTGCTGAATTTAACACTTTTACGGCGTCTTTCGCTTCCGAGTACACGCCCAGTTTTAGGCAATTAGTTGATGGTTGAAGTACTCAAATATTTGTTTTATGTATTTTTGTATGCATTTAATGCTTTCAATATTTCTGTTTTGCTGAAATTCAATCCTCTAATTTTCCTTCAAAAACGCACAGATATACACACAGCTGTAAGGAAAAAACTAAAAAAAATATCTACATTCCGCCTAAAGTTTACGCTTGTTCGCGCCAATTTTTTACAATAAAGCGACGACATACGCCAATCCTTTGAAATCCTTTTACCGCAGAACAATAAACAAAGCTTGCGTAAACAAGCATATGTTTACATATTTAGGTAGCGCCGCAGTTTTCATTCAAAAATTGCCTTACTAATGTTTATGGGCGTTAGCTATACGCAGCAGGGTATCATTTTTGTTTGTACAGTTGATGCCACGGCGTATGAGTAACAAAAATGGATGGCGCGATGTAGCGAAACATCTCATGCATTTGCTTAAAATCCCTTTATTTTGTTATTTATCGTCATTTGCTTTGGTAAATACTGCCAGTTAAAATGTTGCGTGGTAGCGTGCGTATTTATTTTAAGTAAGGGAAATAATTTCGTTTTTTTTTAGAATAAGTTAGGAAAATAAGCGACTTTGATGAAAAGAATCTACATTTCAGTAATTGGGGAATATTCCGTGTAGTTAAGTGTAAAAAAATACTAAATTTTATGTATTAAATTTTTGAGTGCCATAATAATATACTTTATATATATTTATTTATGAATATAAAAGGTTCAGTCCAACTCCTTCGTCTTGGTCGGAGGCTGCTAAAAATAAATTCTTTGAAAACGGGTAAAACCTTTTGTGCTGATGTGATTGTTAGTATCGGTTTGTTAATGGTAAAAGGAGCTATATTCACAATAGGCATTTATTAAGCACGTTTTAAAACTGCTCGTAATTGCTACTTTTATACGCTTTATTTTTTTATAAAAATATAAAAAATATACGCTTAATATAAATGAGATTGAAAAAAGCTAACTAACTAACTGTTAATGTCATTCTGATTTCAAGCACTACTGCAATTATCTTTAGTGCCTTCGGTAAGTCAATATTTGACCAGTGACATCTATCATTCAATAGTCACAATAAAATAAAATACAATTACTTCTATACCACCATATGTCACATGACTATTACTACTTTTATGCGTATGGAGTTTCACGAAACCATTTCATGAGGCACGCGAGTATGAATCAAATACACGAATTCATTTAATATACAAAAGTTTACTATGAATTGGACATCATTTTAAGAAATAGTGAAACGAGTACCATGTATTGCTTTTAGTGAAAAGTCGTAATATATGTTATGGGTTTTAATTAAATTTCATGAAAATATTTCCCGACAATCAATAGCTCAACCACACTTGCGCATTCTACTATTTTAAAGAAATTTTGAATTTTTGAAAGAAGTCACTTTCGTTCTTCACGTGCAGTAAGCGTTTTTGTAAAACTTTAATCTTACAACTATAATAATCTAAGAATGACATCCATACTGGGGAGTAGGACGTATTCTACGTCAAAAAAGGACACCTGCCTGTTTGCTTTAGTGAGGAAAATGTTTATAGCTATATTTCGAGCAGGGTAACCGCCTGGTTGAACAGTTCAATTTAACTAAATCATTCACAAGTTTTAAGACTATATTTTAAGGAGGTTTGCCACCTGTTTGAAAAGTCGAATTTAATTAAATTATACACAAGTTATATATGGCAGAAACCATAATGCGTTATCTAGTTAACTGTTATAAGCTATCTCTGATATATTATTGACAGTATTTTTTATATAAATTACATTTTATTTGGCTTGTTATATAGCATAAATAAATAAACTGAAAGACAGCAAATACCTATGTTAAGGTAATTAATAAATATAAGCCACACAATGTCTGCTGGGCTCTGTATACATTTGATTCGATATAACCGAAACTTGCTACACATAGTCTTAAGGCGAAAAATATCGATATATTTAAATATCGATATTATTTTGTTTCATCTTGAAATATACTGCTTGCAATTATTCTAGGGGGGAAATATCGATATCGATGTATCGAAATATCTTATATTTTTATATTCTCGAAATATCGCTATTCGAATATCGAAGTATCGATATATTCTTTTATTCTCGAAATATCGCTATTCGATATATCGAAATATCGATATATTTTTTTTGTTCTCGAAATATAGCTATTCGATATTTACTTTCTGGTATCAAATTTGTATCCAATTCGATATTCTTTTAAAGCATTATTTTTTCAAGGCCCAGCTCACGTTGATCTTCATATTTCCCGCAAAGTTTTTTAAGTGCACAAGTACATACAATTTTACATAAAATATTTGCTATTGAGGAATAAAAAAAGCTGCCAAATATGTATTGATTTTTCCACTATCGAATATTATTACAATAATAAATATGGTTGCGCCGAGAGTTAAATATCTCGATAAACGAAATACCGAAATGGACCTTCGCATATGCCGAAAAATCGATATTTTGACCTCCGCATATACCCATCCCTAGTTCCCAAAAATATCATTCTGTTTATTAAGATGTTCAGTTCACAAAACCATTATGCTGGAGTGATTAGAATTGCCTAGGCTAAGAAACTGATATCTCTTTAATAAGATATACCATAGTAGTTTTTTCGAGTATAAAAAATGAAATCACTTTGTATGATGATCAAATACCAGGTAAGGTATTTTCGAAAGAGAGCTATATGTAGTAGCTTCTTTCACTATATACGATATACTATAAATACATTTTTGTAAAAGTAAAATATCGTATTCCACAAACTCGCAATACTCTATATAACCTAAATGAATTCAAATATGAAAAATTCTGTCATTCTCAGCTCTGAGATGTTTGAAAAACTGCGCCAAACTATTGCACGCGATTTTTATGTACATCAGCTCTTTCTAATATATTATATATGTATATATATATATACCTGTGTATGTACACACATTCAGTATGCGAATTTGTACACGCGTAAATAATTTATTTATTATTCGTTACAGTGCTGCTGTTTTTGATTTTTGATCACACTTTGTGCCTTACACTACGAAACCATAATCTATGCAATATTTCAATTTACTTCTGACACTTTGCTACTCAATTGCTTGTATTTTCCGTATGTATGTATGTGTGTTTGCATGTATGTGTGTATGTATGCATGTATATATATTGCACTCACGTATAACTGTCGATTTCGGCAAAACAGCCTACGTATGACAGTTTAATAACTTTTTGTATATTAAGTACTGGGTTTTTTTAAACATACATACATACGTATATAGTTACAGATACAAAATATACTCTACAGCATTAGTTGTCGATATCAGCTATAAATAACTAGATGAAATAATAGAATACTCGTATCACCAAATTTAGAATTTCGCAGGCAGAAAACATCTACTCAAAATTCATTAGATTTAGACGTGGATGCACGTACCGCTACATAAATACCTATGTATGTTTGCAGGTAACGCAAACTGTGTTTTGAACTAATGGCCGCAATGATTCATGCATGCCATGTCATGCGATGCCATGCGTTTTACTAGAGATCTCAATTTATGTTTTCCATAGAACGTGACCACAGAGTTGTATGAGGACTATGGTTTATGTTACATACATCAGCTGTTTCGAGTCATGAAGCGAGATGACAGGAATGTTTCAAAGTTAATGAGTACAAATAAGATAAATTCACAAACAAAAAAAATATTTTCTTTATGAAAGTTATAGATATATACACAATTGATTAAGTAATAAATATATGTAAATAGCTTCAAAAAATTTATAGCTTGATCTTCTCTAGAAGAACTTTGCACTTTATTGGTAATTTTAGCATGAAAAAATTCGAATGTATGCGGATTCACAGTGAAAACTGTGCAGTATTATTTTCTGCTGCATTTCTGACATTTTCTATGTAAACGTTTTTTATATAATTTTTTTTTTTTAATTCAGTTTATATATTAACGTAACCCTTATAAATCGCAGTTTCAAACTTTATGCAATATATATGGAAATTCAAAAAATAAGCATTAAATTATCAAAACTTTCAGAAAATAAAAATATAATTTGTTTTGTTCTGAAATTTATTGGGTCACAAAGATGCATAACCCCAAAATATTCTTAAAATTCTGACAAAATAAAAATTCAAAAATTATTTCGAAAATTTTTTGGTTAAGTTAAATTGTTGTAAAACTTTACAATGCATAAAATTAAATTTTTGTGGCTTATGTTCTTGAATTAACTAAATTTTTATATAAACTGGCAAAGTCTTGATGTCACTAAACTGAAATCCGTCAATACCAAACTTCGTTCCATTTTTCGAACTGGTGTAATTTATATGGCGATGATGATCTAGGAAATATTCCGAAATGTGACAGATAAGACCTAGTTTGCTAAAGGACTCTTATTTTTACAATTATGTTCCAGAACAAATTAACAGATCTTGACATTTAAAATACCGGGAAACGCTTGCTACTGTTGGTGCCTGTAATGAAGTCTCAAACCCAAAATGGACAAGCGGAGTTTTTTTAGGTAGCAGTCGTAGCGGTGTTGAACCGATCCGGTCATTTAATCAACCATCGTTTTTCTCGAGCTTCGAACTGAACTACGAACCAAATCGTTTTTAGTTTTAAACTTTCATCAAATTTTCATGAAGTTTTCAAACTTTTGGGTATAAAGTTTTGAAGCCCATTTAATTTAAATATTTAAATCTGAAATGTCTGCAAATTCTAGTTTAATTTTAATCATTTTTTTAACTTTTGATCTTACGAACATTCTTCATATAACGGATGAATTTTATATAAATTCCCTTTAATTTTTGTTTATTTTTGTGTATTACTTTCTGTTGTATAAATTAAATGAATTAAATGGAAAAAAAATTTAAACAAAAAATTCCAAAATCAGACGGAATTTTAAGCCTTTCTAACACATTACTATGCAAAAAAAAATATATGTATTTTAATTGAATCCAGTTTTTGTTATATTATATATTCCTACGCAATCACAAAAACCGCTCATGAGTTTCTTTCGGCATTTCTCTAAGGTAAGTAAAAAATAAGTTTTTGCGGTAGTTATAGGCACAATAATTTTTGTGACTGGGAACCAAATCGAACCGCGCTGCAGATGTACCCATAAATCGGTATTTGGCTGGTAAAAGTTTTTTGCAAGCGATCCGAACGTCTATGCCGATCAGCATTGATTATTCGATTCGGTTCGGTTTGCTGCACTGGATTTTTTTTTTACCAGTTAACCAGTGCAGAAAGGCATGTGAAATCCATGTGACTGTCGAAAATTTTAAGCTGACAACTAGAATGCACTTAGGTGAAATGAAATTTATTTAATAAGCAGCGCCTAAAAATTTTTATGTACCTACAGTCTGGCCGAGTACATAAAATATGCTCGCATGTGCAAGTATGTAAATTTATCCCTAACTGTACTCCACCTGTCCATTATGGTTGCGCTCGTGTGAATTTAGCATGGAATTGTGGAAAATTAGCAGCTGTTGAATTTGATTTGTGGTTATGTGCGTAACTTTTTAACAAACAACAAAGTACATAAATACTTACGGGAATAACATTACACTTGGTTTCCCTTTCAGTATTTGTACAAACCGTAAATGTCAAACGGGAAAAATTTTCAAGTAAAAGTTTTAATGATACATACAATTTTTTCCCACATGCATAGAAAATTAAATTGGCATAAATCGAGTTGGTAGCGGATGTACACATGTGCTTCTTTGTCATACATACATACATACAGTTACTCAAATAATTGAACGTATGGTGATTTTTTTTTATTTTCATAAAATTAACAATCTTTCAAGACAAATTTTTTTCGTGAACTTTTTACAAAAATATACATACATAGTTCTTCTTTCTATAAAAAACAAGTTATATAAATCAAAATTTTAAGCTTTGCAAAAAATTTATAAAAACTCAATAAGTCTTCATCAAATTTTGAAAGTTTTTAAACGCAGTTTTGTAGCTAATTCATTTTAATATAAAAGAGTGCAAATTTGAAATCGGCAAAAATTACTGCTGAATTTCGAAATTTTTTTTTTTTTAATTGTGGTCTTTAAAACCGCCAGCAAAAAAAATATTAAAAATCAATGGAATTTATATAAACTCCATTCGTTATGCGGGAAAAAACCAAAATATAAAAAATTGTTCTAAAATCAACCGGAATTTTTTTCACTTCAGGCTTGCACCTTAAACTGAATACAAAAATTTTTTCAAAAAAATTCAAATTAAAAAGTTCGAAATTTTGTTGAACATATTCAACCACCTATTCTTTTTAACAAATTAACAAAATATTTGTAATTTATAATAATTTTTATCAAGCAAAAAGCAGCTTTTGGTTGTTCTATACAAATTTGAAAAAACTGAAAGTTTCAGAGCTTTAAAAAATTTTGAACAAACAGTAAAGCAGATATTTTGTTTGTCAAGAGCTTTTGACATGTTGATACTTTATAAAGAAAAGAGCTTTTAGTTTTTGAAGCAGAATACCGAAACCTTGATAAATATAAAATCAATTTTATGTTTTGCCGGCTCGAGGTCAAGGGCCTCGGAAAGATCGCGAAAAAATCATTATTATAGAAAATCTTAAAAATAAGATAAGATTGAGAATTTGTCAAGTGCTCATATCAGGGGCGTTAAAATTTTTATAAAGTGAGTACAAAGCTTAAAATTTCAACTTATATGGGTCGAAGATTTGCTATTATCTACTGAAGGACAACCGGTTTTTTTTTCTTATGTAATTTTCTATAATTTTTCATTTCACATTTTCTGGTGAAGATTTGAACCCAAGACACACCGTAATCGGACGCCGCGTAAATTTTATACCCGAGTTCAAGTTAAGTTCTCGTTAAGTTTTATGTATAACTTATTGACAAGTTTCGACACTCTAATTGCTTCTCGTTAATTTTTAATTAATTCTATATAAAAATAGAGTTCATTTTAAATCAACGGCTAAAAATCTAAGCTTCAAGCTTGTTAAGCTTCTAACTTGGAGAAATTAACTCAGTCTCGTAACATGCTGCAAGCAAACTTTATTTTTCAAAATTATGCAAAATATCTTCTCCCCAATCGTCCTGCTTACTTGATCGTCCATTTTGTTTAAAATTTTACCAACTTTGTTACATTTTGACTTTTACTTTGACTGACTGACGGTGGGATCATAAATCACATTGCTGCTCTGGATAAAAAACAAAAAAAAAAAGCACATATTTGCTACACTGAGCTAACTTTTAAACTTTTGACGTTTATTTCCTTGTACTAAAAGCTTACTGTCATTTATTGTAATAGCATTTTGTACTTCTAATAATTCACCTAAAAAGTTAGAAATTTCCGTATATGTTTTTTGTACGCACACATACCCAGTGGGAAAGGGGGCGTGAGAGTCAGCGGTGTGGCAGGCAGCTATCTACACATTCGGTTACAACTTTGCCACACAAATTCCATTCATTAGGAATGAAGCGAAATTTTTTTTAAGCAGCTGCACTTCAAGTACAAATTACCGAATTGATGACAGAAGCCTGCTGGTTTCCTTCAAAGGAAAGTAATGCATTATTTATGTTCCCGCAGGGTATTTACAGAAATGTCAAAGTATTCAACATTATTCAATAAGTATATATTGTTCAATTTTAAAATATTTCCATTTTATGAAAGTTATCATTGGGTTTTTCGTTTCTGAAATAAAAGCTCAAAAGCAATGCAAAGTGTTAGTCTTCTTATTAAACTTTCCATTCTTAATAAATAAAATGAAGTTTAGATTAAAATTAGCATTCTGCAATCATTTTATTTGTTGCCGTTAGATGAAATTTTTTAACTCGCTTAATAAATTTTTGTCCCTGCAATTCTTTTTGCTGTAAGTTATGCCAAACAAATGGTACTCGAGAAATCCATCAAAAGAGTCTTCAGGGCCTGCAGGAGGGACCGTAATAATTATGGGTTGTATAAAAAAAAATTGTTGCGTATTAAATATTTGAAGATTTTAAACTTTGCAATCAATAATTATAATAAATTTTTCAGTTTTATATTTTTGTTTAGGATTGAAAATTATGTATCGGAAAGAAGTCTTATTTTTTAATAGAGATTACTTTATTTTAGATTATTATTTATTTTATTATCAGTATTGTGTGAGCTGTGTATATTTTTATGCATTATTTTTTAAATTATATTTTTTTTCATCAAAAGTAAAACCCGGGTTTTCCTTTAGATTTGGTTGGGCAACAGATGGCAGCGATGACTGCTTTGCGACTAAGAGAGACATCCCAGTGGCACCCTGAAAGCCAAGGGCACTCTTGTATTTTGAACAAGTTCTGCTCTATTCCGAGCAGCACAGATCGGTGTGCTTCGATATCGGTTTCTGAAAGTAACTATATTACGCGAATTCCAAGTAGGGAATAGTGCAAACTTGAGTTTCATACTCCTCCTGACAGCATTGTCATCTATACAGATGGCTCGAAGCTCGATAATAAGGTAGGAGGAGGCGTTTTCTCACGAAACCCTCTCCTGCAAATTTCCTTTAGGTTACCAGATCACTGCAGCGTCTTCCAGGCTGAGGTCTCAGCTATCATGGAGGCGGTAGAGAAGCTTGGGACCGGATTATAGGAAGAGGCATCTTCATTTTTAGTGACCGCCAGGCTGCAATCAGAGCTCTGAGCTCATTCACGTTTAGCGCGAACATCGCGCTGGACTGCCGCCTATCTCTGCAGGAGATGGCTAAGCAGAACAGACTGTACCTCATTTGGGTCCCTGGTCACCGGGACATAGAGGGAAACTACATGGCAGATGAACTTGCAAGATAAGGTACGACCAAGCAGATTCTTCAAGATAAAGAACGCATTGGTATGCCGTTTGCCACTTGCAAACTGCTACTCAGAGATTGTACATATAAACAAGCTGACAACAGATGGAGGCAAAATACGATCTGTCGAACCTCAAGGCAGACGTGGTCTAAATGGAATCGGAAACGGTCGCGCAGCGTTCTCTCTCTAAGAATGGAAAACATTTCCAACGTAATCGGGGCTCTAACAGGGCACTGTTTGATAGGGAAACATGCTGAAAAGTTGTGAGTACCCTTACGAAGCTGATGTAGGAGCTGCAAGAGCGACGAGGAGGAGGAAACGATCGTGCATTTACTGTGTAAGTGTCCTGCACTGTGTAAAAGCAGAAAGCGATATCTGGGTTCAACGTTTTTGGATGACCTTAGTGAGGTTTCAAGCACCGAGGTAAATTGCCTGTTGGGGTTCATCAGCGAGGCAAAATGGTTTGGTGAGGGGTAATTTCCTTTTGGATGGTACAAATTTTTCCTTGTCGTAACACAATGGGCCTCTAAATACTGGCCTAAGTGACCCGCTGCAGGCGGCTGCCACTCCAACCCAACCTAAAACTAGGTTTGAGCGTTTTAGTTTTACTGTTTTTGGCAGATCCAAAAACTCAAAATGCTGCAACTTCTTTAGTTTTTTTTCTGGGAAATACAATAATGCTCAAGAACTGAGCTTTATTTTCAATCAAAAGAAGACAACGAAAAAGATAATTATTACAGTGATGAAAAAATAAAACTAAAAAAAACCATGAAGGTTTTGAATCAAAAGAAGAACAAAACTCATAAGATATGTATTATCTATTATCAATTGACACAAACATAACTATTTGAAAGCAAAAACATAACCCTCACTGGTCGAATAAATAATATGAGATATTCAGAATTTGTATTTATGCACCGATATTGATGGTATTGGAAAGGTATAGTGCTAGTGTAATAAAATATACTACAGTGTTCGCCATTTGTCCCTTATATAATATATAAATATTGAACGACTTCGCCCCTTGGCAATTCATTTTTTTAGACACTTTTTAAAAACTGCAAACCACTACAAGTTTAATCATGGACCGGCGGAATACGGCAGAAAAATCGGCCGAACTTTGGGTGCAAGTTTTTTGACCGTCGATGCGCCCCCATCACCCTCTCTGGCGGTGGGACATTTTTCTTCAGGCAAGGCGAAATAGTCGATGGTAAAAATATCGGTGGGTGTTGGCACATTTTGTGTGGTCGAAAATGCATGAAAACGATCTGAGTGACTTCTGATTTCACCAAGACGGGGCGGCAATCGTGTTGGTGTCTTGATACCAAGCCATTGAGGGCAACGGCAAGGTCGATGAGCTGGCGAAAAATGGTAGGACCGCTCTCATCCTTCCGAGGAAGAACAGAGTAGGTATGCCAATGGTCACTTTTTAACTACGCGCTAGGAACTGCACCATGTAAGCTGACATGGCCCGCATATGACAAAAGGTGCACGCCCGTACTTCTAAAGCGGAACGAGGTTTTCATGCTTACAAGGCTCCTCACAGGTCACTGTCTTGAATGCGTTGAGATTGGGAGTCAGCGCGTCGAACTATTTGCGCAGCTGTAAATTCGAAGAAGAAGATCTCCTCTTCTGTACATCCTATCTGTCATTGTCCAGCACATAGCAGGAGACGAATGGGCAAGCTCTTAAACCATTCCTGCGAAACCTCGCGGAGATATCTGTAATACAAATAAGAGCAATGTCAAAGTTCATTATGCTAACGAAATAGTTTGATCCCAGATGAGAGACGCAAAATCGTAGGGGAACGCAGTTTGCATATGGCATTATAATGGACTTAATTTTGGCTTAAGTCCAGGAGCGGTCTCTCTCCCCAGACATTCCAACCTAACCTAGCCTAGACCGCTGAAAAAAATGCCATGCGATTTTATTTCACGAGGCCTTAATTCACGGAGCCCTATAATATAGCCCAATATTACAACAACTCTGTATGTACGTAGCAGAATTCTTACGAATAGCTTATAATAGTTTTGAATTATTTTTCCTGCGTCCTTTAAAATTCGTTCTCCAGCCCAATTTTTATTTTGAGAAGCATCATGCCAATTTCCTTAATTAATTTATTTTCATACGCAATATATTTGACCGATATTTCACAAGTTTTTATGCAACAGTTGTTTTACTAGCTGCTGGTTGAGAAAACAAAAAAAACTAAAACAATATTAGATTATCATTCATTGTGCAAGCATGAAATATTTATTTGCTGAACACATTTAAATATTATTTATTGCCCAACAAATTACGCGTGTGTGTGCGTTCGCGAGATATTGATCTATAAATCAGAGTAGCGCATAAAAAGCAATGCATATAAATGAGAAGGCAAGCAAATAAATTTTACCTAAATAAAAAACATAAACAAAATTTGTATTTATGTATGAAATACCAACAGCCAGGCAATGCTATTAAAAAATTACAATCGCCGTTAAACCACAAAGACCTTTTGAACAAAAAACCAAAAACAAAAAAAAAATATTTAACACTCACAACCACATGCCCGCATCAACGTATTATGCGTAAATCCACATATGTATGAGGTATGTAAGCTGTTTTGAAATTGATTTTTATGTGCAGAATAATTGCGAGGATAATTGAAATATATAACAATTAAAATAAATTATATGAATTTATGATGCGTCAACTGAGTCGACAAAAACTTGCGGTATGGATTGTCTGTTGACTGCGTTGGTCTTTTGTGCAACAAAAAAAAGGTGAAATGTTAAGGTAGACAGTTCATTATTCGCAGGCTCATGACATTCATAAATCACAAAGGTTAATGTTTGGAGTCTGACAGTGCAAAATTAGAAATTGGTTGGTCAATATGTTCAAAGCGACTAACCGATGGAAATGAGATTTTTGTATTGTAATTTTTTAAGTAGACTTTGCTACAATTGATTTGTAAAAAATTTTCAAAATTTCAAAGTTTTAGCTCTCTAAATGAAGGAGTTTGAAAATAAAACCCCATATCTGAACAATCTGTTGTAAGTTATGGTGACTCGATCTAAGTGATTTTATGATAAACGAAAGCAGTGCAAAATTTCATATTCTTAGCTGCTTTAGTGCAGGAGTTATAACCCAATAAATTTTATCAAAAACAAAAAAGAATGGATTTTTAAAAATAATATAGTTTGAAAAACAAAGTCAGCCGTCATATAAAAATAAAAAGAAGGCAAATACAACGCGTTCAAAAATTACCAAATTCAAATATATTTTGAGTTTATTTTTTTTTTTACTGAAACCAAAAAAATATAAAAAAATAAATTTACGGACGTGGGAACACACGTGATTTATGCGAAGTAATTTGGACGAAAATAATTAATTTACATTGGAATATGAACATGGTTTAAGTCATAGTAAAAAGCATTTCTGATCGCGTCCTAGATATGGATTTTCTATTCCAGCGCCATCAAGCGGCTAATTTTTCGTAAAAGTACTTCTCGTCAGACCCCTATTTTTTTTAATCTGAATCGAATCAAAAACTTAGACTTTGTAAATTCCTATTATACGTTTCTTATTTCATCAAAATTGGATAAAAATTATAGATTTTCTAACTACCATCAACCACATGAAATTTTTACAAAAGTATTTTAGTTTAGCACCTTTCCAATATTATCAATATTGCAGCATTACTCGAATAACTATTCTAGTGCCACCTAGCGGATCCACATTTCGTAAAAATGTTTCTCATGGCACCCATTTTATACCTTCCTAATTTCATCAAAAACGGATCGTAGATACAGATTTTCTGAATAACTCGCCTTTAGCGCCACTTAGCGCATTTACTTTTCATAGAAGTATTTTTTATTGCACCAGCACCATCCCTTTTTTGAATATATCTACTCATGCGCCACCTTTCGATTTCGAATAAAGCATATGTCTGTGCTACGGGTTTAAGAAATATAACGTTCAAACATAAGATATAAAACGTCTGCATTTACAGTTAGTCACTTAAGTAAGTATACACCATCTTTATTTTTGAAGATAATTAAAATTAAAGTGTTTCCCAATATACTAATGGCACGTTTTTACACAAAGCATGTGTACATTGGCACTCGCTTTAACATCAACACAAATATAGCTGTAAAATGTTGATACCGTTAGACACACATCACTTATTAGTTGAGGCGAGTGAAAATAATATCACAAAAGTTAGTATACAGCGTACAATTGTTTGGTGAACATAACGCGATAGCATAATTTTAAATTTAAAAAGTTCAATCATTTTAAACAAAAAGGGCACTGTTAGGAATATTATTAAAGAATTCCACATTTTTCTTTAAATTACTGAACAATTTGCGGCAATGGCACGAAGAGGAAAAGAGCTCCCTGATGACTTAAAAAAATTAATTATAAAATACCACAAAGAGAATAAATCTTTGCGTGAAATCGCTCGTATCGTTGATAAAAGTGTTGCTACAATTCAAAAGATTGTAAACAAGTACAAAAGTCCTGGCAAAACAAATAATAAGCCTCGCTCCGGACGCCCACGGGTATTCAGTGACAGGGAAAGTAGTCTGATTGTTCGTAAAATAAAAGAAAATCCCAAAAAAAGTGTCCCAAAGTTAAAAGCTGAAGTCGAAAAAGAATACGGGAAGCAGTGTAGTACTCAAACTATTCGCCGAGTCCTGTATAATGCTGGTTACCATGGACGTAATGTTAGGAAGAAGCCCTTCGTGAGCAGGGTCAATCGATGTAAACGGATATCATTTGCAAAAAATCATGAAAAGTGTGACCAAACGTTTTGGAACAACGTTATATTTTCAGATGAGTGCAAATTTTGTATCAGTGGAACGGATGGTCGCGAAAAAGTATGGAGGAAAACTAACACAGAGCTGAATCCTATTAATATGACCGGCACGGTTAAGCATGGTGGTGGCTCGGTGATGGTTTAGGGATGTATGGCGGCAAATGGGGTAGGCAATCTGGTGTTTATCGAAACTATTATGGACCGATACGGTTACCTTAACATTTTAAAAAATAATTTGAAGCAAAGCGCGATTAAATTGGGGCTGGAGGAATCATTCATCTTCCAGCAGGATAATGATCCCAAGCACACGTCCAAAGTTGTGCGGGAATGGCTCTTATACAATGTGCAAAAACAGCTTAAAACACCACCCCAATCACCGGATACAAACCCCATTGAACATTTATGGGAACATCTAAAGCGGAAAATCCGTAAATATTCCATACGAAGCAAGGATCAGTTAAAAAGTGCGCTCCAGGAAGAATGGAATAAAATACCGCAAGCAGTAACCACAAATTTGGTGAAATCAATGCCTTCACGTATTAAAGCCATTATTAAGTCCAATTGTTATCCAACCAAATACTAGAAGTCGACTTTTAAAATAATATTTTTATAATTAACTCAATATTTGTGCCTTTGTATACTTACTTTTGTGATATGAATTTATACCAAATTTTTTTTAATTAGTAAAATTTTTTTATTTTCTGCCATTTTGTATGCGTTTTTGAATTGAGTATTATATTTATGTTTCTTTCAAGTGAATAAAACACATTTTTCTTATATTTTGTGTTATTTAAGAAATCTAGTGCAAAAATAATGCAGATATATGTAGTGTATACTTACTTAAGTGACTAACTGTATATAGTGGAGTGTTCCTTCCAAATTTTTGTAATTATAAAAATGCATGGCCTATTTATTTTTTATCATTTTAGAGTTTTTTCAATTCGAGGCAGAAACGAACAATATCTTAACCAAATACATCAAATTAAACTAATTGTGGATGACTCGGTAGATTCTAGATAGGTGGGAGATAATTCTACTACAGTATCCAGATCGTAGCTCTGTTGCAGCATTGTACTATGAGGACGCTGTCCATTGTGTCTGCTTAGAAGAATAGCAGTCTGTCATAGGAGGTCCCAGAATCTTTGGGTGATGGGCCGTTGGAATAGGAGTTTCATCAACGTGGAGGCTATTTCGAGTCTGCCCTCCTTTGTTCAAGTTCTATACAATGCTGCAGTGGGGAGAGTAGGAGAGAAAGTCAAGTTTCTGTCAGTGAAAGTTCAAAGAGATTACATTTTCAGTTACATCGGTGAACGATCGTGACTCCCTCTGGCGGCTGAGACATAGTAGTTAAACATTGGCGAGACATAGCCGGCCCCAATTGGTGGGTAAAATGCGGTTGCCTCAAGAGCCTATCTTCACCTTTCCGATGACCTCCTTCACCTTGCCGTAGGTGAAATGAGAGGAGTAATTGCTATGGATGTTTTTCGCGGACTTCTGGCTACCCTGCGCTTGGCCTTGTCCTTAAACGGATGCAAGGTGGAAGAAGCTCGCGAATCGCCACGGGTCGGATGAAGCGAAGCTCCCGAATGAAATTTTCACATGTTCATCATCTACGTATTCGATAAGGAACTTACGGTAGACCAAAGCTTACCCACACCTGCGCCCAGGTCAGAGGGCTGAAAGTGCTCCTACCAATTGTCGCGCTTGAGTTGATCTATTATATTCGCTGATATGGGGATCAGAATAGCGAAGGTGGGTACGCTCACTGGTAAGGGCTGTAGTTTCGACTAGGCCGGTATGAAGCGAGTGAATAACTTATGTTCTCTCGTGCAAACGTCCACAGATGAGGGAACAACACTGAATACCCAATCGATAAATTTCGCGAAATCGACCAATCAGATTTTACCAAACGGGGGTTTGCTCGGAAGAGGAATCTCTTCGGTGGATACTGTAATAGCTGAGAGCTAAACCAAATTGAGTACTTAAACCAGTATTCGAAATAAATAATTTGTATCATTATATCGGATAATTACGTGTACTTTGCCATATTTATCTGTGGTGTTACCTTATTATTTGATATATTGAAAATTTAAACTCGCAGATTTAAATGAGTCATAGAAAACAAGCTTCAGAAGTCCCTGATAAAAATATCTTTGCAAATTTTCTTATGCAGTTCGTAGCTACTGCAGAAAGTTACTGCATTTTTCACTAAAGTTATCTAAAGTTGACTTTTATTATACAAAAAATAAATTTGGGGATTTCGCAGAAGCAGATATTAGGATATTAATTGAATAAATCAGTATACTACTACTATTTCATACACAAAATATAAATATCACCTTTTTCTTGCGCCTTTTTGAGTAATATGCACTGGTTCCTTGCTTTATAAAAATTGTAATAGCATCAAATTTAGGGTAAGACAGATGACCATTGCTTTTAACAGTGCTGATATGGATTTCTTAAAATGAAAATTTCCTCAAAAACTCAGAGATTATAAATCCTTTAATGCAAAGCCACAAATAAGATTTTTTTTTCATAGCGCAGACTAATAATTTCTCAAATTTTCTTTCAATTCATTACACTGCTGCTATAAACTTCTTAAAGGTATAAAATTGCAGAAACACCTTTTACATAAATTGAGTGATACATTTGTTGATTGGCACGATAGCTAGCTTCGTTATATTTCATTTCGCTAGAATTTGTCTCGAAGATGCCTAAATTCTAATAACAAAAACAATAGCAACAACAGTTATGCCACTTGCCTAATAAAACTCTTCTGGCGCCTCCAAAATCTACACAAGACAAGCCTAACAGAGGAAGTTGTTATTGCCGTTACATTCTGCTCCCACAATCGCCAACACACCTTGCAATGTTTGCACTATAAATGTTTTATATGCATGTATGTGTGTGTGTGCTATTATGTGAGAATTGTTATAACTGGCGCATATTTTGCGCTGTCAGCAATTTTTCTGTGTAGTAGCTGAAATTTATCGTGTAAAGCAATTGGTACGATGTGGCGGGAAAAACAACGGGAGCAAAACTTCTCACGACATCATGCAGGCACACGAAAATACTTACATACATACATACGCGATGTATAGCTAGAAGTAAAGAAGAGTATCGGTTCGAATGAAACTGAACTTTAAAAACCCAGCGCATGTTTTTATTTCAAATAGTACTCCGCATGTTGAAGAACTGAAATGAATTTAATTACTTTTTCTTATATTCCTCTTTTATATTTTTATAAACTAATATTCTACGAATAAATATCTACATAGGTGCACTGGCATCGACTGTCTGCTGTAAAACTATCGATAGTCGTACCACCAATGTATCTTTACTAATAAATGTAATGCGTTGAAAAATAAAGTTGCAAATGTGCACGTTTATTGCAAGCAATATCGATAGCATCGATAGTTTTCGATGTTAAAAAATGTTAATAGTAATATCGATAGTATCGAAATTATATATTAGATAGTATCGAAAACGTTGCGATTAGAAAAAAAGTTGTCAGTGTACACGTTTACTGTTAGAACTCGATAGTAATATCGATATGTTGATAGCTTTTTTAAAGATAATTCGATATTAATATCGACAGTATCGATAGTTTAAAAAAAAATTCGATATTTGTGTCGATAGTTTTCGATTACCAATATCGATAGTACCGATATTTTTTGATATTTTTAAGCAGAGGTCGATAGCATCGAAAACTGTCAATATTACTCTAGAGTTCGATCGATATTACTATAATACCGATACTATTGAGCTCCGTTTAAGAAAAAACTAAACTATTGATACACTTTTTTAATATCGAAAACCATCGGTACTATCGATTCTACTAACATCGAAAACTATCGATATTACTATCGAATTATTTTAAAAAACTATCAATACAATGGATATTGTTATCGAATTCTGTTTAAAAAAAGCTATCAATACAATCGATATTACAATCGAATTCTAAAAATATACGTGTACATTCGGAATTTTTTTTTCGACACTTCTATGAATATAAGAGGATGCAATGGTAGTAATATCGATAGTATCGACAGTTTGTTTTTAACATGGAAAACTATCGATATTACTATCGAATTCTAAAAATATGCGTGTGCATTCGAAATTTTATTTTTTTACAATGGTAGTAATATCGATGGTATCGATAGTTCGTTTTTAACATCGAAAGCTATCGATATTGCTATCGAATTATTATATGAAGTTGGGCGCGATTACTGCCAGATTTCTGTAATTTTTGAATTTATGCATAGGGAGTTAAAATGCAAAGTGTGCACCAACTTTGGTGAAGTTTGACAAGCAGCTTACGAGTTATACCTTACTGCTTTAAATTGTGCGATGACACGTTAATTTACCAAAATTTTAAATATTGCGTACTGGTCTCTCTAATCAAGTGCTTCGTATGAAATTTAGCCGAAGATGCTACGTTGCTTATTAAAAAAATATTAACCTATTTATTTCCTATTTTTTAATACCGTATTTTTGAGGTTTTCGCAAAACGCCATTATGTGGGCGTGGTTATTTTCCGATTTCGCTCATTTTCATTACCCAAGGCGGGGGAAATGTGTGCAGCAAACTTCGTTGAGATATTTTGATATTTATTCGAATTATCCAGCCAACCTAATGTGAACAATGTTCCAATAATCTGCGCACTAGCGCGCTCGGGTATAAAAACAAACATACTTACTCGTACCCTATATATCATTGGTTGGTTTGTGCAACAGCGTGTGGCATGCAACACTAGCTCATCTTTTTACTAATTTATATGCGCATATTAAATTGAGCATAATTCTGTGGCACGCATACTTACACTTCTACATTCACACCCGCACACCCGCACAACCGCACACCACATGCTCACCCATACGGCACATCGCCACTACTAGTAAGTAGGTACAATGCAGCAATGCGCTGCTCCAGGCAACAAAACTTTAATTTAGTCGGCGTCAAGCAACGCCTTAATTCCACGAGTGTGACTGCATAAATTTCTTCACCTGTATGTAATTATAATGCATTCTCATATATGCGCATACGCAAACACACGCACATATGTATACATACACATGTACGAATTTCTGTGTGAGTTGGTATGAAAATGGGCGTGCTCGCAAATTTCTTGACTAGTAGTAAGTGGCAGTCGTGACTACTATGTGGCCGTCGTGTCGTCTTTATCAAATTGGTAGCTACATCCACCTACATGGCCGCTACTGGCATTTCGTTTGTAACACAAATTAATGCGAAAATATAAAATCAAGTAGCAGTAAAAAATCGTTACACTTTGGCAATTTGAATATCACATGAGTTCTGATTCTTCTTTACTTAGCTTCTTTGTTGCAAACAGTTATCAAAGTGCACTTTCTTGTGTGGCGCGCTCTTCCTTTGTGTATGCGTGGTTTTCCTTTAACGAAAGTTCATTTTATTAGCACACTTAAATCACCACAATCTATCTGTATTTTTATACAACTTGTCAGCTATAATCTCGTCTGCATGTCACACTGGCTTTATTACCTTTAGCATACGAAGCAGAAGTAGGAGTAGAAGCAGCAGCAGCTGGAGCAGAAGGAGCAACAGCTGTGATGGTGTGGACGCAATCTGAACTGTGACTTCATCAAATGCTGATTTTCCCAGATACCAAGTTACATTTCATTTACTCATTCTCTCATAAAATCTACATATATTTTCATGATTGATAGCGGACGTCATAAAATGCGGATAAGTGTAGGCACTTGGTATTGTTTTTCTACTTTTATTGCTAGCACTTTGCAATGGAGCATATCAAAAGGCTTGTTCACATTTGCTAAGTAAGTGTGAATGTTTGTGAATGTGTGTGCGGGTATGTCACATAAGCAGATTGTCTCATTTTTATGTGCTTCTTATTAGGATACAATGGGCTCTTGTTTTGTTGTTGTTGTTGTTGTGGTTTTCGTACAGTATGTGCTAACTTTGTTTATTTGTCATGAGGTCGGAAAATGATTTGTGCGAGAAAAGGTGGATGTGTAATTTATTATTTTTACCTGTCGAATTCACACCGAATTTCTTGTTATTATTTATTTCAGCTCTGTCTCAACAAACATACCGAATGTGAGTTGTGTTAGGTGAAGTAAATATCATTTTCTTTGTGGTGGTGGGTGGGCCAGGAGTGTGAAATCCATCCATCTGCGTCGTAAATATTTGATACTATGTCGAATGTTGTGGGGTAGTAGCTTTATTGCGACTAAAGCCAAATGCTAGGTGGAGCTTAAAGTAAGCTATTGGCTCACACGTTTTCTTATTTTATCGACCGGGAAACGAAATAGGGATAACATTTGCTTTCTAACGTAGTTGCTTACTGTGTTGAGACTTAAATTTACTAGCTTTCTATGATTATCTTTTCTTAGACATTTGCTGTTTATCGGATTACTCGCATGATATATTCGTATGTGTATAAAAATGCCTCCGATAAAAGCAGCTAATGCTTTAAAGCAACAGCTTGAAAGTTCTGCAATGAAATGATATAGACAGTGTACATTGTACCCCCTTTAAATTGTTTTGTCTCAATCGCATACAACTCCAAAATTGTTGCGATTTACAGCAAGGTTAGGTAATGTCAAAGTTTAGTTGACTTTATTGCTCGGAACGCATTTGAACCGTGCGGCAAACTAGTTGCGTTATTGCCGAATAGTTAGCATTTCAACTTGATTTGCTACCGTCGTACGGCAATTTAGCACACATGGAGTTGGCCATCCTAAATCGACTGGGTAGTCCAGGAAACTGAAACAGAACAGAAGCATCCGAACAATAGTTTGGCTCAAGGCGAATTCGTACTAGGTGATGTTGAGGGCACAACTACAACAATGTACACTAACAATCTATACGCACAATGACAGTGAGAATTACATACAACAAATACTTGGTTTTGAAATTCAGTCCAGCAAGCGAATTCACTCAGCTGCTTGATCAATACCACCATATATGAATTCGCCTTTGTTTGTTGTAAGTGGATCGATGTTTGAAAGACCTTTTGCTGCAATGTGTAAATGTTTGAATTTACTTGGTGTCCGACATATTGACTGCCCTATAGTTTTATACTACTCTTTTAAAACAGAAATATATTCGGTGGGTTTTAATGCAACGAAATTGAATGTTATAAGATGAAACCAATAACTGGTACTTCTTACGCTGAGAAAAAAGTATTATCGACAACCGACACCCTGTCAATAGTTTTTTTTATTATCCTAGGGAGATACACAGATAGAATTTCCGCGCGTGGGAAGTTAACGTCAAAAGAAGGCCAGTGCTAAAATTTGGTAAATAGAAGAGTATATATAGCAAGCGTTAACACACGTGCTAGATTTTATGAAGAGTTGCCACCTGCTAAAAAAAATTATTATCAATAAAATATATAAGTTAAATCACATATTGATGTACATATAACGACTAGACAGATCTTGATAATATTTGGCACACGTACATAGAGTTCGTTTCATGGGTTATAATAGAATCGATTTTTTAAAAGGAGTTGCCAACTGCTTAAAAGGTTAAATTTAATTAAAATATGCATTGAAATTGAATATTGCTATATTGTGATATAGGTCTCAAATGCAAGACCAAATATTACAATACGGGTATCAAATGAAAGCTTCATTTTCCAAACGTTTTGGGAGAATATAATAAAGAAGGTTGCCACCTGTTTAAATGGGAATTAAGTTAAATTAAAAAATAATAAATTACGTTTTAAAATGTGAGCGCCGAACTAAAAGCTTAAGAAAACTTTATTTCGAAAATAATTTTTGAGAGTGTTGCCACCTGTTAAAAAATGAAATAAAATTATAATAAATTAAATCAAATATTGAAATATGGATTTGAAACGAAAAAGTTTTAAGCAAGATTTACTTTGAAAATACTTTTGAAGAGGGTTGCCACCTGGTTAAAAGATTAAATTAATTAATTTATTAAGCTATAGGAAGTGTCCGGTATTGGGATTCAGAGAAAGTAGGCTTAAAAAATTTAATTATATGAAAATATGTTTAAGTAGTGTTGCCACGTGTTTAAAAACATGAATTAAGTGCCATTTGTAAACTTACTGAAATATAACAGTATTACTCTGAAACGAAAGAGTTTATACGAAAACATGTTTGATGAGGGTGGTCATCCTTTAAAGACAGTTGTTTCAACTTAATTGGTAAGGTAACGGAAATTCTACTATACTTGTGTCAAAGGAAAAACGTTTAAGGAATCTGTTTGAAGGAAATATATTCGTTTTAGATAGTAAAAAATTAAAAATGAATTAAAAATTATTGCCTTTGGTAAAATTATTTATTTTATTTTCTGTTACATTCGAATTCATAACGTTAAGCCAAATGCTATAGTATTAAATAAAAATAAATAGCATCTTTGCTAAACTCTAAAAATATCTTAGCTGGTCCAGCATACTGATTCGACGAGGTTGAACCAAATAGCAAATCCGGCGACTCCTAACGTATCCGAAATATATTTGGTATGACTGGTTAGGTGGGAGTTATGACTGTAACTGAGCCAACGACACCGAGATTGGAGGTAAGTCGAGCACTTCGACTGCAATAGGCGGTGACTAAACTCCGATATGGACACTCATGGACCGATAAAGGAATTAACTGAATCCAGATGAATAGCAGTTAAGGCCAGTTGGCGTTCATGTTACTGCATCCAATTCTTAAATTGCAGTAGTTTACTACTAATATATACACAAGGGTGAGCACTGCCTGCGGAAACCAAACAACAGAAGCTATTTGCTGAGCTTGATGTTATGCTCACTAAGCCTCACTATGTAAGTACTTAAGTGACATTAAAGCGACATCACAAGGAATCCCGTGTCCATTCGAAGTGTGGTGATTTTGACAAGTCCGTAGCTGTAGCCAACACTCGCGCAGCATAATTGAGGTCGATCGTCTTGTATGTTGCCAACAATATTTCTTCGCCTTTGTCTTAAGTGCTGCCGGTAAGCTATTTGTGAACCGTGTTGCGGCTTTGTATCCGTACTGACGGCTACAGTTGTGTGCCCAATGAAGAACAGAAAACTGTCGAAAGTAACCTGTAAAAAGTTCAATTTATTTACAGCTGGAATTTTTTACATAACTGAAATTTGCAGTTGAGGACGTAAAGGTGCTGACACAATGCAGGCTTGTTTCCTTTGTTTTGTGTTGATCTACTTTGATAAATTCTTAATTTCTTCGTTTCTAGCTGGTCATAAGAAAAATAAAGCAACACAATTTAAAACATCAAGTAACATCAAATATTATAGAAACCGTTTTTATAATCGTCGTCGCCGCTCGGGGGCAATGGCAAACATCCGAGTAAAACTCTGCTATGGAAGAAACATTTCACAAAATTATTTACCGTTCGTAAAATTCTGGACTCTTCAATTTGGGGTACATCAGCAAGATGCATATAACAAATTGCATAACAAGTTCCGCCTAATATCGAGCTACTACGTAAGAGCCAAATTATGATTATTATTATTGGGTCCGCTTCTTTGTAACCTAGTTGCAAAAGAACACTAGGCATGTAAAGCAGCAACACTAACTCCGAAAAATATGCGAGTCGAGCCAACTCGGTTAAATGATATCAGACCAGAGATGTAGGGTTGGGAAGTGAAAAAACTGCGCTGTTGAGAATTAGCCCTAAGAAAATACAGGGAAAATTTAGCTTTAAGACCTACTTCGTTTTTATTTGCATAGTATTTGTAAATATATAACTACGTAAATTTAAAAATGTCCGGCACAACTATTTTCCGTTCTTAACTAGCACTAAGCAAATAGCAGGCTTCATGAAAGATGGGAACAGCGTTGCTTTTGTAACTAAAGGAAGTATTATCCGAGTTGGAGCGTTCTTTTGCGACTCGGGTGCAAAAAAACTGGCCTATTATTAAAGGGGAGCCTAAAGTGGTTGAGGAGGTAACCATTCACTTTCGAGAATACGCCCGACCACATATCTGTGCAGGTTCCCATTTATGGCTGGATGCTAACAGAAGAGTATGAAGTCGAAATATTCCGAATAGTTGTGATATATAACTTTATTGAAATGATTGCCTTTAATGGCTTTGCTGTGTGCAATTTAATCGTTTCGCGTTATCGGAATAATATCGAGTTTTATCGGGGCCACAAAAAAACCAACAATTCAAATCACTGACCAATAACTCTTTACATTTTACACGAAAAAAGTCCTTCATTAATAATTTTGTTTTATACTAATGTCTATCCGCCGAACAGGAAAATTAGTTTCATTTATTCTTCCAGGTATCGTGTGCGAGATATATATATAGATAGTTATAGCCAAAAATATCTCAAAAATGTATGAAATTCTTTCGATTCTTTGCTATTTTTTTTTTTGGCGTAAAACTCTAATCATAACTCTTACAGTTAGAAAATCGAAAAGAATGTAACCGCTTTGAATATAAAATTTGCATAATTTTGTACTAAATTCAGATCGGTTTTTAGAATTGTGATTCGTAGAAAAGTGTTGGAAAATATTGAGAAATAGTCTACCTATGTTGAGACAAACTTATGGAATGCCCTATCTCAAAATCTAGACGTAATAGATAAATTTTGAAGCCATTTTCAGAATTGGCGGACCCAAATCTATATGAAATGTGACATCAGAAGATCAACTGAAAAAAGGAATGTAGCTAAAACTTAAATTGACCGCTTTTATTTCATTTGTTACAACTTTTACATTTTCTGTTTAATTTAAACCTTTTTTGCTTGACATTTTTGTGATATAGTTCTCTTTCAACCAGACATATTTGAATAATTTTGTTTCGAAAGTTTGTTCATTAAAAACAGTGCATCAAAATGAAAAATTTTCGAAATATCTCAAAATGCCTTAATATTTTTTGCATTTAGCTGCCAGTAACTAAAAAGTTCTATTCCGATTTACACAAAAGATATATCAGCAGGGACGGCGAAATGTCCTGATCCCGGGTCGGTAGTTTTGCAAGTGGTAAGAGTATACCAGGTGAAGGAAATGGGTCGTCAATGAATTTAGAAAATCAACGGGTTTCGGGAAAAGAATATAATGTTCTTCGTATAATAAGTTTATTGCTCATAAATAATACATGGAAAATGGAAAATTTTTCATTTCTACAGCCATTGGTTAAGAATTCCAAGAAATGAAATCACTCATAAGGATTTCTAGGTCTAACTTGTCAACTGCATCTTAGAGTTTTATGAATCTTCACTGATTCATTGTCAAATCTATGTACTTTTAAAGGAGTAATATTCGTCGGAAGTAATCTGCAGGTAATGTACATATATGTAAGATTTTTAATATTGCTTACATTTACTCGTTTTGAAATTTTACGTGGCAAAACAGTCACGGGAAGCCTCTAGTGTATATGTAATAGCTTCTATTTGCCCAAACGAATCAACTAAGCAGAGCTTCGACTTTTGAAGGTCTTTGTTGAACATTTCGATTCGATCAAAAATTTCAATCATCGCAATCAGCATAAACAAGACTGAAAATTACACCATGCGTTCTCAACTTTTTTTCTGCTCGAATTTCCAGGTGGGTAGTTACCCACTAGGGGAAATTTCAGGAGGATAGTTCTACCCACCATACCCATGTCTTCCGCCGCCCCTGTAAATTAGCGTAAAGAAATTGAATGCACCTTTAAAACGATATCCATAAAAGGCTAGGTTTACGTGCAATTCTGGGGGTTTTTTTTTTTGCAATAACTGTAAACTTACCACAAAAACAAATTTTTTGCCTATATCTCGAAAACACTTCTTTGGAAAAATAAATGAAATTCATTTTCATGTTGGCGACGCAAAACTTGTCTAGAAGCCGTTTTGCAACGAGCTTCCACTCATATATAAAATATTTATATACTGGTATGTCCCGTTAGAAATATTGGATGGTCTGTCACTGTGTAAATTCGATATCGTCTTTATTTTCAAAAATTACTATTCAAAAATCTCTATGACGTAGTGTGTACATCGCTTGATGGTAAATATAGAAATTCTACTCACTAAAAAAGCCACCTTTGATCTCTCGGACGCTATCTCAATTTGCTTTAAAGTTGGCATTTTGAGAAGACACGCTATTTTTTACAACGATAGCAACTATTTAAATAATTTAATAATTGGAACTTTTTCCTATTAAAATAGAATAAATTATAGCACCTATACCAATCAAATAATACGACTAGCCAATTACTGGTACTTTAAATGCTTGTGTTCTTTTGAACAAGGAAATCTACACCACTTTGGTAGAACAACTGCAATTTGCTGTCATTAAAATGTCTGTATTGCACAAAACAGAAAAATAGTATTCACCTTCATAAGACAGCGTTGCTTATAGACAGTTATATACTAACAGTTATATACCTACAGTTATATATACATATATAAACATACTTAGCTTTATAGCGCTCAATGTTTTTATTCCAACTACTATTTGCCAGGAAATTAATATGCTACACAGATAAAAAATATGCCTATTTCATTTCAAGCAAATGTCTTTAGAAAACTTCATTGACTAAAGAGATGATAGTTAAATGTGTAGATATTTTATGTGGGAATTATAATTATTATTTTTGACAGCCACAAAGGTTCTGCTTTGGCTTAGCACCTGCTCAAAGGTAGTATTAGAGAGTAAGTAAGACTTGAGAAGGTGAAAACTGCGTGCCTTCATTGGGATCCGAGACAAAAGTGTGTGAAAGGGAATTTTGCCACAAAGGGAAAATTCAAATAGGAAGGAAGTGCCCATTCCACCGCAAGAAATACCAGGATGGTCCGAACTATCTGCAAGCTTAGACAGCGTTCAGACACGTCAACTTTTGTGGCGGCAACGCACTACTCGGAGAAGAGGGAGTGACAAGAAAACGGGAAGGGCACCGAGTTGCTTGCGCAACACGTATTATGCATTTTTTTCTGCTAAATAGAAAAATATTCTTTCCTCACAACTTACAAAAATAATTGCGTTCAACAGAATTGAACGCGACGAGTAACACCAAAAGGTATATTGCCGATCATAAGCAATAAAGGTTTCCGCGCCTGAACGCTGATTTACGAACTTTTTTTGCTCTTTACTTTACTTTCTCTAAAAAGTAAAGGTCCACAACTAGGCAGCACATACGCTTATATGCAAAAAAGTAAACGCTACATTTTGATTAGTTTCGGCTTTTCTTAATTTGTTGGTTTTATGTATATTTTTATTTTTTTTTTGCAAAAAACTTCGTCTAAGTTCACATTTCTAACTTGTTAGAAAAAGTATAATAAAAAAAATTATAACAACAACAAAATTTTATTTTATACAAAGACAATTGTCAAACAAACTTTATTTGGCAAAAAATGTGTGACACCGGGAGCAAAACTAAACTTAAAATTCACGGCGATTTACCATCGGTCATCGACATAGAGCCATAATATCTACTTCAGTTTCCGAAAGTGATGGTTATGTCCTTGACCATCACCATCGGGTCGTGTGACTAGGAATCGAATGGACGCGCGTTTTATTTGTGGCAACGCAAAAGACGTATGCAGTCTATGTGGGGCTGCTTGTTGGGCGAACCTAAGATATTGGTTTCTTAAAGACTGCTGATATCTTCAATTGACAATTTCGTTCTTACCAAAATTTGATTAGCTTAACGCCGATTAGGTCGATTTTTGTGAATAATTCGGAAAAGAGTTTACAAGAGTTCATTGTGAATAGGCAGACTACCCAGCGGATTTTTGTTGTATTGTGGTCAAAGCGAATACATATAAAGTGGTGTTAACCAAACAGCTGACTGGATTCGCTTGGTGAACTGAACGCCAAAATTTTTTGTTCTTGCTGTCAATTAGTGTCGTTGTTGTTGTGACCGCATACAAATTCTCCATACAATTTTGGGGAATGCTGCTGAAGTGACAGTCCTTGGCCGGATATAAATCAAGGTCGTTCCGATATCGTAGAACCGACTGTCGTGGAATAATTTGCTGTTTTAATTAGTGTATAATTTGTTAGTGTATATTTTTAGTTTGGTACGCTTAATATGTGAGGTTGGATTGGTTGTGGTTGCGGGTTTTGCTATTATTTTATTTCAAAATATTGCTTTTGAAGAGCACATGGAAGAAAAAAGACAACTTTACCAGCGCAGGTGAGAGTTTATTGAGAACTTAGGCTGAGCAGCACGCCATGATTTTTTCAGATATTTTAATGAAATTTGCTCATGCTCCATATGCTCCAGGTTTTCATATGAAACTTCTCTTACCCAAAATTCGAAAGAAAAGAAACACCTCTACATATTTTCTATAATTAAAAAATATACTACAAATTAGTTGTCTGATAAAAATTAATCGGTTATTAAACTAACCGTTAATTGAAACATCACTTTTACCATCAAAATTTGGATTTTCTTCTGGATCTGTCTTCAAAAAATGCCCTAAGTGCTTTAGAAGAAATCGATATTTTTTATTAGAAAATTGGATTAAAGAAGAAAAAAATGTTTTTTTGTATAGTATTCCCTATTAGGTTTATAGAATTAGTTATTTGGGTTCGCACTTCAATTTTGCATTTCCTAATTTGCATTCGATTTCATTTCATTTATATTTGTATGATTCGTATATTTGTTTTAAACATACATGCAGGGAGGCTACCAATAAAAATGTAATAACTTCAACTTTGCGTTAGGAATATCTTTAATTTTGTTATTAAATTATTCATAGATCCTTATATTTTACGAAAGTTGAATATGAGCACAATGCAACTAGGGATTGGATTGCGCGGCGCTTTCTGGCATTGAGGTCCGTTGTATATGTTCCAAGGGGATATAGGCTCATGTTTGGCAGCACTCCGCCTAGCCGGTGGATCATTATGAAGCTTCTGAATAATTTTTCGGAGCGCAAAGCAGTTGTCAAATAAGTCTTATCATCGAAATTCCGTAGTTCAGACCCAGGCAACCATCGCTGTTGTTGACTTTGGGCTTTAGACTTGTCGGTTCGCTTGGAATTTCGACAGAAGTTCATTCAAATAGTGGAGAGGGATAAAAATATGTTGCGCAGATTTTTTATGTCTGACGAGGCTCATTTTGATCTAAACGGCCATGTTAACAAACAAACTTGCTGGTCGTTTTTTATAGATGTGGAAAGAATATTTCTTGCCTGAACTACGACGAAAGAATTCTCTTTTACTTTCAACTCTGTATGGTTTCAGCAAGATAGCGCAATTTGTGTAATATCCAGACCTGTTGTGGCAGAACTGCGGCATAAATTCCCTAATTCCGTTGACCCTTAAGGCTTCCCTACCTTACTGCGCTAGATTTTTTATTTTGTGGGGTTGTTGTAAAGAGGAATTTTAGGAATAACATTTTGGTTAGCGCCAAGGGCATTTAAATTCATTTATTTTTAAAACCAAGTGAAAAAAAATTAAACAAAAATTATTTCCTCCCAAAATAAATAAATTAAAAATAAATTACATGTGTAAGCCAAAAAATTATTTGAGTTTCTTAATGTAGCAATATTCATCAGCCACCCTGTATATGCCTTTAAAATTTCTGAATGCTCAACGTCGGCAAATCGAAGACGCTTCTCTTTTAGTATTTTTTATATGGACAATAAGCTTTGCATTTCAAGGTTAAATAATATTATTTTAAATATATTTATTTTCTACATAAAAACCGAATTTTTCTTCTTATTTATATTAAAAATATATTCATTATAAGTAAACGCATTTACATATTTTTTTTTTGAAGAAAAACCATGGAGATATTGATTTTTACTTTTGCTTTAGTTTGCTAAACAATTTTTGTTCTATGTGTATTTTATTTTTAAATCGTTTTTTGTTTTTCTTCTGCTCTATTTTCTTTTGTGCAGCAGTCGAGCAGCGATACCAGTTCCAGTTCACGTGACAGCAGAAGTAATAAAGGCGCGAAGTTTCTACTGCGAAAGGGCAAATCAAAGCGAAATAGCAAAGGTGAGTGTTATGCAAGTGCATTGGAGTACATAGTTAAATACTACACTTAAAATGCACTTGCATATAATATATACATATATATATATACATATATATGTATGTTAAGTATGTACATAAAAAATCAAGTCAGCTGAAAGAGAAAAGATTTGCATCAAAAAGTAATTGCAGCAATTTAAAAAGTTTTAGCATGCAACAGGAAAATTCTAGCAAAAAATGCAAAGCGATTACACAAGGCTGAAAGGATAAAAGTAAAAGATATGTATGTGTGTGTTTGTGTCTATAAAGTAGTGAGAGAAAAAGGGAACGCTTAACCTGCACATATCAAAAGAGTTCCTTTTTTATAATTTTTTCTAAACAATAAAAAAACAACGTTTTAATTAGATGTAATATGCTACTTATCATTAGCAACTTACATACATAACTACATATTATAGATATATATACTTGTAATTACTTCAAAACGCATGCACACATTTTTTTTAGTTTTTCCGCTTTCTACAACTACTATATATATAAATACTCACACTCACATATTCACCCATTCATTTGCAGATAAAAAGTCGGAAACTTCTACCGTGCCAACGACGAAAGCGGAACAAAAGCAACACGAACCACCTGCCATTAAATGCGTGCTGGTTGGCGATGGTGCAGTCGGAAAGACTAATTTAATTTTAACTTATCTCAAGAATCGTTTTAATTCTGAGCACGTGCCGACAGCTTCGGATATATATAATGGTAAGTGCTACAAGTTTTTTGTTTTATGTTTTTTTTTAATTAGCTTAGACAATACTCAAATTTCGTTTTTAAACTCCATAATTACTTTCATGTTGCGTATACGCCAAGGCGTTCGTGTGGAAATTCTCAAAATTTGCCCGCAAGTAAATGTAATTGCAGTTCCCATATCTATATAGCATTTTAATTTTAAATTAAACCTTTTTAAAACTAAATGAAACTATTTTCAAAATAAATAAAACTATTTTCAAATTAAACGAAACTATTTGCAAAATAAGTAAAACTCTTTTCAAAATAAATGAAACTTTATTCAAAATAAATGCAACTTTATTCTAATAAAATTAAACCATTTCCAAATTAAATTAAACCATTGTTATATATTTAATGAACCATTTGGTTATGACGTATTTTGGAACGAATTTTCGCCATCCCTTGTCAAATTTGGTTTTAAGGCAAACCGGTTTCGGCGTTGTGCCATCTGTCGGAAGCAACAACAGCAAAAGATCAGAATATCATTTGGTTATGCTTTTTCTATGAACCATTTGTAACCCCTTGCCTTCATATTTTATAACATATTGTTGTTTAGAAATTGTTTAATTTAATTTGGAAATGGTTTAATTTAAGTTGAATAAAGTTTCATTTCTTTGGAATAAAGTTTCATTTATTTTGAAAAGAGTTTTACTTATTTTGCAAATAGTTTCGTTTAATTTGAAAATAGTTTTATTTATTTTGAAAATAGTTTCATTTAGTTTTAAAAAGGTTTAATTTAAAATGAAAATGCTATAAATACTTATCATTTACAAAAGTTATACATTATTGAATCCAAATTTTATTATACAAATTTCACTTATTGCCCTTAACTTAGTAAAATATCTAATGATAGTGATAGCAGAAAATCGTAAGGCGGGTCTTATAAGTAACCTTAAATTTATTATTTTTAACTAGAAAATAATCGAACTTCGTCTTCGTCTTCGGCATCTGCTTCGGCAATGTTCGAGAAATATAGTTCGTTGCGACTCGACTTCGGTCGAAATTCTGCAGTTTTTTGTAATTTTTTTTGTTATTTTAAAAATTGTATAAAATTTTAATCTTTCGAAACAAGTCAAATAAGTCTTTCGGATTTATATGATAGCAATATGATTTGCAGTAATAACACTGAAAGAAATTATTCATTTCCAATCTCAATGAACATCTGCAGCCAATAAATTGTGAAATTTTTGAAAACTTTTTAAAGCCCATATTTTCCGTTGAAAAACTATCATTGAAATGATTTTATACCGATATACGGAATCGGTTCAAAGGTGGAAATTGCCAAAAGGCTATTATTTTTACATTTGAATATGAAAATATTAAAATTTGAGCATTCAAAATATAAGTTTTTTTTATCAAAAAATATGCACGTAAGTTTATGTGATGAACTGAAATGGATGCAATTTAATGTAATGTGCCTACCTTTTATAGTATCAATAAAAAAATCTAGAATTTAAGAGCTCATTAATTACTCAACACTGTACACCTTGAAAACGTTCGGTTGGGTTTTGGCCGACATTGGTTTTTGCCGAAATTGGTGGGTTGGTTCGGTTCAGCGTAAAAATTAGGTGTGCATACAAAAAGACGTTTTTTCTAATTTCCAAGAATATATTTTGTATGCCTTTAAATGGAATTAAAATATTTTATATTTTAAATTTGAGCAAGAGGTTGTAGCGATATTCCCATTTTTTGTTTTCCGGTTAGCATCAAGTTGTATCTCCTTTTTGAAATTAAATGTACGCTTCATATAGTGAACTTGTGATACGCTAAAATTTATTTATAATTTTTTTAAAGAGATTGGCGGGGTTTCTCAATTATTTACATCTATTTTTAATTTATCTTGATAATTAAATATTTGCCGATTATTTGGGATAATTTTAAAATACCTGAAGTTAGATCATACGAACACCAAAGTAGCATTATTATACTAATTTCTATATATACCTATATATATATGTATTTTGTAATTTGTATTAAAACCCGTATTTTATGTCTAAGATTAAAAAGTAAAAATTATTTGCAGACTTGATTCGTGACCGAAGTGTCTATTATGTATTTATTTATTTATTTAATTGACGCTATAACCGCTTAAGCGATTTTGGCCGAACTTCTTCTACAATTTGTGGTGTGAGTCTTGATGTTGTAACACAAATTGAGGGACCTACAGTTTTACGCCGAATCCGAACGGCGAATGTTTTCGTGTAAAGTTTTTTTAATGCCAGAAATTCACTCGGAGGTTTGCCATTGCCTGCCGAGGGGCGACCGCTATTAGAAAAAACGTTTTCTATAATTTTTGATGTTTCTTGCCCCGGGCAGAATTTAAACCAGGGATGCGCTGAATAAAGCGCACTCACGCTATACACTCGGCTACGGCGGCCGCCTGTGTCTATAGTGCGAATGCATTAAAATACCACACTGAATTTAAAACGAAGTATTTGTTTATTAGATTACAAATTTTGTTTAAAGTAAAACTTTTCAAGTGTCTCCCAATATAGTTGCGTTAAGCTTTTAACGCCATAGTGAAGAAAACCACTGGCCACATTGGATAAACTTTACATATAAATCTAATAATCGTTTTCTGCGTAAAAGTATACATACAAAAGTTATAACAGTTTTTATATCATTGTAATGAGTTCTTTCGTGGGCCGCCGGTGTTCTTTTTTTCGATTGATAGCATCCAAATATTCATTTTATTTTTTCTCAAATTTTCTACTTTTATCAGGTCAGTTTCAGTTGCAATCTTGCTTTTAATACTCTTGGTATAGGATATTTATAAAAAGTTAAATTCAGTTAAATAAATAAATTAAACTTAATGTTCCAATATGCCTGTCCACCAAAATAAACTTCATTTCAAAATTATTTGTTAATAAGGTTGCCAACTTTTTAAAAGACAATTTTCTTAAAATGCTACTGTATTGGTGTAAACGGAAAAAAGTAAAGAAAGCTTAGTGTGACGCCTAATTAAAATGTTAAATTAAATCAAATAGATACATACTCGTACATGTGTAAAAAAATCATAAAGAGCTTTAGGAAAATAGTTTTGAAGCGGGTTGCCACCTATTGAGAAGTCATATAATTACTAAGTTCACTGAAAGATTTTGGTACTGGTGTGAAACGAAAGATGTTTGCACAGGCATATTTTTTAAGAGAGTTGCCATCAGTTTGAAATTTTTCAATTTATATAAGAAATAGGCCAATTGAAATGCCAGCGAATTGGAGTGAAACGTACTATAAGTAAGAAATCTCAGTTTCGAAAAAATTTTTAAACAAATTTAAAAGCTTTTTGAAAAATTAAATACAAATTAATAAACGTCTAAGTTTTTAAAGCTCGAGTTTGCAGTCATGCTGCTGCGTAGCGTGGATGCACCGAGAATATACAATTGGGGAGCTAAAAAAACAGCCACCAGCTTCAAATGAGGCCGAAGTAGAATCTGTTTTGATTCCACGAATTCCCATAAATATCACCAACTTAGCGTTCCTTTTCAAAAGTTCTTTACTATTGGTAGCAACCGCTAACTTTTGCGGGACATGTCGATGTTGACTTTTGAAAAACGGATAAACTTCAAATAAAAATGACCCGGCGACTGAAAGAGGAACCATTTTTCGCTAAAATCCTGATAAAATATAACTGAAATATTTACCTAGTTTACTTTAGTTATCGATTTCCGATTATAGTTATTACTTACTTAATTATAAAAAAATTAAATGTCAATTAAGCTAGTGCAAAGACCATATAGGAGTAAATATATTTATTTTAAGTCTAGTCCTCAGTCTTAAGTTTTCCTTTCTCCGTGCTCGGAACTCTATATAATATTATTGTACTGAAACTGACCAAATAAAATGAAGTTCAAGAATAGTAGTAGTAATTTATTGAGAATATTTTAGTATTTTTTAAATTTGATTCCAGTCGATATTTCCAAACTTCTCTTGAGGCAAATTTTTCACCAGCAAAATCACTCGCCATAGGCAAGAACAGAAAGTAATTATTTGATGCCGATGTCCGGACTATAAGGTGGATGCAATAGAACTTCTCAACCAAGCTCTAGGAGCCTGTGGCGAGGGTATGGCCTAGCGTTGTCCTAATTGAACACATTCCTCTCCTATTGACCAAAGCTAGTCGCATTTTGGGCAATTTCTTCCTTTAGACGGTCCAATTGTTGATAGTAAAGTACATGCCCGAGTTAAGAGTATGGCGGAAGGGAAGCAACCCATTGTAGATTATTCCCTGCCAATTCCACCAAATACTCTTCCTGACCGTCAATCCTGGCATGGTCACCATTTGCGTCGGCTCGTTGGCGATTCGACCACAACCGTTTTCGCTTGACGTTGTCATAAGTGGCCGACTGCTCATTACCAGTAACTATTCGTTTCAGAAATGGATCGATTTTGTTGCAACTCAGCAGCGATTGGCAGACGGAAATTCGGCCCATGAGGGGTTTTTGGGTTAACTGCTGCGGCACCCATACATCGAGCATTTTTTGTATCCAGCCTTATTTAAATGGTTCCATACTATTTTTTTAGAATGTTTAGCTTCTGGACAATCCAACCAAAGAACGGTCGATATTTTGAACAATTGGCCTTCCAGAGTGTGGTGCATCTTTGATATCAAAATTACCGGAACGGAATCAGCGAAACCAAAATTACACATAATTGGATCTAACAGTATAAGAACCATAAACACTACTCACATTTTCAGCCGCCTGGCTTGCTTTCTCGCCTTCATCGAAGAAAAACTATAAAATATGGTGAATTTTCTCTTTTCTGGTGTCCATTTTTGATGCGTGCTCAGAACAATACTTGGTCAAGCAATCACAGAACTGTATGAGAAGTTATTTTAGTACGAAACCTAATCTTACTAGCGCCATATAACGTAACTCGATCTCTCTTATTCAACGGGAGATACAGATTACTAAAATTATCTATTGGAATAATAATGGATTTCTGACTTTATACTAAATAGTAATTTGTAGAAGCGAATCTGATATTTTATAGTTAGCTTTCGTCTTCGTCCCCATTTAGATGCAAAACATCTTGGTGGGGCCAACATACAACCACATAAATATTCACTTTGTTTGCGTGCCAATTTGTCTAACTTCCTTTTCCTGCTACTGTGTCATCTTTGTTTGTGTCCTACTTTAACACCGCTTCCTGCCTAGGCGCATTCCATTTCCGTACTACTGCAATATTTTTATGAATGAAAAATTTAAAAGCGCATCATACAAAAAATATATGCATATTTTTTTTTGTTTTGTTTCTAAACTAGAACCTGCACACTAACTCACTGGATATACTCACTTGCTGGATTTACAAAATTACAAAATGAATAACTCAGTTCGAGTTGGTGCTGCTGAAGATGGGTGGCGCTCGTTTACCATCCACATTAAGCTGTACACTCACTATGAACTGGCGAACTGGCTTGAAACATAGCCTACCAAAGTGAGCTGCTTTATTGCGGCGCTGCATATCATCTCGAAAGCCATATCTCAAACACTGCATACATACAGATATACTTACGTAAGCAAACCGAGTATATGCACATATCCTAGTGCCAGCTACTGCTGCTATGGCAAGTGATTGAATTATGATGTGCTCACATATCAAATCGCTGCAAGGCAGGCGACTGAAAGACAGGCTCACCGATAGTTGTCCTCATACTTTGCCCTCCTATGAATATCCAGCATTTACACAACCAACCACAATTGCATTGCGTATGGCAGCGCTTATAGTCAGTTTCACTGTTATTGTGGAAATTTATAGCCCACACTGTAAAATGGCTCCACGCGTTTAGTATGTCAACGCGATTTGGCATATCTACTCTCTACTCGCACTTTATTCACATGCAATGTATGCATGTGTGTGTATTTGCATACCATGGAAAAATTGTTGGAAATTTTTCGTTAAATTGTAGGGACTATGTCCTCCCTATGTAATGCAGAGAAATACCAATACCACTCTTCCGCGTTGCTACGAAGGGGAAAAAATCGATTAGCAAAAGTTGTTTAAAAAAAAGTCGACTACACAAAATTGACTAACCATTTTCATTGGATTTTTTTGACTAACCGACCAGAAATAGTTAGTCGACTTAACAATTCATTTTCGATTTTTAGACCAGATTCTTTAAGTAAAACTTTTTTAGCGGCAGTGATTTTTTTCATCGCGTAACGAAAGTATCGTCAGAATAGCTTTATTTATTTCTACCACTATATTTACTAATTTCCACCATTACTTTGCTTCATTTCTACCACTAAGTTAAATAATTCCTACCACTATCTGTACTTATTTCTTCCACTATTTTTACTAATTTCTTTCTCTGCGCTTACTAATTTCTACTATTATTTTCCCTACTTTCTACCATTATTTGTGCTAATACTAGTTCTAATTACTACCGCTATTTTAACCTATTTTTACCACTATTTTTACTTACTGTACTAATAATTTCGACCACAATTTTTTGCTAATGTTACTACTAATTACTACGACTATTTTTTATTAATTTCTACTACCATAAAGAAGCTTTACTTCTGGCTCGCTCACTTAAGAGCACTCGTTTTTTGTGGACACTTTTGCAGGATGATTTTTAGGCTGTCCTTGTAAGTTAGGTTAGAATAGCGGCGATACTATAGAACCTCGGATTATATCGATTTTAAAACCAACTAACGCAGTTGATCTTGCAGAACCTTATACTCAAATGCCCCCAGGGTGCCCTTACTTTTTTTCTCATTAGATCCGAATATCTCCAGAGAGGCTGCTCCACTGTTTCTTGTTCATTTCCATTTCTGCAACTTCTGCAGTTATCATAGTCGGCAATATCAAGTCTTCTGGCGTGGGTTCCGATGGACCGGTGTACCATGAGAACTGCCACGAGTCTCGCGACGTTAGGCCTATCCTTCGCCAGAAGGATTGATGTTCTCTTAAGATCATATTAGGGTCATGTTAATTTTGCAATGCTGCAGTTAATTAAACCTACTGAGATTGCAATTGGCACCTCAGTTGAGGTTGCAACTGAACCCTCTCCGGCTAGCTGTCGATCATCCTCGTTTCTAGCTATGATGTGATGCCAAGAGCCGGTTGCATACTCCGTTGAATAGAGTCCTGCATTGCTTAACCAGCTTCGATTTGGTTGTGAAAGATGCCGGAGCCAACATGGCCGCTCGTCTGTCTGAGAAGATGCAAATTATCAAGGCAGATACGCTCTAAGAAACTTGCGCTGAAAAACACTAGCAAACTGAGACCGGTGGTAAAATCTCTCCTCTTCCAAGAAGTATGCGAACACCTCTGTCCCACACTATGATCTGTGTTGGAACCGTCAGTGATGACTTCAGTACATGACTCCAGGCGGAAATTTCAAAACCGCCATCCCATTTAGTCTTCGACGAACTAGCACCGCAAAGGAACTATGAAACTTCTAACATCTTCTACATCTCTACGTCCTTTTTGATTATCTGCTTTAACTTAAGAACGTTTAATTTTGCTGCGGACATGAGCTCGAATCTCAGCGACCTCTAGATATTCATCCTTTAATAGCTTATGTAAATTTGTATAATATCATGAAAGGATTGAATTAGGAAATGCTTGTAAGTTTGGAAATTAACTATTATAATCTTAGTCGAAATATCTATATGACGGTGTGTGACTTGGTTCCAACAGGACGGCGCCACATGCCACACAGCGAATGTCACAATCGATTTATTGAAAATCAATCGAAATTTCCGAGTCAATTGGCCGCCTCGGTCGTGCGATTTGACGCCGTTAGACATCAGATTTCCTGTGGGGCTACGTCAAGTCTATGGTCTATGCCAACAAGCCAGCGACGATTGATGAACTTCGTACGAATATCGAACGTGAAATTGCAGCAGTATCGCCCAATTTATGCTTGAAACCCGTCGAAAATTGGGTTCAGCGTCTGGACTTCTGCAAGCGTGCCCGTGGTGCTCATGCAAAACAAAAATCGAGTTCCATACATAATGGCATCGAATGTACTTTCACAGGAATAAAGAATTTAATTCATATCCCAAGCCGTTTTTGTTTTATTTAAAAAAAAAAACTTTTGTAGCGTTCCTATTGCAAGACCCGATATATATCTTAATTAAATTTTAAACTTAATGTATCATTATTGTGCACATTATTGTGGACTCTCAAATTCACTTCAATAGTAAACATGGTCCTTCCCTACGCAGGGCGGCTTACATTTCATTTATATTACATAAAGAAAAAGATAAGGAGGAGTTTGGATTCGAGTGCCAGCATGTAAGGCTTTACAAGTGTCACTGCCAACTGGCGTAAAATTGTTTTCCGTTTTGTGCGTTTTTCATTCTCTGTTCAAATTTTGTAGGTGTTGATAACAGAAATTGGCCAACGGCAATTTCGCCTTTTCAACCCATCATACTTTGCGAAATCATTTGGGTAGAATTCTTCCCATAGAGTGGAAAAACACATAGTTCTTCTTAAAATCGCATTGTTTAATGCTAGATTGAAATTTTTTTATTGGATATATTTTAGTTTTATGTTAAATTTTTGGTGAAATTCCGATCGTGTGCACGTTTTATGTGCTGCAACGGGCTTCATAAGCTTTGATAAACTGCTTTAAAACTTTTGGTTTAGGTTTGCGGTTACTCTGGTATCATGCAATTACGTACAGTCGAACTCCTCTATAACGAACTCCTCTATAACGAAAACTTCGCTCTAACGAATTTTTTTTTGAAACACTACGATTTTCACAATTTATTCATATATTTAGACCTCTCTATAACGAACTTCTCTATAGCGAATTCCTCTCTGTAACGAATAGCAAAAAACTCCTCTATAACGAATTTAGCGAAGAGCTAAAAAGTATTTGTTATAATACACAAAACTACACACAATCACATGTTTTTACATACTATTTCCTAGAATCGGTAAAAACTAAATACATATGTACGATGGCGCCAGACCGATATTGAAACTGTTGCAGATGAAATTGAGAATTTTTATTCATTCACGAAATAAAAACAAATAAAACAAATAATATGAATCAATGCTTCATTAAATAGGCCTTGAACATAAAGACATGAAATTTCGTATGACCTCTCTATAACGAAGCCCTCTCTATAACGAACCTTTTCACCGGTCCCAGCGACTTCGTTATAGAGGAGTTCGACTGCATTTGGGTTTTTTTTTTAAATTCATGAAAGTAGAAGCTTAGCTGTTCTCTTGTCGACTGCGATCGCATTTTTTTTTTAAATTTGATAAATGTACGTAATTTGTACCTATACCGCGGAAGTATAAGGTCCTGTCCTAGGATATCGCAGTGTTAACCGAGCCATGTTTGCTTCAAGTTCATTTTGGAGTACTCTTTTTCTTCTTATGAAATGTATTTTAAATGTGTGCATAAAATGCGCTGCATTTGCAGAATACTAGTGCATGTGCATGCGTATTTGTTGCCTTTTGTTTAGCTCAGAAATTTGAAATATGTGTCATGCACATAAACTGAACCCATCGGCTTGCATTTACGCAACCCACACAGATACTGATTACGTTATGTTAAATCTAAAGAACCCTGTTGGGAAAACCAGGAGTTAGTGAAACAAACGCCTGTAAAAATTTTAGTGTAACGTTACTATAGCGACTATTTCGTAAAAAAACTACTTCAACATTTTGGACATTGTAAAAAATTAATTTTTTAACGAATTTTAAAATGAATCCATTGCAATCAAAGATAAAGTTTCTAGGTTGTAAACTTTTTTTTTTAAATTTAATATACATATATTCATTACCACGCCTAGACCACATCTTATTCATCTAATTATCACACCCTTGATTGGGCAAGTTTTCGCCATACTAAAATGTGGCTTGAAAATCTTGTCACCCAGAAGATCAGAATTTAATCCAAGTATAATTCACTAATTCACTGGGCAACCCTGATTTGCGCAATCTGTTTGGGAAAAAATACTGCCAAGCTACAGTAAAACCAAATAAACCAAGACGGATTTATATGAAGTAGTTGCGCCCCATAAGCTGAATGCTTATACCATCTTCACCTCGCGCGGTGAGAATGTCAAAACTATTTGTTTCGTTTACATATTTAGTTTTTCTGTGCGTTCTTATAGGAAAATCCTTTTTTTTTTGTTTGGGTTTCTTATCTATGGCGATATTTTGTAGTTTCTCTGTAATTTACTCCAATCAGAAGCAATATAAAAGTATACAAATTTTTTGTATTTGTAATGACGCTGCAACCTTATATGAATTGTAAATCTCAAACCGTGGCATCTAAAGGAATTATTCGTGAAGTGCATTAATTTCGATTTGAGATGATTACCTTTCGGTTTGCACATAGTGAATGGCATTGAGAGTCAGGGCAACCTAAGTGATATTCAAAAAGTGAAGATTCTTCTTAAAATGAATTACTATAATGGCATTAAATATAATCAGATTTGCGGGTTTCTTATGCTAAAATAAATAACAATAAATTGCGATATTGCGTGGCTTCATATGAAGTATGTTTTTTTATAGATTTCAGTTTCGAAAACGGTCACAAATTATTCAGATCGGGATAAGAACGTTATTATCAATTTAATCATCATGAGTTCCACAATGCTTGCAAATAGTGCAAAAATGTATTTCAAAAATTATAGTTCACCCCGAGACTATTCGTGCGCTACGTCTGTTCAGTGGTAAGGCTAATATTTGGATCCACGGATACGTAATTGTGACGCTTTTGGAGTTAAAAAAATCAAGGAAAGATTCACTAGGTATCATAACATTTACAAAAAACCACTTCCTGGTCTGCTTTAAGGGTATTATTTCTTTAAAAATGTGAACGGGAAACAATGAGAAATGAGCAACAATGGCGACATGATTGCCGATTATTTCGTGTCCCAATTTAATAAAATACGGACTGAACTTTCTACTCCTTGGTTTGGTCAACATTGGGAGAACCATTGCCGAGACATGATTGAAAAATAGTCGAAAATTATACCTCCAGATTAAGCAATGTATTTCATTAGACTTTCCTTAGATTTCAATAGAAATTCATTAGATTTCATTAGAATTTCTTGCGGGTCGCAAAAAGTACAATAATTTAAATATGCGCGTATTGTAATTGCCGCTTATGTGCACATGAAGGTAGTTATGGTGACGAACAAGAAAAAAGCTTTAACTCAAATACCTTTCCACAGAAATAGCATATTTATTTTAAAATGGTGCAATTTTAAAGAATATGAATTATAATTTTAAAGTTTTAATATTTTTGCATGATATGCGGGCGGACATTAAACGACGACTTGTGAAAATCGGTATTCTTACAGTGGTTTTGCCTAAGAAATATTGACTTCGACGTCGAGTTCACTGTTGCTGATGACAAGAAGAAAACTAGTGGAATTTTTTGTTTGCCTGGCGGTAAATAACGTAAATAAAAGTGATTATGAACATATCAGATGTTTAATTTAGTAATTTAAACCGTATTTTGATGAGCACTAGCAGTAAAAATCAAATAACCCAATGCTTGCCGAATTATAAGTGGTTTTTTACCAATACATAATTTAAAAAATGCACCAATGAAAATGAAAAGAGCTAGTTCGTAACTGTCAAATATATCACGCATTTATCGATAAATAGTTGACCTCGCCTTAACAACTCTAGGCAATACCAGTTAGGTGTTGACGTCGACTCAAAATTGACGACGAAGATACGAAGACGAAAAGTATGCAGTATTAAAGGGTTAAGACTAAATAAATAAAGAATTTATAGGCGAATTTTTCAAGTGCGCAAAATTGAAAGAGGGAAGGGTACACATAATTTAGTTTCCTTATTTATTTGCATTTAAATATTGGAAATGACTCTCTAGCGTAAAGGATTTACAAAAAAACAAAACAAATATTAGTATGTACCTTTTGATGTAATTCAAGCAAAACCACTTTCAGGGAATTTGATAAAAAAATAATAGTTATTCTTGAATTCAAAATTTTTCGATCGCAATCTGTTTTTGTTTTATGTTTTTCCGATCGAAAAAGTAAAAATATCGATCAAATATGATCTGAAAAATTTAAATCCAACCCTAACGATTACTGTGATCGGAAAAATAAGTGTAGACAAATATTGGAAATTTAAAAATATCGATCCAAAAATAACTATAAATTTATCGGAAAAAAATATGGAAAAATATCGGAAAAATAAAAGTATCGATCAAATATGATTGCAACAATTTAAATCCAAAAATATCGATTACTTTTGATCGGGGAAAAATATCGCAAAATATCGGAAAAATAAGAATATCGCTCAAGTATGATCGAAAAATTTTAAATCCAAAAATACCAATTACATTTGATCGAAAAATTGAAAATAAAAAAATTGTGATCAAACTTAAGCGAAAAATTAAAAATCACAAACTAACGATTATGCAATGATTAAAAACAAAAAAACGTATAAATAAAAATAAGGTCAGATTTGGAAAGCATATGGCACAAGGTTTTGAACGATATATTCGAAGTTTGTTTTGAACGTTTATATTCGGGCATTGGTTTCTAATGCTTCACCCGGGAATTCATACAAAGTAAAAAATTTCTTAAAATCTACAATTTTATATGTTACATATAGCATGAGCTACACCCAACTGCTCATTTTATGCCATACTAGATTTTTAGTCGATTTCGCAAATTTCGATGAAATATTTTTTTTAATGTTTTTTATCAAAAATATTTTTTTGTTATTGCGGTCAAAAATTGTTGTTGGTGTAATTAAGATTTTTCATTTTTTTTTTTTTTTGAACTGCCATTTTTTCTATAACAGTGGCATTTTACAGCTCCAATAACTCGATAACCGTACATCGTAGAAAAAAATTTTATTAAAGTCAAAGTTAGGTGTTTTCTTCTAATTTGCAATGCTATATTATAAAAATTTCTTTAAAAAAATGTTTTCCATCAAAAGTACAGTGGCAAGGACTTTTATTTGGGCATACAAAATATTATTTAAATATAAAAAAAATTAATAAATGGTTTATATATTGTATTTCAGTTTAAAAAATAAGTATGTGGTAATCTTGGTTTATTTATTTCGGTTTGAAAGCTACTTCAATCCTCATTTATTTGATACAGTTTGTTTTAATTTAGTTAAGTGGTTTGTTTATTAAAGCCAAGTTTAACTGTTATTGCTAGCCTAAAAGCTAAAAAATAAACAAATGTCGGGATTCCTGTTCAGAAGATTCTGGTATCAATTTCTTCTACAACAATATTTTCTCCCGACTTATTTAACATTAAAAAAACCCTTATTTTCGGCGCCTGATTATAACACATTTTAATTTTCATTTCAAAATTTACCAAAAAGAATGGGTTAGAATTAAACCCAAACAATTTGCTTTCGTAAATTCGCTCGCATCTGGTGGCTGGTAAAATATTTCACATGTCAGCGCCGCTTTGCTGAACTTTAAATTGCAATTTTCATCCACCATATAAGTATTGGCAATTCCACGAATTATTCCGCTAAAATTGCTCCTAGTTAATTCTCCAAATCTATTCAGTTGGTTTCCAATTTCTGTTTACTAATTCAATAGAATCGCTGAGCAAACACTTTCAAGTGTAAAACTGTACGTGCGTGTGTGTGTGTGTGTTTCTGTGTACACTCGTAAGCATAGTGGGAGTGCAAATCGGATATTATTATGCTTTGCTTCCGCACACACACCCACTCACACACAGATATACGTACATACATACGTACATACAAATAATCTGCTAAACAATGGTAAGCGATTGCGGCTAATTTGGCGTATCAACGTGCTGCTAGAGGAAGTGGAAGCAACTAAGCGCAATAGCTTAAAAACAAACACACACACACACATATATAATGCACACGATTGAATGCTTACATGCATGCGCAAATGTTTTGGAATGAGAGAAGTGCCTAATTGAAATGACTACAACAGTCTTTAACTGTCTCTCAATTTAGCAGACAGTTAGGTTCTTTTCAATTTCCGTTTGGCATAAGCGTCTAGCTAAATAGAAGAGTGGACAGATGGAAAGACATTTTTAAAATGTCTATTTGAAAATTGCTGTGCCAGCGGAACTTTAGCTGAGGCACTCTCTCATACAATCGGCAAATAGCTATGTATGTATTCATTGTCAAACTAACAAAAATTGCAATTGTTATTTGTAAAGAACTTAACCAATTTTGACTTAAAAGCAGTAGCTCTTCGGCACAACAATGCCAATCGAATGTTTGTGATTTTCATTATGGGATAAGCACCTAAAAGAATAGTGAAAAGAATGGATCATTGAAAAAGCAAAAAATTAGATATGTACATATGTTTTATTGCGATTCGTAAATTAAATTTTGTGCGGGGCTTTTGTGTCTCATGCAATGTAAATGGGTTGAGACGCTTGCACTTGTAAGCAATGAAGTTAGCCCTAATATATCTGTTATATTTGATATATTTATGTGGTTTTGTAGTAGGGCAAATCTATTACTATTTGGGTGTAATAATTCAGGCACCTATATAAATTTGTGTGTTGAATAATTTTGTTCAATAAAAAAATTCTTTTAATGATTCCTTAGAAAAGAAAGTCTGGAGCCAACTACACCAGCAACTTATCACTAGCTTTTTGTTTTAGCAAATATTCGAAGTTCCGCAATTTAAGTGTTTCATTAACTTTCATTTCAATTAATTTCTTTATTCAGGCTATGATTACGAAAATCTTACAGACTAGATTTTCAGATTTTCATTAAGCGCTTAATTCTTACTGACTAAATAAAAGAAATCTGTTATGTAACGGGAGTTGTTTTTGCAGAAGAAATGGTTTTTAAGAAGAAATAAAACGCGTATAATTTAATGTTATGACCAAGAATTTAGCTTTCTTATAAATATAAGGGCTTGGCAATATGTTTTTAAAATGATTTCGGGAACTGATTGCCGCGGTTGGCTCGAATAAATTCCAGCCTTGAGGCCCATTTTTCGACCACTTTTTGCAGGATTTGGGGCAATTAAGCACCGATTATTCTCTTCCAAGCCGTCAATCATCTCGGCCTTATCTTCGTAGACAAGCGAACCCACAAAATATAGTCCAGCGATGTTAAGTCGCACGATCTTGGAATAATGCGCTCACCAAAAGTTTCCTTCAATAAATTTATTGTTTCGTTGGCTGTAAGACATGTAGCGCTGCCTTGTTGAAACCAAAGGTCGTCCACATCAACATCCTCCAATTCAGGGACGAAAAAGTCATTAATCATGGCACTATATCGTTCCCCACTGACTATAATATTATGGCCAGTGTGAATTTTGAAGAAATATGGACTAATGAATCCCTCTGCCCATAGAGCACCCCAATCAGTGACTTTTTGAGGATGTAACGGCGTATCAACAATAACTTTCTGTTCACTATGAAATGGCAAACCAAACTGACTATAAATCAAGTAACAGCAAAAAGGCCAAAACCAGAAAAAGTATTGGTTCATTGAAAACCACTCGTCTAAAGAAAGCTCCCTTATAAAAAGTCACAAACTGAAATGTCAATAATATTCTTGGTATGGTAAAGTCAAGATATAGGCTTTCACAGATTTTATTCAGTCCACTAACGGCTCTAGTAATATAGGCAAAATTATGGTAATTAGATTTAACAGCAACAACCTGAAATGGATAATACGATCTTAGCTATCTACTAACTACATTGAATCCTGACTGCTCAATGAAAGCCGGGCAAACACTCCAACCGCTAGTAATGTCTTAGATAATCATTAATGATTGAATAGTTTGCCTAGTCATAAGGAATTTCAGATCAATGAGAAAGCAGCGGACACTATAAATTGTAACGGCTAGACCCCGTTGAAAATGAATCGGTTGAAGAGAAAAATTAATAAATCTACATTTAACTCGTTCAATTCTATTCGTGTGGGATGTATAGAAAGGATTTCAAATAAAAGAGACGTACTCCCACTTGGAGCGAATCAAATCGTTGAACAGCGCCTTTCTAGTATAGGGATACTTGAAATCTCTCGCGTAGCGCTTTAAAAATGATAAATTATAGTAAGCCTTAGGAATGGGAGCCTTCACATTGTTAACAAAAGTAAAATCTAAAAATGATTTGATTGTAGAAAGCTCACAATTAATTGGTGCATAAACGGTTTTGATATATTATCAAAATCATATGAAAACAATTATTAATGTTAAATGCCAATTTATTTCTGCTACTCCATATATGTATGTATATATATTTTAGTTTAATGTGAGTTTTCAAATAAGTAGTATTCCCTTACCAAGCTTAAGGGATACTTTACGCACAATTCTCAAAATACACATACAAAAGTTCATAAAAATCGGTAGAGTCGTTTCGGAGGTGTTTGACCACAAACACCGTGACACGTGATATAAGATTGCTCAATTCAATTTAATAAACGTAACCGAGAAACTTGCGAAAAATTTCATGTTACTATATTCGAAAACAATAATAATAACACTCAACAAATATTCTGAAAATTTTCAACAAATTTTTAACAGAGTTTCTGGCACGCAGTTTGACAGCCCATTTCATTTTTATCTAAAAATTTCAGTTGATTTATGATAATTTTTTTTGCTGATGGTGTTGCGCATTTTTGCTATACAAAAAGTAACTGTATTTTGTTTTATGAGTTTATTTTTTATTTGTCTGATTATATTTATATCAACCATTTTGTAGAGTCTATGGTCATTTTTTTTTGTTCGGAAGTTATTGGAAAAATCAGCATCAGTCAAAGCAGTAGAAGTTATAATTGCTATTTCTACTAATCACACTTCTTCTTTTTGGACTAACGCAGGACTGGCACCCACGACTTTGTCGGAACGATAGGCAAGAACGCTACCGCCTCTATCAAACTAAGTCGATGTTGTTGCTTTTACATCTTCCTATTGCCAGATACAATTCAAGTACGGAAGTCTGCCGCCGTGGTTTTTTTTAATATTTCCGAATGGGAGTATGGCCTAAGGCTCAAAAAATTATTGTCTATGAAAATAATTTCCATTCATTAGTTCCATATATGAAACAAAATATTATTTATTTATTTTATTTATTTTAAAAATTTATACAATAAATACTTATTATATAAATACAAGGTTCGTGGCACTGGCTTCGAGGCCTTCAGCCATCCTGTTAATGCTACATCTATGAATGTTAGTGTGTTCTTTCTTGTCTATAAATATTTATTGTTTAATTAAGCTTATTTCTACATTAAATATTATGTACAACATTTTAGAAATTTTCGAAGTTAAATACATTTTAAGAGATTATTGTTTTTATGTGTTTCATATATAAGATTGATGTTTTGGGCGGAAGGTTCCCTCAGTGCTTCGATCATTATATTGATGTTGGAGTCCGAGGTTGTTCGAATCAGAGCGCATTGACAAAGAAGGTGATCCAAAGAGGCAGTGTCACCGCAAAGTGGGCAGCTGGAGAGATTTTTGCTTGTTAGGAGGTGTGAGTGTGTTAAGATGGTGTGGCCTATTCTCAGACGTGTGTACGGTCTTAATCGGTTGGACTCCATTGTCGCCGGGTAAATTGCTTTAGCTCGATTAGGGTTTATATTGCTGTAGTGGTGATAATATGTCTGCCATTCTGTTGCATTTGCATGCTGCCTTTGGTTTTTAATGAGGTTGTAGAGGTATTTTTTGGTAAAGAAACCACATGTATGAACAGGCAGCTTTTTAGCATTTTTAGCAGCGAGGTCAGCTTTTTGATTTCCCTTGATGCCGACATGGCCTGGAACCCACATAATTTTTATTTTTTGCCGAGAATTTATTAAGATATCTCTGATTGTTGTGATGATGGGATTCATGTCATGCGGTGAAGTTAAGGCTGACACACAGCCCTTACTGTCCGTGCAGATAAAATATTTACCTTTTGTTTTCTTGGCGTACTCAACGGCATGAAATATTGCTGACGCTTCAGCTGTGTAAACTGAACACATTGTAGAAAGTAATGCGTTGTGTATTGTTTCTCCTTCATTTTTGACCACTGCAAACGAAGTGGACTGCGCAGATTTGGATCCGTCTGTAAATATAAATTTCTAGCCTTTTGATTTGAATGAGTCTTGTATTTCGGCAAAGCAGTTTCGAAACACGATGCCAGCCGTGTTTTGCTTAGACATTTTAAAAAGTTGATTGTCGAATGACTCTTTGTTAATTGTCCATGGCGGGTTATTCAACCGCTTATCTTGCCTTAGATTAAGTTTGAGGTTGTTTGTTCTGGCAAAATTTATGCATCTGAGGATTGTTGATAGAATTCTGGGTTGTCTTGTCCTTTTCATAGAGTTTTTGAAAGTATTTGTAATTGAACGGTTCGATTTTTCGAGCGCTTTTGAAAGTAACTGATGCGTGGAATCTTGTATTCTATCTTGAATTGATGGCAAACCGGACTCCGCCAGGATGTTATTGATGGGTGATGTTGGGAAGGCTCTTAGGCTTCGTCTTACTGCGCAGTGATATGGACTTTGTATTAACTTTATGTTTTTTTTTAGCGCAGTGACCGTATATTGGCATTTTTGAAAGGATTATGGCTCTGACGATACGAGTGAGTATATTTGGGTGAATAAAAGAGTGTTTAGATGAGAGAAACTTCACAATGTTCAGCCTACTAACTGCAGTTTCTAATGCTCACAGTGCTGTTTGTAGCCATACTTAGAATCTATTATTAACCCTAAAATCTTATGGCTGGTTTTACAATCGATGTTAGTATTGTTATAGTTAATATTAATATTGCTGCAGTTTCTTTTTCTGCATATGTGTAGGAGTTTTGTTTTTTCAAGAGACAGCGATGTGCCTGAGGGTTGCGACCATGTTGTAATATCTCTCTGGATATTAAGTAGTAAAGGTGTTTTGTACTGTGTTGATGTTAGAGATTTTTGAGTAGATTACAACATCGTCTGCATACATTTGGTGTTCAATTCCTTTGTGTTTAGCTAACAAGCGGCTAAGTTCGTCGAAAGCAATTATGAACAGGAACGCGGAAAGAGGTGAGCCTTGGGGCGTGCCATTGCTCAATGGCTTTGTTGAGGAGACAAAGCCGTTGATGAATACTTTGATTTTTCTGTTCGTTAGAAAATTTGTTACAAACTTTATCATTTTTGGGCCGATTCCTCACTTTACTAGTTGCCTGATCAGTATGTGTGGTCCTATTTTGTCAAATGCTTTTTGAAAATCTAAAGAAATAACTGAGGCGTGATTTCGGCTGGACAAATCGTTAGTTACGAAGTAGTCGACTTGCAAAAGGGCATCTATAGGGGCATGCCCTCTTTTATAGGCTACTTGATTTGGGGATATGAGATTGTTTTTATTTGTGTACCACATTAGCCGATTCGCAATAATTTTTTCAAAAATTTTCCCCATGCACGGTAGTAGCGAAATGGGTCTATAGCTTGTTAGTTCTGATGTTGGTTTTCCCTGTTTTGGAATAGGAACTATGCAAGATGTCTTCCAAAACTGCGGGTAGACGCCAGTATCGTAAATTTTGTTATAAAGGTCAAGCAAGCGGAGTTTGAGGTCGAGTGGTATGTTACGTATGATCGGATAAGATATTTTATCTTGGCCTGGTGTCATGCCTTTAACTCTTGAAATTGCATATTGAAATTCAGAAAGAGAGATATTACATTCAATTTGCCTTGCCGAATGTGAGAGCAAAGCATCAGCGGGGTATTGAGTTTGTAAAGTAGCGGTTTTGCAGGTTTGGAAAGTGGCGCTGAAGTTTTCGTCGGAGCTCTCTGTAGAAAAGTAATTCACAAATAGTTCTGCAATAGCGTTTGTGTTGAACGCAGTACCCGATGGTGTATTGATTACGTTTATGGTTGATTTTACTTGTGTACCCGAGAGCTTTTTAATATCGTCCCATATCTGTTTATGTGTCGAAGACGGGTTGATTTTGAGAGTAAAATCTTGAAAACATTTATACAAACAAAATATTAAAAATAAAATACTCCAGCGCTGAAAGTATTCAAAGCTGGGGGTGGCAGAGGTTGGGGAAGACCTCGTCTCCCTTGGAATACTGAGGTGTAGAAGTACTTAGCTTCATTTAGAGTATCTCATTGGCGTCTGTTAGCAAGGCAAAGGAACGATTAGTATTATACTTCAATCGGCTAAAATCGCCTACGTAGTTATAGCGCCGATTAATAGGAAAAACATTCGTTGTTTTTTTGTATATGCAGTGGGATGTGAATGTTGATAATTTTTTGAAGTCATTTCATTTCTATTAACTTATATTCGAAACGGTTTGAGTCAATAAGTATTAATCAACTATAATTGAATTTAATTGAATATATTTGATATATTTGCTTTGTTTTTTAAACTATTTATTTTGATTTTAAATTTAACTAAACTCAAATATTTCCCCACCTCCTTTTCCATTCTCTTCTTTCTAAATTGAAGTAGGAGGCCATTGTAAGTTTCACGCAAATTCTTGTCATAGCCAAATTAAATGTCGTAACCACAAAAATTCAATAAGCTCGTGTGTATTTGTCATGATATATAAAAGGAGAAAATCATTTCCTTGCCAACCCACGCATCCACACACACACACATACACACAACACACACAATTAGGAATAATTTCACAAGCATGCCAATAAGCTTCATGTCAATACTTCTTGGGAAATTATCCGCCACGGGCGGTAGAAGACTGCAAAATCGCAGCGTGTTAAATGAGCTTTAAATTGAATAGTTTTGTTCAAAACACTCTGCATTCTTTGCCGAAATTTATTTACCATTTTATATGTTGTTATTTGAAAATTTGTATTTAGTATAGCAGATGACTTTAACTTTGGCTACCCTAAAGTATTAAGGACAATTAATAAAATTTAATATTTAAATCGTTCGAAAGTAGTTTTCGTTTTTGTATTATACATCCTGTGTATGGATGTGGGGATCAGATTTTTGTAAAAATAATTTTGAAGGTGATCATGAAGGTGAAGATGAGCAGAAATTACGCAAAATATGGTTTTATTTTTGCGGCCAATTTCGAGACTTTAAAGTGCTACAGAAACTTGGATTTTGCACGTTTAACTTTTATTTCGAAATTTTCTCTAAAGTAAACAAGATATTTTTGTAACAAGTTTAATAGAAAATTGCAAAAAATCGAAATTCTGAGGTCAAATTTTTTGAAAATATACAGTAGAATTCCATTAGTCCAGAATCCAACAGTGCGGAATGCACGATAGCGCGGCATCGCTCCGGAAAATTCTAAACAATTTGGTTTTCTCCAAAAATATGTATTTAAAGCAAATAAAAACGCTCGAGAGCTATTCGGAAGTCTTCGGGGTAGTTCGGGATCAACCGGAAGCGCTCGGTATCGCTCGGAAACAATTAGCGGCCGGCTAGTCTCAGCTGTCACAACAAATTTAGGTGCAGTGCAGCTCCATTAATCAATCACGAAGTGTCTTCGTCATTTTTTTGTGCGTTGTTGCTTTGTGTCCTTTCACATCGCAGTGACCGTAACTTTAGAAACTGTTTATAAAAAAAGTGAGTTTCGTTCTAACTGTACAGTGACCATGTTTTCATTATATGAAATGTACAATAAACCTTGTTGTATGTATTTGCATCCTGTATTTGTAGTTTAATTATTAACCTAATTGTTCTTATAATTACCGCCCGTTAGACCGGAAATTTCGGTAGTCCGGCACCGAGCCGGTCCCGAACATGCCGGATTATCGGACTTCTACTGTAGTAAGAAAAATGTTCTTCGATCATATAACAATTATTCATGAAGACTGTTTCTGAAAAATTTACTATTAAGGAAACGTTTTACTGTCAAATGAAATTTTTATAACGATCGATTTATTTTTTCACGAATAATCAAATCTTACACAAAATTTTTACCTCTAATTTGTATACGACATTTCAAAAGATAACAATTATTTTTCATTTTTATGAAAAAATCTACAAAAAACAATTAATGAGTATTTATAAAATTAATCACCAAAAATCAGTCAGTACATATAAAGTCATTATAATTTTATTCACAAAAAAGGAGTTGTTAAATAACAAAAGTATGTCATATTATAAAATGAAAAATAATTGTTATGTAAGATTAGTTAAATAAAAGTGAGCAAATATGTGTTAAAGGGCGACTTTTATAGAAAGTGACGAAAAGAGGCCATTAATTGCGCTGACCACAGATAAATTATTGTATTATTTTATTTAGTGTATTGAACGACAGATGGAACTAGTCATGTATAAACTCATCAAAGACACCAACCATGCATATGACAATCGAACATCTGCTGGTTAAATATTGGCTTACAGATGCCGCTCTCTATGGGAATTATTATATTTAGCTGATTTATGATAGACAGTTTATTTACATTTATTTGTACCATTTTTTTTATTTCTCATAATTTTTTTAAAACTAATTTTAGTTCAGCATGTTATTAGGGGACCGAACTTTGAAGTTTTTATTTAACAACTGTGTTGTTTTTATTTAAGTTATTATAATTATTCTTGACAGTTACTAGGGGCACTGTTCGCTGTTCACCAGATCCCTTTTTTTAGTATATGTGTTCATATATTTGACTACCGGAATATTTGAATAAGCGAATAGTCGTATAAGAAATCTTAATCCGGTTGAAAATGGAACAGTTGTCTATCGGTAAATTGTTCAATTCAGTTATTTGCTCATCTCCGATAGTTATCATTCGAATAGCGACAGCTGCTTTCAATACACCCATCTCCACTTTCAAAGAAAGGATCTGAACTTTATTCGATAAATTATTCCTTAACAAAAGAGGGAGCATAAGAGCATTTTAAAAAAATATGAACATAAAGTAGGAATAAATGGCAATTATTCTCCTTGTTCGTCTATGCTAGGCAAATAATTAAAAATAGCTAAACATTTCAGAACAAAAAACAAATGAATGCAGGTTGGTTATCGAGAATTTAAGGTATTATTTAAAAAAAAAAAATTCTCACAAAAAAAATTGGCCGTTCGGAGCCGGCGTAAAACTGTAGGCCCCTCAATTAAGTAAGTAAGTTAGGTATAACTTCTTTGAGATTCAGTGCAATGTTTTTTCCTTTGTTGCATATAGTTTTTTGTATATAGTTTTCTGTATATTTATTTATTCCATTTAACATACCTGATTCTCAAATTTACAATTTCAGCGGATGTTTTGGTTAACGACAGCCCAGTACACCTAACCATCTGTGACACCGCCGGTCAGGATACATTGGACAAGCTGCGTCAGTTGTGTTATCCCGATAGTGATGTGTTCCTATTGTGCTTCTCTGTGGTGAAGCCGGATACCTTTCATGCTGTAAAAACGAAATGGGCACCGAAATTTTCAAAGACAAAAGCCGCATTGATACTCGTCGGAACACAGGCGGATTTGCGCAACGATAAACAAGTATTGAATAAATTGCAGGTAAATGGCAGACGTGCGCGAATACAAATGTACATACTAGCATTCCTACGCATGTATATACGAATGTGTTACATTTGTTGCTATTGATGTGATATGTGTGTGTGTGTGTGTGTGTGTACAAAGGAATTGGTGAAGCCAAAAATTCATTTATTGTAGCTTTGTTGGGCTACACGGCGGATACGCGCGTTTTTCTTTGTGAAAATTTGTTGAAAGCGAGGTCGTAAGCTCTCGTATTTACCATTACATATCACAATTGTAATATTTTTTATTCATGCGTTCACTTTATTTCACTTATACTTTTCTTTTATTTCTTCGCATGTATTGTATTTGGATGTGCTGATCAAAAATTGGCCATTGCTCAACGCAACTCCAACATTCTCATTTTCTCGCACCCTCCGCTCACATTTTTACCATCACGGTTATTGTCGTCTGTGCGTGTGTGCCTTTGTTTCCTGTAATTTATTATTATGATCAGCTTAATGGCGAAAAACCGATTTCCTATGCTGATGCCTGGGATTTGGCTGCGACAGTTGGCGCGAAATACATCGAGACTTCATCAGCAACACAAGTAAGCAAATAAATAAATACATTAATAGAATATTTTGAAGTATGTATATGTGCATCGAATATATATAGCTAATTAGAACTGTCGATAAAATATCAATGCGTAGCCTTAGTCTGCGAAATGATTTGCTATTAAAAATTTGCATAAACCGGAGGAAGAGATCAGAAAACATACACCTCATTTATTATCTGCTAGAAATTATTGGCATATATTACCTGCTAGCGTACTTTTTAATAGTTTTAGCGTAAATTTTCTTTTTATGGCCATTTCGTCTTTACCTCAGTACATAGTTACCAAGTGTATAAAAAAGTCAATTGTCCAAAATTTTTTTTTTGTTCAAAATACTACTACCGTTTCTAGAGAGGAGTATTCTGGTGAAAAGAAATATTTTATTATGCTTTCAGTTTTAGAAATAGAGGCTAAACTGCCAGTTCGATATTTCATCGGATTGATGAATATCAAATATCATATACATACATTATTTCATTTATTGGAATTTGGAAAATTTTGTGAAAAGTTTGTTACTTCCATTTATGTCGTTTTTGACACAAAAATGTATGATTTTAGAGAAACAAAAACACGCGCGCACCTAAATGCGCGAGCCAGAAGGAAAACTTGTAAATTAATAAAAGTAGTCGTAGTAATTGGTAGTAGCACTAGTAAAATAGTGATAGAAATTATTAGTAGAAATTAGTAAAAATAGTGGGAGGAGGAAGCAAAAATAGTGGTAAAATTAGTAGTAGCATAATTAAAATAGTGGTTGAAATTAGTAAAAATAATGGTTGAAATGAGTAAACATAGTAGTAGAAACTAGTTAAAAAAGTGGTAGAAAATAGTGTTAGTAGTTAGTAGAAATAATGGTAAAAATTAATAAAAATAGTGGAAGAAGTTAGTAAGAATAGTGGTAGAAATGAAAAAATTGTGGTAGAAATGAGTAAAAATAGTAGTAGAAATGAGTAAAAATAGTAGTAGATACTAGTTGAAAAAGTGGTAGAAAATAGTGTTAGTAGTTAGTAGAAATAATGGTAGAAATTAATAAAAATAGTGGTAGAAGTTGGTAAGAATAGTGGTAGAAATTAGTAAAAAAAAGTTGAAGAAATTAGTAAAAATAGTAGTAGAAATTAGTTAAAAAAGTGGTTGAAATTATTGTTAGTAGTTAGTGGAAATAATGGTAAAAATTAATATAAATAGTGGTAGAAATTAGTAAAAATAGTAGTAGAAACTAGTTGAAAAAGTGGTAGAAAATAGTGTTAGTAGTAGTAGAAATAATGGTAGAAATTAATAAAAATAGCGGTAGAAGTTAGTAAGAATAGTGGTAGAAATGAGTAAAAAAAAGTTGAAGAAATTAGTAAAAATAGTAGTAGAAATAAGTTAAAAAATTGGTAGAAACTAATGTTAGTAGTTTGTTGAATGGTAGAAATTAACAAAAATAGTGGTAGAAATTAGTAAAATTAGTAGTAGCATAAGTAAAAATAGCAGTATAAATGAGAAAAAGTAGTGGTCGAAATGAGTACAAATAGTGGTAGAAATTAATGAAAGTAGTGGAAGAAATTAGCAAGAATAGTGTAAGAAATTAATAAAACGATTCTGACGCAACTTTCGTTACGCGATGTAAAAAATTACTGCCGCTATAGAAGTTTTACTTAAAACAACCAGGAGAAAAATGTACCATGTGAACCATTGTGAGTAGTATAGTAGGAGATCCATGCGACGAAGAGTTTTGGCTCTGCAGCGGGACTGTAATTGAGCTTTTTGATTTGAAATTAGCTCTTAAGGACGACGTTCACATCTTTTCAGACACAATTTGCAATATACATCCTTATCTACTCTTGAATAAAGAACTTTATTAAGTATACTGAAATTCTAAACCGCATTTCGCTGTTTTTTTTTTCAAAATGGGAAACACGGCTCGCTGATAGATGAGACCTCTTAACAGAAACTTAAAGAAATCATTGCAGCCCGCTTTTAATCTCGTCGATGGTTCAGAGTTACCATATTCTGTGCACTCCTCATCATTACAAATATCCAACTCTTTTCAGTTTTCATTGTCAAACTTATTTTTTCTTTTAATTCGCCGTCAGTTGGACTTTGGCGTCGTTTCAAATTAATACCTTCTAATATTCATTTCAATCACATTTTTTTGCTATCAATTAATTGACAAGTTTTAATAGCCGGTCCTGTGTTGAAGTCTAATTTTTGCGGTTTCCAAATATACTTCGTCAATATTATATAGAAAATATGTTCTCTCATTATACTATTTTCATATCATCTGAAGTCGGTGTTTTATGGATGGAAGTTCACCACCTCTGTGTCAAAACCAGACAAAGACGGTATGACTTCGGTCTGATAAGCACGCATTCACGATTGGGGAATTATTCGCCTCCTTACTCTTCCCTGTCTGCGCAACCATCAATGATAAAATCTTCAAACTCAGTATAATAAATTGGCTTGTTCTCAAAGTATGTTGCTAAAATTAAGAAGATTTTTCTTAAAAAATTTCACCAGTTAGAATATACTAGGAACTCTATGTAAACATTGTGGTCAGAAAGTCAACTTTTGAGAGTCGGGCACGGGTGCCATGCCACACAACAACCAAAATAATGCAATTTTTGCAACAAAAATTGCCTTGCGCGCGTGATAGTGAAAAGAGATGATACCGACTGGTCACCAAGATCCCCCGATTTAACCCCCTGGACTACTTTTTGTGGGGTTATTGAAAGAGTAAAGTTTACGCTACCAAATCGAGGACCATTGACGAGCCCAAGAAAAATATTTGTGCCGAAATAGCTGTCATGTCAACCGAGATGCTCGAAGAAATGATGGAAATGTCAGAAATAGAGCACATTTTTCGATGGTCACTAAAACTGGCCAGATTGATCGATGTTGGTTTTAAAAAGTAGTCTTCATAAATAGTAAAGGACTTAGCTAAAGAAAAAACATCATTTTTGCAGTCAATTGTTTCTTTCAAAAGTTAGTCAACATTCACATACCGAAGGAACTGAGAGCGCACACTCTATGTAGATCAGCTACTGCGTATGAGTCACGGAAAATATTCATCAGAGATGGCAGCGCAGACACTGATTGGTAATCACTTAAAGTTAGTGATGAAACGACAATCAGCAGGTATCAATACCTGAAAAACATACTCGCCTCGATACTTTTGATAATGAAGTTATTCCGTATGAACCAAATTAAATTTTGTTTTTTTGTGTGTCACAAATTAATCATCTCGTAATAATAATTCTTCAATGTGTAGAAAATTATTCGTTTAATAACGAATGGTATTCAACACAGATATTATATTGAAAAACATTACATAAAAGGTAATCTCGATTAAGAAAATATGTATTCACAAAAGATTTTAACGGAAAAAGTATTATGCTGTTCCACTTTCCAAGAATAGATATTTTTGCAAATATTTACTTGGCAACCGATTTTTTGACGGGGTTTTTATTCCCTTTGCTTTCGGAAACAATCGTTCGCAATTAACAGTTGTTCCAATTGCGAATATATGTAAAAAAAAAGTTCGAGCTTGTTTATACAAAAAAAAAAAAAATCAGTTTTCAGCTTCTCTTATTCTTCTAATGGATTCGATATCTGTGAACACTTCGTCATCTTTTGCAGACCTTTGTTCTTTGACTGCAGGCGTGCTGTTTCTGGTGATAACAGAAGTCGAAGCAATCCTTGGCTATTTCTTCAAACTAAAATAATTTTTGTATTCGTCATCTACTTTACATTTTCTGCACTGGGCTGAACTGAATATTTCAGCTTTTTCTAAGAAAACTAATTGCTTTGTAATCAACTCTTTTGCATCCTGCTATTTTTCTTTTTTGTTTATTTTCTTCAATAACTGAGCTCATCTTTCCTACCTTTAGTACCTTTTTAATGTTTTTAGCGTGAAGAATAATAGAGTTATTTCGTGACTTCTACTTTACGTTGAAACATCAGTACTGAATATTCGTTCACTTTACACTTTCGTCGCATTACATCGACTTTCGGGAATCAATCGTATTGGATTTTGTTGCGAATAAAGTAGCTATAAGCCGCAAAGCGATTTATATTAGAAATGACAGTGGATAATTTCGAGACGAGTATTTTTGTTGATACCTGCTTAGTACTTGGTTCAATATAAAAAAGTATCGAATATGTACTACTCAAAATCATTTGACAATATTCACAATCTAACCTTTTACACAAGGAATACATACATACTACTATATATATGTATGTACTATTTCCATGTCAATAAATAAATAGCTAAACATGTTGACCTATTTTTTTTTATCTATGTAATTTAATTTGTGCTTCCTGTGCAAATCTAACTTTTACTTCTTTTCTAAATTTTTTATTACAGGACAAAGTCAAGGAAGTTTTCGATACAGCAATTTGGGAAGGGCTCGCGCCAACAACATTGCCTTCTACACCCAAAGCACCGCTATGGAAGCGACTTCTGTGTCTCGTATAAAAACAATAAAAAAAACATGGTGCGAACAAGACGCGAGAAGATAAAGACAGTAAATAATAATAGCATGAACAAATTGAGGCGAAAAAAGAAAGCGCATCGCGACAGCAAAACAACAACGGAACAATCGACAATGAAGTAAAGCACAAACTTTGTTGAACTTGAGGAGCTACATAAATAGCAATGCTGTATAGAAAAATTGAAGCAAATGTTTTGTAAAAATATTAAAAACAAAATGTTTTTTTTTTGTATTAAAATCTAACATTGAAAGTTATCGATTAGGTGTAGAGATTTATCAAAAGTCGATAGTGTTAAAAACTATAGACAACAATGTTTGTATGGAATTTGTTCATCGTACTAAAATTCTAGATTATTATTTATATTTGATTCTACTGCTCGTTGTTTGCAGATACTTTTACAAAAGCTGGGGCCCTATTGTGCATCTTACATTCTATTACATTGAAAAAGCATTTGATTTTCATTTTTTTCTTTTTTCTTTTATTGCATTATGACAAGCCTGTGTGGAAATTAGAAAATTGATATCAATGAGCAGACAAATTTGAACCTTAACAGAGACAAAAGCTTTTTATATATTTTTTAAGTGTAGGGTACTTGCCTTGCCAATGTCATTTTTCAATAAACGGAACGCTAAATTTTTAATTGGCTCAAAGCACTGTCCAGTTCAGAATCATTTGTTAAAAGACCCTAGCTGATATTTCCAATGGAATTTATTTTGTTTAATTTTTTGTTTTACAATATTAATTTTTATAATCATTTGAACTACATACATTAGCGAATGGATAATTAAAATAAAATATTTAATAAGCTAAGTTGAAAAAAAAGTCCAGCTATATAGACTGATTAACATGCAAAGGTATAGATTTAAGCAAACAAAAACAAAAAACGGAACAAAAACAAAAATCATATACATATTAACTTTTTTGATTGTTATATTCCTAAGCGATATATTTTTTACAACTGATTTGTATTTTTTTTTTTTGTTTTGTAGCAAGTATTATCAGTTTTCCTTGCATTATTTGATTATAGATTATACATTAATTCTTTTTTTTTTATTTAAGAAATTCTTGTACCACTTATCTCATTATTTTGCTACGCGAAAACTTTTTACATTTAGTTAAAAATGTCGTTTTGTTTGAACAATTTTCTTTTCAACTCAGTGCAGTTAAGCGCGAAATACAAAAAATCTAAATGTTTTGCTACTTGAAAAATTTATTACATTTAGAAGTAAGTATGTAACTACTTTCTTAAATATAACATTGTATTATGATCAGATTTATTTTTACATAAACTATTAAAAATCTAGTTGTTAAAAATTAAGCTTTGAGTTTTCTGTTAGTACAATATTACGACTTTACAATGTATGTAATTCCTTAAAAAAAAAATTATACATCTATACAATTTATAATAAAAAATCATACATTCCATCCATTACAAACACATATATACATAATTAAATAATTTATTAAGTTTTTTCTACACGATGTACATACACGTCTTTATATAACTGCAATAATTACGATTTAATAAGTTTGAATAAAAGTAATTTTGTAGGACGATATATATAGTACATATGTATGTACGTTTATACAAATGTTCAAAAAAATATTTGCCGTTTTTCTATACACACGGAGGGGTTCCGAAAATTAATAACTGGGCGGGCGGGTGAAAAACTCGAATAGTGCTGAATTTTCTAAACAAATCGCTGAACATAATTTAATTATCACAAATAAAGAAGGTGATGTCTTCCACTAAGCTAAATCCTTCATACTTTTTATGAATACAAACAAATTTAACTTTAAGTCGTTACTTCGTTTTAAGCGTAAAATTTTTTAATTTAAAAAAATCTACTAAATAATTTGTTCGTAAAAGAGAACGAATTATAATGGAGTTTTAAAATAAAACTTCCGTGGTATGGGAGCTTTGTACGACTGATAAATGAATAGCTCACATGACTACAATTCCACGATGAGACAAGAGGCTGGGGCAGCATAATTGCTGAGGAAATTTTCAAGATGAGCATGTAGCCATCTTCTGAGACAGCCATATTGGTTCTGGCATCTGCCACAACCAAATCGAAGCTGGTTAGGCCATACAGGACTCTATTGAACGGAGTGTGCAACCAGCTCTCATAGGACTTAATTTGACTTTCTGAGCATCGCAACATAGCTGGAAACGAGGAAGCCGATGTGCTGCCCGAAGATGGTTCAGTGACAACCTCAAATGAGGTGCGGATGTCAGTACCAATAGGTTTAATCAACAGGGGTATTTAACTCCACATCTTCAGCAATCTGCTGAGCGATGGTGCACAGGGCTAGAATGCAGAATTGCAAAACTAACATGGACCGAATATGATATTAAGAGAACATCAATTCTTCTGGCGAAGGGTAGGCCTAACGTCGCGAGAATCTTGGTAGTTCTCACGGAACACTGGCCGCTCGTAACCCACGCCAGAAGGCTTGGTATTGTCTACTGTGCAGATGTCCGGCTCAAATGAGGAAACGTAGAGCCACGCTGGGAGCCTTTGAGTATCAATCTCTGCAGTATTTGTGGAAACATAGCGTCAAAAATATTCTAAAATTAATAACCTGCGTTAGTTGGTTTTAAAACGAAATCATCCGAGCTTCTTCCACGCCATTTTAACCTAACCTACACAGCTTTCTAACAGAAGAAGCGTTCAAACAAAACCTCATATCACCTGTTTGTGAGCTATGAGTTGTAGTAATTTTTGTTATTCTTTAATATGCTCGCAATGTTTTTTTAATTCAAAATCAAATGGAGGCAACCTAAATCCATTTTAGGGAGCTCTTATAATAGTATACCTCTGTATTTGCAATTTCTAACACTAAGACTGGAAAATCAAATCATTACAGGGACAGTTCCAGCCTACATATATTGATTCAAGAAATTTGAATATAAATTAAATTTATTTTTTGACAAACAAAATGTGGCATCAACCTTGTTAATAAGGGTAGTTATTTAAAGGGGTGTTGTACGTCTTTCCTAAAGAAAACCTTAAAATGTGCAAATAGGATATAAGTCATAATGTCTATCGCCATTTTTTATCGCTCTTTTTTGCTTATATGATAAGCGATACGAAAATCGAATGCGTTGCACAAAAGATCTAAAAGTTTTATTTGAATAACTTTTCATTCGCAACGCGTTAAGGGGGAATCCCCCAGGGAGCATAGTGCCGACTTACTAAGCACAAATTCATAAAAACTAAAGAAGACAAGTCGGAGTTTCGTATGAAAATCTAATTGATTCATTTAATCTATTTTAATCGAACATGTGCTGTGATTCGTTTTCGCATGAAATTGTCGCCGAAAATGTGCTGGCATGTCCTGAATTTCACTGTTCTGTTTTCGAACATCAAATCCCAACGATATGACATAGGACAGAAAAAAATGTAATTTTTTACATTTTGAAATCGCGAAGCTTTGGGTACGTGTATTGAAGAAAAAACTGCAGAAATAATTTAGAATGTAAGTATTTTATATAACTATTCCTATTTAAATACAAATATTGCCGCCAGGTTTTAGTCATTTGATGTGCGTTCCGTCGAAGCGGCTAATGACTCCGGATATCCTATATGTGTTTTACTAATCTAAATTATGTACTTATCGATTGAATATGAGAATAGTCAATTGTAAATGAGAAGAAGTAAAATTAAACTGCAAAAAGTCAGATGAAAATGAAAAAGCGTCAAACAAAATACGAAAATTCGAAATAATCAGCGACTTCAGTTTTTAGGAAAAGTTGGGGATGGAATAAGGGCCACTATTACAGGAGGAGAATATGCAAGATAATTTCAACATTCACTGCGGTTGCAATCATCCACAAACCAATAAATTAGCTTACAAAATTCTACTGTAATAATTTGAGAATTACGTGCTAAAAAAAAACGTCTCATTCCCATTTGGCGCTTTCGCATTTCCAACTGACTATTCTCATTGTCAACTGACACTACCCATTTACAATTGGAAATAGACTCTGGAATATTCAAAACATTGGAGTGGTCTCTTAGAAAACGTCGCTCTCGAAGACGCAAAGCTTGTTTCGAACGTCATTTAAATCACGCGAATTTCAGCACACCTTAAACCAATTTGTGCGACTGCCCATTTCGATTTCGGAATGTAACCGCGTGATTTATTTGATAGGTGATAAGCTCATGCAGAGAGGCGATGGTAAATTTTTGATAAACATGGATAGAAGAAGGTGGAGAAGACATATGATAAAATATTTATTATTTAAAGAGTATTCCAAGTGATGAGTAGTGAGGAAACTATAATATTATAAATTTTTTTAAACCATTTTCAGATGGCTCGACAAACATTTACTGTAAGCTATTAATTTTGGATACTACGAAGTGAATAATAAGTAGGTGGCAACCCTATTCAATATTATATCGTGTCTAAGATTCTCAATAACACTTTTCGTTTGAAATCCATATTGCTCTGTTTTACTAGAAAGAAATTATATGCATTTTAACTTTTGTAAAAGGTGGCAACCGTGTTCGTGATTATATCTCAACATTTTTGTGGGTGATACTCATTTTACTTAAAAATATATATATTTATTTCAGCTTTACTAATTATTTTCCATACGCTGTGGGTTTAACTACTATATTTTACTAATCTTACACTGTTTTTCTACTAAAATTTCAATTAGGTGGCAACCTCGTAATTTTCAACCAATTTTGAAACCATAAAAACTCGTCGTCTTCAACAAGATATCTCTCCAATGGTTGTCTTGGTTTCGAAATCGGTACGGTAGGATCGTATGCACCAAATACAATTTTAAAAAGTCAAATAGACTGAGACTTACTGTTCACTGTAAATGGTTTCATAATAAAAAAAAACACGCATGCACCGAATGCGCGAACCAGAAGTATATAGAACTTCTGTGCCGACTCTACACACAGATCTATATCTAATATGGGAGAGAGTTTCATAAGACATCCTTTTTAGGTTTTTTTAGTTTCAGCATGGGTGAAAATAGTTGTAGAAATTTGTAAAAATGGTAGTAGTAAATGAGTAAAAATAGTAGTAGAAATTATAAGAAAGAGTAGTAGTAACTATTAGTAGCATGAGTTAAAATAGTAGTGCTAATGCTACTATATTAGTAAAAAAAAATAGTAGCAGTAGTAGTCGTAATGATTGTAGTAGTAATTATTAATTGTAAAGGGTGCTTTTTTTAGACTGATAGAACTTTAAATTTAAATAAAATACATAAATAATGAAGTATGATGGGAATTTTTTTTTTTATTTGAAAGATATTTATATGACATTTACTTAATATTTAAAAACGATTTCTGGCATATGTCCGCCACGACTAGCTTTGGTGAATCGGATCAAGCGATCAGTCCAATTTTCTTTGCGCAAAATTTTCCATGTTTTCCATTGTTGAGCACGGCGGCGAATAGAGAAATTCGGATCTTCCCCAACACTATCACTTACAGCACCGATATTTTCTTCCGCACGTACAGTTCATTGTCTTGTTGTTGGTTTTTCATCGAGTAGAGTAAATGGTGTTCGAAATTTATCAACAGTTCGACGAATAAACTGCTCAGATGCTTATGATGATGATTATGTGGACCATAAAATTCACGAAGTGCTCTATAAGTTTAGCGAACAGAACACTGATTATTAAAGTAAGTTTCCACAATTTGTAAATGTTGTTGCAGCGTCATTCTTTCCATGATAATTTGTCAATGGATACTGAACAGAAATGTCAAAACGAAATGTCAAGTGACAGCTATCCCTATCGAAAGTTCTATCAGTCTAAAAAAAAACACCCTTTAGAAGTAGTAGTTGTAGTCGTGAGCCAGTCCCAAACTACTGAAAAGTCTTAAAATTTTACCGAAAATATTGCCGAAACGGTTGTTCTCAAATGATCCTGAACTAGTGTCGAAATGTTCCCAAGCTACATACGTATGTAGGTACTATATTTATATATAGATGTAAATTCAATGTTTGAATTCAATTCAACTCACAACAAACAAAGAGTGAGAGTATCACAAGAAAATAAAAAAATCTGTGAATTATTTTTCATAAATGCAAAAAAGCGTACAAGATAAGTGAAGATTTTATGCCCGGTGATCATACAAAACTAACCTCGAAACTGGCCACTAGTTTGAGTTAATTTTCAAATTAATATTACTGATAGCTGTAGGTGAGGCTGCTTGCTAGGATATGGACCCTGAGGTATCGATACCTACTCGTGTCGATACTTTCAGCTATGAAGATATTCCGTATGAACCAAGTTAAAGTTTGCTTTTTTTTGTGACACAACCTAATCATCCTTTGGTAATCCCAATATCTGAAAAACAAATCCCCATTACATAGAAAATTGTTCGTTTAATGTTAAAGGGTAGTTAATGCAAATAATACATTCAGGGTACTCACAGTTTCCTTGTAAAGGTGTTGTAAAGATTTCACATATTTCACCATATACATACATACATGCATTGATACGTCGTCCATGTCCTACAAACAAGCGTCACGTAGTGACTTTGTGACGCGATCCTGATGCGACTTGCATGAAAAAATCACTGTGCCTCGAAAGAAGCTTTACTTAAAAAAAAAAACAAAAAAAAATCAATCGTGAATAAAAGGCAAGTGCTATACTTAGCAGACAAAATATAACACAAACACATATTACTTTGCCTGCTGGGTTTCCGCTAAACACAGAATCGCTCCTGATGCAGCAGCAGTACAGTGAGTGAAAAGCTTTCCATGACAAGGCGAGCGCACAATTTTAAACCCTCTGTTACACCCGAATGTGTGCGATTTTCCCGACAGAATCTTTCAATGCAATAGCTGTTTATCTTCTTTATTGTGTAGGAGGCGTCCGTGTATGGAACTGTTGATGTCGGTAAGCGTTGCATAAGATTTTCTGAGTAATGACGCTTGGATTTTGTCACTGCTGTGGCTTGGGTATTGAAGCACCAATACTTTTTACAAATTGTTATTTTGTAGTGGTGATGTAAATTTTTTCGCTCCATTTTTTTTTGTTAAGAAGACTACACCGCTGCAGCACTCGCGACTTGACAGTTCTTTAGAATATAAGTATGTATGTATTTAATATTTACGCGTACTGAGCAATTTACTTACACTCAGCAATCTGCTTTCGGTAGTTAAAGTTATTGTATGAGGTGTAGTAAGAATAATTTCGCTATTGCAGTTAGTTGCATTGTTGTATCCTTTAGCCGTGTTGGCGATGAGAGAGTGCAAAGAACTGAAATAGTTAGTTGTTTATAAATTTGTTTTTTCATTTTCTTACAACAGACACGTTTTCACACCAAACGCAATATTTCAAATACTTCATGGTAGTCAATGTAGAAAATATTCAGAACAATTTTTTTTTCCTGTATATTTACAAATGATATGAAAATAAGCAGTGAATTTATGCATAAACAATATTCTCATACGTACACCGTTTTTCTAATCCTAAAATTATTTTATAGATTTTATTAGGATGGATTTTATTCAGGAATTGCAAATAACGATTATTGTCCAAATTTCAACTCAAAGAATTATGCGGAAAGAGAAATACTAGACTGCCGTAATGTGCGAACGTGTTTTTTACTGGCTTGTTAATTATTTTTGTTCTAGTATATCATTTCAATAAATGGCGAGACAGTGGCTCTTAATTGAATAACTTGTAAAAATATGTAGTGTGTTTTGGGCCAAAAAGTGAAACACAGTACGTTTAACTCTTTTTGATCTCCTCCGCAGCCTGTAATCCGGGAATAGGACGTTGTATATCTTTGCTCAAATATTTCGGCTTTCTGTGGGAAAAATGCCAAAATCAATTTCTACGCAGCAATCCATAACATTAAGATATATGCATTTTATTGCTTCTCGTAAACCACAAGTCTAAAAAAACCCTTTACAATACACTAAGGAATTTACAACAACTCCGCATAGGAGATGATTTGTGAAAGAGGTTTTAATACACTCTGTGGTTTACCATTGCCTGCCGAGGGGCGACCGCTATTAGGAAAAGATTTTATATCCAAACGGCGCAAACAAGGATACAAATTGTATATATTTGTTTTAAAAGTCTCCATATGAATATTGAAATGCTAATTTTAGTTAAGAATTAAGCCCCTTAAAAATTGTCAAGAATATTCAAAGACGTACAATTGAAAGTATATTTTTCACTAGATTTAAAATGAGGAATTGCATGCAAAATAATTTTTTTCATTTCACATAATAGTCCTCTTTCATTTGACACTAACTATATAACGCAAAACATATACATATAGATTTGCTGCAACTAAACTCTGCCACCACACTCATGTGCAGAAAAAATACTGGCTCTCGGGTTTATGCAGAGGTTTTATGCCGCATTATTATTTCTAGAAAATTTTAATTGTTGCAGTTTTTTTAAGAATTCTTAAAGTGTAATTTAGAACTACTACTAAAATAGCAGCTATTTCAGCATTATTGAAATTAAAAACAACAAAGTACGGCTATGGATTTTAGTACGTACATATGCACTTCAAACACATGTACGATTTATCAATGTAATATGATTTAATTATATCATTCTAGTATTAAGCAAACCAAATATTTCCCATATCCAGCAATTTCGCTTTCTTCTCAATAACATTCTATCAATTAACTTGCACGCATTTCCATTGAAGCAGAGGTTGGAATGTTGTATTGATTTCCAAATTGTAACACTGCTCTGCTACTGCGACGACCACCACTAACCAAGTGACCAGCGCTGCAGTAGAACAAAGGGAAAATTCTGCAATTGTAAACCAACAAAGCGAATTTAACTATATAGTATAACCTCAAACGGAACCTCAACAGTTGAAATGCACAAAGTAAATGAATAGAATGTAAGGCGGTATAGATATAGGTAGATGAACTAATAAACAATATCACTGTGGAAGAAGAGGGACCATTTTTTTATAATAGAGTTGAAAAAAGTTTGGATCACTTTATTTAAATTTATAATTTCTGCTTAAGATAATAGTTTTCTTTCTTTAACAGTAAAGACTTACTTTCATGAATACAAAGTATTTGCCTAAGAAACATTTGCTACAAATTTTCACATGAGTTTTGATTTACAAATTTTGGTAAAACCTGCTCTCCTTAACTTAAAAAATAGCTTAGAAGCTCGATTCACATATAATTGACATTAAAAAATTGCAGAGTTGCCGCCTGTTTAAAAACAGTAAGCGTTAGTACAGCGTGTAAAATAATAACTGTCGCACTAAAACAACTGTGCATATTTCTTTACAATCACATCACCACATAATTTTGTTTATCCCGTTCCATCGCCTACTTATTGAACAATGTTAGCTATTATTTATTTCACATTTCATTTGATAGTAAGATTTTGAGCGGTATGGATGTGAAACGTGAACTAGTTTTAGAACTACATTTGCAAGGCAAGAAAACTTCTGAAATTGTTAAGTCCCTGAAAAGACATAAAGCGAATAGAAGATTTGTTCAGCGGACTGTAGCAAGATTTGTCGAAACCGGAACTGTGCAAATAAAGAAGAAAACTGGACGAAAGCGATCAGTCAGAACTAAGAAAACGATCAAAGCTGTGCGTGAGCGGATTCGAAGAAATTGCTCCGTTTCGGTACGGAAACTCGGTAAAAAATTTAAAATGAGTCACCAGTCCGCTTATTTGATAATTAAAGAAGACCTTAAGCTTAGAGCTTATAAGAAAAAAAGAATTCGTGGACTTACGGATATGCAGAAGAAAAAGCGAAGGGAGAGATGCAAAATGCTGCAAAGAAGGCACGCAGAGTCAGAATTTATCTTTTCTGACGAAAAGCTGTTTTTTTTGTTATAGCAACCCCATAACCCTCAAAACGATCGAGTGTATGCGGCTAATATGTCCCAGATTCCTAGAGCTAAAAAAAGTGTAGAGCGTTTCCAAAACGATTCTTCGGTGATGGTATGGGGCGCGATTTGCAAAAGTGGCAAACTTCCACTGCTTTTTATTGATAAAGGCGTCAAAATAAATGCAGAATATTATTTAAATAACGTCCTAATAGAGCATTTGAAGCCTCACGCAATGGAGATGTTTGGGAATAGGCCATTCTGTTTTCAGCAAGATTCTGCTCCTGCACACAAAGCCAGAACTGTGCAAAGTTGGTGTCGTGAAAATTTTCCCAGTTTCATATCAGCAGAAGAATGGCCTCCGTCTTCTCCGGACTTAAACCCACTGGATTATTGCATATGGGACTATATGCTTAGCAAACTGGGAAATTTAAGTCACATGACTTTGGATAAATTCAAAAACCATTTGATAAAAATATGGAACGAAATACCAAATGAAGTCGTCCGTGCCGCTTGTGAAAGTTTTTCTAAACGTTTAAAGGAAGTACAAAAAATCAAAGGAGAAAGGATCGAAATTGATGGATAGAATAAATATATATAATATTTGTGTTTATAAAAGAATTACTATTTAATTTGAATAAATGTTATTATTTTACACGCTGTAAATTATTAAGTTAAATTATACACTGCATTATGGGTGTCAAACGAATTTCACGATTAATTTCGAAAATATGTGTGAAAAAATAAAAGTTATAAATAAACGAAATAACAAAGCAATTGATGTATTTGGATATCTGTGTAAAATATTTTTTTGCAAGGTTGCCACCTTTACAAAAGAGTTAGCACAGTTTAGTTAGTAAGTTAACTACGTTGGTTTCAAAAGAGGAATAATGAAGATTGTAATTGTAAAAACTTAATTTGAAAATATTTTAATAAAGATGGCAACCCTGTTTGATTTTTTTAAACGAAATGTTATAGCATGGGTGCAAAAACGGGGCTAAGAAAGTTTTATTGTTTAACATTTTTTTTACAATGGTTGCCATCTGTTTACAAAATAAAATACAAATTAATTTATAAGTGAAATGAATATTACTATACTGGGAAGTGAGATTTAGGAAAGCGTAGCTACGAAAATGTTTTTGAAGTGGGCTGCCAGCTGTTGAAAAAAAATAAATGCAAGGAAATAATTACTATATTAGAGAATTGTCTGGAATTTTTCCTACAAAGTTTACTTTCTGCCACGCTATTTGCTTGCCCAGAGTTTAACACAGTCCCATCTAGCTTCTTAGGACATGACATGAGTCCTTTCTTTAATTTTTTTTTCGATCTTCGCAATTTTTATTATTTTTATGGGGAATACTTTAAGGTTAAATATATTTGTAATCCGAGAATTTATTACATCATCTAATTCAAACCTGCTTGATTTCGCTTTATGTAGATCAAGTTTTAAAAATATTCTTAATTTGATTGCTTAATATGGATTTTATATTAATTATTTTTTTGTTTAGTCTATAAAGTACTTTGCACTGTAGAAAAATAAATGAATAAATTTACAAGTCACTTTTGAGCTAAACTATGTTGGCGAAAGTGAAAAATGTCAACTTGTTTTCTGAAGTAAATGTTATGTTGACGGGTCATCATAATAAACATGTGTTAGAATTTACATTAGTTGCGTGGCATTTGCCAAAGCAATGTTTGCTTACTATTCAAATAGTACATAGTAAAGTCTAAAATTTTCATCCCTTCCCAGAGTAGATTTATTGGAGATACAAAACTTTAACAAAGACAAAGCTGAAAAAAAATCGAAGTGCATAAGAACTAGTATCGAACTTAAATTGAAGTACAAAACTCTGATCGAAGGTTAGAGAGAGACGGCTGTACTCTGAAATGTTTTGCAGGTATCGTTTACCGAGTATCTTTAGCCTTAGCCTTAGCCGGGAGTTGTGCACTCGCACAATAGGTATTCGATTGTCTCTCTAGAGCCCGGGTTCCCGCAGCTGTGGCAGAAGGGCGAAGGGTAAGCCGATCCTTTTGGCAAGCACTCTAGGGCTAGTGTCTTGGGCAGACTGCCGTGAGTTTTTAGGTATTTTCTTTGCTCGTTCCTAAAGGAGTCCTGGCTTTAGACGGGTCATAGGATACCCAAAAATGTTGGGTACTCCCATAAAATCCTTTGCTTAGCTTTTGAGTCTTAAAATTCGGCAATTCTGTTTTTGAACTCTCTAAGCGATGCATCCGTTGCAAAGCCACACCTCGCTCGTTCATCCACTGTTTCATGACAGTAAGTGCCCCTAAACCTCGGAACCCATACTAGGGTAAACTAGTACGTGTGAAAAATCGAGGCCAGCTCTCTTCTACACTCAATCACTAGTTGGGATATGACCGAGGTAGAAGACAGTACCTGATTAGTCGTTTGGCTATCTGAGAAGATATTGATTTGTGTTATCGCGGGTGCATTCTGCTTTATGTGTCTTTCGTCCATTATTTCCATTCCATGAGATCAGTCTAGGTGGCTGGGGAATTTTGTGCGAGCTATTTGGTTACCCCAAGTCTTTGTCAAGGTATAGTCAGAAGGCTGCGTTTTAGTCTCAGTCGGATGTGCGTTGAGAATAGAGTAGTGCCTCAACGACCAACCTTCAGAACCCCAAAACACACAGTCTGGTAGCGCCGTTAGCAGCTGAGTTTTCGATAAAGATATCTGTTGGTAATAAATCAATAAGAGCGTGCAAAACATACGTTGGACATTACCTCATAGCACACGGTACGCCAATTGAAGGTAGTTGTGGTTTAACTAGGATTAACTGTCTTTTATTTGCAGAGATTCGTAATATTTTTGCGTCGAAAGCAACTAGATATCGGCGCAAAGCGATATCCCCGGAAATTGGGAAGTGTCATTGTTTGACACGTACCAGGCCACACATCGTGTATTTTCAAGGTTTCCTGATATTAAGGAACGCGCAGAAATAAAGTGAAATAGAGCTACTAGGAAAAAAATTTTGGAAAATTTCGATGGCAAAACTTCAGATAACTTTTTGAGGATATACCAAATTAATTAAAACGTATTGAAATAGAGGCAGATTATTTCACAAAATAGCAACAGTGATTTCAGATTAAACCTAATTTGATAGTTCACTTCTCCTACTTTTGGACCTTACTATTAGCATTGCTTAGCTGCGGTCCTGGCAAAACGAGTAGCGCATAACAATGGGAATAGTCAAAGGCCATGACAATGGAATAATTACGAAATCGGCCGCAATCGATGCAGGCATTCGAGCGGCTATTACCTATTAGCAATTATTAAATGGCATGCAATGTTCACTTGGGCGTTTGGCAATTACCAAACTGTAATGATAAGTGACTGCGACAATGCAACAATGGCGGAATGAATGAATGGATGATAACCGTGCTGCTGCGGGTCATGGAATGTGCGGGGATATGGAATGTGCGAGGGGGAATGTTTGTAGCGGCGATGTGGATCACTTTCAGTATTTGAATACTATTTTGCAGATACATTGGCAACAAATTATTGTACAATACTTTGTGTACAAATTCGTGGCATAATAAATGCATGTACGTATTTGTGTAGATAAATTTTGTTTCTTCGATGCAGTGGTGTTTCAGGAAGCGGCAAATGATATAAATGCGCGATAATTGGCTTTTATCAAAATAGCCAAGACCTTCTGAAGAGTTATCTAAAAGGTAAATTACGATTTGCTAAATCTACCACTGTGAGCACGCCGAGAAAATAAATAGATAAATAAAAATATCTTATGTTTATCGGTCTATATGCAAAACACATACATTCTTAAAAATAGTGAACACATCTCAATTAAATTCAGAACTCAAAGTGCACTAGACCAAAGAACGTGGATTACAAAGAAGTTGCATCAGTAAAATTATACTGTGGTAAGAAATATTAGCTTACTTCACCACAGCTCAAACCAATTAGATCCAATCAGATTCTAATATTAATCAGCAAAAATCAAATTTGTTCTAGTATGGTGAAATAAGCCAAAACTATTCCTTGCACTAGACTACTAAACAAGTGTGATATAATTAATTATAGCGAATTATAACCAATGTGTATGAAACAATGTGTGCCAATTACAGGCAACAGTCTTGTGAAGTTTAAGTAGAAATGTCAAAAGCTTGTTTACATTACCGTAATCCATAAATAAGCAACATTGAGGCTCGATAAAAATCTACAGTAGCTTTGACCTATATTTTTTTAAATTTTTTTGTAATTATTGTTTGACCCAAAGTATATAAAACAAAGTGAAATCAATTTCTGACGTACGCTTATTTGAAAATCAAAACGCGTAATAACGACAAAAGGTATAATTTCTTGCAAAAATTGGTATTTTTTTGAGAAAAGTTGAAAGCAATAATAACATTAAAATATTCGAGTACCAAGAATTCTACAAGTCGCTGTCCCAAACATCATTCACGAATTGTCATATTCCATTATTTTAATAACGGTATATGTTCTTATTGATAGTCGGGGAATATCACACATCGAAAAGTATTTTAAAAAAAAGTGTTTGTTGATTATTATTATTTTTCATCAATTCGCTGATATCCGAATAAACGAAAATTAGCCGGATCTTCATTGCTGTAACTATCGGGATATCTATATTTTAAGTTAATGATGTGGTAGCTCTCCCATGGTGACTTACTGGATTTTCGAGGTAATTGTAAAGGTACTGTCTAGTAGTCGGGTTTAACTCAGAATATGTTTTATCAAAATATTATTAGATGGACTATTTATCGTAGAAATGGAAGATACAAATAAATTTAAAATATTGTTAATAACTTCTACATTAACAAAGTCAATCCATTTTATTATTTTAAACCAGTTTTGTCCAATTGATAAATCCAAACATAGTACAAGATAGAAGGCAGTTCCATTTCGTTTTTTGTTTTACTAAATAGCATCTTATTGACATTTCCCCACTTTTAAATTTTTGACAAAGCGTTACCCAATCAGCGCTTCTTATAATTCGAAAGTTATAATTTAAAAAGGTTTATTTTAAAAATTAATTCATATATGTTTCAGAAAATTTTTAAAAGAATAGCCGAAACTATCCAAAGAGACAAGTATAAAAATCTATTGCTAGTTTTCTGCGTTGTTTATATTTTAAGATAGCTTCCAAATTTTGTTAAGTCAAATTAGCCCTTTTTTTAAATAAAATGTTTTTTTTTTTATAAACAATACTACAAAACCTGGGCAACTGTTTCCTGCCTGAGTTTATCTATTAATTATCCTTTTCATATGCAACCGGAAACGCATTTCGGTTTTTGTCACAAGTGGCAACTCTCTCTAAAATGTACTAGGTATGCATCTTGTCCCCGCCGAGGCAAATAGTTTGATACACTTATTTTACTATTTAATTTAATCAATTTAACTTAAAAAATGATGGCAGCCCTTTTCAAAATATACCCATAAATTTTCGCCAAGCGAAGCAAATAGTTTGATACAATAATTTTACTATTTCACATAACTTGTGTATATTTTTATTAAATTTATCTTTTCCAGCAGGTGGCAACCTTCTACATGCTATGCGACTTCTTCTTACCGTATGAAACGGATTGTCCATTTGACACCCATATTTTAGTATTTCATAACACTTGGGTATAATTTCATTAAATTCGCCTTTGACCATCTCCAAAGGAAAATATAGCTAACTATATATATAGATCTGCTCCTCGCCTAAACTCTATTTCTCAAATAGGTGGCAACCCTCAAAAAGGTATATATGAATATTATTTCCCAAACGAACCACTTGACGTGTAAATTTTAATTAAATTTGACTTTTCAAACAGGTGGCAAGATACAAGATTTTTATATATAGATTAATTTTTTAAACCCGTTTTTGAACTTTCTCATCTAAATTATCATTTGTGTTTTATAACAAACTTTGTATGTATATAATTTGTATCCGCAACTACTCCCGAATATACGAAATCACTGGAAATTGAAGAGAGCTTTGTATAGATGATTTGTATTTTATAAAGCAATCAGCACTTATATTTTAATTTTTTAATTTTAAGCCATTCTAATTCATTGTTCATGACCTCAGGATTTAATTTGGCTAAATATTATAATTATTTTATCTCGCAGATGTTTCAATTCGCCGGAATTAAGACAATTCGTAAAACTGATAAAGCCAAAAAAACGCTTTTTCAAGTTTTGTTCTATAGATGGAATCAGCACGTTAATGACTTTTCTAAATTTAAGTAAAGTTGTAGAAAATTCTTCTGAGTTACAGTTTCAGAGTCCCTATGATATATCTTTCGAATATGGCGGGTTTTTTGATGCCTATTAAGGAGGTTTTTGGACTCTTCTAATCATTTTTTGCAGAACAACCCGAACTCTATTAAGTCATTGACTTTTGATCGTCATTTATTTCCTGAAATGACTGTAGTTTACTTTCAATCAATTGTTCGACTTTCCCAACTTATATGTTAACCCTTTCGAGCCTGAGTTTTTCTCTGTGCTTAAACAAATTTTTTCTTACTTTAAGTTATCTCTTAATTGCTCAAGAAATTTCTGTAAAAAATTTCAGGTCACCACGCCCATCGGTCTGGGCGCTAGATAATTTTGCTTGTGAGCAACGTTCGGCAATTGTGGTATAAAAATAAAAATTGTTTTTGTAAGGCAAATCGTGTGAAGTGTTATTTATTCATTCTGAATAATTAAGTATGAAAGGACGAAAAACAGTTTTTGTTGGTGTTACAGCAAAGATGTACATTACACTTAAGGCACTTGGACATGGGAGTTCCCGTTTTGACTTGGACTGGCTTATTGCCATACCATTTTAGACATACTAAATTGTAGTTTGTTTCACATTTCACATCGAACGATCCTCTTCCTCGCTTTTTGAGTTCAGCGTCTTAAACCAACTGGCATCTACTAATTCTGGTTTTTCTTACAGTTCCTGTTGCAAATATCCCCATTTCCTTCAAAGCGAAAAGAAGGCTTACTGACGTAAACCAATTGTCGAAGTAGAGTTTGTAGTTCTTGTGCTTTGGAAGATTTTGTGGCAGATAGAGGACTACATCCGAAGATAGTCCCAATCCATAAGACGGGCAGATACCTTCACCAACATACAATATAAAATCAAATACCATTCCAGATGTTCCAGCTCGGGTGAACATTTTAAAACCCCATTTGTGGGGCTTCGCCGGGTTATATTGTTTGAAAGTTGACCGACCTATAAGCAAGAGTTAAACCTTACATAAATTTATAATTTTTTTTACATTTTTACTGATGCATACCTTTGAATGAAATTATCTGTTCATCAACACTTTGATGCTCTTCCTGCGGTAGCTTATTAAAGTTTTGCTTGAGGATGTTTAGTAATGGGCGTATCTTGTACAACCTCTCACAATTTGCATCTCCCTTTTTTGGTTGTATGCTTTTATCGCTGAAATGTAATCATTGCTTAATTTTCACAAACATATCGCGTGACATTGAGTCTGCAACTGCTGCAAGCCTTAAATTTTGGGCCCATGCCATTCTAAACTGAGGGATTTTGAAAACACCCAAGTATAACAAAACACCAATATACCGTCTTATTTCCGACTTAGTACATTTGAGCTCAATGCCGAGCTCTTGTAGTGCATACATATCACTTTGCTGGGCAATCAAATCAAAAGCTTCAGTATCAAAAAGTTCACAGAAATATTGTACTGTTGCTAGAACGAAATTGACTTTTAAGATGTCATCCTCTGTCCAAACAGTCTCTGGGTCTTCAAATAGCCTCGATCTCCATTTAAGAGACTTTGCTTCAATTTTTTCAACGCACATATTTACAGCACTACAAGATTGCTCTTCATATTCTTCCACAACTATATTTTCAATTAGGCCGATCTCAATGTTTTCTTCTCTTTCCAAGATCCCTTCCAAATTCTTCTCTAGCGCTGCAGAAATATCTTCCCCCTCATCATCACTTTCTTCGTCAGTAGAGGCATCCCAATCAAAGCTTAAAACTCTTTCTATATCAGCATTTGTTAAGCCTTTTTGTTCAGGTCTCATGTCTGTAAGTAAGTAAAATAATTACCACTATTGCCGAAAGTTGCCCACAAGCAATTTGGTCACTTTGAAAATTACTTACTTGATGTTTGTTTACAAATTATAAATTTTAATTTAATAAGTGTTTTATTTATACTTTGTAAAAAAAATACTGCAATTAAAAATTAACACTTTTTGTTATTGTTTTGAAAAAACCGCAGGTAAAAACAGCTCTTATCAAATACGTAAAATGTTGTTGCACGTCACGCTTGAGTTCAAATGTAAATAACTTTACCAGATCGCCAACAAATCAGCTGTTCTTTAATCGAGCTTAAAGCACACACATAAGGCTTTCGTTAGGGATACATTTTAGCAAATAAGAATAAATGCAATGCTCACAGTCAGCCGTTAAACATTTGAAATTGCTCACAAGCAACTTCAGGTCCGAAAGGGTTAAAAATGCCAATTGCGTAAATATATACGTCCGCTCCTGGTACCAATCTCGTATTTTGTACCAAATATCGTGTGGATAAAAATGGCATAATGAAGACCAAACAATACAGCCATGCGGAAATGGAGTTTATCAGCATCCTGCGTACCGGTCTAGGTGACTTTCAGCAATAAGTGATTGTTGTGCTGAGTTGCCGACTTTCTCCTCTCCGCTTGTTTCCCACTCTAACCAAGCTAAAAGGAGTTGTTGCTATTACTTACCATGTTCCTCCTGTAAAATAAAAAAATATACACAACTTAATTAAATTAATAATACTTAGAATTTGGAAAAATTTAAAAGTATTGGTTTTCTCCCATTGTCGGTAGTGATAAGAACAACTGAACAACTGCCCATAAACTACGTATTCCGATTTAGGCCATTTTTGGAACTATCTCTGTTTGATGTCTTTTACATCAAAGCAAAGAACGTAGATTACAAAGAAGTTGCACCGTCTTTCTCTCTTCTTCCAATTTCACCATACCAGAAACCAATTGGATCTAATCAGATTCTAAAATCAATCAGCAAAAGTCAAATTAGTTCTGGTATGGTGAATTTGACGAGATTTTCTATTAGAGGAACGATGGGATGGGATGCAACTTCTTTGTAATCTACGTTCTTTGCTCAAACCACTCAGTTATTGGTGTAGGCATGCGGTCAATTTCGCAAATCAACTCAGTGTTGGGTATATAATGTATGAATAAAATTAACTTTTGTCTGAAAGAAAATGTGCAATACCGTCAACCGAAAAATTGTACGAAAATCTACGCGATTTTTTTAAATTTCTAAAAATTCTGATTAAAAAGTTTGAAAATTTCATGGAAATTTTTTAAAATTAGTTGAATTTTGCTGAATTTTAAACAAATTGTGAGACTTGTGTTTATATGATTTCTGTCATATAATGAGTTATATTCTTATAAAAACCTATCAAAATAAAATCAGTAAACAAAAGAAGCACACTTTATTGCATTCAATTTTGTTGGATATGATATATCCGATATCCCTTCATGTCGCTCATAGTGGTTTTTCGGACTAAAAATTTCTGAGTTAGAAAATTGTCCTTAAGTATTAAAATGACCAGTACATGTAGATTTTCTGGTCTATGTGCGGAGTTCGGTATACATTTTTTTCACTCCTTACTCAAACTTAGTATTTAACTATTCGCTGACCATAAAACCGATTTGTATTTTCCCTCATTGTAGGTACATTTCTACTCATAATGAGATTTCATATATTTTGTACGAAAAAATTTAAAAGCAGTTTACCGTTGGTATTTTTTTAATTATGAAACTAAATTTTATCTTTCGTTTATGCAATCGACGCACAATGCACGTGCATAGATACTTTAGCAGGCTGGTTTTTTTTTAGAAAAGCAACATATAAGCTTTGTTTTTTTGTTCTTGTTTTTGCATTCCTTGTAACAACCTTCACATTGTCAACGTTCTCGTTGATTAACTGGCTATTCCATTTTAGCACGTGGACCTGGTTGTGGATCAAACCGAGAAAAATATTGGTCTCTTAGTTTTGCCAGTAATGAGGAGAAAGAGGAAGATGATTTTAAATTTCGTAGAAATCCATCCATAAGGTGGGAAAACACCTAATTCTTTTTACAAATCGCCTTGTTTGTTACATAGCACTCAGAAGTTATAAATATTGTTCAAAAATATTTTCGTGACAAAGTCAATGAGTTTCAGCTCGAATGAAACTTTTTTTATTGGGTATATTTTATTTTAATGTTAAATTTTGGGTAGAATTCCACCACTTTTATTCTCTTTTTTTTGTAGCATTTTATAATTGAGTCATGGCTGGAAAATATGTGAATCACTGGACTGAGAAAATGTTTAGCATGTAAGGACTATAAGTTTTAGTACAATATAGTTTTGAAGAATAAATGTGATCTATTCATAAATATATGTAATGGTTGGTAGAAAGATAAGTAACATCTCTTCGTTTTGCTGCTAATCGACGTCCGTTCCAACACCAGCTTCATCGTCACACCGTTATGTGAGCTTTTAACATATGTTCATAGTTAGATATGTAATTTATTTTTTCCTTTTTATATAAATATCTCTTTGAAGGCTAGCGTAGATGGAAAGCAACTGACTTTTTAATGTCGCTTGCCTTCTACAGCATTACTTTGTGACATTTTTTGCTTATCAACGACAACTGCAACTACCCTGTCGGGAAAAAGCAGACAGTCTAAAATATTTACCAATTTTAAAAAGTAGTTGGAAGTTAACTGCTTTGAAACAAATGCATGTTAAATTAATCTTGATCTAACTAGCTATAGTATATATGTAGTATGTAGCTATGTATAATTGTTATAATTTTTCTCTAGTAAAATATATTTTCAATAAATTATATTAAAAAATGCATGTCGAAATACAACTTCTTTTAATTTTGGTTTTAAAATTATTTTGATTTTTAATTTTAATTTTTCAATGTTTTTCAATTTTTGTACACTAGTTACTTTTTTTAACATAAAGTAAGAAATTAAAAAAAAAAACATCCCAAAAATTCTGAAAAAACATTAAAACCAAAATTTAGTTTGATCTATAATATTAGTTTTTATAAATATATATATATATATATATATATGTATATGGTTTAAAATGTGCAGGCCGAAACGCAATTTTTTTTAAATTAAAAAAAAACCAAATTTATTAATTATTAGTCTATATATATTTGGTTTAAGACATGCAATTCGAAATGCAATTTTTTTTTAATTTTGATTTTAAAATTTATTTTTATTTTTAGCTTTTAAATGTTTTTAATTAATATAGCTGCTCTTTTTTAACATAAAGTTAAGATATTAAAGAAAAACATCTCAATTATTATAACCAAAATTTATTAATTATTAGTCTATATATACATATATGTATTTGGTCAAACATGCAGGTCGAAATGCAATTTGTTTCTGATCTTGGTTTTAAAACTATTTTTGTTTTTAATTTTTTCAATTTTTTAATTTTTGGAAAATTTTTTTTTATACTAGTTATTTATTGTAACATAAAGTTAAGAAATTAAAAAAACATCTAAAAAATGCTGAAAAAACAGTAGAACCAAAATTGATTAATTTTTAGTCTATATATATGTATATTTGGTTTAAAACATGTTGGTCGCTAGCAATTTTTTTTTAATTTTGATTTGAAATAACAAATTTTGACTTTTAAGTTTATTTTTAGTTTTTGTATATTAGTTGTTTTTGTTTTAACATAAAGTTAGCGAATTAAAAAAACCTCGCAAAAATTCTGAAAAAACATTAAAACCGAAATTTATTAATTATTAGTCTATATAATTATTTGGTTTAAAACATGCAGGTCGAAATGCATTTTTTTACATTTTGATTTTAAAAGTATTTTTATTTTTAACTTTTTAAATTTTGTTTTTAATTTTTTTGTATTAGTTGTTCTTTTTTAACACAAAGTTAAGGAGTTAAAAAACATCGCTAACGTTCTGAAAAGCATTAAAACCAGAGTTTACTAATTATTATTTAGTTTATACATATATATAATTGGTTTAAAACATGAAAATCGAAATGCATTTTTTTTTTCAATTTTGGTTTTAAATTTTTAAAGTTTTTCATACTAGTTGCTATTTTAAACTTAAAGTTGAGAAATTAAAAAAACATCACAAAAATTCTGAAAAAAAAACGTTTAAAAAAAGGGAGCACATTTTTTGGCTTTCGAACAAGGTAAGAAATAATTGCACTTAGCCGTTAAGCAATAAAGGTGGCTCATAAAGTGAGATCAAAAAAAAAAAACATACACAAAATTACGGTCATAACAAAACCCTACTCACACTTAAAATTTAAAAAATGTGTTTTTGAGCTCAAAGGTCCATACCAACCTTCTCTAAACCTGAATTTTTTTGGATTTTTTTTCCTGTAAAGCAATGTAATTGAACAAAGGATCGACACGCATAATACTTTCGATAATTAGTGCTCAAAAGTGGTGTAATTATATTTAATACAAGCTTACTGAATTTAAATTGAAATGTATTTTTGTTTAAACAAAAAAAATAAACATTTTATAGTTACTATAAAGAAGACTGTACATAAAATAATTGTAAATGGACACGTTTGAAAGAAGTGGGTAATTAGACAGATTTTAAAATATCTAGAGAAAATGGAACTATGGGTATACATACAATTTATCAAACATGAATTTCTATCAAACATATTTAAAAGTAATTGAAATCAAATGCAGAATAAGATAATTGACTTGCTGCTAGCGCATCGCCCTGTTAATGCAGTAAGTTGTTTTCAAGAAAAAAGAAAGAATTTCAGCCACTTGCAGTTGGTAAAAAAGGTACTTTTTAAATTGCTATTAAAGTAATTATATTTCCGACAGGGTACATACATATATAACTACGGTGACCATCCGTCCTGTATTGTACGGGACAGTCCTCTATTTTTGTCACTTGTCCTGGTTTTTTTTTTTTTTTTTAAGGGACGCAATATGTCCTCTTTTTTTTTTTTTGTCCCGTATTGTACCGTATTGCATTTATTATTACATCACTGACATTATAATACATCACTGTCTAAAACAGCTGATTGTATGTCATTACTTGACAGTATTTTTTAATTGACTACTTACACATAACTAAAACACACTACAATTTTTTGGCAGAAGACCGGCCTTGCAAAAAGATTTGTAAGTACACATCCTAAAATTTAAACATTACTAATTTTATTCAAAATAAACAAAACAAAACGATTAATTTTTAGAGTCCACATATCATGCCGCCAAAACGCAAATGTACATTTAACGATGCGTTGCAGCAGGAATTCATGTTTATCAAAAAGGCTGATCTGCCAAATGAAGTTAGATGTGAGAAATGCAAGGGAGTATTTTCGATTGCTAATGGAGGTCGGTCTGATATTTCACAACACCTGAAAACCAATAAACACAAACTTGCTGATAGTGCAGCCGCTTCAAGCAAAAGTTTGAAAACATTTTTTTGTTCCACTAGTTTTGAAGGAACAACTAAACAAAATGGTATTAATGAAGGAACTTGGGCCTACCACACAGTACAACATAATCATTCATTTAGGTCCAATGACTGTACCACCAAATTGATAAAAAGTTGTTTTGATACTAAGTATTCGTGTGCTCGGACAAAATGTGAAGCAATTATAAACAAAGTTTTGACACCAAATTCCATTACGGAAACAAACAGCGATTTGAAAAACGTTAATTTTGTAACTATATATAGTGATTGTTCAAATCATGGTAGTGTAAAAGTATGCCCAATCCTAGTGCGATATTTCAGCTATCGAAATGGAATTTCTATAAAAATATTGGAATGTAAGGACCTTCCAGGAGAAACTTCTGATATTATTTCGAAATACGTAGTGGACGTAATGAATCAGTTTGGAATAACTACCAAGTTACTTGCTATATGTGCTGACAACACAAACTGCAATTTTGGTGGTTCTAAAAGGCAAGGAAAGAACAATATTTTTACCAAATTGCAAGTCTGTACAGGACAAAGTTTAATCGGAGTGAATTGTGCGGCACACGTGCTCAATAACTGTGTACAAACAGCCATAGATTGCCTACCGGTAGATGTAGAAGTAATTGTTGTCAAGATATATTCATTTTTTTATATATATACAGTCCGAGTAGAAAAACTTAAAGAAATATGCGAAAACTCAGAAACGGAGTACCGTAAACTTCTTGGTTTTAGTAAAACTCGATGGCTTACTCTCAAACCAGCCATCGATAGAATTATAAGATTATTTAAACCTTTAAAAGAGTATTTTCTTTCGGAAAAGAAAGTACCAACTATTTTACATGATTTTTTTAATAATCCGAATGCGGAAATCTGGCTTTTTTTTATCCATAGCCAAGCTCAACTATTTCATTCAAAAATTTTACAAATAGAAACTCAAGAAGTAAGCATGCCTGAAGTGTCATTTATTTTGAAAGATCTTAAATTTAAATTAATCGAACGCAGAGATGAATTATTTTTACCTTTGGACGTTAAAAAACTTCTTATCGAATTAGATAAAAAAAATCTAATTAATCAAAGCAAATTTAAGCATGATGTGTTCGCATTTTATAACACCTGTTATGAATATTTGTCTCAGTGGGACTCATCTTTTCAAGAGGTAGAGTGCTTGAATTGGGTAATCCTTACAGAAGTACCTTCTTGGAAAGATGTAGAAAAAAGCTTAGAATTTGTTATGAAAATGCGAAGCAATGTAGTTATTGATGATTCCGAACTATTTGACGAGTTTGTTTGCCTCAAACAATTTTTAAATGAAAAAAAAATGCAGGAGTGGTCGCACAATAAAATTAGTGTTAGTGAAAAATGGGTAGAAATATTATCAAAGTTTGATATAAATAAAATTCCTTTCAAAAATATGTTTAAAATCGTTGAATTTAGTTTGTGTTTACCAGGTTCAAATGCACCCACAGAAAGAATATTCTCTTTGATGAATAACTTATGGACATCTGAGAAATCTCAGCTGAAAGTAGAAACCCTTAAGTCAATACTCATCACAAAACGTAATTATAATATGAATTGCCAAGAATTTAAAACGTATTTAACATCTAGAGATGATATTTTAAAAAAAATATCTACGGCTGAAAAATATTTATAGATATATTGAATATGTGATTTTTTTTGTAACTATGTGATAGTTATTTTTTGTTTATTTTTTTTTTTTTGGAAGTGAAGTAATATTTTTTTATTATTATGTACTATGCTTTATATATTTATATATTTTTTTAATAAACATATAAAAAAAAAACATGCTTTTAAAGAGATTTTTTTTTGTCCCGTATTCTGCTGCAACAAATATGGTCACCGTATATATAACACATACTTACATATATCGTATACGATTTCACATATTCTCGTCTCGCATATGCATGTAGTTGTATTTGCGCATACATACACACATAGAAAAATAAAGATGTTCGTTCTAACATTACGAGTACTTAGACTAATTAGTTTACTTAGCGTGTAACATATGTATGTATGTATGTATGTATGTTGCCAAGGTAATTAGAACAGTTTATTTTTGACGCATGCAAAGCAACGTAAGTGAAAAACGAAAATGCAGAGTCAGGCTCGGTTCGGTGAATTCTATGCATTAGGCTAATGTAAATAAACATATACGAGGGTATTTACCGATTTACAAGTATAGCAAAAAATTCGAAAGAGCAAAATTATACGGTATCAATTAAAAATCTTTCATTTGCTTCGCAAACATTAAAATCCATTAGAATGTTGGGGTACATATTTAAACTGAAAGGTAGGATTTTTTCATAATTTATTCAAAATACATATGTATCTACATATGTGAAATGGACAAACAGGTTCAGGAGCTGAGTGTGATTGCTTGTAACGGTACTGCACCGATGCAATTTAAATTTTTTCATACGTCGAAAAATCCTAAATGAGCATTGAAGTTACACAAATTGTCGCTGTTCAGTAATTTCGATGCCATAGAAAGTGATATCCAGCTTGTTTTTTAAAAAGTAGTTTCCTTTAAGATTTTTAAAAATATCACAGTTTGCCTGACACACTCCAATGAATCAACATCACGGTTATTAACAATAGACCCGTCTCTTGGTACCCGACTTGCAAAAGAACGCACCAACTCGGATAAAATTTTCTGTGGTAGCAAAAGCAACCCTTTTAGAATCTTTCATAAAACATATGATGGGAAATGGTAGTGCTGGTAAATTTTAGGTTTATATACATATTTATTTAGTTAAAAATGCTATGCAAATAAAAAAGATATTAAATCTAAATTTCTCATGTAGTTCCTTAGGGGCAATTCACAATAGCGCAGTTTTTCACTTTCCAACACTGCATCTCAGGTCGGATATCATTTTAGCTAGTTGGCACTACTCGCATATTTTTCAAAGTTAGTGTTGTTGCTTTACATGCAAACCGTTATCCTAGTGTTCTTTCACAAGGTGGTAACAAAAAAACGGACCTAATACTAAAATTATGAAATTAATGGATTATATATTTTTTTCTTTAACATAGTATATTTTATTAACTAAATTGTTTAATCAAAGTTTCAAACGGTTTAAAAATTGTACTAAAATCGAACTAATTTTAAGTAAACTTCAATTTTGTCTGGCATATTTTTTCGGAAATTTGTTGGCTATGTTGGCTTGGCCACCGTAGCCAAGTGTATAGCATGTGGGCGCTTCATTCGGTGGCTTCCGGATTTAAAACCTGTCGGCCTGACATCAAACTATGATGACAGTGCCAATTAGTAGTATTATTAGTAGTTTAATAGAGGATTCTTCCGTGTGTGGAATTCCAAACAACTGAGAAGTGGGAAAGGTCTCTAATCGACAGTTATCTGTAAACGTTTTAAAAACTTGGAGTTGAGGATATGGATCAGGAATACTCGGACCGCAACTTGGAAGTTACCTCTTTGCGGCTGATTAATGTCGTCGTAAAAAGTGAGGCTGAAATCACTGCCATCAAAAAGGTGCGATGAAGGAGGCAATAAATGCAGAGGGATCTTTGCAGTGTCTAGGGCAAACTCAGGGTCGAGTGCTGCCCCTGTCCCAATACAACACTTGTGCTTGAAGATTTTAATTCCAAATTCAGCCTACACGATGAGACATCTGTTAACAGAATGAACTGATCGACTTCACCGGTCCCCACGGCATGGTAGTATGCAGTACCAGGTTCAAGTATTAAAAGCGCCAATCCTGATGAAAAAACGCGAAACCAAAATTCATAACTTTGTGGTAGACGGAAAGAACGCTTCCAGTGTCTCAGACATGCGCGGGCGAGGAGCTGACATCGACTTGGATAATCAGCGTGTCACAGTCAAGCTTCGTACATGCCTCTGTGCACCAAAAAGCACAGGTCCATTAGTGCAGGGAAAGCTGACATAGAATAGATAAAAACACAACAGATAGCCGACAGCTTCGCAACACGACTTGCTCTTCTGCTTTCTGAAGTGCTATGCTGAAAGCTATCGAGAGTTGAAGAAAGAAGCGAGACGCATCTTCCGAGACAAGAAGAGGGAAACCAAGATCTGCGAGTGCGAGCTGTTAAGATGCTAGTCGGCAGAAGGAACACACGAAAGGTGTGACCAGAAGATACGGCGGCTTCAAAAAGGTTTCAAGATAAGGGTAGTTTTCTCTTGGAATAAAAATGGCGACCTAATGACCAACATGCAGAGCACACTTAAGTTATGGGGGAAAGCCAATGCAGAATATGGAAATTTGAATCCAAAAGAAGAGTTATCCAAGAATGGTGAATCGAGCTTATTGTGCAATTAGCTACTCAAACCGTCGAAGGACTGATTGGAATTTAGAAGAGTGGGTTTATACCTGATCAGTATACCATCCGCCAGATATTCACGATACGCCAAATATTGGAAAAGGGGAAGAAGAGAGATGGAAGCGAATCGATTATATGAAAATTTGGAGGTCTTTGTGTATCCAGGGGCCTTGATACTGAGAGGACTGTGACGGCAATGGAATAGAAACACCCACTCTCGATGACCTAGTCCATAGCCAATAAGCCTTTCATAGTTGCAGACCAATTCTATGATGCTATATAGGTGTCAATTTTTTTACGACAAAAATTTGGGAAAAGGCATTTTCCTGTTTAAAATATTTGCCGTGCGAGTAACCTTAAACAGAAGATCACACTCGAAGCTTGTCGCCTGGAGTAAATTTTTTGCACACAGAGAGGCTGGAGGGGATAATTATTTGAAAAACATAATTCTATGTTGTGATATTTCTAATCTGGGTGTCATATGAACACTTCCGGGTTATGCAAATCTTCACACTCATCTAAATTTATAAATTTATGATTTCCCCGCTTATTTAAAAATATATGCAATACTTATACGGAAAACAGTTATTATATCAATTTGACAAACAATATTTAATCTTCTTGCCTCGTAATTCGCAAATAACCAGGTGAATTCTGACGATGTGTCTTAAATCCGCTAAGTCGCACGCTTGCTGAGGAGCAACAAATAGCAACTGTAGAGCAAAGGAAAACCGGATATAAATAAGAGTGCAGCTATATAAGTACATTCCAATCGAAACAACTGCGCATGCGATGGAAATTCATTCAGAAATATTTGGCGGCATTTCTGCTCTCTGTTGACATTTTTCAACAAACAACACACCATCAAAAGCAGATATGTTGAACAAGGAGCAGATGTTAGTGAGCAATGAGCGATGCACGAGACTCGTCGAAAACACTTCTACATTCGTCCTTATTAGGCTATGCGAGGACATAAATTCAGTTAGTTATTTTGCAAACGTGCCGGTGTACAGAACCAAAGTGTTACGAGCCGAAGAAGAAGAAGAAACTAAACGCTTAGCGAACGGGGAAATATTTAGTAAAGTTTAAAAAAAAAAAATAATCTAGACACACGCCAAATACAATTGGCGAATACGCGTAGTGAGTTTCAAGCATACGATATTGAAATGAGCGTGTATATGTATATTTCTGTGTGTGTGTGGGCGTGTGTGTGTGTAATTTGTGCATACAAATCTACTTAAAAATTGTTGCTTTACATTTGCCGGCATCAATGCTATTAGCATAGATAGCGCGCGTTAGTGTTTGTGTGTGAGCGTTAAAATCTGTCGTTGTCGTGTAAAAATTGTTGGTGTTGGCAACTAGGCTGTCTGTTAATATTAAAATTATATGCGTAAATAAATTTAATTTAAATACTTCCGCCACTGCGGAAATCCGCTGACACAAAGGGGGAGAAGAGCGTGAACAGCAGAATGGTCGCCGCCGCGGTTACTTGAAGGGAAAGCGCCTAAGGAAATGAGACAGACAACACAGACAAAGCGGAAATAATGAAAAGTGGCGGCAAGGGAATTTTTAGGTTGCTATGGGGAAAAAACACATACACACACACAAATACTTTTTTTTAATGTAAAACAGTAAAATTGATTTCTCTTGTAACAAATCAATGTGAGACGCGTGTGCGAGTAGTCGAATTGCAAAAAAAAAGAAAAAAAAAACAAAAGCAGGATTAAAGCAGCTTAATTTCTTAATTTGGAAATTTGAAATTTTTGTCGCAATTTTGCAATTTGCCTAATTTATTGCTCAAATTGCAAGCAATTTGCTTCAAACTTAGTGTAAGGTGCTAAACCGCTTGGATGCCCTAAAAATTCCACTCATCGATGGCACGTTTTGCCTGTGTCTGTGTAGAAATGTGGCTGTGCTTGTTGAGTAGACAGTCTTGGTATTAAGGTATCACTAAAAAAAGGAAAATAAAAAGAAACAAATCCAATATGATTACCATAAAAACACGGAAACTGCCGCCTTCAATTTTGTGTACTAGGTGCCCACATCCACCCGTTTCCCCATATCTGTCTCTCGATAGCCTTGCCTTCGGAAAAACTTCACGCACATTTTTACGATCTGCATTTTAATGCCCACCTGGAGAGTTTAGTCCCAACTCGATGTACTTATGTACATACATATATGCAAAAAACATACAAAGCCCGGAAACACAAATAAAATTTAAGTGAACACGCGTGAATAAAAAATCAAGTTGTAAATAGAGAAATAAAATCTGCAAAAACGAAAAACAAAATCGACTTTATTCAATGGCAAAGCCAACTGTAGTATTAGTGCCGGGCTTTGGTGACAAAAAAAACGTTTAGCTTTAACACAAAAAATAAAAAGACGACCTATAATAAGAACCACAATACGGTTTGCGCAAAAAATAATCACATACTTGGAAAAATAGTTGTCAAGCTGGCGTTGACCTATTAGCGTACTGCTACCGTTATTGCTTACCAGATAAAATGTCTGTTTTTATAGCAAAAATACAATGGCGAGCAAAATGATGGGATTTTTACAATATTAGCAGGGATAGATTTTTTTTCGGTAGTTTTTTTTTTTTAATTTTGTTCATACAATAACAAAAATCATACAAATTAGAATTTAAAACATTACACAAAATGTATAAAAACTCATATATAATTTTTTTTGAAAGAATGTTTAAAAATTCTTCGAGTATGTAGTTTTATAGCGTTGTTGTTGTAGCGGTTATCACGCCCCGTAAAGAGCGGTCGTTGTTTCGATCGGCCTACCCCCCTAAATTTTATAGCGTATTTACGTTTAGTATATTTTATAAAGTGCAAGTTTGAAGTGGATGAAAGCTGCCGCTGCTTTTCTATATTTTTCTAATTTTTGGTCTTACGAACTTTTTCTTCATAAAACGCATGCATTTTGTAAACATTTTCGTTGTTTTTTTATTAATTTTATATGCCGACTGTAGTCTGCATTTTCTACCATAAAAAACTTACTTGTGAAAAAAGTTTCCGGTGTAAAAATTTAAAAAAAGAATTATAAAAAGTTGACAGTAGTTTCTAGCCACTTCAAGTCTGCACTTTATTACACTAAAATTAAATAGGCTATAAAACTGCATACTCCAAAAATGTCTAAACATACTTCTAAAAAATTGCAAGATTTTGATAAATTTTTTTGAGTATTTTTAAAATTTTGTATAAAGTTTGAAACATTAACTTATATGGTTTTTGATATCGTGTGAAGAATATTTTTATATAAAACTAATGAAAAAAAATTGTAACACGAAAAACCTTGCTAATAATGCAAAAGAATATCATCGTTCGAGCGGTTTTGCCCGCCAGTGTGTGTACTTGTGATATAAACGAATGGGTTGTGTTAATAGCTTGATCACTGTAACCATTTTTTTAGTGTTGCAAGGCAATAGTTCATTCCCAAGGTTAACTGTACTTACGTGGTTTAATAGTAGTACTAGCCACAAAAGCTTAAATTAGTCTACTTCAAATAAAACCCAGAGAAGTACGCATAATGTGTATTTTTTTAGTCGCTGTACAAATGCACGAATATATGTACAAGGTGACGCAAAATGAATCACCCTATCGGAAGATATTATAATTTTAGCAAATGGCGTCGTACGACAATCCTATTTGACGTTTAGCAACTAGGCAGCTGTAGACAAATAATGGGACGGTATACTCCATGCCAGCGCAGAATAATTGTGTCGATTTTTTAGAGCAATAATTGGTCGGTGGTGTTGGAGCAAAGTGAATATCGTGTAGCGCCAACTGCCCACGCATTCTGGCGCTTAGCTGCTCGACTTGAATAGACTGGCACCACACGAGACCTCGCAGAGCGTGACTGCCTCCGAACTGGTCGTTCGGCCGAGATTATTGCGTCTGGGACTGCCAATGGCGCTGAAAACGAAGAAACATTAACTAGAGGAAGGGCCACATTATTGCCTGCTGACCCTCAGACGCGTGACAACTACTGTAAAGCCATCCTTATCTCAACAACGAATACAACGATTTTGTGTCGAAAACCAGCATTAAGGCCAGCGCAAACAGGCGCGGTACGGTATAGAGCGGTATAATCCCGTACGATATGCGGCAACGATATACGCCAAGGCACTCAAACAGGCGCGGTGCGGTATAGTGCGGTATAGTATAAAACATGGTTGCCATTTCAAACGTCATCTTTTATTACGAAGTTCTACATAATTTCCTTATATCGCATAACAGAGGAGATGCACAATATTTTGCGACCATCGAGACCCCAGAGTCACAAATTGCAGCATTTAGCAATTTAGAAGTTGATTCCCGGCGGGGAGTAAACATCGCTTTCCAAACACGGGAACGATTTGTAAATTTTTTCAATAAATGATAAAACGTACATCGCAAATTTTGTTTCATTACACATAAAAGTAGTAGGCAATATTTATACGACAATACTTTCACTGACTTACAACTTTCGTTCAGTTCGTCAGCTAATGTTTTCCAAATTTCTTCTTTTTTATGTATGTATATTTCTGTATTCAAGATCTTTTAAATCATATAAAATTGGGTAGCATTTCACAAGTTCGATTAAACGTTCCATTTTCTCCTTTCTGTGAATAAATTTCAGCTTCTTGTAGTATATTAACCGTTAATATATCCAAAGGACAGAACTATAAGTATATTCAAAACGTTGCATTTGCTTTTTTTCGTTGAGCAACAGGGTGCCACCTTCTCTTTTCATTGAGTCATTTACGCATTTGATCGTTGGATCATTGCCATATTTTATTAATATTTTCCAACATAAACATAAGAATTAATTTATTTTACTTACTTTGTGAGAAATAAAACCAAAGAGATTTACAGCATATGAGTTACGAATGTTTTGAAACTGAATTGATATTTATAATATAAAAATAGTTCGCAAATAAAATATGTATGTATGTGAAACTCTAGCCCAAAAATACAACCCAGCTTACGATATATGTGCTTGTACCGCGCGGTCAATTGTGCACGCTGCGGTATTTTTTTAACCGCCCTGTACCGCACTTCCAATACCGCGTCTGTTTGCGTGCTCCCATATACCGCCATGGTATTTGATACCGCATATCGTACGGTCTGTACCGTACCGCGCCTGTTTGCGCTGGCCTTTAACCTTCGTTTCTGGGGCACTGAAAATCCGCGTGTTATGCACGAGGAACCAACGAGTGGTGCAGGTTTCACGCGGAAAAAGTGACTGAGCTGCATTTTTTGAGAACGTCCTCGGTAAGGCGGTACCAGTTAATGTCGAATGCACAGAGCCATTACAAATAACTTTTTACGGCGTGAATTTGCTGTGCGGTGCTTGGTAAAGATGTGGTTTCAGCAAAACGGTGTCAACGCACACAAACCACGAACCTCATTTTGGCGTTTCGACATATCCAGCGCGCCCGCCCGATTGAACTATTCTAGATTTCTTTCTTGAAGTCGCGGGCTTAGGTCAAAAAGCCTCAGAAACTCGCAGCCCTTAAGGGAAATATTCGAGAGAAAAGCACAGTCGCGGCTGCCACCTGAGGGTCATCATCTTTTCAACTTAACAGAACAATTGTAAAGGTTCAAATAAAGATTTCCGTGACACAAAATTTATTTTCATTTTCTTTAGTAAAAAAAATAGTCAAAAACCAAATTGGGTGATTAATTTTTAGCCACCTTGTATATTTGAGTTAAGCTTTTATGTTTATGATTCATCATAAGTCTTTGCAACGCCAGAGCGAATCGTGGTAGCCAGTGTTAAGATTTCTAACTTCCAGGGCTGATAACTCGGTCTTATCACATTTTTAACGCAGACAGCCCACACTGTTGTTCTAGTAACAAAATTACCATAATTTTAATTCAAACAATGTTTCACTACGCAAGTGGTAAGTAAGTTCTACAAGAATCAATAAAGTAAATGATATCGTTGAGCTCACCTATATCGAATCTTATAATTTTTTCATGTACAGTGAGACAGTAAGGGCATAATGCCTTCAACTCTGAATGAAAGTAAAAGGACTATATGCATAATAAATCCTCCAAAGCCGTTGGTATTCTTAAAAATATTATGAAAAGTTTCAGCTCAACATCATTCTACCAAATGGCAAATTTATAGAGGCCAGAAAGTAATGCATTAAAATACATACCAAGTGAAGGCAATTCCATCTCCACCTGGTCTTTCCGACGTAGAGAAGATCTTAATCTTCCGCTGCGCCCACCAGTGGGTACCGCGTTAACTACTTTCAAGGCTGCAAAATTTTCTTCCATACATTCAAAATGACCTAGCCAACATAGCCAGTGAACCTTAATTGGCTCTACTATGCCAATGTCGTTCGTTCCATCGTTCCATCGTCAGCGATATTCGCCGTCGTAAAGATGTAAAGGTACAAAAATCTTGTGGAAAAACAGTCTCTCGAAAACTCTAAGGGCGATCTCTTCTGATGTTGACAGTGTCCATGCTTCTGCGCCATACAATAGTATGGGAATGATGAGAGACTTATAGAGCGTGGTTTTCGTTCGTCGAGAGAGAGCTGTACTGCTCATTTGCCTACTACATTGGATTTCGAAGCAAACATTGTTGGTGTTAATGCTGGTTTCATTTTGGCCTCGCTTCGCTTCTTTTTCCAGCGTAGAAAAGGTAGAAGTAACGGCCGGGTTGTTGAGGCCGATGATGTCAAAGTCATCGGCATATGCCAAAATAGTGCCTGCCAAAATGGTGCCTGATCGATTGATTTATCTTTTCCAGCGTAATGGTAACTAAGTCACAAGACAGGGAATCATCCTGTCTAAAACCTCGTTAGGTATCAAATGGCTCGGAGACGTCCTTCCCGCTGGTGTTACTCAGCGTCATTTACAAAGCCATATTATTTTTGCTGGGATACCAAACTCATATGTGCAACTTCTTCTCTTGGTGTCAAAAGCTGATTTAAAGTCGACAAATAAATAGTGTGTGTCGATTCTCTACTCACGGCTCTTTCTAATATTTGGCGTATCGTGAATATCTGGTCGATTTACGAGGTCTGAAGCCAATTAGTTTGTTGACGGTTGGCTTAAGTCTTTCACATAATACGCTCGATACAGCCTTGTATAAAATTTTGTGGAGGCTGATCTCGCGGTAGTTCACGCATATTGCAGGATCACCCTTCTTGTGAATTGGGCAGAGCGCACTTGAATTCCACTCGGCGAACATGCATTCCTCCGACCATATTCTGGAAATGAGCCGGGACATGCAGCTTACCAGTTATTCGCCACCATCCTGGAATAGCTCAGCTGGTAACTCATCAGCTCCTGTAGCCTTGCTGTTTCGTAGGCTCGTTATTGCTTTCGAACTTTAATGAGGTCGGGTGACGGGATGTTTATGACGCCGTCATCGATTGGTGTTCGCGATCTTGATCTTCTCCGGCGACGCTTTCGCTGTCACCATTTAACAAAGTGGAGAAGGGTTCCCTCCACAATTTGAGTGTGCCTGGACAGCAGTCACTGGCAACCGTTCTTGTGCTTACATATTTTCTCCACGGTCTTAATACCTTCCGTAAATCGTCGCATCTTTTTTGTCGCATTTTCGGGCGCCTTTCCTGTCGGCTACCAGCTCAAGCTCTTCGCACTCACGTTTTTGGGCCTCTATCTTCTTTCTGCATACAATGCGTCTCTCTTCCTTTCTTAGCTCACGGTAGTGTTCCCATACAGCTCTCGTTGCGCCCGATCACAGCGTGGCCCTGTAGGCAGCATCTTTACTTTTCGTAGTGGCGCGGCATTCCTCATTATATTAGTTTTTGAAAACCAATGACACTTTTACTTTAGTGATAACTATTTTTGGCCGATATTTCCTTGGAACTTATGTCGGAAAACTGCTACTAGCTATGGAACTAAGTATATGACAGGTAGCAAGTTACGCAGACCATATCGGCTAGTAAATAAAAAATAAGTCAAATGAATTATAACACCTCTTATTAAATTCTTCAGCACTAGTTAGTTTTACTACAGGGTAATCAATACATAAATGCCAGCCAGTGGACCAAGCACCCGAAACAATAATGCAACCATGTTTTGTGGATAGAAAAATCCACAAATCAATAAAAAAATATAAATGAAAAATAGGTATTTTAAAAACTGTTATATAAAAGCCTTTATTTGTGTTTGTATATGGGGATGTTCGCATTTGTTTATTTATGTTAATGTAAAAGTGCACTAAATTAATTTTGTGAGTGAAGTCACATCATGTCATATGGGTTAAAAAAAGTTACCTGTAAGGTGAACGATGAAAAATGGGAGTTGTAAAACATACTCGCGTCCAAGTGCATACAAAAGTGACCAACGTGGCGCGCAGCAATCAAGAAAAACATGTACGAATTCTCTAAAGCGCCATATCGGGGTAAACTCGCGTTTTTATTGCAGTGTTCGGTTTGTTTTGTTTTATTTGGTGTCACGTTGAACAAACGTTAAGCTGGCAAAAAAGCAGCATATCACACCTACTCGCGTTGTATTTGTATGTGACTGGCTTTGCCATAAACTAACTGTTTCGTACTCGTAGTTGTTGGTTTTATAACTTTTCCATTGTTTTGTGTTTTATGTTTTGTTTTTGTTTGTGTATATTTTAAATGTAATTTCTTGTTATTTTATTTGCAACGTGCCACTATTGAACATTGAGATGGACAATGAGCGACAAATATAACAAATACAATATAAGCAAACCCAGACGGTGCAGCAACAACAATGACTGTCACAACAACTGGCATAACAACATCGCCACCATCAGCTGTACATGGGTGTTTAATCTCCTGGCGGTCGCCTTATTAATCCAACATGTCGCTTGTGTCGCACAAGCCAGCGAGCATGTTTCCGTTGCGGCAACAACAACAACAGCAACAATAGCAACAACAACCACAGTAGAGTCGACGACAAAGGCCATCACCGAATTTCCCATTTCATCCTCGTTCACACCCGCAGTTGTGTTGGTAAAGCGCCATGCCGATAATGCCACTACCAACAACAAAAAGGTCCATGCGACACATTCGAGTGTTGAGTTTGGGAGTCGCGCCACAAGCCGTCGCCTCAATTCGATCGACGCTGTCGGCACCAGTAGCACCAGCAGCAATAACGGAGACGATGGTGTGAATTTTGCCGCTTATATAAATGGTGAGTGTTAAGCAAAATTCTGCATTACAACGATTTATTTTTAAATCTCTAGCAAAACAAAGTACCTGTGTACCTAGAGATTCGCATATCTACTTTATAATATACATATATGTACTTAAGTAAATACGAAAGCACAATGCGCATTTGCATTATATTTTTAGTATATTTTTATGTAAATTTATCACTCACCTTCGCCAATAGTTTTGTGGCACCGTTTTGTTTAAGATTTTACGAATATGTTGTGAAAAGGCGCAAGGCGCCTGAGAGGTAAAGCGAAAAAAAATGTCTGCAAATGCCGCATTTTCGTTTTACAAATGTGCACACTTAGGGTATTGCACAGAGGTCGTTTTCGTTCCAGACATACAATTTTTGTTTTTCATCTTTACTTTTACTTTATAAAGAGCACAAACAAGTTTAACTTGAAAAACTAGTTAATGACTCAACCTGCGTGAGTTTAATCATCTTCTGTGCAAAGATTGTTCGGAGTTCGATATATAATATATAATTATTTAGCCAGTCAGCCACATTCACGTGAAACTAATATAAGCGTGTTAGAAACCAAGCGTTCTCTACTTACCACTTATCGCTCAAACTGTTAACTCCACTGCATTCAGCCTGAAAGTATGCTTTAAAAAAGATTAACAGTTTTGATATCTTTGTAATGCGTTATACGCGTGTATACAAAATGGCTGAGTCCCGAGCTTTTAGTACAAATATGAATATAGAGGTAGAACTTTCCCCAATATTAAATGTCGAGAATGGCTTTAATCCCAAATATATAGATATCTACGGGGAATAGTCTGTATATAAACGGACGCTGCCGTACGAAGAAGTCAAAAATGTAAAAACCCAAATGTTCCCATTGATCATTATGTGTACGTACTTTTGCACAAATTTGCCACTTCAATCACTGTAATCTAGAAGAACATTGACGTAAGCTAAAATTCAACAAATGAAAATATTATATTTAGTAATTTTTAATTATTTGAAGAATACGCATATATTAATTTTTCGGCCTCTTATCAACAATAATAATTTTTGTGATCTCAAGGCTATTTCTTTATTAGGAAATTATTGAAAAGACAACAATGGTAGAAATTGTAGCTATTTCGGAGACCACCGCATCCCTCATCAGACTTCTTCCGGAGATCGAAATCACGTTCTCCACGGTATTGATAGGTATGATAAGAGGGAGAGCACTCAGCTGACTCTTTCTACGCAAACAAATCAAAATCGCTCAGTAATCACGAACAACAAGCAACCGTAATTAAATTAAGCGTAAATATTCTGTCCTGGGCTGAACTTGCGTGAGAAAGTTAAATTTTATTCAGAAAATTTGACTTTGTAGTGGAATTTTTCGTTACACTAATCCTTTCTATTCCTTTGGTCTGCCTCTAGAGAAACATCGTATTGATTTTTACATGTTTTACATTTTTGTTGCTGCTAAAGTAGAATTTACAATATTGAAGCTTTTTTAAGTGCAACAAATAGTATTTATTACGGATGTTAAAGCGGTCAAAAAAAGAAGAGAAAGGAATGAAATGATAATAATAGTATAATGAATATTAATTGAATCAAATTTTTTTATTCTCTAGTCAATTATATACTTTCAATTCTATTGTGCTTGATAATGGTATTCATCAATTTAGTTTTTTCGAAATAGGAAACTGATTTAGGTGTTTTTCGATGAGTAATTGAAACTGTCATTTAAGTGACAAAAAATATAGAAAACTAAAAAAAACTTGATAAGTGAATAGTTATGTCTTAAAAAAAAACCGAAAAATAAATTTGACTAGTTATAATAATTTCATATTTAAATTCTTTACTTTCCTGCATTTTTTTACATTTGAAAATGTGCGGAATGAATGAAGTGATGCTTGTAAAACCACATACCACAACAATCATACAAAAAAAAAAAAATAAAAAATAATTAGTCAGTCCGCAGCTGTTTAGAATTGTATAGAATTCAAGTAAATGTGACACTTTCATGATTTCCCTCTAAAATCAATATTTTATTCCTTTTTTTAAGATGCAAGATTCAAAAACTATAAAGGCCGAATATGACCACTGTGCATTGCCATACATTTTCTAATAATAATGTTAACTTTTTATAACTGGCATGTTTCCAGATCTATGTGAATTTGCAATAGGTATACAAATTTAGGAGACCAAAGCAAAGGTTTTGCGAAAACATTTTAAAGGTTTACTGCAACAAAAGATTTGTAAAGTAGACTTTGTTGTTAGATATGCAATGAGGGGATAATTGTGTGAGAGAGAGTAATAGCTTGGAATGACAGTATTTTGTTGCATAATTGTTTAACGATAGAAAATTCTGAGAAACAATACGTTTGCAATAGGAGAAGTTTTTAAGATCTAAAGAGTTTTCGATAGCAACTTTTATTCGCTCATTAAAGAACTTAACCTCCCCAACGAAAGCTGACTCCGATATGAAAAAAAACCAATTATTTTCACACCTTCACAATTAAATCAATAAAACCAAAATACTCAGACAAAAAAATTCAAACAAATTATTATTAGCGTACAAAAAAAATTCAAACTGAAATACTGAAATAAAAACTAACAAATTATAAAAACGTCACTAAAATTCCATGAAAAAAATGTAAAGCCTAAGCACTGTTAGCGTGTCACAACAACAAACAATTCACAACAACTACTTAAACACATATGAAATTTACAATATAAAATATATGAAAATATATATGTAGTATATCTTGACTAAAGAATTCTCAAATGCTTTTGTTTTTGATAGCCACATTAATATAATTTCCAATCCTGTATTTTTCGTTTTTTAGACAGGTTGTAACCCTTTCGCTTCGATTTTTTTTTGATATATTATGCACAACTAAAATATTTTATTTATTTAACTTGTTTAGTAGGAATATATTAGAGCAAAATATCTCACAACTTTTTTTGTTTCGTGCTCATACTTCTTTATTTTAAACAGCCAAGGCACTCCATTTTCTCGAGATTATATCGTAAATAAAGTACGTTCTATAAGCTTTAATTTGAATGGACGTACCTTATTTACCTTTCAAATTTTTCATAGATGGTAACCCTATTTAAGAATATATTGTCGTTAAAGAATTTTCAAGAATATCTTTTGTTATTGCTCTGTTTAATTTAAACAAAAAGATATTTGTATTTTTACTATTTTACAAGGCGGTAAGTCTGTTCAAGAATATATCTAGGCTAAAGGATATTCGATAACCTTACTTAAATAAGTTATATTCATTTCAACTTTTTTAATTGGTGGCAACTTTGTAGTTTTTAACCAATTTTTCAATTTATTAAAACTCTGCGCTTCGTGTGTTTCGGGTTTTGAAATCGGCTTAGTATAATTGGAATCACCAAACGAAGATGGATAAAATGTATGTTAATATATTTGTCACAATAGTTAGATAATAATATTTAGTAAACATAAAGCTTGATAAATTGATTTCTCAACTTGGAAATGTACTGTTCTGAAATTAAAAAAAATAATAATGAATGTGGGTATTTCCACACCTAATAGAGAATATCTGTAATTTTTTTTGCAATAGGTATTATGCGTTATATAAATATGTTCAGATGTGGATTTACCATCAGAGCAACAGGGGCAGCTATCCAAGGAGCCTTTCTTTTCCTTTTTCCTTGGTTTCTTGCTCGTTTCTTGCCTGTAAGACTGGCCGCCCATCCTGCACGACTCTTCATTAAAACCAAACATTATTTCCACATCCATCATTTGTCACTTTTTGTTGTGCATTCAAATAATTGGCTTCACGCTTGACTAAAAAGTAAAAAAAAAAATAAAGTCTTTTTAAGTTTTTTGCATATCGTAAAGCAAATCATTGGAGCCAGATACTTTGAAACAACTCAAAACTACCGATATTACTAAAACTCAAATTACATCAATCTCTTTTTTATTAACTTCAACTTATTGTGTCCAAAGGGGGAGGGGGTCAATTCGGACAAAATGTTCAAGTATTTTATGGATCGTCGGTTGGTGGGATTAAGAAAGCGAAAATGTTCGTCAATTATCTTCCTAAAAATAACAAGATTTTTGCGATTGAAAAGTGTAGTGATTGGGCATTTGCCCAGGGCGGAAATTTTTCTGAATCTGGCCTTGAACATAAGCCCGGCGCATGTTAGTCTTAAAAACAAAAGGAGGAATTAAAAAAGTAAAATAGTAAAGTGGTTCTCCAATGGCTATTGAAAAGCAGAAAACGCATCTTCGGTATATATGGAGGAAAATGCAAAAGTTTTTTGATGGTGTAGAACACATTTAGCTGATAGCAGGAAATCTTCTAATTTTTTTGGCATTCTTTGAACCATGCAATTACAAGGCGCGGTGCACATTAGAGCGATACAATTGGCGATAAGATATCGTCCTCCAGATAATGTGGGAATGAAAGTAAGGGATAAATACAAATAACGTGCGCTGCTCCTTATAGTAGGTTGGCTATTTCTCACTCTTAGTTGGCTAAAATGCGTTTTCTACTAATTTTATATTTAAATTTAAATTTAATTATAATTTATTTTATAGCTAACTAAAGTACTAAAAAATCCGGCGCATTCAGCGAACAGTACAGTTGGCATTGCAAAATGAGTGCTTAATTGGATCAACGTTCGTTAGCTATTTGGAAAATTAACTGTTAATTCGAAAAGTTTTATTGCAAACTCCGCGTCCTTAACAGTGGTATCGTTTATTTGTACCCTTGTAAATAACGGGTAATTTTTATAGAGCCATCTGAAATTTTATACTAAAAAAACACTTAAATTTCAGAAAATGTATGAAACCTTTATTTGAATCGTGGATTATCAATTACAGGACAGGTTCCTCGGAATAGACCAAAATACCGCCAAAATTTTTAAGTTTCAAGAACATAACTAATATTACCTTAGTGGACTTAATTTACATTTTAAATAATAGGGTATCTAATCCTAGTTTATTAATAAAATTTAAAAGCTTCAACATTATTTTAAAATTTCACTTAATAAATTTAAATATATTTTACAATTACAAAATTTACATAACTCATACTGAACAAATTTTATTCGTCTTATTTGTGTAACCGCGGCTGCTGGCTGCTGTCGACTGCACCTCAAATGCTCCTAGGCGATCTAGGCGGTCAATTGACAAACCCCAAACGTGAATTGAACTATTCACGGAGCTCGCCTCTCACACCGTCTTATTGAAACCACAAGTAATGCAAGTCAAGCTCTTCCATTTTGGGGGGAAAAGGTTTGTTATCATCGCACTGCAGCGTTCGTCATTCACAGAAATGTTGCGATTCGCGTTGTCTTTGAAGAAATTGGCCTAATGATTCCACCCGCCTATAATTCACACCAAAAGGTGACTTTTGCTGAATGAATTGGTAGCTCTTGTAATGCTTTTGTTTACGTATCCATTCAAACAGAAATGAAATGGATCTTCGGCCAACTTTTCAAAAGCCCATTTACCAAAAATTTGGCGTTGTGGTAGGTCGTTCGGCTTCAATTCTTGCACCAGCTATATTTTAAATGCCTTCACACCTAAATTCTTTCGCAAAATTTTCCACGTAGTGGAGTAACAAATACCCAATTGCTGCGAACATCGCCAAATCGATAATTCACGGTCTTCACAAACACTGACCGACACAGCTGCAATATATTCCTCACTTCGCACACTATCTAAACGTGTTGGTGGTTTAATGTCCAATAATGTAAATTCGGTGGGAAATTTAGTCACAATAACCCGAATAGCCGCCTTAGTAGGTCGATTAAACTGATCATAAAATAATTTGCAAGCATTGTTCGTTTGTAAGTCGATTCATGGTTAAATTATAGACTTAACTGAAGATGTTTGATAGTGACACAATACATGACACGAGCGTGCGCTGTCAAAACCAGTATTTCCAAAAAGAAAATATCTAAAAATCACCAGTTATATCCAACTATAGGTATCAATGAAATTAAAAAACAATTACATATGTCATTAGCATCATTTCTTGCACACTTTTTTCGCTGCATATTTTTAAATAAATATATTTTTTTAAACTGTAATAGAAAGTATCAGTTAACATACAATATTTCTGCAAACTAAAAGCCAATTAAATTCGTTGTAATTATCAAGCAAGAGGCAAATGTGATGATAAAGATGGTGGGGTTGGAACTAGTAGCTCGAAATACCCACGGATTGGCTTGCCTTAAAAAGCCCCCTATTTTTTTTTCTAAAGCTTTTTATAATTTGCAATTAATGGCATTTTTAGTTTTCCCTACTCCAAAAATAATGAACAGACACTAACTTTTACTTTTTTTACTAACAAATTTATTTGAATGAAAAGTGAAGTCAAATACACTCTATATTTAAGTTAAGGGGTTTGCGTAATTTTTCATTGAATTATTTTTAAAACAAATTGCATGAACATTTTTTCACTCCCCCAGCGCATACTTTCATTGCCTTTCACTTTCTACTACATATCTTTGCGCATTTTTCTTCGCCGATATTTTTTTACGCATCATTTTTCACAGTCTTTTTGACATGCACCGACGGTATTTACTCGCACCACGTTTTTTATGGTTAAAGAAAAGTGCGGAAAATATACAAAGGTTTCAACAAATGTGCGCAAAATTCGTTTGCCGTTCACTACGATAATTTATATTGATTTTTTTTTACCTATTGTTTTGCTAAAAGCAGCTGTAATGTATGAAGCTACAATTTATAAATAAAAAGAAGTTGTATATGTATGTTTTTTTAATGAGTACATTCTAAGTATATGCAAATTTTTTATTAGCGAAACAATTTAAATTTTTTTTAAATGCGTTAAGTTTTCTTGTAAACAATTCTTGCTAAAATTCTCTCTAAATGTCTCTGAATGCTATTTGCTTCTTCGCTATACCAAAGTAAGATTCTATTTTCTCAAATACATCATTTTCAGTCAATTAATTTTCCTGCTATTAATAGAGGAGTGGTAAGTTCCAGTAAACTGAGCGTATACATATAAAGCTTTTTAATGGCTGATTAAATACATGGATGATTGATGCGATAGCATAGACGGTATCCCATTCTTAGCAACAGCAAGCAAACAAAAAAACACAAAAACAAAACACAAAGCCGCAGAGAGTAATCGATGTTTAATGAAAACATTGTTAAATTTCAAATAAACGAAAATCGACATTTTCTTCCTTTGAAGACTTTGGTTGGTTGCGTTCAAATGTGGGGGAAGAATAGGTGGTACAAATATTTTGCAAGTTAAATCTTTAAATTCAAGACAAATTCAATACACATAAGTGGATTTAAGTTAACTGCAACAAAGTAAGGTTAGCATAGAAATCTTAAACATAGAGCTGTGCAGTTATTAGGTGGGTGCTTTTTCTTTTTCATTGATCTTCTTTATTTTCACCTAAATGATGTCTTACAACTTTTTTTTTAGTTTTCCCATAACTCAAAATAATAGTAGAGTTTAGTATGAACAGTAATAGAAAATAGTAGCAGCATTAACAAAAAAAAGTAGTACCAAATAAAAAATAATAGGAGTAATTAGTAGTAGCATTAGTAAAAAGAGTAGTAGAAATTAGTAAAAATAGTATCAGAAATAAATAAAAACCTTAGTAGAAGTTAGTAAAAAAATTTTTAAGCAATTATTATTAGCACTAACAAGAATAGTAGTAGCAAATAATAAAAATAGTAGTAGAAATTAGTCAAAATAGTAGTAGAAATTAGTAAAAACAGTGGAAGAAATTAGTAGTAGCATTAAAAAATAGTACTAGAAGGTATTAAAAATAGTAGGAGTAATTAGTATTAGCATTAGTAAAAACGGTATTAGAAATTAGTAAAAAGGGTAGTAGAAGTTAGTAAAAAGAGTAGTAGAAATTAGTAAAAAATATAGCAGTAATTATTAGTAGCATTAACAAGAATAGTAGTAGAAGATAATAAAAATAGTACTAGAAATTTGTAAAAATAGTAGTAGAAATAAATAAAAATAGTAGTAGTAATAAGTAGTAGCATTAGTAAAAATAGTAGTAAAATTAGTGCAATTAGTATCAGTAGTTAGTACTACCATAAGTAAAAATAGTAGTAGAAATTAATAAAAATAATAGTAGAACATATTCAAAATAGTAGTAGTACTGTTTCGTTTTGAAAAAAACTCCAGTTTATACTTCGCTAAATTTAAAATTAGCTAGGCCCAACTGCTGATGACCATAGTAAATTTACAAAAATCAATAAAACGAAGTCAGTTTAAGGCACAGCGGACTAGCTACTGTGGAAATAATATGAACGAATATCCACTCTACATACCTACATATATTTATTACAATCCGATTGCGACTTGAAATTATCACCACTCAATTTGCATATTGACAACTGCTAATTCGATTTTCGTAAATATAAACACACGCACACACATACATTCATAGGGATTGAAATGCAATTGTGGCGCCCAACATTCAAATTTAATGCGCATTAAAGTCGCGGGTATCGAACCAGCTGGGCGTATACGTAACTTTTGTTGTACACAAATAAAATGAAATATAGCGAGCTTTACAGTGTTGGCTAATAGAGTAGGCTTAAAAGTCAGCATGGGTATTGCATAGATCTAGTTTTTTTTACATTTTATTTGAATCTTCATTTAAAATATTATATCATCGAACTACCTATTTTCATTTCCATATGAAATTGGCCGATAATTTAATGGTAATGAGCAATGCTAATAATGATGTATTCCTTAAAGTTAAATTAAAGCTGTTCTATCAAAACGTTTTTTAAGCCCGCTATGTTTATAAAAAGAATATAAAGGCAAGCATATAGCCACAGAAATGTTAGAGAAGAAAACGCTATTTGTGGTAGGAGGGCTGAAGTATGTCTCTACATTATGAATTTCAATTAACTTTTATTTTTATTATTTTTATATATTTACATGAGAAAGAAACAACTTTGTGTGGGCTTTTTTAATTGGTTCTAAAACTAACTAAATTTTTATGCCTCCTCGTTCCGTGTTGCAAGTGGGACGTCGAATAAAAAGTTATTTACTACTGCCTGAAGCGTTGAAGGGGGAATTTCCTCAATTACTGTTCAAATGAATTGCTTTCGAATTGGTTGGTTTTATTTTCCAAACCTCTTCTTTGCAATAAACCCACAAAAAAAAAAATGACACATTAAAGTCAAGAGACCCTGGGGCCAACGGAAAGTGGAGTTCCTTCCGACCAGCTTAGGTAATTTACGCTACAATTCTATCACTACAGGCCTGGCTATATGACAAGTTGCACCATCTAGCTGAAACCACAGAGGGTTAAAAGAAATTTTCTTTCGACTCAGTTCCGGAAAGAAAAATTCTTTCAACATCTTTTAGTGATGATCTACATTTATCGTAACAGTAACATCATTTTCTTCAAGGAAATGTGCCCCTTCAGTGCTTCTTGATGAGACAGCAAAGCACACTGTGACGCGAAATTGATTCAATTCTCTCTCACGTTGTATCTGTGGGTTAGGATCACTCCATACCATTCTGCTATTAATGCTGCTTTCGCGATCACTACCCGTATGAAAAGTTGAGACCGATTTCAAAAAAAAAAAAAAAACAATTAAACGAAAAAACTAGCGATAGAAAAGAAACCGATCCTTCACAAAAGCAAATTTGAAACGAAAAAACCTAGTGAATTTTGTCTTCGTAAATCTGAGAATAGAAGAAGAACATAATCGGCAAACCGATTAAAATGAATTCATATTATTTTTTATATTGAACTGAACAAACGTGGCTAATAAAAATTCATGCGATATACGGAAGATGATGGAATATACCCTTTGTAATATATATGGGCGAAGTACACTAAATTTCAAGTTTTTACTACTAATATTGCAAAGAGTACAGATTATTTTTTTGTAGTCCCACTAAAGTGTAGTAGGACTCAGATTTTCACGCTACAACTAAATTTAATGGTAATGAAAACTTTTTTCTCTAAAAATAAAGGTCGTTAATGGTAAATAATTAAATTTCGTTCACTTAATCCAACAAATATTGTGATAAAGTAAAAAAATTGATATTACATAATTTAAAAAGTAGTGGAATCAAGAGATTTTTCCCCAAACCAATTATGGTAAAGTCAGTAGTTCTTTTCAAGGAAAAAAATATTGTAGTAATAAATACATATACAGGGTGGCTGATGAATTTTGCTACATTAGGAAACTCAAATAATTTTTTTTTCAGTGTATGGAATTCATTTTTCTTTTATTCATGTTAAAGCTCATTCAATTTTATTAAATATAGCTTAATGAGTTTTAAAAATAATGGAATTTAAATGCCCCCCCAGCTCGTTGATGCATGTGCGGCATCTTACCAAAAAGTTGTTCATTACTGCTTGGAGAGTTGAGACAGGAATAGCCGCAATTGTTTCTCGAATGGATTGCCTTAGTTCATTCAAATTTGTTGGTTTTGCTTTGTAGACTTCCTGTTTGCAATAACCCCATAAGAAAAAGTCAGGTGCAGTAAGGTCAGGCGACCTGGGTGGCCAACGGAATGTGGAGTTTCTGGATATCAGCTTATTGGGAAATTTTCGTCGCAATTCTGTCATAACAGGTTGATCTATGTGAGGAGCTGCACCATCTTGCTGAAACCACACAGAGTTGAAAGTTATACTCATTCGGCGTAATTCTGTATAGAAAAACTCTCTCAACATGCTCAAGTAACGGTCTCCAGTAACCGTAACGGTGTGACCGTTTTCTTCGAAGAAGTAGGGCACGACAATGCAGCGTGATGAAACTGCACACCACACTGTGACACGAAGTGGATGCAATTCCGTCTCATGGGGTATCTGTGGGTTGGAAGCACTCCATATTCGACAATTTTGTTTGTTTATGTTGCCGTTTAAATCGAAATGGGCCTCGTCAGACATGAAAAGACAGTTCAACATGTTTTCATCCTCTTCCACCATTTGAAGCATCTTCTGGCAAAATTCCAAGCGAATCGGCAAGTCTGCAGCGTTCAGTTTGTTGGCCATTTGAATTTTATATGGGAATAAGTCCAAATCTTTGTGCATAATTGACTGCAATGACTGTCTGCTTATACCCATTTGAGCAGATAAGCATCTTGTCGAAACACGTGGATTGTTTTGTATGGCAGCAGCTACAGCAGCGATTGTTTCCTCCGTTCGAACTGAAGGGTTTCGATGGTAAGGTCTTCTGTTGACTGTCCCATGCTCGGAAAAATTGTTTACAAGTCTCATTATGGTCCATCTGCTCGGAGGATTGCCGCCAAACGTGCGCCTATACTCTCTTTGAACCGAAACTACGGACTCCAGTGCGTGATAGAGGCGGACAATCCAAATTCTTGTTTCAGTGTCCCAGTTATCCATTTTTGTTAAATGTAAGAGTCAATCTGCAAAATAAAATAAAAATTAACCAGGTTCATTAAATAGAAAAAAAGTTATTTAATTTTTTTTTGGTAGCGGCTTTCATCAGCCACCCTGTACATATATTTATTTACAGCTACTTACAAGAATAAGTATGAGGTTATGTTTTTTTAATGTTAACAAGATTTTTCATAAAATTTTTCTTTATTCATTTTTTTGTTAAATAAATGTGTATTCTATAACAAACCCATACGAATAAATACTTCAAACTTTGCACAACATTCACAAAAATCAATAAATTTCTAAAAATTATCATACAAATTTCCAATACTTTCCGAAAGTGCCACGTGGCTTAAAATTGCCGTTAAAATTTGTTTGTGTTTCGCGTCGCTGTTGCTGTTGCTTCCAAATAACATATGAATAAAAAATTTTAATATTTAAGAAATAAATTAAAAATCAACTATGATTGAAGCTGGATACTTGAAACTCTCCTGCATTTCACTGAAATTTACTTGGCTTAAAACTGTATGCCCGAAAAGTTTTTGAAAATTCTAATTAAAAATGTTTTGAATTTGGTAACTATTTAGTTTTAATTTTGAATTTTCGTAATTTTTGTATTAATTGTTTATATTATAGAATCAACTATATTTTTAAAAACCATTTAGTTTTAATTTTGAATTTTCGTAATTTTTAAAAACAATTTATGGAACAAAATTTCAATTTCAATATCCAAACAAAAATAAATGTATACATTGCTTTCCCTCATTGAAATCAGTTTTCCAGAATATCATGAAACTAATTCTTTCTGCCAGGAGAGTACGCTACCCTCGAATTAGAAAATAGGTTCTATACAGGAGCAGAGGACGGAATACGGGTGTAAAATTTAAGAAGCAGCTTCCGAATAATTTTGTAGCTCTCCAGGCAGTTGAAATAAGTATCACAATCGACTAGATAAGTTTTCAATTGCCTTCGAGTTCAATCTTAGTCAATCGTTCCAGGCACCTCTCCCATTAGAGGCAGCTTAAAATTTCGCATTTCTGGAATTAATTAAAATTAAAGGCTCTTAGCGAAGCCTCATGTAATCATAACAATTTCCAGTTGATATATATTTTTCATTACCTTGCAGCAATATTTTGGTTTCTTGGAAAAAATTACAACCAAAAATGGCAACCATTATTTCAATATTAAGTAAAAATAATGTTTAGGAAGATAGGGGAGGTATTAAACAATAGCTCCAGTGACTTGTCCTGCTGGTGGAAATTCTATCGCCAATAGAAATGATTTGAAGCATTGTATTTTTTTATTTTCTATACTTTTCAACAAACCTCCTACTAGAATGACAAACAGAAATTTAGAAATGAAAAAGTTATGAGCTACTGAAATTAAATATCGATTTTCGCTCATAATTTTTGTTGTCAATTGTAATGTAAAATTGAAAATTTCCCATATTTTTTTACCATTTTGGTCATGCACATACTTTCAATTAACGACCACGTGGAATTTCACGGTGATTGCTGAAACATTGCGCCTTTTAGCACTTCCTTCCACAAGATCGAAAAGTTTAGTTAGTTTTGAGAAAAAAAGGTTTAAGGTTAGATTAACATTTGATAATCTCAGAAACGAAGAAATACCGCATAACAAAACGGCAGATAACTTTTGAAGTTCTAGAGATTTTGATTTGAAATTTCAGGAGTACATTCTAAAAACACATAACTATCCGATAGTGTAAAAAATCAAATTTTTTTAACCAATAATGTAAAACACTAATATCGGGTCTTGCAATAGGAACGCTACAAAAGTTTTTTTAAATAAAACAAAAATGGTTTGGGATATGAATTAAATTCTTTATTCCTGTAAAAGAACATTCGATGCCATTATGTATGGAACTCGATTTTTTTTGCATGGGCACCACGGGCACGCTTGCAGAAGTCCAGACGCTGAACCCAATTTTTGACGCTTTTCAAGCATAAATCGGCAGATACTGCTGCAGTTTCACGTTCGATATTCGTACGAAGTTCATCAATCGTCGCTGGCTTGTTGGCATAGACCATTGACTTGACGAAGCCTCACAGGAAATAGTTTAATGACGTCAAATCGCACGACCGAGGCGGCCAATTTATTGGGCCATTTCGTGAGATAACACGTTCACCAAACTTGGGTTTCAATAAATCGATTGTGACATTCGTTGTGTGGCTTGTGGCGCCGTCCTGTTGGAACCACATATTGTCCAAGTCCATATCATCCAATTCGGGTCAAAAATATTCGGTTATCATTGAGCGGTAGTGATTCCCATTCACACTAACGTGCCGGTCTTGATCATCATGGAAGAAGTACGGCCCAATGACGCCGCCGGCCCATAAACCGCACCAAACCGTAATTTTTTCGTGATGCAATGTTGACTCATGGAGTGCGTGTGCATTGCTGTCTGTCCAATAACGGATATTTTGCTTATTGACGAAGCCATTCAGCCAGAAATGACGACGACCATAAATTGACTCCGAATTTCGGTAGTAAATTTTAATAATTTCGTCTCGTTGTTGGATCGTATATCTTTCTATGAAGAAATGGACCTTACTGAAGAGAAATGTCGGTATACTTTTGTGGCGTCCCTATTGCAAGACACTTTATTGGCTAGGTGGAATTTTTGTTGCTTCCACTGTTTTTAGCTGTGAAGCGGTAAGCCTGTTGCACTGTTACTACAAACAATAATGGTTGGGAGATCATTGATTTTTTGCGCTTAAAAAGGGGGTTTCTCCATAAAACCAACCAGCTTTACTATCGCTATTCTCATGTGGTGGTTAAGAGCGTAGTGTGCTCAAAAGCAAATGACTGCAATCCGCATTTGGCTCCACATACTTCACTTATTGGACATTTGTGAAGTGTGGGCGTACGCTATAGAATTTTGCCTCTTATAAAAATGAGTTTTTTTCTGCTTTAAATATGTTTTCGGTTTAGAAATTACAAATTGCTTTACGATTTATTGCTCTAAATTTTATTTCCGTAGCGCTATTTTTGTTTGTTTTTTAAATAGTTCAAAAACTTCTTTAATGCAAATTTTAATTGTGTTCAATATTTGTTGTCGATTTCATTTTCTGTAAGTAAATGCTGGCACATAACGCTGTAGATAAGTTAATGTGGCCCAAATAAATTGCAATCAATTTCACGTCAGTTTTACGTCAACTCTGTAGACAAAAAAGGAAAACAACAAGCGCACGCACGCTATCGAACAAACACATTTGCCTTTTATGGCTGGTTTATGGGACACAAACTCGAACGATTGGCAAATATTATTATTTGAGCTGCATATGTTATATGATACTTAAAAGTCATAATAGTACGCCGCATTAGGGGTTTAAGCTTTGTTCAAAAATACAAATTTTCACATCAGAATGGCTTGCTAGTAAATTGAACATGTGAAAAGTAACACCAAATCTAGCGTGAGGAAAATTATTATATTTTTCTTTCAAAAATAGGAAGTTCTGGAATTCAAAATTTGAAAGCTGAGGTCGAATTACGTGTTCAGTAAACGAAACGGCAATCGGATAACAATAATTTGCTTGACTGATCGTATGTTCAGTAATATTAGAATTACGATATACGGTTACTGCCGTATTGTATTTTAGCACAGGATGTACTAGATTCTATAATAAATGTAATAGAAATTCTGACAAGAAAATGTCATTTCACTGTTTGTACACAAAAAATTATAAAACATTTTAAGTAACATGGATGCCGAGATAGTTTCAGTTTTTTCCTATACACTTTCACACATCTTTTGTAGTATATATATATATTTTATATATTAATATATATGAAACATACATACATATATACATATATGCAATAATACTTGCTTTAAATATCCAATTAAATTTTTACTAATAATATCACAGCAACAAGTATGAATTTTTAGATTACGAATGGCGTTTTACATTCGTTTACAAAATTTTGACGTTTACGCATTCACTGAACTCATAATACCAAATTACGATATAAGCGATGCGTTCACTTTTCGTCTAATACCAAATATTCATTTTTACGTGACGAGTAGCTCGTTCACTGAAGGCTTAATTTGACCGCTAATTTACGCGCATTGAGCGCTAATGAGTTTACATTTTACATGTAAAAAGAGCTACCACTCAACGTTGATCAAACCAAGCCATATGTTTCTGACGCAAAAATACAGGAAAAATAAAGTACAATTTTGAAAAAAGTAAGCTTTTCAATGTTTGCAATTTTGTAGCAAAATCTTAAACAAAATTATTTTTCAAATTGATACGTCACTATTTTACAGCACTGTAGTAGTAGATTCATTCCTTCATATTTTAACAATAAATTGTGGGTATATGGATTTGCGTGGGTGTGTGTGTGTGTGCAATTGTCCAGCTGCCACTTCGCACTCGCTGGTTTTTTAATTGTATTTATTATTGTTATTTTGAAATGAGTTTGTGCTTGTGGCAGTGACCACAAAAACAAATACCAACACAAGCGTAGCTAAAATAAAATAGGAGTAAATGAAATACCAATTCCAGCACATAAGCGTTGAGCAGCACCAACCACATGCACTCAGCATACAATATTTATGTGGCGTGTCGTACAATAGCCAGGGTACGTGCATTAGGGGGGTTCGAATATTTTTAAAATTTATTTTATAGTGGCTACAAAGCATTTTTAGAGAAATCGAAAGCTCAGCTGCAAAGTTTCAGATGCAATTTCAAAGCCAGTAGAGAAGTGTTTTAAGCTAAGAACTCCAGACCAGTATTTTCAGGCGTTGCGGCTTACGTCGCGTATGCCTCAATAATTAGATTGGTGCTATCGTATGAAAACACCTCCATAACCTAAGTCCGAAAAGCCAAGAACGCTTAATGTAGCGAAATTTTTAACTTTGTTCATGTGTTACCGTTCAAGTGACAAACAGCTGTTTCGAACACAGTTCGGGTAGGCGTGAATATGTAAACGAAGCAATCGATAACTCTTCTAACGTTTTATGCAAATTTTGTCTACAATTTAGACAATAAAAAATTTACAGAATCTTAACATATTAATGTGCCTTTGAAGTAGATCTACAATACAATAAACTAATTAAAAATGTTTGAAATAAAAAGATTATTATTTTTCATCAGATTCACATATCTTTATCGATCAATTGCTTGGCGGAAACTTATTCTCTATCCTTTTGTGTATACTTTTGGTCTGTTCGATTAATGCACTGGAAGTGTAGAGCAGTGCAGAACAACATCGAACAAAGCTCAAAGCAGTTTAGTGCAAGAGCCATAACGAACGAAAAATATTGTAATTTAACTTTAAATTTCTTAAATGAATCAAATATTCCGTTCAGTCAGGAAAATTGCATAGTTTTGAAATTTCCTTCCTTTTGTTTAGTTTTTCTTGTGTATTCCCTCCCATCCAACTAGAAACGGCTGAACAATTTCGACAACTACAACGCTTGAAAATTCTGATATGGAATTTTAGTTTTAGTTCGGAGAAACTCATCTTTATAGAACCGCCACATAATTTTCTTCCACAAAAAGGGTCAATGTAAATTTTTAATGGAAATGCCATAGAAAAATTTTGAATGTCTGTACCTCGTGTAATACGGTTTGAGGAAAATTTTAAATTAATTAATTACACTATGCTCGAAATGGGAATTTATTTTTTTCCGAACATTCGTGGGTCACAAATGGTAATTCGCGTACTCTCTTTTTTGTTTATTCTTTAACCACTTATTCAACATTTATGTATAGTACAAATTCAATAAATATTCCATATATATATTTTAAATATATTTTTAAACTTATATTAACACTGTACACCAGTTATAATTTTAATAAAAAATATTACGATATAATCATTATTTTTTAATATAAATTTTTTCGTTTGAAAATAATCGTTATTCTTGTATGTTTATATTTTCGATCATATTTTATCGATATATTTAAATTTTTTTTACTTTTCGAACAAAAACGATCATCATTTTTGAATTTAATATTTTTATTTATTTATAGTTCATATTATAGTCATTGCTGACAAATTTGTTTGAAGTTCTTATGATCGAAAAACTGTGGATACGAGAATAACTACTACTTTTGATTGAAAAAAATAAAAATTAAAAAAATAATGAAGAAGCTTGATCGAAAAAATAAAAGTCCAAAAATAACGACTAGTTTTGATGGAAAAATGCAATGATTTGAAACCAAAAATATTCTCAATCAAACTAAGATCAGATTCGTATAGCAAATAGCATAGAGTGTAAATCGATGAATTTAAGATTTGTTTTGAACGAATTATTGCCAATGATTTTTTTATCCGAAAAAATCCAAAATAACGATTGTTGTCGCTATTGTGTTATTGTTCGAGGGTTTTTTCACTATGTCAATGTTTCCGACTTGTTGGAAACGCTCAGCCTGCTCATCCGATTTGGTCTGTTGCAATCGAAATTCTTCTCGTAGCCACCAATGGCGTTGAATATTTTGATCACCAGTTAAAGGAGTGTCCCACTGCACATTTTTTTTTGTGTGTCTTGTTTTAATTCGTCTCGAAAGCGCTATCACTCTAAGGTTCACCCAAATTTTTCATTTGAGGTTATTAAATAAGACAGCGTCCAAGATTTTATTTATATGACGTATGCGTTTATTTGCTAAAGCGACTATTAATCGGTAATTTGGTAAAACAACTCGACCTAGAAACCTATCGGCAAAACTATGAATTCAAACGCTTAAATTAAAACGTGTCTGACATCCAAATTCCATTAGAGAATGGAGATTTCCATCGACCAAAACATTCGAGCGAACCCTGCCTCGGCAGCAAAAAAGTTATCTGAGAGCATTGCTGAGAAACCAGCTGCAGAAATGCAAACGTGCTGGATGATAAAATTTATCTAAGTTATGTATTCATAGTATGTGGTATAGATAAACTAGCAGCTCGTGTAAAGATTTTGTAAGTAAGAGGCTCACTAATTTCTACCTCGGCTGCAATTCGTCGAGTACTCGTCCCCGGATTATACTCTATCCATGATAGAATCTCATAGTTTGTTCCAAGAGTAGATAGAGATCTTAACCTTGAATTTCTGGATAAAACTAGCACCAGCATTGCGCCATCTGTGGGAATTTTGCTAAATATATGTTGTGCAGGTATCTGGCGATTTGACCTTACATCAAATGCATGCCAATTAATTCTGCGTTGGAATAGACATCCATTTCAAGCGAAAACTTAATGAGTTTTAAATTATACATCAATTATAAGACATTTAAAACATTTATTGATAGTTGGTGCGTCTATTAGACATGATGGTTCGGAAGTATCTCTCTGTAAAAAGTAGAAAATTTTCTCTGAACTCAGCGCAAATAATTTCAAAAAAGATCAGCCAACTAAGCTAAGAATATTTAAGTAAGGGCCAATCCACATAATAGAGCCGATCATGATCCGCTTTCAGTCTTGCAAAATGTTATTATGCTCAAATCAGTCCGCTCGCAATTCAGTCCGATTGTACCTTCTTTACTTTCATCCAATTCAATCAGCAATTCACCTGAAATAGAAAACTAGTAATATTTTCCTATACAAAATTGCAATAATTTATTAAAATTACATTAAATTATATAAAGTTCAGTTACGAGCTTTTGTTATTTCTTCGACAAGTCAGAAAGATTTATACGCATTTGTCTTTTTCAAAAGTCCTAATTTTTATACTCATAAGCGCATACGAGGATTTTAAATATGAAGTATTTTCTATTAGTAAACATATATTTAATACAATTTTTCAAGTTCACATTAATCACTTTTTATGCCATTATTTCGGCATTTTTGCTTTTTTTTCTTCGGCCATTATTTCGACTGACGCTCTCGCACACATTGACTCTTATTTGAAAATATTTTACCAAGATCGAGAACGGACTGGGAGCGGAGGGTGATCGGCACTATGGTGTGGATCGGTGCTAAAAGGATTAAATTTCGTACCCATTTTTACTAAGACTTTGCTGCTTGATTTGGTTTTCTGCTTCTTCTTAGCACCCTGTATTTATATGAGTTTTGATCTTATCTAAATTGAATTGAAAAAGCAATTGAAAAAGCGTCTACATATGTATATCGTCCCAGCTTAATATGCCACCGGTTGGCGTAGACCAATTTGACCATTTGGCCAGTAGCCAAAGCTCTCAATCGTTCAACAAACCTGCTGATATTCACCACTAACACTTGCCACCATTAACGAGCCTTCCATTCTGCAAATACATTATGCCTTGTTTACTCTGCACATTGCACATTTTATTTGTTAGGTTTTTCAATTGCTGGCGCTGAAGTCTCGTCTACTAGCACAACCCTGTTGTTAGTTTATTGGAAGTTGTACTTCGAGTACACTTAAAGAAAATAAAGAAATAAAAACTTGATAATCGGTTGAATGCGAGGAAGATAAATAGTCCACGTTTTGCGATGGAAATCGAAATTTTGTGACTCTAACTGGTCATTTGGAAAATGTCAAATGCAATGTGGGTAATGTAAAAATCGAACTTTGTTTGAAAGGGTCTCCGCCGAAATGGGTGTGTTCGTACACTCCAAAAAATTTGCTGGATTTAAAAAAAGCTTCAAAAAAGGCAAAAATGGTGCTTCATAAATGTTTTTGGGGAAAACAGATTTATTTTTTTTAGATTTTAATTCATTTACTCAATCGGGAGAAATTATCACTATTTGAATAAAAAATTACATCAAAATTAGGAACATTTTCTTTGGGTTCTTCGCTTTTCAGCGTCTATCGCATAATTGATTAATTAAGGGGTTTGACTCCATTAATTTTTAAGCTATGCAAATTGTTGAATAAAATTTCAACTAAATCGAATCACATTTATCATATACGCCCACAAAATGAGTAGGCGTGTCAGAAAGCCAAAGAAAACTCAGGACCCTGTGCGACGTCTTGCAGTAAATTTTGCATTTCATCTTTGTATTTAATAGAAGTTGTATTAATTAGGTGTTTTTTTCTTTATTCTGAATACGTTTTTAATTTTTTTTTAGTTTTTGGTAGATTCAAAATCAATACTAAATTCAAAATCCATTATTTGATATTAAGTGATATTTCGCCACAAAACCTTTGAAATGCGCTTGATTTTACTAAAATATTGAAATTTTTTTGGCCACATTTCTTGAAAATGTTTTCACATCATAAACCTGTACTTTTGACAATAAGAGGATGCGGACCCATTTGAAAGATGGCTGATATTTCTCTAATATAATATATCGGTCCTGTATAGAATTTTCTTACCTCAAAGGATTATTATTGGTTGGCTTGTCTTTATCTTACTTTGGAAGGAATTATCTTGATTTTAGCCTTTAATAACTTTTAGATTGCTTCAAATTTTCGCTTCCCCAATATTTCTCAACAGTGTTGACATTATGATATTCTCCAGTGTTTTTATCTTTTGAAGAAATTTGTTTTGCCATTTAAAGATATAAATATCCCCATCTCTATACTCGGATTTAATAATAATAATAATAATTTGGCGCTTACTTCATTTATGTAGCTCGATGATTCGCCGAACTTCTCCTATAATTTTTAACGTCCGTCTTGTTGTTGTTGCAGAAATTGAGGAACCTACACCTCCTACTCCGAACGGCAGTTTGATTTTTGTGATACGTTTTTCATGGCAGAAATGCACTCGGAGGTTTGTCATGGCCTGCCGAGGGACGATCGCTATTAAAAAAAGTTTTTCTGTAGTTTTTGATGTTGCTTGTATCGGCCGGGGTTTATGGGCCTTTAGTTATAAGAATCTCCTAGAATGATGTCGGTACTCGTTAATATTTTATATTTATCGATTTGACTTTATGAAGCTCTTGCCCGCCTCCGAGGAGCTTGGTAGCCCGAAAAGGATATTTTTTGCAACTGTTAATTAAAACCTTCTTTCCTTTACTAATAAATTTGAGAACGGAGTAGTTAAAAAAAACAAAACAATACATTTCAGGCTTCCATATTAACTTCATCCTTGAGAAATGACTTTACTATTTTAGTAAAATTGATCGTTAAAGCAAACGGAAATAGTTTTTATTACACATATTAGTGCAAAAAAGTCTAGAGTACTTTTGGCAGCAGCCGTCCACTATTTTTCTTTGTTGTAATTTTTAAGCGATTTGATCGGGACTCGTAGCAAAAATTTTGAATAACGGATGGATAGTATGGAACAGTAGGTATGCTAGTAGTAAGGAGGGAATGTTGTGTATACATATGCAATTGGTTTATTAAACATTTTTCAGAAAAGTTGCTGCAAAATTTTAAGGAAATTAATGTGGAGAAATATTTTAATAAACGGAATTAATTTTAAATCAATTACATTTTGTGACAGTGAAGATAAACCGCGATCACCAAATTACACGCCGCTTTACATTTTTATAAAGTACAGAGTTTCTCAATGCAAAATGTTTATAGTATGAAGTGTATCATATCCCAATTTAATTTTCATAAGTTTTCGATACGCATTAATCAAACATATGGAGCATAAAGAATGTTTGTTATGCTCAAATTGAAGCAAAGCAGCAGAGTCAGTAACAGGACTTGAAATCTCTTGTGTATACATTTTTGTGAGAGATAGCTATAAACTAAATATAAAGCTATAGGTCTAATTAAGCAAGAAAGAAAAATGTGAACTCAGAATTTTGAATTGATTATCAAAATCTGGACTTAAAACCCAAAAACCAATTTTTGATAGTTTGAAACATAAATAACTTTATTTAACTCACTAATTTTTTACACCTCATGATGAGTTTTATGAGACGTTCGAAAGGCAATACTGCAATTGTAGTACGCATACCTTTCGGTAGTTATAAAGCTGCTTATGTGGAATATTTCAGCCAAACCTCAATGGCAATGAACTTTTACATTTCTTCTTTTCAAATATTTTTAGTTAAAATGTTATTCAAAATAAAAATAAAAAGTTTACCTACTCTTCAGATCTTTTCTATATGACTAGACATCCAATACGTGAGAGCCTTGAAAAGTACAATATATTAATTTTTTTATTTATTTTGTACAATTCTGTAATCTGTATTCTCTGAAATAATTATTTATGTGCCAATTTAGATGGCCTTGATAACATAAAGGTCTGTTGCATTCGTTGTTGTGTTGCTTGAAAGAAAAGTCGTAAATAAATTTTCTAGAAAATGTATTGTTATGTAAAAAAAAATATCGACTATTTAAACTTAATCGATTTTTAGCCTAATCTGATCGGCTTGAAATGCTATATTTAGCGGCTCCGAAAAGTACCAATATTTTTTATTAACGGCCCTCTTAATGAATAAGCGTCTTATATTTTTTTATATTTGAATCTATATCTCTTCCAAACCACACCTTTTAGTTTCCATGCTGCTAAAATAATCTAAAAAAAAAAAACATCTTATTTCCATTAAAGACCGCAAATCGCTTACTAATCTTTTGAGTGAAGTTGAACGCTAAATCTCTGGAGTTAATGGAATTTTAAGCTCCATAATATCTTCATTTTTCACAGTGCGTTTCACAAATAAAACCAGGCGCAGTTTGTTCATTTTTTCGCATAGTACCTAAATCACATAATTGGATTTACTACTACATACATATATATTTGTGTGATTATTTGCGAGGATGTTAAGCCGAAATGTCAGCAGGCTCATTTTTGCTTATTTATTGTGTTGTTTATCTATTTACACATGTAATGTCAATATAAACATACTTATAGTTTATTTAGTTTTGCACTCGTATTTTTGCTATTCATTCGATACTGTTCGATACGACGCACCTAATATATAAGTACCAACCAAAATAAACACGGATAAACCAACGTTTGTATTTTTTTTTTGTAGTTTTAGTTCGAGATAGGAATAAATGAAAATCAAAAAAACTACAAAATATTATTATAAAATATGGGTTCGTATGGGTTGATAGGATTTTTAAACTTAACATTATAACCGCATTGAGTTCCTTTCGCGTGTACTGTACTTAAGATTTTGCAAAACGTCATTATGACAAGAGTTGAGCGTTACGACCGGTAAGGAAATTACTGCTCTCGAAAATATTACTGAAAATGGCAATTCGGGTAGTGGATTGCGCTGCTGAGTTGGCAATTTTCTGAATATGTCAATGAAAAAATTAAAAATCTATTTTTGGCATTTATCTCCTTAAGTTTAGTACGCTGTAAAAAACAACTATGGAAATTTTATTGAGAATCAACTGAGGAATGCTTGGTGAAGTCTGGAAAGCAAAAAGTAGTATGAAGAAGATGTGATGATCTATTTCGGAGATATCAGCTAGCTGCTATCACTTCAACTACTTTGAAAATCGTTCTTTTCTCATATTATTTCCAAATAAAAACTTACCTTCAACTCAATAAAATTACACTAGTTTTTAAAATATAAAGCCTAATATAATATAGTAACAGCGTTCGGGTTGTAAAGTCAATATTTAATATTAACTTTTTTTTTTGTTAGAGTTTATTAAACCAGAAATAAACTGAAGAAATGTAATTATTTTATTTTGACACTTTACTTTTTCACCCGCTGCTCCTTTCGGTCTTCGCTTGAACGTTATGCTTTCGAATACAACACCGAAAATTTATTTAATAAAAAGGCAAATCGGGTTAACTTATTTACTATATACTACAGGGTTCAGAAAGAAAAGAGAAATAGATTTCCGTCAGTCCGTTCGTGGATCGGAAAACTCGAGTAACTATTGAGATCTCTCAACGCGCATTGCCTTCAAGCCAAGGTAGGTTGGTGTCGAAAATGTGCGAAGTGGGGCAATAACGGGTAAGGGGTTTTTGGAAAATCGAAAAAATGCAATACTTCTGTAACTATAAAACTTAAGTTTGATATACAGGACGGGTAATACTCCAAATCAAACTTTGCAATAGACGAGACAATTAAATATAATTAATATTTTCAAACCAATGGCAACTCTCTTGAAATACATTTTTGAAATTAAGTTTACTATAACATTTTTAAAAATAAAAATTATTACAAAATAAAGATTTTTTTTAAAGTAGTATTTCAGTTTACTTGCTAATGAATAAATAATAAAATTTAACTAACTCTTTAGAAAAGGTGGCAACACTATTTAATAGAAAAATAATTCCAAAATAAAGATTTTTTTAAGTAGTAGTTCAGTTTACTTGCCAATGAATAAATAATAAAATTTAATGAACTCTTTAGAAAAGGTGGCAACCCATTTAAAAAAAAAAATAATTCCAAAATAAAGTTTTTTTTAAATAGTATTTCAGTTTACTTGCCAATGAATAAATAATAAAATTTAATTAACTCTTGAAAATGTGGCAATACTATTTAAAAATAAAAATAATTCCAAAATAAAGTTTTTTTTTTAAATAGTATTTCAGTTTACTTGCCAATGAATAAATAATAAAATTTAATTAACTCTTTAGAAAAGGTGGCAACCCTATTTAAAAATAAAAATAATTCCAAAATAATTTTTTTTTTAATTGTATTTCAATTTACTTGTCAATGAATAAATAATAAAATTTAATTAACTCTTGAAAATGTGGCAATACTATTTAAATATGTTTTCGTGACACCCTTATTTTGAAATATCTGTATGAATATAGGTATATTAATTTCACGTAATTAATATTTCTAAACAGGTGGCAACCCAATTTACAAGCAATTTTATAATTAAGACGTTCTTTTTTGAATTTCGTTTGAATCCCAAGCCGCAATACTTCATTTAACAAAGTAATTTCCATTAATTTACTTTTTTAAGCAGGAACTACGTTCTCAGAAAACAAAGCTTTCTATTGAATTTTAAAGAGGTGGGCGCCTTCTACAAACATATTTTTGAAATGAAGCTGTTTCTACCCATTTAGTTTGACACCCTTTGTTTTAAATTCCATTTAACTTACTTTGTCTTCAGGTAAATGGCAACCGTCTTTCATAACATTTTGGAAACTAAACTTTATTACTATCATTCGTTGAAACCCATATTGCAGTAGTCGATTTCGTGCATTAATTTATTTGATTGGAGCCTTTTAAAGAGGTATTAACTATTTTCAAATAGGTGGCAGTTCTTTAGAATAGCCTATATGACAACTCATATTTTGAACTATTTACATTACATCTTATATGCAAGTACTTATCCAAATCTGTGCGGTTGTCACACATCAATATATCGTTTGTTTTATTTATTCAATTTAATTGGGTGATTCTAAAGGTGTCCTAATGTGTCATAAGTCATAAAGTCATACAATTTACAAAATACGAAATTGATTAGTTTTAGTTAATTGTTTCAATGCAATCCAAACACTTATCTTTTGAAATATATCAATATATATATATAAATATATCAACGATATTAATCTAAGCAGCAAAATTTAAACCAAATAAAAATATATTATTATATAATACCAATATGTTAAGTGCGGATTATAAGAACAGCATTTGTATATGTAAAAAAAAAAGAAAACAAAATGAACGTATGAAAGTATGTAAAAATAAGTCTAAGATAGTTACAAAAGAAAGAATTGTAAACATTTAATCACACCGTAGGCCCTGGTAGCTAGTGTGTATTTTTACTTAAGTTAGTTTAATATTTCATATTATTCTAATAAATAATAATAATAATAATCTTTTGAAATCTAAAATTTTATAACTATAATTTATGACACATTATGACATCTTGTAAATCACCCATATATAAATTTCTTAACAAGCAAGTTAAAAAAAAGTAAAAAAAAAATATCGCATGTGTTTCTCCAGGCTGTAAGTTATTAATGTGACACATATTTTCCAAATTTATTTGACTATTCCGGCGTGAAATGGTAACATATATACTCACACACTCACTGACAACTTTCACATATAATTATAAGAGAGGTCTTCATGGGGGTTTCGTTACTCTACCCGTTTGTTGGTTGGTAGTTCGATAAAAGTGTTTTTCTGTGAGCGCCCAGTTCAGTTATTTATTCGTAAATGAGCAAATTACGACCATATATGTTTACATGTGTACATACTATATAAGAGTTGTTTTTTCAGACATGTGGTTTTCAAGAAAAACTAAAACGCATATAATTTTTTTGCTATGTCCAAGAATATACCGAACCACCGTATATTGGACGCAGCACTCGATTCGTCGCCCGAACCAAACCATTACTTTGGTAATAAATTTAGACACTTTGTAAGCGTTGTTCCGAAGTAAGTCTGTTCATTGAAAAATGGCAAATCAAACAGAGTATAAATCCAGACCAGCTCCGAAAAAAGTATTGTCTCATTAAAAACCACACGTCTTAAAAAAAAACCCCTTTACTAATTACTATTTTTATTGTTACTAATTCCTACTATTATTTGTACTAATTTCTACCACTATTACACTCATGCTAAACCGGGCACTGATAAATTTGTGTTCATTTGCCAAATTCATAAAACAACTCAGCTTAAATGATATTCAAGGATTAACAAGCGCTTCAGAAAAATCTACTAATTATTTCAATATCATTTTCAACCACATCAAAACAAATTATACTAAACATTTTAACAACTTTGTCTGTGGATACTTTGCACGTTTTTACACTTCTTTTTTTTTGGGAGGAAAAATCGATTTTAATTAAATTAACTTCAATCGACCCAATTAAACAAATAATTGAATTAGCAAATAGCTAAGAGCACGTTTTACTGCTTGGGTTGCATGAGATCGAGCGGAAGATACTAGCTTTCTTATGTTCATATACACATGCGCACACACATAAATACATACACCGAATGATAGTTTCAATATGTAGGTATTGCTTTCCGACCCACGCCAGTATTGGTAATCCCGTTTGATTTTGCACCAAAATCCTGTGATTTTATTGTTAAGAATCCCGGGATAGATATTTTTCTTAAACAACATAGAAGTAATAATTTGAAATAAAAAAGTGTTAGGAGTAAAAACTTTACTTTCTAGAAAGTATATTTTAAATAAAATATTTAATAATGGGGAAGTAATTACTTGAGGATAAAAATTTTCCAACTGCACCTCTGATTTTAGGCTAGTTGAAATTTTCATATGAATATGTTGAAGTGATTCTGAGGATTTTTTTTTTTTTAAATCTTTTATTTGAAATTTTTTATAGGTAGTTATATTTGCACGCAATAGATGTTCAAAATTAATTTTCACTTTAAGTATTTGGCTAAAATTTATGACATACAAAATTTTACCTATCGTGCTTGGTACAAACATTTTTTTCAATTAATTAGTAAAAGGACAGTATACGTCCTGCAATTAGTTACACACCTCTAGTAAAAGTAAGCAAAGAATTCGGTGAAAAGAAGAATAATAGTAGCTTTATACCTTGCAGTGGGAAACGCTTTTTAATTTTGCTAAAGCGTAAGAATATGACTTACAAAATGAGATTTTATAAATAAATGGACAAAATACTAAAAACAGTGACGTTTCTCAACTAATTTGTAAAAAAATAACTATTACAATCGATAAAACGAAATAAAAAATATTTAAAATAAAAATAGTAAATTTTTTTTCAGAAACATTTTCTTCAATAAATGTAGTTTTCCAAAATATGAACTTAATTAAAACAATCACAGATCATATATATTCATTACTACTTAATTATTATAAAAAAAAATATTTAATAAAAAAATCGTTTCTATATTATATAAATATTTTTTCTAAAGCACAAACATTCCTACTCTTCCAAAAAATATCTCCAAGTTTCGCCAAGTACTTTAAAAAAAAAAAAATTTTTTTTTAAAATTACATACTTATAAAAGTTTACAAAATTAAAATTATTAAAGTAAAGATTTACTTCGACATCGATAAACCTCATGAATTTGCACTCCAAAAACTCCAACTTGACTGAAAACCAAAATCCTGTTCACAAATTCCCATCATAGAATAAAAGAAAAATTTCGAATTTTAATTTCCAGTTTTAATACTTTCAATCAAAAGATATTTTTTAAAAAGGTAGGTGAACTTTATCATAAATCATAACATCTACGAAGTTGGATTATTATGTGCATAGTTTTTAGTTATGAAAATCTATATTTAAGTTTCTAAACATGAAAAGTGAATTGTAGGGTAGTTGATTTTAATGGTAAGTTTCTTTATTTAAAATTATCAGAACTAATAACGCCAACCCCTAAGCGAAATGTGCAAGATCTGCAAGCCGACAGGATTTTAATTACTACACAAGACACCTTGATGTGCCTGGTTGCCATGGCAATTCTGCTACACAACTGTTCTACAATAGTGCTGGTTGCCATGGCAATTCTGCTCTGCAACTGCTCTACAATAGGCCCGTTTTTGTGAACCCGACTAGCAAAAGAACGCTCCAACTCAAATAAAACTTCCTTTTCATATGTATTACAAGGCCTGTTTTTTATTAAACGATAATAATAATTTTGTGAGCTCAAGGCTTGGCCGTTTAAAACTTCCTTTAGTTCAAAAGCAACCCTGTTAATATTTTTCATAAAACATGTGGCTTGATAAGTGCTATTTAAGAACGTAAAACAGTTGTAACGCTAATATTTTCTTGATATAGTTATAAATTTACAAATACTATATAAAGAAAACGGATTAGGTGTTAAATTGAAATTTCCCAAATATTTTCTTAGGGCGCATTCACAATAGCGCAATTTTTTCACTTTCGAACACTATATCTGAGGTCTAATATCATTTTACCGAGTTAGCTCAACCAGCATATTTTGCCGAGTTTGTGTTATTGCTTTACATTTAATCTGTTATCCTACCTAGGGTTCTTTCGCAAGCCGGTTACAAAGAAACGGGCCTAATATCAACTTACTAGCGAAAAAGAAACAAGCAGACGCTATATTGCCATATTAGAAGAGAATCAAGGGTATTGCCATATTCTGCATTGACAGATAAGTAAGCATGGGCCCGTTTTATTGCATCCGATTTTTAAAAGAACGCTCCAACTTGGATAAAACTTCTTCTAGTAGCAAAAGTAATCCTGTTGGGATCTTTCATGAAAATATGCTGGATCTAGTGCTATTTAATAACGAAAATTAGTTGTGATGCCAAATTTCCTGTGGATTTAGTTGCACATATTTTAAAATGCTATGCAAATAAAAACCAATTTGGTCTTAAACTGAAATTTCTCAGTTATATTCTTCCGGCTCGTTCATAATAGCGCAGTTCTTTTACATCCATTTTGTTATCCTACTTAGTGTTCTTTTGTAACTACGTTACAAAGAAACTGGCCCAAAAATAAATTATGAACTAATTTTTGCTTAAAAAGTTGTTTGTTTGTACTTTTGCTAACAAAAAACCACTGAGTTTAACTTGATTTAAGCTCTCGGGATTATCCCACATTTTTCTCGAAGTCTCGGGATTGGCAATTGCTTGCAATATAAAGGTCGCTAGTCAGCTTGTGTATTTCCTTTCCAGCTACTTCGAGTTTAGCACTACTAGAAACTAAAATATGAACATAGGAAAATATAAGGTTAGCAAGCTAACCCAGACAAGCTCAGTGGCGCAGAATACATATGTATATAAATATTCATGTACACCTCCTTTTATGTAAAACAAATCACTTACCTACGTCCGTCTATGCAAATGTACACTCGCGTTCATATAATTAAGTCACTCATATACAACTCACTCATTACAACTGAAAAATAATTGTTTGTTTTTAGCAGCAAGGAAACAATGCCTACTAGCATGCTGTACACTTTCCAAGGAAATTACCGTAATGGCTTTGTTGTTTATAGGAACCCTTTGGCAAACACTAAACCCGTGATCTCATTGAAAAATCATACTTCATACCAAAAATAGGTCAGAAAGTGTCTCGACAATTGTGTCTAGTGCATGGTCGCTAATATAAAATTAGAGAAACAGGAAAGAAGGCTTCGCTACTCTGATTCCCAAAGACGATAATCCATTATGCAGTTACCAACTTGAGTACTTAGTACCTTTGGTAGCCGCAGCAAATCCGTATAATCATATTTAGTCCATCATATATTTCTTCTCTAGCTTTCGGTGGTTCTATTCGACGAAGGATACAGGCGTCTTAGCGGTAATAAATAGATTGATATAAATTTAAATTAATATCTTAAAGTTTCACTTTAGAGTAGCAGGACATATTTGCAAGCATAAAAAAAATATTTCATTAATAAACTTCCTAAAGATTTCCTTAAGATGAGTAGTGGGAACAATATCGATTTCTAAATTCTGCTTTTTTCCATAAGAAAGGAATGTTTGCAAATCCAAATGGAAACTTTTCATATTTTTCATGGTGGATATTATTTTTAAAATTTGTATTTAATTTTATAACACAACTTTAGCATTTAGTGTAATAATATTTATAAAATATTATTTATTTCTTCTGTGTCTCTGTTTGGAACTGATTTAATAAAATTTCTTTCCTGGATAGTAGAGGGTGCTTTTTTAGGCCTGTAGTTTTCGAAGTGTAGTGTAGTGTAGTTTTCTGAGTTGAACTTTTTGAATCAATTAACAAATTTATACTCAGTTTGGTTTGCCCATTTATAATGAGCAGACTTACTCTGGAACAAATTTTGCACATCGTGCAAATTTATTACCAAAATAATGGCTCGGTTCGCGCGACGCAACGCGATGAAGCTCATATTTGGTTGAATGGATACGTTAATAAACAACATTACAAAAAGCCACTGTTTGGTGTGCTCTATGGGCAGAGGGAATCATCAGTTAATATTTCTTCAAAATTCAAGCCGGCCATAGTGTTACAGTCAGTGGGGAACGTTATAGAGCCAATTAATGAAAAATAACGTTTTTGTGCCTAAATCGGAGGGTGTTGATGTGGACGACCTTTGGTTCCAACTATACGGCTCTACATGCCATACATACCAACGAAACAATAAATTTATTAAAGGAAATTTTTCGTGAGCGTATTATCTAGCGTCGTGGACCTGTGTCGTGGCCCCCAAGATCGTGCGATTTAACGACGCTGGCCTATTTTTTATGGGGTTATGTGAGTTCGCTTGTCTACGCAGATATGTCCGAGACGATTGACACCTTGAAAGGGAATATTCAGCGCGTTATTGTTCCAATTGTTGCAAAAAGTGATCGCAAATTGGCACTCTCGGCGGGAGTTTATTCCACCAGCCGCGGTGGCCACTTGCCCGAAATCATAATGGGAGTCCCTTACCTTTATAATAAGGCAAAATTTTTGGCCATAACATTAAATAATATGCGTTTTATTTTTTCATGAAAACGACATGCCAAATAACCAAATGGCATCTTATACATTTTTATAGATTACAAGGGCACTCTGATTTAATTATCTATCCTTTAAAATACTATCGTAAGGCAATTTATTGACCTACTACTATAAATTGAGGCATTTATTTTAATGATGTTGTTATATTTGCCATTTTAAAATATGCTGAAATCTGGGTGGAGTGAACTAGTTAGTAAAATCCTAATTCATAAAACCCAAATAGTTTACTTTATTCAGATTGAGTTTGTTTTTGTTAAATTCATATGAGTTAATTTTTTTGAATAAAATTTGTTTTGGCGGTTTATTTTCTGCGTTCAGTGAGCGGTTTTTGTACTGCTTTGTCTCAAAGATTCTGAAATGCAGTCTCGAGACACTTTGGAAAATCGATAGTACGAGTATTTACTTCAGCCCATTTGTCAAAAAGTTCAATAGCCTTAGAAACTGTCATTACAATTTCGACTGTCTGATTTTTTACGTCAGCGATATCGTCTGGTGATTCGCTCGTTGGTGTTTCGTGCATTTCGAAATCATCTTCATTACAAATTGTGTCATTAACCTCAGCAGAATTCCATTTTTCCATGCCGTCGGCGGAATAGGTTAAATTACAAAATTAAAAAAAAAATTCTCTGCACGTGCACTTAAATTTTAATTCTTCTATAAACTTACAACTGCAAAAAAGAAATTGAAACACTGTTTGTATCTTATGAATATTTTCATATCTTTCTTGATGCAATTTTTGCCGGAGTAAGGATAAAGGATTTTTCATCGTCATCATTGAATTTTAAGCAATCAGTACTTTTCCAACATTTTTCTATAGATGTTTCCTGATGTTTTCTGCAGTACAATTTTGTTACGGGAATAGCTTTTATTGGAAATCTGCGACATATTTTTTTAGCGCTGACGCACAAACCAATTATGCAACGCCTTTTCCATACGAGGGTATTCGCCTCTTTTTAGTGTTCTTCTTTTCAAATGACCAAAGTTTTGGTTGGCAGCGACTTTTAAAATTGCTTTCTTCTTTTTACCAATGCCGGCTATTTTCGACTTTGCATCACCCACTACTTCGCCAAAGCGGTGAAATTAACACCTCTTCCGATTTTTGCTACAATATTGCATTTCTCTTAAGCACTTATGCCTTTTTGAATATATGTATTTCCGATTAAATAGTGCTCATTAAAAGTGATAAACTCAAAACGATTAGACCTCCGAGGGCAGTTAGCTCCCACTTTTATTAGACTAATGGGAAAAGCATACACCTATATATACACCTTATTTTCCAATTCGGAGATTACCTATTTTTTTTAGGTACTGAATTTTGCATTAGGTTAGGTTAGGCAAGTCCACGGATGTACACGTAGGCGGACAAAGCCCGTTATAATACCGTTGGCGAACCATCGAGTGCGCCTTACGTAGCACAGAAGATCGGGAATGCTTGCCGAGCTTAGGTCGGCCAAACAGTTTAGAGAATACCCATTTATGAATTGCCTTCGAGTCTTGGTCGCGGCAGGACAGTGGGAGAGATTGTGTTCGATGCTCTCCACCTCCTCTTCAACCCAGAAACTTCGGCAGAAATCGTTAGTTACGCATCCCAATTTCTTCCCGTGTGTACCCATAAGGCAGTGTACGGTTATTACCCCGACCATTACTCTGATAGAATGTCAGCCAAGGCAAATCAGCGCGTTGGATCGCTTACGTCAACTATTAGCCAAACTTGTCTGGTAATCCGACAGGTGGGTTCCATGACCTACCTGATATTCACTTTCTATTCATTTATCATAGGTAATTCCATCACTTTCCCTACCAACTCGTCGGCCGCGCTATTGCCAGTGATGTTACTGTGCCTAGGAACCCACGTCACAGCCACGGAAAGCTTAGGCGCGAGCAGGGGTCGAATTATGTGTTCAGTGAACCCCAATCGGATAACAATAATTTACGTGACTCATCGACTCATCATCTACGATAATATTGGAATTGCGAGATACATTTACTGCATTACCGTATTTTGTCACAGGGTGCACTAGATTCTAAATTAATGGTTATAGAAATTCTGGCAAGAAAATGTCTCTTCAATATTTGTACACAAAAATTTATAAAACATTTTAAGTAACATGGATACTGGGATATTATTTTATTTGGAAAGCCTTAAAGCACTTGCCTTGCCCTGCATATTTTTTACCTAATGAGAATGCTCTTTCATGAAATCGCCTATGATGCTCAAGTTTCTTGAACTGTATTAGGATATGAAAACGATTTTTTTTTTGAAAAATATGTATTTTTTTATTTATTCCGTCATTTTTAACTTACATGTTTTCTCTTTGATTTCTGTCTCTGTTTAGTTTCGTTTGTCTGTAAATAAAAGTTTTCATTTACATTTTCACACATAATTTATAGGTATATATACATATATATATATATATATACGCAATAATATTTACTTTAAATATTCAATTAAATTTTTACTAATAATATCACAGCAACAAGTAGAAATTTTTGGAATACGAATGGCGTTTTACAATCATTAAAAAAATGTTGACGTTTGCGCTAATAGAATTACGTTCACTGAACTCATAATACCAAATTGTGATATAAGGGATACATTCGATTTTCGTGTAATACAAAATATTCACGTTACGTTACGAGTAGAACACGTTCGCTTTAAGACGTATTCACCCTATAGAGACTCAGAAGTCAATATATATGTAAAAATGTTCATGTTCACACTACCGGGTTATTCGGATCATCGGGGGTTCACTCCAGCCAGACCACACTGTAACAAACAATAAATGAATTTCAAATATTTTACATGCCACAGAAGGTAAAAAACTCTTTCAGCTGCATATCTCTAAAGCTAAATCTTGTTCGACTAACTTAATTTAATGACCAGGAGTGTATGTTACGTATATATTTAAATATAATCACTCAATCTCGTCGTCTGCTATGGCTAAGGAGCTAGAAGCATTAGAAATATGTAGAGATAATGCACGTACGAGATTACATACCTACATACATACATACATAAGTACTTATATTTGTACTTGTTTATAAAAATCCGTATTTAGCTCCTTCAAAGGCAAAAGACCTCATGACATCATAAAACAGCGCAAAATGTCATTGCTGTATGTAAATGCAAAGAGTATGATTGTATATGTATGTGCACAAGTGCAGATATTTAACTTTGTACGTATGTATGTATATATGTAAATCCACTATTTATATTAAGTTTAGTTTAAGTGGACATTTTTGCACATAATGAAAATGATTCAATTACAAATTCAGTTAAGGATAAAACTAGGAGAAAATATAAAATAAATATTTGTCAGTAATACTATTAATAATATATTATGTTTATATTTTAATCGTCGATATATTTTTGGATATGGGAATAAATTCATTGACGGGTACTAGTAGTGCTTGGGTTTTCCTTTGTGATCGCGAACACATGGGCGTCTTATATAAAGGCCAAATACTCTCAAATATTATATTTATTTATTGATTACAATCAAGGCACATTCATATAAGGTATTAGCAGTAGTACAAAAACAATAATATACATATATTTTGTTTATTCAAAAGTTTATATCGCAGGCCAATGAGAACAATCAAAATAAATATACGAATTTATATTTCACACTTTAAGCCATAAGATGAAGGAAATAATCAAATCAGCTGTTTTAGTAACACCATCTTATATGAATTCGCCTTGATGGCAATGTTTTAGTAGGACCGTCTCTTGATATACAAACTTTGAGAAAATGTTTTTGTTTTTCATTTGTCTCAATTTACCTTAAAAATCGGATTGTTTCTTAAATATGAAAGGACATAAACTTGCCGGTTGCCAACGAACGAAACGAAAATAACGAGTAGGGATCAGGGTTATATAAAAAAATTATGAATAGATTGAAATGAACAAACTTTAAGTATGTAATTGTGCAAAAGTGTGTAGCATCTTAACGTTCATTGAAAAAAATGATTGCCTTTTCGTTAACTCCACTGAAAAATTGAGGTCAGCTGCTTTAGAGTCAACAACATAAATTTAAGCGGTTGAAAGATATAGCCAATAAAATTAACGAAATTCAAACTGTACCACATCCGCAAAATTCGCTTCTAAAGAAATAATTTTCTTTGAATGTCGTTTTCTAGGCGCATAAACAAATTAAGATTTTAAATAATTTCAAATATGTTTTATATTTCGTACGGATCAATTTCGCATGTTACAGGTAAATTGTATTACCGAAAGTTGTATTCACTTGTAGTACGCAATTCTGTCGCAAATGGTAACGCTGTCCACAGTTGGTATTATAAAACTGCCAAATGTTGTCTACTTTAAGGGGCACTGTTGCCACTTTAATGTACAATTCAGGCAAAATCAACTGTAAACAGGATTTAACTTATTAATTTTTAATAAAAATAAACTATAATGCACACTAAATCTCTACAATGGGCACAAATGACATTTTTTGCATTTTGAGGTTAGGGTATCTCAAAACTCTGAAGTGATAGGGCAATTGTGCGGCCAGATTTGTATTCAGCGTATTAAGAACCTTCGCGAAATAATAGGCAGGATTCTGTATAAGAAGATTGGTCTCATTTTATTGGCTTGTGTTATTGTTACTAAATTGTAATTGGGGAATGGAAAATCGGGCTCATTAAATAAAATCAGGAATCATAACCTATAACTTTAACTTAAATATAACTTTTATTAAAAAAATTACTTTTTAATCGTTATTTGTTGAGTTTTTTTTTGCTTTGAAAATAAAAATTAGTTTTGTTTTTCACACAGGAGGTTTTCACCCCTCAAATTAAGTTTTATTTTCTGAACGATAAATAAAGATCTTCACTCTAATACTTGGACCTGACTAACACCTAGAATCATATAGATATACCATATCAGCAGAGAATTTATTAGAGAAACAAATGAGCGAAAATAATCAGCTCCATCACCCATTTTCTTGGGAACAAATATTCCCGCAAATGTGCAAGCTAAATAAATAAAATTTTTCCCATTTTGTTTTTGTTTTGCTTATAATTTTAGGTAACTGTTGTGTGCGTACAAAATTGGTGATAGCACTGAATATTTCTTTTTAAATTTTGCAGAAAAAAAATGAAAACCTTAAACAGTTTTGAGTATATGTACCTATATGTATATTTGGTCATACGTAAATCAGTTACCATCTAAATAATTCTGAGCGATATCTGTAAAAATTATAATTATTATGCTAAAAAAATATATCTTATATTGAGTTACATTTTTTCCCAAAACTTAAAACTCGTTTTTAGAGAGTTATTTTTTAGACAGTTTAAATATTTGGAGAACATTTTAGTATTAGTGATTGGAAATAATTTGAACACAAACAACTTTATATAAATAATTGTTGGCCAAAACCATGCTGGAAAAAAATGTGGCAAAATGAAAATTTGTTTATTATTTTTACTTGAAAAGTTCTGCTAATTTATTACTTCCCTGGACCATGTTTGTTTATTTCCCATCTTCTTCAATTTTTTTAATACAAAAACATAAAAAAAATTAAATCTTTTTTAAAATTATATTTTCCGCCTTATTATGCATTTAGAGGTTAATACGATTTTTTTTTTACAAATTTTGACGTCATATTTTTGGTACAATAAGGCAGCCATCAGATACGCTTCAATTTTCATTTCAGTTGAAAATTAAAAAAAAAACAAAAAAATAAACATTAATATAAAATTGGCGTTGAAAAAATAAAATCTTATTTTCATTCCCAACTATTTCTAAGGAAAATTGGAAATCCCTTCTCTAATTTAGGAGATAAACAGACAATTCTAAAAAGGGTCCAAATGTATTCTATTCCCTGCATCAACTTCGACGCATATTTTAAAGGAATTTTTAATGTGCACAGACGTCTTTTCAACAGTTTTGTTATAGTATGGAAGAAGAATATAAAAAACAATATAACTAATATAACAATTAATGTTAACTATGCACATTGATGTACATAACCGATTCGAAAAGTAAAATGCCCACTTTGGCTCCTACTCATTCGTTAGGTAATATACCTACCTTTTTCCACGAGATGTGTACGTAACTTTTTTGACTTGGTATGTGTTAGATAAAGCAAACAAAGGCGCTACTACAGTGTTTGCCCATTGGCGCAAAAATGAAAGTTGATTCATTTTCTCATTATCGTAAGCAGTGTTGTCGTTATATATATTTTTATATATACATCAGTATGTGTATGTACACACATTAGGAGACATTTTCTCCCTAACTTTCTTCTTCCTTTCGAACTCAAATTTGCATACCTTTTCGAAAACGTAAAAGCCTGCAAGATAACTAAAGATGATTTCCTTCTATTGTGCAGAATTTCATAAATTTATTTTCAAAATTAATTCTAATGAGCTTGGTTTGTTAGCTGCCAAATGAATGTAAAATGTTTGCATTGAACAACCTTGCACCCAAATATGAAAAAGATTTGATTTCAATAATCGCATTAACAAATTTTTCCTTTCTTGACTCAAATGTAATAAATAATAGAATTCCCAAAGGTCTACCTTAAAATTAAATTTATAAAGTACTTGAAATATTAAAATATGAATCCAAAGGAAATGATTCTATATTGGTGTTAAATGAAAAAAAGGTTGTCGAATAGTTAATTTCATGTTGAAGTGGGTTCTTATCTGTTTGAAAACTAAAATTAAAGTGATGCATATTGTTATTGAACAAAACCGGAAAAGGTTAAAAAAATTTTGAAAAATATAAAAATAAGATAAATACAATATATGGCAATACTGGTTTACAGTGTTTGTCTGCAAATATGTTTAAGGAGGGTTGCCACCTGTTAAATATGGCAAATTCAGTTATGCACGTTGTTTTAATTACGTTCTTAAATACCGCCAACATTAGGCAGGCTTCAAGTGACTTCGATTGAAGTTAGGCAGTTTGTATCATTATTGCCGCCTTAAAGGTGTGAGTGTAGATAGTTAGGCCCTACATATCAAAAACGTCGACGTTGATACCTAAAATTTATAGGTTAGTAGTCTAGACTTAACTTAAATTTAAAAAAAAATCTCTCTTCATTTTCTAACTGATCTGTCAATTTAGTTTGCTATGACAGCCATTTGAAATAAATATATGCTTATTTAACGCCGGCGTTCAAACCTGCTAGTTAAATACTGATTGTTCTTTTATCCGGCAAATTCTTCAAATGCTTAGCTTCATACGACTATGGATGGTTGCCAGATATGTTGAAAGGTGCAGCGATAAGAGAAATTAGGGGATTGAAATCTCAACTATAAAACCAATATTAGTCTCCGTGTTTGGAAAACACCACCAGCGATTAAAAGAGAAAAAAGTTAAATTCAATACAAATTTGTCATGTATTTTATAATTATTATTCAAAGCTTAAATATCATAAAAGTTTTTTTTTTATAACAATTATCTGGAGATAAATATTTTCCAGACTTCAAAGACTTTTATTTTGAGACTTATATCGTAATATAAAAATCTTCGCACAGTAATTATAAGTTGAAGGACGGGACTTATTTAGAATAATTTCGGGACCAGTTTGAAATCATTTTCTTGCTTGTAATCATTATGCAAAGACTATTATAATATAATCCCTTAAATAAAATTATTTGAACCCGCTTATAATAAATATGGGCAGTCTTTTATAATAAAAGTCTCAAAACAACAGTTACTCTTGATTTTGAAAATTGTTTTCACTCATAACTAATATGAAAAACTTTTTCGAATATAAGTTTCAAAATAATAGTTATCGATAACTTTAAAAAATGTGTCTCACTGAAAATTATTTAAAAATAATTCTTATCAAAATAGGGAGGATTATTTTCCAAACTCAACGGAACTGTTAACTAATGATTAATAATCTTAATAATCAATAATCGAATTAAAATATTTGGAATTAATAATCGATTAGGATTCAATTTTTGTCAGGATTAATAAGGATTATTTAGGATTAATACATTTTAAGAATTAATCCTAGGATTTATTCACTTGATTTTGATTAATCACGATTAAAACACATGTAATCTTAAAATTAATGAAATATTTTACATTCCATTAGAATTTTATTATTTGCTGTTTGACAACTCTATGATAAATTGCTATGATAAATTGACCGTCAAATAATTGTTATTCTGGATTTGTGGCTTATTCAGCTAACACGAATTTTGTTTTTTTGACTCTTTGCATTTATTGTTCACCGTTAAAATATCCAGGAACTTACTGACCCACTCTCTTATTACATAAGAATTCGAGTTTGTGTGGTTGTGTTCATATATTTTTCTTTATGCTAAAGAATGGAAAATTTTACTGAACGTTACCTTGGCTGCAATAAATAAAACACACACTACCATTGCAATCGATTTTTTCCCGTATCCTTCATTGCTTACATTACATCGTTCGTTTTACTGTTGGTTTTATAAGGAAAGAAAAGCATAAACAGCGGGTTACTGTATGAAGTTAAATCGAATTCTGACAAAAAGTCAGAAGAACACAATAGAATACCAAAAAGCAGCAGCTGCTAAGTTGCGTATCGGCGTATCGGCAAAAGTGAAAGGTCAATTTTTATTGTGGGAAAAAGAGGTGGTCGCATTTTCTTTGGGCAGTTTTTTATCATTGTGTCAATTCACGGAATTAAAATTTAAATCCTACTTAAATTTAAGACGAATACTAAAATATTTTTCTAATCATCAGCGAAGAAACATAGCTTACTCAGCAAAATAAGGAGCCGAATATTTTCAAGATCTAAAAAATTACATTACTTCAAATCACATTAATTTCAGCTCATCACACGTTTATGTGAAAGCAACGATAAAAACCTTATATTTTCAACCCTAAAAATTTATTAATTTTATATTGTAACTAGAAAACCCCGGCAAGTTTCGCTCTTTGCATATGTAACCAGAAAACGCATTCCGAATTCTGTCATATATAACGGGTGGCAACCCTTTCAAAAATATAGGTATGCACCTTGTACTTGCCGAGCCTAACAGTTTGACGCTCATATTTTATTAGTACATTTACTTGTATTATAATTTAATTAAATTTGACTTTTACAAAAAGGTGGCAACCCTTTTCAAAATATACCTATAAACTTGCTCCTAGCGAAGCGAATGGTTTGACAGCCATATTTTACTGTTTCATATAACTTGTGTTTAATTTAATTAAATTGAACTTTTCAAACAGGTGGCAACCCGCATAAAAAGTAAATAGCTATGAACGTTCTTTCCAAGACAATCTTGAATCTTCATCAAAAAGCCAATCAAAAAGTGTTTTTAGACTAAAGTTAAGTCGCTGAACACGCAAATGAGTTTCCTTTATTTTTCCATGGGGTCGTTTTTGAGATATAACCGAAACCCCTGTTTACGAGGTGCTCATACAGTTAGTGCCACCGGAAAAAATTTATTTATTTAATTTATTGAGCTCAAGGTCAGAATTAAATAAAACGCAATTTTATTTTATTCTGTGAATTATTAAATATGTCGATAAAATTTATTTATTTTTTTTGGTTAATTTCTTTAGTCGACATGGCATAGTCCAAAGTTTCTGAAGATGACTTCGGATTGAAGTCAAAATACCGGCATATTTCTTAATACACAAGAAAAAATAAAATTGTGTTTTAATTAGTTCTGGCCTTGAGCTCAATAAATGAAATAAATATATTTTTTTAATTTTAAAAATGTCTTCCTAATTGTAATAATAATAATAACGGTCTTTTGATAATAATCACGAGTACGACGAATTTCCTAAGTTATCAATAACTATTATTTTGAGAACTTATTACATAAATCAATAATAACTATTATTATGAGACTTATATTATAAAAGCTTTTCGATAACAATTATCAGCGAGATAAGTTTGAATACGTCTTTCAAAGACATTTATGAGAAGACTTATAATAAAAGTATCAAATTTACCACACTCATAATTATTACGAAGATACTTTTATAATATAAATCTGAAACAGACTTTGAAGATTATATTTATGAATCTAATATAAAATATTGGGTCTATAACTTAATTCGCGCGGGAGTTTTCCAAAATGTGAACGATTATTTAAGAAAAACTTGCACAATAGTATTAATCAAAGTATTGCCCATCTGAAGCTATGGCCTTTTCCCATCTTTCTGGAAATTTGTGGGGCCCATCCAAAATAACTGCGCCGGCTTGGCAGCCAAGAATAAATCAAGCCAATTTTTGATATCCTGCTCTGATGTGAAGAGTGAGGGCGTTCTGCATCGATCGGAACAAATGCTAGTCAGAAGGGGCAAGGTCTGGGCTATAAGGTGGGTGGGGTAAAACTTCCCATCCACTGTTTTCCAAATAGTTCTTAACCGGAATAGCAACGTGAGGCCGAGCGTTGTCATGGTGGAAAATTATTACCTCGTGTCTGGTCGCATATTCCGGGCGTTTTTCGGCTACTGCTCTCTTCAAACGGATTAATTGTGTTCGGTAGTGTTCTCCATTGATGGTTTCACCCGGTTTTAGCTGCTCATAATACAGCAGACCCTTCTGATACCACCAAATACAGAGCATTACCTCCGCGCCATGGATATTCGGCTTAGCCGTTGATTTGGCTGGTTAGTCGAATTTCGCATATGATTTTTTGCGCTTCGGGTTGTGACAATGGATCCATTTTTCATCACCAGTAACAATCCGATGCAAAAATGACTTCTTTTTATGCCGTTCCAGCAGCATTGACAAGCAAACCCACCTTTCGACATCTCTCGGCTTGAGTTCATGTGGAACCCAATTTCCTTGCTTTTGAATATATACAGCTGCTTTTAAACGTTTTGAAATGGCTGCTTGAGTGACACCCAAAGATTCTGCGAACTCTTCCTGCCTTTGGCAACAATCTTCATCGAGTAATGCTTCCAGTTCTTCATCTTCAAACTTTTTTGGCTGCCCAGTACGTTCATCGTCTTCCAAGTCAACTTCACCACTTTTAAATCGTGCAAACCACTTTTGGCACATTCGCTCAGCTAGAGTTTATGGTGAACATAAACTTCCACCAAAATACGATGACTTTCGGCAGCAGTTTTCTTCATATTAAAGTAATGAAGAAGAACTCCCCGCAAAAACACTTTTTCAGGCACAAGGTTCGACATATTTGAGTGAAAAAAACTATTGTTGTTTACGCTTCAAATGAAGGACATATACTGAAAAGACGTAAAATGACAGTAGCTTTCCAACGTATGTTCGGAATATATTGGAACAATAGAATACATACAAGTCACGCCATATCTTAAGTTATAGACCCAATATTAGATATTAGATAATAATACCTCGCTGATAATTATTATAAAAGAATATTTCTAATAAAAGTCTTGGAATAAGACTTATAGATTACTCAAAATATTTGTATTTTACTATAATAATTATTGATTAACTTTTACTATTTTCTCTTATAATAGTTGTATCTCTGCTAAAAATTAACAATTTTCCAAATTCTCGAATATGAATTTGAAAACTTTTGACTGAATGAGAGTAGAGAAAAAGGCGAAGCTATACAAGGTGGTTTTCTAAGTACAACTACAAAATTCTCATGTATTATGTTTTTGCTTCTGCGTCAGAGCTGTCAAAATTAACATACATTTTGTTTTTGCTTTTACGGCTTTTGAAAGCTCATACGCAAAAGCAAAAACAAAGTACATGTAGGTGAATAAAAAAAAATCAAATCGGCTGCTATAGTAACTTCACCTTATATGAATTCGCCTTGGTAGATAATTTTGGTTCTGTCAGTATTAAGCACACTTGGTTAAATACACTTTGCGTACATCTATTTTGTAGTTAACTTATAACGAAACCATATAGTTCTTATAACGCGAACAGAATTTTGGAAACTTTTTATTTGACTTTGGCGTAAGCGCTAGTTGTATTAAAGAAAACTGCGCACAAAACCTCAGAAACAGCAAACACAAAACAGAGCAACATGACAAGGTGTTAGCCATGCTGATAGTGTCACGGAGTTTCAAAGTATCTAATGTATATTCATATACACGTCATATATATATATATAGATTTCTGTCGCCGACGCCGCCAGGCTCACTACTGATACGAGTAAGTAGTACGTACTAATGGGTGGGTGCGTTAAGCAAACAGGGCGTATGAGTAACGACGGACAAGCACAAATGAATATGACGTGTGTGTACGCTCCAAAAATCTCCCCACACACACACACACACACAAAAATGCAATGCCACAACAGCCACAGCAAAACGATATTGTCGTGAAATAAATACTAACTACAATATAACTATGTGAGAGTATAGCAGTAACAACAACAACAACACGATGCATATATATTTTACCTCTATATGAAGCAGACGTGTAGCAGCAAACGAAAAACAGAGCGTAACGTTACGCTTAAGTACCGACACTGACATCATTACGGACGAAACGTAAGCATCAAGCACTGCACCGCAATCATTGTCGGTCGTTGTCACCGCAGAGCCACCACTACAACTGCAACGAACCCACTTCAGCCAAAGGCAGTGACACTCTACAGTTGCATTGCTTCTGCTCCTATGGCTGCTGTTCCTCCTGCTGCTACTTTACAGCTACACAGCTGCTAGCTAGCTAGCTGGTTGGCTGGTTGGTTGGTTGGTTGGTTGGCAATTGTAAAATTGCACAGTTGAAGCACTGCCACACTACGCGCAATGCCATCTAAAGATTCTATTCTTTCTTTGCGCACAAACAGAAATGCTGTAGAATCCGCCACCATCACCACCACCACCACCACCACCATCAACACCAGCGTCATTTCAAATTGCTGCGCTATGCTATGCGTGTATGCCTTTTTTCAGCAGCAGCCACCACACACACACACACACATACACCCGTTAGTGTATTATACATATGTGCTGCTCTGTTGTGGTGTGGTGTTAGTTGTGGCAAGCATTACATGAATGTCTCACTACGACGACTTTGTTATTTCCGCAATTTTCCCATACAACAATGCAACAACGGCGGTTAACCGCAAAGGAGGAAATAAATTTTGATGAGCGTTGAATTTTCGCGCTTGCTTCGTTACTACGCAAAATGAAGCTGAAAGGCGATAGAGTAAAAGCAAACTTTTCGAGAATGCAATGTATCAGATCTCCTATATATGAACGTACATATATGAATGCATATATAGATTTGTAGAGTTGTGGATTTGTTCGCGCGTATAGCAAGCGACATGACCGCGAAGGACTGCAAGCAAATTCAGATGACTGCTGAGCACCTGCGTTGGTAATCCGATCGCTCGAATGTCATTATTAATGCTAGAAACTGCACATTTGCCAAATAAAAATCTGAGGGTACTTGTCCCGTGGACCTGCACGCTAACCGAATGTCAGTTGCTTATAATAAGCAAGCTGTGCATGCGTCGAAAGGGTTTTGTGTTGAAATTTTGACGAAAGCAATCATGCTGCGTTGTTTATTGCAATCAAAAATTTTGCTATTTAGCAAAGTGTGAAACTACAATATTTTGTAAAGTCATAATGCATATAGAAAAATATTTTGGAAGGTTTCACACTTCTAAAGGTATATCACCAAAAAGTACTGGCATTTTTAAGCACACACTTAAATAAATTTTTGCAAGTATATATGGGAGATATGCGTTTTTAAATTTTTTTAAAGTTTTGTCATATTATAGTACCAATTGAGACAGGCCTCCCTTATTTTGTTTTTTTTTATCATCCATTTTGGAGATCTCGTTTTTTTGAAAAACAACGTTCCTTTTTGGAAATGTTCATAATTTTGTATAAAATTTACCAATTTGGAACACTTTTTTCAATTCTCATTTTTTAAAAACTATTTTGGAATATAAAGTCAAAAAAAAGTTAGACCCGTATTTCTATGAAATTAAAATGTTGGTTTCCGAAAAACACGTTCTTATCTAATATCTTGCAAATTTTTTTCGAAAATATTGTTATCCATTCACGCAACTTTTTAGCAGTCTGATGATGGGATTTTTCAAAGTTTTAAAACTGCATGTTTTGGTTACATAATACAGGTATTATATGATGTAATATTTTTTATGAAATGTTAAAAACACGACAAGTTGATAACCAGCCTCAAAAAAAACCAAAAGTATGCAAAAAATTTAATACCTCTCAAAGAATATTACCAGAGACTGACGATTAAAGTAATTCAAAGGTGGTTTTGGAAATGATTGAAAAATGAAAGAAATTGTTATTATTTTTGCAAAAGAATCTTTGTTTGGAAATCAGACTTTTGTATAAATATTTTATTTTTTTATTTTATTGATACATGAGTTTGAGTTTATTTCAATTTTATGTTCCGAACGTCCTTTGAAAAACAAGAATTAGAAAAAAGTTTCAAATCGGAAAATTTTTCACAAAACTATGGGCATTAAAAAAAAATTAAAATCGATCTTTCAAAAGTTGATATATAAAACAAGGATAAATGAAAAATTTCGTTTTTTTTTTTAAATCAGGAACAAGTGGTTTCGACCACAAACACACCCATGAAGTGTGTACGTATGGAAATCGAAAATTTCTGTCAAATTTGAATATAAGTACTTGCGCATTTTCTCTTTTACAGTTAAAAACCACGGAAATTATTAAATCACTTGAAAATTAGGAAGCGGTACGTACTTGACTTTTAATAAGAATCACGCGATACTTCACATTGAATGTAATGATAATGAAACTAATATAAAAGTGCTAAAAAAAGGTGAATATTTCCGATTTCAGTGACACTCTAATAAAGGTGAATGAAAATAAGACCGCGTGAAATAAGGTCGAATACAAAAAACGAAATAAGACCGAGCGCTCTAAATTCATTTTTGAAAAGGAATTACCCCGCAATAAAAAAATTCGTAAAACTACTGTTGATGTTATAGCCGTTGTTTAATCAGCCCGGGTTATTTTATGGCAGCGCAGCCTAAGGCTACCAACGCAGAAAGTAGTTCTGAGCAAAGATACTGTGAACGGCTGCATTTTTCAGTAAATTGGCGGTTGAAGGTTGAAAAATTAATTTAGGCCGCGCGGTTTTTTTTTTTATTTGCAGATTGCGGGTTAATTTAATTTCTCAAACTAAATTAAGCCTACCAACCAAATGCATGCGGTCTTATTTCACGTGTTCTTATTCCAAGGATCCTCTAATGTATTATCTCATTTGTAATAAATAAAATAGAATTACCAAATTCACTAGTTGAAGGAAAGCAGTAAAGTGTTTCAGAATTTCCTTATGATTTTAATTTGTCCAAAAATACTAAACTTTTAAATATATTTCATTAGCTAAAAAAAGAGTAAGCAAATTTAATTGTCCTAAGTTTGTTTAAACTCAAAATATTTTTTTATTAACTTACTTAACCTAAATTTAAAAACGCAGAACCGATGACTAATCAATCCTACCTAATTCCGTAACACGTAAACCAGACTTTTTATTGTAAGAATATTTTGCGCATCCTTGAAATACCTTATGTAATAAACTTAACGGATATGAGTTCACCACAAATTCCTTTTATTTTTGAGAACGAAAAGTATTGTATACCAAAAAGCATTGGAATAAAATAAATGTTCTTTATAGGCGCCATCTTCTGCACTAAAATAATTTTTTTTTTACACAAACCACACCTCCCTCAGTCCATTGAACTTTTTTCTCATCATTTATTTCCAGAAATAATTTTAGTTGATCGACAATATTCGACTTCTTCCGCTTTTAGATACGAAACTCTCCACCACATGCAAGATACATGCTAGCTTTTCTAAAGATCAACAACAGAGGCAATATTTTGATAACTGCAAAGGGGAGATGTGACATCGTGATCTGAACAATATTCCGCGTGAGTTCATTGGTTGATTTTTGGCAGATAAATAAATCGTGGCCACTACTTTTTGCTTGTAGCGTCATTCGTAAAGTAAGATAATCGCTAGGGAATAATATAAAATAATGAAAGTTTAAATCACTCCCCTTGAAAGCAGAGACGGTGCCATTTTAGTGAGAAGAAAAGTAATATTTTCCTTTTCTTTTTATCTTTGGCGTAAAAGCCTGAAGTGTCGATTGGTTGAATAAATTAATGAAATATTATTTGATTTCATATATAAATAAATTGCAATTATGAAGCGATTTGACTTTCAAAAGTTCGAAAAATTACTCGGCATTAAGATATTTTGATTAATGAGAAAGTCAAAGATGAAAAATACCTTCAGGAAAATAAAGTACTTAAAATATGTATATGAAAGTGGTAAATGCTCAAAAATTATATGAAAACAGCAGGCCTATTCTGGCAAAGATATGTAGTTACAGATTGAAAGGCCGTTTGTATTATGAAACAAACATCTTTAGTAGCCAAAAAACTCTCCTTGGAACACTGACGTGGAAAAGCTTTTTGGCAAGAAAAAACCTTCATTCCTAAAACTAATGAAATACAATAAGCAAATGAAAATATCTGTTCATTTTAGCTGAGGTGATTTGTGCGTTACTATCTTTCGGCTAATTCAAGTTTCAAAGCGCACTTTGGGCACGCAAAATTAAGTGATGGATTAATTTTTTTCCCACTGCCTGGTTTGTATTCCAAAGATTTGCTGTATTTAGCGATTAACTTAATTATTTAGTTCGGCTATAGCATTAATGTTACTTCGGGAGTTCCCCACGGCAGCCATCTAGGCCCGATTCTGTTTTTGTTATTCATAAATGATATTACTACTGCAATAAGATATTCGAATATACTAATGTATGCTGATGATGAAAAACTTTTTAAATCATACGCTTCGATTGAAGAAAGAAATTTATTACAAATAGATATTAACAGCTTAGTTGATTGGAGCAACATAAATTATATGCCACTTAACCTTAAAAAATGTAAATTTATGAGTTTTTCACGAAGAACTATTCAGCCAGCTTCTTACATAATAAATAACTATACTCTGGATCAAGTGTTTGACTTTGTTGACTTGGGAGTTACAATGGATTCCAAACTTAATTTCAATAGTCATGTTAATGCTATAGCTAATAAGGCTAGAGGGAGGTTTGCCTTTATAAAACGATGGTCAAAAGAATTCAAAGACCCATATGTAACAAAGGCTCTTTTTACAACTTTAGCAAGACCTATGCTAGAATACGGTTCGATAGTTTGGAACCCACGTTATCAAGTTCACATTGATCGGCTGGAATCAATTCAAAAACAGTTCTTACTTTTTGCCCTAAGAGACTTTAGATGGGATTCTCGGCTTAATCTTCCTCATTATACTGATCGTTCGAAGCTAATAAATCTTCCTACTCTTTCTAGGCATAATATTCATTACTAAACTACTCACAGGGTCTATCGCAAGCACATTTCTTATTGCCGAAGTTAAACTTAATGTTCCTTCTCGGATTTCAAGACACTTTAAACCTCTTTATTTAAAACAGTGTAAAACCAATTATGAATTAAATGAACCTTTCCGATGTTTATGTTAAGATTTCAACTGTCTTTCCAGCACTTTTGATATTTCGGACTCACTTTTCACCATAAAAAGAGCTGTACTGTCCTTTCTCAATAAATGATTAACGGCGGTATAATATATATTTGATTCAGATGATGAAGTTTTTTTTCTGTAGCTGAGCAGTTTTGGATCTCGACGCTTAACAAACTTTTTCCTTTTAACAACTCGGCACAAAAAAAAAATTAATTATAAAAAAAAAAAAAGAAGATCCGTACGTCATGCGGACTGTGCTCCTCGTGTCGGTTGGGCGGGAAAGAGGGTAACCGTTGGGCTTATTATTATTATGTTTAAAGTGCAAATTTATTATGTACATTTACACGCTTCAAAAGAATAGCTTTATTGAAAACAGTACAACGCTAAGAACAGGTCACTCGCAACTTTTACAATTCCTCTTCCTAAAAGCAGAAAAACACGTTCAAGATATTTTCATATGCATTTTTCTTACAAGATTTTTTCCTTTCGAAAAATTGGAAGAGTTGAAAGACAGTTGTTCAAATCAGGCGCAGTAACGGGTAAAATTTTAATTAAAAAGCGTGATTCAATCGTTATTCTTGAATTTTAATTTTTTGGATTAAGTTTCATTATTATGTTGTAACATTTTTTATTATTATCGAAAAATTGTCAATACAAGCATAACAATTATTTTAGATCGAAAAAATATAAACCAAAAAATAACGATCAAACTTCAACCAAAATTTAAAAAAAAAAAAATAAGAATGACGATTATTTTGATAAAAAAAACAAAAACCACAAAATAATGATTGTGCAATGATTTAAAAAAAAAATTAAATAAAAATTAAGTGAGACTTATATAGCAAATCGTGTAAGAATTAGATATATAAATTCGAGTTTTGTTTTGAAAAAATTCTTGCCAATGATTTGTTTATGCAAACAAATCGAAATAACGGGTTTGTTCGGTCACTAGTTACAATTCCCCTTCCCCGCCTGTTTATATTTTAAGTTAATAGCATTTAGTATATTAAAATAATAGTTGCACAGTGCAACAAATCTTTTTTCATTTCAACATAGTCATCATGATATTTTTATGAAAGGTGGCATGCTTCGGATCATTTTTGCTAAACGAACTTATAGCGCAGTACGTCTGGGTTTGGTTTTTTATTTTCACTTAACGGTTATTTATACCAAATGTACAAATACCAGACAATTTAGTGTTTTGATGTTTTAGGAAATATTGTTACTTATACAATTTTAAACATTTCATATCTATACTTGTATCCCCCACAGTCCCTCTATCATTCATTTTTTCCCGAACGAATTATACAACTGAACATAATATTTGCTTATAGCGTTTTCTTTTCTCAAAATAATGTTGCCTTTATTCTGTCCCGTGGCAGAGTTGTTAAATTTTCGTGTTCTTTTCTCAGCATTTTCTCTGCGTTGTTTGTTCTTTTCTCAAAATATTGCACTCTGGCTCGACAAAAGTGCAACATTTTCCACACGCCACCAAACGTGAGGGTGAGCTTTATGTAGTTTCATTTTTGTATAATGGTATTGTTCGAAAGTCCCAATTTTTACACTAACTCCAATTCTATTGCATTAAAGGAATTAAATAAATGATGCGAGTGTAATTGATAAGGCGAATTTTTATTTTTTTTTTGGTATTTTCTCATTAGAAAAATGCAGCACTTTCGCAAGGTACATATTAACATTTTCGAATGTAGGCTCTAGAAAGAGGTGACATTTATTTCGAGTAAAGATAATCTACTTTTTATGGAGATTCGAACAATACAAAACAAAAATTATGGAACGAAGGAAGGCGACTCAAATAATTTTTTTTAAGGAATAACATTTTCTAGGGCATCAAAGCTGTAGCTCTTTCCAAAGTGACCCTCATAACCTGCAAATGCCAAAACTATGATTACTCAAAATTGCTGTTGTAAAATCTCAATTGATGGCTGTGTTTTAAAAATTCAAAGACAATCGAAAGATTTTTATAAAAGTTCTGCGATTTACTATAGGTCATATGTTATATTGAATTTTTTATACCCATAGTAAAAGTTTGATAAAATTTTTATATGGACTTTATCTATAAATTTTGTTTCCTCAATACCATTAATTTCGAAAAAAAAACACATCTTACATTTAATAATATTTCGCTATAAATATTTCTGTAAATTTTCATTGCTAATTCACTACAAAATGTAAGGCAAGAATATATTTTTTTTATTTTGAACTACATTATCAAACAATCTAGTTTTTCTTTCTCCCAGAGTATGCCCAATTGGCGGATATGTGCCCTTTTCAAAATTGCATAATCAATTGAAATCGAAATATGCAAACTATAATTAATTAATAATGATATTTCAACACTCAAAATGCCTTCCTTTAAACACCTTAGCAATAAACCAACTGTAAGTCCATTCATTTAAAATTCATTAATAATGACAAGTAGAAATTGCCAGCTGCTGCCTTTCAACTGGCAGTACATACACCTTTTTTGTTTGTGTTTTGTCTCTCGCAGCAAAACTGTTGCCAAAATTAAATTTCATGAACATCTAACTACCCTGCTAACTAATAAAAATTTCCGAAAGGCTGACGAAGACGTTTGTTATCCATGCGAAAGGGACTATAGTAGAGTGCGGTGGAAGCGAATTTGACGTACTGCTCAACAGCTCAACATTTCGCGTTGCTGTTGGCAGCCACAAAAATTTCGGAAGTAAATATTTTCTAAACCACAAAAACCAAGCCGCAAGCGCGCAAAAACAAAAACTTCAACGAGCGCACATAATTACATAAGTGTATAGTAAATATTATTCTATATATGTATATATATACATACATATATGTATATCGAAAATATACGAAATATGTACAAGACTTTGTTTGGTTGGTTAGGGAAGTAAATTTAATATAACATAATTTTTCATTTAATGTCAAACTTGCGAACACCTGCCATACAGACAACTTGACAGATATTTAGTATTTGTGTATGTATGTGTGTGTGCGCGTGTGTGTGCACTACTATGCACATTAACGGTAATTCTGAATAGAACACAGTAAATGCGCAAGAATGATGTAAATGCGAAACACACTTTTGACTGGTTAACTGTATGATGACGCTCATTTACTAAATTTCCTTACTTGTAGCCCGTAAATGACGTGTTCACAAAGCTACTAAACTAAATGAAGTGTAACGTTAAGGAGAACAAGTAACTAAATAAATAAATAAACAAGCAGCAACAATGAAAAGCAAACGTAAATTTTCCACAACTGAATGTTTCTAGCTCCCTTTGTTGTGGTTGGTTACAACAATTCAAATGTTTATGAAGTGGAAAATGCTGGCATCGCAAATTTTACGTCTCCTTTCGCGAAAACAGTCAAACAAAGAAAACAAAAAGTGTACTAAGTGCAAACGGCAAACAAATGGTCAGTGAGTTGACTGTAGTTTTTTTTTCATTTATTTGCGTAAGTGGGTGCGTATGCACTGAGTTGGAGAGAATACAACTCAGTTGTCAAGCGAAAACGTAGGCAATCAATATTTGAATGTACAAACAAACACAAGTACACATCTACAAGTTAGGTTAGGCTCTAGTCACGGTGGAGATAAGAACTAATGTAGCGACAGAAGTTAAATTAGAAGTTAAAGCAAGTTAACGAAAAGAAAAATTTAAAAAGCACAATAGAGTTGCTAGTTATATTTTACTCAAGGTATTTATTTTTTTTACAAAACTCGCCTTAAGTATGAACAAAAAAATTGGCCATAGGAGAAATCCTGACGGGCTAAAGTCAAGCTGAGAAATGTTTCAAATTTTTTAAGGAACAAGCATTTCTTTGGCCATCAAAGCTGTAACTCTTCAAGTTTCTGTACTTGAGAGCAAAGTCACATTTTGAACCTCTTAAATTTTAAGTGTAATAAAAAAATCAAAAATGCTGGACTATAAGTTTGTTCAGCAAAAATGATCTGCACTCCTTTCGCCTTTCAGAAAATACCAAGGCTAATCTGGAGGAAAAGTGTGGTTTATATCAATGTTTTCTGGAAATAAATAAATATTCGTACAAATAACTATTGAATATAATCAAATGACATCCTTTTAGGGAATGTACATATACCAAGAAAAAAAAAAATATTTTTTCAAATTATTTTAAAGAGTATGCAACAAATGGAAGATGCTATCAAAAGTGTGTGGTAAATCTACCTAGTATGCCTTCGTACGTAAATCAATTTTAGTCTTACTTTTTTTGCGTACTCAAATTTCTTGCGCTTTTGTGCTGCATGTGTGCTTTGGACATGTGCGTTGTCAGCGAAAAAAAAAAGTATATTTTTATTAAATTGTGTTATTAGTTTTACAAATGAGCTATAGGAGAGAACAAATTAATTTTTTAAGTTCTCAAATCTCAGAATTCCTAACAATTATTAAACTTTACTTACTGAGCTTAATTGAAACGTTTCTAATTTCTGCTTTCAAAGCTTTGGCAGGCATTTTATATGAGCTTGAAAGCTCGAATCACATAAATCATTTGCCCTTCGGAGTCGGCGTAAAACTTCAAGTTTTTTCAAAGTTTGCGGTATAAGATCAATACGCACACCACAACTTATGGAGTAAGCTGACCTAAACAGTGTTAGATCGCCGAACCATTATGACCGCCAGAAATTAGCCACCTTCTTGAACTAAAGGACGAGATCCAGTCGCACACAATCCAACCACTGGATCCGACAGAGTACAGGTAGGTCTTGAACAACATAGACAGCGAGACAATCATCACCTACGTCGACTCTCGCACTGTGATTGCCGCCTTTGTAGTCCAACCACCACCTTTTGCAGACGACAATTCTGAGTTGCCTTATCAGTCCTCTCAAACCGACTCATCTAACACCCCCCCTCTCTCTCTCTCTCTCTCTGGTTCAACCCTATCGAAACAGATTCTTGCGCTTCCCTTAGAAGAGTTTGAGCTAATAACCATGGGTGAATCTGATCTTAACAGGGTGTGACTAGCCGCCACAACAACAACAGGTTACAGGTTCTTCTGTACTTTCAGTTGATATGCATAATATTCGTTCTAATATTCTAGAGTATTACGCCAACTCGAACGGCAATTGATTTTCGTTAGACGTTTTTTTTATGGGAGAAGTATACTCGGAGGTTTGCCAATGCCAGTTGAGGGGGAACTCTATTATACCAAACTTTATTTATAAATTTTGATGTTTTAACCGGGACCCACCGAATGAAGCGAACACATGCTACTCACTCGGCTACGAAGGCCGCCGTAAAGACGCAATGCTTCAAAAATCTTTCTGCCGAACACTCCAAGGACCATCTCATCCGAGGTTGACAGCGTCCCTGCTTCTGTGCCATACTTTTAGCACGAGGTTGATGAGGGACCTGTAAGGCATCAAAATTATAACTGTCAACAGTGACACGGGATCCTACACGCGAACCACTGACTGTTTAATTGATGACAGGTGGTATTTCGTTTTGCCCGCGTTCACCTAGAAGAGGTTGTCATGTCGTTCACTTCTTCCCGAAGCGAGTATTTTGTGATTGACCCGCACTTTGCAGGAGACGGCAGAAATTCCTGGGTGTGGGATTTTTAAATAGCCTAGACACCAGATTGCAGAATATGCAGTAGCTTTTCAAGTTTGTTAATTCGACTAACTGGTTAACGGGACTTAGGGGTAGGAATTTGGATCTAAGTTATATCATAAAATTCTACCAAATAATACAAAAATGATAACCCTTCTATAAAAACTATTGACTAACAGCCGCTTGGTCAAAATACATTTTGAACTGACGTCTTTCTAAAATAAAAAAAATAAACGAAAAAAACTTTTTGAGAAATTAAATTTTAAAAAAATATATATTGCTTTTCTCATTTCTCCAAAAAAAAAATAGGACTGGAAATAAATAAAAAAGATTTTAAGACGGAAAAATACGATTTTCACAGCATAATCAAAATCGGCGAAAAATATCGGAAAATATTTTTTTTCGATCAAAAGAAAAATTATGCGTCTGATCATTTTCACCAAAAAATGACTTATCCATGACCCAAATAGGCAGGTTGTCTTGAAATGTAAAGGCTCAGTATGATAGTTTCACTTTGTATGGGAGACGCCATTTGATATATCGAAATTCTATACATATATACATATGTATGTACATACATGAATACAAAATTTGCGTCACATGCATTGATCACAATCTAGTAGTATGTAAACTTTAACTAAAACTCTCCCCTTCAATGGAAATATTTTTTGATTTTTTATATACTTAACTTCCTTCATTAAACTAAGGTACTACACAAGCAGTATGGAGACAAAATGAAAATAAGTAAGTAGAATTACGTTTTATCTACACAAAAAAAAATAATAATAATAACAAACTAAATGTACTGGAACTGTACAAAACCATACCGCGAGCTACTTGAAGGACATTTGTATTTTGTTTAGTGATTGCCCTTACCACCAACACACAAAAATTAGTAGCACACAAAATTTTATTGTCCGATATTTCAAACCCCCAAGAGTTTGAGTGAAAGTTTGTTAGTCAGAGCACAGTCTAAATGTTTGCGCTTTTATGGCTTTTACACAAATAAATATGTACCTACATTGTTTGTGTAGCAATGAAATAAAAGTAACTCCTTCACCACCTGCTGTGGTGCTCATCAAATTGCGCTGTGACCTCTAGTTCTCGCCTTTTGAAGCAACCTGTTTTATATTCCGCCACAGGCTTTGGTCTTATGCCACAACCAACACATCGTAAATTCAAATTAAGTATTCACCTTACCATCGCCTTGCTACAATTCGCTCGTTTTCACCTTTCTTACCTGTGCTATATAGTTACATATGTGCGGCCGCATGTTTCTTTCTATTCGTAGACAACGGTGAGCAAGAGCTCACGTAACAAACTGCTTTGTTATATTCAAAAATGGCCATTTAACCTTGAAAGTCAATTGAAAAGCCAAGTTGGCTTAACGCAACGTTTTGCTCTATATGTATATTTTATATACTAAATATATATGTATATTTATATCTTGCTTGCCACTTCTATTGGCGGATTACAATGAAAACGAAATAATGGTTGGAAAAAATACGACACACCTACGGGTATTGAAATTTTATTTTACCCACAGCAAAGCCACAACTGAAATCATAACAAAAAATGGAAAACAATAAAATATCGAAGGATGTATGGGGAAATAACAAAACAAGAATTGTTTACGACCATGAGGAGCAACTATTAAATATTGTTGCTTACATTATAGAACCACTGAAAAGGCCAAGCTGGTTTGCGTTAAAAAAGAATACATATATATATATATATATTTTCAACATATTTCTCACTACAAGTAGAATAAGCAAAAAGGGAATAATATTTGCACGACTAAAATACAGACATACAAATATAATATATACTACAAAATATTAGCTGATAACTTAACATAAAAAACATACTTTCTTTTTTTTCAAATCAAACCATTTATCGGAGAAATAAAATCGTTGATTGTTATGCAATTTAAAGGCAAAAGGTGCTAACCTTTTGTGACAGTATAGAAGAAAAGCAAACTCCTCCCCAGAGTAAAATTAAACTATGTAGTTTTGTGAGACTGTAGATCAATAAGAGCAAAAGAATTTTAAGGTAAATAGTATACCTTTTTTATGTACGCTAATACTTGTAAGTGTTTAGGATCTAAAAACTTTCATTTGCGTTTAGAGACTTAGGTGGGTTCGTGTTAAGAGGAGCATTCCCAAAATGACCCTATTTATACTAATTCTCTACAGCTAAAGCTACAATTAGCTGCTATGCAACAAACCCCCCGCCCCCTCTTATATTTACATACAGAAACATGAAAAAATAGGGACCCGAAATTTTGACTAGTTCTATCTATTATTTTTTGTTTGTTTTGCCCTTCATCTCCTCCTCAAAAAAACTTACGTTTCCTACCCTCGTGTTGAGAATTTTCAGATATATAGAATTTCCATGTAAATATTTTGTGCCAATTAACTTATTCTAGGTAGGAAAAATGCATGTTTTTTAATTTCCTCTGGAGATTCATACGGTTGTATTGGTTATGTACTCTGCGCTAACGAATCGCTCGCATTGAGTCATTTTGTGAATCTCCCCTAACGCTGAAAATTCAGGATACTGACGGTTCAGTTCAGGGTACGACAGTTGTCGGGTTCATCATTGCTATGTAAGGTTTTACTAGAGATATTCCAAGCTCTAGCAAAAAAGCGCCCCGTTTTTTTTTTTTTTTTTGTTTATTTACTAATTTGACTTAATATATTTGAGGAAAATTTACGCATTAAGAGCTCAAAAGTCGATCATGTTTGAGAATACAGCCAACGGCCATCGATTTGTTTTTCTTTTATAACTGTAACAAGATAACATTTTGATTGAAACAAGTTGATGAATTAGCAAACAATGAAATCTTAATGCTGACATGGACAGTAACTTTTTGTTTTGTTATCCTACTAAATATTTTTTGCAATTTTCTTTCCATCCGATTGAATAGTAGCGTATTTTGTTGAAAGCCACACACATATGTATATGATACAAGGGTTATATTTTCGGTGAATGCAAATTTTGTTAGGAACAAAGGAACCTCTTTGCATTGCAGAAGTCTTGGTGGAATGGTCCTTTAGTTTGATCTAGATTGTAAGATGTGAAAAAATTTTACATTTTATGGCCCTTCTTCTCGATTTTTCTGTTGCATTACCACTTGCTTTTCATAAGTATGCTTGGATTCTCCAAACATAGAAAGTTTCAGAGCAAGCCAATAGCTAGAATTGTACCTCTTATCATTTTACCGTCCGTAAAAAAAAATTATCAAAAATTATCGGAAATGTTTAGCTATTTAGAACTTGCTTTTTATTTTACTAAAATTAATAGGCTATAGAATTGAATTCTTAGGCCCACTTGCGAGAAAGCTGGTTATCTATTCAGCTCAAAGTTTAACGATTCAATTGATAAATTTGTTTGTACACTAATAGGTTAGAGATTGACGCAGAAGTAAAAAGAAAAAATAAATATGTAACCTAGCAAATATTCGGAGTTAAGTTGTTAAGATTGTGATCAAGGCGAATTCATATAAGGTGAAGTTGATCAAACAGCTGACTGAATTCGCTTAGTGAACGTTAAATCAAATTGATGTGTTTGGTGTAAATCATTTTGTCATTGTGCGTATATTTTGTTAGTGTAAATTTTTGTTTTTGTACTTATAACAACACCTGGTATGAATTCGCCTTCATTGTGACATTTTGAATGAACAAAAAAATTTGGAATTAGTCGCTTTTTTCGACAATGATGAGGGATCCATCGAATACGTAGGCACCAATTCCTTTAAGGGGATCCTCTACTCTTGCGGTATCAAAAAATCGATTTTTTTATTTTTATTTAATTTAAATCTACATGTACGCCACAGAGAGGATTTCGTAAATTTTACAACTTACAAAATAAAAAAGTTCTGTTTCGGAGAAACATAGCCAACGTAACTGTGATTATAAAAAATATTTAATTTTTGATTACAGATTACCCAACTGGCTAGAATTTTACTTGAGCGGGACCCATGCAGTTTCAACACCAATTAAGTTAAAGACGTTTCTAGGTCGACAAATTTTTTTTTTTTGGTATTCGATACAAGAATTTTGAAGCCAAAGCATGTACCTTTTAATTAAAAAAAAAATTGTTTATCCATTCAGTAGATCCTTCGGCATTTATTTCCGAAGAAACCGCTCAATTTCAGGCCTTGCGAGTAGAGAACTCCCTTAAAAAAACGAAACGATCACTTCGGAGATATTAGGACATTTTGTTGCTGTAAAGGAACCTCTAAAAATTATTTTGATTTAAAATTAAAAAAAAAATCACCAGATTAAATGAAAATGTCCAAAAAGAAATGTATATAAGTAGTTACTGTAGCTACTAGATTTTTCGATGCAAGACAACGTTTGCAATGTTTGAAGATTAAAAATATAACTCTGAGTTATTCATATATGTGTTTATATATTTAACTATGAATTTTGCACATGTGGACCTTCGAATTTTTATAAAGTTCAAATTAAAAAGTTTAAAAATTTTGATGAAATTTTGTTGAATTTTGCTATATGGTTTGAAACATAATTTTATACTGTGATTATTATATATTGAGCTAAACTTTTATACAAAAAATAATAAGCATAAACGAAGCTAGAAAAGGTGACCCTAACTTGGAAAAAATTCGTGTATCTATTTTTTTTCGCACATATTACCAATTTGCTTTAATTTACTTTTATTATAATTAATTCCCGCCAACTTTCAATTAAACTACAGTTTATTTCCTAACAAAAACCAAATAAACCCACTGTATGCAAAGGGTATACTAATTTAACAAATTTTCATGAAAGTAAGAAACCAATAATTTCTATGAGCTCAAGGGCAGTTTTTAATAGGTAGAATTATAGGAAAAACAGTAATGGTAGAAGTTATAGCTATTTCAGAGATCACCTCATCGCCGTATCAGACTTCTTGCAGGGATCGAACTCACGTCGTCTAGCTTATATTCATGAATTCATGAAGACAAAGCCTGAACGAGAAGAGCCAAGTAAGCTGTGTATGGTATGCTGTTGCTTTTCTTCTTCCGTCTGTCTGTCTGTTTGAATGAAAACAAGTCCCTCAGTTTTAAAGAAACCTACCTCTTTTTTGTTAGACAGATGTATACACGTTGCATTAATCTTTTGTCGGGACAGGCAAAATCGGACAACATATAGCTCCCATAAAACTGATTGTTCAAATATGAGGTTTTGCCTTATAATTCCTACACTAAAGCAGCGAAAAATATGAAAATTGCCGCTTCTCTCATTGCCAAAAAATTATTTGATATTCGGAGTTAGCGTAAAACTGAAAGTCCCTCAATTTGTGTTACAACATCAAGACGCACAGCAAAAATTGCGAGAGAAGTGAAGTCAAACATCGAGATGTAGTGTGTCAATATCAACAGCAAATTCATGCACAAAACTAGCGTGTATTTTGTGTTTGGATTTTGGTGTGCCAATTGTCAAAGTCAGCCTAAGACGAATTTGTTGGGCGGATTAAGAGCACAGCGGGCCCAGCAAAGCTTTCCATGACACATTTTTTGTTTGTTAATTTTATATATAAATACGGCTCATATTATAAATATAACCCAGTAAATTATTGTTTGAAACTTCATCAAAAATGTATGAAGTTTTAATTTTAATATAAAAATTTTATAAAGCCAGCATTAAAATAAAATATATATAAAATCAACGGTAGTTTCTAGCCACTTCAAGCTTTCACTTTAACATACTAAAATTAAATAGTCTATAATGCTGCATACCCAAAAATTATCTAAACATCCTAACAAAAAATTAAAAAAAATTGAAAAAAAAAATTGTTGAGTTTTCATCATTTGCGTATAAAGCTTAAAACATAATTTATATGGGTTTTGTAATAGTATTTATAAACTATAGTTTTAAATAAAATTAACGAAAAAACTGTGTTACCAAACACGTTGTTAATATTAAACCCATTCGACTGGGATTGCTCGCCAGTTTTAGCAATTTGTTTTTACTAAGGCAAATCAAATGATCTGTTCTTTTGACACTACCTACTATAAATTCGCCGTAATCTAGGTAAAAATATACTATATTTAGACCAGATAACACACCGATCACTATATAAATTCCGATTCTCTGAATAAATATCGATTGATCAACAATGTGTCTATATTTTTTAAGCATTCGAGTCAAAGTTCAGCATTAAACTTTTATTTGAATTAAGTTGACTTAAACTTAATGTGAACTTAACTGCGAACGGTCGTTGAAAATATAATTTATTGTATTTTCTAGAGAAAAAAAACAGGAACCCAAATATAAAAATATGTAAATTATATTACATTCGCGCACAAGTTCATGAGCTGAGAGTTTAACAAGAGAAAAACTTAAAAACTTTGTTTGAAACAATGACAGAAAAAAATAACCAAAACTTATAAGGCACTTATTAAGTAAAGTGACTTTCAAAGCAAACACACAAATTGTGTAAGGATTGGGCAAAATCCTTTTAGTTTTTGACAGTTCTCATGCGCAAAGTAAAGTTGAGCGAAGTTCGTTTTTTTTCAACTGATATACCATTTTTGTATGTATGTGTGTGTGGGCTTTCAACTTGATTCAATAAATGGCCAACTAGCTTTGCATAAGAAATTTTAAGTAATGCAGTTTCCTTACCAACGATTTCCAACGATTTTCTTTTAGCTTTGTTTTTTTTTTATTTTGTTTGTTTTGTTAGCAAACTTCTAAGTAGGAAAAGAACCAAGTCTTATGATAATTCACTGCTAAGAAAAAAAATTCACGTAACTATTGAAGTGAAAAAAGAACAAGAAATGGAAAAAAGGGAAATAAAATTGACTAAATTTGTTGATCCATAAATCATTCATTCAATTAATCATTCAAATAATTTTTACTAAATATCTACTTCTTACTTTTCTATATAAAGTACACCAAACTTAATGCGATGAGAGTTTAGCTTTGCTAACTGCATCGGCTGTACGACTAAATATTACCTGAGCTAGAAAAGTTAACTTTTTGAAAAAAGCAAATGTGCATACAAATTTATATGCCATGTGTGTAAAGCTATGTATATCTTTACTCAAACCTTCAGTTGAACAAAAGCACAGTCTTTAGCTAAGTCTCAGGTGAATAATTTTGTGGTATTAAATTTTAAATAATACATGAATGGAAAAAAGGCTTATTTCTGGACAGTATGTGAAAATTTAGTACTGCAAGCATTCTACGTATTTTTATATTTGCATATTTCTATTATTACGTACATTCTAAGAATTTTTTAACGACATACATTTTTTTTTGGTTATCCTACTAATATTATAAATGTGAATGTTTGTGTGAGGGTGGGTGTGTGAGTGTGGGTGTTTGAGTGTGGGTGTGTGAGTGTGGGTGTGTGCGTGTGGGTGGGTGTATGAGTTTATCATTACGTTTTCAGGCCCACACGAAATAGTACAAAATTTAGCATACAAATAGCCTAGGGTACGCTATTACATAGGCTTTATTATATTGAGAGTTACCACCTGTTAAAAAATTTATAGTCAATTAAATAAATAAGTTAAATCACATATTGCTATATAACTATTGTTGCGAACGATCAGGCAGCACAATTCACGTAAGCTCTACTCTCTAACTTAAAAGCTGTCATACGTGGCAAATTCTGATTGGTCGACGAGAAAAAGGGGAGCAATTTGGCGAAGCGGGAGCCGCCTGAAATTTGGCAGGCAGAAGTATTAAGGAAGGCAGATTAACACGATTAAATTTTTTAATTCCAGAAAGGAAATTTAACTTTATACAGAATTTAATAAATAAAGTACCTTGAATTGTAAAAAATTTTCAAGCCTTTTAATATCTTAAAAAATTTAATCTGCCTTCACAACGCATTCCTGTTTCATTATAAATATTGAAAATTTCAATGTCGCGAGCTACAATGAATTTAGCTGAGGCAGATACGGTTCCAGCTAACGTTTGCGCTGGACCTAATTTTAATGCTGCCGCTTCTTCATCAAGTTTCGCCATGACACATAATCTTTTCGCTCCGAATAACAATGTGTTGATACGCAGCGAAGGTAGCAATAGTGAAGCTACATATCAACATAATCCCGTGACACAGTCCGCAAACTTGGATGCTAGTATGCCATCTGGAGCTCCTTTCGCTAGCGGAATGCATGCCGTGCCACCTTCAGAAATGGCGCTGCAGGATAACCAAGCAACTAGTCCACCTCACTCCGTAAGTTCTGTCAATTCACAAGGGATTCGCCGCCGTGCCGAACTGTTACATGAGCAGAGCGAAATCTTAAGGCAGAGGGAAGCTCTACTTAGAGAGCAGCACAGTTTTCTGGACCGCTTAGATGCAATGGGATTCGATGACGAGCTAGATGAAAGGCTATATACTAGGCCTTTGACCGCAATGCATAATTCAGCGATACAAACAACGCGTGCAATGCAACTACCACCAAATTTGGTTGCACCATTCAACGTAGCTTCATCCGATGGAAATGTTTTCCAAAGGTCTAATCCACTAGATTCAATCCCGTTAACGTCAACTGTTCAACAGCCGCTTGATAATCAACCTACATCTGTCCTTCAATCCTTACTGGACAGAATTCAATCACTCGAGCAGCAGTTACAACGTTATTCACTGCCTAATGGAGTAAGTCCTCCATCTCAACCGCAACCAGCGGAAACAACCTTTCCCACAGCTGGGCACGTTAACGCCTTATCTTTCGGTGCTTCGGCTTATCGCCGATTAACTCGAGATCAGATCGCTTCTCGCAACAGTCTTGTTAAAGAGTTGCCTAAATATGATGGTAAGCCAAGTGAGTGGCCGTTATTTTACGCTGCTTTTAACCAATCGACTGAAGTTTGTGGGTTCTCTGACGAAGAGAACCTGCTAAGACTGCGGCAAGCCTTGGAAGGGCAAGCTCGCAATGCTGTCAAGAATCTATTACTGCACTCCTCATGCGTACGCCAGATTATTTCTACGCTTCAAATGCGATTTGGGCGACCAGAATTAATAATCAGCGTTCTACAACGGCAAATTTGTGAACTGCCGTCACCCTCAGAGAGTCAACTGGAATCGATTGTCGACTTTGCCGTAGAAGTACAAAACCTCTGTGCAACGATGTCGGTATCAGGACTGAACAACCATTTAAACAACCCTGAATTCGAGCAACGCCTGGTGTCGAAACTGCCTGGACTCTTACCAGCATATTGGGGAATGCATAAAAGAAGTTTAGCGGTTTGTAATTTACAACATTTCAGTGATTGGCTTTTCCAACTAGCACAAGGTGCTAATTGCGTCCTCGTACCAAAAGAGTCTCCAAGATTCCGAAAACGCGGAGTAATCAATCATCATTTTAATTCGGTAAGATGTATCGTTTGTGAAGGAAAATGTTATGATGTCGCTAATTGTACATCTTTCAAGGTAATGTCACGAAGCCAAAGGTGGCAATTAGTTCGCAAAATGAAACTATGTCACCGCTGTTTAGGGAGACACTCGACAAATGGCTGTAAATCCGCCGCAACTTGCAACGTTAATGGTTGCAACCGCAGTCATCATCCCGCGCTGCACAACTCGGAGGTGACTGGCATTGATGCTGATAAGCCGTCAAGAAATGTCAATATGAGTGCGTCAACGCAACCTGCCAATGTTAATATGCATAGTTCGGGTAGATGTAGCACACTGTTTCGAGTACTTCCTGTAGTTCTACATTCAGGGCGTTATAGAGTGTCAACCTATGCTTTCATAGATGATGGTTCGTCACTTACGCTAATCGACGAAGAGCTGTTACAAAAACTAAAAGTAGCAGGTACGCCTCAGCCACTTTGTTTACGTTGGACTGGTGATACTCATCGGTATGAGGACGATTCGGTCGTGGTCAACTTAGCTATATCGGCTAAAGAAAATGAAAAGAAATTCGCTCTCAAAGACGTTCGCTCCGTTAAAAAGCTGGACTTACCAATCCAATCGTTAAACGCTGCCGAATTGCAGTCAATTTTCAAATATTTGAGAGGTTTGCCATTGCAGTCTTATTCAAATGCTACACCACAACTACTGATTGGGTTAAACAACGCTGCGCTCGGATCCGCCATTAAATCTTTATGTGGCACCGAAAATGAACCAATAGCAGAGAAGTCTAAGCTTGGATGGACGCTGAAAGGCCAGACATCAGATGCCAGTATGGAAACTATTCATTGCGTCTACCACATTTGTAACTGCTCTGCCGAAGACGAGCTGCTTCAAATAACTAAAGCGTATCTCTGCCTCGATAATTTTGGCGTGAGTGACAAATCTGCTCTTGTTATATCCAAAGATGACGAATGCGCTTTGGAGCAGCTACGAAAATACACCGTACGAGTCGGTGATCGCTTCGAGACGAGCCTATTGTGGAAACATCCAGACATTGAGCTCCCTGACAGTTTTAAAATGGCCTTGTTTCGTGCGCAATGTCTACGTAAGAGAATGCAACGTGACCACAACTTGAATGAGGCGCTTCAGCAGAAAATCGATGATTACGTTCAAAAGGGATATGCCCGACGCTTGACACCACACGATGCTGACCGTGAAAAATACTGGTATTTACCGATTTTTGCAGTAACAAACCTTAATAAACCAGGAAAGGTAAGGTTAGTCTGGGATGCAGCCGCAAAGGTAAATGGTGTGTCATTGAACAGCATGTTGCTTAAAGGCCCTGACCTAACGACCCCTTTACTCTCGGTGCTGTTTAAGTTCAGAGAAAGGCGAGTTGCTATCACGGCAGATATTGCTGAAATGTTTCATCAAATTCGAGTCCGACAAGAAGACCAAAATTTTTTGCGATTTCTGTGGTACGAACCGAACGCCAAGGAGCCAACCATATTTGTGATGACCGTTATGACCTTTGGGGCCACATGTTCACCCAGTTGCGCTCAATATATCAAAAATAAAAATGCTGCTGAGTTCAGTGAGAAGTTTCCTCAAGCAGCACAGTGTATAATCGAAAACCACTACGTTGACGATATGCTAGTTAGTATTGACACCGAAGAAGAGGCTATTAAACTAGCGCAAGATGTTTGTTATGTTCATTCGAAGGGTGGCTTTCATATTAGAAATTTTTTGTCGAACTCGAGCCGAGTGTTAGCGGCCTTAAATGAGAGCTCCACCGACGCACTATGTCTCGATCTTGAAAGAGAATTACCGACCGAGAAGGTGTTGGGAATGTGGTGGGTTACTGCTAGCGACCATTTTGCATTTCGTGTATCCGCAAAGTACAGGGACTCCGACCTCCTTTTCTGTCAGCGACGACCGACTAAGCGCGAAGTCTTGAGCTTAGTTATGACGATATACGACCCGATCGGGCTTATCGGATTCTACGTGGTCTACGCCAAAGTTATACTGCAAGAAATATGGAAAACTGGTTGCGGCTGGGATGACCCAATTCCAGATGACCAGTTTAGTAAGTGGCTGAGGTGGCTTAAACTCATCCCCAGAATAGAAAAACTACGAATAGAAGTTCATACATTCGTCGACGCCAGTGAAAGCAGCTATGCAGCAGTGTGCTACCTTAGATACTCTTATAACGACGTAGTTGAATGTTCGATGATCGCCAGCAAAACAAGAGTAGCCCCACTCAAGCTAATGTCGATACCTCGTCTGGAGCTCAAAGCAGCACTTTTAGGAGCTCGTCTGACCAATCATGTTATCGAATCGCATTCTATTCGGGTTGATAGCCGCACATACTGGTCAGACTCACGCACAGTCCTATCTTGGCTGCACTCTGATAATCGCCGCTATAAGCAATTTGTAGCTTTCCAAGTCAGCGAGATCCTTGAACTGACCGACGTTAAAGAATGGCGCTGGGTTCCAACTGCTGCGAATGTCGCTGACGAAGCCACGAAATGGCATGGAGATCCAGACCTTTCTAGCAACAGCCGATGGTTTAGTGGACCGTCATTTTTGTACCTTCCGCCTAACGAGTGGCCTTCGCCCGAAGAATCGCAAAGTATCGCAACTGAAGAACTCCGTCCCCAGTTCATTGGATCTCACCACATAACTTCAGAGCAGTCTACGGTAGTGCCCGAACATGAGAGATTTTCAACTTGGAACCGTCTTCTTCGATCAACTGCTATGGTTTTGTACTGCACTAGAATCTGGTTAAGCGTGATTCGAGACAATCAGATAATTGGTGAGGTCCCAAGTACTGAAGATTTTTGTAAAGCAGAACGGTATCTTTGGAGGAAAGCCCAGCTCGACGAATACAAAGACTCTATAGCGACTTTGGCAAGAGGGAAGACTATTGACAAATCCAGCACAATTTTCAAGTTATCACCTTATCTAGATGATTACGGTGTGCTACGAATAGATAGCAGAGTTAAGACCCCAGGCCGACCGGATCAAGTATTACTGCCACACAACCATCATATTACGCACTTGATTATAAACGAATTTCACGTAAAATATCACCACGGCAGCCTTGAAACAGTCGTCAATGAAATTCGGCAATCTTATTGGATAAGTAAACTCCGAGTCGCGGCCAATAAAATTCGACGCAATTGCCAGGCTTGTAAAAATAGAACTGCGCAACCTCTACCACCGAGGATGGCCTGTTTGCCTCCAGCGCGAACTTCAGCAGTCTGCCGTGCGTTTTCTTACGTAGGCGTCGATTATTTTGGTCCGCTACTTGTCGCTGTGAAAAGGAGCACCGAAAAGAGATATGGAGCGTTGTTCACATGTTTAACAACCAGAGCGGTGCATGTCGAAATTGCATACTCACTATCCACAGCCTCCTGTATTTTAGCCGTTCGTAATTTTATGGCACGCAGGGGCAGTCCGCTGGAGATTTGGAGTGACAATGGCACAAACCTAAAGGGCGCTGAAAGAGAATTAAAGTCAGCATTTTCACTCTTAGATAAAAATCTGCTGACGAAAACCTTCACTTCTGCAGCAACTAACTGGCGCTTTATACCTCCTGCGTCACCACACATGGGCGGAGCCTGGGAACGGCTAGTTCGCTCGGTAAAAGATATACTGCAACGAATTTTAACAACAAACCGCCCGAATGACGAACTTCTTCGTGCCTTTTTAATGGAAGTAGAGATGACGATTAATTCTCGCCCATTAACTTATATTCCTATTGATCATGAAGAAGAAGAAGCACTCACACCTAACCATTTTTTGTTAGGTAGTTCGAGTGGCATTAAGCCGATCGCGGAACCAGTTACTGAGGGTATTTTAATGCGATGTCATTGGCGCACATCACAGCAACTCGCCGACGCTTTCTGGAGACGTTGGGTCACTGAATATTTGCCAACCATAACAAGGAGAACCAAATGGTTTGGGGACGTTAAAGCCGTTGAAGTTGGTGATATTGCTTATATAGTTGATCCCCATAGCCCAAGGAACTGCTGGCCAAGGGGCAAGGTGATCGAAGTCCGAAAGAGTGCTGACGGAAGGGTTAGAAGTGCCACAATCAGAACCACTTGTGGTATCTACGAAAGACCTGCTGCCAAATTAGCCGTTCTGGATCTAAAAGGTTCGGTACATCCTGATGGAGAGGATATACCAGGGGCGAGTGTTGCGAACGATCAGGCAGCACAATTCACGTAAGCTCTACTCTCTATCTTAAAAGCTGTCATACGTGGCAAATTCTGATTGGTCGACGAGAAAAAGGGGAGCAATTTGGCGAAGCGGGAGCCGCCTGAAATTTGACAGGCAGAAGTATTAAGGAAGGCAGATTAACACGATTAAATTTTTTAATTCCAGAAAGGAAATTTAACTTTATACAGAATTTAATAAATAAAGTACCTTGAATTGTAAAAAATTTTCAAGCCTTTTAATAACTATATTACTATATATGTTGATCTGAATAAGATTTGGCACATGTATAGGCCGTTATATGGGTTACCATAGAATCAATTTTTTATAAGCGGTTGCCACTTTCTTAAAAAGTTGCATTTATTTAAAGTAATTATCGATATAAAATATTGCAAAATGGTTATCAAATGAAAGAGCCACCTGTTTAAATGCAAACTAAGTTAAATTAAAAAAAAGTGCATTTTACAATATGGGTGTCAAACTAAGTTTTAAAACAACTTAATTTCAAAAATTCTTTAGGGTAGGGTTGAAACCTATTTGAAAATTAATCAATATTACTATGAGTTAAATAAACTCCAATTAATATTATATGCCAGGTTCAGTAAAGCTGCGCTCCCAATTACTTTTAAAAAAGGTTGTCACCTGTTTTTAGGCAAATATAGTGTAGTAGTATTTTTGCGGGAGGTGGCACCAGTTTAAACTTTTATTAAAAAATATCACTTAAATAGAATTCATTTAATATTATATGCTAGGCTTAATAAAGCCTTATATCCCAAATACCCTTAGGGAAGTTTGCCACCTGTTTATGTGTAAATTAAGTTAAATCAAAAAATAAACCTATTCTTGCAGTAAGAGTGCAAAACTCGTAATTTTAAAAATGCGTAATTTTAAAAACAATTTTTGCGGGGGTTGCCATCTGTTAAAAAAATATTCAAAATAATAATATAATAATATTATAATAAGTTAAATCAAATAGTAAAATCTGGATCTCAAACAAAAGAGTTTTAAGAAAATTTTATTGTTGAAAATGCTTTTGAAGAAGGTTGCCACGTGCTTGAAAGAGAAAATTAAATAAAATCACTAAAGGTTTAAAAACATGAATTTAATACTATTTATAAGCTTACTGAAATCTATAACAGTGTGACACTGAAAAGAAAGAGTTTAAAAGAAAACATGTTTGATGAGGGTTGCCACCTCTTAAGGCACGTTGATTCAATTTCATTGGTAAGGTTACGGAAATTCTACTATATTGGTGAGAAACGGAAACCATTTAATGAAGCTCTGTCAGGAAAATATATTCGTAGATTAGAAAATGAAAATTCACCTAAATTTACGTCCATCTGTTTAAAGCTCAATTTAGTTTAATTAACTGCAATGCAAAAAAAAATTCAGTTGGTGACGAATTGAGTGAACTGTTTTATCTTAAAATTTGCCTTTTAGCCAGAATTCGTGTGATTTTTAGACAGTCTTACTTCAAATAAAGCGATGTTTTGCCTTTGTACAATAAGTATGTAAATCTTACAAAACATTTTTAAGACAATTTGATTAGGTTGCTTTAGCCGGTTTACTTTCTAACCTAAAGTTGGTCCCTAGCAATACTAAATATGATATGATAACTCTTCAAGTAATGTGAGGTTAGATAAGGCGGCAGTCCCTAGTGGGACACATTTAGCCACATGGCTCCTTGTGATACAGCAGTTTAGCTGTGGGGTGACACCTGTTCCTCTAAAACCACTTCATAAACCTGAGGAACCTCATCTGAATTTACGCCGTATGCCGCAGTAACCGGGAACCTAAACAAATTGTGTTGGCAATGCCTAGGCCACCTCGATAACAGACTGGTAGCATTCCGCAGCCAATCTTAATGGTAGTTTTTTTTTAGTGATTTAATAGCCGCCTGGCTGCCGGTGAAAATATGGATTTCATCACCGGGAATTATATAACATTGTCCCTTAATCAGGTCGACGGAAGCTGATAGTTATGCCCAGTTGTTCCGAAAATTCCTCTCCTCCAACTCTTCCTTCGAGTTTGGACCCATCCGTGTAATCCACGTTTTCTAATCGCATTCAATCGCCACTCTTTCCTTTCGGGAATAATAAATAAAATTTGGTTTCAGTCGAGGCGGTCAGAACCGCGCAGTTCGTTATCATAGGCAGATCCGTAAGTTCATCCATTATTGAACTAATTGATTGGTCGGCTTGCCGATTTTCTTAATGAATTTAGTCGAATGGCAGTGTTGCATGCAACCTTCTTAGCATAGAGATCTAACGATGTAGACATTTAATAGACATAATTTAGGATGCCAAAATTTTTGACGAATAGTAGAAGGTCTCGAGCCTCCAATAGTGTCCCATCTTCCAGCTGGTTTTATTGTGTGTCTTCTAAGTGCATTATCACCGTAAAATAAATCGTTTACCGCTTGAACAGTGCTGGGAAATCGTGAAAACGAAATGAGGAATGTGGCTCGAATAATCATCTTTTCCGCCTAAGGACCGATACAGAAAATTCTGCAAATTTTAAGCTCGCTGCTAAATTTTTAACAATAACATTGTAAGTTTTAGGGAAAATTTTTTTTTAATTGGTACTTAATTAAATTTTTGAAACTTAATTAGTTTACGCAGTCAAGGCATCTACAACTAAAAAACAGAATACGAACGCACAGCTCCGCAAATTTTGTTTGTACATTTAGACTAATAATTCCAATATTAGTTACAAAAAGGTGGCGAAACTCAGTGGATCATTTTATGACACTGCACAAAAGATAGTATTTGAATTGTAAAAATCCATCCAGGTAGAAAAATTTGGCAAAAACGTTATAACTTGGCAGCCATTTTTGAATGTGGGCATAAATCTACGCCGTTCCTCACTATGGGAACCATCAACATTGCAATTTACGTGAAGGGATGTCTTCAAAAACGTCTCCTGCTCTTCCCACATCAGCATAATTGTCCAACTAAATTTTGGTCGGATTTGGCTAGCACATTGCGCTAATGTCCCCCAAAGTTGGATCGAAAATAAAAATGTGCATTACGTAAGGAAGAGCTTAAATCCTACTAATGTGCCAGAGTTGCGACCATTTGATGGATATTGGGCTTTGATGAAAGCCGTACCTTCGAAAGTTTGAAAACCAACCAAAACAATTACAGAAATAAACAAGTAAAAACAGCTCTGTCTTCGGCTATGCCGAAGGCTTCATACCTTTCATGAATGGAAGAATAGTAAAAAACGTGTTATTGTATTACAATTTCGTATTACCTATAGTTAAAAGCGAAAATTTCCTTCAAATCAATAAAAATAATTCTAGTAAAGGCATTGTTATAAATTATTTAATGCTTTTCCTTATGTAATTAAAAAGAACTATGTTTTAAGAAGGGAATGGTTTTTGAATATTTTTAATATCGTATCGACGCTTGATATTCAACATTTAAAAAATAAAAATAATTAAGTATTAATATGTAAGACCTACATATGTCGGTCTTTGAAAACAGTTATCAGATCCGTAAATAGTTCCCAAACGTTTAACGCTATGATTCATGTGATATTGCGCTGAGCTTATTACTTTTCGCAATAAATATTTGTCCTGAATTTATCTTGCCGATTTACACTGTGAACTCCGATCTTGATGAATACTAATATATAGCTAATAATGGTTGATGTTTGTGCAAAATTTCAAGCCTTTAGCTGTTTAAATGGAGGAGTTATGGTGCAAAATGCAATATCTGAACAATCGGTTGTATGGGAGCTATATGTTATATTTCTCCGATCTTCATGATTTTCAATACTGATACGTAGCTAATAATGGCTGATATTTCTGCAAAATTTCAAGCCTTTAGCTGCTTAAATGGAGGAGTTATGGCGCAAAATTCAATATCTGAATAATCGGTTGTATTATATGTTATAGTCACCCGATCTGGCCGATTCCGACAAATGTTCAATCATTTGTACAACGACACCTGCTCACCAAATTTCATCAAAATAGCTCTAAAATTGAGGGACTAGTTTGCGTTCAAACAGACGGACAGACGGACAGACGGACAGACGGACAGACGGACAGACAGACGGACATGGCTAAATCGACTCAGCTCATCGTCCTGATCATTTAGGTATACTTTTTGATGGGTCTATCTCTTCTCCTTCTGGCACTTACAAACATCGGACCAAACTTAATATACCATTTCATTCTCATGAAAGGTATAAAAAAATGTAGCGGACCAGCATCGCTAAAAGTGGGCAAAACCGTTGTACCAAACTTGATGACGGGTCTCTTAAGAAAAGTGCGCGCGTATGGACAGCAAAGGATGTTTATAAATTGAAATAATTGCTTTTCTTGTCATCAGTAAAATAATATATTTTTATATTAATAAAAACAAAAATATAAACAAACAAACTGTATGCATTTAGTGAGCAGAACTTTTTATACCGGTCCTTATGTTAACTAGCCAAACTGTCGTATCTGAGCATCGGTAATCCCGCCAGTGATACACGAAAAGCCAATGCATCCTTAAAGAGTGACACTTTTGTCTAGATTTTCGAGACAATTTTGCATTGAAAATTTCATCGAAGTTTTGTGAATTTTTTTTAGAATTTTTTTAATTTTTAAAGGAAACCACAATATAGGTATAATTTTCGCTGAGTTGGCAAGGAATCTTCTATAATTTTTTTAATAATTTTTTTCATAAAACAACCGAGTGCAACTACCAGAAAAGCCCTGCACTGTCATAAAATATTTGGCTGAAATTATAAAATATGCTATGTGATACGCATTACAAAAAAAAACAGAAGCTTTTTTGCGCGATACCTTTACATGGACTACAGAGTGTCTAGTATTCACTTTGAGCTTTCATTTGGCGTTGCACATCGGTTTTTTACTTGTAGTCTATTTTAACTTGGAATATAGGAAAAAACATTACTAAACGAGCCTTTATAGCTTTACTTTACGTATGCACGTATGTACATACATAATACAAAGCAAGTGAAGTCATGCTGATGGCGCGCATTCATATGTGAGCTCAAAAAGAAATGTCATAAATTTAAATATTTAAATACATTTGTAATAAAAAACATGATTTGTTAAGTATTTACATCCATTTACCGGCAGCTGTGTCCCGAGTTTTAGTCTCACATGTCTTATTCATACGCATATGAGTGAATAGATGATTGTTGGTGTTAAAAGACTATTTGTGCTTAATACATGTACACACCCATACATATATACACTATACATACACATGTATGTGCATGCATAAATATAAATAAATCCCTATAAAGCGCAAGATTTACAAAACAAAAAAAAAACACCAGACTGACGATTTTTTGAATACTTTGTGAATACAAAATGACTTCATGAATGGTTTATTTGGAATGTGTGCGTGTTTTTTTTTTGGAACATTTGTAAGTGACAGCGTAAAAGGAATATACAACCAATGCAATAATGACACATAAAACGCTACATATATTTAATGCATGTAGGGAGAAATGGAAAATTCACATACATATGTATGAAATGATAAAATCTAGGGGGTTTGTAACGTGGCACTCTTAGATTAGCAGACAATCTGAGTTGCATACAACTTATGCGAATTATTAGCTATAATATGTACTAGACTTATATCCAAGTATTAGTGTGCAGCAGTTCATGATTTTTATCGAAAGCGAAAGAGACTTTTAATGTACATAGTATGAAAGAAGTAAAATAAATGAATAAATGTAATAGGTGAAAAGGAAGTTGATACAAAGAAATTAGAAAAAGTACTTGCGAAAATGGAAAATGCTTAATTTTGTTTTGTATATATGTATATGGTTTTACATTTTTACACATTACATATTTACGTGCATACATACGGTGCCTCAAATAACTGCGCACATGATGATTTTTTTACAATATTTAAAATGCTTTTAGCGGTGAGTCCTTTCTGGTATTTCTTGAAGTACAACTTTTGTAGCGGCATGAAAGTGATTTTTTACATCGCATAACGAAGGTCGTGCCGATATCGCGTCAGGAAGTCAACGACATGACGCTTGTATGGGAAATTACAAACAAGCATGCTAAGGTAGCGACTTCTAGCTACCAACTACTACTGATACTAATTACTACTACTATTGCTACTACAACCATAACTACGACTGCTCCTGCTATTACTACTATTTGTATTACTATTTTTACTAATTTCTACTACGTTTTTTACTAATGCTACTGCCAATTTCTACTACTATTTTTACTTATTTTTACTACTATATTTACTAATGCTACTACTATTTGCTATTAATATTTTTACTAATTTCTACTACTACTTTAACTAATGCTACTACTAATTACTGCTACTATTTTTGGTAATACCACTATTTTTATTAATGCAACTACGTATACTACTATTTTTAATAATTTCGACTACTATTTTACCAATGCTATTACTATTTGTTACTAATATATTTAATAATTTCTACTAATATTTTATCTACTGATACTACTAATTACAAGAACTATTTTTATTAATGCAATTACGTATTACTCTATTATTTTTACTAATTTCTACTACTATTTTCCTAGCGCTATAACTATTTACTACTAATATTTTACTAATTTTTATTACTATTTTTACCAATGCTGCTACCAATTAATATTGATTTTTTTATTAATTTTTGTCACTATTTTTATTAATGCTACTACGTAATACTACTACTATTTTTACTAATTACTACCACTATTTTTAGTAATACTACTATTGATATTAATGCATCTACGTATTACTACAATTATTTTAACTAATTTCTACTACTATTTTTCCTAGTGCTACTACCATTTGCTACTAATATTTTTACTATTTTCTACTACTATTCTAACTAATGCCACTACTCTTTACTGATACTATTTTCAGTAATACTACTATCGATTATAATGCAACTACGTATTTCTACTACTATTTTTACTAATTTCTACAACTATTTTAACTAAAGCTACTACCAATTACTGCAACTATTTTTACTAATTTGTACTACTATTTTTAATAATGCTACTACGTATTACTACTAATCACTACTACTATTTTTAGTAAAACTACTATTTCTCCTAATGCTACTTCTAATTACTACCACTGTTGTTACTTATTTCTTCTACTATTTTTACTAGTGCTACTACTACTTACTTATACTACATATATTAAGCAATTTCTACTCGGTACAATTTTTCCTTATCCTTTGTCAAGTTTTGTTTGGAGACAAACCGGTTTTGGCGTTGTGCCATCTTCAGCGTCCTTTTCGTTCCCTTAAAAAACTTTTGCGCATTACAGTTTTAGTTTTACCATAATAATGTGCAACTGTGATTGTTTCAATTTTTAAATTAATTAATTTTTGTTATTTCTCTGTGTACTGGCGGTCTTGCATATCTGCTGCGATATGACCTCGATGCGTTAAATGGAACAACAAATTCAAGAAAATTCCAAAAGGCAACCGGAATTTTAAGCAACTTCAGACGTGCGTTATGCTTAAATCAAATGAGCCACAAAACCGCATAACGAAAATTTCTTAAATTTTTATAAATTTTGTACATAGTTTGAAATTTTTCTTTATTCGGTTTTTGTTATAGAATCCACTATAGTTTAATAAAAACTTTACATAAACAACTTAGGGTTGTAAACAATCACTATGCGATCAGTTTTTTGAACCACTGTCTATTGTTGCTACGCTTCACTTTTGCTTTAGCGCACCAAAGGTAGAGAAAAACAAAACACCCCTAGAATGATAATGACGATAAAAATTTATCATAGACACCTTAGTCGTTTGTTCTTCTTCTGCTTCTAACTGTACATTTACTAATTCACAAAAAAAAAGAAGCTCATCTTCCGCTCATTGCTCATTTGTATGTCCATTTCAGTGTTTTTACTGCAGGCTCGTCGCATTTGTGCTTTGACCTTTTGTTATTTTGCATATTTGTTCCTTCCTTTTGCATTTACTTATTTTTTTTTGTCATAACTAGCCGGACAGTAAAGTATTTATGACTTTAATTTATGTATTTCGAGGCACAAAGAAAACTAACAACAAACAGGTACAAACGTAAAAAAATCTGTGAAAATTATTCGCTTAACGAAAATCGACAGTCATAAATTGGAGAAAAGCGACTTTTCCTCGCAAAGCAAATATGCAATACTTTTGTGTACATAAAAAGTGTAAGTTCTAAAAACAGATTTACACTTTTCACACTGTCTCTTTCAATAGTCAAATGACATTTTGTGAAATGTTAATTTTTAGAATAAATACTTTTTATATTCAAGTAAGATAAATCCCAGTAATAATGTACCACCAAATCTTGAGTTTACTTCTAAAATTTTTATTTAGCTTTTTCGAGTGAACTTATTCGGAAGATTCCGGCGTGAGGACAAAGCACACTACCAAGACACATGAAATAAATCAGTCGCTTTACAAGGCAAAGTTTTATCAATAATGATTTTTGTTTAGCTCAAGGTCATTGATTTATTTGGAGGTTAAATAACAATCAAAGCGATTGAAGTAATAGTTGCTATTTTGGAGACTATCATATCTCCCCGTAGGACATCTTCTTACTAAACTTTTGCAGTACTAGAAACTACGAATTGCAAAAACATGCAAGGCAAGCACGCAAGCGAGATGTAGTAAGATAAAATATATGGAGGAGATGTGGTGATATCTGATATAAGTAGCTGCTATAACTTCTACCGCGTTGGCTGTTGCATTTTTTTTTTTTCAAATAACTTAAAAAAAATTTTTTGAGAATTAAATATAATCAGACCAAAAAAAAGTTACCCTAACTTAATATCGTAGTAGTCTTCATGGTTCAAGATAAACTGCATAGCAAACATTATACAAAATTTTTACTAAGCCAAACTCATTGAAATAATAATAATAACAATAATATTGCGCTTGCATTATAACTATATTTGGCCGAACTTCTACTTTGTGGTGAGCGCCTTGTCGTTGTGAGAAGTTTTTTAATGACAAAACAGGCAAAGTACTTTCATACTTTTCATGAATACATATATAAAAATTTAATTTAAACAACTGCATTGTTAATATAAAAAAATATTAAACTTTAAACAACTATTTATTTTTTTCATATAATACGCTAAAATAAAGTAAAATAAATTGAATCAAACAGATTCTTGATAATAATGAAGCTTTATTCCCAAAATGATATGAAAGACGGTTAGTATTTACTTGAAGGCAAAGAGAGTTAAATGAAGTCAAAAAAAAATTGGGTTGCCACCTGTTTAAAAATATTAGCCACTTTAAATTAATATATTCACTCTGAATTTAAAAATTAAAGTTTACACGAAAACATATTTAAATAGTGTTGCCACCTCTTCTAAAGGGTTAATTAAATTTTATTACTACTACTAACTCAATAATCTGCAATCGAAAAACCCCCTTTATTGCCACTGTAATTCCCATGGTTATTGAGCATAAGCAGGTAAAGGACATATGAAAATAAAAATAAATGCTTATTTAAATATATCATACCCAAAATACATTTTTAATTTTTTTTTATGAAGAGATGTCCATTCTTAACATAATAAGAAAATTAGAAAATCCACGGCTACGCTACCCAAATTGCCATTTTCAGTAGCATTTTCGAGAGCAGCAATTTCCTTTCCGGTCGTAACGCCTAACCCTAGTCCTAAAAAAGCAAAATCTTAAGTTAATTACACGTGAAAGGAACTCAATACGGTTATTATGCTCCATTAACCCTGCTTAACTAATCATATTTTTTATGCGTTATAACCAATGCTAGTCGATTCGACTAATGTGCCCTAAAAATCGATTCTATGGAACAGGTTCTTCATTAAATATTATAAAAATACTACAGTTTTTTGTTTATAAAAATAAAAAAACCATTCATATTTAGTTTATTTTTGATTAATTTTGGTATAAAATTACTCGCTACTCTTATTCAGTCTTAATATTCTCATATGGTACTAACAAAAAATTAAAAAAAATTAAAGCATTACTTTAAGTAACTAAACTAGAAAAAAACTTTTAAATCATTATTTTGCACAGAAGGCACAAAGCTCAACTTTGTGCTCACCACAGGTACTTTTTCCGCATTTTGTGCATACTGTCTTCGTCATGTGGTGTTTTCGACATGACTTAAGAGTAGGAGTCCTCAAGCGCTCTTCCATGCATGGTGTGACTAGAGATGAATGAAGTTGCTTCATGAAATCACGACGAGAAAGGGGTTTTTTCTTTTCGCTTATCATATTGTGCGTGTAGATCACATAGCTGTTAACAAATACAATATTTAATATGCCAAAAAATAGGCACATTGGCCATCTTTTTGGTTTTCGTGAGCACGACATAACACTGCACATCTGGTCAAGAGTGTCAACGCCACCCTTTGTTTTATTAGTATAAAACTCGACCAAATTTGGCTTATCACTTGGTGGATTAATTGTCCCTTCTTCATCACAAGAAGACAATAAGTACACAATCTTGTTAGGTTTTGCCATGTACAAAAGCAGTGTTAGCTTGTTATCGTAGCAGAACATAGCTGTGCCAGTTTTTACTTGTCGCCCATTTGTGTTTATTCTTCCCACGTAAAATGTTTTTTAAAAAAGGTATAATATTTTTGTGAGTCGGTTGAGTAGGACTATTACCGCTTTCTTCATCGCTGCTTTCCAGATTGTGATCACTGCTTTCATAACCATCACTATCTACTGCTTCATGAAGGACTTGGTACGTACTAGCTTTCGGAAGCACTGAAATCAACTTCTTCATCATCGGAAAGATCCAAAATCCTCTCAATTTCATCGCAAGATATTCTATGTGCAGCCATATAATTCGCTAAAAAAAGTTGCACTAAACCCAACGTTAGTCGAAACGACTAACATTGGTGAGCCAGGGTTAAAAAATCCCGTCAACTCATATGAATCAATTTTTTATAATAACCCTTTGCAGTTTTTCTTATTTTAATTTATACGTTTGTTTAACTGTGCATGTCTGTACATACATGCATATCTCGAACTAAAACTACAAAAAAAAACAGTTTTGGTTTACCCGGTTTTTATTTGGTTTGTATATCATGTGCGTCGTATATATTATATGTATGTATGTATATAAAGAATCCTTATTTTGCAGATATCGAACAGTATCGAATGAATAGCAAAAATACGAGTGCAAAACTAAATAAAATATAAGTATGTTTATATTGTAAATAGATAAACAACACTATAAATAAGCAAACATGAGCCTGCTGTCATTTCGGCTTAACATCCCCGCAAATATTCACACAAATACATAGTAGTAAATCCAATTATTTGATTTAGGTACTAGTTGAAAAAAAAACAAACTGCGTCAGGTTTTATTTGCGGAACGCACTATGAAAAATGAAGATATTATGGAACTTAAAATTCCATTAACTCAACTCCACTCATCAGATTATTAAGCAATTTGCAGCATTTAATGGAAAGAATATTTTGTTTTCTTTATTTTTAAGATTATTTTAGCGGTATGAAAACTCACTTACTTACTTAATTGGCGCTATAACCGCTTAAGCGATATTGGCCTCACTTCTCCTACAATTTGTGGCGTGCATCTTGATGTTGTAACACAAATTGAGTAACCTGCAGCTCCGAATGGCAGATGATTTTTGTGAGAAGTTTTTTCATAACAAAACAGATAAAGAGGTGCTGTTTTTGGCCTGAAGAAGGTTCCACACCTTTTTTGAACACATAAAAATTTAGTTTAAACTACTGCATTGTTAACATTAAAATAAAAAAAAATTAAATAAAGCAAAATAACTATGATAAAATAAATTGTATTTTTCTAGAAAAAATTACATATAAAGTTATATTTATATAGAAATATAATGGATATTTAACTTTAGAACTAACAAATATCCCGTCATGGCCATTGTAGGAGGTTTCATATGTTATCGCTCTTGTAAGTACTGTCTGAAAAAAAAAAAAACTTGCCGTTAACAAGCAATGCATGTAAATATTTCTTTAATGTATAAATAATTTTTCAGAATCGATCAGATCGCACATTACATATGTAGCTACTATACAACTGATTGTTCAGATGTGAGACTTTCCATTATAACTCCTACACCAAAGTAGCTAAGGACATGAAATTTGCACTCCTTTTATTTATCATTAATTAAAAATACACAACGGGAATCATCGAGATCGGACCTATATAGCTTATAGCGACCAAATGATTGTTCAGATATGAGGATCTGGGTTTATAACTCTTAAATTAAGGTATTAATAATTTTAAATTTAGTACTCCTCTCACATTTAGCTAATTGCAAGCGCACAACGAAAATCATCAAGATCAGACCACTTTGACTTGTAGCTCTCATACAATTGACTAATCTATAACTTATCGCTCCCATATAACTGTTTGTTCAGATATGAGGATTTGCTTTAAAGCTTCTATATTTAGACAGTAAAAACAGTAAAATTGTGTAGGCCAATCACTTATCAAATTTTACCAGGTCTATTGAGAAAATCGTCTAGATAGGTTTTGTTTGGAGACGTTAATTTTTTAGCGTTCCTTGGAATGCGATTGAGCCAACTTGTACTATTTAGTTGTATATCAAGATGCAAGAGCTAGTTTCTCAGAGGTATTTTCGAAAATATTTCAATCAACGAAATTTTATAAGGTAAGGTAATAAAGTAATGTTGAAGGAACTTATAGAATGAAATGTGCGATTTTTGAGAGTTTAAAACCGTAAATAAAACAAATGCGTGTGGTATTCGGTTCGCACCAATAAAAAACATTTTTATTTTAACAAAACTTATTATATACATATACATACATGTATTTATTTTTCGACCTATTTATTTATATCAAACAATAACTTTTATGAGCTTAAGACTATTTTTAATATGAAAATCCATAGAAAAAACAACAGTGGTGGAAGGTGTAACTATTTTGGAGATCACCACATCGCCACATTTCCTCATCAGACGTCTTCCCCATCAGACTTCTACCTACGACCTCCACGGCTAACTCGTACTCCTTAAGGTAGCACTTTAGCTACTTGCACTAAGTAAACCGTGTACACTGTTGTTGCTTTTTCATCTTCTCATTTTTGCAAACATAACTTTAGGTACGTTAGTCTGCCGCTTTATATGAATGTGTGTTTGTTGTTGGTTATAACAATTCTGCTCCATGATTATTATTGTTGTTTTTTCAATCTTTTTTTATTAAAAAGGACCCTCTGCTCCTAAAAATTATTGTTTGATAAAACTAATTATATTCAATATGATTGACTTAAAATTATGTCTAGGGGTTTTGACTTATGTACAGCTTTTTATAGGCAACGAGACACACTGCGTTCGGTGCGAATTCTACGAGTAGACAACCTGTTTTATTTCAAAAAGAAAATAAAACCGTCCTGCTGTGGTTACGCTTTTGTTCAATCGTCAAATCGTAAGGGTAGTATTGAGCAGCAGCATAACTTAGTAGTTTCGTCCAGTTTGTGTAGTATTGACTTGGTTCGGTCTGATTCCAAAATGCATCTTCCCAGTGGGGAGCAGTTTAAACTTCTTGCTTTCCTTAAATGAAAAAAAAAGTTAGTGTTCGACCTTTCCTAATGAATTTTTGTGCAATAAAGAATTTTTTCTAAAAATCCACCCTTTTGACTTTAACGTTTTGTGGGCGTCTTTGTGTTGTTACTTTATGCTTCACTGGACTTCTCCTACAATACTGTATTGCAGACGCATTCACCTTCAGTTTTGGGCCTACACCAAATGAATGAAAAGGGAAGATGTTTCATGGTCGAAATCGACATTTATAGTATACAAGATTGCACCGTCCTGCGGCGAGTGTAATATCCCGAGTAAAAGTAAGCAAAGAATATGGAGAAAAGGGAAACGAGTGGCTTTGAATTTTTCAGTGAAAAAAGTACTTTAATTTTGACCTTTAATAACGTCAAGCCGGTGGCAATAGTCGGACCTTTGGGCGGGTTTGGGTTCGAAGGCTAAGGCTATCCTATCGCCTGTTCTGCGATAGTATCGTCGTGACAGTCCGCAAAGTGGAGTTCTCTCACCACTATTTTGGGTCTTTGGTATCAACGGCGTCCTGAGGGAGTTCTAAATTTGAAGATGCTAATTTCTTCACGAACGGGGCCGGGAGTGTCTGACTTCACCCTCAATACTTTGAAATTGGACTAATTTGGGTGCCGGCCCATAGGAGCATTGCCGGAAACTGCATGGCTGATGAGCGGGGACTCTGGACTTCTATTGGACAGATGGACTCTGTCCGGTAGTGAACCATGGGCAAAACAACGGCAACTCTCGATCGTCGTTTGAGTTCTGACCGGACATTGTCCAACAGGTGTTCATGCGGTTAGGCTGAATATAGTCTCCGACCCTTTGACAGTTTGCGGGATTACATTTTGCGTACGCAGCGTTTCTCGAGTTAACCAGCGGTATCACGATAGACTCCTTTAATATGACTACCACATCCACCTTACATAACTTCCAATTATTTGTAGAAAAAGGCTTGTTAACTTTAAGTTGAGAACTGACAAAAGCGAAAGTAGCTGTACAACTGACGCGCCACCCCACCGCTGTGGTCCGAAATACGTTTGGTTTATTAAAAATTATTCGAAAGCGATTGATGATAGAATAATCCCTCTGCTAAGTTATGTAATGCTTCCGGTACCGATCGGGATTTGACGCACTCCAGGTCTAGGGCAGTTGCAAATTATATATGTAACTATATTCAGTTATCATATTTCTTTAACAAATAACAACGGCTGTATTGATTTCTGAGTAGCAAATAGTGTTGTGTTGAGAGCTATATTTTTACTTTTCGCAGTTGCGTACCACCAGCAGCTATATTTCAATAGAAAATATAATGCACCCGTTCAAGTTTCAATGCGCCGGAAGTTCTTATAGCTATGAAAGTATGTGTATACTTTTAGCAAACTAATCTCTGCCGGCTGTAAAGCTTGGGAAGTTATACAAAAAAAATTTATTTTATATGCTTTTTATATGAGCTACTTCAGACACTTTTTTGGGGTGAGTTACTTCAAACTATCAAATACTGACTGCATTGAAAACCCAATAGATTTTTGTTTTTTTTTCAAAATAAGAAATAGAATTTGCTAATAAGATAATAGTTAATATACTTATGAAAAGTTTGCTATGGTTATGAAAAATAAATTTATAATACATATAATAATGAAAAAAAAGCAGTTTTTAGCTCAAAATAATGCACGAACTTCCTTGTTAACTGAAAAAGCGGTCTACAGAAATGAAGAAAAATGCAAAATACACAAAGGCAAAATATATTTATGTAAGTTAGCCAAGTTATGGATCATAAGCAGATGTGAAATGAACCACGACGAACGAGGAAATCTCGTAAAAATACAAATAAAAAGAAGAAGTTAAAATCCCCAGCTAAGCAGCAAAGTTCACAGCATCGTATGATGAGAGAATATATAAGTAAATTTGACTGGAGAAGCATTTGCGATATTGCAAACGTTTGACAAAAACGAGATTCAATAAATGGACTGTGTCAGACAGTTGGCAGACTTTTTCTTTCATATCGTATAGATTTCACCGCACTGCACTAACATTTCTCACATTCATTATTTCCTCTTTCACCGGCTTTAATTTTATTTATTTAAACTTGCATTTTATTTCTTGTTTTACTTCTTTCACATAAAAATCAAATATTTATTTAAATAGAGCGCATCACAGTCTGCTGTCTCTGCTTTGTGCTGCTGTGCACCGCTCCAACATTCAAAGGTGTAACGAAGCAGCGGGTAAATAAACAGAGTACAAAAAGCCAGACAGACGTAAAAATAAACACCGTAAAAGAAGAAGCAGTAAAAGGAAAATATTTATAAACAATTTGTTAAATTTTAATTTTTTTGATTACCAAGACGAATGACAGTGCAGTGCGAAAGGTTAAAAAAAAATTAACAAAATAAAATCTGTTTAAAGTTTTGTTTTTCTTTTGAAATGGTAGAATGCGCTCGGAAATCTTTACATGCATTTTACTTATCGTATTTTGGCACTACAAAGAGCGCTTTTTATAAATAAAATAGCAGTGAATAAAGTGCTGGTTGTTAAGACTTCACACTAAAACTGATTTGCATATAAACGCTGAATTTTTTGTGCATTTAAAAAAATACATATGTATAGTAATCTTAATTACTAGCTTGCAGAGCAACCTAGCCGAGTGTTGTTTATATTAGCTAACAATTTTACAACCTAGGTACTTATACTCAGAGAATCTGTGTGCTGGGAGGTTACACAGCAGGGGCACAGTAGTATCGTTAATCAATTGCCTTCAGGCAAAGTTAACAACCGAAGGATTTTAGCCTCTGCAAACTGGAGTTTAACCACAAAATTAAAGCAGTGTTTCCTAGCAGAAGTATATGGAAGAGGATGAGGTCGTTCTCTATAGCGGCATACAAATATTCATCGCTGGTTCCACGATGTACTCTGGAATTGGAGCCAGCATCTACGCCGAATCCTTGGATCTACCCATGTTAATCAAACTCATCCCTTACTGCAGAGAATTCCAGAGAGAAGTTTTCGCGATTTCCTAGGGCTGTAAATCGTTTGAAGACAGGAACGTGACGGTTAATAGAATAATTTTTTCCGAGTAGCTATAAAGCCGCTAGTGGCTTCAAATATTGGCTCAAACAACTGATTGACTCTTTAACTACCATTCTGGAAATCTCTGTAATTTAGGTTCCCAAACATAAAGGAATCGAACGTAACCGGAAAGCCGATGAACTAGCACAGTGTGGCTTAGCAGAGCATGAAATAACCACCAGTATCTGGATGGGTATACCCATAGCCATAGCGAAGTGAAAAATACGTCATTTCTTCCTCAACAAGATTCGAAAAAAGTAGAAAACTACCACTACTTGCAGGATATCAAGGACTACCTGGCCGGACCATAATGGGAAGATCTAGCACCGCTGTCTCGACTCTAGCCCGCAATCGTTTAACATCTTTAGGAAGTGCTTTCCTGGATAATCGAGGGAAGGCATCTAAGATCGAGACCTCCAACATAGTAGACATTAACAACTCTGGCTGGTCGTAGTGCACATCCTTCCATTACTCTGTAGGTAGTTGCTTTTGTCAACTGCAAAAGTCATTCCAAATCTCACACATGGCTGCAAATTATGCTTTTGTGTCGATTTTTTTAAAATGATCATTAAATATTTTTATTAATTAGCATTTTATTTACAACAAAAATATATGAAATAGTTTCAACTATATTGGTAGAATATAGCAAATATTTATAAGATAAAGCGAGTCTGAATATTTTTGAAATTTGCTAACAGTGAAGAGATTTTTAAGTCACATATTTCTGTGGCGAAATCCTGCCACATCCAGTGTAGTGGACTACAAGAATGAGCTTTCGTCTAGTTATGGTATAGGAATGTGAATTTGAAAGCTTTTTAATAACCTTTCGTTTGCCACCCACATTGCAGTGATTTCCTTAAAAAATTAATATATATTTTGTCTTTATTGATAGGTGGCAACCCTGGATGACTAAAATATTATCTGTAAGCTTTGATTTTGGAATTCATATAGTAATTCTCATATTATTATTATGTAGCCTTTAACCGCTTATTTATTGTAATTTTTAATCTGTTTTGAAACCAATAAAATGCCCCTCATCAAGGAAAAAAATACCTACATTTATAGTCTTCACTTTCAAGCAATCCCAAATGAAACACTAAACTTTTGATACAAATTTTACTATTGTTTTTCTTTAGTTCACAGTGCATAGGTTTTGTTGCTGGTTTGTGATTTTATTGGGCAGCCGCTTGGCGGGGCGTCTGAGTAACCAAATGGCATGTTATGAAAAATTGAATATTTTGCATTATATCGATCAGTATATTTGCTGATTGGTTTCCACTAAAATAATGCGTACTGAGTAAATAGTAAAGCGTGCTAGTGCTAAGGAGCTACACTCTCTAGCTTGCAACTTTACTTTCGTTTTATATTTGGTTTTAACAATTTGTTCAGTCAAACAAATGATGCTGATTAATTAATTTTTGCAATATATTATTAAATCGAATACTGGTTAACTATTGCAGAATGAATTTTAGACAGGTAAATGGTGGTAAATTGGGTGGAATGAGGCAAGAATTTAAAGTTTGAAACACCACATTCTATAATGGGGAATGAAAATCTTAGTAAAAGACATCTTGTGAGCTATGTACCCTAACAAAAATTTTCAATTCCTTGGCTATGCTAGTTTTTTAAGTTTGCCAACCTTATAAAGTCTTGCCCTTGAGAGCAAGGCAAAACCCAACAAAAGTAAAATAAAAAATAAACAATTGAAAATAATCAAATTTGTTTTTATTGCAGGCGAAAAATGTCCATGTCCAAATCAGTAGATAATTATCTCAAATCGAAGTTAATCTACATCACTAACTATTGCTGTTCACACTGCGGCTTGAGGTTTAGAATTCAAGTTCGAGAATTCCATGTATAGTTTCTTGCCTTTGATTGAAAAGAAAGACAGATAAACTAAGAAAGACTACCATAAACGAACGGGGTGAAAGTAAAAAAAAAGAAGAAAAAAGAGAGTAAAAGTATAAACAAAACAAAAAATTTTCACCGCACAAGGTATTTAGCTCATAGGATCTTATATGACTTAGCCTTGATATCTTTTTTGTTCACTGCGATTTGACAGTTTTTCACAAACAGATTACGCAAATTAGAGTTGCACAGAGTAATTAAATGTGTACCAAATCCTCATCGACTCAGATTTAGACATGATTAGAAAGTCAAAATAAATATAAGTTTTTGTATTGTAAGTAAAAATAAATTATACCAATAAATACCTTAAATTTTGTTGCTTTCATATTTTTGTTATTTTTTGTGGAAATACGTTGTATACATGTACTTATTATTAATGTCGGAGTTTGGGTCTCTTTAGTGATTTGAACTGTTCGTTCACCCAAAAATCGATATGTGACATCCAACCTTATGAATAGATTTTTACCCATATTGAGATTTCATTAATTTTGAACAAAAGAACTTAAAAGCAGTGAATCGTTTGTCTCTTATTTATTATGAAACCGAATTTTACATTTCGTTTATGCAATTGACGCACACTGTGCGTACATGGATACTTTTACAAAAGCAACAGACAAGCTCTGTACTTTGTCCAGTGTTAATAACCTTCGCATTGTCCACGTCCTTTTAGATTATCTGGCACTTCCAATTTATAACGTTAAGTTGACTGCAGATCAATCGGAGAAATATATTGGTCGCTTAGTTTTGTTAGTAATGTGGAAGATGATATGACTTTGGATTTGGTAGAATTCGACCCATTAGGGTGAAAACAGATAATTCTTTTTACAAAACGGCTTTTGTAACCGATATTTTTGAAAGTTCGAGTGGAACCCTTCTCAATGGCTGCTTTTTATTTGAATCTTAATTTTGGTTTTAATTCTTTATTGGTTAAGTTTTTTAATAAGCAATAAATAATTGCAGCTCTTTTTTATTATTTCATCAGAAGATTTTTCGATTAAATCTTTTGTACATTGTGAGTTAGAAAAAGGATCGAATTTCTACAGTAACTGGCAATCCTGGTTACTACTATTACGAGGGTAACCCTGTACGTTACCGGAAACGACAAATAAATGGTGTTTTTTTTTGGATGTCCCACCACGATTTTCGAAAATATGATGTATGTTTGATAAATAGTGGGCTGTATGGAAATTTGATTTAATTATTTTAGATGAGCGACTGAATGATTGTAAGCATATAATAAATGGAAATTCAATGTGAGATGAAACGACAAATAAGTGGTGTTTTTTTGGATGTCACACCACAATTTTCGAAAATAGTGGACTGTATGGAAATCTGATTACTTATTTTAGATGAAATGACAATTCTCACGGAGGTTGCAGTTAGGGGAGGATGATGACTGTAGTAATTCCAACGGTGGATGAAGATAGATGATGGTGATGGTTTCTTGCAAATATCGCAACGAAATGAATACGTCTATTGTTCGCCGATATCGCAAGGAAATTAAGAAAATTAAAACGCCTTTATGCAATCGCAACCCCCCTGTAAATCAACTCCCGTGCGAGTTCGAATTTCCAACTAAAGCAGGGATGCTTTTAGTATAGGAATAAGGTAGTGATGCATTCGCACATCATCATAACCCCCGGAAATTAGTTAAGTGAGCGCAAGTCATTTATTGTATGAAAATAATACCAGGATGCAGTCTTCACTTAAACGCAAGTCAATGAAGGGCATTGAAGTTAGCGAAAAAGTCACTTAAACAAACAACATTGGCAGATAAAAATTCTGCCAGTTAAAAAACGAAAGTTTCGGGGTTCCTTTACGTTACGTTTAAGCATTTGTTTAGTCGAACAACCCGGAAATTTAACATGAAAAATTTGTTGAAAACTAGAATTCTAGCGCCTGATAAGAAATGACGAAATGAGCATCAAATCTAAATTGTATCATAATCCTGTAAAATGTATGACATTTTTTCTATACCCAAAGCATCTTCTGCGAATGGATTTTTATTTCAATAGGTTCGCTGATGTTTAGCAACGATCGGCGATTTAAAATAATAATGTCTGTTCTGCATTCCCATTCCGTTTGAATAGTAAATTTGATACAATACCGATTCATTTTCGTGTCACTGGTCTTGATTTTTATTCTAAATCGATAATCAATTTGAACAGATGTTGTCAATTATTTATGTTTCTTGAAAAATTTAACAATGCTTTTTGGATGTGCCAAGACAAAAGGGCGTGTTATTGCGCATTCTAAACAATAAAAATCATTAGCTGAGCGTAGGCATATAACTAAAGCTGGAATCCAAGCAAGTTTGTCCTAGTAAAAAATTTGCATTATAAAACCTTTTTTTTAATTTCCTTGCTTTTGCTTCGAATTAATTAATAAAGATTGTATACAAATATAATCAGCTGATATCAATGGTACTTGGGGTACCGTTAGTCGCAGTTTCTGTATAAGTACAAAAACTTTGATTAAAATAAAATATTTGCGCAAACCGCATTAACTTGACAGCACCATGTTTGACAGATAGAACTTAGTTTAAAGTGCGCACATTTATATTAAACCGATTCGTTTTATAAAACTTTGTACTGATTACTTTCATAACATTTGATTTGTTGATTTCTAAAACTTTGCACTTTATGAGCAACTGTATATAAATTGTAGCCTTATTGTTTGCACGCTTCCGGTTCTTTATTTTGGCACGTAGCAGATGAGTAACATGAATAAGACAGTTTTTTTCCTGATTGTAATGAATTTCCTTGTAACTGATTGAATTTTATTCATTTCCATCAGATATAAAAACTTTACAAATTGTAGTGTTCAAAATATGTCGTGCGTTTCATTTAAAATAGTCGCCGTCTACAACGCCACATATTTTTATAATGTTTTTCAAATATTTACAAAAACTCGAACGAATATGAAACGAATAATAAATGCCACGAACATGAAAGTTCCAGTTCGAATATTTAGGGAGTTTATTTGTCGTATTTCTTTAATCGTGTTATTGCAATACAACAGTTGTAAACTTGTTGTTTTTGTTTCACATGTAAAATTGTCTTATTGTCTTATTTCAATACAACTCTGAAAGGTATGTTTAGTGTTTTATTTGTGTGTGTTATTCGATCAGCTGTTTCGGTTTATCGTCACTTTTTTTTTATTATTTTTGCAAAAGCGGCCAGTGAAACAATTGAAGGAGATATATTAAAAAAAAAGAATGGAAATACATCTAAATGACGAAGTAAGTGATTTTGAATAAAAAACAAACACATCTGGCTTATTAAACAACCTTTTGATTTTAGGGCAAAGCCAAACGCGTCCGCTGCAACCCAATCCGGAGATGGACGGTGGCAGAAGAGAAGTCACGGGGATGTCCTGTTCGTATTTTCTACAAACATCAGCTATTAATTTATTTTTTTCGGTCCTCTTAGGCATTTTAATGTTTATACTTTTATTTCGTTTTGTTTTCTCTTCTTCTACTCAGCTGATTAATTGCTTGAATACGACATACAATAGTTAACGAAATAGCACAGTGCGTTCACACGTTCCACTGTTATTTCAATAACGGACTAAATATGTATATACGACATATAACAGGGCTTGTGAACTCCTTAATTATTTTTGAGAGATAGCAATATGAAACTTTTCGCTGTGTTTCAGGCTAATCGTTTCCCCTATGTGTTATCTTAGTGTTTTTTTAGATAGAAATTGTCTGATACAGATTTATCAAACTACTTGAAAGAGCAATAGAGACTTATAAATCTTTCCAATAATATGATTTTTTTAATACAAAAGGTTTGGCTGACAAACAACATACAACTGTGAGCTTAATTTGCCGATTACTTTTCACTTTCGACTAGCCAAATGCAAAGCTTTTCAAAACGATGAAATTTTTGTCGGAATCGAAACTAAAAATACGCAGAACAGTCCTGAATATTTTGTTAGATAATTTCAAAAGCAGTGTTAAACGTTAACGATTAAATAAAAAGTGATAAGAAAAAATGTTTCGGTAATTAGCGGCTTAAGTTAACCTCCGTATAAAACTTATTAAGTATTTCTTATTTTTTTTTACGACGGGTTATATACCAAATCAACTGCAAAATTTACATATTTTAACAGCTCGCTTAAGAACCTAGGCAGTAATAAAATGAAAATGCAATGCCTCTTCCTGTCAAGCAATGTCCTGCAGTTAGTATTTTGGAGCTCCTTTCAGCTTCTTATCATGTCTTATTGCTCTTGAAGAACTGCCTCGTACGAGCAACACATCCACACCCATATACATAAATACATTCAGACCGAACTCCTTATCATTTTACTCCTTTCGCCAGTTGAATATTTATGTAAAAGTTCTTTTGTTGTTGCTTTACACAATACAAAGACACTCGGCGACCACAACTCATTGCGTGCTACATTCAACTACCACCAACAACGCTAATAGCTGGCAGCTAGCTACCAGCCAAATGTAGTAACCGCCAGGCGAGTAGTTAGCATTCGGCAAACGGCAATAAAGTTATATAAAATCGCTTGCGATGGGGGAAAAGCAGGCACGCGCACACACACACACACACACACACAAAGAAAAGTAGCAGCTGTAGCAGCAGTTCTTGGAGAATATTTACTATGTCTGCCGTCGTCTACGATAATTTATGCCCGCCTGCCTTAATTATAGCGCTCTGCTGGTGTGCATGTATAGGATATGTACAATGTATGTATGTGTGTGTGTGTGTGTGTGTGTAATGTATGTCAGTTTATGGCAATCAGGTTGCCTACAAGAAATATGCAAGTCTGCTATCATTTTCCTCTTTATGCCCGGTTAGCAAACTATCGTAGCAACAGCAAGACGGCACAATTTGTAACTGCTTGGCTCTTGGTAAAGCTGTTACTTTTAAATTTAATTTCGACTACCTTAACAAGGAAATTTAAAATTAAAGTCATTGTTCAATACTAAAAATAAATAAAAGCCCAGAAAGTGCCAGAAAATGAGAACGAAATGCACAAAAGGCGTAGGAAAAAATGCTTGAAGCTAGAGAAACGAGTTGAAGTCACTTCCGGTGCGCGCAACTGTCGGCCTCATTTGTTATTGTTGGTTTTTTTTTTTACTATAAAAATTGTAATTATTTCTGAATACAACTTCTGTATCTGCGCTATTCGCACGCACGCTCACTGTTGGTACAAGTGAATGCCATATGAAAGATAAACGAGTACTGCGCCAATGCACGGCAACTTGGCTTACTTATGAGCCGTTATTGTTAAAATTTCACAGTCAATTCACTTTTATTGCTGCTGGAAAAGAAAGCGTAAAACCAAAGTACTGAGCTTAATGCCACACGCCAAGTTTACTAAGTAGAGCGAAAGAGAGAGAAAGAGAGAGGAGAGAAGGAGCTGCAATGGTAGGAAGGGTTCACCAAAGCAGAAAAGCTAACACTCAAATAAAAGGTAAAAGATTATAGGGAAATTAAATTCGAGAAAGATTGCAGTAAAAAGGCAATCAGTAGGGCAGAGTATGGCGCAAATTATGCCGCTCAGAAATCAATTACTTCATATTCTAAAAATATGTATGCACATATAGTAGATAGAAATAGTAGCAAAGTAGGGTAGATTTCGTTACAATTTAAATTGGAAACAACTTTCAAACTGGTTAGAGTAATTGCTGTTTGTCCTTCATGTTTGTAGCGAAGGTGTAGCTGAAAAAATTGCAAGGTAGACAAGCATCATACGGCAATTTCTAACCGCAACTGAATGTAATGTAATGCAAAAATTAAAAGAATAAATAATACTCACTTGTCATTGCCCTTTGTCCTATTTTTGGAAGGAATGGCAGACGGTTTTTCTAATAACTCTTTTCCAAGAACGAATATTATTAGAAACTCTTACTAACAGTAGATCACTACTGGAGAAAGGAATTATTTGTACTAGCACTTCATATTTGATCTCCTAGGTACAGGAGGATGGTTTCGTCCGTTGAAGTCCTTGCAAATGGGGATAGATCTCTGATTGCCACTCACCTGGGAGTAGGCAGAACGATTATTTTTCATTCGGTATAAGCAACTTACGACTTTTGGGTGATATCATCCAAGTGTCCTTTGGGTAGCTCCTGAACATCCGTTTGGGATTGAGCTAAGGTGGGTACGCGAACCCACCAGGATGTAGACCTAAAACAAAACAAACGCCCCTGTATCTGGTTGTGCGCTTGGTTAGGGAACCGCCTAGTATTTACCAACTTCCCATAAAAAAATCTAATATGTCTCGGATGAAATCTCGCTTTTTTGACGGCGATCACAGGCATTGTATTAGGAACTATGATTTGAGGGCATGCACCTGGAATGCCCGAACCCTTAATGGGGAAGGTGCCGTTACCCAGCTGGTTGCTGTCGTCGCGAGAGCAAAGGCTAATAGCACTGTCATCCAGAGAATCAAACGGATGGGGAAAGGTAAGAACGCCATTGGGCCTTGCGACGTCTACTATAGCTGCCCTGTAAAGGAGTGCAATCTCGGTGTTGGATTTGTGGTGAGAGAGAGACTTCGCCGGCAATTACTGTCGTTCACTCCGGTGGACGGGCATCACGCCAAGATGCGTATCAAAGGGCTGGTCGTAGGGGAAGAGGAAGGCCTCTCTACGTTGGAAATAACAGTTGAAGAAGGACTTCACTTCACTTGGTTTATCCAGTTGGCACCAGTTAGCAAAGCAAAGGATTGATTGGCGAGCTATATATCGCCTAAAATCGTCTGGGTGGTTATAGCGCCAATTAGTGGTTGATTCATTGAAGTATAACCTATTTACGGTGCGATTCTATTCGCGATTTCAGTAACTCCACTACGAGTATAACCTTGTTGTATTTATACTACCTAGCGCTAATTCAATCCGGTTGGGACTACTGTACCGCTAAGAACCGTCTATTTCTCTAAGAAACCTTTAATGGGAATATTTTTTATTTAAATTTATTTAAAATTCTTTTTTAACAGTGGTTGCACTTTATATAAGAAATCATTCAAGCCTATTTTCAAAGAGGACGCCAGCGCAAATATATGCTAGGCAAAGCATAGGTTTAGGCACTCAGGTCCTTACCAATATTTGAGCCAGTTGAAGATTTAGAGGTTAAGTCTCTCTATTAACTGAAATTATTTTTCCATTATATTTAATTCAAAACCTTTACTACGGTTCGTTGTCTGACCCAAAGTAATTGTTAGCAACGTCACGGTTATAATATCCGAATCTAGATAGATATGGAGCAATCCAAGACTTTCAGAATCAGAAGAGGTATCAAGTTGGCTATGTTTGTCTCACCGTTCGTCCGTCAGTGCCTCCAATAACTCTTTAAAAATTGTCAACTCAACTCGATACAGAGGCATATTTCCCTTAGCCCAGCTTAAGTTGGCATTGGAAATGACATTTTAAAAAAATATATAAAATACCAAATATGAAAAACATCAGTAAATACAAATGTATATTTCCTTAAAGTTAATACTCGGGATGGTATTATACGTATAATTCGAGATTTGAAAAATGGGCGTAGCAGCATCAACTTTATAGTGTTTTGGTGGGAACGTGCTATGTCCAGTGTCTGAGATTGAGTACTATATTAAATATATGAAACATTTTTAGAAGGAGCCAACACACATATTCTAGTATTACATTCATATAATGAAGTTAACTAAGTTAACTGAATTGAATTTTCCAAAAAGGTGGCGGCCCTTTGCAAAAATATATTTCAAACGAACCCTTTTGTCAGTCAGACATTGACGTTATCAGTTAATTGAATTTAATTTTTCAAAACAGTTGGCGGCCCTATTCAGTTGACTTGGAAATGAAATTGTATTAAGGGTTTTTAAAGAGCTGACGACAATCGTCTTCAAAATTATACTCATATAATCCTCCTTCGTTTCACCCTAAGATTTTAATATTTCACTTATTTTATTATTTAATTCATAGGACAGATTTTCTAGAAAAGCAGAAATTTTGCTTAACCTTCACGGCAAGGCGAATCCATACAAGGTGGTGTTATAAATATAACTACAAAATTCCTATGTGTTTTGTTTTGGTTTCTGCGTAAGAGTTGTCAAAATTTAAATACATTTTGTTTTTGCTTTTACGGCTTTTGAAAGCTCATACGCAAAAGCAAAAACAAAATACATGTAGTGGAATAAAAAAAAATCAAATCAGCTGCTATAGTAGAAGCAAGAAAAATGAAGTTTTTTTAACGAAAAAAATATTTTCGCATTATTAAAAAAATTTAAGAAAGTAAAATTTTATAACTTTGTGTAATCAAGAAGATTTCTTGTTGGTTAAGAGTTGAGTAAAACTAAAATAAATAAGAATAAATTTAAATTAATAAAAAGGTTTACAAAATTTTGTAGGGCTAAACAAATTTTTTCTTGCTTATTTACACATTTTTCTAAACATTTTTTTATAGACTTTGCTTTTGTTTGTGAACAAGGAAATGTTTTTCTTAATTGTAGTATCGTCGCTTTCTTAAAAGAAGTTATGCGAAGCCAATCTTTCAAAAATTACAAATTTTGAAACAAATATAAGAGCATTAATAAGCTCAAGTTTTCAAATACGGATATAGAAATTTTATAAATTAAATCCCGAATTCGTTCAATCTCATTTGTTTACTGTTTTATTGCAGAAAATATTGCGTCAAACAAGTGCTTAAACAATAACTTAAATTAATGATAAGTAGAAAAACAAAACGATGTTTCAGTTATAATCATTAGAAATAAATTAAAACCATTTTAAAAAATATAGATCTTTGCGATAAGATTGTAAGTTAAAATTGCTTTGCTTATTTTTTTAAGAAATCTTGTTCCGTTGAATGCAATTTATTAAACAGAAAAAAGGGTGCTTATACTTTACTAAAACTGTAGTAACCAATTTTGTTTTCAAAAGTAGACTTACACCACTTTCATTTATAACAGCACAATATTTAAGTATCTAAAACCTACTCTATCATTTTGACTATTAACTATTTATATTTGTTTGCACATTGAGTCACATCAGATCTCCAAAATTATGAAGTAAAAATTCAAATGGCAAAAATGTGAAATATAAAACACAGCTTTATGTATTAATTTCTTGTTTTATTCCATTTTTCTTGCTCTTTTTGGGGTCACGAATGAAATATAAATACAATATAAAAAGGATTTTTGTCCGCATTAAAATATTTTTCGTGAAGGGAATATTTGATTCTTTTTTTTTTTTGTTGAGCCGGAAAGTAGCGACGAAAACATGCTGAGACGACCAGTACGAGAAAAAGTGCAAAAAAAAAAAAACGGCAGTCAGCAGCCATAACGCCGCATGTTCCGACGGCTGGAAATTATGACTGTGATGGCTTATAAAATTATTTTAAATTTTTATGGCAGCGATAAAAACATGAAACTGGCAACAGTACCACTGAAAATGGCACAAATGTTGCATGCTCGTAAGCGCACACATATGCACGTACCGACATTTTTATGTACCGTAATTATGTATGCCGGTTTTTTTATATGTACCCTGTCGGAAATTGAATTACAATAAAAGCAATTTGAAAAGTACTTTTTTACAAACTACAAGTGGGTGAAATGTATTCTTTTTTCTTGTAAGCAAATTAAATTCCGTTTTTAAACTATATTAAAACTACTAGTCTATTTATCAACTACCGGTTCGCGCTGTCCGCTTCCAATTATTTAAAAATATGTAAATATGCCTACTTTATAGTAACTATAAAAGTTTTAATTTTTCGTTTAAACAAAAATACATATTAATTTCAATTCAGTAAATAAGTTAAAAATAATTACGGCTCTATTTCGAGCATCAATTCTTGTCCAATTAAACTGCTTTTCAAGCAAAAAATTTCCAAACATTCAGGTAACGGGGAGGTTGGTATGTAACTTCTGAGCTCAAACACAAAATTTTTACATTGCTTGTATGGGTACACAAAGCTAAAGGTTCACCTATAATATAGAAAATCTTCTTAGTATTAGCTTGAATTTCTTCTAAAATTTATTGAAAAGGAAAACGGCTGGAAATAAAGAGATAACTTCTCAATTTTTAGGGAATTTTGTTTAAAAAAACATGCAATTGTAAAAAGAAATCTCCTCGTTTTTATGTTAAAAATCATATAAAAGAAATCAATATGGAGATACTTTCATCTTTACTAGAATCTTATTGAGTTTATTGATAGGGAAAACTTTTTGGTTTTGAAAGAGCACTTTTTAATTCAAATTTTGCATTTAACGTCTTAACATAAATATGAACTTTGTGAATAATCTACTTTATTTTGTTTTTAGTTAATTATTACGAATGTTGTTATTTGGACTTATATATTTTACAAATTTAAAATAGACTGATTGATTTACTAAATAATCGTTCAAGAAGTTTGATTTCAGAAATAAAATATGATTTATGAAGGAATAGTTTCAAAAATAAATATCTTCATCTGTCTAAATTTGTATTAATATTCATGAAACGTTAAATATTTATTTGAATCGATCTTATATTTTATAAACTAAAATGTAAAACCTTTTATAATAATGCATAAGTAATTAAAATTATTATAATTTTCTATGATCTGGTAAAAAAATTTAGGCTATTAAAATTAAGAGGTGATTCTAATAAAAACCAAGATCCCTTCATAATTTTATTGAAAATGTTTTCATCTCAATTCAACGGTTCATATTTTTAATATCATTGAAAAGTTTTCATCTTAGTTTTAGAGATTATGTTTTTGATTTTATTGAAAAAAGATACCCAGTCTTATTATTGGAAAAAAATTATAGAGAAAGGTTTTGTTCTGATTTATATAACATTTTAGGTGGTCCTTCCGCTCTGTGTAGGGTTTTTGTGATGACCTTAATTTTGTGTATTTTTGGGGTATCACTTCATTAACAATTTGGTATTGCTTAATTGGCAAGTCTGACCATTGCGTATCTTGTTCGAAAGACAGTCAATATGATTTTAACGTTATTAAACGTGATTTTTCATTTCGAAATACATATACAGCTAGTATTCATTCACAAAATAGTCTATATATATGTATATATAAAAGGTAGAAGCTTTCTTTTTTACAACTAGGCTCAAAAATCGATAGAGGGATTTCAATAAAATTTGGGCAGTATATTCCTTGCGCCCGTGGCACGGACGTAGGCTATATTTTAATCCGGTAGGCGGCGCTTGATTTGAGATATTTAAAACATCTATATTTATGGTCCGATGTTGATATTAAAAAAAAAAAAAACCTTCTGTAAGAAGTAAGTGAGCTAGGTGGCGCAAGAAGTGAGTTATTCAGAAAATTTTTGTATGCTATCTGATTTTGATGGAATTAAAAAGGTATTAATGGGGGAGCAACGAGAAATACTATTTTGAAAACCAATGCGCTATGTGTTACTTAAATTGAGTTATTATATTTATAAAGCGATATTGATGATAATAGAAAGGTGAGTTGCATTAAAAATACTTTTATAAGCATTGATTGGGCTAGGTGGCGCTAGAAGCGAGCTATTTAATTGATATTGAGATTTCCAGAAAATTCAATCCAAATCCAATCCACTGCAAATCATGTCCGCAAATTGCTACTAACTTTAAATTCGATTTCACCTTTGCTGTGACTACGGGACATTGTTTTTAAATTCACCGAATCTGCATAATAAGTTTTTAAAAATCTTCTGTGAGTATATAGAAAAGTAATAAGCAACGCATAGGAAGTCGCGGATATCAACTTACGAACACTTACACTGAAGATGACACAACGCCGAAACTGGTTTGTCTCCAAACCATATGCATTTATTATTATATTTTAGAAAATATATACATATAATTTATTGAAAAAATGCGCGTGCGCCTAAGGCAGAAATAAAACCCCTTTGTGGTAGTAGAAATTAATAAAAACAGTCGTGGTAATTAGTAGTAGCATTAGTAAAAATAGTGGTAGAAATTAGTAAAAATAGCGGTAGAAATTAGTAAAAAAAAGTGTTAAAAATTAGTAAAAGCAGTGAAAGATATTAGTAGAACTAGTTGTAGAAATTAGTAGAAATAGTGGTAGTAGTTAGTAGAAAAAGTAAAGGAAATTATTCAAAATAGTGGTAGAAATTAGGAAATGCAGTGGAAGAAATTAATAGAACTTTGTAAAAATAGTTGTACAAATGAGTAAAAGTAGTGGTTGAAATTAGTAAAGTGATTCTGATGCGACTATCGTTACGCTATGTAAAAAATCACTGCCGCTTAAGAAGGTTTTATATTTTACCAGAGAAAAATAATAAGAATACACACAGCTACATACATACAATATACTTGGTGCAAGTTAATTTAACAGGCATTTTTTCCAAGCAGTTGACATCCACCTACTTTTTCAACTGGTATATTTTCTAGACTATCTGCTTTTTTCCGACATGGATAGTACGAGCATTTGATTGTATTTGTTGGTTAGTACTAAATTAGTGTAGCACAACGCGCACGCGATGCCGAGCGCGAACACATACATACATATAAATGTACATATATTTGTAAATATACTAGAAAATAAGTTCATATCATTTTATTTGTATACACAGGAATATACAATTTCACACAAAAACAAAGCAAAAATGCCACTTTACATACGCCACGTAGGCTCGCTAAATTAGCTCATATGGAATGAATCCTCGTACACAAGGCGGGGGATGGAGGTGGGAGTGGTTTAAGCGTGTTATATAGTTGTTTGGCCGGAATTGTAGTTTAATGACTATAATTGATGTCTACATATAACAGCTAACAAATTTTGCAAATAATAAATATTTGCATGCATTATTAAAGCACTGCGATTAAGTCTTTGTTGGGCTCTGGTAGGAGAAGTATCTGTGAACAGAACCAGATGCGTTTTTATTTCTTAACATAAGCCATGCCTAGTAGCTACATGTTGAGTACTCATTTTTTTTATTTTATATACAAGTCCCAATTCACTGGTCGCAAAAGTTTCACTAAATCTAACTCATTATAATGATAAAAACCAAGTTAGCTATTTTGTAGTTGTTGCCCTTTTCATTGCTTCAAACGGAGGTTCTTGGTGACACTTTTCCCCAGACTCATCTGATACGACCGCAATATTTTCAGGAAAAAATATTAGTGTAACTCGAAAAACAAAAATTTTGAATAAAAAATTGCGTTTTACAGTTTTATGAGCAGCATCATTGCAAACGACTGTATTGTCGCCTTTGGAAAAAGAGCTCGTAAAACCTTCTGCTCTTGTGCGAAAATATAATATTCTCATATTCTTATTGAACAAAATCCAATTTTTTTTTTATCTTGGCCCAAGTAGTTAGGCTTTAGATTTTGATAGCCCTATGCCGTCATTCTGTTGACCCTGCGTTCGAATCCCCGCTACGAGTGATAGAAGGTGTACGAGTACAATAAAAAGAAATTCTTCGTTTTTACCTTGCATAGCACAAAATAGAGACTATGACTATTAATTTTGGGTGTTTAACTTTTGGTAACGACTTCGATATTCATTTTCTATTTTCAAGCATAATATCTTGTTGTTCTAATAAAATTCAAAGTGATGCTATAAGGAATATTTTTTTTTGTGAATCATATGCCCCGTCTGGCAACACACTTCACATAGCAAAGTAGAAAAAGCGGCATAAAACTAATTTCACACACACAAGCGCCAATTAAATATGCCACATAATTTTATCAGAAATTGTTGAATGGCTTTGAGCCAGTTTTTTTTTAATATTTTCTACGCCGATTGATATACCCTCAAAAATATGAGTATTGAATGCATTAGCCACTTCTTCAGGTTTTTTATAATAAATAAATAATGATTTTTGTCTTGAAGTAACTTTTCTATTTTTTTAATTTGTACCTATTCCTAATTTTTTTTATTGAAATAAAACAAACCATGTAGGTATCTAGTTATTTTAGAAAACACAAAACCGAAGTTTCCTAGCTCACCCAGAAAAGGTTAAAATTCTGTTGATTTTAATTAATATATCCTCTATCCATACATTTAGGCTTAGTTTCTAAAAAAAATGTTTAAGGTACGGAATCGTAAGCTTTTAAATTTCAACAAAAAAAAAAACAAACATCTTCTAAACATCGTACACCAATTTTAAGACTACTCACGTGTTTGTCTTTCTTATGGAAGTAATCTACAATAATTCTAGATTTTCGAGTTTTATCGATGAAAATGAAAAATAGTAAATAAGGTTTGATTTTTTGGTGCTCAAATATAATAATTATAATTATTTTAGTTTTATCTTTACACTCAAACATTATGATTACTTATCGATTGCAATGTTTATGCTCGCGAGTAATGTTTGTATTGTGTGTTTCGTTTTTCACTCAAGAATAATATCTACTCAGTTTTCAATTGAAATTTTTTTCGTTCGAGCATAATTTTTACTTCTGATTTTTATTTGTTCGCTCGTGTGCAATGATTATTTTGTGTTTATTATTTTTGCAGTTAAGGAAAGTGATTTCCGGTTGGTTTTAATGTTTTCGCCCCCAAAATATTATTTTTAAAATATACATATATGCACTTTTTCAATTACGTTTAGCATTAATCGGATGTTTAGGAGAAACACCGTAAAAAAATTATAAAATATTTGTTTTCCAAACTGTTTGCCTACATTTAAAAGGCAGCCACATTTTTATGAGTTTATTTTGAAAACATATTAAAACCAGGTTTTAAGATTCGCATAGTCCAAGCAAATGTTATAAAGAATGTTGGGAGCTGAAGCAAAACAGTTAATAATGATTACATAAACATTTTTTAATCTATAACGAATTGGAAACGAATGTATCGAATCCAGCATTTGCAACAAAGTCTAGAAATCCAGGGTTTTAATCGCTGTTAGAAGCTGAAACGATGTAGCAGTGGTTTTGAATCTGTCTAGGTATTCGAGATGTTTTCCAAGGCGCTTAAAATGCTAGTTGTAGGTGGAGATGTATTTTGACAAATTCGTGACAGAGAGTTTCTGACCGGAACAATTTTGATTTCAGCACTAACGACCAAATTGAAACTATGAGCCGCACAATGCGAATACATAGCAAGTTTCTGTTTTTCCTGAAAATAATCTTATGCTCGGTGAAATTCTCCATTCATTGCACTTGCACCGTCGTGGCCTTGACCAATAATCCTTTAAGTGATTTCTTACTCCCAAATCACTCAAAGCTCGAAAGCTTAGTAGGGCTCGAAAATTTTAATCGTTGTGGTTGAGTTTCTCTAAAGAGATTTTTCCAGTATCACTACTTCTGCGAAGTCCTAAGCCTTGTTGACCGCCCGCAAATAATTATAGTTTGTACTATGACCACATACTTTCTGCTCTTATTTAAAAACCCGAGTCTTGGATCTGTTCATGTTCGGTAACACGCTGTACCTTCTGTAAAGAATTCAATTTAAGGATTCTGTGGAGTACAAACGACGTACTAATTAGATGGTAAACTGAAATTTCCCATGTACATATTTCCCTAAGGCTCATTCACGAAACTGCAATTTTTTCCACTTCCCAGCACTTCATCTCAGGTCGGATACCATTTTATCGAGTTAGCTCAACTCGCATATTTTTCCGTGTTAGTGTTGTTGCTTTACTACACCTACCTAGTGTTATTTTGCGCCTCGGTTAAAAAGAAACGGGCCTAATGTAGGTATAAAGAGTTTGTATGTCTCGTTCCACTACCAATACGTAAAATAATATGTAATTTGTTTTATACATAGAACTTAATAACAATTTATATACATAGTTTTACGTCGCAGAGTACACTTGTCCGTGCGCCAAACAATTTTAGTAGTATAGATAAATAAAGCAAATATTTAATGAATTTGTTCAAACAAGTAAACATTTCCAACAAAAGTTGTAAACTTTTTTAAATAATATTTTCAGGTATACAGTTATATAGCTTAATAAATTTTAGTATCACAAAGTGCAACTTTCAAAAGGCTAGGAACTATCGATGATTTTTTTAATAATTTTTTGAATTTTCAGCCATGCCAACTTTTTTTTTATAAAACACAGCAATTTTTACCATATGAAATATGTACTTGTATAAACAAATTTTCCAAGCCCAAATTTCAAAAAATTATAAAATATCCAAATTATTCTGTTGCCTCTTCACACTTGCACTTGATTGTAACCTAAATAAGTATAAAACTATAAAACTACACACCAAACAAATTTTCTATACTTTCTTCCAAGTTTATAAAATTAATATACCAGAGTTTTTAATATACTATTTTTTGTCTTTTTTGTATGAAATTAGCAAAAAATATTTAGCATGGAAATCTTTGCTAATGTTGTAAAAAAAACACAATTTTACCTATTTTACTCGTCACTGTAGACGACAATCCCCTTAATATCCGACATAGGTAATAAAAAAGAAATTTGATTCCTGAAATTCGGTTGGTAGTACGAAAATATGGAGTTTTCCTCATATCTGAACGGCAGTGAAAATTTTTTCAAATCATCCCCTGCTCTAAAGGGATAACGTGATTAACAAAAGCCACCTTACTTATTTTGCTAATGCTAACACTAAAGTATTAAATTTCTTAAAAACATTTTGCTATAAAATAATGCTGGACCATTTTAGCCTTAGTATTTTGAGAAATACTGACCGTAGTTGTCACGAAAGCACAAGATCCGCCATTTTTACTTTCCATATTGACTCTATATGCCTTTTTGTAGCATTTTCAGAACACCCCTTTTATCTTACCTAAGTTAAAACAAAGAAACAAAGAATTTTAGAAAATTAATTCTCCATCTATCTCTCCACTAACATTCATTTTTATGGTTATCGCAATTTTTATTTAGATTCGTTGTATTTTCCTTGTTATTTTGCTAACTTCCCCTTGGTTTTAATTTGCAACAAAACTAAAGTTCCAATTTAGTATTTTTGTTGTACATCCGCCCGCTGAATGAGGTCATTTTCCATGCGGCTCGTGTTGCCAAATCGGCCGATATTGTTTATCATCTAGCTCTGCACGAAGTAATTTTTTTTCGAATAATTCTCTTTACCATAGTACTTGCATAGTTGATTTTTTTTTTTGCTAGCGCCATTTTTTATTCACATTCAAAATTTTAGCCTCAAATCTCCAATTTCACTCTTCACTCTTCGCTTTTATTTTTTCACCTTTTTTTTTATTGTTTTTGCGTGCACTAGAAAAAAATGCCATTTGCCAAATTTATTGTTATGGCTGAAAATAAAATCGTTACTGCCACCTCTGACTACTCGTTGCTTAGTAACGATAACGGGACATATGTATATACATGCCTTTGCGAATATATATATAATCTGTACTTACATACAAATACACTGATGTTCAAGAGCGGAGCTGTTATTTTTTTTTTTGCAACTCACTTTTCATAATGCAATGTAATGGTAATGTTAATGTTTGCACCTCGCTTGCAATTTTTTAATGGCAAACCATTAAAACAGAATCGCATCAATTTTTATTTTATTAGTTTTATTGATTCTCTTTTTACTTGTTTTAATTCTTATTTAAAAAAGGATTTTTTTCAAGTAAGCGTGTTATTTTTCCATCTAAACTTGTATTATAATTGGAAAGCATTCATTCATTCGAGGGTGGAACGTTAAATATTTGCTTCGTAGTTGTCTAAGAGGAAAATATTTCATAATACTTTTCCTAAAATTCAATGGGTCATTTCATATAAAATCGTCCAGGCAGTTAGGGTCAGGGTTTTATTTTTTTGGATTAAATTTTTATTATAGTACGACGAAATCAATGAGACGCGTATTTTTTCTTTTTGTTGGATTTTGAGTACTTTCGTCGTGGTGAATTTTTGGAAATTTGTCTAAAAGCTCGATTTCATGCAATTGGCGCATGAAATTTGTTTTTCGAAAATGCTATAACTAAAATTAGTGATCTTCGATTTTTTTCCTGTTTTTAGGTAAAAGGTCCCTCTAAAAGAAAAAAATATAAAACATGGTATTTTTGGGAACACATTTTTTTATCGTTATTTAAAAAAAAATCCAAAAATTTTCGACTTCAAAAATTTCAAATTGCATTAGATTTTTTTTTTAATTCGACAAAAGTAGCGCAATCGTTATGATCTTTTTTCTTTTGCATACAATTAACAGATAAGAGGTTCATTCTATAAGAGAAAAATATAAAGTCTAGTAAATTTTCGAAATTTTTTTTTCATGATCTTCTTTCAAATGTGCAGAAAATCAAATGAATTTAATAAGCGGCCTTTTTATTGTTCCATTGAAAATCCGAGAGTGTGTAGATATCAAGTTTTTTTAAGTTTGTAAGCAGACACTGCGTGGAGGCAAACGCAGCACTGTAGAGTCGCGGCAACTGTAAAATATTGTGACACTAAGCTTACGAGGTTTTGTAGGGCTACTCATCGACAAATGACCAATAAGTCCACTTCAATGCAATAGAGCGATATCAGTGCTCTTGAATATCACCGCCAGTTTATGAGACGAGGACTCATCAGTCGTGCGTTTTTTGTTTATTAGGCCAAAATGCAAACCGTACTCGGACTGTGCGAGGCATCTTGTTGGGCCAACCAGGGTAAGCTAACCCAACATATAAGAAAACAAGTAAAGAAGATACTAAGTTCGTGTGAAATCGACATTCGTGTATACGATAAATCCGCTTACTATAATACTCTACATTTTGAAAATCTAACTACTTGTATTTACTTAAAAAAAAAAACAAAAGCAAATTAGCAAGATATTAACGTAAAACGTACACACCCATTTTAAATTCTGATTAAATTCTTCGTAGCAAATTTATACAAATATTTATATATTTGGAAATTACCGTTATGTGAAAAAAGGTGGACGTGGATTTTGTCTAATATCTAAAGTTTTAGAAATTGTTGAGTTAACCCTTAAGGTGTGTGCCAAATTTGGTAGTTAGATATATTTGTTTGCTCTAAAGTGGGCGGTGCCATGCCCTATACCAACTATACAAAAATGATTTACACGCTATCCGGTAATATTTAAAAATAAAAAGGTTTCGAGATTGGCCCTTTTTAGTATCAAATAGATCAGGATAGTCCGATAAGTGCTTAGCCTCACCGCCTCATGGCGCTACTATTATCGCAAGGAGAATTCTCTATCGGTTAAAATTTCGGCCGAATTAGATTCATAGTTGTGTTTTGGCCGTGAGTGGAAGGGGGCATATTGCCTGGTTTTAGAATAAACGGAAAAATAGCAGAATATGTCGCTGATTCGATTCTTGTTTTTGGAAGGGAAATCAAAGAGCGCTTGGATACTGTGAACGATGACTAGTTTCCTTCGATGGCGGTTGAGAGTTAGTTAAGACAGTAGGTCATACCCTGCATGAAATTTGTGTAGGGGAAAACTTATGGGTGCCGCGTTTACTCACTCCGGATAACAAACGCAACCATGAGATCACTTCCGAGCAGTGTTTGACGCTGTCGAATCGGGTTACGAACTGCTCCTCTATTCTCCAAATTTAGCCCCGTGAGACTTCTTTTTGTTTCCAAACTTGAAAAATTCAATCGCCGGGTAGAAATTCGAGTCGAATAAGGAGGTCATCGCCGCCAGATGGGTCCGCTTTTCACATCTCGAGGAAAAGTATTTTTCACTCGGGTTAAAGGAGTCTAGTGTATCGAGCAAAATTTTCGTTTTCTTTTTGTGAGCTAAGTCCTTAGCGAACTGTAATTTTTTGAAATCTTGGCAATCGCTTTTTGCGCTCCCTGCTGATTGAATTTATTTATGTAGTGAATATACATCGCCATTTCAAGAATCCAAAATTCCCTATAGTTCAATCACAGCTTAACGGCTGACAAAAAAGGTACACACCTCGCTTTCGCAAATATTATATTATATTATAAAACTTATAACAACCAAAAAAAATGATGCAAATACTTCAATTAAAAGGTAGTACAGACATTCTACATATTTAAACTTTCAAAGTAGCTGCGCAATGTCAAATAAATAATAAAAAAAAAAATTATTCACGAAATTATTACTAGCAAAAACTGAACGAAATTATGAACATTAATTATAATTTTTGGCACAATATTGCTTTGTCCTTTGTCAGCGGAACGACAAAAGTTCTTCTACGACACAGTGTAAGCGCGTTTTCTGCTACAAATTGCCGCGGCGCATGAAATCAACAAGACAGAAGCGTAGGAATTTTATAGAGTGGGGGTGTAGGGAAAAACAGTAATAATCGTTATTTTCATATGACCCACCTTTGAAATGACACCGGGGTTTTTCGCGGTCGGTCGGTGCGACAAGCGTACACACAAAATCCTTTTCTGAAAGTAAAACAATTTCAACTTGTCACCACCGTTTACTTCGCTCAGCAACAATCATGTTTTCATTGCCACCATCGCGGTTAAAACTTTCAACAAAAGGAAATGTCAACCAAAAGGTAGTAAGCAACCAACCAGCCAACCAACCGACCGACCGACCCCTCAACCTATACATATATATATATATATAAATATAAGTATAATGTACGGATGTATACAGACAGTGAGACCAATCTGTCTCGTTTCGATGTTTTGCCATTCCTCCGTCAGCGCTAGGGCCGGCTACATCGATGCTTCTGTTGTTCCAACCCAGTTAGCCATTTCGTTCGCAAAATACTATTTTACACATCACGTGGGATCGGGATCAATACCGATTGAGAGCTCAGACCCTTCTTAGGTAAATATCTGCTAAACTGCGGGCGACGATTATTTTGAGTACACATTTGGGTGACATACATAGGAGATATGATTTACGAGTCAGGTTTATAATTTCTGGAGTACCTAAGTTAGATTTGTCGATAAGTAATTATCCGCTATGCCTGGACTTTAAAAATAATAGTGCTTGGAATTTTACAAGCATTTTTAAGTATAAATTAGACGAGTATAAGGTGGGTTGCAAAACATATTTCTCCTATTCAAAACCTAGAGGGAGCGTAGTGCTGCCATCAGTTTTTATAACTTTGAGAAATTCAACAGAAAAATTTTTTGAATTCAAATGATAATGGCAATGAAGTCACAGTTCCTGTCAAAAGTGCGTCCAAGCGCACCAAAACTGATGACTCACTCTAAGTAACATCTTAATGGCTACAAAACTTTTGGAATTTGTCGAGGTAAGCCGTCACCAGGAGTATTTTTATTTTATGACAACATGCCGGCACACATATAGGGTGTTTAAAAAGGATGAGGTTTCACTGCGCTCCAGCATCTTCATATAGTCCCGACTTGGTTGCCAGTGGGTATTATGTATTCAAAACATTAAAATGGGGTTTCCGAAGAATGCTGATGAGGCGATGGATGCAGTTTTGTGACCTTGTCTTAAAACTTTATTTATTTATTGAATTTTCTCTGTAAGATACTAACAATAAGCTTTAAAATCTTAAATTAATTTAAAAAAAAAGCTATTCCCCTATTTGGGGACTTAAAATCTTAATTTCCGGGCTGAAAAATCATATTGCCTAAGCTTTGTTTGGATTGCTTGATCGTTAAGTTATTGTGCTAGTTGAATTGGTTGCACATTTAACTGGTCTAAATACTGTTTCTTGATTTTCGGTATTTCATTGTTGAGATGGGATGTTGAGGTCATCATGGATATTCTCATTCCGAATGCACCAAGGAGCTCCACTGATTGTGCTAAGAATTTTTGATTGAGCTTTTTGAATGATGTCCTCATTACTGGCGCGCAAAAATGATAGAATACAAGGTTGCACTGATTGATCTGAAATTCGGAGAGTAACTGGGCTGTGACGTCACATCAGATTTACTGGTGGAGAGAAATGAGAGGCAACAAGTCGATATGCATGTTAGAAAGCATACACACTAAAATTGTTAAACACGTTGGAAAGAATACACATGAGTGCGAGTATATATACATATGTATATACATACACGGCTTTTGTAAACAAAATCTGTTGTGAAGTAGAAATTCAGTCAAAATTTTCAAGAGATGGTTAGCGGTCCCGCAATCCGTGTCACCTTTCGTATTCTTTTCATTATGACTAGCGCGTGCATTTCCCCACAGCTATGACCCGTACGTCCAGCATGGCTTTATAATATTTACAAGTGCACAAAAGTGCTCTGTACTTCAGCTTTAGTGGGCAACGCAAGTTGACGATCAAATGATGATCATTGGCTTACCGTTTCATTTTAGTTTTCTTAGAAGCAATGGGCTTGCGACAGGTGAGGCGCCTGTCGAGATGCTCACCAAGATACACCATTCATACACCTTCACTTCCACTTCACTTCGGACTCATTGACTCTTATGCGCCCGGATATTATGTATCCGTATATCATACAAATATAGCTATTAGACCGTCTAGCCAAACGCTGTCAAATCCTTGAGCTGAGCAGCACTCTCCATTCAAACGCCGTCCTTACCACGGATGCTCGAGGGTTAACCCGTGTTGTGTCCGGAATCCAAGTTGATACGATCACCCATCACCGATCTTGAGAAGGTCGGTTCGAAGACCTTTAATAAGCAAGTTACCCCGCTTATTGGCCTGTATAAACAAGCTTAGATTTTGTCCTTTCCTGGGTTGGGTATCATTACTATAATCGATTTATTCCAATGAGTTTGAATCTGGCCGCAACTTAGTAAAGTGTTAAAGAGATCTGAGATGTACGTTATGTGAGGATGCAGAAGTTCTATGATCATCTTAAGGGTTATTAGATTATGTCCTGGCGGTTTCTTTAAGTCCATAATCTCAAGTGAATGAAGTTTTGTTGGTTCAGTTTTCGAGACAGCTGCGGGTTTCTTTCTTTCATTTATGGAGTGGCCTAATAAGCAGCAGTTGTTATAGCTAATATAAGAGCCCGCTCGGTGCCTGTTTCTTCAGTGCCGGTTTCACTCCTCATATGTGGATTAAGTTCAATGTGGCTACTAACGTACATCTTATATTTGAGACAATATGTCTTCCAGCAAAGAAAAATAACAGGATAATGATTTTCAGCTAGGACAGAATTGGTATATGCCTGTATAAGTTTTTTCTGGATTTGTTTTAATCTTTGTAGGGTCTGCTGGTCATTATGTGGAAGTTCCCGGTGATGCATAGTCGGGTTGGTTTGATGAATCAATAACTCCTTTGCAGAGTTTCCTCCTATTTAAATTATTCAAGCAAAAATCCCAGTGTCCATAAATTTATTAATCGATATGGAGAAATGTGGAGGAAAGTATACAGCGGTCAAACTTATATATAGCTAGAACTAGCTCGCATATTGAAGTGGCTTGTGGGATTTTTATAACAGTCTCACATTAATCAAAAACTCATCCATTAAACGCCGTTGAGCTAGTTGGGTTCTCTTTCAGTGACAGTTTATGTTTTTGTGCGCCGTGTCAGAGTGGCAAAGCGAAAAGTAAACACTCTTCGAAATGAAATGAAAAAAGTTTGTTGGCCAGAAGCGAAAAGGTGCCAGCGAAATAAATTGTAAATATTTTTTAAATTTTGTTTCTTCTCTTTTCGCAACTTTCTCCCCCAACCAGTAAATGGTTATAAGTGTTCGCACAAAAAGTTCAGCAGACAGCAAGCATTTCTCAAATATTTTTTCTACAGATTTTTCAATATAAATAAAAGGATAATTTTCTTTATTTGTTTTAAGTTATAAGTAATTGCTAAAAAGTTCATGTCGTTATAGATAGCAGAGCAAGTTTCGCGGTGGTTAGTCCTAAACCATGTTGGTTGATATTTATTTAAAGTATTATTACTTCTGGTGTGAGCGCTCCGATTTTGGTGATTTTCTCAGACGACGCCGAATCATTGATCGTTTTAAGCTATGTAAACAACATACAGTTATATGAAAACTATAAGTGGCCCCCACCTTGATTATCTTCATTGTATAGTTTCAATTTCTAGCGTGGGGCAGTGAGGGTTTTTCGCTGAAATGTTTCCTCGAAAACAAAAACAAGAAATGGGCTTCATGTTTTGCAGGAATAGATCATAGCGTTCTTATATAACTAAAACTGGTTCAAAGAAGGTAAGGTAACAGAGGTATGTAGGATCACATCAGAAGTTGGAGGAGTTGAAAGGAAACCCTTTCCTGACACAGGTCAAGTACCCAAAGGTCGAAATCATCGGGAAGCGGATAGGCAAGAGTTTGGGTGAGTCCTTGAAATGAGATTACCAAACTTTCCAAATGTCAAAGTTAACAATTAATTGATGAGAGGACCCTTAGTGGCACGACAATGAGAGCAATACCCTTTGTTTCTGCCCCAAATGCCATATTGATACCAAAAAGTCTATTTTGGTAGTGAGTATACAATAAACTTTCCTAAAAGAGAACAATGTAGAGATCCGTGTGCTCTCTTGGGAGGCTCGGTGAAAATTTTGTATACTGATGGGTCCAAGACAGAAAATGTAACTGGAACTAGTTGGCACCTGGATGGCTATTTCAGACGCTTATCAGCATTAGACACAAACCAAACGATTTACCAATTGTAGATATTTGATAACTGGTGTAAGTTAGCGTGAATGCCAAATCAGAGACTGTAGTGGAAGCCAAGGTGCACTTAAGGCCTTGGAGACTATTCACTCCTCTCCAAAAATTTACCAAGAAGCTAAGTTGAACTCTGTTGGAAACTGGAATAAGCTAACATTCGTGTGGGTGTCGGAACACTGCAGTGTTCGATGTAATAAACGAACTAACGAATCGGGACCCCATTAGGCAGCAGCCAATTACAGAGCCAAGCGTAGCAGGTAGTCAGGTACCTCAAGGTTTTCATGGTGCACTACCGACAACTGGAAATTAACCAAGAGCTTCCTGAAAATACTACGCAGGTTGGTTACGAAATTCCTTCTTAAACAGAGAAGGAAGGACTACGAGCCCTCGTTGGGTTGATTTCAAGAAATAATACATGGGGAAAAGACATAGCCACCAAAGATATCATCGATTACCCAATTTGCACATCTTGCCTGGAGGATGAGGATAGCACGGAGCGTTACCTTTTTATCTGTTCACCATTTCTTAGACTGGAATGGAGCATATTGGGGACGATATTTTGAGAAAGCAAAACGTTTGTTCTCTATCCCTGGAAGAACTTCTCAGATTCATCAGAGCCTGGAATATTTGTTGCGGAGAATTCCCACCATTTTCCGCATCCTTTTCCTCTGCTCGGTATGCCCTTCATCCTGTCCAGGCTTTAAATGCAATGGGCATAGCTGAACACCTGCGGCCTACCTCAATTTTTGATAAAGCAAATCAAATCACATTATTAGTAGTTGTAATAAATTTTTTTTACAGATGTTTTATCAGTAATATTTTTGTTTACTAATTTTTTTTTTTTTGCAACCAATAAAAAAATATTTTTTCTGTAATTTCTTTATTAATCATTAAAAGTTTACTGGTACTGTAAACAAAATTGCATTATCAGTAACAAAATATATTTACTGCATTTTTAATGGCACCGCAAAGAGCACATCTATGACTATCCTTCGAACTTTCAATTAAGAATTTCTTCCTCAATTACATTTCATTTCAAACAATCTCGTGGTGGATTACTGTTGCGCCAGAGAATAATTTGTAATCTAAATTTAGAGTGAAACGTTCAATGTATTTAAAAACTTCGTCCGCATTCATGATGCTCTCGAAAAATTCTTATGCAATAAAATGGACTGCTATTTTTTTCTTAATTCACGGGGTTGATTTTATTAACATCGCGGTTAAGCTATCAAAATAGCAGGTTCGCAGAGCTATATATTTGATTTTTATAATCGGTCATAATTTGCGAATAAGCTGTTGAATGAATGACACAACGACGAAAAACGCAACGGCAATAAAATGAATTTCGTGGTAGAATCTGCTGATATTTTCGCTGCACCAATGTACTAGAAAACAAAAAACAATTGCGTAACGGTTCTTTGAAATGAATAAAAAGCTAAAAATAAAAAATGTGTTTTACAATAGTAGTAAATATTTGTTAAACGCCAATTTATTTACAGTTTTTCGCCATTTCCTTCGGTTTTTCTTCATTTCACACCGATTTTTTTTTTACTGTACTGATTGTTTATTTTTTTTATAAACCTTCGCTTAATTTTCTCATTTAATTAGCTTAGTTCTAATGTTTATTTCTAACTTCGGCAAAAAGCATGACCGCTTGACCTGATATTGCATCGAATTCGGTTTGGATGCCCTTGAGATTTATTTATCCTACAAAATTTTAAATGAGATAATAATGTGTAATAAATAAAACTAATGTAATTAAACTATCCTATTGTTTAGATTTACAAATTTGAAAATCAAATGAAAAAAATGTATCCCTTTTTTTTAATTCGTCCAATCTATTTTCACATTTTATACGAGAACCAAATGTATTTTTTGTATTTTCATTTTCGCCAGTGAGTAGTTCTTCATTTGAAAATTAAATAGAATCAACAATTGGTTTGACGATTATCGGAAATACGAAGTGCTGTTAGTGGCAGAAATTAGGTTATATGTTGCATTAAAGCAAACGTTACCATAAAGGTGCTGATAAGAGGATCATAAGCTTTCTCCACTGGAAGCAGCGAAAAGGCAGAAGCCATTATGTGATTGTAAGCATATAAAGACTACTCATACAAAGCGTAGTAATGCAGGTACTTTAAATGCTGAAAATGCGCGAAAATACACTGAGAAGCAATTAAAATTCAGATATGCCATTAGCAACCACCGCTGAAACGTGAGACTAAGCCAAAGTATTTAGATAAGCCCTCACGTATAATCGAATAGTACCAATAATTTAATACTGAACACAAATGCATTCAGCCCTATTTGCAATTCCGCCCGAAAAAATTCTTCTTTGAAGCAAATTATATTTCTGTATTTTGTTTGCACAGCGTAAAATTGAGAAAATACGAATACAATAATTTAAATATTTAGGTCCCTGTTATTTGAATTTAATTTTAAAAAAATACATTATGAAAAAATCAGCTCTATTGCCTGAAGTTTTATTCAGCGTAATTCAATTTATTTTTGCCATTTAATAATCAATTGACTTCTTGCAAGCTTAAATGATATTACAGACTAAACAAAGAAGCATTTACATATTTATTGGGCGTACTAATCAAGGCATTACCAAACTCAAGACAGAAATTCAGTACTCCAACTATTTTGTATTTGTTTGTTCGTCTATCAAATTTAAGTGAAAAAATGCAGTGAAAAAGTCTACTCTTTTCGTTCGAAACTAGTGTTACCGATAAGCGTAAAATATATTCGAAAGCGAAGAATTTCCGGGTAAAATTTATAATGAGGGTGAAGTGAAACGCAGGATAAGGCTGATTATGTATTTTCCATTTATAAGTGAATTTTTTTTTAATAAATGGTGTGATAAAATTGCATTATAATAGCGGGTTTGTCCATTCAGCTTACAGAATTAATAATTTTCCAACACTCGACCAGCAGTAGGTGCAGCGCAGCCGGTAAAGCTTGTATAATGAGTTATTAATGCAAACTGCAGTCCCATGACGCCTACGCGGCGTATGAGTAATTTTTAATTACAGCTTGTAAAATTTTATTTTACGAATATGAGTAAATGTGTTTAAGCGATATTAACATCTTAATTGAGATGCGAATTTAATTGAATTAAGGCGCTGTTGAAAATGCACGCTATCTACATATATATATATATATATATATATATATACATTTTTCGAGTGTTTTAATTATACAACTCTCACAATTGACAGTTATATAGGGAAGCCAAATTTGACAACTGATGACAGGTAATTGTTTTAATATATTTACACATACATGCATCAACAAACAATCTCGTTTGAGAAATGACATAAAAATAGCGTTAATATATCGTCTTGAAAACACTACTTCCAAGCATCTAAATGTATTAGGTTGAATTTTACCAAAACTTCGAGATTTAATTTTAAATTTTAATTTCTGTCATAATGATAAATCTTCTTTCTATTCCGTAGATTTTCAAAAATTTAGTTCGACTTCTTGTATTTATAAAAAATGCTCACAACAGTAAAAATCAGCCATCATATAAAATATGTTAGTTGTTGGTTGTCGACTTTTGAACAAGTATATAATAAAAATAATAAAGATCTGTTTTTTTTCATACAATAAATGAAAATGTTTGCGTGTGTTTTAATAGCATGAAAATCTTTTCTTTTATTTTTTTTCCCCCGTTCATTTATATTGTATTTATTTGTACGCTTTGCGTCGGTGAACAAATTGGTTTAAGAAAATAAATTACTGCAGTGTTTTTGTACTAACTGTTTAATTATTAATATTGGATTTTTATAGAAGTTTGTTGTGCAGAGTAAAACTAGCTGTTAAACCCCAAAAGTTTTAAATTAATACTCACCTAAATATAAATAGTGGCGGCCCAAAATTCAAATACCTAATTTCAGGGACCGAAACTGAACGTTATTTTGATTTTATTCGATCAAAAACTCATTGGCAAAAATTCGTACAAAACAATTGTAGAATATCTTTATGCCATATGCTATAAAAATTTTACCATATTTTTATTTAGAAGATTTTAGGTTTGAAATCATTGCAGAATCGTTATTTTGCGATTTTTATTTTTTCGATCAAGTTGGATTGTTACTATTATTCTTTTTTTCTTTTCGATCGATTTTAATCGTCATTTTGCAATTTTCATTTTAGCGATAAAAAGAAAAATAATTGTTTTTTTCATTAATTTAAAATTTTTCGTTCATATTTGATCGATTTTTTTGGGATTTTTTTTTTGTTTTTGAACATAAAGCATCGCTGACAAATTTCTTCGCATTTATTTTGATCTAAAAATTGTAAATACCAGAATAACGATTATGTGCGATGAAAAAATAATAGTCACAAAATAACTATCAAACTTATAATAAATAATATAAAAATTAATTATAAAATCACGATCTAATCCTGTTTTTTTTTTACAAATTATAACCCATCCTAATTTCGATTAGGTTTATGTGATAGTATTTGCAAGGATACTCACTTAATGATGTCAAGTAATTCATTGTAATACCACTAATTATTAAGAAAGTGCAGCGTATAATGTAGCGAAAAAATTTCTGCGAAGAGCGCCAGATGCCTTCAACAAAAATTCCGCAAACAGCTGACTTCTACCCCTGAGTGCTCCGCGGTAGCTTTAAGGACGTGAGAGCGTAAGCGCTTGAACCTTCACCTCTCGAAATTAGTTATGTTGGTTTTTTGTTTTTGGCTAACATTCGTGTATCTGACAAGGAACCCACTTGTCAAATTAAAATCCGCAGGCGTCAGATGAGCTCCCATCCTCATCAGTTGGATATGGAAATATTCCGTTAAAATCCCTTACTGCCACTTGGCTATCAGAACAAATGTTGATCGAATTACATTGCTGATCAGCCCATCGGCTGTCACTTTTCTGGCTTCTACCTCTGCCAAAAGTACGCCGCAGAAGGCGGGGACCATAAATTTAGTTTGAAACCTCCACCAACCATTTCAAGAATTGAAAACATTTAAGACCAAAAACTGATTCAATCAAAAGTCTGACCCTCAAAATCAATGTTAATTAGCCGAAAATAAGTGAAGCATTTATTTTTGTTAAAATGTTTCTTACCCAGCATATGAGGAGTACCGCTCTCCTTCTTTCTAAAGCTGATAGTTTCTATCACCACCCTATGGGAAAATATCAATTTCTTTAATAGAAACCACTGACTTTACGGATTTTTGTAGTCGCAGGAGATAAAAAAAAAATAAAATCATTAATCCCGGGATTTAAATTGAGTAATGTCGAGAGTTTTGGGACTTACGGATTTGATATCCCTAATTTATATGTAAATGAATAAATACATTTTTAATATTTCTTTATAGGTGGCAAGTATATTCAAAATTGTAGGTTAATGAAGGTATTTACTAAAAACGGTATTTATATCATTATAATGTTGTTATACTTTATTTAACTCAAACAGGAAAATATGTATTTAATTTAAAAAAGGTGCCAATTCTTTTCCAAGTGCTTTCAAAATAATTTTATATATGTATATGCGTAAGGTATTCCGCTATCACTTTATTTACTAATTATTTACTTTTTCAAATAGTTGGCCACCCCCTTTAAAATTATCTTCAAAATTAAGCTTTCCTCCACTTTCCACTTTCGTTTCACTTCAGTATTGTAATTTTAAATTTAACTTACTAAGTATTTGTACACTAGTTTTTAACAGCTGGCAGCCCTCTCCCAATTATTTTTAAATAAATTCCCTTTCTTTTGATAACCATTTCGTGCCATTAATATTACTAAATTAATTTAATTTAAATAAATCAAAAAATTTGGGCATATGAAGTTTCTACGCTCCGCAGTGGTGCGGATTATATGAAAGCGCAGAAATAATAATTAAAATGGTTGAAATATAGAAACGTGAATTTATTTGATAAATATTTTATATTTAACATGCGATTTTTGATAATTAATGAAGAAATATTCAATAACCAAAACAAATAATACAACTATAAGACAGTGATATTTTATTCTCTATAGCTGGGCAATATAAGCAAGACTTGAACGTGAAACGATTGTAACGGTCCGAAGGAATACAAGCGATAGATAAGCCACTGCCATTAGCATATATTTAAGTGTTAGAATGGAAATACCAATTTTCCGCAGCTGAAAGTAATTTATTACCGAAGTTAAGATATTACGTTAAAAAAAACAGCAAGATTCAGAAAAAACCCTTAAAAGTAAGTAACGCTTCCGTTAAAAATATTTTTTTTTTTTAATTCATACTTAGGTTTATTTTTATCTACGAGTCACGCTTCGCTATTCTCTACAAATGCATGTTTTGCATTTCAATCAAATCTGGCAGTAATTAAGGATTTTAGGGATTTCCCGGGCCCACGGCTATGTAAAACATTTATGTGCCCAATAATTGTTTTAAATTTAAATCAAATTGAACTCTAAATACGCCACTTAGAAATATATCGACTTCAGAGCCACCTATCGGATTTTTGATAATTTTTATTCACAATAGACATCAATGCAAACACATCCTATGAATTTGAGCTCAATCGGTTAAATAGCACAGTGCTACAAAAAAGAATGAAGTCGAAATACCTGGGAAGTGATGTTATTTTCCTTGTAGGTCTTATCGAGTAGAACGAGAATCCAATTTTGGAATTTGTCAAACACCCCCAAAATCTCGACTTAACCTTAAAAACCGATTTTTCGTGCTTTTCCGCACTTCTTAGCCCATATCTTAGCTAATTAACAGCCGATTTTCATTCTAAGAACAGTTTAAGAAAGTAGAAATTCAGACCTTTTGAAAGATATATGGACGTCTTAATAAAGCTGAAGAAATTTACTTGTTTTTGCACAACAAACTTAAATTTTGCTACCCTTTTTCTTCTTTTTTTGACTTTGGCGATATTTTCACACACTATTTTATAAAAACACAAAATGAGTTTTGATTAGATTCAAAGAGCACGTTTAATACCGAGTTCAACGAATGTTTCTTTTAAAAAATCGGCAAAAAAGTTACTGAGTTATTTTACTTTTTATAAGAACGAAATTTTTGCAAAATTTTACAACGAACTTAATTTACTAATAAGTATTATTAAATGAAAATAGATCGAAAGTGCTTTTTTGACCGTTTTTTCCTTAGGTCAGCATCGTCAGTTTCGCATTGTACTCTACTTTTCCCCTGCGTGCACTACTGTGCGTTTAGAAGAAATGAAATTTTATAGCCAAATTGGAGACGGAATTTCTCATATGGCTATTGCTTTATTTTTATTCTATTCTTTACAATCAACTGCTAAATTTCATCTATATTTTAAAGTGAGAACCCATATCCATAATATTTGCAATTAGGCGGCAACACTCTGCAAAAATATATTTCGTAGCCAGTCAGCGCGCCATCAATCGACTTATTTATTTGTTTATTATTTGTACTTTTCTATCCTTTTCTTGCTTTTTTTTTGCAAAAAGTTCTAATTAAAATCACAACAGCTATTATGATTTCAAACTCTCTAAAATTATCATTTAATTGGACCTATTTTGCCATATATACTTTATTTTTGTCAATTTGTGTTTGATAGAATTTTTTCTGTCAGTTTGCTACAATAGTAAATAATTTTTGACTGCAACAACTGTGGTCATAATTCAAAACTCAGCTATAACAATAAAAGAAAATAATAATGGAAAACATAGTTTGGTTGGCATGTTAATATATTTTTTTTTATTAATTTGGTAAACAATTCGGAGCAGAACTTTAAATCCGACCTTTTTTGCAACAAGAAATAATTACGACAAATTATACAAAAAATAAATCAAAACCAAATACGTATCAGTTTACAACATCTGGGACAGTAAATATTCACATCGAGACAGACAAATTCGTACTTTACGTGAGGACATTGAGTCTAGCAACTCACTCAAACTGCACACGAATGGTCAGCTACTTCCCTGCTGGAAAATGAAGACTACTCAAACATATTTCTGGTTTATAGATAGATATATGTATATATTGAGGTTTGCAATTTGACCTTTGAGATCCATTGTTTAAAGTCTTCTATGAAGTAGATTTGTAAGGTAATAGCTTGGTATTCGTATGATCAAAAGTAAAGGGAATTTATCGCTAATATTCAAACAGAAAGTATAATGGATTTTTAACTTAGTTAAACTGAATCACCTATGACAATTATTATACATTGCCAATAATCAGCTTTGTCACACAACAAATAGCTATGAATAAAAGGAACTTCGATTGAACTCAAACCATATTCAAAATTTTAAAGTCCACCAGTTTTCCTTCATTTCTGAAGTCTACCAATGATTGATTTTCGTGCAGGTCACATTAGCTTGATGCAAATCAGTGTAGTGTAAAAACAAAAATGAAGCAAAAAAGAGCAGATAAAATTTTGTAAGGCAAAATGTCAGCGTCGAAACGATTCTAAGGTCGTGCAACTGCTGGCACTGGCTGGTACTAAAAATATAATACACATGTAAATAGTTATATATAAAAATAAGTCGATTTTCATATTACATGTATGCAGATTATCTTTACATACCTAGCCTATGTATTTGGTATAAATATTACAAATATATTTGTACGTGTGTTTATAGAAGCTCAGTGGCGCACACATAGTCTGGATAGCAGAGGAGATGATGGATGTAGAAAAACTAAGCTTTAAAGATTTTGTGTTTGAGTTGTATATATGCTGATAGAAAAATGCAAAAAAAAAGATAATTGTGGTTTGTTTTCGTTAGTATTAGTGCAGCAATAAAATTCTGTCCTACTGTTGTTGCCTTTGAATATCCCACCGCTTTCTATTCTCCTAGAAAAAAGAAGTATTACAGGTCTAAGCTTAGAGGGGATCTTCGTCCTCAAGAGCTTAGATATTCAGAGGCATCTAATGTTCTTAGAAGACTTAAAATGTGACCAAATTTTACAATGCGGTGACACTCTGTGCTCCAAATTATCTCTTTTCCAAATCCAGAAGACTGGAGAATAAAATCCTTCAACTTAATTCATACCATACACCCTGGTCTGGTTTGCGGGTGGAACAAAATTGGATTATGGTAGAACACCAGCCGAAATATATAGCCACAAATTCAAACAATCCATACCCATCAATCTTTTAGGCAGAAATGCATGCCAAAGAAATATGAGGAGCAAATATATATGGTATATCCTCTTCGGCAGTCTAGCGGCCCTCAAAGCCCTAAAATCAAACTAGGAAACTTAAACACCTTAACTGTAGGGTGGATTCCCGATCGAGAGGGGCTTGAAGAAAATGAGAAAGCATTCTCTTTATTTTACTTGAACCAATTTGTGGGCTCTCCAAACCTCACTATAATAAAGTCGTAAGGAGACTAGAAGAAAATAAATTTGCTAGCGAAGGGCATCATCAAGCAAAACAATTCATTGTTCGAATATCGAGAAAGCTACTTTCACTATGTAGAGAGGACTTACGTATTCTCACTCGTTATTTTACAGTTGGGCCTACTTGATATCGACTTTTGTCGATTCTGCTTAATGGAAATAGAAAGCTCAGAAGATATACTCTGCGAAATTCATCCTGTTAGAGGTACCTTAAAAAAAAAATTTTACAGGGTACTAAATTTTAACTACCACAGAGCACGGCGGTGCACATGATTGATGAAAGTAGACTTAAGGCATTCTGAAAGTTGTCTCGCATATATATACGCGAGATTGGGAAGTTCTGGTTATATTCCAATAATATTGTAGAGTGTGTTCAGAAATTGTTATAAAGTTTCAGAAACAATCCCTCAAATTCTTTTAATTTAGCTTAAAGGGTTGCGAAACAGTCGTAGTTGATTTGTTTTCTCGGTTTAAGGGAAACGTCGAATATTTTTAATGGTATAGGACTTAAATTATTATGACAGTGTCATATTTTGATATACATATATGTGTGTTTGTCTGTCTGAACTAGAGATGGGCACGGGGCTTGGGACCTGCGGGATCCACGGTACGAATTTCGAAATGGCTGAGACGGGCGGGTTCGGAAAGGCTATCCAAAATTTGCGAGCACAAAAATTCCCTTCCAGGTGGAAATTCTACACTCTTCAAAATAATCCTATGTAGATAATTGCACATATAGTAATAATGACGTTGAGTAGGAAATGTCAAATCAATAATTTACTCAAATAACTTTTTGAATTTCTGGAAATTTGTAGCAAATATATTCTTCTTCTACAACTTGTAAAACAAATGTTTAATAGTTCGCTGCTTGTCTGCCACGAGTGAGCGAGTGTTTTCTACTTCTAATGAAATTTTAGGAGATAGAAAACAAAACCAACTTGGAAAAAACTTAAATAAGAGATCAAACAATGGAAAGTAAAAAAAAAAAAATAAAAACAAAATAGAGTAAAACAGTTTTTTTTTTTGAACAATAAATAAAATACATACATTATTTGGAAATAATTTGATAATACCAAGTTTACTTCATTGATGGGCGGACAAATTTTATGGGTGGGTTCATGGCATAATTACTGAATGTCAAGATGGGCGGGATTGTGCCGAATATTTAATCCCGCGCCCATCTCTAGTCCAAGTGTAAGTTCATTTAATTTTTGAGCAAACATTCGGAATTTGAGTTAGGCCTGAAAATAAAAAATAAAACCAAATGTTGCAGTTGCCACTAAAATCGTAGCACTTATTCCATACCATTTAGACCAATATCTAATGATATGCGGCAAAATATAGTTCAATTAAGTAACTAACTTCACAAGAGAAGTGTTCCTGATCTCTTAAATTATTTAAATTATCTGATAGGTTTTAAGCCCCAATATCAACACAAGCTACCCCTTCAGTGAATATAAACATAGGTCTTCGCTTCGCCTATATATACTACTAGTTGTGTATGCAAATTCAAATTCAGCTCTTGATAATCTTTTACTAATGCTCTGCTTTTGGCTGTTATTTACTTTTACTCTCATTCCAATATTACGAACAAAATGTGCTGTTTTTGTGACTCGCCGTTTTCGCTATGGTAGCAATTTGTCAGGACTCATTCGCCGATCGATCAAATATTTAAAATATTTGTAGTTATTTTTCCACTAAATTATGCATATCGCTCGCATTTTTCTATGCATATGAATTGCGAAATCTATACTGCGTACAAAAACTTTCATTTAGTGTCTATTAAGATTTGGATTTACACTGAGTTAGCTTTTTTTTTTTAACTGAATACCCAATGCAAATTGAGTCTTAGTGTATAAATAAAACTTAAATTTCCACCACACTCAGACACTCAGTGCAAGCAAAAAGTATTTCATTTTTCAGCTACAATTATATAGAAGTACTGCAAACGAATGAAGCTATCAATTAATTTAAACAACATTTCATATTGTAGAATCCAAAAAAAATACATATGAAGTGTGAAAATATTCTTGCAGTTATGAAAATATTTATTTCTTCTCATGTAAAATAATCTCCTGGATTTACTAAAATTTCCCTCCCCTCTTTGTATGCCAATTAAAAGTTATTAAGACATACAAAGAATATTGAATAAGCTTTATAAACAAATTATTTGAATTGTGTTATTTAGATTAAGTCTTTAGATGAATACACATAATAAATTTTCAGGTTCTACATTTTAAGCCCAATTCAATTCAATATAAACTGATTAATTTTATTATTTACCAAAATGGATGCCGATGGATACAAATTTTGCAAAATCAAAGACATATGGAAAGTTCTGACTCCCTTATAACGAAAATATTGAGGCTAGCTAAACGCTTCGAAAAGTATTCACTAAAAGAGAATCCAAATGTGTTTAAAGATGTATGTACAAATATGGCAAATAATTTGAGTTTGTCTATGGGCTTACAGATAAAGGTTACCGATACTATTTTGTTGAAAATGTAGATCAATTTCATAAAATATTCTTTGAATAGTTACAAAAAGGCTATCTGTGTAAAGTGAGTAACATAATTTTTATTTATGTAATAATAAAGTATTAATTTAAAAAAAAAAACAAAATACTGAAAATGGTAAGCTAATATAAAGGATACTTAGAATTTTATTCAATATTTAGTGTGTCTCCCAATGACCGTTATGAAAGCTAAATTTCTTGCCGACAGTCTTTGTAACGAAAGTGGCGTCGGTATATCACATAGAATATCGTATAGCGAAAGTCACATCAGAATCCGTTACTAATTTGTACTACTATATTTACTAATTCCAACCACTATTGTTACCACTATTTTTACTATTGTCTACCACTGTTCTTACTGCTTTTTACCACTATTTTTACTAATTTCTACCACAGACTTGACTACTTTCTACCACTATTTTTTATAGTGTCTACCACTATTTTTTTTTTTACTTTTTACCACTATTTTTAATAATTCCTACCAATATTTTTACTAACTTCCCCACTATTTTTTCTAACTTCTACCACTATATTTACCAATTTTTCCACTATTTTTACTTATTTCTACCGCTGTTTTTAAACATTTCTACCACTATTTTTTTTTAATTTCTACCAATATCTATTTCTAAAATCTACCACTGTCTTCACTTATGCTACTAAAATTTCTACTACTATTTTACTAAAGCTAGAAGTTTTATTTCTGGCTAGCGCACTTAGGGGCACGCGTGTTTTTTTTTTGCATTTTTCCACATATCTTAAATCGCTTCTTCTAATTCTGCCGCAATTCAAGGGCTTTTGTCGTTCGCATGATTCTGGGAAATAACAGAAAGTTTGGTTGTCTATCGGATTCAAATCAGGGTTTTTTTCGGACCACTTCCAAGTTCTGCCGTATAAAAGAAGTTTACGAAATTAGAGTATTCTATGGTTTTTGTTCTTCATTAATTAAATATCTCAACAGTAGTTTTTCGAGCATGAGACCATTTTTTTTTTAATTTTGAAATTGGTAAGAGAGCAGTGGAAGTTAAATTTGCTATATTGGAAGTCGCCACATCTCTTAAACCGACTTCTGGTCTAGACTTGATTAGGCATCAAATCCAAATGAATTTTTTCCCCCACCAAAATAGTTCCGGAAAATATGAAGATTTGTGTGAACAGGAGAAATTTTGAATTATTTAAAAAAAAAAATTTTTATATTAATAAACTGCGTTTTTAATAATAATAATATTTTTCATAAGAACCACCTTAGGTAATAAAGCAGTCTAAGCTTAGAAGGTCTGCGCAAAAGTATTTAAAAACATACATAAATATTCAATGGACTCATAATATTAATGAAAAAAAAAATCTTATAATTATCCAGTTCTGAAGAAAAATCACAAGAACATATTTCATAATATATTTTGCTTGCAGAATAATTCGCTGTTCCTGAAAATTTTTTTTAAGAAGCAACTCCGTTTAACATGGTTTAATGGTTGGCCATAGTAAAGTCTAGATGGAAAGAAGTTTTTATTTCTCAAAAACAGTAAACTGACTTTAGAAATTTCAATAGAAGAAGGAGTCTTTCAATTCCGGAGGTTATTAGTATTGCATATTTTTGTTTGACCGCTAGATACTTAAACTTATAATTAAGCTTAAACTTTTTCTTGATCAAAGGTAATTTTCCTTATCAAGCCGCCCAACACAAATTGTAGGAAAGGTTTGGCCAAGCATTAAGCTATGGTGTGAGTGTCAAATTATTATTATTAGGCAATTATTCAGGGTTAAATTTTTAAGTTTGTAACATTCTGTCATAAATAAAGAAAAAATAAATTTGTCAAATTTGAAATAAACGAAGCAATTTTGAATGAGATTAGGTGCCAAGCATACCAAGCATTTCGCTGTTGTATCGGGTGTTTTTTTTATACTGATAGAACTTTCGATAGGGATAGCTGCCACTTGACAGCTGGTAAATGACATTTCGTTTTGACATTTCTGTTCAGTAAGCATTGACAAATCATCATGAAAAGAATGACGCCGTAACAATGTTTACAAGTTGCGGAAATTTACTTTAAAACCCAGTGTTCTGTTTGCCAATTTACTCTACTCGATGAAAAACCAACAACAAGACAAAGAACTGTACGTACAGAAGAAAATATTAGTGCTGTAAGTGATAGTGTTGGAGAAGATCCGAATTTGTCTATTCGCCGCCGTGCTCAACAAATTGGACTTTGTCCATCCACAACATGGAAATTCAAAATTGGACTGATCGCAGCCGATTCACCAAAGCTAGTCGTGGCGGACATATGCCAGAAATCGTTTTTAAATATTAAATGTCATGAAAATATCTTTAAAAAAAAATCAACCCAACATATTTTTATTATATTTTTATACGAGTATTTTTTTTATGAATTTCTTCAAATGGTTTCCATAATTGCAAGTTAAAAACCATAAACATTATTGAGTCGAAAACTTCATTAACCAGGAGTTTACCTTCATGTTGTGTAGAGGGATTTTTCGCGGCCTAAGGGAAAATTCAGGGTCTCATATCAGAAATATTGTAGCTGCAATTGAAAGGGGAATATATTACCACATTTTCAGCTAAGATTCATGGGTTAAAAGTCAGTGAAATGTCTCTGCTAATAAGAAAATTAAAATGTAACTTCCGTATACTTGTAAGTAAAGATTTAAAACGTACATTAAAAACGTTCAGCTTTGAAGAGAGAGGAAGAGACTTCTTACGGTATTTTTCTGATAATTAATAGGCGTTTGAGTGCATATGTATGTCTCTGTATGAGTAAAAATTGCAATCACCATGCAGAAAACCATTCATTCAGGCTTAAGCAACCCGAAATGGCAGTGGCACACTGTTGTAATCAGCGTTGCTAAAATATCTACGAAAAGGACAACCTCAGCAAAGCCCAACTGTTGAGCTCACATAGAGGAGAGCTTTGGTCGAAGAAAAACCTCCGGTTCAGTCAATAAAAAAAGCGGGCATAGCTAGATGTGCATATATAAAACAACAAGTAAAGAAGTGCTCTCTCTCTCTCTTCGGTTCTGCCAGGGCCTTCATACCATTCATGAATATAAGAAAAAGTAATTTAAATTACTGCTTTGTTAGTGTAAAAATATTCCGTTTAAAAAAAAAAAATGTTTTCGCATATAAAAGGAAAACAATAAAATAAAGTAAAATACAATCAAATAAATTGTATTTTTATAGAAAAAAATTTTAAGTATAAAGACATACAGCATGGCGGCTAACAACTGTTACCCAATTTTTTGTAGTAAAAGTAATTTCAGCTTGGAATTTTGAAAATAAAATATATTATTCTTATGTGGTGACTAATTTTATCTTATTCTTAATAATTATTTTCAAATCTTTCACCCGTATTTTGTTTAGCCAGCTTAAAATAGTTCGGAAAAGCAGTACAGGGGACAAGGCGTCGTCTGGTATTTTATCCAAGATCTACTGTTACCATCATTTGAATTGCCCCATCTGTAGGACCATTAATACGATTTTTTTGAAACCACTCCACTTTTCTGAAGGTATTCCAATCTTTTTTAATGACGTTTTGTATAGTTTAGGTGAACACACCCTGTCTGGGGATATTTCTATATTTCTTGTCGAAACAGAATAATTTCGACAAATTCTCTCAGGCACTTTCTTCACCATTTCTGGAGCTCTTACGCCAGTTTGTGGGTTTTTTTTTTTTAGTTTTCCAAGTTTCCAGTTTTATTGACTCGACCAACAGAACGATGCAGAAACATTTTGTTTATTTTAAGGATTTTCAAGGTCTTAACAATTCCACTTGGTCATTGTAATCGCCATTGTAATGTCTGACTAAAAACTCGCCGTAGTCCTAGTTGGCTCAATTGCATTCCTTGCAATGCTATATATATTAAAGTCTCCAACCAAAACCTATTACACAAGTTTACAAATATTTGATAAATGGCTGGTGCTGAGTTGAAAAAGCGTATTTTAGATTGGGTCGATGAGCACGAAAATTAATTTTATTTATTTTCTTAAAAAGAGCGTTTTCGAGAAATAGGTAAAACCCCTGTTTTTTTGAAGTGATTTTGCAGAATAGCAAATAAACCTAACCTTTTATGAGCACCGTTTTGAAGGTGCATTCAATCTCTTTACGCTGATATATCTTTTCTGTAAATCCGAGCTTTTTCCAAAATTGTTAATTTTTTTTAACTCTTTTTGTAAATAAACTTTGTAAAAGATAATTTAAATCGTTTTATTATTAAACAAATAATTTAAAAGTTATATCAAATTAAATAAAAGCGGTCAAATTTATTTTCGCTACATTCACAACTTCAGTTGAAGATTTGAACTTTAAATTTCACGGTGCAACAGCATCCTAACATTTTATATGGTTTTGGCTCCGCTGATTCTGAATTTCATCCATCACGCCTAGATTTTGAGATACAGAGTATTGAACTTTTTCATAAACCAACATATGCTTATTTTTTCCAATATTTTCCAACATTGTTTAACGAATCGCAATTCTAAAAACTGATCAGAGTTTAACACAAAATATGAAAATTTTGATGTTCGAAGTGTATTATTATCGAATTTCTAACTGTTAGAGCAAGTTTTATGCCAAAAAATGGCTAAAAAAATCGAAAAAGTTCATAAATTTTTGAGTTATTTTTAGCTACAACTTCTCTATACCAGCGTTAAGAAGTTGAATCCATCTTTAAAACGATGCCCATAAAAGTTTAGGTTTATTTGATATTCTGGAGCTTTTTTGCAATAACTCAAAAAGGACTTCGAACCCCTTTTTTTTTTGAAAAATAAATTAATCTCATTTTCGTGCTCAGCGCCCCAAAATTAGCCTAAAAAATAATTTTTAATCAAGTCCTTTTTCATGTAAACTTGTATTATTGGTGATTGACTGAAAAGTAATGGTCCATAAAATTTAATCGATTTTTTTTTTGCTTTATCTCTTCCAAAACTATCCAAAAAAATGTGTGGAAAATTCTTGGTTTCATTTCGAAGTAGTTCAAAAGATATTTCAAGTAGAAGATAAGGGCCTCGAGCGCGTGTTGCATTTTATCAAAACTTTGAAAATCATTTTCTGAAAACCATGTTTTCGAAATTGGCGTTCAGGATTGCACTCAAACTATCTCACCTCCATCTCAATCTGATGCAACTTCTTTTTAGGAAAGGGTGGAAAACTATTCTATGGGAAGCAAAAATATGAATTGTTATACTAGTTTTTGTAATATTCAAAGATTTGTGAAAATTAACATACATTTTGTTTTTGTTTTTACGGCTTTTGAAAGCTCATACGCAAAAGCAAAAACAAAATACATGTAAGTGAATAAAAAAAATTAAATCGGCTGCTATGTGTAGTAACTACCCCTTATATTGTATATATTTCAAACATAAATAAAAACAAGGTGAAGTCACTAAAGGGGTGGTTGTTGTAACTTCGATAATTTCCGCATGCCAACTCTATTTATTTCTGGGCAAAATAGAAAGAAAAATGGAGCAGACATATTACTTTTAACAATTTTGCCAAGAAAGTATATGTATGTACATACATAGGTATCATTGTTTCTTGACTTCTGTTTTTATTACACTTTTCGTTTAAAATTTATTGAAAATCGAAATCGTTATAGTTTCGTTTAGCGAATAACTTTGTTGTAAGCAGGCTGGGTTATTTAATGCTATAATATGCAATATTTTCTATAGCTTATTGAATCACACAAAGATCAAAACTATGTTGCTCGTCGTATGCGTTCAACACCAGTGATGACTCCGTAGGAGAAGAATAATTCGATGAAGACGTGTTGGAAACACAGATCACACTGTGAAGATGACGGTGGCGCTGGCAATGAGACTGAAGCCGAGCCGACTGTTGAGCAATCGGCGTTAACTCCATCGGACGATAATGAGGCAGCAGTTGTAGACCACGTCGAAGCAGAACAAGAATGCCCTCAATACAAAACGAAAATCACAAATCGCGATATACAGTGTTTATTATATATAAAATTTACTGGTTTTATTGCACACAAAAAAAAACATGCTCCGATTACTTAAAGCTCACTTACACCAGAAGGTGGGTTCTTTTTACTTGTTTTTTTATTGTTATTATTTATCATTTATTTTGAAAAAGTACAAATAATTGCAATTAATCATTAAGTGAGTTCTTAAAAAATAACTAAATTTATTGGTAATCATTTGAATTAATAATAACAATTTAGCAGCCCTGGTATTAATACATGCTGAACAGCACTTATTAAATTTAGCGTCGCAAAAGAGTGCGGAGAGCCTTTTTTCTGACTGTGGCGCGGAATTCATTGGCATTTCAACATTTCGTATCTCAACTTTCTTGCATGCGTCACCATTGTGTATACCTTTCCGAATATCTCGTGGAATCTCTGCGGATGATTACAGCATATAGAGCGATATAAACCAGTTCCACGAGGACGCGATCGTACATATATATCGCTGGGTATATTATGCATTACTGCTTCCTATGGAGTCCACAGACAATACTTTAACGTGGCTTGATGAATTGTCGAAAGTCGGGTTAATAAAGCCTAGTTGTGCTTTTGTGAAGGAGTTATTGATTCTAGAAGCAATTTTTATAAAAGTGAATGGGGCTTAAGTTTATTGCTGTCAAAACCATGTACAAAAAATGCTTAACGACTGAAAAGTTTCTATCATGCCGCAAAATATAAAACGAATTTTCTTTATGCAGAAGGCATTTCCGAAAAAAGCCAAGATATTTGAACAACTCTTCAAAGCACTGGAAATAGAGCCCAAAAAGTAAAAAAAAAATAATACTAATTTTTACCCCATGTTTCCTACCTTCAAATCCATGGCCGCAGTCGGCGTGCAGAAAAAATGCGGTTATCACCTTATTTCATTATACCATGGGAAAAAATGAGTAATTTTGAGTTTTCATTGGCTTTCTGGGATTCATCTAGGGTAAAGAAGTATAGAAATTAACAATTCATAAGCATTCATTTATTCACTGAAACAGTTAAGAAATCCGGGCGCTAGTTTCCACTTCAACATGGATTCCTCCGCCATTTTTCAACATTTTTGAGTAGTTCAATCATTCGAGAAAACTCTTAGGTATGCACTAAAATATACTCTTTGAACGAATTTTCTACAGTGTTTCTTATTCTCTCCTTAATGCATTATAGAAATACATCCGCCAAATTCCAAATTTCTCTGAAACTGAGGGTTTAAACAGGCAGGCGGGATGGCTAAATTCAATCAGCTCAAAGTTTCCACCATTTTGATGTACTTGGGTATCGCTCTATCTCTACTTCTTCTTACACTGCCAAACTTCAGACCATAGTTGGGATATCATTTCATCTTCATGAAAGGTATAAGCGTATTAGTTTCATATACATAAACATCTACTCCTCCTCTATCTGCTTGCCCATCGATGCTGTATGGCAGTTTGCTTTTGCTTTCACCATTCCATTTCCACTAGTATTTCACTTCCTCTCGATTGCCCGCAAGGCATAAATGATGCGGCTTTTAAGCCATTGCGCAATCGCTCGCACGCACAACGCATAAAAGGCGATTTGCTAGCTGTGAGCACACTCGCTTCAAATCCGTTGAGCAAGCACACACACACTCACACACACACACACGCACAGACAGTCATACACACGCTAATGCGTGTGTATTTGAGAACAAAATGAAATTGCAGCCATTTACATTCCATTTGCACATTTCGATCGTTTCCTCTATATATGAACCCATTTTAGTACCCATAGATTTAGGCTCATTCCAATGTTTGGGGTGTGTGTGTTTTATATGCTTCGTAAATGTGCCTTCAAAAATTGCACAATTGTTGCTATCCAAACGTTTGTGTGTTTGTGTGTTCCACTGAAATGAGCAAGCCAATTAAAGAGCATATATAGTTTGACGCTTAAATTTAGCTCTAAATGGAAGGTAGTACGCAAAGGTTAGCGCCAAAATGATTGACCAGGCGGAGCAGAACAAGCATTGACAAACCAAATGGTCGTGAAAATGTCATCAGTCACCAGTCACCAGTGACATTGTAATTCAACAGCGCCATTCTGCGACATTATCTGATGCGCATGGATTTAAAGCAGTCAAAGGGAGTGTTAGCTATGAGTATAGAGCGGATCGGGCACACGCATTCTCATTGTGGCTTCACTTACCCATGGCAATTAAATCGTTGTGGTATAGTTACAACGGTCCGCAAAGGAGGCAAAAATTCTCTTGGTTTTTTATTATCAGGCGTTTTTTCGTTCCCTAAAAGCTTTAAGTGTAAATTCGAAATTTTCTTTCTAATCTGTGTTAGTTTAGTGGACTTGAAGTCAAAATTTATTGAAAATATTCATAGTCGAAATAATTTCTATTAAATCTAAACTGATTGTACTAAAATTTTCTTATTTTAAGATTTGAGTGGCAAAGAAAAGGCATATTTACTTTTGTAATCTTCTGGACATCTGTACATACGAAAATATCTGCATACATTTTTTTGTTTGGGATACTTAAATATTAAACTTACATTTGATTTTTGAAACTTGTATTGAGTTTTTGCAAAAGTAGTACTAAATTTTTTGAAGATATTAAAAAAACCCCAACATATACTTGAGTGATTCACAAGGTGCCATAATGTGGCATAAGTCAAGGTCATTAAGTACAAATTGGTTACTTTTAATGATTTGTTTCAATGCTATCCGAAAACATAACTTTTGAAATCTACAATTTTATGACTTTATTATTTATGGTACATTATAACTCCTTGTGAATCACTCAACTATTTTTTTTTCGTCCTGTACAATAGTTATTTTTATTATTTGGTAAAGCAACAACAGTCAAAGCGGTAGAAGTTATAGCTGCTTTTTTGAAAATTCGCCTCATTAGAAATCGTCTTACTAGACTTCCGCAGGGCTCGAACTTAAGACTCTAACGGCATGCAAGGCAAACACACTACCTATAGCAAGTAGTAGCGGCTAACTACCGTGCTAAGAAACAGGAAGATCAAAAAGCAACAACAGTTGACACGGTTTACAATTTTTTTTTAAAACGTGATGCTAAATGCAAGGTGAATTTGTATAATGTAATGGTGAAAAGGCAAATCCAAAGGGGGGCCCAAATGTGATGATAGAGGAAAAGAGAAAGACGGTAGCTATTAATTTTTTGTGGTTTATGAGCAAAACATTTCGTCACTAGGTTAATAAAGAAAAGGCAAACGTTTACAAAATGCACGTTAAGAATTTATAAAATAGGTACGGATATTTTCTTTTAATTAGTTCCAAAAGTTTTTGAAAAATTATACAGGTTCTTAAAAAGTTTAGAAGTTTTAAGGTTTTCAAAAAGATTTTACGAATGCTAAAATCCACACTATTTTCGCTAAATTTCCACATGAGTATCGAGCGTTTTAAAAATCAGTACTAAAGTTTTAAAAAGTAGTGCTAAAATAAAATTTGTTTTTAATAAATTTTAAAATAATAGTAAAACTTAAAAAAACAAGTATTAAAATCTTTCATACGCCAAGTGGTACTCAATTTTGTAAGAGCGCTGAAATAAATATAAGAACAGATAAACATTTTTTACATTTGTACTAGTTTTTTTTTTAACTTTATTTTCTAAACGCTGGTAAAATATGGGAATATGAAAAGGAACACTTACGAAGCAATAAAGAGAAAAAAAACCAAAAAAAAACAATCCAAATGTAAGAAAAGTTGATTTGTTATTTGCTGTTAAAGAATTAATTAAATTTAGTTCAAATTAATTGTAGTGTACTTCATTTGTAAGGTGAGACAAAATCACATACTTCATCCATCTCCCGTTCCATCATATCTTCGTTAGATACATGCAATTGAAAAGTGGTACTGTATAACAAGAAAATAAATATTCAACGCGAAAAAAAAAATTTGGCGACAAATTTTGTGTGGAATGCCCCATGTCGAAGTTCGGTTTGGCCCTAAAAATTGGGGTTCGGGTGTGGTTTAATGAAAAATTGTAATTGAAAATTTAATTAAATGTCCAATTTATGCAAATATTTACAACTAAATGATGTTGAGCATTATATGCAAGTAGTGATGAGATATTTTTTTACAGAATATAATGACGGCTGCCGTAGCCGAGTGTGCGTGTGTGTATATGCGCTTTACCCGGAGTGTTCCGGGTTCGAATCTTGCCCAGGGCAAGATACATAAAACACTATAGAAAAGAGTTTTATATTATTTCTAATAGTGTAGATATGTAAGTATACTCGAAACCACATCACAGGATTTGCAGAAGAAACCTTATGTCATCTTTGATATTGAAGACATGTGCAATGTGATCTTATTTGCCATAAACGTATGAAGCGATATTGTGCAATTGATTTATTATCGGGCGATTTTTTATGCATTTATTTATTTCAATCCGGCAGTTCTAATTTAGTAAATATTCTAGAATCTTTCCCAATTTCCCCTCTAGGTATACATATATATATATGTATGTACAATATGGAACATATTCTCCGACCCAAATCCACCAAGCGTGATTACATAAATATGAGGACATTCAGGCTCTTTCAAGGCACCGATTAGAATCACCCTACCGCACGCATTTAATGATTGATCACACATCCATACATGCGTATAAATACTAATAAATATGTAAGTATGTGGTTTTAGTTACAAGCATACTCCCAATTCTCAATCGAATAATAAAATAGTCAAGAATGACTAGAAAAATGGAAAAAAATATAAATTGATTATTCGAAAGTGGCTAGAATCCTAAAACAGCCACAGTAATCGTAAAATGGCCACATCAAAAGACAAATAAACATAAATCCTCGTAAAACTTTCCAGAGTACAATTTTCTATACCATTTTGATCCTTTACGACTTTTCAAATTACTTTTTTGAAGAGTTTCTTAAAGTGAGCATCCAAATTACACTTTTAGGCGGGATCTTATGGGGTAAAATGTTCTACGAAGATATTTCCCGTGAGATTGTATGGTAAATGTTCCAACCTTTTATTCCACTCAGAAATATCTTACATGTAAAACTCTCGGTTTGAGAATAGGTCATAAAGTATATTTTATGCTAAAATCTAGACAAGACAACGTCTGCTGTTTTTCTAGTACATCCACATATTTCATGACATCGAACGTTTATTAGACCATAAACAAAAAATGCAATCTAGCTTTTTCAAGTCTATCGAGTCTCTTATTACAAGATAGATATACTCTCTGAAAATGAGTAGCTGATTTCAGTTGTCATAAAATTGTCGCACAGTATTATGAAATAACTGAAGAAAGGACAATAATTTCAAGAAAAAGTAATCATCTATGATAGTCATCTATAGCGTCCGATTCTTCCGATGTCAATCTTATATTTGATAAAAAGAAATTACCGCATATTCGAAACTTTTCATCGCCTGGGATAATCACATATATCAATACCTTTTGTTTAAAAAAATGTCACAAAATGTTGACTGGGCAGTAACAGTGGATCTGATTTTTCCCCCATATGTTCTTAACTTTTATTTTCCCATTCCATGTATGTACTTATGTAAATATGTCACTTTACTTATATCTAAGTAAAATACGAATATATATATACATATGTATATATATCTGCAAAGTTTGGGCACAGTCACATAAAACTAGTAAACACATAGACTAACGGCAGATAGTAGAATATTCTGAACTTAGTAGCTTTGGTAACAACTGACACTGTGTAAACTTTGCTGACACCGAGTTTGTGTCATTTGAAAGTTCACATATGGACTTCATTCTTGTCATTACATAAAAAGGTATCGAATAGGTCATATATCTGTTTTTATTGCAAACTCGATACACGCAAAAAAATAAGTTAGGAAGAAAATTAGGTTCGCATGTAAAAAAGTCGATTACCTGCATAGAACAAATTGGTATATTTTAAATAAGACTTTTATGTTTAAAAGTGTATATGTTCTTAATAAAACTAACATACTATAATTGCTTTATTAATCTCATATAGCTATAATAGCATACATTGAAGGAAATTACCGCAGAAGAGTAGCGCATTTCTCTTTTAAATTCCACATTCTCGCATAGACGTAGGTACGACGATTTACTTATAATCATTGGATATTTGGCGTTCATACTGAAATCACAACTTATTGGATATATTTAATTTGTGGTATTTAAAACAATAAAACATATATTTCAATATATGGCAACAAATATAATTTGAGTATCCGATATCGAAATTATTGGATTTGTTATGAGTAAATTATAAGAATCTCCAGCCTATTTATACGCAGATATCAAGGCTCAATCCAAGAAAATTAATTGTTGCGCCTAAAACTATGCGAAATAAATGGTTAAAGACGTCATTGTGTCAGACGCAGTAGCTATGACAATAGTCATGCGATTAATTTTGTCAGTGGCTTGTTCGACTAGGGCAATATACCAATAAGAAGTCAGTTTCGTGTTTAAAAGGTAGTGATGATTTTCTCCCCCAAAAGTTCTTAGAAAATTCGGAAATTTTCTCAATTTCCTTTGAAGAAAAAGTCTATTGTCTAATTCTTCGACAAATGCTTAAAATTGCACCTTGATTTAAGGCAGTTTGAATGCGACTTAGCCTAGAGTTCTATTTATTTGTTTGAGCCTTGTTTTAGTCTCCGTTTTTTTAAATTGGAAAAATTTTCGACTTCTCCACGGTAAACCACGATTTGTCCAATACTGGTGTTTTATAACATGGCAAATATCCGAGGACTCATTGGAGTAATGGTTTGCATGCACGTGAGAATTCAATCACCTGGCACCGACCAAGCCGAGAGCTATTGTAATCGCAAAGAATAATGTTTTGGTTCCTTTCAGTAGTCAATCATTTTTAGTGCCTGTAAAATATTTATAAAAAAATGATTATATTTATTCTGTGATTTTCACTTATTCAATCAACAACAATCGGTATTCTTTTATTGAAAACATGTCAGCGATGACAATAAAAGCAACAATAACAATTTAACGATATACTTTTCAAGATTGAGTTTTGTTTCAAACGAATTCTTCCCAATGATTTTTTCAGCCAAAAATTGGTTGAAGAAATCAATATAAGGATTGTTTTCGGTCCCTGGAAGCGAGTTGTAAAAGCAAAACATGTGCAATACTTGTGTATGGATTCACATTGGAAATATTTCTATAATAGCTTTAATGCCAATAAAAATACATTTCCCATACCACTGTATTCTGAATTCATTATATAAAGGAAAATGCCCCAAAAAAAATCGAAAATCAATGCGAACTTTAAGTCAATTAAATTTTGCACTTTGTCTACAAAACTGCGCACCCGAATCGTTTCTAAAAATTATGCTTAAAAAGTTGGAAAATTTTAGATCACTTTTTTGAAATATGTTGAACATTTTAAGGTTTTTGTTACAGAACGAGCACTTTTTTTTTTAAATTATTAAAAACAAGTTACTGAACATAAGAGCCAAACTTTATCAAAATCTAGTAATTTTCTGAATAACTCGCCTCTAGCGCCACCTAGCGTATCCGCTTTTTATTGAAGTGCTGCCTACCGTTTGTAAGTGTCAAATTTTATGTTGCAATTGTATGCCGAGCTTAGTAATTAATATTTATCATAAGGGACACACTTTATTCTTCTAGAAAACTTTAGTTTTAAAGACAATTTAATTAAATAGCAATGTGCAATTAAGAAGCTTTCTGGCAAACCTGGGTTTCACTATTATTATTTCTGTATTTGTCCAGCATACTCTAAAGAAGCACAATTTTCGAATATTATAAATATACAACCATATCTACATAGATATATGCGAATATGTATACTCAGAACTATACAAAAAAAACTCCAACCATGAACTCTGCTGTGATGCAATGCCATTTGAACTCAATTCACCTAACGGCAAACCATATCGAAAACGATGATTGAATCAAAATATAATATTCCTGGAATATTGTGTTTTCATTAGCGAAAATATTGTGCATACATAAATTGTAGAATGTTAACCTAGTGGCAAAATGGCCAACATTGTCTATTCTACCACATTTAGCAGAAATTGGCTTGGTTTCGATTATAAAGTAATTAAAGTCATGCGATTGTGGGACACCGACTGTAATTGATTTCATAATTGGCAGTAAAATGAAAGTGGGGTGCGGTCGTCTTCAATATTAAAGCCGTTACCAAGGTTAGGCAGATGGAGATTTCACTCAAAAGAATGCCAGAAAAAAGTTAAATATATATGAAAATTCTGCCTGATCGATTTTGATACTAAGAAGTTGTCTTCAACTTCCTGGTTGCCCCCTTAGTTGCAACATTCATATAATAGAATATTGAAAATAAAAATTCGACTTCTTAGCAAAATATCTTATTATCATTGAAGTAAAAATAATTAACTTTTCTAAAAGCTTATCAGCTTTAGACAGAAGTATGAGATTAAAAAATTTAGATAAATAGTAGGCGACTTTACGTGGTCCACGAAAAACAAGTCTAGAGGTGTGAAATCACAAGATCTAGGTGGTCAATTTGCCGGTCCAAAATGTGATATTAACTGTTCACCCAATTATTCTTGCAATAAAACCATAGTTTCGTTGTTTTGAATGTAGTGACACATCTTGAACTTCTTCGGGTTGTTCTGCAGTTCAAATATGGCGATTTTGCTAATCGACGTAGCGATCAATAGAGCAATGAGCCCCAGCGCTGAACAAAAAATGGACCCAAAACAGTGTATATTCTAGAAGCATTTCAAAAGCCGAATAACTAAGACCACACTGGTAAGTCTACATATATTTGGCCAATCTGATCCTACAATTTGTGGTGTGCATCTAGATGTTTTACCACAAACTGAGGGGCCTACAATTATACCAAACTGCAAATAATTTTTGTGAGAAGTGGCAGAAATAGTATAATCGGAAATTTGCCACTGCTGGCCGAGGGTTGATCACAATTAGAAAAAAACTGTTCCATAATTTTTGATGTTACTTGTACCGGGACTCTTCGAATGAAGCGCGTACAAGATTTCCCAAACAATTTTAGCGAATGCTACTGAAGTGAATATGCTTGGACGAATACAAATCCGGATCGTTCCAGTATCGTAGAACCGACTGTCGTGGGAACTAGAATTTTTCAGTTGGGTAATCGTCTCAACAATCTAATAAAGGGTTGTTAAATTTTAAGGGCCGACGCTGATTTTGAATAAAACACAAATTATTTTGAAAATTATTGTAACTTTTTTTATTATGATAGTATGGTGTGGTTCAATTATGTATGGAATAAAATATCGGCCAAATGTCCGCCGCGACCTCGGCGGTACACCTCCATCCGATGGTCCAAATTTTCGATGACGTTGAGGCATAACTAAGGTTCTATGCCGTTAATGTGACGAATTATCTCATCCTTTAGCTCTTGAATTGTTGCTGGATTATCGACGTACACCTTTTCTTTCAAATAACCTCAAAGAAAGTAGTCCAACGGTGTCAAATCACATGATCTTGGTGGCCAATTGACATCGCCACCACGTGAGATAACACGGCCATTGAATTTGTCGCGCAAAAGAGCCATTGTTTCGTTGGCTGTGTGGCAAGTGGCACCATCCTGTTGGAACCACATATCGTCCACATCCATATGTTCCAATTCGGGCCATAAAAAGTTCGTTATCATTTCACGATAGCGAACACCACTCACAGTAACTGCCTGACCATTCTGCCATTCTGCTTATTGACGAATCCACTGAGGCAAGGTGAGGTGAGGCGATATGAATTTCGATTTGAACGCCCATTTTCATAATAAGCCTGAATAACTTTAACACGTTGCTCGATTGTGTATCTTTCCATGTTCAAATTGAGTTAGTCTGAAATTGAGAAATGTCAAATGAAATGCAGAAAAAAACTTGACGTTTAGGTGTGGTTCACATTCAACATCGGCCCTTAAAATTTAACCACCCTGTATTTATACTGCAGCCGGAATTATATAAACATAATATCTAATTCTGAGTTGATATCTCAGTAGCAATTAATTTACACGTAAACAAATCTTTCCTTCTTTTGTCGTCGTGGCTAAAACTATGAGATTAATCTTTCTTCAGAGTTCGTAGATTTTCTTGTAATTATGTGCTATGTACGGGCATTTTCCTTGGTCTATTTTTCTCTTTTGCCTGAGCCTGACCTTTTCTTCAAATTTCAGCCAGTTTTTAATGCTTTCTGAGCAAAAAGCATTAAAAAAAACTCGCTCTCAAATGGCACGGCATCCATAATGAACTGTAAGACATATTCTTCGCAAAAAAGTTCCCAACTCAAAATGAACCACACAATATAAGCGGATGCACACAAGAGTTTATTGTTAATAAAAAAAATCTGTGCGAGCAATAATACAATAAGTCAAAAGCATACTTTCGGAAAAACACCATACATAGTTTAAACAAAATTTTTAAAGTTCTCCACAAAAAATTTCATGTAGAATAAATGTTTAAGGATCGCACAATTCTTACGCCGCAAATACCAATTTTTATGGATATTGTTTGAAAAAGAAGCCACTGTGCCTTAATATTAACGTAGTTTAGTTAGTAGTAGAGAATATGCCTACAATATAAGTATGCACATATTTATAAAAACGTGCCAAATTTATTCAAACGCAAATATGTACAGAAGTAATCAAAAATATGTAGTAAAACAATCAAACATTCGTGCTTCAATTTACAAATCGGAATCATTTAGAAGTGTTTATATGAATTTTGTTTACGAATTCGATTCACTTATTGATTATGTGTGATACGTCTATTTCTGCTGACATTTTGACATATATAACTAAAATGTAAGATTAGAAAAGTTAGACTACCACGACATGCAATATTTGTATCTTCAAGTCAACTTCTACATATGTATCACATCGCATGACCAATCAGTAACAACTACGTGGGAGCTTAGGCAGTATATGGAGCATTTCACGGACACCAATTGATTTAGAATTTTTTTAAATTATTTTTTGTGCTATAGTAAAATATGAAACAGGCCATCATAATTAAAAAAAAAATTGTTTAGCCGTTATCGAGGTTTCGATTTAAAAAGCACGATCTCTTTTTAAAAGCACATAACTTTGCAAAAATTAAACGATTTGTACCATTTTGTGTTTTTTAGTTCTTATTTCTCAAAACTTTTTTGGAATATAAAAATTAAAATAAATTCTTAAACACTTATTTTTATAATATTTTAAAATTTTTAATACAAAATTTTCAAATTTTTTGCTAAAAACTATCATTCCAGCCGCGCCTTTTGTACCAAGTCGGATACCTCGAAAAGATCCTGTAGTTGGGACGCCACTTACCATACTGTAAGGCTGAAGCCAAATCTGGAGTCAGAATTGGTTCATTACCCTCAGATTTTACCCCACACTCACCAAAATGGCAAAGAAATTTTATCTCCATAAAAATTCAAAGTCAACATCTTTATCCTACATTTTTTGGTGAGCTTAAAACGAATCCGGGATCAGAAATTACGCATAACCCTCAGATTTCGCCCCAGCATCAACTTATTCCTCAAGTAACCCTCAAACAAACAAATTTTATCCACCTACGTGTGCTAAAAATGGATCTAAGACCAAGATGTACCCATCACCCTAAAATTTTGCCCCACATCGGCTGCTTTTTTCGTTATTGCCTATCACGAAGAATATGCAAGTATATATTCAAATAATCTCCTATCGGATTTTCTTGTATGCTTGATTTGTTGTGTCCCTTTTTAGTAGCCAACAAAAATCCGTCTCTCTATATTCTTTATATCTTGATGGAAACGCTGTCCTAACACTTCGCTAAAATCTCCTAGATTGCACATGAAATAGCCTAATTTGCAAACGCTGATAAACTTTATTTACAATATTTTTATAGTCAACGTCTTTATTATTAACAAAAAACGATTTAGGCACATCCTTAAAACAAATCCATGCTTCTTTTTCTCTTCCTTTCAGCCATGTGATTAGGAAACTCAGAATCGTTGATTAATTTTCTTATTTGGGGTCCAGCTCCCAGCTTCTTATTTACTATCTGATACTTGAGGAAATTTTGGGTTATGGGGTGCTGAGGCAAAATCTGAAGGTGGTGGACCAATTCTGACCCCAGATTACAATATGATACGTCGAGTCCTAACCATAGGACCCTTCTTTTGTGTAGTCCTGTGTACTGGAATAACAGTGGGATCTTTTTTTCGAATTTCTTACATTTCATGTTTTAGTTATAGATATTGGTTGGAAAATATTTGGATATATAAGACAATAGTAGGAGTATTATTTTAATTCCTTGTAGGCAGTGCATGTTTTGTAAAATTTTAGGAGATGTGGTTTTTTTATACTCCATTACAATTAGAGAGTCATAGGATAAAGAAAACTCTACGACAAGCTGCTGTTATTCAAAAAAAATGTATTTTATTTGCATGCCTTTCTATGCACATCTTATAGCAAGCACTGAACCAAAGAAATGCAGAACTTGTTGTTTAAAAAAAACTATATAATTTATAGGTTTGTGAATTTAATTTTTTTTTATTATAATAAAACAATGGCTTTTGTCCTAGTAAATGACCAGCCTTACTACTTCTTTTAAAAAGGAAATACGGGTGGAAATAAATCTCACACGCAATTAGTAGATATCAATTGAGCTTTGCAACTGCGTTGTCTGCCGTTAATGAAGTAAACTGATTATTGACTCGTCTACTACATTGTTTTTAAAACTGCTTTTTTGCAAATTACCAATAAAAGCTATCTCTCGTTTATCATAAGATCGCAAAACGCATCAATTTTCGGCCATTATCTTTCGCTACAAGGGGAAAAACGTTTCATCGTGGACAATTTTTAATCGACAAGCGCAATGTAAAGGCCACTTGATGTCAAAAGTAGTTAAGTAAACAATGTTTATTTAAAAGTTATGAAAAATAAGAAGCTAAGAAATAGTGGGGAAAATATTCAGGAAGAAAAACAAATATGCTCTTATAAAAATATTCCAGAAACGGTTATGTGGAAAAACGTTGAAAGTGCAAGAGTTTCAACCGCGGTTATTCCTTCAGCGCGCAAGCTTTAAATCAGACGCTTTTCTTATACATTTCTCCAATTTTTATAAAATGCAGACACTCACTTTTGAGCATTAAATCGTACGCATCATGTGATGAATCCCTTCGTATGTGTTTTACTAAGAAGGAAAGTAAAAACCTAAGGCAAAATACAAAAAGAAAATTGTATATCATTGTGTCGAGAATTAATAAATGTGAAATATTTTGACTCTTGGGATATTTATATTGGCATAATAGATAAGTATTCCATTATCCCTAGTTATGCGCGCGCGAAGTGAATTGACGGTCGTTGCTCGGCGCACACCCTGGAATTGAGCGCGCTGACCGTGCATGAGGTTCGTTTCTATAAGTCCAAATCTACTTCTGATTCCATCATACTATTTTAATTTGCTTTTTTCGAAAGACTTCAGAGAATTCATTGAGACAAAAAAAAATCAAAATTGGCCAAATTTGAGAAAATTCAATTTTTTATTATTATTTATAAAGTATTTTCACTTTTGGTGGTAAACATTTTCTTAAACAAATTCATGTAATATAGCATTGCAAATAAAAATGAAAACCCAACTTTTTACTCTCATGAGATTTTTTTCTACGATGAACGGGTTTCGAGTTATTGGAGCTGTAAAACGCCAAAAAAAAAAAACAAAATCGAGCGAAATAAAAAAATACCTGTCAATGTTTTTTTTTTGATAAAGTTGATAAAAAATATCTCATTGAAATTTATAACATCGATTGATATGGAATCAGCCACATATAAGTTAATTAACCCGTATCCTTCGAGCGGTACATATTTTTTGGAAATCAATATTTTGTGTTCAAATTTGTTAAACTTGATACAAATACGGGTTAAAATGTTTGTCAATTTTATGTACAATAAAAAAAGAGTTTTGAAAAACACGAATTTCCAAAAAAGTCCCACATTGGGTAAGTTTTCCCAATGTTAGAAGCATTTAGAAAAAACTCGATATTTCGAGGCGGTTGGAAAAAATTGAACAATTCGGGAAAGCCTTTCTCAACTGTTACTATAACATAAAAAATTGTGAAAAAACGCAGATAGGCAAATGCCAACTATTGTGTCCGATTTGGCGCGGAATGACCCACGTATAGTTGTATTTATATACAAGGATGTGTAAAAAGCGCTTCAGACGCCGATAAATGTACACACACTTACTTAATTGTATTGAAATTTTACTGTATGTATGTATATACATACAACCCGTACAAATAAATATAGGGCATTACCACAAGTGGATTTGTGATGATTTATGTTGCTTTGACCGCAACAAACAACTTACGTATGGAAAATGTACAAACATTCCTACGACATATGACCCTAGACAATCGTAAGGAACTGCCTAAGGATTTGTTTAGCAGATATGTATTTGCAATAAAGTGTACATATATGTAACAAGTATGTGCAATGTTGTTTTGGTAATTTTAAGTCAAGTACAACTTTCTAAAATTCCGAATTTTATAGCAGTACTTTAAGAGTTTTATCCAAATGAAAAACTATCTCAATTTGTATTTAAATTATTAACCTTTCCCCAGTGTGCCAGAGCGAATTCTTACTTTAGCTGGATTAAACCGGCATGTATATGTTCATTCCAAAAACAGAAAAACGTACATTTGATTACTACATGCCCTTTTTGAATTTGGTATCAACAGAAAGATAGCCACATACCAATAAAAGGAACACCACAAAACAGTTCATATTAAAACAATAGAGATAAGTCTTAAAATGTTCCAATAATAATACTTATTCTAGCGTTTTTTTAACCCGAACCAATGAACCCTTGCGCCGACAATTGTTTTTGGCATTACTTTTCCGCGGGGCACTTGCTATATCTTCGGATCCAATGAAGATATTCACCTCGGGATTGCAGCAAAATGATTGGTATCAATAATTTAAATGATTTTTGAACGTAAGCTATATATTTTATTTATGCGCATGTAGGCGATATGTGATATTTATAACCCAAACTTAATAGCATAAGGCAGGTCGAGAAATCCCGCTTTTGATCTTTCCAAGCCACTTGCCTTCGGACTCCGCCTCACAATTATTGGGCTGGTCTCCTGGGGAATCATCTGAGCTTTCATTAGAGCTAACACTTAGTTGTCGAATCAATATCACGCTGTGCTATTTCAATTCCACAATACTCAGTTCTTGTATAGCAATGAGGACCATCTTCCTTGTCTGAACTTTGGCCTGCTTCTCGCTCCTTTTCTGGACATAGTCTGGATAGTTTTCTCCGTCATCGCTAAAAGGATCCACTTTAGATTCATCGTCAGAACCGAGCTCTTGAAAAAGGTATAGTATTTGATCTCTTCGTTTGTGGTAGCTATCCATTTTTTCTATAAATACAGAATGAGCGGAAAACTGACGTGATATGCAGTTTTGTTTCTCTGAATCAAAACAAGTTCGAATTTGCATAAAGTTGTGACGTCATATTTCTGAAATAACATTGGAAGATTTCACAAATAAATAATACGATTACATACCTACCGCTTTATTACGAAGCGCGATCGCTATTATTAAAACTTTGGTTTTTATAATTTAATGTTACACCAAACAATCGGCTATAGAGGACGCCAAATTAGTGAAACTATTTAACAATAAGAATTCGATAATGGTTACGATTTTATTTTAAAATGCTTCACATTTTTGGGCATCCTTTTCATTAATTTTTGTACTGCCTAATTCTGCCGTTTATTTCGAAGTGATTTCACTGCTTGTTGTTCTTTAGTTCTATTTTAGGTGGTAAAGGGTAGGAGTAAAACTTTGAAGTTTGTTAGCTTACTTTCTCAAAATATTTGCGTAATGTCGTGGCAAGTTACTAAAGGAAGTCAGAATATCAGGCGCTTGCGTGATAGGGTAAAATCGAGTGTTATGTAGCAAAGCTGTTTGTCAGGGCGTATGAGTAACCTGTGGACACACAGTGCAAAATATGAAATTATCTCTATTATTGGTTTCCATTTAACAAATTTTACTAAAATAAATCATGCCCAACCAATTTTTCGGAAAATAAGTTAATACACAAAAAAAATATTCATATATTATTTTTTGGCCTAATTTTATTAAAACGACAATATTAAATTTTGAGTTCAACGCCGGTATAATGAATTAGATATAATTTCTACCACTCCTGACTGTTATTGTCTTTTTCCCAAAAATATTTCCCATATACTGGCCTTGAGCTCAAAAATTAATTTTGTCATTGTACTCAGCAAAAAAAGAAATTAATAATTCCCATCGCTGGTAGATGCGACCATTGTTCAAAAAAACTGTTTTCGAAGATAACTTAAAAAGCTCCAGGGGATGAAGTATGATATTATTGCAACATTTATGTAAGTCATCAGAGAAAGAAAAACAAAAGTCGAAGGTGCAGATCATAAGTTAGTGATAAGCTTATTAATATTTATGAGGGAAAATTACGAAAAATGGTGATCTAAGTCAAATTGGCTTACAACAGCCAATTGCGTGATGATTTTATGAAGACAGATAAAGTTAAACTTTTATTTCACTTTATAATGATCTTATAAATAATTACTTAAATCAAAAATATTTTTAAATAAAAACGTTAAAAACGTGTATGAACCAAACCGGACATATAAGGAATATATTCTCAATTTCAAACAAATTTGACGAGAAATAAACTTTTTACGAGTATATCGGCTCTTGCAAAATTTGTAGCACACAAACTACAACGAAAGTTATTTTGCGTTTTTAAATAGAGAACTTTTACCAAACTACCTCTTTCTTGTATCAAACTTTCATAACGCATTTAGAACAAAGTTTAGTTTGATTTAACCATCTTTATTATTAATGGCGGGATTTGTATATGACGAAAAGGATATCGGTCATTTACAAACACTAAAAACAATATTAAATCTTTTAATTTACAATAGCTCGCATAACTGAATGAAAACATATTTCCCAAAATTAATTTTCAGAATAAATTTCAATCATCCCTTCTTTATTTGCTTTTAAGGGCACCGGTCTTCAAAGTAAGCTTCGTTTGATTAAACATTATATTCTATTATATCGGTAAAAACATGGCATTTTCGATAAGGTTAAATTTTTTAAGCCCACATAAAGGGAGAGACGTGTTGTACATGTGGGCGTATATGTATATTATATACCCATTTATATAAATATTGTAAGTAAATGGCATTTCCGTCTAGGAAATTTGGCATATGATAAATTCCACACAAATTTTTTTAAAGGATAAGTTATTCTAAAAATAAAAACTTTTTTACTTATTTGAATTTGAAGAGTTTTAATTAACTGAAAATAGAAAGTGCAGGTCGCTTAAATAAATAGTTAGCTTTTAAAACTCAAACATGGTCACTAAGGAGCTTCGGAAGATATCGGAAATTATAGCATTGGCCTAAACATAACAAAATCTTTTAAAATACTGTTATTTTTTTAATTTTTTCAAAAAATCTCTGGGATTTGAAATTTTCTATATGGTTTGGAAAATCAAATCTAAAAGTGAACCCCCTGTAGGACTGTGGGATTTAAATTTTTTAAGAGATTATTAGATTGATTAAAATTCGAAATATGGTTCATGGCAAAAAGGCAAGTCTCTTTTATAAACAAAATTAATTAACAATGGCTCAAACAACTGATTACAAGTTGATCATTTCATAATACTAAAAATGTTTTCAGATGCATTTTGTTTCTCTAAGTTATTATAAACAGTTCGTAGCAAAAAGCGCATACTTAAAATTTTCAAACTTTTTATAAAGGTAAGAAAATCAAAAAATTTTGACCAATTTATCAATCCGTTAAGTCTAAAACATAGCACAACGACGACTTACTTACAGACTTTTTTACACATTTGCATATTTTCCGCCATACAAACTGCATGCGTTCAATGAAAAAAATTCCAGGGTTAAAATTTTAAAAACTTGTAAAAAATTAACAGGAGTTTTTAACATCTAGAGGCTTTTATGCTAAAATTTCTTAAAAAGCGAACCAAATAGTTTAAAATTTGGTCAAAGTTTGTTAAATTTTTATAACTTTTGAACAAAGTTTGAAATTTCTATTTATACACTCTTTGCTATGAACTGTATTTCTATCAAATTAAAAAAAAAAATTTTGTTGTGAAAAACATTTTTATTATTGAAAAAGATCACCAGTATGTATCCGTCACTATGTGTATATGGAACGACCGAACACCGGTTTTAGAGCCAAATCGTCCCAAACCCGAATTTCGGTCAATTTACTACGAAGCCGCATCGAACATCCTCAGGGCCTAACCAATAAATTTCCAATCACATCCATTTTAGTAAATCACCTAAACTACATAGATATATATTTTTATTAACAAAAAAAAAACCAAAACCTTACGTGTATTTTGAAGGTCTAAAATTAAATACTTTTATATTGTCATGTAAAACTAAGGGCTACTTGACATATCCACCTAGCAAGCTATTACATCGGTATGCTCGTAGCTGACCGGCAGCACTGAACAATTGCACGCTAGATATACTTGATGGATGAGCAGACAGATTTAAAGTTAAATTTAATAAAATTATTAGTAAAAAAAATTAAAAAATGTTCGGTCAAAACTCGGCTTATTTTTGACCGAAGACAAACCGAAGATTATTGCCCGAACATGGCAGAAGCCGAAGCCGAAGTTCGGCCATTCTCTATTTATGGTCAATACTGTAATTTAAGAGGAGCTTGTGTTTTACCTTACCTATTTCTATTCACAAAAAAAAAAATGGCTGAAGAAAGACTTTGATGTATTAGTTTTTCTTAGAATCGCAATATTTTCTCCCGCTTGAGTAAAGGTTCCTTCAAAGTGAAAAAAAACGAATATCAAATGGAATCTGTTTTATCCAAAAGTAGTAAATAATTCCATAGCGCCTATTCATTCCCATTTTTTCTTTCTTTTGATAGCTGTTTTTCTTCAATGCAGACAATTTTTTTACAGTTTTTGTATGGTATGGTTTTTCTTCTACATACTTCGCTGAAGCTGCGTTTCACCTACAAAATTTGGCGTTATTAAATTCTTATCGAAAAATTCCTTGTTTTGCTACCCTGTTTTTATCAATTTTCCTGCGGTGCAAAGAGCTTTGCGTGCCACAAAAAATGTTGCTCCTACTTTCATCGACCACTGACAGCGATACACATATGAAGTTCGGACGAGTATATAAAATTCCACAATATGTACATATTGTTTTTCAATAGTATACCCTACAGTGGATTACGCAAACGAACTCGGCTAGAACGAATTCACTTTGGCTAGTTATAACTAAACAGGCCTCTGTGTTCCATTGAAAATTGTGACAATTGTCTGTAATCGTTCGAGATTTGAACTAGTAATTGCTGGCCCTTGCGGTCATTCTAAATTTTTTCGTTGACCGGTAGAGTTCCCTACACCGGCTATATTCATTTCGGCTCACTGTAGGGTATATGCGTAGCGTATGTAGAATATCTACGAGAATATGGGCGCAGTAATGGAAGTAAGTATTAAATCCTTTTGTGTAAGGCTTAATACAAAAAATTTCAGTATCAAAAATGTCTGAAAGAAAATGCATAAAAACAGTTGCGGCCGCATTTAAAATTCAAATTAACCTCATGTGGCACAAAACATAAAATGTTCATTGTAGTTGTGTGTGTGGGAATGTGTAACGGGTGTGTGTGCGGTATGTGATTGGTGTGAAAGTGTGTGTGTGTGTATCGCATTGTATGCACCTATTTCTCTCATCATTGTAAAAACCGTGGCGAGGGGAGCTCCATTGTCAGTGCTGCCACAACAAAAATTTTATTTTTAACTTAGGTTATGAAAAGAGTTACCATATTTATTATGAAATAAGTGTAGCATTAAACTGTAAACGGGCTTGAATTTAATTTATTATTTGGAAAAAATTAAAAAAACAAAACACAGTACACGTAACGGAAATTAAAACTTCTAAACATGATTTCTTTTTTAGTATTCTGCACGCTGAACTAAGTCAAAAATGAAGATTGAGGACAAACAAAAAATTAAGGTTTCTGAGCCCACTTAATATTAAAATCATAAGGTTCCCTAAAAATATGGAAACCTGCCGATTATTTTGAAAATTAAATTTTCAACACAAATTTGAAATTGGAAAAAATCATTATTGATTAAATTTTGATTTTGGATAATTATGGCTAAATATTTTTGTTTAATTAGACACTTTTTCAAAATTAAATTTTCAACACAAATTTGAAATTGGAAACGTCGCTAAAAAATCATTATTAATTAAATTTTTGATTTTGGATAATTATGGCTGAATATTTTTTTTTAATTAGACACTTTTTCCTGCTCCATACTCTATTCCATTCTAGGAAAATTTCATGACGATTTAACAAGCGTATATTCAAAACTTCTGCAACAAAATTATTAACCTTGAAATAACCAGATTTTTGTTTGAATTTTTGGGAAATTTTTTACTGCATTTTTACGAAATGCTAATAATAAACTTAAGATCTTCCCTTTCATAGTATCTCTGAAAAATATCAAAGCTGATTAATTTAAATCTTTTATATGAAAAGCTGGCACATTTTGGACAAAAATTAAATTAAAACATTTTAGACAAATGCATTGAAAAGCTAATCAAATTATTTTGTGTAAGTTATCACGAAAAACTATGATATTGTAGGATGAACAAAATTTGGAGAAAATGCTTAGAAAATCTTCTTACTTGGAATAATTTGATCAATTTTCCAAAAGCTAATCGAATCATTTTGTACAAGGTGTTTCGAAAAACTTGGATATTTATGACCAAAATAATGTTGCATAATTAAAGAAAAAAAGGACTGAAAATCTTCTAAACTCTAATATTTTGATTTAATTTTCTAAAGGCAACAAAGCATTTTGAATGGGTTGCTACGAAAATCTAGCATATCTTGGGAAAACAATTAAGATACAACATTTAAAAAATAGCATCAAAAATATGCTTACTTAGAATGATTTGATTAATTTTCTAAAAGCTACAAAATTTACAAAAAAATGTAAAACCTTCTTAGTTCGAATTATTTGGATTAATTTTCTAAAAACCTATCGAATATCGTACAGGTTGTTATGAAAAACTAGCATATTTTTTGACAAAAAAAGACATTACAAAATGTTCAAAAGAAAAGATTGAATAACCGATTAATTTTCTAAATGCTATTCAAATCATTTTGTATAGGTTGTAACGAAAAACCCGCATATTTTTGGCAAAAGTGCTATTACAAAATTAAAAAAAAAAAAGGATTGAAAATCTTTTTACCTTTAATATTTTGGTTTGAGTTTCCAAAAGCTATGGAAATCATATTGTACATAAAACAAACATTACAAAATATTCAAAAAAAGAAGCATTGAAAATTTCCTTGCCTTGAATATTTTGATTAATTCTCCGAAGTTACTCAAACCAATTTCTGTGGGTTGCTACGAAAATCTCGCATATTCTTGGCAAAATAACATTGCAAAATTTTCGTAAAAAAAAGGACTAAAAACCTTCTTACCTTGAATATTTTGATTTGGTTTTCTTAAAGCTAATAAAATTATTTTGTGCAGGTTATTACTAGGATATTTTTGAAAAAATTGAATTACAAAATTTACAGAAAATGCCTAGAAAGTCTTCTCTCTCAATTTAAACATCTTGATTATTTTTCCGAAAATTCCTTAATGCAGATTTCCCTTTTTCGGCAAAGTAAGGAAGATTGATATGAAAATTATTATTACCTTTTATCAGATTGTTTAAAAAAAAGGGATGGGTAAGACTGAAGTGATTTCGGCCAGCACTGAGGGCTGATGATGATATACAATGTGTTTTATTTGTTTTTACCAATTTAATACAAATTTGTCGTGGTTATAAATATTTATATCAACAATAGTTTGCTAAAGCTGAACACCTGCTTTTTATTGGGAAGTTATTGAAAAATAGAACAATAATCCAAAGGGTAGAAGTTATAGCTTTTTTTTCGGAGTTCACTACATCTCCTCATTAGACTTCTTCTTTCTAGGCCTTCACAAAACTAGAACTCTTAAATTTTTGCAGGCAAAGCAGTCGCTTACCTGTACCAAGCTAAGCCATGAAAATTGTTGTTGCTTTTCCATCTGCCTATTTCCCAACACAATTAAAGTACAATTTACTTTCATAGTCCTCTAAAAATTAATAAAATAATAAAAAAAATTAGCAATAAATCAAAAATCTATAGGATGAAAAATATTATCAGAGTTGTTTAAAAATTACCAAAAGTGGCAACACTGCTCCTAGCTTGCATGACGAAACGGTCGCATGGTATAATAAACTCTCCACGGTGATTTTAAACTTTTTTTTTTGCACTCACGCTACGTTGTTCCACATATTTGTGTATCCAACTTTTTCGTTCGCATCGCAAACGCCACTTGGCACATATTTCGCCGCGTCACGCTGACAGCTTGAATTATTTTCGAGTTTGCTTTTTTGTTTTGTTTTTTCAACAGTATGCGTGCTCCTTTTAATATTTTCATTTTTTTATTTTTTGTATATGTTTTTACTTATAGTATATATGTACTTGTTTGGAATTTTCGCACTGCTTTCAGCGGCATTTAGTTTTATGCACTGACGCTGCGGCCAGATTGCGTGCGTGAATTCATTTAAATGTGAGCCAGTCCGCATGCACGGGATTCTAATACAAATTTATTTACATACATGCATATATTATTTGTTCTTTATTAATCTATTCCACCCTTTACTTTACTAAGCTCGCCGCCAACATTTCTATGTAATTGTGTTTGTATTTCCCCTTTACCCTAAATATTTTTGTAAATTATTTAATGCAGACAAAAGTAGCCGCATAAACCACCGCAGAATAATTAAAATGTCCATCAGGGCAATGGCACTTAATACGAGATTTCAAAACAATTTAAGTGACCACATCCACACACATATACATGTTCATAAGTGTGTTTGTATATGTAGGCATAATAATGTATGATCGTCTGCATGCAATTTGCATTTTATAGGCGTTATTTGCCTAAGCTGGTTTCACTATGTACTTATTATTATTATCCTTCTGATTTGCTCATGTTGCCTTTACAAATGTTATTCTCTAGCGATTTGAGACCCATGCAAATGATGCAAATGATATGATATACTACATATCCTAAAATAATATCTGTGCACAAATTATATATGTAAATACAGTTTATCTATATAGATATTTTTGCTTACATATTATATGTAATACCGTACTAATTTCCGATTTGTTCTAATTTTGGACTTATTTTCTTAATTATAATGTAAATAGCAGTAGTTAAATTTTTTTTATTCATCCAAGATTGTTTGGTTTCTAGCTTATTTAAAATGTGATTTAATGTTATTATTACAAAGCAGCAAAAGGTTAGCTACGTCTCTCTTGGCTACCCCACCTTTCGTTCTTAATTAATGGCACACTGTAAAGGAGGAAAATGAGAAATGATTGGTTTGCTCATTTCTTCTTACAGCTGTATTCTTGCAGAATTGCCAAACTCATAACTCATTGTTATAATTATAGGGGAAAAAAGGTACTCGTATGCTCCAAAAACTTTTAAGCGCTTAAGAAAAGTTTAAAATATGCCTTAAGATATTTCCAAATACACCCAAGTTTTTTATGCTCAGTTTTTGCTGTAGCCGAGTGACTAGCGTGTGCGCGCTTCATTCGGATTGTGCCGTATTCGAATCACAGAATAACATCAAAAATTTATAGAATATCTTTTTTTCGAATGCGGCAATAATGGCAAACATCCGAGAGTATTTCTGTCATGGAAAACTTCTCACAAAAATTATAATATAATTTGACTTACATTATCAGTAAATTATCTACAGTTCACTAAAAATAGTTACTAGTTGTTAAAAATGAATACCCAACAAATACAATCAATGAATTATTAAAGAAAACGCGCATATTTTTTTTCTTTGAAATATATATTTTATACTTATCATTCGCTTCTATCTTTTCTTAAAACGAACATCGTTGAGTTTTTGACTTCCGCATTTTTTCGCATGTTTCGGATATATTTTTTTCATCTGCCCATCCCTAAGATAACCAAAGATTAAAAGTATCGTGCCACGGTGTTTACGGTCGAATTCCTCCGAAATTGATCGTCAATTTTTTACGAAATTTCATATGTACATTTGGCAGGTCTGAGGATAGGTCGTAAAGTATATTTCACGCTTGGGATTGGGTTGCCTGTTTTAAAGGGAACATTTGATGAAATTCTACACGAGTACATACATAAAAGTTAATATATGCGTGTCAAACGGTTCGTTTTGCTGAGGAGAAGATTTATAGCTAGCAATATTTTAAAGAACTCTGCCACTACCTACTCGAAAAGTTTAATTTATTTAAATTATACTCAAATTATTTGAAATTTTAAAATATGGGTACCAAACCATTTGGTTCCTTAGTTTATAAGTTTACTTTCAAATGTACTGTCTAGAGGATTGCCACTTTTTCTACATTCAAAATTAATTCAATTATACACAAGGATATAAAATATCACAACTATTAAAAAATGATGGTCAAACTGTTCGCCTCGGCGAGAACAAGGCGCAGACCTACATTTTTGAGTGGATTGCCACATGTTATATGTGACATAAACCGATACGCGTTCTCTGCATATGCAAAGAGCAATTATTCTAGTATAGGGTGTTTTTTTTTATAAATATGGTTTTTAAAAAGAAATAAAACGCACAAAATTTAATGTTATGGCCATGAGTTGGGCTTTACTATAAAGATAAGGGTTAGCCATTATGTGATTCGGGCAAGTGGCCGCCGCGGCTGGCTCGAATAAATTCCAGCCGAGAGTGCCAATTTTCGATCACTTTTTGCAGCTATTGGGACCGTATATCAGTAACAACGCGCCGAATATTCGCTTTCAAATCGTCCAGCGGTGTTAAATCGCTCGATCTTTGAGGCCACGCCACAAACCCACGACGAGAGAAAATGCGCTCACCAAAAATTTCCTTCAATAAATTTATTGTTTCGTTGGCTGTATGGCATATAGCGCCATCATGTTGAAACCATAGGTCGTCCTCATCAACACCCTGAAATTTAGACACCGAAAAATATTAATCATGGCTTTATAGCGTTCCCCATTGACTGTAGTATTATGGTTGGCTTTATTTTTGAAGAAATATGGACCAATGATTCCCTCTGCCTATAGAGCTCACCCAACAGTGACGTTTTGAGGTTGTAACGGCACCTCAACAATGGCTTGTGGATTATCAACACTCCAAATACGATAATTTTGTTTACTAATGTACCCATTCAATCAAACGTGAGCTTCATCGCTGAACAAAGTTTTCTTGTGAAAATTGTGATCGGCGGCCATCTCTTTTTGGGCTCATTAACCGAACGTGCGACGCGCGTTGATGGTCCTTCGGCTTTAATTCTTGCACGAGTTGGATTATGTAAGCCCATAAACTAAGATTCTTCCACAAAATCTTGCATATAGTGGATGGGCACAGATCCAATTGTTGCGCGCGAGGGCAGATGGACTCTTTTTCGATACACTGCTTCACAGCAACAACAGCGTCTTCGGTGCGCTTTATCCACTAGAGTACTAACTCTGCTGGGCGATTATATCAACCGAATATTGGACGCAGCCCGCGATGTGTAACGCAAAACGAAGCAATTGTTTTGGTAATAAATTTCCATGAAGCGCAATAATGACATTTCACTCAGAAACCATGAACACTTTTAAAATAGAAAGAACTTAGGATAGGCGTGCGCCATTTCGGAAAAGTTATAAAAACGAATATCAAATGAAAAGTATAATTTAATTCAATTATACAAAAATTATATGAAATATTAAAATATGGATGTCAAAGGGTTCCTTTGGCTGTACTTTGAAGAGGGTTGCCACCTGTTTGAAAAGTCAAATTTAATTAAATTGTGCATAAGTTATATGAAATATTAAAAAAAATGGTTGTGAAATGGCTCATATTGGAGAGGAAACGATTCACAACCAAAAAACATTCGCTCATATATTTTGGATCACCGTGTAGAAATGTGGGATTTTTTTATCTATGCACATACACACAATTACTATATTAAACCCCTCACCCCACACACCCAAAATATTATATGTGATGCAGTAGAAAATTCGAGACTGTGTCAGAGGCGGGCGAGCAAAGGATGTAGTGTACGAAGCACACGCGATAACAATAACTGTATGCCCAGTGGTTTTAGAGTATACTTTCCACAGAATGCACTGGCATTCCATCTATTTCCCAATGGCCTTGCCATCACTTCGGGTCGGTCAAAATTACTAAATGTAGTAAACGTCACATTTACACCACAGAGGTGTAGCGCAACTAGCAACGCGAGCAAATGAAATACCGCATCCTTATTGCAACCGCATCACTATCATCAACGCAGTATGTTTGCCTCAGTGGATGCGAAGAAAGCGAAGCTCATGCGAATAATCATTATTTCGGTCCATTCCAACCACCACGACGCCCGCTCCACCACACCATATGCATTTACTAACATTTTAATTTTTACACTCCATGTCGAACGGCGGCACGAATGAAAACCACACTTGCGCGGTCACATAGCTAAGGTTCCACCGAAGTACTTGGCGTGCTTGCATTTTGTGAATTTATAGAAATATGTAAAAAAAAACACACACACACACACACACACAAAATGCAGGCAGTAGACGCACTCAAAATATGTAAGTATGGTGTGTGGGGCATCCTCATTCAGCGGTGTTAGGTTTCCGTTTGGTTTCTCTAGAGTTTAATTACTATGATTATGTCTGGGACATTGGATACATTTATATTATTATTGAGAATTGTTGTGCGACGTTGGGCTGACTGACTGATGCTGCTAGTGGCAACCAACGCCGCAGCGCAACATTTCTACCGCCCTTGCGTTGTATATAGTAAATTTTCCCCATTTTTGCCCCAGTTGGATTTGAAATTACGATCTTTGTTAGCGACGCTGCTTAATTGCATGCGGAAACATTACCAAAGGTTTCATATTTAATTAATTTCCGACAATTTGGGTGTACGTAGCTGTAGCGTAGGAAGTTCGTGCAGTCGACATGGGCTTGCAATTCTTGCTTCGGAGCCACTAGTTTAGTTAGTGAAAAGCAAAAGCGTAATGTATAGAAAATTCATAGCGCAACTTTGAAAACAGCGATTGGCAACTTTTACCGTTTACTATTATTGGCTTTCGACACAAAATATACTTACACATAGATTTATTTCGCTGAAGAAATTTGTTGGGCAAAGATTGTATGAGCGATTTCATTTCAGCAGCAAATTTCAACAAAACTCGAGAGTGGCTGAAATTTTATGAAAATCATTGGCATTGATGTTTTCTGCCGAGACACAACTATTATAAGACGAACGAATAAAAGTCAATAAAAATTTTTTTGGGGAAGGGCATCGAACAGCAAGTAGCCTTTCTTATCCCCAGTGTTGTTAATTTTCGCTGAAGATGTATTCAATTTCGTAAATTTATGACTGTAATTTATTGAGCTTGAGACCAGGTTTTTATTAGGCAATAATATGTTAAAAAAATGATTTTTCAAAGTGGTAGAAATGATAGCTGCTATTTCGGAGATTACCACATCTCCTCATCAGACTTCTTTTCTTAATAGACTTTACAACAAGGTTTGAACCCTGGTACATAAAAATAGAAACTTTGAAAAAATTAGATCGGCATTCAAAACTCGATGCTCTAAAAATATTAATCGCAAACTAATTGGATTCGTATCCTTTTGTTTTACATACAAGGTGTTTGTAAAATAAGATTTCTCGAAATCGGTAGGCAATTTTGCCCTTTTATTACTTCTTATAAAAAAAAAATTGCGCAGAAAGGTTTCATTATTTAGCATTTTATGAAAGAATGTGTATTGCAATTAAGTACAACTTGCAACTACAAATTTATGTTAGTTTAGCTTACCGTTATTGCAACGTGAAAATTGACATGAAAAATGTTTTTTTTTCGGGGCAGTAAAAATTTCAGAACTAGATTTAAAAACATATATCTCGTCTTTATAAAACCAGTTTCAAAAGTTTTTAGCTGCTTCTCTTTGCTGTTAATTAAATTATTTTAATTTTTATTGAGACAAATTTGTTCGAAAATTGGCATTCTCTTATGGATACTTGGGCAACATGGGTTGGATCCATTTTATCTACCTACCTACCTACCACAACGTCAATGAGAAACTTTTTTTGAACTGATATTTAGCTATATCTGCAAATCAAAAGTTTTTCTTTGTGAAATTCCTGTAAAAATGCTTGTATTGTATTTTCCGATTTTTCGAGTTTGCGGAATTCACCGTCGTCTACGATGCTATTTGGAATGTACGAGTATAAGCCGTAAAAGACGATGTTATAGCTCGCTTTACTGACATTAAGTTTTTGTTCCATTTAATCATCTCGAGACAGATGCAAACCATAATTACGTTGAATGTAAGAATGATAGAATACAAGATAAATATAATATAAAAATAATATCAATATAGTCAGATATATGTAGTTGTCAGTTATTAATGCAAATTGGCTCTAAAGACGTTAATAACGTACTTGATGTTTTGAATATATGCGGAGTTCGCTTTCAACTTTTAAACTTTCTGTTTCGACCTTAAAATATTTCTTTTTTTTTTATTTGAACTTCAATGATGAAACAGAGAACGATAAGATTTCAGCTACTCGACTTGAAGCATCATAAAGGCCTTTTCATTATGAGGATGAAATGCAAAAAAATCCATCATGCATGTAACATCAGTACATATGACTGCTTTGTATTTTTGATTTTTTGTTTTTTTGTATCACTGTTTAAATATGCATTCGTAAGTTATTTATGAAAACATATTTTAATATAATAAAGCATACAAGTCACATCGCATTTTTTAATTTAACGATTATTAAAAACACCTTAAAAAAGTTATGTTAAAACTGGAAAATTTTCCTCACAGAATTGTTAAAAGCTTTTCGAGTATACAGATTTGTAGCCTATTCAATTTTAGTATAACAAATGAAAGTTTCAAGTTTCTAAAAATTTTATAAACCGAAATTTACTTGGCTACAAAACTGCAGCCCCAAAATTTGTCTATAAATACCGATTTAAAATTTTTAAAAATTTAATGGCAATTTTTTTTTATTAATAATTTGTATAAGTATTATAAATACCATAACTTTTGCGGTCTTTGTGAAAAACTACATGATATAAAATGCAAGAGATATAGAAAGTAATTTCAGAAGAAATGTTTACCTAAACAGTAACGTTTTAGAATGAATTATTGGTATTATAATTCCTACTGCGTCAGTTGTTTGGATAACGAGAGGTGGAATCATCTCAGTACTTCGCGAGACTAATACTCAAGTATCTTAGTCACTCTCCGGCAGACACATCGGGAATAGAGATTAGCAAGCGTCATATGAAGCTCATTGTAAGCATCGCGGCGCTTGGCAGATGAGAGGTGGCCGTTCTGTTTTCGAATATATAGGGTTTATTTGAGCTCCTAGGATCAGCCACATTAACCTAACCGAGCCTAATATACATATGTTCGTACAAAAATGTTTCCCATCGAGAGAGTTTTGGAGGGGCCAAAGAAAATGGCCATCAAATGCTGCTAGGACCGGCTATACCGATAAACCAAGTTGCATAATGTTATTCAGAATCATCAAATGTGTGTGTGTGTGTGTGTATGCTATGTAGGTCATGATGGTACACAACTCCTCTTCTGTTTGCCTAGTGGAGCTTCAAATTGACGGCTTCGCTTCATCATAGCAGTTCACAATAGACAATTCCATTCCAGTCCCATTAAACACTCATCGCAGACTTGTTTTCAGTTAATCTAGTTGTCGACGTGGTTTGTGGTGGGCCACCATGATTGCTTCCATTGCATGCATATTCTCGAACTCAATTCATTTTGATTCGCTTCAAAAATGGTTCAGTGCTGCTAGCTTTCAGTAGCAATTCACAGATGTTCCTTTAGTCAATCAATTTGATTTGCCTTCAGCACTCAAAGTTCAAGCATACGAGCTCTTTCATTTTTAAATGATTTCGAAGTGTCACCGGTCTTGCTCAACCAATTGCATCATTTCATCGAGTTTTTCAGTGACTCGTTGACCAGAGTGAGATGCATCTCTGACACTAAAATTTCCGGTCGATAAAATCCCTCTTGGATGTAGCGTTCACACGTTTACAAATTTCTCTGCACATTTTTTCAGCGGTTTTACTTTTTTATAGTCAAAAATTATCGGATAGCAGCATGAAATATTTTCGAATATTCGGCCATCAACACCATCGTGCGAGAAAATATCAGTATTGTTCAGTAAAGATCGCACATAGCACTTTGCTCAGAAAATTGATGATATTGCACTTTATTTTGTAGAAAATGGTAATAAGGAGCATGCGCTCATGTCCACTTTGCTTATGTCCACATTTTACTAAGTCCTTTTATAACTGATCAAAGTGATTTGTTCATCTTTTACCAATGTATGATACATATATCATTCGCAGCACAGTCGGAGGTTATAATTGGATGTTACAACAACACCCATCAGGTTGCAAAGCAGATGCTTTACTTTTTCAGACTCATGGCACATCAGTACCAGCCACAGATGAAGTTGGAGTTAAAACTAACAAGTGACACACTCTGGGTAGAAGCCATACTTTATTTAGAGCGACTACACAAGTTTTTGCTGTTATTATAAGATTTCAAATAGTTGGGCACTAAGTTTACTGTCGCTATTTAAATTTACCCTTCTGTCAGTTGACTGTTGTCAGATTTACTCCGCCTAAAACTATGCGCTAAAAAAGGGTTCACTTATAACGTTCGTTGTAGTTGGTTAGGTCCTAATGGGTACGTAACAACAACGTTATCTTCTGCGACATAATTTTAGGCGCTGTAAATCTGACAACAGTCAGGTTAATAAGTTTTGTTAGGCCATTAGCATAGGGTGATTAGTTTAACAAATCGCTGTTAACAATCATTTAAACATAAATATTTTAATAGAATAGTACAGTGTAACGTCATTAGCTCTCGCTTTATGCTAAACTTTGTCCTTTGATACGATTTTATGGTTAGAGCTTTATATTCAGAACGAGATATACTTACATACCTTCGCCCTATAACGTCAATATTTAAAACATACATATGCAAAGCATATGATATGTACATACATCCACACAAGTAACGGCATCCTGTGTAATAGTTATAATGTTCATATGTATTCACATAGAAACATATTTGCGGTCTAGATTTACCATGGCTTCATGCAAAGATTTCGTCCTTTCTATTTTACACAAAAACAACTACCTAGAAACATACATATTTCCCTATTCACCTTTAACAGCACTTTCGATCAACTTATCTCAAATATTGTCAATTTTTAGTATTCATTTTTTGTTTTGCTATTATTCTCTTCTTTTAGATTTCAATATGCAAGCTGAAGCTGCTATACCCGAAGATATTTTGGACCAACAACACATACAAGATGTCGACGCTATTGATGCGGATAGTATGCAATATGTGGGTGAAGGCGATATCGATGGTTATGCGGCAGTTGAACCAGAAGCTGATATTGTAAGTAAATAGAGTAAGGTCGTAAATAGAAAGAAAGAAAGATATAAACATTTACTGTATATGAAATTTCATAAAAGCAAATTGAAGTTGTACCCAAAAAAAAAAAACTCTCAAAAAATCACTCATTTTGCCAGACTGTGATTTTGTGTATGTATTTGTGCTAGTCGATTTTTTTGCGGGCACTACTTACTACACGTACACGAAGTATGGTTGAATAGTTTGAAGGCAGATTGAATGAGATAAACAGTAAACGTAAAAATATGCAGTTTATTTAAGGGTCAACGCACTTCTGTGTTAAGTTCACTAGATCAGCTCAAAAAAAAAATTAAAGAATCAACTACCTTTTCGCTGGCCTTACTAAAATGTGTAATTTAACTCAAAAATCACTGACGTCACTTCTAGATCGATGCACTGAATTGAAGAAACACTGCTATCAAAAGGAAGTCAAATTGGAATGAAATGGCGCTAAAGAAATATGTCCTATCTACTTTCGGATATTAGTAGGCTCTTACTCATTTTGAAGAAAAATTTACACAATGAAGAGAAAATATAACAATTTTAAGGAAAAATTACATCAAATTAAGAAATAATTTTTCTTAGTTTCTTTTGTTTTTTTTTCAGTGTGGAACACACAACGATTATTTTCATAAAGTTTTGCTACTGAGCACCTTAATACTTTAGCTAATTTCAATTATCAAATCTGTTATTGTTTAAATTTACTTAGAATGCAAATGCATAAACAGTGATACAAAAGAAACAAAAAATTAAAAATACAAAGCAGTCATATGTACTGATGTTACATGCATGATGGATTTTTTTGCATTTCATCCTCATAATGAAAAAGCGTTTAAGATGCTTCAAGTAGAGTAGCTGAAATCTTATCTTTATTTGTTTCATCATTGAAGTTCAAATAAAAAAAAAAAGAAATATTTTAAGGTCGAAACAGAAAGTTTAAAAGCTGAAAGCGAACTCCGCATATATTCAAAACATCAAGTACGTTATTAACGTCTTTAGAGCCAATTTGCATTAATAACTGACAACTACATATATCTGACTATATTGATATTATTTTTATATTATATTTATCTTGTATTCTATCATTCTTGCATTCAACGTAATTATGGTTTGTATCTCTCTGGACATGAATAAATGGAACAAAAACTTAATGTCAGTAAAGCGAGCTATAACGTCGTATTTTATGGCTTATACTCGTACATTCCAAATAGCATCGTAGACGACGGTGAATTCCGCAAACTCGAAAAATCGGAAAATACAATACAAGAACTTTTACAAGACTTTCACACGATAAAATATCAAGTTCAAAAAAAAAGTCTCACATTGATGTTGTGGTGGGTAGATGGGTAGATAAAATGGATCCAACTCATGTTGCCCAAGAGAATGTCAAGTTTCGAACAAATTTGTCTCAATAAAAATTGAAATATTTTAATTGATAGGAAAGAGGAGCAGCTTAAAAGTTTAGAATCTGGTTTTTTATAAATGAGATATATGTTTTTAAATCTAATTTTGAAACTTTTACTGCCCCGAAAAAAAAACACTTTTTATGTCAGTTTTCACGTTGCAATAACGGTAAAGTAATTTAAAAAAATTACATTCATAAATTTGTAGTTATAGGTTGTACTGGCTAAATAATGGAATCTTTCTGCGCAAATTTTTTTTTTATAAGAAGTAATAAAAGGCCAAAATTGCCTACCGATTTCGAGGTATCTTATTTTACAAACACCTTGTATGTAAACCAAAAGGATACGGATCCAATTAGTTTGCGATTAATATTTTTAAAGCATCGAGTTTTGAATGCCGATCTCGTTTTTTCAAAGTTTCTATTTTTATGTAACAGGGTTCAAACCTTGGTAAAGTCTATTAAGAATAGAAGTCTGATGAGGAGATGTGGTAATCTCCGAAGTAGCAGCTATCATTTCTACCACTTTGAAAAATCGTTGTTTTCTCATATTATTCCCTTATAAAAACTCTGGCTCTCGACCTCAACAAACTACACTATTTCTAACATATAAGGCCAAAAATAATAGAATAGTTTTTACTTTTATTTTCCCGCCTTTGGTATTGAAATTTCGAAGTGAAAAATGCAATTTGATGGGATTCTTGGCCAGTCACTGATATACACGATAAAATTTGTTACGTTATAGGACAACTGAAAAAGTCGATGTTTAAGAGTCACATAAATTGGCCCAAGTAAATTACCTTAGTGGAAAAATAATTAATATAGATGCAAGTTAATTTTTTTTTTGGATATTCATGAAACGTTTATGATTCTGTTGCGCACAATTCAACACAATCACCTGGAGTCCGTTGCAAATGGACCGCATTCTATATAAACTTGGGTCAATAATTTAACTGCTTTGAAAATTACTTTAACTTTTGTCTTAATATTTCCATAAATGTTGCAAAAACATTTTTAAAATAGTTGAATCGGAATATGTCTTTTATATCGAAAACTAACAATATGTATAATTAACGAAAAATAAAATAATGTTTAACAAACGTATTCCAAGTTATAAAACAATTTTATTTGTTACCTGCATTTTAATGGAACTTGCAACTATTTGTGCTTTTTCTTATGTATTATTTATTCAAAATAATTTGAACTTTTTATCTAACAAGCCTTTAGTCCGAATATTTTTGTATACCACTTGGTCATTCCGTACGTAGTGGTCGTCAGTTTTAAAGGTGAATTGTGGTGGAAAAAGGGGTTTTCAATCCTATTGAGTTTACCTGAAATTTCCCACTGCTGCACTTAGCTACTAACCTAACAAAAACTGGCTACTGAGAGCGCTGAAAATATAACAAAAATGTATTAATTGTAATTGGCATGATACAAAACCAAAGCGTACACAGTTTCACTTTGAATTTTATCGACTTAAACTGTGCCGTTTGTACTTTTCTCAAGTGATCAAGTTGCACATCCACCTCAAACAATTATTGCTTTGGATATTTTAATATTTTTTAAAGAAATGTTTACTCGCAAAAAATCATTAAAAGAGCTGTTAAAAAACGTGGATTTAAATTATAAAATTATAAAAAATATGAACTATAAAAGTAACGCGCTCCAAAAAGAACTTTATCATTATCTGAAATAATTTTTATAAATGCTACAACAGACGTTGAAATTATTTTATGTATAAAAACGCGCGTCACGGTGTTTGTGGCTGAATTCCTCCGAAATGGCTCGACGGATTTTTATGAAGTTTTATATGCATATGTATATGGTAGGTATGACGATAGCTCGTAAAGTATATTTTATATTTGGTATAGGGCTGCTACCTGTTTTGAAACTCAAATTTAATTGTAATAGACAAAAGTTATATTTGGAGGGTTGCCACCTGTTGGCAAAGACGAATGTAATTAACATATACACAATATATATGAAATATTGAAATGGTTCGTCTTGGCGAGGAGATGTTTCGTACCCGTATTTTGGTGACGGGTGCCACCTGTTTGAAAAGTCCAATTTAGTTAAATTATTCACAAGTTATATCACAAGCTACATATATAATTTATAGCTTACTTTGTGAGGTAACTCTGGTAATGCTTCTGCAGTTAGCAAGCACTAATCCACTTTTCTCGAACCGCCGGAAATCAAGAAAAAGGTATTCCAGTTTTTTTGTAGTTGGTTCTAAAGTCTTTGAGGTTCCTGAATATCCAGGTTAAGTTACAAGCTATCAAACTATTTGATATTGTACTAATCTTTAAGCAAATTCGCTCAAACTTGGAACGCAGAATTAAGTATTGGAAAATGGGCGTGGTAGGTTAAAAGCAAAATAGTTTCAACTCATTTATATTTCAATAAATAAAATTTATTTACAAATTTTCAATACGTGATAATCATGCTATTTGATAAATAATAAGTAATATTTTTAAAATTAATTGTATTTAATATAAAAACTAGCATTGGCTATTTAAAAATTTAAACTCTTCTTTACTTACTTAAAAAAAAACATTGAGTTAATTTTTTTTTAATTTTGTGCGAATATGGTAGCTCCATTTTAAGAGGAAATGCCAAAAGCACAGTTTACGTCATATGCACTACTAATGAAAAGTAATTTAGCCATTCTTTAATAAACTAACCCTTATCATATAAGGTAGTAGTACAAAAACAAAAATGTACATGTAATTTGTTTTTACTTTTACAGCGTCGACTGTCAAATTATTTCAAAAATTTATATAGCAAGCTATTGAGAACAATCAAAATATAAGCATAAATAAGACGGAAGGAAACAATCAAATCAGCTGTTCTAGTAACACCACCTTGAATGAATTCGCCTTGCCAGAAGTTTAAACATTTAATTCAAGTATGCCGTAGAAATACTAATATGATAAAATGCCTCTTAAAAAATATTAATTGACTCAACTCGGGCAGAAGCGAAATAATTGATATGAAATAGCAACATCCCATGGTAACAATACAAATTTTCAATACAGCTTATACAGGTACTAGATATCTAAATATGGCCGCATTCATATATAGAAATATTTTCGTATTTATATTTATGTACACGTGTACATGCATATTTGTAATCGGTATAGTTATGCCTATCGTTACCGTTCACAGGAATTCCACTTTCCATTAATACCATAAGACTACAATGTTCAGAGATTTAAGGTGCAAGCTTCTGTTAAAAACTAAACGTGTATTGCAAAAGCTAACACCTCACTGAAGCTTTTTTCGACGGATAGTAGAAATATTTCTACTCAAAAATATAAAATAATTGGATTAGCCAGCAATGTATAGTTGAAGTGAAATCCCCATATTTCTATAAAACAAAATAAGCTTTTCCATCCAGCATACGCAACATTCAACTTTCAGGCGTCAATACTAAATATGTCTGTATGCAGGGGTGGATTTACCATTAGGGTAACGAGGGCAGCTGCCCAGGGCGGCAATATTTCATGGGCGGAAAAATTTTTAAACAAATTTTAAAATTAACCTTGTTTTTTTTGTTTGCTTTCTTTCGCGTAAGAACCTCCATCATGCACGACTCCTCATTATAATTGGCTAAAAACTAAAAAAGATAAAGTATTTTCAAGTTTATTTACACTGTAAATCAAACTATTTGAAGCAGAATCTACGTAGAAGTCCATGTTGATCCATGCCGATCCGTTAATATTCCATATGCATCTGGGGTGAACATATATTTTGTTAAGTGACGCTACGGGGAATTCGAAGAATCTCACATTGTGTCACAACAGGGAGGGCGTTTAACTTTTCAAAAAATTTTGTGTCAGGCATTTTATGGATGGTCCCGCAGAAAACGTTGTCGGGAATCAGAAAGCGAAAATGTGCGCCAATTATCTTCAGTCTCTAAAAACAAAAAAAAAACACAAAATAGTTCTACAGATTTTTAAAATTGAATAGAGCGGCATTTGGGCATTCGCCCAGGGCAGCAAATTTGGTAAATCCGGCCCTGCATGTATGTATTATATATACGCACTTGCAGTTCGCTACAAACTACTGTCTATCATAAGCATCTTAGCTCTGTGAAAAGTTTATCAAAAGAAAACAATTCGTAAAGTACTCGAAACAAAACCAACGTAAGAAGAAAAAAAAATGTTAAGTTAGGCAAAGAAGAGCATTCAGTTTGCAGTCAGTTTACCAACGGCAAGACATGAGCAGCAAGTCGAAGAGCAAAAGTTGCAATAACATAACAATGGGTACAAAAAACAATGCATGCTTAGAGCAAAGAAATGGCAAGGTATAGTAAGTTTTCGTAGAGGCATCTGAAAGTTGCTGCCAAAATTTTAAACAATTCAATAGAAAATACAAACAATGCATTGTTCTTAAGACTCAGTATTTTTGCGGAAAAAAAAACCCTATAAAGACACAAAATAGTTCTAAACTAAATTGAAAAATTAAACCACATGCAATGCATGAACTCGGGCACAAAGTGCATACATATACATATACACATGCCTAGATGTATAAAAATATGCACGGGAATAAATGCATGATATGCTTAAATGGAATTTAGACATTAGACGAAGAAAGAAAAAGTAAATACGTAGCTACTAAATTCTTTCGGATAACTTTATAAACAAGCTAGAAATTTCGCTGGCACCTGAAAATTCCGTAAAACAGAGAAAAGTTTTATTCCTTCCTGCTTGAAAGAAACAATAGATTGCAAAATCTATTGGGGTTGGTTAAATCGGAGCATCTCTTTCTATATAATACGTCTAGGGAATTTTTGTTGCAAAAACCACATTGTTTGATTTGCTGTGTAGCATGGCGCCCCGTCTTTTTGAAGCTCGAACTCAGTCAGACCTCTATCACGAATTGTCCACCTCTGCGACATCGAGCTTTCCTCGGTTATTTGGACTCACGTCATTTTCTGTACAGAGCACCTTAGATATGGCAAGATAGTGGATACGAGTCGATATACCTCGGAGTCTATTTCAATCTAACCAATTCGAACGATTTTATTGCGCTTTTTGACCTGCACACAGTCACGTATCCAGGTGACTTTTTCTATGCTGGAGCTACAGACATTTCAGGTCCTGGAAAAGTCGATCAGTTTCAGTCCGTAGGCGGTGGTTTCGTCACGGAGACTGAATTTTTCGGAAGTATGGCCATAGACTCCTTCCTTACCCATCCTGACTTTGAAGTCGCCATACATGAATTGAAGTGGTTTAATCACATCGTCCATCTTCTCCATCGGGGAGGATGATTTATTACTTTTAGTGGACGACTGGATGTTTTTTTTAGTGAGCACACATTTATATAGCGAGTCGTTTTCTCAAATAACTACTGCTGAGCAAACGCTGAATTTCTTGATGAGCTCTTAAACCGAAAACGTCGGAATGATGTCACTCCTTCTTAGTTTAGAATACTTGATACTTGGGTGAAGTCTAGAGATGTTTCAATTTTATGCAAAAAAAAAATCAACAAAAATAGTTAACAGGCGGCTGCCGTCAGAGACCCACCTAGGCTCAAGGCCAGACTCCCAATTCCCCCATAGCCATTTTAACCTCTGCATGAATTTTAGAAGATCCGATGAACCGTGATTTCCACTCATCTAAGACCGCCCAAGGCATCGGATAATTGTCTACCTAAGACGGAAAATCTTTGTTTGCATAGAACAAAATCGATTCCTTCTCCTCCTTGTCTTGACAACATCTACAGAGATCATGCAATCGTACACCTAATTCATAGACGTGTTTACCTAGCAAACAGTGTCCTGTGATGGCAGATATAACATATTGATGTTATGCTTATTTAGCTTCATTAGTAAGCCCGCGTGTTTAGTACTAAGTAGCGGCCACAATTGTCAGGCAAGCGATGTCGTTCTGCCATCTGCCATTGCCCACTTTAAGAAGCCTGTCGGAAGCAAGTAGCCTGCAAAACTTGGGCATACCTAAGAGTATACCTATTTCATCAAACATATCCTCTGCAGAAAGTTTACTTCCGAGTCGAGCGAGATAGAGCCTTGGATGCTGTTATTCTCATCGCATCCGCTATGAGTTTGGTCGCAAGCCTCTAGACTTTATCCATCTTTTTGAAGTTTAGCCCTTTCTCAAGGGCATTCCACCATACCATTCCAATGTCGTGGTAGAGAATTGGCCTAACTAAAGCGGTGTAGAGCTAGTTTACTATTTTGGGTACCCTCACCCACCTTTTGTCAATTGACTTGTCGCTCGAGTATAATGCTACGTTTGCTTTACGCACTCTATCTGCAATATTGAGTCACCAATTTAATTTTCTGTCCAATATGAGGACTAGATGTTTGGCCTCTCCCTTTACTTCGAGGGGTATTCGCCCATAGAGTTAGGTATTTACGATCCGGTGTCTTATGTTTCCTAGTGAAGAACACCAGGTCCGTCTCTACAGTATTTACTCTCAGTCCTCGACTGTACCACCACAGAGAGACCTTTGAAGTAGATCAGTCAGATTAGATAGGTGTAGCACATTTAGCAGGCGGTTTTCTGCTATATTCCCCTTTGGGGCGTACCTCTAGTAAATAACTCTACTTGGTTTCTACAGCTGCCAGCAATTTTTGTCGTAAAATTTTGTATTATAAAACGGAACTAACAAATCCGCCTTATTGCTTAAACTACTTTTACACATTTACTACTTCAATCACTTCATTGCTAGCTAATTTTTTGTTTTTTACTTTTAAATTTATATAGATCCTTGCAGCGCAAAAGTTCAGCACTTCAGATGGTAATCGAGAGGAAGAAGACGGATATCGCAGGCATAACAATACTAATGGAAGCGAACAAAATAAAACTAGTCAAAAAAGAAACGAAAATGTAAGACGAAATGCAAGAAAGCGAAATAAAATATTGGGAAGCGGTACAGACAATGGTGACGACAACAATAACAATAAATTTGACAAAATATACACGGGTCAAATGGACGAACTAGATGAGTTGCACCATATAGACGAGGAACCCTTTGCATTGCCCAGCACGCAGGAGGAGGAAAATTTTCAATTGACGGCATATCCAAAAGAACAACAAAAGCTGAAATTAATAGGAAAGGAAAAAAATGATGATAAAGGGTTGGGTAGTGGCATGACTGGGCAGCATCGGCGATTTATTGAAAAATTTGTTGGCGAAAAATGTAATAAAGCGTTGAAACAAACAGCAAACAGCGATGACACAATGAAAAACAATAAGGACAACAATAATGACGAAGATGACGGGGACATTGACGATGATGCTGCCGATGCCGATGACGATGATGCTGTTGCTGACAAGCAAAGCCAAAGCAGCAAAATCAACGCTGTAAATAAAGGCAACAACTTAAATGAACAAATAAACAATAATTCGGAAATGGAGTATACGGATGATAATCAAGCAGAGGAAAAAGCGATCGGCGATATCGAGGACAAATTTCGTAATGAAGATGAAAATGCAACTCCACAGTTACAGCAGGAAATGTTGGCACTAACATCGATGCAAAATAAAAATGATGAAGATGACCGGAAAAGTGTAAAATTTATAGCTAAAAAAATTAAACGACATGAAAAAATACAAAGTACCAGTTTCGCCTATGTTGACGATGCTGCTGATAAAAATACAAAAAATTATCACTACAATAACAACAAGCACACATACAAACGCCATCACTATGGAGAGTTGCACGACGAAATTGAAAAAGCAGTCAACCCGCAAGCCAAGTCAGATAGTGCAGAGAAAGTTGCAATGCCAAAAAATCAACAGCTACCACAAAATATTCGGCACATCGATGAAGTTGCTGACAGCAGCAGCAGCAGTAGCGGCGATGAAATGGGGCTACAAGCCGATTACTCAATAACCTATTTTGGCATCTTAGCAAACAGCTCGAAGAAGCGCGATAAAACGCTGGCAGAAGATCCGGCCGAAATGAAGGAGCTGCAATCTAACTCTTCAGAAAATTCAGCCAAAACAACAGAAGATGTTTTGAAAATTGCTGACAGCGATGGAGCAGCTAAAGTTGAAGAAGTGCATGCAACAAGAAATCAACGACAGCAACAAAAACAGCAGGACTCCGCACCGGGTGAGTGTTGACTTGTGAGCGTTTCGCTAAGATAAATATAAATAAATATGTGCACACAAATTTGTGTGTGCCTGTGTATGTGTGTGCGTGTGTGTGTGGTGGTTTTTGTGTTAAAATGCTTGTGTGTTTTTATTTGCGTTCGCGTGTGAAGTTAAGCACTATGTGTTGTTTTATTGTTGTTGCAAGTGTTGGCTGTGCTTTCAAGAAGACATTGTTGGTTCCTTTAAACCGCTCTCGGTGTATTTAATTTGGTAAAATATTTACAAAGCCACATTTGTTGATTGTAATCCAACACATATACAGTAGAATCTCGAAAAAGTTTACGAAAATAACCAAAGGGTAATTAATTTTTTTGAGCTAAAATGTGCGCCTATAATTAAAGAGATCGAATGTCTAAAAACGCTTGGGGTCCAAGGAGAGCGGGAGGGGGCAAGATTGAAACAAATTTTGCAAGTAAATCTTCTTAATTTTATTGCCAATTTCTTCTTAAATTTGTTGAAAAGGAAAACGGCTGTAAAAAAGAGATAACTTCTGTTTTATTAATTTTAATGGAGTTTTTCTAAAAATACAACTGTAAGAAGAAATTTTTTTATTTTTTTGCATAAAGTCATATAAAGTAAACTAAAATCTTATTGAATTTATTAATATGGACCTCTTTTTATTTTTAAAAGCGCCCTTTTTGATTCGAATTTTGCTTTTTATTCGCTTATATTGTTCTTAATTTAATTACTGAATATTTCTCTTCGAATTTTTGTTTTTTCAAAATGAAAATGTTTGATTTACATATATATTGTTCCAGAAGTTTTCAATGAATAAAGTCATAATTGTTTTTAAAAATAAATATTTTTTTTATTCCTTATAAATTATAATTGTCAATAACTATGGATTATGGCACCCTTTAAAGTCATTTAGCATTGCTAAATTACTAAACAAAATTCATTAGAAAACTTAATTTTTACATCTTAAAAGAATGATATAAATTCCATTGTATTATTTATGAAATCTATGATTTTGTTTGCCTCTATTATATTATGTACGTCCTTCTTTACGCAATAAGTTATATTTATAATATTTTATATATATCTGGCTGCATATACCAAACTTTACAATTTAATGCTAACTGCACAAACAATTGTTGGAAATCTTTAAGGTCTAATTAATACTTAAAGCCAAGTTCTTTGCGCACCCAGCTACTTTGGTCGCACATGGAGATACAAAATTAATTTTACTGCTCTTATTTGATCTAAGCTACAGTCAATTAAATGGTCGAGCCTTAGGAAATGCGCAAATTAAACTGAACATCAGAAAAAGACAGCAAAATTTGTAAAACTTATTTTCTGCTACTCAATTTGCATACCAATGAAACCTTTTGGCGGTCTAAAAAAAAAATCATCAAACAAAACTTTAACAAATATTTAATTTCATGAAATAACATCATACACTTTAAGGGATGAATTGTAATTAATTCGACAGCAAAAAAAAAAACAAATATATGTTATGCATTTCCTTACTTTTACTTTGGGTCAGTTCGCAAAACATCCTTGAGCATTTCTCTTAGTATTTATACTGCTGACACTTCAGGCCCGCGCCGCTATACGACGACTTGGCGTCAAAATAAACCAACAAAATAGAATATAAAACAAATAATATAAATTGAAATGCTGGCACTGGATATTCCTTTGTGAGCAATTGCGGAAACCAATCACGTAGTTGCTGTACATTGGCCCACATTGCCATTGCCCAGTCCACATTGCAGCATTTTCGATTGTAACTAACTAGCAACTTGCATACAAGGGGCGGCAAATAATTTCGTGGTCTAAGGAATCCAGCGATGGTTCATCGTTTTGCAACTGTTAAAACGAATGCAAGTCGGGTGTTAAGTGGTAGTGTAAATACCACGAGGAGCTCTCCCTCAGCCGGAAATTTAGGCTTCCGGACTACAGTAGTGTGTTCCAGGCGGCGGTGGCCGCAATCAAGGAGGCAGCCAATTGGCTACTCACCCTCTAGATGGACAAACATTTAATATGAGTATGATAGTCAGTCCTCTATTAAGGCCTTACGATCGCTAATGGTGAGGTCAAAACTTGTCAGAGGGTGCCTGACGTCTGACCTGCATTACAACAAACTGCATGGCTGATGAGTTCGGCTCTGCAGGATACCCTGGAAGTCATCACTTCAGGCAGGGAGAGGGTGGGGGCTCTTTTGGCTGTCTACGGACTTCTCTTGGATTGATGGGCTCTCTGTCGATTCAACGAGCGGTGGGAAACTACTACGTCTGGCAGAATCGCAAGAACCTTCTGGGTGGACCGTTCGAAGAAACTGGGGTCGCTAACAAAGCGGCAACTTTCGCTCCTTGTAGGAGTTATGAATGGTCATTGTCCGATGGTTATTCATGCAGTTAGGCTGAATATAGTCTCTGAAGCTTTTTGCCGCAGCTGTATGGGGGATGATGAGATGGAATCATATTTTCATTTTCTGCTCAGCTGCCCTGCCTTTACGAAGCTGAGGCTCAGGTACCTAAGCTCTTACTTCATTAACTCCCCAGAAGAGCTTTTTAGGGTGGAAATCAGCAGTTTGTGGGGCTTCGTTTTGGGTATGCAACGTTTTTCCGGACATCTAGTGGACATTTCCAACATTAACATTTACCACATTAACCTAACCAAAGTTAATTTCTGAATCAGATATACAGAATGCGAAATTATTTTCCTGATCATCCTGGTTAAGTTACCTTGACTTTATTATTCCTACATAAATAATTTAAATATATATTTTTTATTATTTCATAGGAGCAAATTTTATTCATAAATGTGTCCTAATAAATGATTTCCTAAAACTATTTTTCATATAAATTATTATATAATTTATTTAACTTTTACAAGATTTTTTTTTAATTTAGCTAAGGTGGCAGCTCTTTTATAAACCGTTATCAAACAAATTTGTTATAAGTGTAAAGTTAGGAGAGATATTCTGATTTAATTTACGTTATTAATTAATTTGTATGAAACTTGCTATTTGGGCCACTGCTAAAAAAAATCAAAAGTCTTTTTGAGTCTTTCTGAACCTTTATCGATTCACACGTAGATTTCAGTTATTAATTAAATTAAATTTCATAAATTAAGCTTTCTAGACCCTTCCTCGTTTGACACAATTATAGAATAATTTTACTTACCATGCCAATCAAAGAAAACTTTCACCAAATAAACTGAACGCTTATTTCAACACCAATACCGTTAAATTTCATTATTTTTAAATTCATTTAAATTACGATTTTTAAAACAATTTTACTAAATCTATTTCGCACACGCTTTCGTTTAACAATTTTATTAAAGTTATTAATTTAATTTACCATTTTGAACAGTTCGCAGGACTTTTTCAGACTTTATTCATAATGAAGCTTGCTTAACCTATCTTCGCGTGAGTAATAGTAACATTTCAGTTTTCAAACAAATAAATTTAATAAAAATTTTAAACAGGTGGCAACTACCTTTAACAAAATTTCGTATAAAATCCTTATTTTCATCCGAATATTCGTCAACTTAATAACCGTATTCATGTCATTTTTTAAACATGTGGCAACATTCAGTGAAAATATTTTCATGATTAAGATATCTGAGTATCAAACTTTCTTAAGCCTACTTCGTTTGAGCCCCTTATTTTTATGCGTCATTAAATGTAATAATCGACTTCAGTCAACTTTTTTGAGCAGAGAGCAATCCTCTTCAAAAATATTTTCGAAATGAAACTTTCTTAATCCTTTTTTTGCCTAACATCCACATTGTAACACATATTGCATTTCACTTATACATTTAATTTATTTTAAATTTTAATGGGTGATAGCCTTGTTTTAAGTAATTTTTAAAATTAACCCCCCTATGCTTGTGATCTGACAAAACTGATGAACCGACAGTTGGCAGGTTTACTGCGCCTAAAACCATGCGGCAAACAGTAGTTGTAGTTGTTATGTTCTACTGAGTCCTGACACCAATGTTATATTCTGCGTCATATGTAGTTTTGAGCGCAGTAAACCAGACAACTATCACGTTGGTAAATTTTGTCAGGTCATCAGCATAGCGCGGTAAGCTTCAATTGTTACCCATATTGCAATATTTGAGTGTACTCTATAATTTAAATTTCTAATGAGCAGCAACCTTTCTTTAAAAATAGCCACAATATATGCGCTGAGTCGTAAACAAAAACATCCAGTCGTCATATTGCAATATGCAATTTTATTTGTTTATTTAATAATAATATAAAGAAATACTTTGGCGCTCACACCATATAGCTTGATGTCTGGCAGAAATTCTCTTAAATACAATTTATATTGTGCGTCTTGATGTTGTAACACTAACTGAGGTTTGTCATTGCCTGCCAAAAAAAATTTCTGTAATTTTTGATATTACTTGCCTGCCCGGGATTAATTGCATTTACTGGCAACTCTAATAAAAAATATCCTTATACAACTACTTAAAACTTTATAAAATTTTTGCAATTTGTTATGCTTAATACATTTTTGTGGACATTGAAGTCTTATTACATAAAAAAAAATTCGCACACTGCACATCACATTCACAAATACATTGAAGCTTTATATGGCAAAAAAATCATATTGAACTTAGATCCTTACTTACCCTATAAAATCGACTAATTATTTTAAATTGTTACCAATCCAATTGGTTATATTAAACAAGGGTGGAAACACTAAAAGTATGTTTGTCATACATTTTTTTTTAAATAGCGTTTATTTTGTATCGATACTGGAGCATAAGTGTTCATCTTTACCGACAAGCATCGCTTTCAGTGTCCTCAGAGCCACTCGAATGAGATTTGATTTATGGACAAAAATCATAAAGTAGTTCAAGCCGCAAAATCATCAATCGACCCTCGTATCTACCAACAGTAACTGCCGTGCACAGTCGACTAAGTACAGTCTGTCGGCCAGGCAACTCAGCAGCAGCTCAGCAGCAGCACATCAACAAATCAGCAATGCAGACAATGTAACCAAAAATAAAGACATCCCATCTACTGTTGGAAGACGTGAGAATAAGTGATTTATATAAGTCGCCACTGCGAAACTCAGTAAAATAGTTTGGCTTTCTCCTGAGCAGCTCTGTGTCTACCCAACCGCTGCCAACCTATCTATCAATAGCAAACAAAAATTGTGACTACATTCGAATAACCTATGACAGTTGGTAAACTCGTTTTAAACGTTCAACACATTTCGCACTAACTACATATAAATTTAGTATTCCTTGCATTGTGTTAGTCTAACTTGTTTCAATGACCTCATTTGTGCGCCGCCACAACTGGCTGCATTTTCCTATTTTGTTACACATTCGCAGTTGTATGGTTTTTTTTATGTTGCTCATACGCCATGGTAGCAAGCATGAGATTTGGTGATTGGCACCAACCAACACATGCGAGTAACTCCACTGTGAATTATGTTAGTGTTTGTGTGTAGTCAATTCATATGGTGGCGAAATCGTCAGGAAAATGTTAGTGTGCTGATTTGAAACGCTGCAACCCGGATATTGATTGAATAGATTGAGTCTGACATACAACGGCATTTAAGGCACATAAGGGCAATAGTATTCGATATAGAATTACGCAAGTAAGTGCTCGCCAATAAATATTTAAAGTTTATTCAACATTTTACAATGTAAGGACCTTTGTTAGAATTGGCGCGCATAAGAGATCACAACTTGCCTATGAAAGAGTTGTTGCTTTAAATCATAGTTAGCAGTTCAATACCCTCTAAAATGTTATATATAATATCTTAGATTTAAACCAAGTTTAAAGTTTATTATTGTAACTTAGTGCAATGATCTGCGTTTGCACATAGAAATGAATTACCAATTGAAAGCCATTTCATCCCCCTTACAGTTTTTTCCAATTTCGTATTCTTCTAAAGCGGTATCAAACAACTTATTGAACGTTTAAGAAATATCTGAATTTCCAAAAGGACTTGGGAAACATGTAATTGCGCTTAACTTACCTTATAATTTTATGCATAGATAATCTAAATTAACATACAATTGAAGGAGTTTCAGAAATACTAGTTTCAAAAATATTTTTGGAGGGAGCTGCCGGCTGTTTATAATATTTAATTCAGCTAAATTAAGAAAATGAATGAATAATGAAATATTGCAAAACTAGTTAGAAACAAAAGAGGTTTAATGAAATAATTTTTGAAGATGGTTACCTCCTGGTGAAAATATTTAAATTAATTTAGTTCATATCTTAACATAAATACTACTATATAAATATTGGTGACAATTAAATTTTTTTTTAAGAAATACTGATAACGAAAACATTTCTAAAAGGGGTTGCCACTTATTTGTGACATATAATTCAGTTAAATTAAGAATATTAATAAGGAAATAAATATTACATCACTGGTGTAAATCGAAAAAGGTTTATAAGAAAATATTTTTTAAGGTAGTGGCCACCTGGTGAAAAGATCTAAACTAATTAAATTTATATTTTAACCGAAATGCAATTACATAAATATTCGTGAACATTAAATTTTTTTTAAGAAAGACACATTTCGAAAATATTTTGAAAAGACGTTGCCACTTATTTGTGAAATATAATTGAGTTAAATTAAGAATATTAATAAAGAAAGAAATATTACAACACTGGTGTGAAATGAAAGAGGTTTATATGAAATTCATATTTTGAAGGTAGTTGCCACCTGTTTTAAAGAATTTAGTTCATATTTTAGCTGAAACACAACTAAATGAAAAATATTGGTGGCAATTGAAATTTTTTTAGAAGTAACTTTTCGAAAATATTTTTGAAGGGGGTTGCCAGCGGTTTTTAAAATTTAATTAAATAATATTATTAGTTTGAATAAAATATCCCAATACTGCTGTGTACCGAAAGAGGTTTAGAAAAACTTGGTTTGGAAATTATTTTCAAAGAGGGTTGCCAGCTGTCTGAAGAATTAAATGCAAGGAAATTATAGTTATACTAGAAAATTGGTCTTATTTGAATACACAAGTACACTATTTTACAAAATTATTATGCTAAAAATAAAAAGAGTACAGAATGATGAATGATTCTCACGGAGTTTTCAAATGTCTTTCGATCGATGAATTCTACTTTAAAAAAAAACGAGATTACAATAAAATGTGGACAAAAAAATCTTTTTTGTAATGTAGGGAAGGAGCTCACGACGTAATTGCATTAAAATGAAAATTTGGCACAGCCCAAGTACATCATACCTTTTATTAAAAAAAAACAAATTTAATTTAAATTATTGCATTATTACCACAAAATTTTTATATTTTAAAATACTAATTATTTTTCGAATCTATGCTTCTAAGCCTATTATATAAAATTGAGTATACGGAGAATGTTTACAACGGCTTGGCTCTCAAAGAACAGAACCAATTTTAATTTTATTATTTCATTTTTAAGGACACATTTGCGAAAGACTATACTTGTTTTTTTTTTATTTTTTGAAGGATATGTGCACTACGGTTCATCACTCACTTACTATTTTTGCGTCGGAATTATCAACTCATACATAATATTTTAAAACATTGCCTTTCATAATATTAAGATTTAGGCGACCTGGGCTGATTTGAGATTATTTCCATTTTCAGGGGTTTTCATGAAAAAAAAAATGTTTTTTAAATATGTTTTCAAAACCGACACCTCAAATCATAAAACGGTTTAAATTTAAAAGTTCTATTTAGACATTTAAAAAAATATTGCCGAACGGAATCATAATAATGAAATGTCTTATGCAGTATTTGCCCTTTCTTGGAAGGTTGATATAAGAACTTGAACAACTCCTAAAATTTACTGATTTAAACTAACAATAAGGTATTGGAAAACTATTTTTTCACGATGTTTATTGCTTCACTATTACCCACGTTCCAATCTCATTCCGATTCCGTTGAGCAAATTTTAAAGTTTTTTTTCGCAGACCTTATAAAATACCACTATATTATCATATAAAATAGCTTTTTTTTATACTTAAAATAAAATATTTTAATTAATAAAATACAAGGGGTAAAACTTCAGAAAGTTTGTGTTTATATAACAAGTTTAATATTTAAAATAAAAAATTAGTTTTAGTTTATAAAACACTCCCTTGTTAAATTTTGATATATTTAGAAATATTTTGGTGGTAGTCCCAAAACTAAACAAATTTTTTTTTTCCGGTGGAAAACCCGCAACCACAACCCTAATGTGCATATTTATTTTTGTCGGCATGAAATGATTTTATGCGCTAGAATTAAAAAAATATTCCGTCACGATCATTGCAAAAGGTTTCATCCAACTAATCAAGTACAGTTTGCTCTTTTCTAGTATAGCAACTTATAGCAATAAAAGTAGTCGAAGTTGGCTCAATGGCTATAAATGTGAAAGTCTTCAACCAAAACCTACCCTTGATGATTTTCTCAGTAGACATTGTATCATTTAAAAGCAAATAGCCCACAAAATTTCACGGTTTCGATTGTCTAAATAATGAGCTTTAAAGTAAACCTCAGATCTGAAGACCCCGTTTTTTGCGAGCAGAAAGTTATAGTTCTTGAGGCTTTTCACTGGCTACTTTCTATTCATTATAAACAAAAAAAGTGCCAAATTTCATGTCCTTAACTGCTTCAACACCATAAGTTATAGTGATCAGATCGATCTTGATGATTTTCATAAAAAACTTGTTCTTTTTTTCATAATACAAAAAAAGGAGTGTCAAATTTGATGCCCACTAAAACAAAAAAGAATATTTGTATAGAAGAAAGACAGCTACCAAAAGTAAGAAAAATAGGAATAAACCAGCCCTTCAGAAATATTTACTACTTTTAGAGAAAAGAGACAAGAATTTATGTAATTTTAAAGAAAACTTCACCCAATCGGAAGAAAATAACGCAATTTGCAGAAAAAATCACATTAAAAGGAAGAAAGGTTAATTTGGTTTTCAGTGCCCTTAGCTGCTTTGGTATAAGAGTTATAATAGAAAACCTCATATCAGACGGGCAGACTGACAAACGGACGGACGTAGCTAAACCAAATGAGAATCAAACGATAAATTGCTTAATACGCCATATTCAAATCTTTCGTAGCTGCTATGAATTTTAAAGTAAATAAAAAGAAACTGCATCTTAGAATCATCTTTTCTAAGATATATCAAACTTTTGAATCGAATAACATCGAGTAATAAATAAAATAGTTGTGAACAAAATTCTAGTTAGGCTGTTTTTTTGGCCAGGTAAAGAACGAAAACTTTTAAGTTTCCAAAATCCTTTCAATTATTAACTTTCAAAATATGGGGATAATTGTTAACTTTTTTCGCGACTCATATTTTTTAATTCAAAAATAAATATATATACCTACATGAGATTGGGTATAGGGTTGTTCGTAATATCAGAATATTACAGTGCAAAGATATTGATATATCGATATTTGTGCTTATTAAAACATCGATATCTTTTTATAAATAACAATATCATTTTTGGACAAAACAACAATATTCAATATTCATTATTTCTTTCTCTTTCCACCTCAATGTAAAAAAACTAACAACTAATGCGCGATTTGAGCACTGGAATGAGGAAAACGGCTATCGAAAAAAGAAAAGGAAAATTAACTGGAACTAAAGAAATATTGCATTATTTTTCAATAAAACAATATTTTATTAAGGAAAAATTACTCACTTGGAGTAAAATCTGATTTCTCCAAACAATTAAACTTTTCTTCAATTCAAATATGGGATTTTTGCTAAGTGTACTTTCTGTTTTACTGCTAATTACTGCATCGCTGATATCTGAATCCCAACGGCATCAGGGGGGCTTATTTTATTAAGGAATACTACTTTTCGTGCCAGGCAATTCTAATATTGAGTAAACTGAATCATAAATAGCATTCTGGTTGTAATTATCTTAATCCCCCCAACATTCATCAGACGAAGCGCATCACAAAAGTTAAAGTTAATTTATTTGTATATGTTAATAGCTTGTGTATGAGAAAGTTATGTAAGTAAAGTAATACACAAACATACATATATACATACAAATTTACAAGCCTAAAAGAAAATGTTTGTCATATGAAATGTCTTTGTTTTCGGTAGCATAAAATTTAGTTCTGGGCTTAACACTGAAATAACCATTAAGCCCTAATCAGCTGAAAGTCTACAATGTGTGTGAATTACAACTGCCACAAAGCTCTGTACGTAAGCTACAAGAGCAATAACAACAAGAACAAGTAAGGTTCATTATGAGTTTACCTGCTGTTGTTGACTCTTGCATGACTCATTTTATTTTAGTAAAGCCTCAAATTCCAATATCTGTGTTTATGAGAGAAGTTTGGAAAAGCGATTACCATACCGAATAGTTTCTACATACATATATAATCGAAAGAGTTTAATTATAGTTGTAGGCAAGTGGGGTGTTTTCGATTTTTGTTATGTTATGTTATGATCAAAATTTCCAGTTAAGTTGTTTATTCAATATTTGCACATCATTGGTATTTCAATTGGTCAAGAAAGTTAGTTTGCGGTAAAGAATCATTTGATGTTAAATTTAAATCAAAATCTTCCCAGCGAATCGTAGAGATTTCATCTTCCTCCCTACCAAGAGCAACATGTATCACTGTAACACTGTAAATACCTTGTATATGTTTTCCATGCTTAATATTTGATTATGACGACGAAGTAAATCGAACCACATATATTGTTTTTTTAGGAAATATCGACTTTTGATTCGTCTAATGGATTTTTGTACATGTTTTCAATATTTTTTGTGCATATATGGTACACATATACAGTACACATGTAGTTTTTTAATGTAGTCTAAATCGAGCATTTCAAATCACACTATAGCATTCTTTTTTAAAATCACCATGAAGTATTTCTAATGGCACCCCCAACATATGTTTATAAATTCATAAAAATTAGATCATAAATACAGATTTTGTGAATATCGCCTTAGGCCCACTTAGCACGTCCATGTATACCTGAAAGATCAACAAATCAAAGTTCATATAAATACGAGTTTTTCAATTACCCAACTCTAACCACACCTAGCGGAATCATTTTTCATAAGACTATTTCTCGCCGCACCTCTAATAAACGTTTCTAACTGCTCCATAATGGAACGATTTCCCGTCAACCCTATTCAGCTTTGGTTTGCGTCAAAATGGTATTACTTAAGTAAACTCAGATTTTCTGAATAACTCGTCATTTTCCATCTGGAATATAGCCTTTCTTGCTGCCAACGATTTATGGAATATACTGTTCAAATTTTTCATATGTAATTTGGGACTTTATATATACGTAAGTACATATATGAATCATTATATGCCAATAGACTTAATTCCAGCAATCTACTGTGTTGTTTTGTATTTATTTCAAGCCTGCGCAAAGCAATCCTCTTAGAAAAAACACCAAACTCTTTTTATGGTATGATCTTGGTACTTATTAATTGTAGTTGCGAACACTACAATAATTGGGAATTGGCGATGCTTGAAAAATACATAGGATAATTGAGTAAAATTCATTATTAATTAAAATTGTAGTAGACAATTTTATAATTTGTGGCAACTATGGCGTATAATATGAGTAAAAAGAAACAACGACAAAAGGGAAGAGTTTTTCACTCAAGGCTATCACAGAGTCCATCGCAGTTTGTATTTCCGTCAAATGTTCAACCAAATAACGAAATCAGCTTTAAAAATTTTACTCACCATTAGCGATTCGCGGCCTGAAAAGTTGCACTTCAGAAAGAGTACAAATACATAGAAATAATGTTTCTTATATTATTTTATGCGCAAGGTTCATTATGATGCGCTTCGTCTGATGAATGTTGGAGGGATTAAGATAATTACACACAGAATGCTATTTATGATTCAGTTTACTCAATATTAGAATTGCCTGGCACGAAAAGTAGTATTTCTTAAGAAAATAAGCACCTCTGATGCCGTTGGGACTCAGATATCAGCGATGCAGTAATTAAAGGGTGGTTAAATTTTAAGGGCCGATGCTGATTTTGAATAAAACACAAATTATTTTGGAAATTATTGTAATTTCTTTTTATTATGATAATATGGTGTGGTTTAATTATGTATGGAACAAAATATCGGCCAAATGTCCGCCGCGACCTCGGCGGCACACCTCCATCCGATGGTCCAAATTTTCGATGACGCTGAGGCATAATTGAGGTTCTATGCCGTTAATGTGCCGAATTATCTCGTCCTTTAGCTCTTGAATTGTTGCTGGCTTATCGACGTACACCTTTTCTAATCATTTCAAATAACCTCAAAGAAAGTAGTCCAACGGTGTGAAATCACATGATCTTGGTGGCCAATTGACATCGCCACCACGTGAAATAACACGGCCATTGAATTTGTCGCGCAAAAGAGCCATTGTTTCGTTGGCTGTGTGGCAAGTGGCACCATCATACACCACATATCGTCCACATCCATATGTTCCAATTCGAGCCATAAAAAGTTCGTTATCATCTCAAGATAGCGAACACCATTCAAAGTAACTGCCTGACCGGCCTCAATTTGGAAAAAAATACGGCCCGATGATGCCGCAAGCCCATAAACCGCACCAAACAGTCACTCTTTGTGGGTGCATTGGTTTTTCGACAATCACTCTTGGATTATCATTCGCCCAAATGCGGCAATTCTGCTTATTGACGAATCCACTTAGGTAAGGTGAGGTGAGGCGATATGCATTTTGATTTGAACGTCCATTTTCATAATAAGCCTGAATAACTTTAACACGTTGCTCGTTGGTTATCTTTCCATGTCCAAATTGAGTTAGTCTGAAATTGAGAAATGTCAAATGAAATGCAGAAAAAACTTGACGTTCAGGTGTGGTTCACATTCCACATCGGCCTTTAAAATTTAACCACCCTTTACCTGGAAAGTGTTTGGTATGAATCCGAATATGTTGTACTATGTGATTTACAAATTTGAAACAATCGAACTTAGGCAAATGCGGTGAGCAGTGATTATTCTTTTCAAGACCGATGGCTTGACTTCGCCAACTTTTACTAAAATCCGAGGACTTTTACTTCTGTCAAACGGTAGCCGTTGGCCATTATTAGAAAACCCGAGATCGTTTATATGTATATACAAGGCGAAGGGTATTGCAAAAATTTCTAGAGGCATATATGAAATAATGTTGTACAAAATGTCAATATCATTTGGATATTTTCCTGAAAATCTTGGTAATTTTAGTGACTCATCAAGGCGAGTACTTTCATTGAGAGATTATGGCAATGCAAAGTCGCTTTCAAGGAACAAATCAAGTCAAAATGCCAGCAAATTACAGCTGCTTCTTGAATCAAAACACACAGCAAACAGAGCTACAGTACGGCAGTCTGCCGGTATTACATTAATGTGTGGCAGTTGTTGATTATAACAATTATAGTTGTATATTCGGCCTGTTTTAATGTAACCGACTTGCAAAAGAAACCTCCAGCTCGGATAAAATTTCCTTTAGTTGCAAAAACCCGCGGTTAGCATCTTTCATCAAGCATTAGATTTATTTAATGCTATTCAAGAACAGAAAGTAGCTGTGAGGCCAAATTATTTGTTGATTTAGTTATATATTTAAAAAAAAATAATACGCAACTAAAAAAATATTAGGTGATAAACTGGCATATCCCACGTGTTTTCTCTCGACTCATTCACAATAGCGCAGTTTTTTCACTTCCCAACACTACATCACAGGCCGGATATCATTTTACCCAGTTGGCTCAAGTCGCATATTTTTTCGAGTTAGTATTGTTGCTATTTCTTACCCTACCTAGTGCTCTTTTGCAACTCGGGTACGAAGAAACGGGTATATTATTACTGTTAGAAAAATTGTTATAGTTGCTGTGCTAATCCTATAGCTATAACTGCTACCATTGTTGTCTTTTCTATAATTTTTCCTATGAAAAAACTTGTTTGGTTTTTCCTTGAAAAACTTTTTAGTATGCAGTTTCAAGCCTATTTAATTTTACTATAAAAAGGTAAAAGTTTCACGTGGCAAAAGTTTTTGGTTGATTTTTCATAAATTGTTTATTTTTGAAAATTTATATAAATTCCTTTTAAATTTTTATTTTTTGTACTGGTGGTCTCACATGTCTTCTGCCATATAAGCTCGATACGTTAAATGAAAAAAGTTTCCAAAACCAAAATTTCTAATAAATTTCAAAAACCAACGGAAATTTTATATCACTTCAGGCTTGCACATTACTTTGCAAAAATTACACAGCTCCTCAAAAACAAAAGAGCTACTTTTGAGGAGATCATATTTAACAAAAATTGATTCTTTTGACCCGCTTTTTTGAAGTTATGAACAAACTTGAAGGGATGGCGCCAAACTGATTAGGGCAACCCCAAAAACATGTTATAAACATGGTCTGCTCAAAAGAAGATATTCGTTTTGTGGAGCTGTGTTATTGAGACACAACATTGTATACGCAAACGTCTTCTGAAAAATCTATTTAAAAAACGATCAGTTGTTTGAGTCACCGTAGATAGTATAAGAGGAATTGATTTTCGAAGACGTAAGCAAACAAATTTTAGAAGAGCAAAAAAGTTATTGCAAAGCCAACACTTGCATTCAATAAAAACAAAACAATTATGCATGTTTGTAGAATATGAGGATACGAATTTTTAATATACGTGCTCGCTATGTGTGTGTATTCATGTATGTATATGTGTCTATGTGTGTATGTGTGCGTAAAACTAACAAATCAAAAGTACTGCTGTCAACAATCACATCGAAAAAAATTGCAATCAATAAAAAACATAAATTTATTAACAGCAAAAAATTTCCTTTTCTCATATTTATCCTTTCCCTTCTCTCTCTTCTCGCTTTGTGCTTTTTTTCTCCTGTGATTTTGCGGCAACACACAATCAATTCCAATTTCTAATTACAAACTACAATGGCGTACATTTATCGATGCACAATGACACAACAATAACAACTCAATCGTATGGCAATGGCAGATGAAATATATGCCGTCAGTGAATCCTATCCCCCACATTTCTTAGCCTTTGAACGCTACAAGGCACAACGCCGCAACAGTCGGCGTTACGGACATAAAATGTACAAGAAAAAATACAAGGATTACCTGAGCTATGCTACAATATCCTCGTTGACAGCTGGAGCAATGGGAACAGCAATTGAGGCAACCACAACAACAACAAGAGTGCCACCTGGAGTGCCTGGAGAACCTGGAGTATCATTGTCGGCTGTGGTAAATGCAACTGCAACGAGTGCTAAGCACACAATCAACTCGACGCAAACGAAATTGACAAATAACAGCTACACGGATTACTATAACACACCGGAGCTGGTGCAAAAGCGGAGGCAGGACGAAGGACAACAGCAACAGCAACAGCATCGAACGATTGATGCTGCCAGAGCACAAAAACATGCTGAAAAGCTAAGAAAATATGCGAGGAAAATTGAAGCGGAAAAATCACGTGGATTACCAGCATCCCCAATATTTGTTGTAGGCAATCGAAGTGGCGATAGCATGCGAAGTACAGCAAACACAAAACCTTTTTACGAAGGACAAATAAACTACTATCTAGAGACAAGGGATGAGGAGGATATGGGCGGGTATGGAGAGGATAAAGAAAATGCCGATACAGTGCTGGCTAGAGAACGTGAGGAACGTTTGCGGGCACACGGACGCAGCATGGAACGAATGATAGCAGCGGATAACAATAATTGGTATCGTCGTGTAAGCCCAGTGCTGCGTAATGGCATTAAGGCATTGAGCAACGAAGGCAAACATCAGCACGAGGATACAGCAGATAGTCAACCGTTGGCAATATATAAACATCAAAATTATTCGCACGAACAGCAGCAGCTAGAGCATCAGCATCAGCACCAGCGAATACATCATCATCAACGTAATCACTACCAACAGCACCATCCACATCCACATCAACATCAACATCAACATCAACATCATCGTACGCACCAACACTCCCATACGCATCAACACCATGACACACATCAGCACCGACGTGGTAGCAGCAATCATCACAAGCATCGTCAGCATGGCAAACATTATCAGCCAACAGACACACATCAGCTACAACAACAACAACAACAACACCATCAGTCCAATGCATATCAACGCAAATTACCAGCAAGCGCACTCAATCCACCATCCCCGCATGCCTCAGCCACACAGGCAGCCATTGAATTGGGTATGGTGCAGACGCCCATACCACCACCTTCTTACACCAAACAGCATCAACAGCAGGGCGGCATTGGAGCTAATGGCAATGGGGTGCAGCAATTGGGCCATCAAATCACTGAATTGGAGGAGTTTGAGCGCTATTATGCCAAATGGCCACACTTGGCGCGTGTGCAATTCCAAGTATACGATGAACATTACCGTGAAGCCCACCCCGAGCTCTATCCAGAGTTGAAGGATGGCACTGGTGCCGACGACGCCGACGATGACGATGACGAGGACGCCGATGAGGACTATGATGATGACTATGAAAGCGCTGCGGAGTTGGAAGAGGCACAAAGTGGCCGTGACGAAGATGCAAACTTGCCGCCGTACATTAAGAAGTACAATCGACGGAATAAGCAGTTGTTGAATTTGTTAGAGGGCACCCTACCGCCACCGACACGTACTTCTCCAGCACTAATGCGCAGCTGGTCGAGTTCGATACTACAACCGGGGCCACATGCGAGCAGTCGGAGTGCTGGCGGTGGTGGCATGGGTCGAGTACGCATCGATGATGATTACTTGAAAGAGAAACGCAAACGTTATCACAACCGCGATATCAGCAGCACGAGCAGCAGTAGTAGTCTCATAAGCGGTAGTAGCAATAATAACCGCAAAGAAGCTCTACAACATTATCAAGATTTATTTGCACAGCAACGACCACCAGCAACAACTAGCAGCAACATCGAGTCAGTGTCCAAAACGGCAGCTGTGTCGGCTAATATTGAGGCAGTTTCCACAAACCAAAAGGCGCATAACGACGCAGACGAGGCATCCAGTGCACATGATAAGGTAGCGCAATCAACGAACCAACTGCCAGACGAAGATGTTAGCATTTCGACAGACACAGATATCGACGCTTATGCTGCCGATGATGGTGACGTTGACATTTGGCCAAAGGAAATCGAAAATAAATCGAATGCAAACGAATTGGCAGGAAACGAGCAAATGGCATGGCAAATCGAAAAATTAACAACACCCAATTCACTGCACGACTCTCACACCACTACCGTCACGCCGAATGCACCAAAGGCGGCAATTTTTCGTTTGCCTTCATATCCTGCTATCGCTGGTAGTTTTATTGGTAAACCGCGCAGCCGTAGTGCGCAATTCGCACCAAGTGGCGGTAGTCGTGGCAAGCTGGCTTTCGTCGCGCCGGTGGTTGGTGACCTTCACGGCAATCGTTGGAGCAACATGTACGGCAGAGGTGGTGGCAGCATTGGCAGTTTCAGCGATGGCAGTAGCAGCAATGGTCTTGGCATGGCCGGCAATCATCACAAATCATTGTCTCGTTTCAGCGCTTATAAACCAACTGTGCATAAAACGCTAACAGCTGCAGCTGGCTTAACCGCGACGAGCACCACAGCGCCATCATATTTGTGGTATGCGGCTGATGAGGGCCTTGATACTAACAATTTGGCGACCACAACAACTGCAGCCACTGTAACGCCGAGTGGAGATGGTGGTGATGGCGAGGATGCAGCAGATGCAGAAGGTGGTGCAGCTAATGCGGGAGTTGCTCGCACAATCAGCTCGTTCGTCTATCATCGAGTGATTGATGCGTCACCACGTCTGGTGGGCACCGGCGCTACGGTACGTAAGCAACGTTTGCCATTTGTGGCTATCACCGATCGACGGCTAGAGACCACAAAGAAGGCGCTGCTGGAGCGACAGAAGGATTTTGAACAGAATCATTACCCAATGCCTTAAATTCACTGCACTGCAATGACTGCGGCAGCGAACGCGACGTAGACGGAGACGAAGACAGAGACGGAGACAAAGAAAGAGATGGGCGGCGAACAAGAATACAGAGAAGAAGATAAAAAAGGACGAGTACACATTTCAATGAGGACAGAGACGTAAGCGAGTATAAGAAAAAAAAATTACTCAGACGGTGGTGCAAGTGAAGATGTAGAAAGACACAAAGAACAGAAAACTCAAAAAAAGGTAGTATGTATTTAAGGAAATTTAAGACAAGTAAAGCAGAAAAAAATTAATATGGACTAAACACAGCAGACAAATTGCACGCAAAATCTATTATGCTACTGCAAAAAGCAAGAGTGCAGATTGGTAATAGAAAAACAATAAATAAAAGCAGCAGCTTGTATGCAGCACAAAGCGTTCATTTCTGCAAATTTTCGCCAGCGTTATTTTAGCAGAAAACAGCAAATGTATTTATTAGCTTTACTTAATTGCAGCGGTAAATTACAGAGTAGCTTTTAGTAGAAAACTTCCAAAATGCTGCATAATAAAATATATACTATAATTTAGTGGCTAATTTTGATCATTTTTTTAACGCATGAAATAACTTTTTGGCATTGGTGACAATTTCAAAAAAATGGCATGATTTTATGTACAAATTGTCCATAAATTTTGTATTTTTAAATAAACACCCTTCAACATATCTATTTAAATAAAAACTTTTTGTATTCATGTACCCTTAAAGGAGCAATAAAACAATGCCATTTTTTTAACGCTGAAGCCCCAAAACAACGAAAGCTTCTAGTAATCTATTAAAAAGACAGCATAAGTGTGTTGGAAAAATTCACTGTCAGTTTGCCTAACAGCTCAACCACTTCGGTTTCCGTTTCTTATTTTCATTTAACAAACTGATATTTTTAACTTGGCGTTGTCCTCCGAAGCCTAAGTTATCAGTTCGTACATTAGCCATATACCAGTTGGCAAAATAGTCGGCCACTGCTTCAGCACCGTACTATTCGATGAACCCTTTCAAAATTCGAGCTTTAAAAAAAAACCAAATCGTAATTTGCCTATCAATCAATGGGTCCTATGGTAATCGATTTTGCATTACTATTTCTTTAGTTAGTATGAACTTTGTTTCAATTGTTTTAAGTGATTTATTATTTTTAGGGGTTTGTTATATTATTAACTCCTGGTTGACCAAGCCCAGAAAAAAATATTCTCCTAATTTATTTTTGAATATTAACCTGCTGCCTGTTTTATTATTATATACAAAAAGTCATAAATTTCAAGCTTAACTGAGTAAAGGAAATTGATAGGGTACTTGGCGGCACAGTCGGATTTAAGAAATATTTATGTTTTCTTATGTTAATGCCATGTTATTCGGGGAAAGACCCTACACAATCTACTTGTGTCACCAGTTTTTAGATCATCTCTTAGGCACTTCGCAATCGATCATCAAAGGCTGCAATCTTTAACGATAGTTAGGCATTGAACATGTATTTCCTGGCCTTTTCGATCACTTCTCTTGCCCTTAGTTCATTAACATGGAAATTAGACGCCAATTACACATCCTCTTCTTTTTCCATATCCAAAAATTATATGTATTTTGAGAAACTCTATAAGCTTAACAAAAGCAAATTAGTTATCGAAGTGTACGTAATTATGTTCCACCACTCGCTTTCTGTGAGTCACAAAGCCAATATCTCCCCTAGTCAAATTCTGAAACCTCGGTTGTTTTCTCAATTGATTCTTTGTTCCACTTTCACAATAGTTCTCCAAAAACTGGGTTTCGAACATTTTCTGCAAAATATGCAGTTTCTACTGCTGAACTTCAGATGGTTCGCTTATCTGCATGCTAACATTAAATAGCCGTGTTATTTTCATTATCGAGTGGAATTTCTTCCAACATGGAAACTATTTTTCCTTCCCCCAAAGTTCATTGAGCTTCTTTGAGCGTTGCATATAATATCTGTTCTATGGATGAAATATATGTGAAGTCTTGGTGAATATCTTTCCGTTCCATTTTGCTGTATTTAAATCGTAGTCACGAAATTTGTTCAACTTAATAACCGGGCAATAGAAATATCTGAAAGAATTTGATACATGTTTTTAAATAAATTTACATCAACTTTAATAATTCCGCTGGCATCTTGATTTTTAAAAGAAGGGCTTGCAGTATTGCCATCGATTAAACTACCAAATTCAAGCTTCGACTAATCAACAATCAGCCGAAGTGCCCCTTCAAATCTTTTTGAAAGTGCTCTTTATTTTCAGCAACTAATAGTTTTAGTTTTTCTATCGAACTTTCAACTTTTGCGTTAAGATATTGTATTATGAGCAGAGCAGACATTAAAGGAATTTAATTCATTCGTTAAGTGTCCGAAGGTCCAACAGTAAGTTTTCAATTTTTATAATTCCCTTCAACATTTGAACAATATTATTACTACATTGTAAATACGTTCTTCCAGTTTTTCTTTTAAAAACATCTGATTAAATTTATCTTGGCAGATATTGTTTAGGCTAGTGTAGAAAATATTCTAAGGCCGCTGTCACATTGTTCACATGACCTTGTGATTGCGAATTAGTAGGAAATTTTAGTCATCCGAATTGTTACGAATTAGTCAAAGTGAAGCGAAAATAACTTATCAAATGCATGGGGTTGTATTAATGGTGAATATTTTGTGTGGGTGCTGTTTCAAAATTAGGAGTCGTACTAACTCTCTTTTCCATCAGAGAACAAAATATTACTACAACCGAAAAATTGTAAGAAAACTTTGGAGAAGTACTTATATTGATGAGAAATTGAAAGATAAAGAAAAATTTCAAATAGAGTTTGAATTAATTTGTTAGAAGTCGCAACCAATGTAAACGCAGCCTTATGCATAGAAAATGTTGCTGTCCTAATGTGGGATGTAGTATAACGAGGCAAACAATATTGACGAAAATAATACAATTTTGTTTTATTTTTGTTTTAAATTTAATTTGCAAGTTCCATTTGCTCTTGTTTGCTTAAATAAATGTATACACTGTAAAATAGTGCTATATTGGCACACATTTTTTTTTACCAAAAAGGAACTACAATACCCAATACCTTATGGAGCAGAGTGTAGTTGTACTTTACCATTATTTGAAAGCTTTTGGGGGAAACCCTAAATGAGGTCACTTTATATTTGCCTAATACCCGAGCAAGAAATTTTCTTTGACACTTTTGTTAGATTTTGTGAACAAAATAAAAAAAATTAACTTTCTGAACACAATGCGAGAAAACGGTAAAATTCATATCTATTTACAGTAGTTGAAAATGCCATCTACTTTGATTTCCTACAAAAAACTTACTTATACCTTGAAGTTTAGTTTTTGAATTAACTTCGAAAATCAGCATGCTTACCCCAATGTGCGATGCCACGATTTTCATTTCGATTTTCGAACTTTTGATATTTCAAAGACAGATGACGCTGCGTCGCAATAATTCTCGAATTAATATGTCTATTTCAATTAAAAACCAGCTCATGAGCTAAAATGTTTGATGACTGGATTTGATTTTCGCCGCAAGGGTGATAAGCTTCTTTGCATATATCTTTACTAATTACTTCTGCTGCTTTTTGATTAATGTTCGTATAAATGGCTGAGTGATTTTGGTCATTTCCTAAATGCCGTTAACTGGAAATATCAGGTGAAGTCAAGTGCTTTTTCGCCTGGTTTATCCAAAGCAGTTAGCATACATAGTAAATATTTTGCTATCACTTTTTTTCGTATTTTTTTATTACAGTTTTTTATGATACTTAAACCTGCTTTTGTGCATTTGAAAAGCAGTAGTTAGCTTTTGGATTTGAGTTAGCTCGCCACAATTACGATATAGAAAGTTGAAAAATAAAATGCTACAATAGAGCTTATGAATTTCTATGGTAAATATGTATATTTAATAAAACGACAAATAGAAAACTCATATATTTGATAACATAAAACAGATGTCTTGATTCATTGGTAGGTCTAAAAATAGTTCACCGAATTTGTAATATTTTTGCAAAGCTTAAATGCTAAACTTCTTTTAAATAAGTTACAAGTTAATATTTGAGTGTACCATTTGACATTGATTTATCAAAAATATAAAAGATATTTTGGCAAAAAAACGTTTTTGGGCATCTTTCCTAAAACCCTTAGCAGTTAAAATTCACGGTCTTCACTAGTTTTTTTTTTTTTAAACTACAGTAGCTACTTTAAAAGAATGCACAAAAAGTGCAGATGTGGGAATCTTCTTAGCAAAGAATTTTGCACAAATTTCATAAAAAATGAACAGAAAATGCCGACAGTAAAATTAAAGAATAATACTAGTTGCCACGAAAAAAGTAATTCATTAAAAAGAAAGTTAGTTTCAAATGAGTTTTCCCAAAAAAGCTCTTTCAGTATATAGGCAAACCTCCTGTTTTCTAGCTCTTTTTGCAGTTATTGCCAAAAACAAAAAAAAAATCCAAAACGGCGAGAAAAATGAACCTTCTATGGACACAAAACTAAAACTTATTTCAAAGATACATTCACGCTCTTTGCGTTGATATACCTTTTGTCAATCGAAGGAGTAATTTTTGATTAACATTTGCTTAACTTCAAAAAAAAAAAAACAAAAAAAAAGACATTTCGCAGTTTTCTCGAAAAATGTTAATTTTTAATAGTTCTTTTTAGTTGATAAACTTTGCTAAAAACTAATCAAAAATATTTGGTGGAAAGACAATTAATTACAAAAATGTTAAAATAAGAGCGCTTAAATCGGACTGAAAATATATAAGCTATTCCATATTAAATATAAGAGGTCAATATTCAATCATTGAAAAAAAACCTGGCAAAGAGAGAACCTACAGAAATCATCGTAACACAAAAGCACTTTTTGGATGAGTAAATTTGATGAAATATAATTTTTTTATGAATATGGGTTTGTTGATTCTGGCAATGATACCCAAATTTTTCCATCACATCTAGAATTTGAGATACAAGGTGCTGAATGTTGTTCATGAGCTCCAACACTGTTTTACGAATCGCAATCCCAAAACGTTATCTGAACTTGACTTGAAATGACGCAAATTTTTATGCACAAAAGGTTTATGTAGAAAACCGTACGAGTGCCATCTGAATCCTGTTATATAGAACAATATTTGTATGGCTATCATTTCTTTATTTGAGAGCTTAATAAAAAGTGCCGAAAGAAAGATTAATCCGCCCTAAACGTTTTTATAATAGTAAGAAAATCTATACGAAGTTAGACGTCGTGAATATCAAATTTTCCACAATTGTATTTATAATTCAGATTAGTTTTTGGTATTTCGATTCATAAAATATTGTTGGAAAAAAGTGAGCAAAAGTAAACCTACATTGGGATAAATTCATTAAAACTCTCACAAATTTTCGACGTGATCGATGGATGCCATTAGCAAAATCAGTGAATCCAAATCCATAAAAATCAAATGTACATTACCGGGAAATGAATAAGTTTTTAGCAGATTTTCGACAAGGTAAAAAAATTATCAAAATTTCAAATTAGCCTCGTTCATTTAATTTGTAATAACTCTTCTATTTTTATCACATTTTGTTGCTCTTACGTTCCATATTGTCCTAATAATCTTGTATTTCATTTAAACATTCTTAAGTATTTTTCTTTGCAAAAATTATTGACGAAAAATTATTAATAAAAATGATCCTTAAATTTTGTCACTTAAGCATCTGTAACGCAAAAAATTCCACTCCGATTTAAAATTGTACCGGTAAATATTTATGTTTGTAGTTCTGCAATTGTCTGGCATGAACAACAAAATGACTGATTTGTTTTGCTTATATTTTGAAAAAGATTCTTTGGAAAAATAAATTAAACGGACTTATGACAGCTCACAATGATTGATTTCCATTCAATCCCTCCAAGCATTAAATGTACCCACTCGCCTTCAATCCAGGCTTTTAAGTGGTTTGTCCCCCACAAACATTATTGTTATTTGACCATTTAATAAATTTTGTGTTATCCGTAATGATTCGCCTCAAAAATGGTTCGATTTCAAAGCGAGGTACATCTTCGACATCAAAATATCCAGAACGAAATAGATGAAACCACTTCTTAAAACATCACATAACATAACGTATTCCTTCAAATATTTCAATCGTTTTCAAATCCATGCATAACCTTTCGGACGGGTGTCGAGTTACAGAACTCACTTCAGTAAAGTTGTAGCTTGAAGGTGAATGGTGACATTTTCCAAGGTGTTTTGTCTGGCGACAAGTATCCGATAACAGTAATTTTATCACAGAATAATCGAGAAAATTCGTTAACTACTTACCTAAGGTGCCTATTTGAATATCATATAAAACAAAATTGTTAAGTATAACTCAATTACCCAACGACCCATGAAACAATACAAAAAAAAAAACGCAGCAGTTGAGGAGAGTTTTATGAGTGACCAAGTATTTTAGGTGTCAACAAAAACTCAATTAATTTAAATTATCCACAGTTAACACCTCTTTAAAAATTTCTACACGTACACTGACTGCTCTCACCTGCTGGCCGTAATTATTTACACATCATTGATCTGCTGAAATAGTAAACTGAAGGTTAATTTAGATTTTAATTGCTGATTGTGCATGCGACGTAGGCAGGTACTCGTATTATGTAATTTCGCTTGAATGCACAATGCCCAAAACATTCAACTATCACACACACACTTAGCTTAAATGCTGATTTCAAAATCCGATATGAGCAATGCACATGACAGAATATGAAGATAATACTATTATAAATATGGAACTGCACTAAGTAGACAACAAGAGAGCTGAAGATTCTTATAAAGATATGTATGTATGTCTAAAATAACTCCACACTCAAACTTACTAGTCCTAAACTAGCCCAGTTTGCTTACGAGTTGCACTAATTATGTTTATCCTTTTTCCAAGTAAGCAACAGTTATTTTTAAAATGTCAATGCCTTAAGAAATATAAATGGTCAAACTGTGCATCAGTACCAACGAACTGATCTAGTAATCAGCATTTACATCTCAACGTCATCATTAAAACAGTTGAAAAACTACTTGTCTTTACATTAGAATTATACCAGTTAAAAAATTATCATTAAAACAGTTGAAAAACTTACTCCGTCTTTACATTAGAATTATACCAGTTGAAAAAATAGTCAGCCTTTGCTTCAGTAGCTTGTCCACCGATGAACCAGTTTGAAATACAAAACAAAAGCATGATTTTGCTTGTATCGAAATAGTCGATAGGGCGGAGGTTCATTTTGTAACTTATCTAGAGGAGGCTGGTCCGGTTCCTCCGAGAAGGAAACACATTTTTGTTTTTTTATTAATGTAAATTTTTGTCATTTCTGGAAATTGATTTTTTTAAGTTTTATGATATTTTTGAATTACTGTAAACATAGTTGGGTGATTCGCAAGGTGTCATAATGTGGCATAAATCATAAAGTCATAAAATTTTAGATTTAAAAAGCTGTGCTATTGAAAAAAATAATTAAAACTGAGCAACTTTGTATTTTTAAAATTTTATGACTTTATAACTTTATGAGTTTTATGACTTTATGACACGTTATGATAATTGTGAATCACCCAAATATTAAAAAAAAAAACATTTGCGTAAATTTTACAGAATAAGTTAGATTTTGTTAATAAACCGGAGAACCCAACATGCGACACTACTGTCATCGGCCATAAGGAGTGCGGTTATTTCCCTTGTCATTTTGGCTTAGTAACCTCTACATTTCGAAGGAAAATAGTACTGAACATAGCAGTCATTGCAATCACTGCCAGCTTGCTAAGTGCAGAACAGATACAGAAGCAGTGGTCTTTAATATCCTCGGCCCTCAGGCACAGTGCGCACATCGGGTTATCAATGTTGTTTACGATGGAGATGTGTTATTCCCATGCAATGTGTCTTATAATCTACTAAACCAACGCTCGAAGCTCATTCCTTTTCTCTTTCGGAAATATATTCCCCATCACCCTATCCGGGCTCTTCAGGAAGCACTTGGTTGTTTTGCAGGTGTCGATAGTGCACCAATTTTTCTGTATACTCAAAAGATGGGCATCTATCCAACTTGTCAGTCAGTTTGTTACCATAAATACCGCGGTGTCCCCTTTGCAAGAGAGTACATTCTCAGCTCAGTTTCTTGGACAATTTTCGAATAGGTAAGAGCGGTTTGCAAAACCCTTACTGCAGCTTTGCTATCATGGCAGACTCTTATTCGAAAGCCGCTGAACTGTTTTACAATTATCCAGTCCGCTAGTTAAAGTACACCAAAAATCTCAAAAAAAACCTTCTGAAATCGTTCTCCAGGTACCAGCCAGTTCCAATTACATTTGCGGTATTGGAGCCGTCAGGAACCCCCAAGGGAAATTATTCTCGTATAGAAAATCATATGGTATACTTTCTACCAAAAGGGAGTCTCAGTACATATTTGTTATTTAGGATGGTATTGTTCTTCTAAACAACTCTTTCATTTTCACCTTACAACCCAAAATACTATACAATTTCATTATACATTAACTTCGTTGTCTCCTCTTGGATCCTTAAATCCGCACTCCCACACTCTCTGATTTTCCTTCAGTTCGACGTAACCGTTTTAAGTCAACTTCCTAACTAAGGTTACACCCAGATGCTTCATTTCCTCGGAAAGGCTTTTTCTATAGCGAACTCTTTTCCATGGCAATTTTTTTTAATAAGCTAGTAAAAAAACTTCCCTGTAACAAATTAATAACTAACAATGCAACCTAACAAACGACTTTATCTCAATTAACTCGGTTTATCGAAAACAAAATGTTGGTTGAAGTGAACTGTACTAGCTCTTTTGTACTTTCTGAAATCGAGAAAAAAAGGGAAAACTTATTTTGTATTAAACTCCGTATAGTACTGTCATCGGACACCCACCCACCCACACGAAGTGGTTACCGAACCCCAAATTTTTTCTTACAGGGGATGTTGGCATGTATTTACAATATACCCTTGCAATGTGTATATATTTAGTAGCGCATATTTGTTTTGATTAAATAAAAGATATGTTTGCAATATGTTTACAGAAGTTTGTAAGTGGTTGTTAACACATGTAAGTTGGAAAGCAAATACTATTACATAAACCACTAAATACTTAACTTTTCTGTGTGATAAAATTCAACGGTAGTGGGTCAGTGGTGGGAGAGAAGATATGTGGGAAGGATGGGAAACTAACTTTTTTTATGTAAACTTTAATTTTATTTATTGAACCTGTGGTTTTAAGAGCACTATAATAAATTTGCTAATCTTATTATATTTACTTAACTTATATGCCACGGTCGGAATGATTATTTTCTTAACTATACCAAAAACGAATATTACGACTGGGCTAAATAGTCACTCCCTTGCAATCTTGAGTCCCGGTTTGCATGCAAAGGAGATTGTTGCCGCTAAATATAAGCATATTTCCAAATTAATACTTAATATTACAACACTGTAAATTATCTTAAGCATAGACTTCATAATTGAGTTATTTTATTCGCTTGTATATATATGTATAAATGGTCACCGTTAGGTACGAGCTTATGTACATCTGCTCTATTGTACTGATATGCTATATATATCGCAGTGAATTTGAACGGTATGGTCTTTTTTGCATATGAACAGTTAAAGAGGCGACAAGCTCACAAATATTTTTTAAAGCGTAACGCGAAGAAACGTATATTTAATAAAGTTCTAAAGTTCGCTAAAAAAGTTGTGTTTTTTCTATTAAAGTCGCCTCTACGGCAACAAATCTTTAAAAAATATTTTCAATCGCGAGAAACCCGCGAAATGAAGTTAAAATGCCAAAAGAGTATAGCTGCCAAAATTGCATTCGGGAAGACAATGACAAAATGGTACAGTGCGATTCGTGTGACCGGTGGTACCATTACGATTGTGTCGGGGTAACAAGTGTAATAGCGGATGTGAGCTGGAGTTGCAATATTTGCGAGACCCCTCAACCAGTTTCTACTGCGACGAGCACCTCTGCTCCTCCAGCAGCATGTACCGAGACGTCCACAGCGATGTCAGCACTACCACGAGCGTCATCCTCACCCAGTATTGAACCACCTGGTGACACTTCTTCGGCCGCAATAAATATGGATATTCAACAACCAACAGATTGGCCAAGTTCATCGTTGGTAAATAAGAATATAATTCCAATGGCACCGAAGTCAGTGTCAAATATCGTCACCTCTACGGCGCATCATGCAATCCCTGCAATATTACATCCATCGAAAACGTTTGCATCCGTTGAGCAGGTCGCCGCACGTCAAAACGAGATTGGGCCAGCGACAATGTTTACGGGCTACCGGCAACATGTTGGGCAACATTGCATGTCATCAACAAGTAACAATGCCGTTCCAATAAGCAGCGAAAATTACACTCATCAACATATGCTCGAATTAGAGCTTTTAGAAGAGGAGAAGAAAATTGAGCAGAAATATTTGCACAGGAAATATGAAATATTGAGTCAAACTGGCGGTTCGCTCATTGGAAATCATCTCACAGCCACTCCGACTTCTTCACAGCTTGCAGCTAGACAGGTGATTCCGAGAGATTTACCGTTTTTTAATGGAAATCCCGACGAATGGCCGCTGTTCATAAGTAATTATGAGAACAGCACAGAAGTTGCGGGATATACGAACGTGGAGAATCTCATGCGCTTGCAAAAGAGTCTCAAGGGCAAAGCGCTAGAGATGGTACGTTGTAAACTTCTCTTACCATCAATGGTTCCCGAAATAATTCAAACGCTCAAAATGTGCTTCGGACGACCGGAGCATATACTTGAATCGCTCATCGAGAGAGCCCGGCGTATTCCACCGCCAAAAGAAAAGCTCGATTGTTTTATTGAATTCGCCTTAGGTGTGCGCAACATCTGCTCTACCATGGAGGCTTGTCATATGGAAGCACACTTAAATAATCCGATGTTGGTAAGAGAATTTGTTAATAAGCTGCCTAATCAACACAAATTGAATTGGGCTATGCAGCTACGCGACGAACGAGTGCCTATCATGAAGGCGTTTAGTGATTGGATTTTTCTAATCGCTGAAGCTGCAAGTAAAGTGGTCCCGCCATGTGTTTCCAAAAAAAGCGCTTCTATTAACATGCATACGCAATCGTTACGGACGGTCAATTATAGTAAGGCATCATGTTTTGGATGTAAATGTGATGACCACAAAATCCAGAATTGCGACGAATTTAAAAAATTCAGCATAGAACGTAAATGGAATGTAGTAAAGGAAAACAAATTATGTCGTCAATGCCTTAACGCTCACCGTCGCAAATGCTTCTTGAATAAAGAATGCGGTATCGATGGCTGTAAGTCAAAACATCATGCGCTTCTACACAGGAGCACACCGCAGCTAAGTAATGCACCGGCAGTTCAGTCAGAACGAAATACTCCGTCTCTAACAGTTAACAAGCAGCTGGTGAATACTCATACTGATGTCGATGAAGAGACTTCACCTTGTTTCCGCATTATACCTGTACGCATTTATTCTAATTGTAAATCAGTAGATACCTTCGCCTTTTTAGATGAAGGATCTTCCGTCACCTTGATGGAACAGCAAATCTACGATTCGTTGGGTCTTTGTGGAGTACGAGAAACGTTGTGCCTTCGTTGGACTGGCGAATCGAAAATGGCTCATTTAGAACATCGATAGAAATCTCTAATGTAGATCACGGCACGAAATACAATATAAACGAAGTACACACGGTCCAGCAACTTGGTCTACCTAGCCAGTCGCTAAATATGGAGAAAATTGCGGAGAGGTATTCATATCTGCGCGGCCTCCCTATAAAATCGTACGAAAACGCTAAGCCAACCATCCTAATCGGAGCCAACTGCTGGAAGCTGGCCGTACCGATAAAAACTCGTGAAGGAGACTGGTTCGAGCCTATTGCTACTAAGTGTCGCCTAGGATGGACATTGCAAGGGAGTAGTGCTAATCGCTCTGAACCACAGAAATTGAATATTCATTTATGCGACTGTGAGAAAAAGTATGAAAGTCTTCATGAAGAAGTGAAGCAGTATTTCAATCTCGAAATTTCACAACCCAAAAAGCTAATGTCTCCCGATGACCAAAGAGCGCTGCAGATATTAAATTCTACGTGTCGTCAACACAATGCGCGGTACGAAGTTGGCTTATTGTGGAAGCAAGATGAGGAAAAGCTGCCTACCAGTTATGACAACGCATTTAAACGCTTTATTTGTATGCAAAGGAAGTTTGCCAAAGATACGAATCTGCGACGCAACATGCAAGAACAAATTAACAACTTATTAGTTAAGGGCTATGCAAGAAAGCTCTCAATAGACGAAATAAATATCTCAGTGGATCGTATGTGGTATCTACCGATTTTTATCGCGCTCAATCCTAATAAGCCCGGAAAGGTGCGGCTTGTGTGGGATGCGGCTGCCAAGTCTAACGGTGTTGCCCTCAACGATTTTCTCGTTAGCGGTCCGGATCTTCTTAATTCGCTTACTGATGTATTAATGGCATTCAGGATCGGTCGAGTGGCTATTTGTGGAGACATCGCTGAAATGTTCCACCAGATAAACGTTAGGGACGCTGACATGCATGCCCAACGTTTTCTGTGGAACGACAATCACGAGGAGTTGCAAAATCCGAACATCTACGTCATGCAGGCGCTCACCTTCGGTATTAGCTGCGCTCCATGCATCGCGCACTTCGTCCGCGACAAAAACGCTAAAAAATACGAGCAAATATTTCCTCGAGCCGTCGAAGCCATACAAAAGTAACACTACGTCGACGACTTTATTGATAGCGTTGATAGCGAAGACGAAGCAGTGCAACTAGCGATGCAGGTTAGAAGAATTCACGCTGGAGCAGGATTTCGCATCCGGAATTGGGCGTCGAACGCACCCGTAGTACTCAAACAACTCAGTGACGATATCGCTGCCACTCAAACACCTAAGGGAATGGGTCATACGGAAAAAATACTAGGTTTGTATTGGGATCCAGATAATGATGTTTTTAAGTTTATTTGCAGATTCTCTAAAATGCGACGAGATATCTTGCAAAGCAACGTGGTACCGACGAAAAGAGAGGTCCTACAGATTTTGATGTCGATTTTCGATCCTCTTGGATTCTTGGCACATTACACCATCGGGTTGAAAATACTGTTGCAGGAAGTATGGCGATCTTGCATCGGCTGGGACAATCCGCTGCCAGAACAGCTCTACAACCAATGGTGTCTTTGGAAGACGCTATTGCCAGCAATATCGGTCACAACAATTCCGCGTTGCTACTCGCCCCTCATGACAAACTCTGAGTATAACCAACTCCACACGTTTGTGGATGCCGGCGAGTATGCATATGCCGCCATTTGCTATATACGAACTCAGCTCGGTAACAAAGTTGACACTATCATAGTTGCTGCTAAATCAAAGGTTGCCCCATTGAAGCCATTATCTATACCGAGGCTCGAATTGCAAGCCGCAGTAATTGGCGTGAGGTTGGCAACCACCGTCACAACAGCGCTGCGTGTGCCGATACATGCTCGATTTTGGTGGTCTGACTCAAAAACGGTCCTCAAGTGGCTGCGCATGGACCCCAAAAACTTTAAGCCATACGTAATGCATCGCATAGGCGAAGTGCTCGAGACGACAAGCGCCACTGATTGGCGCTGGGTTCCTTCGAAATTAAATCCAGCCGATCTGGCAACAAAATTCAACATACAGCCCAACTCCGAGTTTTGGATATATGGACCAAAGTTTTTATCGTTCGAGCAGGCGGAGTGGCCAACGTGCGAGGACTTTGGTACGGTGGAGCACACTGAGTTGCGACACTGCATTCTGCATATGACTAAAAGTACTCCTAAACAACCTCTCCTCAATGTAGAGGATTTTTCGACATGGCGACGCTTATATCGCGTGGTGGCGACGGTAATCATATTTGCAACGAAGCTGAAAGCCGTAATCACGAAAGTAAAGACACCCCTCGAAACCCTCTGCGAAACCATGCAAAAGGCTAAAAAAATGCTCATAAAAGAAGCGCAGATGAGTGAATACCTTCAAGAAATGCTAACCCTAACGTCTGGTAAGAATATTGAAAGAGATAGTAAACTAATATCCTTAAATGCTTATTTAGACGATGACGGCTTACTCAGAGCACGAGGAAGAGCAGAAAACTTGCGGTCTGGCGATGCCATCATTCTACCAAGTAACCATTACACCACGTTTTTAATAGTTCGCCATTATCACCATCAAAACCATCATCAGTTTCACGAAGCTACTGTGAACACAATTCGCGAAAAATACTACATTCCTCGCCTAAGGGTGCTTTATCGAAAGGTAAGGCGATTGTGCCAACGCTGCAAGAACGACGCCGCTAAACCAAACGTTCAGCAAATGGCACCGCTACCGGCTGCACGATTGGCCAGCTTCGAACGCCCTTTTACCTATGTCGGTATAGATTTATTTGGGCCTATACACGTATCAGTGGGAAGACGTCGAGAAAAAAGGTGGGGCGTAATCTTTACTTGCCTGACTGTTCGTGCAGTCCACTTGGAAATCGCACACAGCTTAGACGTGTCCTCATGTATTATGTGCATTCAAAATTTTATTTCAAGGCGCGGAAAGCCGCGCGAAATTTACACGGACAACGGCACAAATTTTAAGGCAGCGGAAAAGTCTCTGCGTGTAAACTCCGGAATTATTGAAATGGCGCAAGTAAAATACGAGGATGTCATGTGGCGATTTAACCCACCCGCAGCTCCACACATGGGTGGTGCTTGGGAGCGATTGGTCCGTTCGGTCAAAACCGTGCTGAATGCCATCTGCCCTTCATTTAAATTTACCGACGAAACGCTAAGGAACGCCTTGTGTGAAGTTGAGCTCATAATAAATTCTCGACCGCTTACGTTTGTGTCACTTGATAGCGCGGATGACGACGCGCTTACTCCAAACCATTTGCTCTTGGGATCAACATACGGCCACAAAGCGGTTTTTGATGATAAACACGATTTACGACAGCAATGGCATAAAACGCAAGAATTCGCTAATAAGTTCTGGAAGCGTTGGCTAAGGGAATATGTGCCCATTTTGCAGCGAAGAGTAAAATGGTTCAACAAGCGGGCACCAGTCGCAGTTGGAGACGTCGTGGTCATCGTAGATGAAACTCTGCCACGCAACTCTTGGCCAAAAGGCATTATTACTGAAGTAGTAAAAGCTAAGGACGATCAAGTGCGGCGAGTGACAATTAAAACTCAAAAGAACATACTGCAGCGACCCGCAATGAAGGTGGCAGTCTTAGACGTCAGCGGCGCCACTTAAGCAAGTCTCAGCGCTCTTAATTCGCTTGCTCGGGGGGGAATGTTGCCGCTAAATATAAGCATATTTCCAAATTAATACTTAATATTACAACACTGTAAATTATCTTAAGCATAGACTTCACAATTGAGTTATTTTATTCGCTTGTATATATATGTATAAATGGTCACCGTTAGGTACGAGCTTATGTACATCTGCTCTATTGTACTGATATGCTATATATATCGCAGTGAATTTGAACGGTATGGTCTTTTTTGCATATGAACAGTTAAAGAGGCGACAAGCTCACAAATATTTTTTAAAGCGTAACGCGAAGAAACGTATATTTAATAAAGTTCTAAAGTTCGCTAAAAAAGTTGTGTTTTTTCTATTAAAGTCGCCTCTACGGCAACAGAGATCTTGCTCATTGAATTTGGGAGAGCTAAAAGTTTCGATGCATATTTTGTCGATTCGTACTCCTGGGATTCTGAAGTTGTGGTGGATATCCCCTTTCTAGATATGACAGGGTAGTCCGGTGATTGCTTGAGGTGCTAATATCTATAGACCTACATTGGTTTCAAAATTATGTTGCATACAATCACTTTATATTGCAGACACAGGGGGGTATGCGAGAGTTACTAAGTCAGTGTAGAAAACTGGTCTTCCACTAAAGATTAATCATTTTAGCCTCTATCTGGTTTCGCCAAGTAAGTCGCCTGTCCAGGTGAATCCCTGGGTAATTGACATGATTTCTTTGTGGTTCTCATTAACCCTAACACTTGGACACTTGGACACTTGAATACTTGGAGTGGCTGATTATTGCAATGCCCTCGGCAAAAGTTGATATTTTGAGGTGACGGTTTGTGGGAAAATCCGTGGAATATATGACATATAACGTCGTCGAGACCGTAGCCTTATGGTATTCCAGTTTAAATTGCACGACCTTCACAGATAATGGTGTTACGTCGAACCGCAAATATAATAATAATAATAACATCTATAGCTTGTTTTTGGCGAAGCTTATCCAATAAGTTGTGGTGTGCAAAGAATACTTCTGTTATGTCAAAAATACCACAGTAGTACTCTTGAAGGTTTGACATTACCTGTCGACGGGAGACCACTATTAGAAAAAATATTCTTTCTATGATTTCCCACGCTACATACTCGGCCACCGGAAATATACTTTTCTAAAAATAGGAACTCTTTTGCATGAATAGATGATCGGTCTATTGACTTAGTATATAATCATATGAGTAGCCATGATATCCGACCAATTGTGCGTTTTGGGTTCATTATCTGAAAATTTATTTTTACTCTGATCTTGCGTGTAGGATTCCGTGGGAAGGGTACTTCATTTGCGCGGGCATAGCTCTCCTAACAAGATTGCTACTCTAGAGTTTAGCAACAGTTGTGCAACTTGACAACCATGAAGAATTCCACAGAGATGGCTAACGGCATGTACTTCTACTCACCACTCACTACTCACCACTAGATAGAATGGAAACTATTCGGTTAACCATTCACTTTCGACTAACTGCTCACCATCGAGTAGCCAGAAAATCGACTAACCGAAATTATTATTCGAATAGTGACAGCTTCTCACAATAAATTCATAAAAACTGCATTATAGTTGAAAATATGTATTGAAAGAAAACATCTAGTCGAAAAATCGAAAATGAACCGATAATCGACTAGTTGTTTACGAGCGGTTAATCGAAAAAGTCGAAGGAAACGGCTAGTCGATTAGGTGAACTCGAATATTTTATAAAACAACTTTTGCTAATCCCCTAACCCTTATTTGCTAAGTAAAAAATCAAACGCAAATAATCACTTTTATTTTCTAAGCAAAAATATTTTCAGAGTAGTAAATAAAAGTCAGAAAGTCATAAAGGCGATAAACGCAACTCAGGCGGCTGAAAATGTTAATAGTCTTTAAGGTCCTAATACTGTTATAGCCAATTATGAGTCAATCTCGCTTTGTCGATTGCGTTACGTTAATTTTGATATAAAACATTATTGATAAAATAATGGAATCATGAAAATTTCTCATGAGCTAAACATAGCACCAAAAACAGTTTGGAACCATTAAAAACGGCTGGGTACAATATTGAGCTTGATATAAGGGAGCCACATGGGTTAATGCAAAAAAACTTCATGGACCGAATTTTTTATCTGTGAGTCGCTGCTGAATCGCAAAAAAATCGATCCATTTCAGAAACTGATGGTTATTGGTGATGATAACCTGATCACTTAACGACAACGTCAAACGAAACCGGTTATGGTCCAATCGCAGTGAGCCGACGCAAAGGTTTTGCTATGTGTTTGGTGGGCTTGGCAAGAAGTCATCTACTACGAGCTGATTCACTACAACCGAACTCTTAATGCGGAGTTAAACTGTCAACAATTGGACCGTTTAAATGCAGGGGCCTAAAATAACTGTTATGATGTTCTCAAAAAATTTAAAAGTCAAACCCTAAAATGTTCGTAGAAGGAAATTGTTGATATCCATGTCATCCTCATGATGTCCTGGGAAGGATCAAGGATGCTTTTTATTTTTTTAACTTTTAAAGTAAAACTACAATTATAACTGTTAAATTCTGTCTTTTATTTTTTCAGTCAGATAATAACAGTTAAACCAAGCCAAATATTTTTTTTGTCAAAAATAAAAGGCTTGGCCAGCTAGCGATCAAACCGTTGATCCTATATAAATAAATTTGGTACCAATCGATGGGTCTTAGTTTCTAAAATTCAAAAATATATAGTTTGTTTGAGATTGGGTGGCTCTTTCTGAAGAAATGAGTCAAAAACTGACGCAGTTAAATTCTCTATAGTAATGTAGTACTTCGATGGTAGCTCGATGTTCTTGTTGCAACGCTGTATAGGTTCAACGGTTTGATCGCTATCTGGCCAAGCCTTTTATTTTTGACAAAAAAAAATATTTGGCTTGGTTTAAATTTTTAAATTTTTTACTGGAATTTTGTAACAAAAAATTTTACAGTAAGAAATAAACTGTTTTTAATCGACTTAAGTTTAAAAGTAATAACTGTTAGGGTCCCTGTTTAAATGAAGTAATCACCCATAACAGGCCATCGTTGGCCACTAGGAGAGGAATGTCGTTCCATCAGAACAAAGCCCGCCCACACACAGCGATGGTAACTCGCCAGAAGCTCCGGGAGCTTAGTGGGAGGCTCTTATGCATCCACCTTATAGTCCGGACCTGGCACTAGCCTTGTTCTTGTTCCTGTCTATGGCGAATGATTTTGCTGGTGAAAAATACGTCTCCTGAGAAGCTTGAAAAAATCGACTGGCCCAGGTTTTTGCGAACAAGGGCAAGGGCTTCTATGAGAGTGGTATTATGAAATTACCTTCAAAATGGGAGCAAGTTATCAAACAAAACAGCGCATATTTGACGTAAATCGGTTTATTAACTATGCTAAATAAAGCTTAAGTTTTTTGTGCAAAAATAATGGGAATATTATTGCTACACCCAATATTTGTGAGCTTCCGTCAGATTTATTAATTTTAAGGTATTGTGAAGGCTTTGATATACTTTTTACTTTTAAATTTTTTTAGTTTTTTCTCTTGATATTTTTAGTTTAAAAAAATTGAATTAGTGATAATATTAAATACATGTTACGAGTATTTAGCTCGAAACATCGCATGTTCATGTTTTATGTTATGAATTCTTAAGTATAATCACCACACGATAAACGATAACTAAAAGCAGCAAGACAAAGCGCAAAATACTCTGTAATTGCATCATTAGCCACAGCGTAAATTAATTGCGTATTAAATATCAATTAAATAATAAAAATATTTATTGTGTTTGAAAACAAAAATAGATGCCGAAATAATTTAACTACAAACAGCAGCAGATTAAAATGCATGCAGTAGAGATGCTATGTTTTTTTTTTGCAAAAAACCAAAAAAAAATTAAATTAATACAACATTTATAAATGTATAATTGCAATTAAACTCTCGATGACAGGTAAATGCACACTCGAACTGAAGAGTGTGAGTGTAAACTGAATAAAATTAAAAAAAAAAAAAAACCACAAACAAGTACAGTATAATCCGAATATAACGACCTCGCTTACAGCGTCCGACCGCTTATAGCGACGTAAACGCAACTTATAGTTTGGTTTTAGTACAAATTTTTGAAAAAAACATTGCCTAAAGCGTCACCGTTTTTAGCGACATACCGGCTTTAGCGACGTAATTTCACGATATTTTAAGATAAGTTTACTGGTTATAACGACGACGCATGCTTTTTTATTAAGAATGAATGTCGCCGATCAGTTGCGGAATCAATAACGGTAAAGTACGGTACAATGTTTTTATGTCTTTCGCTAGTACATAGCTATTTACTTATTGTATGTATGTATGTATTTCATAAATTTTTGTAGATCAGTCTCGTCTTCAATGTATAAATGTCAGTTAGTTAGTTATTTTTTCGCGGTCAGACAATAAGAAGATGCGCCGCAATGAGTGCTCTGAAGAGAAAATGTTTTTCTATTGAAGAAAAAGCTGCAATTATACATCGCTTAGAAGCTGGCGAATCAAATGCACTTCTTGCAAAAGAGTTCGGCGTTAGTCATTCCACAATATCTACAATCAAGAAAAATAAAAGCAAAATTGAACCTCTATTCAATGAAAATGTTCTTAAAATTAAACGTGTGAGAGTTTCGAGTCAAGATGATGTAGATAAAGCATTATTGCAGTGGTTTAAAGTGCAGCGTAATAAGGGTATACCTATAAATGGGCCTATACTACAAGAAAAAGCAAATGATTTTGCTAAGAAGCTTAACATTTCTGGATTCGAATGCTCAACAAGTTGGATCAGCCGATTCAAAGTAAGACACAATATTGTTGCAGGCAAAGTTGCTGGTTAGCAAAAGTTTGGCCAAATTTGAAAGCCCAATTTAGCGATGATGAGATTTTTAACGCTGATGAAGCGGGATTATTTTATAAGTTGACACCAAATCAAACTTTAAAATTTAGAGGAGAAAAATGTTTAGGCGGAAAGCTGTCGAAAGAAAGACTAACTGTGCTAATTGCAGCAAACATGAGTGGTACAATAAAAAGAAAATTGCTTGTAATTGGAAAGTCAAAGCGTGCAAGATGTTTCAAAAACGTACGGTCGTTACCTGTCGATTATGTTAGTAATAGCAGAGCCTGGATGACATCTGATATTTTTACGAAATGGGTGCGTGATTGGGATCGTGAACTCAAGAAAACGAAAAAAAAAAATCCTACTTTTGGTTGATAATTGTCCAGCACACCCTAAAATCGATGACTTGAGAAGCATTACTCTAGTTTTTCTACCACCGAATACTACATCCATATTGCAACCTATGGATCAAGGAGTAATTCGTGCGTTTAAATCATATTTTCGAAAATTCCTTGTTCTAAAACTAATCAACGACCACGATAACAATAAAAATAACAAGGTTGGGCAAGTGAAGATTACAATACTTGATGCCATTCTTATGATGTATGATGCTTGAAACAAGGTTTCTGAAATAACGATTTCCAACTGTTTCAAGCATGCTGGATTTTCTATCGCGAATATAGGCGTTACCAGCACCTCAATATCATCTGATTTTGATGATGAAGATGATGTTCCGCTCTCAGTTTGGGCAAGTGCTTTTGAAAGTAGCCTACCCATATCAACAGAAGAAATCGAGGAATTTTCTAGTATTGACAATAATCTTGCAATATGTGGAGAACTAACCGATGAAGCAATTGTGCAAAATGTAATTGTCGACAAGAGTGATAGTGATGACAGCGCTGATGAAAATGACCAGATTTCTTCATCTCCAAGCGTATCTGAAGCTCTAAAATCTGCAGAAATTTTAAATCAATTTGTACATGCTAATTTCGTTGATGAATCTGCAAAAAATATGATGTCTATTCTTCATAATGCTGTACGCGATTCTTATTTTCACCATAACAAGAAAAAACAAGGTAAAATTACAGACTTTTTGAAGTAAATTTGTATAATTGTACGTATGTATATTACTATGTACGAGTACATATGTTGATAATATGTATGTATACATAATTTGAATTGGAATAAATTTTATTTTTACTGAAACGGTAAAAGCAAAAAAAAAAAAAAATCTCTAAATTCTTTTTGAACGTCGACCGGTTACAACGACGTATTTTCATCGGTCCCTTGAATGTCGTTATAACCGGATTCTACTGTATACTTACATTTAATACGAAAAAATTAAAATAAAACATAATTTTAAAGCAAACAATGTTTACAAATGAAAATGTTATAAAACAAAAAAAAAAAAATACACACACACAGTTGTATGTATGATGTAAGTTAATCAGAGGTCACGCCTTGATACACAAATACAAACACTTTTTGACATATCATTAATACATTTTTTTTTTTTGCATTTGAGAGATGATATATTATTTACAATTAATTTAGTATTTTTTTTTGCACTATTCGATTTTCCCCATTCGACGCGATACTCGAGGAAGCAAAGTATTTATAGTAAATGCATTTAATTGAACGACACATCGATGGCGTGCTATTTACAAGCGTAAATTAAGACATACCCACAACAACAACAACAAAAAAAAACCAGTGCAAAAAAAATATAGAACAACAAAGCACGAAAAAAAATCGCTAATTGCATACATGGCTGGCGGTAAAATATTGCAAGTTTTTGCATTTTATGTTCACTTCAATTAACGATCTGTTGTCATAATTAGGTACAAGTATTACATACATACATGCATATATACTTACTGAAACATATTTTATGCGCAAAAAAATATAATAAATTGTAAATGAAAAAAAAAACAAAAAAACAAAACAAAAAACTTGTTGTTTTCCAGTTGTTTATGTTCGGTTTTAATGGTAAGTATTTGTGATGTGTAAGTATGCACTAAGCTTTCTAAATTATGCAAACGCAAAAAAAAGGCGCTGATTTGGCAAATATAAATATTTTTATGCAAGCTCCTAAATTGCCAATAAAAATCAATTTTATCTCATTCAATTCAATGAACATCTACGACTCCACGGCAAAAAGGTTTGGTTTTTAAAATTCGCTTACAAGAGCTATTTTTTTAAGTGATGCCTAGAGAATGAGCGAACTTCGGCTTTGGTTGAAAAAGTTCGGTTTGTTTACGGTGCGACTTTGGCCTAAAGTTAGCCGATATTTTACCGAAATTTTTAATCATATAAAAATTGTATAAAATTTTACTTTTAATATGTTTCTCTATGGACAAAAGTAAAATAAGCATTTCGAAATAAGATATATGAAAATGATATGATTTGCGGTAATAATACTGAAAGAAAGTTTTCATTGCGAATTGGATACTTCCCTCAATGAAGATACAAGGCCATAAGATTGTGAAATTTTTGAAGCCCATATTTTCTGTTGAAAGAGTTGCCTTCTTTTTAGAAAAGCTGTTTCAAAAGTATTTTGGACCGCTGCAAGGTGTTTAAAAAGTTAAGCGAAAAAGGTTTAGGGAAGCTTAATTTCAAAAATATTTTGGAAAGGTCTCTTAGTGAAAAACTAAACACAAATTTTGTAGTAAACTAAGTGAAACCGGAGTAGCTTAACTATTTACAAGAAAATTATTTTGCAAGCAGTTTAAAAAATATCCACCTTTTTTTTGAAGTATCGCAACTGTTTCTGTGTAAATTAAATAAAATCACAATTATTATATGGATAACAAGGAAGTCATATTTATGGGCACGGCATTTCAGATTAGCCTAATGATCTTTTTGGAAAAATAAGTAATCAAGTTCTTAACAAAACATTTATATTTTAACATTACAGAAAGAAATCTACCAACATTAGAATATGGAATTATTCAATTTCGAGCATTATAAATATAAGTTTCTTATTATTATTTTTACAAAAATAATTCTGTAGTATTTCTTTAACTTAATGTATATATCTTTTTTAATATCCATTTAAAAAACTAGAAAATTTAAAAGTTCATTAAAATTTCTTTTTTTTTTTTAGATCTTGAAAATGTTCGGTTGTTTTCGGCTTAGGACTTCAGTTCGTTTCGGTTCGGACCTAAAAATCCGTGTTCGGTCTTTCTCCTGTAATGTCTATTGTCTTGCGTGATCTAATTTTTATTTAGTTAAGGCTTCAAATATTTTTGAGTATGTTTTTTTGATGGTAAAAAGTCGTCAGTGAATGTTTGAATTCTAATTACTGAAAAAGGCAAATAGCATTCAAATTATTAAAGCTATTTTATACTGGTATGCATAATTTTTATTGGTGTTGGATTTGTAAGTCAAAGGAAAATGATATTTGTTTTCTATAGTGGTGCATAATATTCCAGAACAAATGTCAAATAGCTACCTGAAATTTTATTTTTTTGGTGCTAAAATTTGTATGTATAAGTAAAGATAGGGGCATATATCTTTGCATGATAGAAAATGAGTGGCATCATCAACAGAAAAATTATTAATACTCAAGATTTAATAGACTATAAAGCCACTTACCTATAATTATTCTAGAAATTCTGAATAAAAACTTTGTTGTTGTTTTTTGTATAAAGTTATAAATGCGGATTTAAATGGTGATTGTGCTATAATGAGCTAGACTTTTATAAAAAAAAACAATACAAATAAAACACAAAAAATAAAAAAAAGACAAAACTGGTCGAAACTGATCAAACTGGTTCAAATGATGTCTCCCCATTTTTTCACATGACTGTTGTGACCTTGTAAATTTTATATATACCAGTTCCTGTCTGCCATCTTTTTTGTAACTATTTTTTTCTGAAATCTTTATTTTAGGCTATTTCGATGTATAGCAAAAAATTAATTTTTTTTGGATATCCTTAAGGTAAATTTATTCGGGGTGTACCGAAAAATCAATATGCTAAAGGAAAAATGATTTCAACAGATTGTTTGACAAGTTAATTGTGGGAGATTTAGTTGTTCATGTCCGTCGTCATCAACTTCTGCCTTCTACATCTAAGCGCCCACACTCTGCCTGGATGGCCTCGTAAGTAGCTTGATAACTCGAGTAAATGAGAATAAAATGCTTGATTGCTTCACGAAGTAATTACTTTGAAGTTATTGACTGCTGCAGCGGAAGTATCAGGGCGATTATCTAGTCATACTGACTTAGCTGAAGCTTTCAAGAGAGCTAGTGTTTTTTATTTTCGAAACATATTGTATATAAATGGGTAACAAAATGATGCTTGCTGCGACGCCCACTCATGTAAAAAAAAAGTAGCCACATTTGTGTGGCTTACGAAAATTGGCGTTCGGCTGCTACTTTGCTAGTGGAGGTTGTGTGAAGGGTTTTGTTTACGGACGAAAAAAATATGATAGAAAATCAATTTTTCTACCAATCAAAATTTTCAACTTTTGTATTTGTGTAACAATATTTAAACAAGAGATTAATTTGTTGAAATTTTAGAAACATCTCTAAGTTTTGCCTGCCTGCTCAAAAGTTATTTTTTCCGGATTTTCGCAATGTTCGTGGGGTTGTGAGACACAAATTTATCAGAAACCAAGTATCCCAATTTTATCAATTTTTTTATTTCAATCTTTAAAAATGGATATTTTGTAATATACAATATAATCAAGATGAAAAACTTTTGAGTTAATAATAATAAGGCCAAAAAGGTAAATTCAAAAAACTAAATATTAGCTCAATCAGATTCGCAATGAATTGGCGATTTCAAGTCAACAGGTTTATCACAACTGTTACAGTGAGTTCGACAAATTTCGAATCGTCATTGCGGCCGAAGATTTTCTAGGGCTTCTGCGCTTCGATGTTAATGCTTTTGGTGCCTTGTTCTTCAGGTTTTCTTTATTCTGCGAATATTTTGCTTTTTTTCATCAGATTTCCGGCGTGAATTAGTCACATTAACTTCTGAAGTCAAAATAGTGTTATCCATTGATTTTCGACCTCGATTAGATTTCTTAATTTGAGTGCTGTGTTTCAGAGAACCAACCTCCTGTAATACGAGTATATGCTAAATTCTGGCGGGGAAAAAAATGTTGAAAATAGCATTAAACTTTTGGACTGTAGTTAGGTCTATAGAATACGGCTATTCAATATTCTCAAAGGAATGGTTTAAATGTATGTACTCTTGAAAATAACTTGTAAAACAAAGTGAAAAGACAGCCAAAACGAACGATCTACAAAACATTCAATTACAAGCTAAAAAACCGCGAAAACACTCTGAAATTCATTCAATTAAAGCTAACCTGGATTTAACAAATATTTTAATTAGCAAATATAATTTTTAGAGGTTAATACCTTTTATATGCTATCATACCGTACGATAAAAGTTAAATGTGAATTTAAAATGAGCCTAAAGTTTTAAAATAAAGTGGTTCAAACAAAAAAAGATCATAAGTTGTAGAGTTATTGGTATCAAATGATTATTAAGTTGGCGACACTGTATATAACAATTTATATAATTCAATTTTGTTAAGGGTTTTTAATGAAAATCGTCATGGATATTCAAGAACGATTGAATGGGATAGCTATAAATAAATAAATGTCTGGCATTTCATACTCTATTCTCTTTCATTTGTTAGCCATATTTTCATGCCTTGTAAAACCGAAAAGCGTTGGTTATCGGATTTCAATTAATATTAAAATGTATTTGCCAGAATAGATTCGATGATAATATTTACAAGAAAAGTTTAATTGTCGGAATAAAATAAATATCTAAAACTCATTAAATATTCAAGATCGTTGCTACGCGGCCGAATTAAAATTAAAATATTTTCGACCCTTCTCGAAAGAAACGTATTCTCAAACCAAAGCTACTAAACAAATTGGTTTACACTTGCGTAATTTTTGGTTCATATGATTATTTTATACCATTAACCTTATCGGAAATGAAACGTTCTTTTAAAAAATTCAAATATTCTTTGAAAAAGGTCTCAAAAGTGATTTGTGTTCTCGCAGGGTGTAATATGAACTGTTAAATCTAAACTATAATGGTGGAATTTAAGGTAGATTTTTTTTCATATTGAGCTTCCGTTAGATCTCAGCCATCTTACAAAATTTGGATTTAAGCATCCTCTTTAATCTCATAGTTTACCCAGCCTTACCCACGCTAAAAATTGTCCAGCGTATATCAAATCAAAGAAGTATTAACGCTAAAATTACAAAAAATCTGTTATTAAAAAAAGTATGCAGAATATTTTGTTAAATGATTGAACTTATGACAAAAGACTAAGAAATATGTGCATATACATATATAAGGGCAGCCAAAGAAATATAGGACCAAATATGTACATGGATTTCATGGATATATTAAATTAATACTTAGAAAATATGTAGTTCGTAATATATAAAAACATTTCTCATTGTGCTAAGTATTAAATATGATTTTAATTAGTTTTGATAAGAATGAAAATATTGCAAACTGCGTCTTGCAATAAAAGGAAGAAAAAAAGAGTTTGGTGGTGTTAGATTTCCGGAAGTTAGTATTTGGCTAAGGGAAGAGGTTTTCATCATAGGGAAGAACCTGGAAGAACCTGGAAGAAATAAATACCTAGTAGGGTGGAAATGCACTATAATGTCATATATCAATTGTTTTACTCATTAAATCAGTTCGTCAGGGTTAACAATTTTTTAAAACGGTATTTTTTGATTTAATCCAATTCATTTATGTAGTGATTAATGATATCTCATTTGATTTGTTTCGAGCTCAATGACAAATTTTACATACAGTTTGCAAAGCTGCAGCTTTGATTTGTTTTTTTTTTTGCATTTTAATTTATTTAATTAATCGTAATTTATTATGTTTATATTTTAAATTAAGCTGGTCAACCATATACTTCTTAAAATAACTGAATACATTTCATGATGTCTGAAAAACAGAATCTACCAAAGTATTCAACTATTTTTAGTCTAAGTACATATAATGTTACACTATTGGTTTTTCAATGTATAGCAGCTCACTTGAAGTGCAATACAAAAGTTATTATGCTGCCGCCTAATTAAATTGCCATGTTGTACAAATTTGTTTTCAAATTCAATCTGAGTTTACTGCCATTGTTGTTATTTGCCGTTATGCATAAATAATGGTGAAATCCAATCCGCATTGAAATGAAATCTAATAACAAGGGAAAGAGTTTTAATGAATAAAGGTACAATGATTGCATACACCGGCTATCTAGCTTGCACTAAAATTTACATCAATGTTGGAAAAATATACACAGCTATAGTTATTCCGTACGTTTAAGCTCTTAGGGCACTCTTGGCCCTTATGTAGAATATGCAACTTGTTGAAGACAAACTTTGAAATTATATTTATGCAGATACAAATATGTATGTATAGATATATATTCAAAACCTAATATCAAATGTGTCGCAATACTTTGGCAATAAAGCAATTACATTTAAACAAAAGATCTCCTTCAGTTTACGGTTTTACATTATTTTAATTGTGATACGAATACACAAAAAGTTGTAAAATGTAACAAATATTTTTAATATTTATTTAATATTTAAATAAATAAGCTGCTTTAAAATTTTGCAAAATAATATCGTCGAGGAATTTTTCAGTTTATAAATAAATTTAAATCTATTATATTTTGATGTTTAAATCTTTCTAATAAATACCTGATGGTCGTCGCTTAACATACACCACTTGAAAACTACAGTTTGAAAACATTCCACAAATGTTGGGTGTACCTTCCTTCTGACGGATTAAATTGAGACGTAAAGGTTAGAGGAGAAGTACAGCCCTGTGCATCCACCCTGAAATTTATTCTAGCAGATTACCATAATATTTTTCAAGCAAGGGTATTTGCTTTCAAAAAGCACTAGATTATCAGCACAATAAAATTTAGACAGATTAGAATATGTTGTGATATCCGACGGCAATCAAAGCCTTCGCATATTAGAGAGTCCTGTCTATTTGGTGGAGTAGTCTTTGACTTTATTTTTGTATTTATATAATGGGGTTTCCTCTAATATCGATCAATCATTGTCGATAGTATTAACTTTAGTTGCCGTGCATTTCCTAAGCTTTGCAAATTGGCTGTGCACCATTCCTATGCCTTTTTTATCACTTTTTTCGTAGGCGGCTATGGTGATGTTAAAGTTTCGCAATCGATATTTTTGGATATTGTACGAGCTGAAGAGGAGTTATTGCAACTACTTTTTTTATGCCAGCTTTGCAAGGTCTGGGCGAAAACAAAAATATACAGATTTGCAAGGTCTCTCTATCCAAGTGCTAAATGTAGACGGTAATGACACTTTTTAGGGTCGACGGTTAATTAGCTGGCTGGAAAGCTGTCAGGTTAAAATCGACGTTTCCATTTTGAGTAAGTGAAATGGTAACATGATGATCAAGTTAGCAGCACAAAGATACAATAAAATATATTTAAATTTTTTCTGACTATATAATCACCAATAATTAGCAAAAATTTTCAATATTTTCGTACATTCGAAAGCACTTCGCACTTACTAATTTAATACGTAATTATGGAATTTTACTTCCCAATGATAGCTTTCCTGATATTTGAGTAGAGTATGAAAAAATGTCTTGGATTAATTTTTTTTTTTTTTATTATAAAAAGCCCTAGCTAACATGATTTCGAAAATAAGATCTTTGCCTATTCGAATAAAATATCTCGTGCATAATTTACTTATAAAATCTACGACGTGTTCGAAAAAATAAGAACAAATAGCCAAGGAATAAAAATCGCCTTGTAAAAGTTTAACAGTAATATTTCAGAAAACGAATTTAATTGTAAATGAATATATGCACATTAAAGTTTAAAACAAAACAAAACGCAGTCTTCAAATATAAGCATACACTTGGTTGTCGTTGATATTTTGCGGTAAGTCGGAAATGGCCTGTTCGAAAAAATAAGAACAAGGATGATAAGAAAGTTCTAGCGAATCCCTATCCTTTTAAATACCTACATTTCACCTTCCTTTTAATACGAAGTAGCTCCCCCTTTATTTTTGATAACTTCAGCGCACCTGGAAGGCATAGATGATATGAGAGCGCGACATCTTGACAACGGTATATTGTCCCATGTATTTTTAGCTGCTTGCCATTATTGTTGAGCATTTGTGGGTTTTGCGTCCCTTACGCCTTTCTTCACGTCCATCCAGAGGTGTTCAATTGGGTTAAGGTCCGCCGATTGAGCCGGCCATTCCAAAACATGAACCTTGTGCCTTCCAAACCAATCTTTCGCTTTCTTTGAAGTATGCTTAGGGTCATTATCCTGTTGGAAGACCCATCGCAATGGCATTTCCTCTTCGGCGTAAGGTAGCATTACACCTTGTAATATATTTTCAATATAGTATCTGCTATCCATGAAGCCTGTGATTCTAATAAGAGGGCCAACACCATTCCACGAAAAGCATCCGCCATTTGCGCCAAAAAGTTTATCGATGAGCCTCAGACCGTTTGGCGCAACATACTATGGACAGGTGAGACAAAAGTGGTACAATTTGATTTTGGCAAGGAAAAACAACACGTTAGGCGTCCTCCAAATCAACAGTTCAACATAAGGTTTACCAATAAAACAGTTAAGCATGGGGGTCTCAAACTAATGTTGCGCGGATGCCTATATTTTGACAAAGAGATATAATTTCATACAATAAATAAAATTTTATATTTTTGCTTCTTTTATATTTCATGTATTTCAATAAGAAAAACTTCGTTTAATATTTGCATAAAAAACATGTATATTTAATTTCGTTTCCCCCAACGGTGACCTTGGACGTTTTTGAAGTATGTGAGTGTCGCGGGGTAAGAAGAAAACTGTTTTGAGAAATAGTATTAGATGATTTCATGCATACACCTATAGTTTGCAGATCTAATCAGTTAAATGCATAGATTAATGGAGTATTTATCACAATTTACAAGTGTTTTTGTAAGTATTTATAGCAAAAAAAAAACTTAAAAAAAAATATTCTTAATGGGCTGAGGATAAAAAAAAACAGTCGTAGAAAATAGGTTCTGAAGCATTGCTGTCAAAGTAGTGAGGGAAATCAAATTTATTTTCTCATTTTCAATCCTCGTATTGTCATTTAAACCTACATATATTAATTAATTCTATAAAAATAAATATTTGAGGCATATTAGAAAATTTAAATTTTTTTATACTTGATAGTAAATAGTAGCCTCATACACATTTTATTTGTCCTATTAATTATGATTGAAACGAAAATTTAAGCGGAAAACATTCGGCTTTTGAGAAAAGTAATTGTGTTATCCCATATTTGAGATCATTCTTTCCGCTCATTTTCGATAAGTTTGCAAAATTAGTGGAAAACATTCTTTTATTCACCCCCAAGAAAGGATGCCTCTTGGTTAATGTGCTCTGAGAGGCCAAGCTTGCGGATTATATTCCTCGCTACAAACTGCAAAAGCAACTTTTGATTTCACTCTACAGTGAACGAAATAACGATAGCGCGATCAAATAACCACAAAGCACCGCTTTAATCCAAGCTTCAAACTTTGTGCATATTGGAAAAAAACATTAAACAAACTTTACATAATATTTTAAAGTTTTTAATTCATATATTTAGAAAATAATTGGGTATAGCAGTATAGCCCATTACATTTTATATATAAAAATCTCTTATCACAAATTCCTCCGAAACGGCTTGGCCAATTGTTATGCAATTTTGTAGGTATGAGAATGGGTCGTAAAATTTATTTTATGCCTGGGATTTTCTGCAGCTGTTTAAAAAATCAAATTTAATTAAAATATACAAAACTTATATGGTTTATTAAAATCTGGGTGTCCAGCGATTCGTCTTGTTAAGATGATTCAGAACTAACTTTTATAAGAGTTGCCACCAGTTTGAAAAGAAAAGTTCAATTAATTATACACAAGTTATTGGAATTATCAAAATATGAGTATCAAACGCTTCGTCTCGGCGAGTAGAAGATTTATAGCTAGCTATATTTTGAAGATGGTTGCCACCTGCTTGAAAATTCGAATTCAATTAAATTATACACGAGTTATAAGAAATATTAAAATATGGCTGTAAAATGTTTCGTCTCAGCGAGGAGAAGGTTCATGCCATTATTTTGGTGAGGGTTACCATAAATTTCAAATATCGAATTAAATAAATTGCACTAAAGTTATATGAAATATTTAAATATGGCTGCCAAATGGTTAGTTTGGGCTAAAAGGTTCATATCTACCTTTAGAAGGATTGGCTAGGATATGAAAATATGGGTGGAAAACTATTCGATTTGCTGAGGAGAAGGATTTTAGCATATAAAGAGTTACCTCCTGTCTGAAATGTTTAATTTAATTTTATTATAGAAAAGTTATATGAAATAGTATATAGCATGTTAAACCATTTGTTTCGCCAGGAGAACGCTTATAGGTAAATTTTTCAGATGGTTTCCACCATTTTTTTTCAATAAAATTTAATTAAACGATACACTAGGTATAAAATATTAAAATATGAGTGTCAAACTATTCGTATCGGCTAGGACAAGATGCTTACCTATAGGACCTTCCCATTTCAAGGCAACCAGTCCATTCGTGTCATGCTTTTCTTTTCTCATGAAACTCGAAAATGGTGTGTTTTTGTTTTGACCGGAAAAATTTTGTTTGTATATATTTCGGCAATTTTAAATTCGCTGTGAAAATCGCATTTTTCCCACTTAATTTTTTTTTGTGTTTTTAAATGCACATAACTTCTCTAAAAGCGTCCGACTAAAACAAAAAAATTGCTACCAATTGGTCATCGTGCATTTTGATGCGTGTCCTTTTTGCTGTGAAAAAAATAAAGAAATACACCGCAAGGAAAATTAAATTTAAAAAAGTGCCTTTTTAATTTTTCCGAAAAAAAAGTTGTTGAACATGAGTTGGTAATTTTTTCCTTCATGTTTTAATGTCAAACTAATTACAATCATTTGTCAAAATCGGTCAGTTTATCAGTTTAGAAGTTATGTGCATTTAAAAACAAAAAAATTAAAACCGAAAAAAAATTAAAATCGCGAAATTAAAATCGGCGAAAAAAATCGGAACAAATTTTTTTCTTTCAATAGAAAAAATACATGCCTGATAATTTTGATCAAGAAGCAATATATTCGAGTTTAATGGAAAAATAAAAAAAAAACATGAAGCGAGCGGAACCGTTGTCTTGAAATGGAAGGGCTCTATATTTTTGAGAGAGTTGCCACCTTTTGTATGTATGTGACAGAACTCGAAATGCGATTTCTGGCAATAAACTTTTTTACCAAAATATCGCCACGGCGTTAAATTTTCAGACTCCATAACAGCTTTTTACACTCAACCCATAAAATGGCAGCTATTCTTTGTTGTTAGTGCTCCGCAAGTGTAATGAAGTCTAGTTAAATTAAATTGAATGGAAAATGATTTTTAGTATACAATCGTTGTGTTTATGATGTTCAAACAGAGAACACAGCAAACAGAAAGTTTCTTTAGTTACTATACATAGGTACACCGTTGTTCAAACATAAATGCATGTGTTGAATTAGTAGTAGTTTGATGTTTATTTAATGAGCATATAAAAGAAACAACTTACAGTTACAATTGCATTGTTGTGAAATAAAATGAAAACTTATTTCCACTTGCAACGAGTTGCGCCAAATTATAACTATAATTCATGCAAATGCCAATTGCAATTGTTTGTTAAAATAAAAAAAAAAATTTGCAATCAGTACAAAAATTACAATTAGAAAGGCCAGTTGAGCAGCACTTCAATAATTTAGTATCGAAAGTGCCAATATTTGTGGCCAACCGCCATTTCTAGGGTAAACGCAAGTGTATGCGTAACATTTATTAATAAAATAACAGCCAACACAAAACTGGTCGTATTTAAAAAAAAAAAAAATGCTTGATATTTATATTCATGTACATTTAAATTTATTTGCAATTATCACAGTTTTCTGTTCTTATATTAAACAGGCATTGTTAGCGTCTGTTATTGAATTTTCTCCGGCAAATGTGAATTTTTGACAAATCTGTATGTAGCAATTTATTTTCAAAAATATATACATAATAAAATTTCATACAATAGACGGCCTTTAGTTGAGCGCGGTTTTTATGTGCATTTTGTTTGTGACAATGTATTTACTTTTTCTATTATACCGATGACAATAAGTCAGTTCAAATAATTGTAATATTTCTACCGCAGCGTATAATTTATTTATACATTCAGATTTTGATATTATTATATTTATAAAAATACTCCGATTCTATCAACTAAGTAACCATTTTATGTTAAATAAATTATACCTAAAGTGAAAATCAATTCAATGATTTTGCAAAAATTTAAAACAAGTTTCTGCGCGATAAACCGCCGTGTCTCTAAAAAAATAATCTCATGCATTTATTGCAATTTGAAACCGAAATTTGTGGTGCCTTTTGAAGTGAAAAATGAAAGTGTAAAGTGGTAAAAGCAAACGGTCATAGTGCGCGACTGTTTATGATTTATGATTTTCGCAAAAATTTGTTTGTAATTTTTGTGAAAACATTCAATTGATTTTCAATTAAGGTGCAATTTACCAGCAATCACATACGCCGTGAGCTATGCAAGTAGGAGCATATTAATACTTTCACATCTCGAAAACATTTGTATCGAAAATAATTTGTGGCATTTTCCTGCTTATTCCTTATACTTTCACACAGATTTATGCAATACAGGTTTGTCTTTTTTTTTTAAATTTAATGGATAGCAGGCAAGTTTCTGGTTTTACTAACCCATATCAGTCCGTGAATAGTTATTTAGTTTGTGGAAAATACTAAAAAAACCGATTTAAGATCTTTTTCCTAAGCAAATGTTGCGTTCAAGTTATGTTAACCAAAAAGTATTTATTCGACGCCACATGGTGGGGGTACCTTGGCGTATACGCAACATTTGCTGGGTAAACTCGAAAGTGCAGCACAAAGCCACACTAGTCGTAAAACTTGATTTGAAAATGCATACAAGAAGCAACACTAATTTTTACTGAAGTGATAAAAAAAACGTAAGAAAAGAAAATTTTTTCAAATTTAATAAATTTAAATTTATTTTGCAATATGGAAATTATTTGAAGATTAGAGAACTTTAAAAATGCGATTCTAGCACCACCAAGCGGATTTATTTTTCATAAAAATATTTCTTGTCGCACCCCTATTATACAGTTTTAATTACAAGGAAATCAGATCATGAATAAAGGTTTTTGGAATAATTCACCTCCAGCCCCAACTAGTGCATTTATTTTTCATAAAAGTAATTTTTATTTCACCAGCACCATGCCTTTCTAATATCATCAACATCGAATTTGACATTGCACTCCGACTGTATTTTCCGAGTTTCATGAACATCGAATAATAAATATTGATTTGTCGAATAACGCGCCTCAAGATAATAGATAATAGATAATAGATAATAGATAATAGATAATAGATAATAGATAATAGATAATAGATAATAGATAATAGATAATAGATAATAGATAATAGATAATAGATAATAGATAATAGATAATAGATAATAGATAATAGATAATAGATAATAGATAATAGATAATAGATAATAGATAATAGATAATAGATAATAGATAATAGATAATAGATAATAGATAATAGATAATAGATAATAGATAATAGATAATAGATAATAGATAATAGATAATAGGTAATAGATAATAGATAATAGATAATATATAATAGATAATAGGTAATAGATAATAGATAATAGATAATAGATAATAGATAATAGATAATAGATAATAGATAATAGATAATAGATAATAGATAATAGATAATAGATAATAGATAATAGATAATAGATAATAGATAATAGATAATAGATAATAGATAATAGATAATAGATAATAGATAATAGATAATAGATAATAGATAATAGATAATAGATAATAGATAATAGATAATAGATAATAGATAATAGATAATAGATAATAGATAATAGATAATAGATAATAGATAATAGATAATAGATAATAGATAATAGATAATAGATAATAGATAATAGATAATAGATAATAGATAATAGATAATAGATAATAGATAATAGATAATAGATAATAGATAATAGATAATAGATAATAGATAATAGATAATAGATAATAGATAATAGATAATAGATAATAGATAATAGATAATAGATAATAGATAATAGATAATAGATAATAGATAATAGATAATAGATAATAGATAATAAATAATAGATAATAGATAATAAAATAGTTAATAATGATACAAATATTGAAATATATTTATAACTAAACGCTTTTCTCACTGCACTTGACTTGCTTGTAAAGCAAACTGCTGTTGGAAACCATAACTACTGACCTTGTCAGACAAAACTAAGTCAATTTCCATAATTTCGAATACATTACACTTCACACCACTCTCATATGTGGTTGGATGGTTGGTTTGAGTGGATTATTTCCCTGGTGACAAGCAACAAGCCAACTGCTGCTGAGGCTTTCCGAAGCGTGATTGGTAGTATTCCGTCCATTCCTGGTGATTTAAAGAGGCAGAAACCAAAAATAGCAAATTGTACTTTGCTCTCTTAAGAAGTTGTCCTAAGTGAACCTCGGAGAGGGATAGTGAATATTTTGGGGCAGCAGTCTCTAATTCATTGATTATGTTCCCTGGCAAGTCAGTATTCAAAAGGATGTCCAGCGACTCCCCAAACGACTCGGTGCACGAGCAATCTTAGCGTCTCGGGTCGCCTTTTTATATTTCTTTAAAAACATTTTATATAGGTTCTAGACTTCCTTAGCGTTCGTTGAAGGATTCCCTCAATTGCTTGCGTAGCTCTGTGAGATTCTCAATCCACGAAGGTGTTGGAGCTTTTTTACCATACCTCAAGTCTATCGCCCTATCGTGCGCCAAGTAGACTGAGCATAGTAAGAAGCATTGGTTATTCATCAACTCCAGTTTGACAACAGTTGTATCCGGAGAGCTAGAATTGGCATTTTTTATCAATAACGTGCTTGATTACTTTTGCTTATATGTCGGCTATAGATATATAGATAAGTCAGAGATTCAAATGGAATATTTAATATATAATATTACATAAATGTGCGCTAATTTCGATGAAATGTTCGTCTTACAAACAAAATCAAATCTAATGAAAATCGGCTTACTGCCACGTCTAGTCCGTGAAAGGGCGGAAATTATAGATATAACTTTATTTTTACAAACTCCGAGCTGCAAACTTGCTAACACAAACTCAAATTACGGTGGCAATTGCCTCATCTACATACGACAGCCACTACTTGTATCAAATGCAGCCTCAAATATTAGATTTTAATTATTGGGTTTAATTTTTGACTAAGAACTTCCGCTCAGTTTAAATTCACTATCGCGGCCAATTTACATTCTGAGTTGAATGAAATTCAAGTCAAATACGATTTGGAGAAAAGAAAATTCGCCGATATACTCAGATTTTTAGATCATTCAAATTTTTTTCCAGAGAACACGAACAGATCTAGAAAAAATTATTATGAGGCATTGTTTATATGGGCAACAGCTATCAAACCGGATGTATCCATTTCTATATTTGGACACATTTTAAATAAAAAACCTTTTCGTGGCACAACGCACTCGAAGCTATGCTTTTGCCAGCACAGTGTGGACAAATGTTGTTGGTAATTTTTCTATTCTTTGTTTGCACTCTTTACTTGTACACTCACACTAGAAATCGGAAATGTCCGAAAATTAGTCACTCACTTCCGCCTACACCGCTGACTCTGCTGCATATGCACATATTGATTTCAACTCTTATAATTTCACACTTTCGTGGCTTCGAAAATTATAATTGTCTGCAAAAACGATTAGCCTTGAGGCTGCTATTCCACGTTGCGCGAACTCAGTAAAGCGTAGCTTCGATTATGGCTGTTTATTTATTAGACTGGTAATTAAAATTGTATTGCAGTCAATTCAAGCGTCGAATGGTTTATTGTACGTTCAGTAAAGGAAAATACTTATACAAATACACACGCACTTAAAAAACTTCGTAGACAGCATTATGTACTTACGATACATATATATATATATATGTAGGTACCAACTCGGTTGCGTACTGGCAAATGTTTGCAAACAGAGTAAGTCTTTTATTGCATGCGTGACCGCAAAGGTACGTACGTAGATACAAACATAGATATATTTATTTATATCTGCATTGAATTGAATAAAACTAGTGATGCGCGTAAAACCGCCAAGAGCATGAACAATAGCAGCAGAAAAATGTATTTGGGCAATTCCATATCAGATTTGCAGTCGATGTTGCAAATTTCGATGAGGTATTTTTTTAACGCTTTTATCAGCAGGGATTTTTCTTCTTTTGCTAAACAAAATTTCTTTTGACGGTATTATGATTTTTTTTTAACTTTTGATGAGCGGCTTTTTCAATAAGGGTGGTTTTTCATTTTTCTTTGCAATGCTATATAATAAGTAAATTTTTTACTACCAAAAGTATTTATAAATTATTTATAGCAAGTTGATTTTTCTCAAGTTTGGGCAATTGCAATGCTATATTATATTTTTTTTTTAACCCTGCACATTGAACTGATATCATCGTATTCATAGAATTAACGAATTTCTTCCGTTGGGGCTCTAGGCAAGGCTTTTCCTGTTTAATGAAATTTCATTATCCCTCGCAATGCGGACGCGAAGTGAATTAACGCTCATTGGTCGGCGCACAACCGGAGACTGACGACGAGGAGGTTCTTTTAAATTCTATAACTCAAAATAATTATATATTAATTAATTTAATATGGTTTCGGACAACTTGAAAAAACTCATTGAGATGAAAAAAAGAAGAATCAAAATAGCCCAAATTTGAGAAAAATCTAATTTTTCTTTTGGGCGGTAAAAAATTGTTTAAACAAATTATTGTAATATAGCATTTTTGCTTTAAGAAAATTTTTTTCCACATTTTATGGCTCTCCAGTTAACGTTAGCTGTAAAACGCCACTGTCATTGAAAAAAGGCTGTTTATCAAAAATTAAAAAAAGTCATAATTTCCCCAAAACAAATTTTTTTTGGGCTCTTAACTAAGAAAAAATTTATTTTTGATAAAAAGCAATAAAAAATATCTCATCGAAATTTTGCAAAAATGACTGAAAATCTTGTGTTTTTTTACGAGGAAAGCCAGACCCCCCCAAAAACAGTCAGTGTGAAACTTGAACCCGAACTGAACTTCCTACTGTCAAAGCACCAATCCCCCCGGAACTACCGTCAAGCTAATCATCGGGAGGGAGTTTGAGCACTAAGCTCTACGTCCATTACAGTCTGATGCAGCCCGTTGGAAGTTGCATCATTATCTGTTCTTTGTCTTGGCAGCAATTTTGCCACTTTTGCATCTCAAGCAACATACCCCTTGCCAATGCCAGTGTGGTTATTATATAGCATGTTATATATTGTAGCACTATTGAGACAATCGGTAACTAACTTTCATGTTAGGCAGGCGGTCCGCAAGGACTGGGTTCAACTCCGCGCTGTCTGTTCTTCATATTGCCAGCAACTCTGCCACTTTTGTGTCTGAAGCAACATATTCCTTACCATTTACAGTTTAGTTATCTAAGCGTACTGTAACTCACTAGTAAGACATTCGGAATGGTCGGGAGTTGCCGAGCTGCCTGATTGCTAAATTAGTGTTAGGCAGGCGGACCAAAAAAAAACAAAAAAAAACCCAAAATTTTTTTTCAAATTCACGCTGCCTAGGCGGTTGGAGTGGACTGGATTCCATGCTGCGCCAGTTTCGGCATTAGGTTTTGTGTTGAGCAGGTGGTCTGAAAGGACTAGTTTCAAAGCCGCGCTAACTGTTTAAGTAGGTCCCCACGGGTCTTCCATCAGTAATATCTTCGTTGAGGGGAGGCAATTAGTCGAGACTTCTATGTCTAAGCCTTTCAAGAGCCCTCAATCTTTTCATCGTATCTGCATCGTATCAATTTTGACTGCTCTCCAGTATATTCCTGACGAGCAATTCAGGTTTCTATAGTGAATCCACCGCAGTGGTCGCATATATGATGAATTTCATATCAAATCCAATATGCGTTGAACCCGACCCTCTCAGAATTTGATGAAATTTTGCATATAGGTACATCTTACGTACCCAAACACAACCTTATTTTTAGAAAATGGATTTTCGAAAAATTGTGGGCGTGGCAAGGTATCGAAATATTCGAAAATATTCGAAAAATGACGATAACAGGTACTTTTAAAGTGTGATTACTACGGAATGGCTTTACCGATTTCAAAGATCTTCATACCATTAGAAAGGTATTGAAATAAGCTTTCAAAAAAATATACCGTAAAAATTTTTTAGTACACTGAAAAAAAAAATTTTTCCAAAATAAAATTTCAAACTGAAAAAACACTTCAAAGATCAAGCGATTTTGAAAAATAAAATTTTATTTTAGAAAGGTCTATTTAATATATATAACATATCTGAAAACTAAAATGGGGTGTTTTTTAGTTTTTTTTTTTAATTTATTTAAGTAAATGCATCTCTTGTTAACTTTTTTTATTTTGATATTATTGTGTGACCAAAAAAGGTACCTAGCTATACTTTGGAAGTTATACAAATTTTTTTTAATTCTTGTATAACAAACGCATAGTTTTCAGCGAAATCCATTTGAATTAGCAGTTCTCCTGGCAGCAGTGTCATTTTTCTTTCACTTACGAAGCGGGACTGGCGCTTAGCTGTGAAATGATGTGACACCAGCTTATTGATGTGCTGTACAAAAACGTCAACAAATGTGTTTGTAGTAGAGGAAATGGTTTCGAGATTACATCTGAGTGTTGTGTTCCAGTTTTTGTAAATGACTTCTTGAATCGAATTTTTTTCGTAATATTCCAACATCATCGTTCTAAGGTTCGTTAAGGTATCGTAGCACCGACCACACATTGATACGCAACACCCGTCTTTTTTTTTATATTACCATTACATACAACGAATTTAATAACATCTTTATAGTTTCTGAAATTATGTTGACCTTCCATCGATTTCAAACCCGATTTTTCGAACATCAGTCTTACATTCTGATGCAATGTGCACACACAAACATTTTGCTGGTTTCCAACCCCAAGTTTGATACAATTCTCTGGTCGCAACATGGTAAATTTTGTAAATCCTAATTGAAGTGAAGGATGTATTTTTCTAAATTCATAGTAAGTTTCACGAAGCGATGACAGCATTAGTCTTTTTTGAAGTTTCTCGCGTCTTGTCTTACTACAATTGAGTCCTGTGACCCAGCCATGATTCGGCTGATTTCATCATCTTCATAAAACAATTTTACTGTGTTTAAAGTTTGTTCAGGTAAACTACGTCTGTCCATGCTAAAGCGTTTGACGTCCGAAAACTTTGTTTTATTTTTTTGTATATCTTTGCTAATTTTTATCAATTCGTAAGATAAATCATGCCCAAAAATGTCTTTAATTTCCTTAGATGTCATGGTGTTTGGTAATAGAGATAATATTTTTTGCTTATCCAAATTATTTGAGCAGTTTTCGATTTGATATTTCATGTTGATCTTTCTTTGGTCTTCTGATAAAGTTGACAGTGAACCACCTCCAAGTGAATCCGAAATACCTTGCGCAATTTGCTGTGTTTTTTTCTTGCAGAATGAATCCCTTTCTAAATATTTTCGCTTCATTGGCGATGGATGGCTTGCAAGATGAGGAATAACATGCTTATTTATATTGCTGACGAGTTCGTTACGTTCGAGTGATTTAGTATAGCTGCTGCATGTTGGAACTTCCTTATATTCTTGATACAATTCACCGCTAGCCAAGTCATGTAAATCCTCAATTTCCGTTTCAGTAGAACGCTGATTATCAGCAATCTTGAACAATTTTCGCAAATACGGCAACAATGAGTGTTGGAGACTGCTGGAAAATGCTCAGATATCCCCGCTGCTTCGTTTAAGCTAATGTTTCGAAGTTTAGAGGAACATTTTGTTGATAGCTGCACACATCTGTATTTATTAGTTGATTCCATATCTATTTGTAATTTAAGGAGAAACTAAGCACAAAGTATAACAGCCGTTTAAACACAACTAAAATTTTTACTAGACGAAATTAACGTACGTTCGCTTTGAATTTGCAATGGCAACTGAAACGAATTCATAGAATATCGCTATGAAGCTAACAATCAGGTAGAAATAGTATATACTTAGTCATTAAAAGTTTATTGTACTATCTGACCGAAGGGTGTATGTTTATGTTGTCCAATAGATCCTAGGTACGTTTCGGCACTACTATGCATAGGATCTATTGTACAACATAAACATACACCCTTCGTTTAGATACTATTTCTACCTGACTGTTAGCTTCATAGCGATATTCTAGGAATCTGTTTCAGTTGTTGCGGTAAACAGCACAACAATCAGGTACAAAAAATTATTTTCGCTACTGATTTCATGTGGTGGAAGGTTGATCCGCTGTATCCTTTGATGAGCGGTTAAATTTTTGTGTTACCAAGGTCATTAATTTTATATTTTGGGAATGCCTGAAAATTTGACAACAAAAATTCTTGTTCGACTCTATTAGAATTAAAAAAAATCTGTATAACTTCCAAAGTATAGCTAGGTACCTTTTTTGGTCACACAATAATATCAAAATAAAAAAAGTTAACAAGAGATGCATTTACTTAAATAAATTTAAAAAAAAAATAAAAAACACCCCATTTTAGTTTTCAGATATGTTATATATATTAAATAGACCTTTCTAAAATAAAATTTTATTTTTCAAAATCGCTTGATCTTTGAAGTGTTTTTTCAGTTTGAAATTTTATTTTGTAAAAATTTTTTTTTTCAGTGTACTAAAAAATTTTAACAGTGTATTTTTTTGAAAGCTTATTTCAATACCTTTCTAATGGTATGAAGATCTTTGAAATCGGTAAAGCCATTCCGTAGTAATCACACTTTAAAAGTACCTATTATCGTCATTTTTCGAATATTTTCGAATACTTCGATACCTTGCCACGCCCACAATTTTTCGAAAATCCATTTTCTAAAAATAAGGTTGTGTTTGGGTACGTAAGATGTACCTATATGCAAAATTTCATCAAATTCTGAGGGGTCGGGTTCAAAATGTTCCTTTTTTTCAGCCTTTGAAATGAAATTCATCATATGTAGGATCAGATTCATCTTTAAACCGATATAAATACGACTTAAAGTACCCGTTAAGAACTGAGTTAGGTAGAAGTCTATTTCACTGTGAGTTCTATCAAGCCAGCATTTCAAGTCCGGAATACAGCCGTTCGTCTTATGTGGAATCACCCATATGTAGGTATCTGTGCATGTATGTGTGTGTGCTCACACGCATGATTTACGCACTTGTGGCGCTTAATGGCTCAGTTGGGTCATTTTGATGTGCAATAATAGTGCAGAGACGGCCTCACTTCCAGCACATACTTGACGGCATTCAAGTGCACCAACAAATCCACATATACATACATATGTATATGTATTTATATATATTTACAAATCTATTTAACTGCAATTGGCTCACAGTAGCTTTTGCGATTCAAGAAGTTTTAAAATTGCTCTATATTTAACGTTACAGTGAGCCAAAGCTTAGCAAAAAGAGTTATAATTTTACTTATGAAATTTGTAATGTGTTGTGAAATGCTTCAGCTCGTTCAGCTCAGGCCCGTGCATACGGCGAGGGTTTGAGAGATCGAACTAATTGAAAATGAACATACGCAGATTATTAAGAAAAATACCTCGCCTAGAGTAGGATCCTGTAAGTAAATAAATGCAAGCCTATAATTCGAAGTTAATTTATTGTTTTAAGTATTAAACATAGTAAAGTTTACATTACTGAATTTTTCTCTGCGGAGTATTGTTCCAATTTATTTCTTTATCATCTTCACTCCATTACTATCTATTTGGTTATTACTCAATAGTTGGAGTTTTGCAGCCACAAATTCCCTCGTCTTCACATTCACTTAAACTGCAACAGCTTTGCAATAAGACATAGGACTATTCGCGAATAGACCAATAACTGAAATTCTCAATTCTAAATCACTTAGAGAACTCCCCCTAAAATGTGATGTAAACCCGCAATCATGTTCGGAATAAACTTACAGTATTTTGCTATGACTTAGAATTAAAACAGACATCATTAAGATCAACAATTTCAAGGCTTCCACGATCTTGGTAGATATATCGGGAGGCGAACAAATTTCAATTTGTATCCGGTACATTGATTAAAAAAATGGCACACATGCTTTAAGATGATTGAAATGCTAAATTTAAACAATTCTGCGCAACGAAGTAGGTGAAACGTCACTAACCAATAGTTGGTTGCGAGGTTTCAACTTCTCAGTGCGATTAAAACCTTAGACTTTCAAGTTTCATTGCAAGCGCTCGCTTTTGGTTTTCTCTTTGAGTCGGGCTCTGCAAACTGAAAATCAAGATCTGAATGAAACCTTAAAATTGGCAGATGTAGCCAAGAATGAATTAATAGTCAGGAAAGAGAATTGAGCAGAATATTTCAACAAGGTTTTCCAAAAGGTCAGACAGATTTGTAATAATAAAATAGCAAAGTAAAGAACTCAGAATAACTTCTCGTCAGGCTTATCGGCGCAAAGTGGAGACTTAGGATATTGGTGATTATTATTTCGAATATCGTTAGCCCTTTTCCATCGTAAGCTCCATCTCTAGATAAAGAAGCCTGTAAGCAATTATTTTAAAAATACTTGACGCTTCATGATGATTGTGCTGTAAGATTTGTCGACGAAGTAAAACTTTGGTGATGACAAAATTTTGATAAAAACATCTACAATTCTATTAAAACATTTGGGATCTGGATTGAAGATGTTTTACCTAATGTTCATCAAATCTTACTACTAACGAACGGACGCTCTTTTTCAAATCTGACAGAAAAATTATCTGCGGTCTGCCAGGAGTGAAAATCGGCTTAAGAGATTGGCTGCATTTAACATCCATCGAGATGTAAAGGCAGCATTATACGAGTTTCCTTAGTTAATAATTAAATAAGTTCTTATTCTCATCCAGAAGAACTTTTTCCATTTGATAAAAGAAAAAGAACCCCTCCCCCCATATAAATCCTGCGCAAATCCTTGGTTCAGTTAAATTTGTATTAAATGGAAAAACCGAAATAAGTATAGTGTTTATTATTATTATTGCCTTTAAGAAATTTCAAAAATTCGTACACGCTTATATTACATAGTTGCACCTATAAGTATCTGACATTATTAGCTTGACTAAACAGCGGTAGCTACATAGTTGAAATATATTTCAAATGAAAGAGCTAGGCGAATACATTAGCCTAAAATTATCAAATTATTGTATATGTATGCGTTCCTTCGTAGTAGTTTTCTTTTAAATTTCATTTATTACAATTAGCATCCCTGCGTAGGCTTTGTGTTTATGTCTTCGAAGATGAAATCCTGTTTCACAATTATCCTGTGGTTTTATACGATCTAAACTTTCTGAAAGTTTTTCGCGACAGTAGAAATTAGATAATTCAGAATGTAATTTCAAAAGATCAAATTCTTTCTCAAAAACCCAGTCTCTGAGGATACCACCGGTATAATTTGGGTGTTGTGAATAGGATATTATTCTTTTTAGACGCTCTTTTACTGAATTTCACCTAAGTAGATTTATCTGAGTTGAAGGAATACTTTTTATCGGCCGGATAACTCTTAGATCCTTAAATTGCCTTAAACGGATTTTATAATGTAGCCAATCCATTTTAAATTATATGCCAAGTTCAAAATAAGATGCTCTGCAATTTATATAAAAAGAATGTCCGTGAAAAGCACGAGTCAGAAGTAAAACTTAGCATTAAAAAAATTGTAGTAGTTACTAGTCGTATTAGTCATAACAATAGTAGGAATTAGTAAATAGCAGTAGTAATTGGTAGTAGTATTAGTAAAAAGAGTAGTAACATAAGTAAAATTAGTAGTCGAACTTAGTCAAAATAGTAATAGTAATTAGTGTATGCATTAGTAAAAACAGTAGTAGATAATAGTAAAAATAGAATTCGTAATAACATTAGTAAAAATAGTAATAGTTATTAGTTAAAATAGTAGTAGTTATTAGTAGAAGCATTTGTGAAAATAGCAATAGCAATTAGAGGTAGCATTATTAAAAATAGTAAAAGTAATGAGTAGTAGTAGCGACGTGACCTTCGTTACGCGATATAAAAAATCCCGCCATGCCGCTAAAAAGTTGTACTTCAAAAAGTTTGCTCCTATGCCATACAGCTAATTCTAAATTAACGGTATTAATTCTAACTCCGAACGGAGCAAATCTAAGATTTTCATTTTTTATAGCGAAAACTTTTATGAAGTACCTCCACTGTGAGCTGTGGGCATATTAATTTATTTTTATGTTGAAAGTTTTTCAGGACAATGAGGGAGAACTTTTTTTTTTATTTGCGCGAATGCCTAAGAGTTTTCGAAAATCAGATGAACTGTTAATGCGAATTTCATTGTTTATTTGAAATATTCGCGTGAGTGTGTGTGTGCGGGCGAGAAGAGAGTGCATTAAATGAATTGCGTTCGAAAGGAAAATTACTTGAATCGCTGTGGTAAATATGTAAATAACTATGTAGCTTTGTTATTTTAAGGGTTTGCGTATTAGTTATTACTACGTTTTATACATAGTATGAAGTGTTTGATTGGAAGACTTTGAAGAAGCTATAGCCAATGGAAAATAATATCGTAAATTTTTCTTCTTTGTAAAAGTTTTTGATTTATGACTTATTTGCACGAAATGGTTGCTCCTCACTCAAACCCATCGAACTTAGCGATGCAAACTTAGACTGTAGTATATTCCGAAATATCTATTAATAGATTTATGACTTTCCAATTTGATTTCCCAATTGAATGAGAAGTTACACCTGACGCATCATCAATCAAACCAGCCACTGATTTAGCTTTACGGAAATGCGCATGCATTCTATATTAAAGGCGATGGAGTTTGCGTTTGAATCGTGGTTTATGTAAATGGAATCCATCATTTTATTGATTGCTTGGATACGAATGAATATTTAGGAAATTTTCATATTGCTTTGCATTTAATATAAGCTACAAAAACTACGACTTAAACTACACTTTATTTTGTGGTTATAGTTGTACAACTAGTACAGTAGATAATCGAGTTGTTATAGAAATTTGAATTGTATGTGAAATCGAGCAAAAACCTAAGAAGTTTGGCACGTACCTAGCAGTTCTGTCTTTGCAAGGGATCTTAACAGGCAATACCCAAAAATTATGAAACACATATGTACTTATTGTACGAGTATATACTATTATCATATCAGCATTTATTTACATATACGACATCTCGCTGAAATTTCAATTTTTCTTTCTTAATTGTCGTTATGACCATCTAAGCGATTTAGACCGATTTCGACATGGCGCATGACAGTTGCTCCTCTGCTCTTCTAACTGGCCCCAGCTAAAGACTCCAAGTGAAGCCGCGTCTTTCTCCATCTAGTTTTTCCAACGTAGAGGAGGCCTTCCTCGTCCTCTGCCACCACCAGCGGGTACCGCGTTAAGTACTTTAAGGGTTGGCGCCCCATACGTAAGACATAGTCTAGCCAACGTAGCCGCTGAGCCTTAATTCGCTGTACTATGTCACTATCATTATAAAGCTCATACAACTCATCATTCCATCGTCTGTGGTATTCGCCGTCGCGAAGACGTAAAGCCAAAAATCTTTCGGAGAATCTTGCTTTCCCTCTCCAAGAGCCATATCATCTGACTTTTAGAGGATGCATTCGTTCATCGAGAGGCGGCTTTACTGCTCATTTCCTTACTCAGCCCAAAGTAGCACTTGTTGGCAAGAGAGATTCTTCGTTAGATTTCAAGATTGACCTTGTTGTTGGCGTTAAGTTCTCTACTTTGCCAAAATTGTTAATATCAGCAGTGACGCGGGCGCCAAGATGCGAATGCGCCGACTATTTATTTGATGGCAGAAAGTACTTCCTTTTGCCCTCGTTCACCTCAGACCCATTCGCTACGATTCTTTATCCAGCTTGGAAGAGGCAGAACTAATGTTGCGGTTGTTTGTTGATATCGCTGCCATCGGCTCTAATTATCTTTTCCAACATGATGTTAAAAAAGGCCCACGATAAGGAGTCAACCTCCTCGCTCAAGCAGAAACTGAAAAAAAAATATCTTTAACAAAAAAAAAAACTTGTGCCAGCCTGCAATGACCAAAAACTACAGTAATTGGATTTTTATGACAAATATGAGCCAATGTTTAAAGCATAAGTTTAAAGAGCTTTGCTTTCAATGAACATCGTACCATGGCATAGAGATCTTTAAAGAAAACGATATTTTGTGCAATATCAAAAATGGTTTGTAGCGCCTTCGGTGTACTTATTATTATTAGGGAGTACATACTAGCGTTGTAACCTGAAAAAATTCGTGGTAATCCTTAAAAAAAAAAACACCGAATTTTAGACTAGTTTTTATTAGTTATATATGTATATTATATTTTGAGTAACGTTGCCACCTCTGGAAAAAGCCGACTTTAATTTAATTTACAACAAGTAAGGGACAGGAGCGTCAAGCGGTCCGTCTTGATGAAGTAACGACTCCTAGCGAAATTTAAAGTTGTTGCTGCTCCTTTAAAACGTCGAGGTTAATTATATTATATACAAGTTTTATACAATACTGAAATATGGGTATCAAACGGTGCATCTTAGTGAGGAAAAGGTTGAGGAGCGCTACTTAAATTACATATACTTAAGTTACATGAAATATTAATAAAACCAAACGAATTATCTCGGCGAATAAAAAGTACACATTTATATTTTAGAAAGATTTGCCACCTATTTGAACAGTCGAAAGCAATTAAATTGTGCACAAGTTGCAGAAATATTAAAATACGGTTGCCAAACGGTTCGTTTCAGTAAGGAAAAGGTTCATATCTATATTTTTTTTGAAGAGAGTTGCCACCTGTGTTAAAATAATTAAGCAGAAACTATATGAAATATTAAAATATGGGTGTCAAATAATCCGTATAGCCGAAAAAAAATTGCTTGGCATTAATTTGAAGAGAGTTGCCACCTGTTTGAAAAGTGAAATTTTCAGTAAATTACAGCGATTTAAGTTATATGTGAGAGAAATGGAAATGCATTTTCATTCTTTTTCTTCTTCAACTAACACCCTTACACTATTGGAAAAGACATAAAGACAGCTTTCGTAAGCGCGGTAAAAGGGTTTACTTTTATTAGCAATTCATTGTTAAGACAATACAAATTTTAAAATCACAATATTTTATTTCAAGCTCTGTAAATGCAAAGTTTTGCTCTTTATTATTTCCTTCAATCGATGTCGATGATGCGTCGACTTGAACAAATTTGAGGTATAACTGCTGTTCATATAACTCCACCAGGATATCATTCGTCGGCTTACAGAAGAAAACAAAATATAGTTAGTTCAGCGGTAAAGCATAGTACTTCTAGGCTTGCATACGTCAAGTTAATAGCTGAATAGCTGAAGAGCTTCGTACACTTATGATCCAACATTAACAAGAATTCCCATCTGTAGATAAACCGAGGAAGCGAACGGGTGGTACTTTGGTACATGTTTCTCATAATGATCGTCAACTGGGTAAAACTATTGTAGAACTTTTCTACGAAGATCTATGAACTTATTCACCCGGGTGACGAATACGGAGGAAATAAAAATTCATCAACTTTACCAACTTCGATATATAGTAAGTATGTATGTATATACGGGCGATGACGATCCAGTGAAAACAGCACTCGAAGTGAGACCAATGGTTGAGCATCGAAAGTAAGGACGTCCACGAGCGCAAGGGAAGACCAATTTCCAAATCAAGTTAGGTAATTACTCATTAAACGAGTTCTTTAAACAGAAGGTAATTATTAGAATTGGTAATCAAGTTGCGTTGTTAAACAATTACAATTTGCAATCCGACAAAAATCTAAGCTAGCTTCTTTTATTTTTGCAGCAGAATCTGCATTTATCATTTATTTGATAAAAATTTCCCTTTATTTTTACAAAAGTATAACATGCTTTCACACATCTCTGATTCCTATAAATACTGAATGTCAAAGTTCATAAAAGCCACCTTTAATATACGACATAGAACAAAAATACTACGAAGAAACCTAATATTACTCATGTGACTATCTACTCAAACCTATTACTATGTATGTAAATATATTTCTAACTGCACAACAATTTCTAAATGCACACCAAAAGAAAGTTTTAATTACTTAAGTCCATAAAAGCTCTTTACTTTCCATTTCATCTTCAACGAATGAACAAAAATTAAAATACAAAGAGAAAAATATAAGTAATGAGGTCACTTAAATTTCCATCTGTCTACGTCTTTATAGGTAAAGTGGCTGCTCAAGGCGTCTCCGTTCAGAGCCTACGTCTCACGGACGCACAAGTCCTGTCAGTGTCGCTGCTGATGCTGCTACTGCTGCTGTTGGTTGGTGATAGTAGCCTGCTTGGCGCTTGACAGTTGACAACGGAACGAATGCGGAAATAAGTAGCAAAATAGTACAACAAATGCAAGGCTATCGAAGTACCCAGTAGTGAAGAGCAAGTCAACAAGCGTTCTAATCTATAAACTGGTATATTATGGAGGTGATTAACGCCATTGCAGGCAAGTCAGCGGCATCGATCTTTGAAATATGGTAATTGCCAAGCCAAAAAGAGAGCGCAATAAACACTCTGCTCACAAGAGACGAGAGTTGCGTCTCAGTGTGGATACTGCACTGCGGCCAATAATAAAAGGCCAAACTAGCTAATAACAAACAACTAATAACGAATAGTTACTGCAGCATATGCGATTAATTAAAATCACAGAAAATTTTCGAAAAACGCATTTCGGTAGCCAGGGTGGCTTTAAAGTTAATACGATGTCAATGAATGAATTTAAATAATTTTTCATGCGACTGCTGACATTCTATAAATATTCTCAGTTGCAATTAAATATAATTTTCAATTACATATATATACTATGTATATTAAAATTTTTTGGCCTATTTATTTTTATATCAAACAATAATTTTCATAAGCTCAAGGCCAGTTTTTAATAGGAAGAATTATAGAAAAAACAGCAATGGTGTTTGCAAAAATAGTCTTCTTCCCAAAAGCAATAACAGCATATACAGCCCCCTTGGCTCATCTCGTTTAGGCTTTGCCTTAATCAGTATGAGCTAGGGGACATGAGTTTGACCCTTGCAAGCAGTCTGATGAGGAAATACGTACTAAAAAAAAAAACTAAGTTTTATAATTTATATGCCATGGCACAACCAATTTTCATGCTAAGCAAACATTCTGATATTAAATTCATCCATATAATTCGATTAACTCTATATGCTCGGATTTTTTTATAAGGAATAAACCATACACACAACTACGTCTTATTTTTATTATACTAAAATTTAATAGGCTACAAAACTGCGTGAATGTGTGGTACTAGTGAATAAATTGGATCCACAGTAAGCCTTTCTATATCACAATTAGCATTCTCTAAGTTCAAACGGAATCAAGCCCCGTCAATTACTTTTTATTGTATGACACCACTTCGTGTCGGCTGCAACGTGTTTGAAGATTTTCAAATTAAATGTTAGAAATAACTATTCAGGTGTGTTCTGCATTTCGATACGGTTTGATTTACAGTTTTGGTATTTCAAGCAAAAATTCGATTTAAATCAAATATGTCCTCAACACGCAGCAATTTGGCAACACCAATCTATCACGTTTTACAAATATTTCCTAAGGCTCGTATGGGAGTATGAAACTTTTCAATAAAAGACGGCACATCATTTTCGCTTTGCTTAGCTATAGTTTTTAAATAGCAATTTTGTGATAAAGACCTATTAAACTGATTGAATATGGATTAGAGCAGTAAATAAATAATAAATAAATACCTAAATAAATATAAAAGATTTAGCCTACAAACTTCATACGGGTTTAATTTGAAAATTACTTTTCATTCCTATTACTCAAAGGCGAAACTTTTGAAACCCAAAAAAAAAAAATTATCGGAAGCGAATTCAAGGGCACCCAAGGCGAATTCGCTAAAGTGATGTTACTAGAGCAGCCGATTTGATTTTTTTACATGGGCATTTTGTAGTTGTACTTAGAGCCCCAACTTATATGAATTCGCCTTGAAGAACATTTTCCCTTTTCGATTCCGATCAAAATTTTCGGAAACGAAATGAAATGCAGAATAGGTCTGATTGCTTCCACTAGGAATGTGGAAATAATTTCTTCAGAATAATATGGTTCAAGAAAATTTGAACGAGTTGAATCTCGAAAATGCTACTAAACTCTTTGTATAGACTTTTTGCCGTTGATTTCGAATACATCTGCAAAAAACATTTTCTAGCATGTCTGGTTTTTGACGAAAAATGTTGAATTGTCTTAAAATTAGGGACAAATTCCAATTTCAAAAATGAAAAAAAAACAAGGGTTTACCGAAAAAAACGTGTATCAAAAATATGTAATTCATCCCAAAGTTGAATTGAAATCAAAAACTCTCCGCTTTTAAATAATTTCGTATACTCTTTGCCTTATTGGGAATATCAAACCAATTTAAAGAGTGAACAGATGGATGTAGTTAAATGCATATGAAACAAAATATATCAAATTGTCTTCATTTTTGGTCAGATAATTTTTTTTTAAATTTATCGTTTCCACATTTTTCCACACTTAAAAATTGTTTTGTTCAAAACTCGAACTGTCAGAATAGTTTTGGTAACAGCTTTGCTATCATCACTAAAAAATCTTTGATATAGGGTCAATCCTGTTTCCGAGAGGCACCCTATAATTAAAGTAAACATGTGTTATATACACGTACATGTATGTCTTGAGCTCGAGGCTAGTATAAGGAAAGCATTTTGGAAAAAATACAACTACAACAACTGATCCATTGGCTACGTACTTGCCCAGCTCAAAAATTTATATTTAGCCATTTTTTATATATATTTATATTTTTATTACAATATTTAATTTCCATTCAAAAAAAAATTCAATACAAAATTAATAGGAAAAAAAAGCCTAGCTAATAACCACTTTTCTCGCTGTGCGTTACTAATGTTATTTTGTATAAAAATCTAGTAAGACGAATTTAAGGAAACAGCAAAAGAGATCAAAGTCATTTAGACTAGGACTACGCCAAGTTCAAATTACCAATTGCTAAGATACAAAAAACGTACAAGTTGCACAGTTGAGCTGCTTTGGCAAATTAGTAATAATCTAGTTTCGAACTATTATATTTGACTGCTGGGGATTTCTGCACTACTGTGCAGATTGGATATGTTCGTACAACAATTCGGCGGTATTCTCCCACAACTTCCTGCAAGACAAATAAATATATATGTTCGTATGTTTATTACATTCCTTTGCATTAAATATGTACTTAATTTTTTAGTTAAACTTTAGCAGATGGAAATGTGAAGCAAATTTGTATGATGAGAGACAGAAGAACAAGCGTACACATAAATACACAACAATATTTTGATGTGTGTGACAACAAATTTTACAAGAATACGAGTACAAATTCCCATTTGTTACCCTAAATGAGCAACAGTCGGAGCGGGTGTTTCAAGTAAATGCTTTTTGCGCTACCGATCGTTTGTCACATTACTTACTTACTTACTTACTTGGTGTTTGTGAATGGCGTATTGAAGAAAATGGCAAATTCATGTCGTTACATGCTTGATTGTAAGCGAAATGCATATGTGTGAGTGTGAGTGGGTGCTCTTTCTACATGCACACTCATCATTTATGCGTTTGGTGTTGCACATTTACGAGTATAACTAAGTATGTATGTGTGTGTGAGTGTGCTTACTACTTGCATCGGCGTATGTACTAAGTAAGTACATATGTAGGCGAGAAAATTATTCATAAGCAAATGCTTGACGAGTTTGTAAGAAAATCGACGAGCATGAGTTGAATGTTACGTACTTTTACTAATGGCGTATTGCAGTGGAATGCGGAGCATGCAAATAAGTTAACACTTTGAAGATTTATCTCATTAGAAAATACACATATGTACATACAGAGTATATTGTTGGCGTGCATGGAAATTCCATAAACAAAGCATATGTTGTGATAAATATATGTATATATATATATATATATGTACATATGTACACTAAGAGTGTTCTTGTTTGTGTGCGAAAATCTAAAAATTGATATTTATCGGAAATCACCGAATATATATCTTTTTCTCAGCTGGACGGCTTGAAATAAAAGTTTAGACTAGATCAATGAACTTTTATGGAAGTGTAACTTATTTAGTTGGAAATCCAGTTGCGTCGGGACTCTTTTTGAAAATATAGTATATTTTTTTTAGGCGTGTGGCTTTCAATGAGGCAACAGTTTTTTCGGAGTTGGTTTTTTTGACAGCTGTTATTTGATTTATACTCAGTATGGTTTGCCATCTCATAATGAATAGACTTACTCCAAGCCAGCGTTTGCGAATCGTGCAAATTTTTAACTTTTCGCGTTTGGAGTGTTCACAATCCACGTGCCATTGTTGAAACGCCGTTTCATCCTCAAAAATAAATGGTGTGATCCATGGTCAGATGGAATCATTGGTCCATATTTCTTCAAAAATCAAGCTGGCCATAATGTTACAGTCAATGGGGAATGATACAGAGCCATGATTAATGACATTTTCGTACCTGAATTAGAGGATGTTGATGTGAACGATCTTTGATTCCATTATCTCGCGTCGCGGGTCTGTGGCGTGGCCTCCAAGATCGTGCGATTTAACACCGCTGGACTATTTTTTGGGGTTCTGTGAAGTCGCCGGTTTCGTGACGATCGACGCCTTGGAAGAGAATATTCGGCTCGTTATTGTTGGCATACGGCCCCAATTGCTGCAAAAAGTGGTCAAAAATTGGACCTCTCGGCTGGAATTTATTCGAATCAACCTCTTCGGTCACTTGCCCAAAATCATTTTGGAAACATAATGGCAAACCCTTATCTTTATAATAAAGCTGAATTCTTGCCCATAACATTAAATTATACGCATTTTATTTCAACTTGAAAACCACATGTCTAAAAAATCACCCTTTCGTTTTCCTATGAATGCAGAAATTTGTATTGTATTGGCATATTGGCAGCAGACGTTGCTATCCTTTTGGAAGGGTATTCTTCGGAGCAACAGTTTGCCAATGGAGTTATACCATTACCTCAACGAAATTTATGTACGCTAATATATCCTGGCGTACCAGTTTAATCAGGATATAATTGAAAACTTTTTCGAAACCGCTTCCCACGCACTTCAGAAGGTATCTTTATGAACTCACAGACGAGATCCGAACGTACTCGACACAGCCTCTGCATCTGAAAGCCATAAAGACAGACCATAGAAAGTATTCACCTAGAGGCAATCACCACCTCTCCAATCACAACCAACTCTCGCCCAGTGAACGCTGTCTTAGGGGTTAAACCAGCACCCCTTGCAGAAGAGGAGCTTCAGCTGCCTCGTGAGTTCCGGATTACTCTGCCCAAACCACGATATTAATTTATAATAGATTTAACTCCTTTCAATCCAAAATCAACCCTAGCATTCCTAACATATGTCCGGCATGTAGAGATTTCCAATCCTGTAAGGGCCCTCTCTCTCTCTTTGATTCAGCACCGTCAAAATAGCTCGTTCCCCAAGCCTCTCCTAGATGAATTTGACAATAACAATCAAGGGTAAGTGGATTGCGGAAATACATTATCGGTAATATTTTTTAAGCTGCTTTATATATTTAATTCATATACAAATACCGACTTTCATACCACCTTTTTAACCCTTAATCGCACACCCTGAGTCCCTGGGACTCACTCAAAATTTAAAAGCTTTATAACAGACGCGTTTTTTTAGTTTAGGCACAGCTTCTTCGTATACCTTCCTGCAGTTGTGTGAAGAACGCGTGGTTGAACGGACGTTAGCGCAAGAGTGTTTGAATGCTTTGATTTTGGTGAGCGTGAGTCCCGGGGACTCATGGTGGTGTTTTGTGTGACAAAATTTTGTTTAAGGTTTTTATTAATTTGTTGTGTAAATTGCCCAGGGAGAATAGAAAATATTGTTATACATGCGATTATAAAAAAAGAACCAAAACTGCTTACCTTTGCTTCCGTTGTAAACAACCCATTTGTCTCACATGTGCCAAAAAAGTGTGTGCTGCATGTGCAACCAATGAGTGATTTCACCCTCTGCACGATTTTTTTTTTTGTATGGGGCCTAACCCTTTTGTGCCTGATTTTTTACTTAATGGTATATGTTTAAGCTATAAATATAAAATTTTGTGTTCTTTTTACATTTTTAATATGATTTATGTTCATTTAAAATGAAGTGTTTAGTTTTTAGGTTTTTTTTTATGATCTCAGAAAGATTTCACAAAAATGAAATTTATGTTAAGTTTAATCATAATTTTGAACTGTTTTATGTTAAAAGCACTTGCAATCTATATTTTAATAAAAAAAAAATAAATTAAAAATAATTATTTCTAAGTTTTTTCTTTAAATGTTAAATGTGAGTCCTGGGGACTCAGGTTGGTGATATACGTAATTTTTCTTAGGGGTGCGATTAAGGGTTAAAACAGGCGGTGAAATAATTACCCGGTTTCTATTTTCTTCTCAAATCTAACTTTACAAAGCACCCGAAAAAAACGTCAATAATCATCCAATTTACTATTATTAAATCAAGACTAATATTAAAATATTTGTTATGCATAATATATAAAATTACTGAACCGCTTGAGCTCAAATTCACTGAATGTGTTTGCAGTGATGTTTATTATGCGAAATTTCGATATATTTTTTCTTTATTTAAATTCAGTATTTGCCTTTGCCTTTGGAAGCGTAGGTTATTTTACAACAAAAAAGTTCAAATGCAATTTACTTGTGCTAAGTCAAAGGGTTATATTGTTACACTAACTCACAGAAATGTACCTACATAAATTGAGCATGACGCTTCGCAAATACTAAGTAATTCATAAGACAATCACTGAAGTGTACGAAGAAAATGTTTGTAGTTTATATAAAAACTAGCAGTAAATGCTCGGCGACGACGAGATCCAACCATTTTATATCCACGTTAGTAACGCGTTACAAAGATATCAAAACTGTTATCTTTTTGTTATGCACACTTTTAGGCTGAATGGAATTAACAGTTTTAGCGATATGTGATGAGTTGTAGAACGCTTTGCTACTATGTGCTACCGAAAAACTCATTTAGACCCACAATTTATGTCGGTACTGGGCTAATCGTCATTCATTTTGAGATAAAATTGTCTCTAGGTAAAAAAATGTATAAACCAAATTCTCTCAAAATCGAATAATAAAGGGAGCAAGGTCAATCAATCTCGACAAAAAAATTATATAAATTATATAATTAACTATGTTAATGGCAAAAGTTATCAACCTGACAGTTGTCAGGTGTGCTGTGCCTAAAACTATACGGTAAAAATGGTTCTCCGCATACTAATGATGGCAGCAGTCGTTGTAGTTGTTATGTCCTGTTGAATACGTGACAACTACTATATAAATTAATAAATAATAATAAATTTAGGCGCAGTAAACTTGACAGCTGATTGATAACTTTTGTCGCGTCATCAGCACAGAATAGTAAATTTCAGCTTTTTTGAGTACAAATGTACTAAGTACCGAATTTTAATTTTTATTTATGTTTTTTGTTTTCGTACTTTACACTTTGTGGCAGCTGGTGAAATTTTTATATGACAAAATAAGGGCAGCCCTAATAAGCACCTGTGTCAATCCTTTACCATCTAATACCCAGTAGCAAGATGCTTGTGGTGGCAATGACTTCTGTTATATATTACACTGCGTAACAAAAATTTAAAAAAAAACCTGCGGTCATGATTTTGTTAATAGTTTTTATTAACATTAGTAGCAGGCTTACGAACTGTGTTTTTACTTTTTTTGGATTGGCTCTAGTTCTTGAGATAAATGAAACTTAAGAAATTAATGAAAAAAAATTATATGACCCAGTTCCAGTGGTATTAATTTAATTATTCCTCAATAAGTTTTGTTATATAAATTGTTAAAACAAGTAGTTCGTGATTTAAATATTTTATTTCCCTTGCAAGAGAGCAAGGGCAGCCGGTTAAGTAGGGTGAGTTAATACAACTAAACATTCAAACATTAATTCGACGACTTCGCCTAAATACCTGAAAACTCTAACAGTCCCTGCCAGCCGCTGCACGTTATCGACCGCATGACTTGTATCCCGATATTTGGAGGCTTTTTATAGATAGCTCAAAAAGAAGTTGGAAATGTGAGTTGCAAAACAATGGAAATAAACTTGCTTCGGTTCCAATCGGTCATAGTACCAAACTAAAAGAAGAATACGAAAATGTAAAAATTGTTTTAGCAAAGATTTTGTATGCACAACATAAGTGGTTGGTGTGCGTGGACTTGAAGATGGTGAATTTTTGAAGTGGGTATACTAAATACCCCTGTTTTATATGTTTATGGGACAGTCGTGCAAGAAATGAACATTGGATTAGAAAGGACTGGCCGGTGAGAGAAAATATGGAGGTAGGAACAGCAAATTTAGTTCATGACCAACTGATAAGCCGAGAAAAAATCATTCTTCCATCACTTCACATCAAGCTTGGGCTAATGAAACAGTTCATCAAAGCCCTTGATAAGACAGGTGACTGTTTCGAATATGTGTGCAAAAAATTTCCAGTCCTTAGTATGGAAAAATTAAAAGCAGGAGTCTTCGATGGTCCTCAAATTCGTACCCTTCTAAAAGACACTGAATTCTTAAACCATATGTCACAAATTGAATCTGAAGCCTGGCTAAGCTTTGTTAATGTAGTCAACAATTTTTTCATAAATCACCAGACTATACAAAACTAGTTGCTGATATGCTTCTCAATTTTCGCAAACTAGGAGCTGAAATGAGCATTAAATTACATTATTTACATAGTCAGTTGGACAAAAAATAATGGAAGAAAGATACCAAGGTCGATGGGACGACCACATCATGATGGCAGACTACTGCTAGAACTTAATACAGGATTGTCCTGAGCAACGACATCATAGGAGGTCCAACAGAAAAAGTTTTTGTAATTTTTTTAAAATTAATTAATGAAAAGAATATATTTTTTTAATTTTTGTATTACTTTTATACAGGCGCGCAATAAAAATATAATATAAATCCATATAGGTATTTTTAATTAGGTTTTTTCGTGAAATTTTTAAAAGTCTTTATCTGAAAAACTAGAGCCAATTCGTAATTTTGTTTTCGTAATCAGCGCCCCCAAATTACCGTAAATCGACTTAAAAATCTCCGACCGCAAAATTTTGTTCCGCAGTGTTATAAATAAGCATACGAAAATGATTTAAAATTAAGTCACTTTCATAAAATTATGTAAATAATCATACTAATAATAAATATGTTTCAAATTTATTTCAAATATGGAATATACATTTATTTTTTCTCCGCAACATACTACTGTTTAGTTACTTCTTTAACTTTAAGAAAAATCTATAATATTAAATTGAGGATTTAAATAAGAATCTAACTGCTGGCTTGCGGATATTGTACAGCAACACTTTGCCCTATCAGTTATTGTTGCCTTAGCAGCAGCTCGAGTGAAGTTATAGATATGTTTTAAAATAACTTGTATTAGAAAATTATATAAAAGACGCCCAAAGTATTCTACAGCAAAGTCCAAAAGTAGCTGTCGCATTGGTTACTCGTAACTGGCTTTACCTACTGGGTAATTTAGAATTTCTACGTAAATGTAAATTTTTATCGATTAAATATTCATACGGCAATAAAGTGCTAATGAATTTGATTAAATTAATTCACAAGTGTCGAGATTCATAAAGTTTGCACTTATGTGCAAAATTTAATTAACAGCATCAGCAACCTTGTAATAAACAAATTTAATTGGTTGTATAACAAATAAGTTTAGATCTAATGAAGTGCAATGAAATGTTTAAATTTAATTTCTTAAGTGCAGCAACTTGCACAGATTGTGTTGGTTCGATTAGTAGTTGGCCTTTTGAACTAATAATATGGTTTCGAGTTGCCGCTTCCTTCGCATTATTCCGTTTGTTATTAACTTTGGGCTTTCATGCAACTACTTTTCGAAATATCGCTCATACTAATCTCATATTTGCACACTTTGACTCATTTTTATAGCTATTCACACAGATGCAAAGTTTCATTTGACAAAGAACCAAATGCGTCGCTATCGCATGAAGGAGTACCACAAGAAAATGGAGGCAACTATTATTCTAATGAATATTTTGTTGAATTTTTGTTGTCGTACGATTGTATAGAGCTAGGGAGAGAATGCATCTATGTTTTTATTCGATGTAAGTTCAGCCAAGTATCGAGCTATGATGAAAGTGCCAAATTATTAATTTAAATCCCTATTCAATACAAAAACTTCTGTAAGTAAGCAGCCACGTGACAAATCAGCTCCTCAATCTGAAAACTGGGTTGCCTTTTTCGAAGACTTTTGTATGGATCATGTAAAATCTAATTAGGCAAATGCCATGGAAGACATGGTACGCTAAACTTTAGACTAAAAAAAGAACTTTTAGCAGCTACTCCTAAACAATTCAGTGGAATGGGAATAAACGGATGCACATTGCTTTTAGAATAAAAATGACATGCTGTTTTTTTTATTTAATTTAACCCAAAGTGATATAAAATGGAATTATAACTTTAGTCCGAAGTTTACAAGCTCAACAAGAATGAGACATAGAACCAGACAATGAGCTGACTCATTTTAGCCATCTCCCTCTGTGTGTTTGACCGCAAACTAGTCCCTCAGTTGTATTAATTATTTGTCAAAATCGACAATATCGGACCACATACGGCAATACAACTGCAGTGCGATTCACTAACTTTAAACCATGCGACAATCGCAATTTTTGTCAACAATATCTGTCGTTTGCGCTTACGATTTTGCGATTCACTAACTTTTTCTTAACGACACTGCACAGTTTTCTCGTTGTATTTATGCAAAGTACTATAGAGTGGCAACTTGGTCAAACTAAATGCCAAAATGGGCGAAAAACACATCGTGTTTTTATTATATTCGATTAAAGTGAAATAATATACTAGTTTCATTCAAACTACAAATATTTTTTAATTGTTTTTATATATTGCAATCTTCCATTGTAGCAGAATTTTGGGCTTTCCTCTGAGTCATTTGATAGAATAGTCATCAACTCGACTCCAAGGAATATCCGGAATCACCTGCAAATATGCCATGGTTTCCGTTTTCAAAATACGCTCCATTATGAATCGCATTGTGCTCCAGGGTATTTAGAATGTACATATGTATATTTAAATTTTTTAATTTAGAATGATTTCTCTATGTATCAATTTTTATGTTTTCCAACTTGAATCCTTGATAAAAGTTTACTTTTACCATTTGCACATGAACGGAATGGTAGATATGATGGTTAACATAAGCATCCACATGATTCTTTGGCACCAAAATTTTTACATGAGTACAATCGACGGTCCCAATAGTCGCTCCCACAAAAGGTGACGATACTGAAGCAAACATTCCTTTAGCAACTTGACGCGCCACTTGGGTCATAAGAAGCCTGCCAAGTTGAGAAATTAGATATTCAGCCAAGCCTGGAGTTAACCGATACAGGTTCTGAAACTCTGTTGCATTCAAATGAAAGAGATTGTCCACATCCCGGAGTAAATGCCTATCCACTGTTGGAGCGCTTACTTCTTCCTCACCTGGTTATAAATCATTTTCCAAATATGCAAATGACATTATTTAATGTTTCTTTTTTAATAGCAAGAAAACAAATCACCGAATTTTAAACTTATCTTTTATGAAAGTTGAAGTCACGAACTTTTCTTTTCTCGATTGAGTTAAAAACATCCAATTTGTTGTCGTTTAGTTTTTGATATTCAACTAACTAACGACAACAGCAGAGTCGCCGGTAGCGAATATCGTTAAAAAATGGCTGCTGAATAGCAACATCGTTAAAATTCTTGTTAAGATGAGTTAAGCATGCGAATATCATTCATCGCACTACTTATCGTTCGGATATGACGTTTCGCTTTATAACTTCTACACCTATGCAGCTAAGTATATGAAATGAAGATCAGGTTGCTTATATCTCCCATAAAACAGTTCAAGTAGGAGTCTCTCTGCTTTTTTTAAACCCCTACAATTAGACTTATAAAAGCGTGAAATTTTGTGACCTATTTCCACTAAAAAAGTTATCGATATCCACTGTTTGTTCCAATATGAGGTCTTACTTTAAAGCTATTTATTTATTGTATTTTATTTTATAGGAGAAAGATAAATTATATTTTAAAATTGAAAATGATTGTCTATTTAGTAATAACTTAAAGCCAAGTTTTTTTATCTTCATGAGATCAATGTTTATATAAAATTTATTAACTTATATTATGTACATAATACTTTATACAATGTACATAAATTTCACGAATTATTTTAGTACGTTCAGTACCAAAATGCAACTCTGTTGTGCCGAGTGTGTACCGTGGGCGTGCTTCATTCGTCGCGTCCCGGGTTAAAATTCTTACCGGAGCAAGTAATAACCAAGCACACACAACGTTGTTTTGTGAAAATGAGAAGAATGCGATATGTTCGTAAACAAAGAAGATAATTTGCTTAAATTTGGCACATAGGTTTGGGTTGGAGAAATATCAATTTATTTTTGGCAAATGGGCGTGGCCTCATGCATCTTATAAGAAAACGTTATATATCCAAAACTACTTGACACAACTACCAAAACTACCAAATTTAATGCATTTGGAGTCAGTAACAAAAATTAAAAAAAACACAGATATTTAAGTCAGCTGTAAAGACAATTCGAAAATTTTTTATGAAGGATGGGGTTGTCTGGCAAATACACCGATTCAAAAAAAAAAATTGGAAATGAACAAATCTGGCAAAACTGCCAAATACAACGATTAAAAAAAAATTGGAAATGGGCGTGGCCCCTCCCACTTTAGAGCAAATAAGTATATCTCCGAAACCATTTACCAAATTTGGTACACACATCACATTTGAAGTCAATAAGCGAAGTTCCAAAATTGCACAAATCGGACGAAAACTACGCCCACCTCTTATATAACGGTTATATTTGCAAAAATTGAAAAAAACGAAATTTAAGTAACTTTTAAAGAGAATTTGCTCACATTTCATATTAAGAGCGAGTTTGCATATTCAAAAAAAAAAAATTTTGTAATTGGAATGGTACCGCCCACTTTAGACCAAATATGTAGGTACAACCTCAACCACTATGCCACCAAAGTCCACCAAATCTGGTGCACAGATTGCATTTCAAGTCAATAAGCAAATTTTCGAAAATTATTAAAACCGTACAAACGACAGGCACCTCTCATTAAACGGTAAAATACAAAAATCGAAAAATTCGATATTTTATTAACTTTTAAAGACAATTTTCTCGCCATCGCCCACGATAGAGCAAATAGTTATGTACATATATCAGCGAAACTGCGATATCAAACCCTGAAAAATTTAGTTACATCTTGCATTTAAAGTAAGTATAATATATTGTGTGTATATACAGGGGTGGCACGCTAATTAGCACACCCTTATGCGTAAGTCTACGGGGTATCACATATATTCAATGCATATTGCAAATAACAAAAAAAATTTTGATTTTGATTCACAAATTCATTTGTTTATATCTTAACTTCATTTCGGAAATTAAAAATGTAAAAGAAAAGCTTGATCAGTGTATCAACGTACCTGAAAGAAGAAGATATAAATATTTGATTAATTTTAAAAATTTTGGAACGTAAGTTGTGTACTTGCTCAATATTTAGTCGAATATACTTTTTGGGAAACTACTGCTGAAAATCGCCCTTGCATAGAGGATTCGAGATCCTCGCACGTATCCTATGGAATGTTCTGTTATTCCTGCTCGATAACGGTCCATAATCGTTGTACCGCCTGGGATTTCAGTGCCATAACTCTTTTTTAAATAATTGTCCATAAGTTTTTGATTGGATTTCAGTCTGGGCTTTGGGCAGGACAGTCCATGACTTGTATAGCCTGATCGTCGAACCACCGTTTAACTATTATTAATGACGTATGGCATGGCGCGTTGTCTTGTTGGAAAACTGCTTTTGAATTAGCAGATAATGGCAAGTTGTCCAGATATGGTGTCAGGTGTTCCGACAATAAATTTTGATAAGCTAAACCATTTAACTTTCCGTTTGTTTGTACAATGGGTCCGACACCGTGTTTGCTAAAACAACCCCATACCATAACATTGCCGCCATCGAACTTCACCGTATTTCTGGTGTACTTGGGGTCCAACTCTTTGTAAAGACGACGTCGTACATAATTTCTGCCATCAGGTCCATATAATTCGAACTACGTTTCGTCACTCCAAATCACATAACTCCAAATGATTGGTGAAGAGTCAATATGGCTCTTGGCGAACTCGTATCGCGTTTTTGTTTTTTATTGGCACGTGACACTTTCGGTTTTTCCAAACTTTGGCATCCCCAGAGGTTGTTTTCTAAAAGTCATTGTCTAATAGCTTTACTGGCCAGATTTACACCATATTCCTCTTGCGATGGGGCTCTTATTTGTATTGAAGTCGCGAAAGGATCATTCTTCAATGCTGGATTATTAAGGAATTAAGGAACCTTCCCATTTTTAGTTTTTCTGGCCCTAGAACGTCTTGTATTCGCAAAATGTTTATATTTTTGAAAAGATTTCATCGCATTCTGAATTTTTTTTGCTATGGATCGGGTAATCTTGCTAATATTCTTCGCTTTTTGAAACATGCTCCATTTGTGAGCCTCTCTCTATCCATAGAGCTTTAATTGCTACTCATTGTGCTTTATTTGGTTTTCCATTTAAATCAACTTATTTTAAACTTTTTATAACAACAAAACGGCTTTTTAAATTTCACACGAAGCAAATTGAACGCCTACAATACGGTGTGCCATATTAAAAAATCATAAACTTCAAATGCAGAAGTTTTGAATGGTTGAGACTCATGAGGTAAGTAGCTTTTATATTAAATTGCAAAATAAATATTTTTATACGCTAAAATACAAATAATTTCAGTACAGTAAACTTTAGTGAAAGTGTGCTATGTTGCGTGCCAGCGCTGTATATTGTATATTTATATACCCAATTATGATTCGGACCGAATAATTAGTTGCGGATATAAGACGAATTAAAATTTACTTTTCCATGCGTGCATAGCGCCGCCCACTTTTCCAAATTTATATATATCGTTTGTTCGACCCAGAGCATGTGGATCATAAATATAGATTGAGTACTCTGGACGCCTATTAATTTTTTTGATTGCATACAATAAATAATATATTTTTTAAATATAAAATATCGCTGGGTATTAAAAGTTTGGTTGCACGCGAATTTAAACTCTTCCTTCTCTGTTTTCATTTCAGTTTCTCATTGGGCAGACTTTACAGAGTTGTATAGAACACTTGCCAAAAATTGAGCGGCTGTAAAATATAAATTGAAAATTGCTAATTTGAGTTTTTCAATGGTAAATTTGGTTACTATGAAAAAAAAATTTTGAAATCTTCTTAATTGTCAATTAGGTGCATGGTGTGGACATAGTCTAAGAAGCTATTTAAAAATGCCATTCAATAAGCTCGCTTATAATTGGAAGTCTGCTTAGTTTTAAATGTTAATAAAATGTATATATATATGCAAATCTTGCTAACTATAACAACTACAATATATTTTTATTTTAACCATGTGCCTAATTCAAGTTGTATTCAATGCCTATGCAGACTAATACAACCTCCCTAAGGCATTTCTGCAATGACACGGCATTTCATGAAATCTTTTCACAGAATGCCATGAGGCTAAAAAAAACCTGTAGATTCTTCCATGTCAGCACAAATGCCAAACATTATTTATAAGTGTATCCAAATCTCCCATAGACCAATTTCATGCAACCTCACATTTGGTATCACTCTATTTCCTTTAAATTCTAACCCAATTTAAAATCGTCTACCAAAACGAAAAAGCTTTTATTTTCCATTTCGTTTTTTTTCGATTTTTTTTTTTTTGATCACTTTAAGAAAATGAAATCCGAAACTCCAACCCACGGTCAATCACTAATGTTAGCACTTTGGCAACACATTTAATGCATCATCATCAAGTGGAGCAAACAAATAGATACAAATACAAACACAAACCTACTATGCATGTACATATGTATGTATGTATGTGTTTGTACAAACTCAGGCTTGTTTACGCAAGCAGACTGAGCATAGAAGAAATCTCTTCAATTGCCTGCAACGTTTTACCGGATAAAAAGTAAAATGAAAGTAAATAACTGAAAAGTGCAACATAAGAATGGAGAGCAATAGTGGAAGGCGCAAAAAACGTGTCTGTCACACTTGCCACAGTCCTACGATCATACTCATATGATGTCAACTGACGTCGCGTCACACGTCGACAAGCTAAGAGCAGAATGCCCAGCAAACTTCTGACACAGTGTGACAGTGCGACGCAGCAATGTTGCTGAGCATAGTGACATTTGCAAAACGTAGTTGGCTATGGCACTGTAAAACGCACATTTTACTTACTCGGCACATTTCAATTTTATTTAGCCACACTAGTACATTTGTATATTTTCTTCTTTTTTTTTTCGTAGCTAGTTTCGCCGATAGAACTTGGAGTAATTTGTAAGTCACGTAACCCGAGCTATTTTACACTTTTTTCCCGTCTTCCTCCAACTTCGAATTTCCGACGTCGCACATCCGTTATCCTGCTGCAGCTCATTTCATCTCAATGCACTTACTTGCTTGCTTAGTTTTACCAGCAAATCGAACGTGATTCATTCGCGCACAAAAAAAAAAACAAACTACAACACGGCGATGTTCGTGGCATGAAGTGTGAATAGTTGGTAAAACTAAAGCGTTACGTATGCAACGCACGCAGATTTGTGCAATCAATGCAACATCAAATGGCGTTACGAAAATATTTTGCAAATAAAAGTGTATGGTAATAGAGCGTAGCTTCATCGTAGATATATTTCTTAAACATTGCTGTTGTTATTGTTTTATTTATACAAAATTTGGTGTATGCTAATGTAATGGTGTTCCGAATCGATCTAACAATTTTTTTATACCCGAGCGAACTAGTGGCCAGGGTATTATTACTTTGTTCACAAAGCTGAAACCTTATCCTTATCACTTTATCTGAAAACAAATTACGATTCATAGTTGACTTTAATTTTCAAAACCTAAATCCAGCCTAAGTCTCTTATAGTTTAGCGTGTACACACGTTTCGTATAACAAAAAATACTGCACCTCCAAAACAAACGTCGCATTCTACCATGTATATATTTTTTTCATTCATACTGTTATTTAGATTTTTTTTTGGACTATCACCAACTGTGACATCGATATTCAACGTGCATCGTACAGTTGTTCGTTTACACCAATATTTTCCAATCAATGGTCCGCGTACCACCAGCAGTCGTAGTATACTACTGGCTTCTTTGGCCGTATTTTAACAAATTCCAAAATGATGTGTTTTTTGTACAATTTTTGTAACAACTTCATATAATTTGTTAGTGTAATTAATTTTTTTGTACATTTAACACCATAACTTAATTCGTGCGGTTTGCTGAGAGATGGCGTAACTTGTATGTAGTCCATCGTTCCAATATATTCTGAACGTACGTTGGAAAGCCACTGTCATTGTACGTCTTTTCCGTATATGTCATTAATTTGAAGCGTAAACAACAACAATTTTTTTCACTCAAATATGTCGAACTTTGTGCCTGGAGAAGTGTTTTTGCGGGGAGTTCTTCTTCATTACTTGAATATAAAGAAAGCTGCTGCCGAAAGTCATCGTATTTTGGTGGCTGTTTATGGTGAACATGCTCTAGCTGAGCGAACGTGCCAAAAGTTGTTTGCACGATTTAAAAGTGGTGATTTTGGCTTGGAAGACGATGAACGTCCTGGACAGCCAAAAATGTTTGAAGATGAAGAACTGGCGGCATTACTCGATGAAGATTGTTGCCAAACGCAGGAAGAGCTCGCAGAATCTTTGGGTGTCACTCAAGTAGCCATTTCAAAACGTTTAAAAGCAGCTGGATATATTCAAAAGCAAGGAAATTGGGCTCCACAATGAACTCAAGCCGAGAGATGTCGAAAGGCGGTTTTGTTTGTCCGAAATGTTGCTGGAACGCCACAAAAAGAAGTCATTTTTGCATCGGATTGTTGCTGGAAAATTTGGAAATGGCGCGAATTTGGTGGGATCAGAAGTGTGTGCTGTATTATGAGCAGCTAAAACCGGGTGAAACCATCAATGGAGAACACTACCGAACACAATTAATCCGTTTTAAGAGAGCAATAGCCGAAAAACGCCCGGAATATGCGACCAGACACGAGGCAATAATTTCCCACCATGACAACGCTCGGCCCCACGGTGCTATTCCGGTTAAGAACTATTTGGAAAACAATGGATGGGAAGTTTTACCCCACCCGCCTTATAGCCCAGACCTTGCCCCTTTTGACTACCATTTGTTCCGATCGATGCAGAACGCCCTCACTGGAATACGGTTCACATAAGAGCAGGATATCAAGAATTGGCTTGACTCATTCTTAGCTGCCAAGCCGGCGCAAATCGCCAGAAAGATGAGAAAAGGTCATAGCTTCAGATGGACAATGCTTTGAGTAATCCTATTGTACATGTTTTTTTTAAATAAACGTTCAAATTTTGGAAAACCCCCGCACGAATTAAAAGGGAAACTGGTAAATATAAAGGGAATGCGTATAACCAAAGCGAAGAACGAATTTCGCCTGACGATCATTCGCGGTGTTAATTTTATTTATATCGCCGAAGCCAGGAGTTGCAACGAATTGCTTTATTACTCCGATGTTATTTCTTCTTCTTCTTTCTCCTTCGCCGATATTGTTCGTAAGCTATGTATATATGTAAGTATTTGAAAATAAAATGGGTTTTAGTTAATAATATCAAGAAGTGCCCGAAAGAAAAACAGATTTAAATGTACCAGTAAGACCAAAAAAACCGTTAGAATAGACCAAAGAAACTAGAATAATCAAACTAAAGCTGACAGTCTTTGTCTCGCTTGCTGAGTCAGAGAGATCCAACAACGACAAACTATATACTTTTAAAATCTAGAAGTCAAGGTGAATCGACGGGAGCCAAAATAATAGGAAAATAAAACCTTTATTCTTTGGTTGGCCAGTTTATATGGGAATTTTTTTTTTTCAAAAAGTTAGGAAAATAAAAAGCATTCAGGATACTTAAAGATAAGATCCTTTGAGACCTCATTGATATCGAAACTATTTGTCTACAGCAATATTTTGTTCGTGATTTTTTTTTTGTTTTTTGAAAAATTGTTTTGAGCCTCTGCCCTCAGATAATAAACGGTAATTTACAAAAATCAAAAAAAATGCAATTTATTAGTAACTATTAAAGATAATGTTCTCTACACACCGCCAGCGAAGAAGTCAGTGGTTTTCATCGAGCCCGTAAGAACAACTGGTAAGATGAGGAATGTTGCATCTCCCCAGAAAAACGGCGACCAGGTGACTGAAGTCCAAAGCACACTTAAATTATGGCGGGCACATTTCTCCACTTCGCTAAATGGTGACACCGAAAGCCTCGTCAGAGAGGATGAAGGTCCTGAACCCCAAATTGCTGATGACGGCATTGACCTCGATGAAGTTCGAAAAGCAATCAAGCAGCTACGGAACAACAAAGCTGCTGGAGCTGATGGATTACCAGCTGAGTTATTCAGGAGTGGTGGCAAAGAGCTGACAAGGTCCGTAAACCAACTCATTTCTAGAATATCACCGGACGAATGCATCCTTACCGATTGGAAATTAAGTGTGTTCTGCTCAATTCACAAGAATGGTGATTCTACTGTATGCGCCAACTGCCACGGAATCAGCTTCCTTCGCTGCAAAACCAATACGGCTATGTAAAACAACACTGAAAGAAGCCATCTGCTCAATCAGAATTGGGAAGAACCTCTCCGAGCCGTTTGATACCAGACGATGGAACGATGAGTTTGTATGAGCTTTATAACGACATAGACGGAGTTCAGCGAATTTAGATTCAGCGGCTAGGTTCTATTATACCTTTAGAAGAAAATGCTTCAGCCCTGAAAGTATTCGACGCGATTTAGATTCGAATTCGAATTTGGTTTTCTTTATGTTACACTATAAGTTTATAAGAATTCTGCCCGTCTTAAAACCTAAACTAAATGAACAAATTATGCCAACTGATTTACAACTTAAAGATATGGAGAAAAAGGGTTGATTTTCAATGCCTTGCCTGGGGTCAATAATCACGGATAGGGCATGTAAATTGAAAAAAAAATATTGAATATATGTAGAGCTAACGACTTTACATAATCCTCAGAGCAGTGGATTACAATTTGAGGAACTTTGCATGCATTATGCTAACCGTAACGTAGCATTAATAATGCTGTATTTAAATTTTGTACGTTGCATGGCAAACTCTCAGAAATCTACAGCCGCACTCGGTGCCTAGTAGTTGGTTGCATAAACTAAGTAACAGTAGTACGAAATCAATGTGCAACTAAACTTCCAATATTGTTAACACATCAAACGAGCTCCTGCATTCAGCCAGCCGCTCTATGGTGTCCCATCACCCAAGCACTCGGCCACCACCGCCACCCCTCCGCCCCTTACAGTTGCCCAACCAATTGAGTGGCATGCATAATTTATGCTACATGTTTCGTTCAGTTCATTTGCGTTCAGACAGTAAGCAATGTTGATTTCCGTAGAATTTGTTATTAATTTGCCGCTATTCTTGTTGCTTTATTCCTTTACACAATGAAGGCTCTCTGTCTGTCTGTCTGTCTGTCTGTATGTATGTATGTATGTAGCGCGAGTGCTACCGGTGTTTTGTAACTTTTAATTACAAAATGGTAGCGAAAATTGGATATCCTACCGGCAATGCATACCATCGTTTTCCCAATTCGACAATTTGGTTTTAGCCAGATGCTTTTTTGCAACCATTTACTTAGAGCAAACAAATGCATTTCTACATACATACAACCGGATGTTCAACGAATGTTGTATTCATATTTTATTATAGCGTGTTTCGATAGCAGGTACCGTTGCAATCCTTCTACTCCACTCGAATATCCTTGACCTGTTTTTTATATGAATTATCCTGTAAGGATTGTGCAATTAGCTACAAATGTTGAATAAATTTAAATAAATTTGTAGACTTAATTCTGCGAATAGTACATCTTTGTTGAAAAGAAAAAAAGTACTTAAATTTAATTGCGTTGTTTCGCAGAAGAGTACTGTTAATTCAAAAAAATATAAAATTGTGCACATAAATAAAATTCCTTCAACTGTAATAAAAATTTTAATTTCTCTTTAGGGTAGTTATTTTCTTTCGAACTTAAAATATCGCAATTTAATTACTTACTTCGTTGTTTCGCAAATAAATTTACATAAATGCGGGCAAAACGGGTATGATGCGATTTACGAGGAACGTGCTAAACAGGGGCGTGTATAGGATGGAGCAATGGGGTGGATAAATGTCCACCACTATAGTTTCGATTTCAATTATGATATGAATTGTGAATTATGAAATGTACATCAAATTTACAAAACAAAAAAAAATTATTTAGAATTTAAATAGAAAATTTTAGTGTAATAAAATGTGAACTTCACGTGCCAAAAAATTCGCCTTAATTTTTTATAATTTTATTTTTTTTTAACTTTGAGCATTATTTGTTTTATGGACGAAAATGGCCAAAAATTATCAAAAATCAACGTGAGTTTTTAGGGAGCTGAAACTTCCACCATGTTATATTGAAACTGAATTAGTCACAAAACAGCATTCTTAAAATTTTTCCAAAAATTTTAGTTAAAAATTTGGAAAATTTGATGTACATTTTTTTTTTAATTGTAGAATTTTTGTGAATTTTGTACAGGGTTTGTAACTTTTATTGTACTAGTTTCTATTATAGACTGAGCTTTTCTTTATAAAAAAATGTTAAAAAAATAATCAACATAAGTGGCAAAATGAATTATATTGAGCATTTGTGGCATTTTTCGTGCCAAGAACAGTAGATCGCCAAAAATATCACTGAAACCATTCTTCAACAGATGCGAAGCAAATTTCGAAAGCATAACTTCTAATTCCGTATTTAGATTCCTTGATCATCTATCTAGAACATAGGTTCCCAAAAGAAAACTTGCCGGGATATTCGTTATTTCTCCTTCATCCAGTTTACAATTTACGATTGTGCAGAGAAAGCAAAAAACTATTGCTGCTTAGCAAATTTTTATGGAGAAGCGGAATTGTGGTAGAATTATTGAAATGATATGCAAATATGCGCTGAAGATATAGAAAAAATGGGCATATGCTATATCGCGCAAGATACCCTAATTTTTCGATCGAGAAAACCTTCAGAACTCTAAAAAGAGTGGAGCTCAACTATGACGGTGAATCGTTTAAATAGTAAATAATTAAACTAAAATTAAATTAAATTATTGATAACGTTACTATTGTTAAGTTCACGTTGAATTTTACAAGGTTGTGTATGTTGAGTGTTCATAGAAAAATCACATCCGAATATGAAGAAGAAATTATGAAAAAAAATCTAATAAGGATTTTCTAAAGATTCTCATCGTCTTATTTTGAACTAAATTCATTTGACTTTGATTTTATTATCACTTAATATGGTAGTAAATCTCTAATTCTACTGTACTGGTGTCTAAATGAGTTTTTTGCGCCCTTGCTCAAAGTTCTGCGTAAGTCCTTGGTGCCAAATATTATAAATAGTACTTTTGGGGGCCTTATTATTTATTTATTTATTATTTGTTTTAAAAAAAAAATTTTTTCCGTAAAAAAATGCATTTGATCATTTGCTTGATAGCCTGGAAAAATTAAACTACTATTCCAATTTAGTTCTCTTCTTCATGCTTCCTCTTTCAAAAGTTCTGACCTTGTCAAGTTTGAAAATGTTTTATCCGACGAATATCATGTGGGGTATTTATGTCTAGTAAAACTCGTGAGCCTTGCTGGGCCTTCGCTTCACTTGTTTTCGTTGTTGTGTATGTGGTAAAAATTTGGCGTTCAGTTTTACGAAAACTTCTCGGTGAGACAGAGGTTTGAATTTTTCGAAGTCAGAGTATTTCGGATCAGAGATCGATGACAATTAGTTGCTAGGTGACGCTCAAAAAAATCAAATTTATGGTCCGATTTCTTTGCAATTCAATGTATATTACTTACCCGCTAGATGGCGCAGTGAGACAGGTATTCATAAAACCCTCATTTATGGTTCGATTTGGTTGAACTCAAAACATATATTTTAATAAATAAGCGTGCAAAAAATCTTTCCCCTTGGTAACAGGAGTGCAGATATTCGCAAAACCACATTTCTAGTCAGTTTTGGTTCGTATACGAAATGTAAAAACTTGATAACAGAGTAGTCGGGAAGACATCCGACTCATATGAAAAATGTACTACGTATACATACGAGTATAGCTATTTCAACATCAAAAGCTGAGTTCTACGTAGAAAATGTATTTTATACTGTTTGGTCCGTTTTAATTTAAGAAAGATTTTTTTGTTTAAACAATTTTAAATATTATTTTAACAATATAGGAAGTTGCTAAAAGAAAACTGATGTTTTGAGTTGGGTATATGGCGATCATAGGTCTGAAAATTTCTTCCTTGCTACAGCATAATACAGATTATTCAACATGAATTTAGTTATTTAAAAAAAAAAAATTAAAAACGAATTAATTTTGTGAAAAGCTTCAACTTTCGACTTTAATACAAATTGTAAACTTTGAGGGTAATAATAAAAAATAATAGCTGCCAAATTTCCGTTTCCGTTTTTGCATAAGGACGGCTCTATTTTGGAAACCACATTAATTTTATTATGAACAATATTCAAAATCAAAAATCACTGAATGGCGCCAGCTTCATTTCACAAAGTTCACCGGCAATAATTGTGCACAGAAAACGAAAAATACGGTAGCGAAAAGTTTGCTACCGTTTATTTGTTGATAAAGTTAATGCTCGACTATTTCTTTCGGAATTTTGAAGCACCAAGAAAATCTACTTTTTTTTGGCATACCCAGTAGATAAAAATTAGCCAAATCGCTGAAGATAATTTTTTTTAAAACATCACAATTTTGTTTATTGTAGATTCCTCTTAGGTTTTAGTTGTCAAAGAATATTTCATTATCAGTTAAAAAATATCGTGCAATGTGAAATGAAATCGCTTGCTGAATGATTTTTTTATAATAACTGCCTTTCTAAAACCGTCATTCCTGTTCTTAAACTAATAAAAGAAATTGTTTAACTTAAAATAAAAAATTCTTAAACCATATTGACACAAGAAGTGGTAAATTTATTTATATTGCAGAATGAACTGCTTCGACTCCATTCGGGCACAGCAACTGTTGTTACTGCAATTCTTAGCTTGGTGAAAAGAGGACGACTGGCAAAGAGGGCGGACCGAGTTGGCCGTACTCGGTTCTGTGTTTCCAATCATGGTAATATAATAGTACTCTTATCTCACAACAAACAACACCAATTGTATGCCCCACAGTTGCTGTTTGTGGACAAAACGGGCAACACTAGAGATAAATCTATGAAATAAAGCAACTAAAGTTGCCGTGGCTGAACGCAGTCTTCATAAACAGGATAGTGATTTAATTTTAATATTCGTCATGCATTTTGTGGTAATTTTGTTTCGTTAATTTTTTATAAAAATATAATTCGTTATACAACAAAAACGACATAAGTCAAAATTTTAAATCTTGTACAAAATTTATGTTGGTTTTGAAAATTCATAATGATAGTTTGCAGGTTGGATGAAAATTCCGGCTAATTTTTTTAAAAGTTTATGAAATTTCAGTTTTACGCAGATTTTTTCGTATAATGGCATTCCATATTAAGAGGAACGGAGAGTTTAGATTAAAGCATTTGAAAACCAATTCTTTTCAACTCCTCATAAATTACTTTAATTTCGGTCATGTTTGTTTTTCTGGTCTCATAAAACCTTTAAGATTCCATGCCGGATATCACAAATCGAAAGCCATGTTGCATAAGCGTTTAATTTGCAATGGCCGTATAACGGATGGATTTAAACCAGACCAGGGCAAACCAATGCATAGTTACAAATGTTAGTGTGTTTTTCGAGAGAGCGACGCGTCGATGTTATTATTTACACTGTGAAGAAATGCATGAATTTTTTTTGTTTGCTTTGACGAGAGTGAAATAGAAAATATTATTCGATCCTAATGCACTGTCATATGTTTTTCGAATTCCATAATATTTTCTATATTTATTTCAAAATCATAACTTTTTATCCTAATTAATTCTTGAATGTGTTGATCATTCGGAGTATTTCTCAATTTGGTTTGAATAATTTTCATCGTTGAAAAACTAACTGCACAATCATATGAGGAACCAAACATGGCATATAATTTGAAAATTTGTGTTTTAATTTTTGGATACTTTTCCTCTTTTACATGCTTCCAAAAACTTGTACCCATTTCCAAGGGCAGGCTTATATCGTTTCTGAGTATGGTTAGCTCCTCATGTAATTGTGAAGGTTGTTCATTAATTTCACATATTAATGGATAATTATGTAACTCTATTTGACTTTTAATAATATTGAAATCTTGAAATCTTTATTTGTAATTATTTAATAAATTTTCAACAATTACACTGAAATATTGTAGTTTTTGGGTATTTTCATGTTCTGTAAATATTTCTTTTGTTTTTTCTAAGTTTGATATATTATTACTTTTTAACTGCTCTATCAAAATTTGCAATTTACAGTCAAAATGTTTGATGATAGGCACGAGCTCAAAGATGTGTTTATTTTTGCCTTGTAATATGAGGTTAAGTTGATTTAATATACATAAAAATGCCAAGTCCAAAAGAAAATCTGTGTTTGATAAATTGGAAAATATTTCAGATGATTCGGGAAATGAATTTTGTTCAAAATTTTTTTGCCAAAGCCAACGCAACAGCAAAAGAGGATTTTTTAAATTTTGAGTTTTCTTGATCATTATCATCATTATTAATATCATTATCATCATTAGTAATATCATTATCATCATTAGTAATATCATTATCAGCATTAGTAATATCATTATCAGCATTAGTATTGGTATTATCACCATTATCAAAAATATATTTCAAAAAATGTTTTGCTTTCAACTCATACAATTTTAGTTAGTGTCTATGTAAAAAGTATTTTACAGAACGACAGGTAATACATATGTTCGCATATTAAACATTGAACTTCATCATTCTTATTTTAAATGACAAAAAATTCGTACTCCCAATTGCTTCAAACATTTTCTCCTTGTGTATTTATCTTAAGTTGCGAAATACAGATCGGCTTGCTTGATTGTTATATTGCAACTGGTATGATTTATTTTAAGAATGTGCTCTCAAGCTACTGCCCGAAGTCATTTGAATGGCAGTGTCGTGCATTGATCGTATGCTTAACGAAGAAGCTTAGCAGCGAATGCTGTTCAATCACGCGTGATAGCAAAATTTTAAGAATGACCTCCTCTGATTTAAACGCTTCTACTTTTAATCAGGTGCCACTGTATATACAATCATCAAAAATAAGTACCTAACGGCAAACACAGGTGAACCTCTGTCTAAACCGGAACCGCCCCTGCGAGAGTACCGCCCTAATAGCGTTGAACCTGTCATCGGCTTTTGACATTGTAAGTAATTCCACGCTACTAGCTGACGTGGAGATATCAAGTCTCCGGCAGGGACTGAAACAGCAAACCGCGAATTACCATCGATATTATTTAGAGACTCGGCGTCCAAGTTAAGAAGAGTTAAAGAAGGGATACCGAGGGGAGGCGTCCTGACTCTACTTTGATTAACCGTTACATCTTCTCAACAGCCAGAGGGAGTCACTATTGTCCCATATGCCGATGGTTTGTGTATAATGGTCACCAGAAATGTAAATGATGACCTGTATAAACTTTGACTGTGCCCATTTCACGGATATGAACTTGGCATTGTATTGTCCCCTACGAAGTCGTCGACGACCCTCTTCATTACCTAGAAAATGGAAGTCAGGCCTGACGTCGGCATTCCGATGGCATTTCGATGGCACCCCATTCCGACGGTTAATCACCCTAGTATTTTGTGCACTTGGGGCAAAGACAAAAAAACGTTGTTGACGTTGGCCGGCCGGTAATACACTATGCTGCGTCAGTGTGGTCGCCAGAACGAGAAGGAACACTGGGCCCAGTGGGTAAAACTTAGGACCTGTCAGAAGTCTGCTCTCCGAACTGTGACGAGATGGCTTCTGACGTCGCCGGAGGAGCATTTACCCCATGAGGCAAGCGTGCTCTTCATTAAAGAGTACAACCTCATGCTCAGCAAGAAGCTCCCAGCCGGCTGTCACCATCTGTGTCGAGTCCAGTCGTATCGGGAGGTTTTGAGCAACAGCCACAGAGAGACAGTCACTACCATCATCGACTCTCGCCCTGTTAATTCCGTCATAGGAGTCCAACGACAACCTATTGCAAATGAGGAGTCCTGGCTGCGTCGCCAATCCCGCGCTACCAACTCATCTAACATCTCTCTCCCTCTGGTCCTGGCCACGCCCTAGATGAGTTTAACTACAACGACTACGGGAGAATTCGGTATTTACAGGGTGTTGCTAGCAGCTACAACAACAACAACTTCTCTACAGTAAGCTTTTTTTTTTGATAAAAGTAAAGTATGCGTTCTTAAATCTTTTCTAAATTTTTTAGTATAAGAAGTTTCACACAGCGCTATTCTAGCAATTTGGATATTACAATTAAAATTTCTCGTTTCATTTATGTATATACAATTCTTCGAAATATTTTATTCCGTATAGTTTTTTTTGCAGGACAATGCACCGTAACGGAAAAATAAATAATGAATACTATTTCCTGTGATTTTTCTTGAGAGCTATAAACTTAATTTTACTTGTAAATTTTTCCGTAATTGAAAAAAAGGTAACCAAACTTTAGTTTGGTTTTCAGTTTCTTTTTTTAATTTTGTGACGTTTTTGTTTTTTGTTTTCATTTTCGGACTTTCTTTTGACGAGACAGTTTGTGAATACTAAATAGTCTTAAAATTAATTTCTCCACTAAAGAGACAACACCAGCCAATGCTTACTGAACACCAGCATTACCTTATATTTATATTTTCAGCACAAACTTTAAAATCATAGAATGCAATCTTTCGTGCGGTTGTTTGTTCGCTTAGCGTAAACGAAGCTTCTTTAAGTATTTAATAAAAATTAAAATTGTTCCATCAAAAACTAATTAACATTTTAATCCAGTGACCAATCTTCTAACTAAATCAAGATAATTGAAATTCGAATGTGGGCGAAAGTCTGCAGCAAAATTCATTTAATGAAAATCATCTACTTACTGATACTAAAATAAAAGCAAAAGAATACAAATCGTTTATCTCAGACTCGAAATCGAAGCCAACCAAAATCCTTATCTGGTTTCTATGTTGGAATATATGCAAGCCTATTTGTTCCATTTACTGCTGTTGCACGTTTGTATTTTAACAAAAATGTACATTATTTTTTTCGGCTTTTTCGTTCCGTATTTTTTAGGTTTTATTTCTTTCTTCTCTCTTTTATTTGAGGTTTATGATTATTTCCCACCTACATCACCAACACGCTGTCCACGCCATCATAGGCTTGATAGACAGCTACATATTTTGTCCTACGGATTTCATTCACTGCCCAGTACCCACCATCGTTCCAACTGCAACAATAAACTTTATCTGTTCGTCGTTTTTCATCGAGTAAATACTTCAATTTTGTGCGGTCAACAGAAGACAACAATTTGTACAGCATTGGCGTCGCTTTGTAGTTTTCAAGTGCTTACAAATAGGCGAAATTAGCTCCTAGTTTTTGTTCTTATTGCTTTCTATATACATATAGTCCATATATATATATAAATATATAGATTTTTTGTTTGCTTTTAATACCCTACTGTTGGCTGCATTGGCTTGAGTGAGCTTGGACAATTGAATTTATACCATTAATTTTATTGTTTTTCTCTTTGTTGTTGTTATTATTTTGGCTTAGCAATTTGTTCGCTCTAATGGAGAGGAAACCCAAATTTTGCAGAACGTCTGGCAAAATTTACGTAAATACATAGGTGAGTGCAATTGGTAAATGTCAGTTTGTAAAGACATTTGTTGGAGATTTTAAAACCTCGATTAGTCATAAGAGTATCGTAAAAGAGTGGATAAAGGTATAAAAAAAATGATGAAAAATGAATCAAATAATCTGACGTAAGTGTGGTTTAAACATAAATATTACTGCTTTTTTTCTTGATCGCTGATCAACTCTTCTACAAACTTTTCAAGTTACTATTCGTTAAAAACGCCTGTGCAACAGTTTTAGGTTCATTGTCTGGGGGCGGAATGATTCTAATGAATTAGAGACAAAACACCTCGAAATATTTATGTATTCTGAGGTAAGATTCAATTTTATGGTTAAGTATTATTGAAATTTTTGCCTAAGTGTTTTTAGGATAAAGATTAGTAGTAACTTCACAGCTGTGAAATTTCGCCAGCAACATGTATTTGGATTGCAGTGAAATGTTGCTAGATACCAAAATTATCGAAGCGCCGAAAAGATGCTGCATAAAAGCAAATCTAGGAAATAATATAAAAAAACTTTATATGACGTGGCGAGCTGTCATTTTCACGTTAAGCCTAGTACTGAGTTCGCGTTTCATGTGAAATGGCTGTCAAAATCCATACTAATTGCATTGCCGTGAAATATGCGTGAAATTTCATATGCATCTCACGGCAAAGTAGTACTCAGTTTTCGCCACGGAAACACCTCGCAACATGCTAGCAACATGATGCCAGCAACAATCTTTCACCCCTATTTAAAATGCTCATGTCATTTAAAATTGAGCGAAAAGTGACGTTCGTTAAAATTGACAAGCCGATGAAAAGTTCGGAAAACTCTTCAAATGCGGCTAAATGTAGTAAAACCTGTTTAAAAGAATACAATTAGTTATATAATTATGTTTAAATACACTTTTCTTACCAAAATTTGCCAATTGCTACTGGGGCGATGCTTATAAATTTGCGTGTTTACAGTTTTTCAATTTTTATTTTGACGTTTCTTCTCATTTGACATTCAGTGTTGCTAGCAACATTTCGCGGCAATCCAAATGCATGTTGCTGGCGTAATTTCACGGCTGTGAACTTAGTACTATGCTTTATTATTTTAAATGGCAAATGCATTTCAAAAACTAGGGAAAAATGTAGCTGGCATCATGTTGCCAAGATGTTGCGAGCCTTTTCACAGAGTACAACTTTGTCGTGAAAATTTGGAATTTCACGGATTTTTCACGGCAAAGCTAACGGGTATGGATTTCGACAGACATTTCAAGTGGAAAACAATATAAAATATCATACCTGAGCGAAATGCCTAGTTTGATGGCATATAGTAAAATTTCTTGTAGAACCTTTTAACACATTAGATCTTTCTTTGAAAGTTTGACCGAACTGAACTTGGTAGGCCGCTGGAGGGTTAAAACGATCTATATATAAGTAAATATTCCCCGGAAAATTTCACTAAAAGTGGGCTGAAAATAATTATGCGGCAATCTATTTTAAGGATTATCTTAAACTCGAAATAGCTAGATCAAATGGCTCATGAAATGTTAGTTATATTCTTCTAATTTTTTGTAGTAGCATAAGAGTTAAAAAAGTGTTTAATTTATTTTGATGTTGTTTAAAGAATCTGAATGGTCAAAACTGTAGTGTATCCGTACAATCTAACCAAGTTTAGACAAAAAAAAATTAATTTAATTAAACTCAAAGAAGGTTACCTCCGATGGAAGAAAACTTGTTATTTATTTTGGTCTGCTTAAAATTTTATATTTGAAGCCACTGCATTTTCTCCTGGTTCCATAAAGACTCCTTTAAAATGAATAAAAGCCTACATAAAATAAAATATTTTTTCCTCAAAATTAGTAGATATTTCTTTAGCGCCGATTCAGTCCCTCCTTCTATTCTTTGACAAGTTTGACATATAACTTTTTTATATAAACTTTTATAATTATACCACATTAGATTAACAATATATATCAAACGAAAACTAGGACCCGCTCCTAACACAGTCGAGCGTATGTTCCGGATTGTTTCTTCAGCAACCTTTTCGGAAATGAGTGCAAAAAGTTTTAAACTTCTAATTGAATGTTGGGATAATATGCATGTTATTATTATTGGATGTATATGCTTCAAATTATACAAATGGTAAATGGAGATTTTTAAAATAAAATTAAAAACCAGTTCCAACTTATCAAGCCCAAAAAAATAATCACGTTTGCTAAAAAGTTACTCATACCTTTTGTTTCTTTTCTACTTTTAAATTCTAATATTTTTCATTTTAACTTATTTTCAATGAAAGTATTGCTTGTCAATTGTGGTTTTCAATTTTTATGTTTCCATTATTTGTCAATTATTCAAAGCTTTTCAAAGAAAAATAGCAGCCATACATTTTGTCGTGGCAAATATGGTCATATTTTCTAAGCGGGTAATATAAAGTTGAGTTATTCAGATTTTAGATAAATTAATAATTATATAAATTAAAAAGTTGCCTAAAATATCATATCTAAAGTCACTTTATCATATAAAACATGCAGACAGATTTTTGGAAAGCCCTGATGTCGATGTTCTGAGTGCATTTTCTATAATGGGGGACAATTTACAAGAAAAAATACTGGGTATTTATTTGATGTTGGGAGATACTTTGAAATACTTGCGTTCACTTGGATACTCATTCGTTTCGCTTTTTAACCCACCCTAATGCATGTATGCATTGAAAGAAACAAAGTAGTCCAAAAATTTAAAACGAACGGGTAGTCGACTAGTTGTTTATAGGCGGTTATTCGAAAAAGTCGATAGAAAACGGTTAGTCGATTAGGTGAAGTCAACTGTCTTTTAAAACAACTTTTGCTAACCGATTAGTCGACTAGTCAATTAACAAGAGTTATCATCTTTCAATTTTTCTTTTCCAAGATCATTTCGTGGGTATCTGACCGATGCGCTATGACGCCTCTGATGCAAAAACCTTGCAAAAATTTAACATTTCGTGAAAGCCTTCGATAAAGCGAATAAACGTATCTAGTAGAGAATATTCCAGATATTAAAAAAATATTATAGATTATGCCATCTGTAAATAAAGCGGTCGTTTGCTATTTTCTTGCATTTTAACGAAAGGTAATTTAATTTTATGTATATACATTATTTTCTAAAAAGTTGTTAGATCGACCAGTAATTCATTAAATCAATATTTCGAGTTTGGTAGAAGATAAAAAATGTTGCAAAATGTACTATAGGAAATTAGTACTGGTTCTGTTTTTAGGTATTTAAGTATTTTAAGTATTACCTGTATTTAAAATTTTGCCTGCCACTGGCTACTTTTTTACTTCCTATATGAATTAAAGGACGCCGCGAATATAATACGATCGGAAGGCCGGTGTTCTTGTTAAAATTTGTTAATAAACCCACATTCTTCGTTAAGGATTTTGTAACATATGGAAATTCAATTCTATGTTTCGCTCAATTTATTTGCAAAATGTGTAACAAGTAGGGAAGCATTTAATGATTAGCTTATAAATCTATATATAATACAGTGTTTAACAAAAGTTGTTTTTGAACTTTAAAGAGCATGAAAACTGACTACCAGGCTTAAGTTTATTTTACGAAGAAAAGCCTAGTCCACCAACACATCGAACAACAAAACAAAACAACAAAACCCACAGACGAGTGCTCGACCGTTACGAAAGAAACAACAAAATTTCCAACGAAGTTATTGCACTAATTAATTTTAAAGAACTTTGTTATTGTGACACCCTGTTTTTATATTTTAAATCTTAGATGGATGCATTTCCTTCAGAGTATGGTAGAGATTAATAAAGCGGTGACTAAGATACACTTTTTATCATAAGTGAAAAGGGCCACGCCCCGTTTCCAAAACAATTAACTTATTGTATCTTATGGTGAAATACAACTTTGGCCCTATGAAAAATACAAAATAAAACTTTATTGACCAACTCCAATTAATTTTTTTTCCCGTATTTAATGAAACAAATTGGTTTTTGAATTTTTCAAACATATCTCAAATTTGATAATAAATCTTATAAATATGTTTGACTTAAAAAAAATTAAATTTTTACCGAAAGCACTGCGTCTACGGAGTTTGATAGAAATTAGTAAAACGGTTATTGAGATAGCACTTCTTATCATAATTGGGCGGTTCGACGCCGCTTTTCCAAAATTATTAACTTATTTTGTCTTGAATAGAACTTTATTGACCAACTTCTAGTAAATTTTCTTCAGTATTTAAAGCTAAATATTGGTTTTTGAGTTTTTCAAAAATATCTCAACTTTGACAATAAATGTTTAATAACTCTGTTACGGCGGCACTTTATATTCATTTTAAAGCTAAGCTTCATTAGTTCAAAAGTTATGACGAAAAAAGTCAAACGGCGTCATAGTGCGATCGTAGATTTGCCAAGTCTAAAGTCACACTGATAAAGTCCTATCAGTTCCTTGACGGTTGGAATCAGCCCTTTGCAATAAACACCAACTCATTGGGCAAACTGAAATTTTTTCTAATCCTTACGAAGTCGACGTAACCGGTTCTTCGCCATTGGGTAGAATTCTACCCAGAATTTAATAATAATCTAAAATATTCCTCATAAAAAAGTTTCAATCGAGCTGAAACGCAATAACAATAACTTTGAACAAAATCGATTACTCTTTGAACGGGTAGAATTCTATCAAATCTATAGTCATCCTCGTCCTATTTTCAAAACTTAGAGACCAATATCTTTCTCCAATCGAATCGCAACCAGGTACACGTGCTAAAATGGAAGTGCCAGATAATCAAAAAGAATGCTGCGAAGGTTGTTACAAGCGGAACATAAACAAAGACCATAAAACAGAGCTTATAAAACTTTGTCTCGTAATAAATAAAGTAGATACAAACGTTACACTGCTTTAAATTTTTGAGACGAAAACTTATTTAGCGACACTATTTTTACTAATACTACTACTAATTTCTACCTCTATTTTTACTCATTTCTACCACTATTCGTACTAATGCTACTACTAACTTCTACCACTATTTTTACTAATACTACTACTAATTTCTACCACTATTTTTACTCATTTCTACTACTATTCGTACTAATGCTACTACTAATTTCTACCACTATTTTTACTAATACTACTACTAATTTCTACTACTATTTTTACTTATTTCTACCACTATTTTTACAAGTTCCTATCACTAGTTTTACTAATGCTACTACTAATTACTACCACTATTTCCACTAATTTCTACCACTATTCTTACTAATGCTACTACTAATTTTTACTACTATTTTTACTTATTTCTACCACAATTTTTACTAATTTCTACCACTAATTTTGCTAATGCTACTACTAATTACTATCACTATTTCTACCACTATTACTAATGCTAGTACTAATTTCTACCACTATTACTATTGCTAGTACTAATTTCTACCACTATTTTTACTTATATCTACGACTATTTTTACTAATTTCTACCACTAATTTTATGCCACTACTGATTACGATCACTATTTCTACCACTATTACTAATGCTAGTAATAATGTCTATCAATATTTTTACTTATTTTACTAATTTCTACAACTATTTTTACTTATTTCTACCACTAGTTTTACTAATGCTACTACTAATTTTTTTTTTAATAATAAGCCCAACGGTTACCCTCTTTCCCGCCCAACCGACACGAGGGGCACAGTCCGCATGATGTACGGATCTTTTTTTTATTTTTTTTTTTTTGTTTTTTTTTTTTTACTATCACTATTTCTACTAATTTCTACAACTATTCTTACTAATGCTACTACTAATTTCTACCACTATTTTCACTTATTTCTACCACTATTTGTACTAATTTCTACCACTAATTTTATTATTTCTACCACTATTTTCACTAATGCTACGACTTATTACTACCGCAAGTTCTACCAATATTTTTACTATATTCTACCACTATTTTTACTTATTTCTGCAACTACTTTGAACAATTCCTACCACTATTTTTATTATGCTACTACGAATTACTACTGCTATTTCTAATTTTTACCACTATTCTTACGAATGCTACTACTAATTTCTACTATATTTAATAATTTCTACCACTATTTTTATTATTTCTAGCACTATTTTCTTTAATGCTACTACTAATTACTACCGCAATTTCTGCCAATATTTTTACTAATTTCTTCCAATATGGTTACTAGTTTCCAAAACTATTTTTATTAATAATACTACTAATTTCTACCACTATTTTTACTAATTTCTGGCACTATTTTCCCTCCTTTTTAAATTTTCCACTACCCTAAAAAATTTTTGCCTCAAGCTCGTGCGCTTAAGTGTATGCGTGTTTTTTTTCGTACAAATTATATTAAATCTCAATATGGGTAGAAATCTACCCACAATATCGGAAAACACATATCGATTTTAAGGCCAACGAACGATTACGTGACTCAATAATTAAGATAAGCTTTTTTAAATGGACACTTAAATACTATTGAAACTTTTAAAGCTTGCACTTTGTTAAATTTAAATAAAGAAATTGATGATTTTAAACAGCAGATATGAAGGAAATTAATTTTTCCTTTTTATGTGCCGGTCTAAAGTGCACACTTATGGGGCAGCATATACATTTGCACTTACGTGCAATCATTCATTTCTGAATAAAAAATAAATATAACAAAAAAAATCATCGCACTGTCCTTTAAAAAAAAAAACATTTATATTTAACATCTGTGCCTAATTAAAATCTTCCAGTTTATGCTTAGAAACTTGACACAACACAACATCTCAGACAGCAAAGCTTGAGCAAACAATAAAAACAGCAACAAAATCAGTGACAATAAATAACAGAAATTACAACAACAACAACAAGCACAAAAATACTTACAAAACACTTACATTTGACGTCGCGTTTGTTCCGCTGAGCGCACTCAATGTTGTCGCTACGTGATTTATGCACTGTCACACAGTTTATCACCCACTCTCCCCCCCTCTGCTACTCACCCACTCTGCCACTCCGCTCAAGCAACACCCATTACCGACACGTATGCTGTACTTACTTGCATTTTTCAGGCACTGAGCACATCCTGTTGGCCCATCAAGAACGCGACTTTATAATTTACCTCACATTCGCACCACCGCTGGCCATCTCTAGAGCATTTGCTGCCGGGTGCTCCATCACTGCCACTTTATTGCTGCCGCAATGATTCCATAGATGATGTGCTTGCCGCTCGCTTTGCCTTGATGCTGTTGGTTGGTTTACTTATTCTGCTTCTGTTGCTGCTTTTAGAATTTTGTACTTATAGTGTTTGTTTAAAACTTTGCTCCGCAACGACTACGTATACGTCTACTTGATCCACTGAAGCGTAAGCCCACGCAAAACAACAAAAACAAAAAAACAAAAAAAAACAAAAAATACACAGAAATGCTGCAGCAGTCATCGACAACTTTATGTGGAAATAATAATAATAAAAAATAATAAAAAAAAAATTATGTAAGTGTGCCACGTGGCATATGATGGTGGACGGTGGATGTTCGATGTGCTCGAACAGTTAGTTGCTTTCTGGCAATGTGAAAAAAGCGCAAGTGGATTGAATTTTAATGCTTCGTTAAGGACAAATAATAAAATTAATAATGAGCAACGAATCCGCTTGGTATTCAAGTGTGCAAAGTTAATTTCTTTGAAAACCGTAGGTGCATCTCTTTTTTTAATTCTCTGCGATTTTTTTATAGTTTTTTTTTTTGTTTTTTTTTTTACATTTTAGTAAGTACTTATTTCGCTGACTAAGTGCCACACCAAAAAAATGTATGATTTAATTTTGGCAATAAATTACCACCAACACTCTACATATTTACATACATACATATTTAATTTGCAGACCACACTGAAGCTAAAACTCGACACCAGTTTTTTCAGGCATTATGGTTTTCGATGTTGTTCAGGTTTTACAGGCAATTCAGGCATTAGAATTTGGTAACTCAATACGATATTTGTCAGTCATGATATTTTTTCGCAATGTGCACATTTAACCAAAGCGCAAGGAAAACTAAATAATACGATAATAATTTAAAAAATAAGAAGTTTCATTCACCGAAAGGAGGTTTTTAATAATTTTTGAAAGATAACGACATATTTCACAATTTTTTGATGAATAAATTTTCATATTTCAATAATTGTTAATTATTCTATTGTATTGTCTCCTTGATACTAACATATTATCAAAAGCTAAGTTGGAAGTGTTATCTACTCACACGCAACAGAACTAAGCTCGAAACTGCTGGAACACCTGGGAAAAGTAGAATAGTAGTGGCGTTTTAGGCTTTTCGAACTTTTGTTGTGAAGATGTTTTCGAACTTGCACAAATTTAACTTTTAAGGCATAAATGGCGTATGTGGTAGTGCCTAAAATGGCTGGCTTGCGATTTGTGGGTAATGATTTATAAGCGCCCGCACTTAACACACTTAACGCACTGCTTTATTACTTAACCATATTTGAACCGACTTTAAATATATATATGTACATATATACGAGGGTTGCCTTTTATATTTTGCGCCTAATAATGAAAACACAGTCATATATTAAGGAAAATAGTTTTATTGTTTTTCAAAATATTCTCCATCTAAGTCTATACACTTCTGCATTCGCTTGAACCAATTTTCAAAGCACTTTTGCCACTCTGAAGAGGATACCTCTAAAACGAACTGTTTGAAGGCTTCTACAGCGCCTTCAGGCGTTGAAGAACGTTGACCTCGCATTTTTTTTTTGATGTTCGGGAATAAAAAGAATTCATTAGGTGCCAAATCAGGGCTATAAGGTGGATGACCCATCAATTCGACCTTTTGAGTCCTCAAAAACTCTCTTGTGTGAATTGATAGGTGAGAGCTCGCATTGTCTTGGTGAAGAATGATTTGTTTTCGACGGTTGGTTTTCCTTAATTCTTCAAAAACTTTTGGCAAACAAATGGTTGTGTACCACTCAGAATTGACCGTTTTAAGTTTATCTAGTGGAACAGTTGCGGCAGGACCAGATTTTCCGAAAAAACAGGCGACGATTTGCTTTGAGGTGCTTCTTGCGCGAGCACCTTTTGTTGAATTAGGCTCATCTTGGAAGACCCTTACAGTCGACTGCTGCTTTGTTTCCGGCTCATTTGCATAGATCCAATCTTCGTCACCTGTTATGATGTCATAGACGTACTTTGATCAACCGCGGCTAAATTTCATCAACATTTCTTTACATCAATCAACACGAGTCCTTTTTTGGGCAATTGTCAAATTCTGCGGTATACAACGAGAACAAATCTTCTTTACGACCAAATGTTCATGCAATATTGAATGTGTGCTGGTCCCACAAATGGCCAAGGATGCCTCTATCTCGCGATATGTCACATGACGATCTTGTATTATCAATTGACGCACAGCATCGACTGTTTCTGGCACAACCACCGTTTTTGGACGACCTTCACGAATTCGTCCTGCAAAGATTGGCGGCCACGTAGGAACTCGTTGTACCATCATTTCACAGTGGCTAAGTGTGGTGATTCAACACCAAAAGTAGAAGTAAGTTGATTGATGCACTCCTGTCTCGATAATCCACGTCGAAAATCGTAGTACATAAATCATCGCACGAAAATGTTCACGGGTTAATTCCATTTTTAGGTAATATGAATTTTTAAACTCACTATAAATAAACACAAATAAAACTTGTAAGTGAGAACGTTATATGCAAGTTTATGCCAAAAAATACCAAACTTTACGATAAAAATATCTAATTACAGTACTTATAGCTTTCTAAAACTATTTTACAGGTGACAATTCCATTTTCGAAAAAAATAACAAAACAGTTGGAACCTCTAAAAAAAATTATAAGACTGAGCCTTTTCAAATCATTATGGGTTCACATAAATCTAATTGATTTTTAAATGTTAAAGAGGTTTCAGATCTATAGAATATACTTGGGAAATTAAACTTTTTCTCGCTTATTCGACTGCCCCCAGTATAGCAAAATTCCAGCTACTAATTAAATTTTTGTAGACGTATTAGAAAGGTGGCAGCCCCTTTAAAACAATTTGTAAATAAACTCAGCTTGCCTATTGATATCTTCAACCATGTGGCAACCCTCTTCACGAGGTAGTTTGGAAACTAAGCTTTGGTTAACCTTTTTCATGTGGTATCATTTTTGTAGTAGTTGTTGAATTTCAACTGCCAATCAAATTCAATTAATGTTCTTAAACAGGTGGGAACTCAATTTAGAAATATTTTAGTATAAAATCCTTCGTAGTACATTAATATAGTAATAGCACAGCTAACATAATAACTAGATTGAATTAATACTTTTATACATGTGGCAGCCCTTTTTGGAGACCTTTTTTTATTATTAAACGGCTTAATAAAAGAGCTCTTCTATTAACTTAATTTTTTTTCGTCATCGCCATCTTCTTACTTACTTACTTGGCGTTATAACCGCTTAAGCGATTTTGGCCGAACTTCTCCTACAATTTGTGGAGTGCGTCTTGATTTTGTAACACAAATTGAGTGGCCTACAGTTTTACGCTGAATCCGAACGGTGAATGTTTTTGTGAGAAGTTTCTTCATGACAGAACTTCACTGGGAGGCTTGCCGTGACCTGCCGAGGGGCGACCGCTATTAGAAAAAACTTTTTTCATAATTTTTGGATGTTACTTGCCCTGAGCTAGATTCGAGCCTGGGACCCACCGAATGAAGCGCGCACACGCTACACACTCGGCTACGGCGGTCGCCATCTAGTGATTAAATATTTACCCACAGATGTCGCCCTCCATGCGAAATATTTTTCAACTGATGTATGTATGATTGGCAGTTATTTTATATTTATTTGTTAAGTTTGTAAGCTGCAATAAGCCGCTGGACTCGTCCTTTTTCCATTATTTTATATTTCAATTATTCGGTATTGTTCAATTAAAAAATAAATTAAATGTATTTTTAGAGTAGCTCTCTCTTGCCTGTTTTGCTATGTGGGATTTTATATTTTATCACAAATATAACCCAACAGATTTATAACGACTTCGAATGGCAGATGATTCAATCACCCCGAATGGGTTAAGTTAGGGTGGTTTCTGACTTCATGCTCAAAATAACCCACCAAGCACCTTTTAAACTTCGAAATTACTGAATGAATTTGGATGAAATTATTTAAAGCATATAATTACCTTATAACCTAGATTAACCTACAGAATATGTTTTGAAGAGAGCTGCCACTTGTTTTGCCAGTAAGATTCAAACAAATTAATAAGTTAAACCCAATATTGCAAAATTGGTGTCAAACAAAATGATTTAGAAAGATTAATTTCCGTAACATATTTGAAGTGGGCTGCCAGCTATTTAAAAACTATATGGTAACGTCATAATAAAATGTTTCTAAAAAAAAATGGATAGGGTTACCACTTCTGCCAAATTTTTAATTTAATTGATTTAGTAAGTTAACTAAAATATATTAATGCGATTATTAGTGTGAAACGAAAGAGGTTTTGTTAAAATACCTTCAAAGAAAATTTCCAAAGCGTTCATCAGATTTAGCTTTATGCTAACCCAAATCCTGTTGTATTAGTGTCGAATTTAAGAAATTTAAAAAGCCTTCATTTTAAAGACAGCTGTCAGCTGCTGGGCAAATTAAATTCAATTATCTTAATAATTTTAGAAAAATATTACAATATGATTATCAAATCCAGAAGGTTCAGAGAAGTTTCGTTTGAGAAATATTTTTTTTTTTGGGTTGCCACTTATTTAAAAGACGTTTTATTGCCTTAATTTTTTATTAATTCCACTTTGCGATTAGTTTGACACTCAAGTTATAATATTGTATATTCTTGTGTACTTATATAATTTAATGAAATATATTTATGAATCATATCAATCACCATTTGACACCCATATTTTAATATTTCGTATAACTCGTACATAAGTTTTTCTAATTCGACTTTTCTTGCAGGTGACAACCCTCTTCAGCATATAGCTACCTATAAACTTTCCCTTAGCAAAATGAACCGCTTAATACTCATAATTCAATATTTTATATACTTTTGTATATTTTAGTAATATGTGACGTTTCAAACAGGTGGCATTCCTCACCAAAAGAAATGTAGGAATCCTCACTTCATCGAAACGAACCGTTTGACACCCACATTTTAATATATCATATAACTTGTGCGTAATTCCAAATATGTGGCAACTCTCTCCGAAATATACCTATTAACATGCGCCTTGGAAAATAATGGGTTTGAAATCGATATTTTACTATTTCATATAACTTGTTTACAATATTAATAAATTCAACTTTTCAAACAGGTGGCAACCCTCTCCCAAGCATAAAATTTAATTTACCTGCCAAATATACTTAAAAAATTTCATAAAAATCGATAAAGCGTTCTTCTTTCTGGAATTTGTCTAACAAAGTTTCTCTTCCACCGCGCTTAGACAATCCATACACCCAATTTTCCTGTTGCAAAATATAAGGTGACCTGCTTATGGCATGAAATTAAATAGTTTTATATTTTGAAAACTACATTCAAAATATATTTATGTATGATGTACATAACTACAACTCATTGGATTAGTTTCAATACGTATAGAGTTAGTTCTACTGTCACGCAGAGCACTCTACAAACATGTAAAATTCATTAATTCAATACCCTGCCACTTACTGTCTTAACATGCCACAAGTGCCACAAGTGCAACAAACAACAGCAACAATAACAATGGCATAACATTATTATGTGGGCATATAGTGTTATTAGAAGACAACTCTAGAGTAAACACATTAAATATATTTAGCTCATGTATATTTCTACACACATACTCGTACACACACACACATACACAAGCGAATTGCATTGCATTAGACTATATATGTATATGAATGTACATACATATAATGCTATGTATGCATGTGTTGTAAATACCATTAACATATATGTTCCAGTCATAGGTCTTGATAATGCTATTAGTTATTGCCCCAAAAGCCAAATATAGCTTGACAATGTACAAAATGTACTTAGAATGTTTGGAATACACTTTAGAATGAAGACAATGCATCGGCGATAAGGACACTCCATAGACTTGTATATATTCGTAAATTTACGTGAGTGTTTGCGCTAATATCTCAGTCTTCGTAGGCACGCATAGCATGGCTGGTTTTGGTGGAATAAGATGCAGATGTGATTGCATAACATAATTATGATTAGTCGTGCATGTAAAGTAATTGTGTATGTAGGGAAACTTCGGGTATGTTGTATTATGTTGTGGTATAGGAGTGCAATGTGTTATATCTCCCATTGCAGCAAGTCTACAACGTCTTTTATCATCCTAAAATGTGATAACCTAAAAAAGCGGGGTTGTTATAGAACTGTGAAGTAAAACCAACGCACATGATCGAATTTTTATTTTTGAGTAAGAAATCGAATTTATTTATTTAAAAAAAAACTGTTAAAAAGATAATAAAATCAATATATCCTTAATTATTTATCAATATCAGTAAATAACCCACTACGCCTAAAAATACTATTGAGATTTTTAAAAGCTTAAATTAAGATAGTTTGAGATTATTATTTACAATAGAAAACCTCTAGTGAAATGAATGATCACTATTACGGCTGGGAAATCCATCCGGATTTTTCAACTATCCGGATAAACCAATATTTGTGTATATCCAGATATCAACTTAGTATTCGGATAACCGGATATTAGAAAATAATGAAATGCAACATAGAGGAAATAAATAAATGAGTAATAGGGATATCAAAAAAGATATCGGTATTAATCTAAAATTATAATATAAATTGCCTTATTCTATACATTTACTAACGGTATGAATGTTTGTTGATTATCGTATCGAAAAATTATTTACAAAAAAATTTTGTAACTTATTATAATTATTCAGAAATTCGTTGACTTTTTTCTGTTTTTTTTTTTTTGATATCCGATTATACGAAGAACCGGTGATTATTGATTGATATCCGGATATCGGAATATGCGGATAGTTCTAGCCCTACTCAAAATCAACCGATTGATGTTCTTACATATATATTTGAACGATTTTCCGTCAGCCCTTGTCAAATTTGGTTTGGAAGCCAACTCGTTTCGGCGCTGAGCCAACATCAGTGTCATTTTCGCACTTCTCTTTCGATTTTCAGTAAACCAAACTTGACAAGGATTGACGGAAAATCGTTCAAATAACCAATCCGTTCAATTGATTAATTTCACTGAGGGCGCGCCCAATAAGTGCATTCATAGCATAATTCGACATAGCGGAATGTACGTAAAATAAATCAGAACGCCTCAAAGTTTTTAGAGGAATATTAAGCGGTATTCCAGATTTAAGAGTAAGCAACGTGACTTATAGGAAGGCATGGGTGCCGTGAAGTTAAGATATCTTAGAGTAGATTTGATAAAAATGTTCTGTACACGCTCAATTTTATTATATGTGTAGAATGAAAAATTCACCAAATAACTAAGACATATTCCAACCGAAAGAAAAGCAATACGAAGCTCTTTAAGGGTGTATGGATCAGAAAAATCTTAACCATTACGATGAACAAATGCGTGCATGGAGTAATTCGAGTTTAGAGTCAAAATATACTCCTAGATCTTTAACCTGATCAACCAATTTCAAATTAGTAGCAGCGATCGAATAAGTTGAGTTTAATTAATTTAGCTTTCTAAAAGAAATCATAAGAAAATATTTATAAATACTTAATAAAATGTCATTTCTTTCACATCAAGAGTTTACTCTCTCGAAATCAGATTGAAGCGACACAGAATCAACGTTGCTCTTTAGAATCGAATAAACTTTGAGATTATCAGTAAAATCTAGTAAGATACTTTTTGAGTTATTTTATAGATTCTTCCAATAACTCTTTTATTTGTGACCAGATGTATTTCATTGGAAAATATTTTATAACTTTCATATGTTTTGCTTTTCTCGAATGAAAAGGGATAGTCTAGTACATCATTTCCTACGGATGTCAGAAAACAAAAACAACTACACCACCCGATGTATACATTTATCCACAGTTATTGAGTATTTAACCCAGCCGAGACAACACAAAAACAACATGTAATCTTGTTGTTTATTGCACAACAACAGCTAATGCCTCAAAGGTTGCTCATACGCCGTGTAGTGGTGCAATTTCACCAGCGCTAAGGCAAAAGCTGACAATCAGACAAACCAAACAATTCAATGACTCTTTGTACATATGCCATACGATTTGCTTTTGTCTGTACCTTTAACTATTTCATTTCATTTTTTATTTTGTGCAATCATACCATGCCCCAGCACTTCAATAACCACTGATTGGTGGTACTATACGAGTAGAACTGCAGTAGGCTCACACTGGGCCTACATTCTGGAAGCTAGATCATATTGAAAAATAAAATTTTGTTGAATACCTTTTTGGCATTTTGCAGCCAGTTAGCAGTGAAGCATTTTCACAATGCGAACGTATTCAAATATATGAACTATGCAATTGTATATCGACATTTTTTTATTTTTTTCTGCCAGCTTGTTTAAATTGTTGTGGAGAGATCACTCTCCTCAAGTGTTTAACTATAAAAAAACAAGCGCTGAGCTATAAAAAGTCATTAAAATGCATGGAAAAATCACAGTACCATGGAAAAAAAACAAAGCATATGGTTAAGAGTGTGCGTAGATTTGCAGAGCAGTGCCAATGGCAAGCCATTTTTTGTTTTTTGAGTGCGCTGACACTAAAGCTGCTACTGCTGCGCGCGCTCTTTTCTGAAGCGGCCATTTTAAGGGCACTTGTGTGGTTGCCGGTATGCATTTTTTATGAATATTTTTAGACATATAAATATATATACATATATACATATATATGTATATATATACATGTATGTATGTAAGTGAACATAATCCTGATATGCCTTTTTGGATTTGTGGTGACGTAAAAGGCTTAAACTCTAGTAAAGGCAAAAATTTCAAAATATAGGTACACAAAAGGTGTATTTTATGTAATGGATGTACGATTTGTTTGATAAAATCTCATCAAAAATGTACTACAGAAAGAGAGTGTGTAAAAAAAATGGTTTTGGTTTTTGCAAAAAAAAGAAACGAGAACATCATTAAAAAGCGCAACGCGAATTGATACCAAAGATATTGGTGACAGTATTATTTTGAAAAAAACAACATACGTGCACTTAAGTGCGCGAGCCAGAAGCAAACCGTCTGTGCCGATTCTGCAATGAAATAGAGAGCCAAATATGGAAGAGAGCTTTATAAGAAATCTTTTTGAGTTTTTTTCATTAGTAAAAATAACAGCTGAAATTGGTAACCATAGCAGTAGTAATTAGTAGTGGCATTAATAAAAATAGTAGCGGTAATTGGTATTAGCTTTAGTAAAAATAGTAGTAGAAATTAGTAGTATAAATTTTGTAAAAATAGTAGTAGTAATTAGTGGGAGCATTAGTAAAAAAAACTATTAAAAGTGACTAAAGATATGTAGTAATATGTAATTAGTAATTCGTAATAGAAATAGTAGTAGCTTTAGTAAAAATAGTGGTAGTAGCTGGAGTCCTAGTGATAGTGCTTCATTTATTCAAACATCCCCTTTACAATAAAAAATTTTTCTGCAAAAATTTTCTTAACTAAATTTTTTTAAGATCCAGAAAATAAAAGAAAATTTTATATCTTGAGCTAAAAGTTCAATATACATCCACTTTGCGAATTATTGCATTTGTAATAACTAGTATTTAAAATCTCAATTAGCCACAGTATGCGTCGTACTCAAGTTGAGGTCGTGGAAACCAAATCAATTTGCCAATATATTTGAGCAATTTTTATAATTTTTAATGAATTTATGTTCAAATCAACTAAGGAATAGTCCTGAAATGGCTGTCAAAACTCATATAAATTTTGTTTGGCCATTTTTTGCTCTAAACAGAAAAACAAAAAGATGAAAACTATTTTTTTAAACCAATGGAGCATTCCCATTTTTTTTTTATCTCTGAAGAAATTTATTCTGAAAATCTTTAATAAATAGGTGATTTATTTTGCGATACCATTCCATTTACACAGTTTGACCAGAAATTTAAGTTTTAACCTAAAAATTGAGTTGAAATCAACATTTAAAAAATTTTCAAAAGCTGTGGTTTATTCTAAATATACTGTCGCTGCATAAGAAGGTAGAATATTGGGTATTTAGTCCTATAGCAACCAGATGTCAGTCAATATGCTAGTAGTGTTTGCTAATAGCAATACAAAATGACGCAAGATACTACTATGTATAACAACTAAAGAATTTTCTTCAAATACAAGCAGGTGCCGCAAGTTTATAATTTAATAACATTGAAAATATCGAATTTTAAACATTATTTCATGTTTTTTTTATCGAAATCATTTGATCGATATTGTGTGATATCTTTTTCGATCAAGTTTGATTGTGATGATTTAGTTATTATCTGTTCGATAAAATTTTATCGGTATTTTGTGATATTTATTTCGATGATCAAAACTAATCGTTATTCTAATCGTAAATTTGTTAGATCAATTTTGAGCGGTATTTTGTAATAGTTTTTTTTTGTTTATCAAAAAAAATTCTTATTCTTGAATTTACAATTTTTCGATCATAATAATTAATGAAAAAATAAGGACAGATTTCCATAACAGATGATATAGGAACCATATCGATATACTTGAATGAATTTTTTCCAAGAAATTTTCCATCCGAAAAATTAAAATAACGATCAGTCCCTATCCCTCCATAAAAGACAATTTTCGCAAAGATGCACTGCTAGTGGTGAATACTCGACCATATTTCGCGAAACCTTGAAGAATTAGCTTGCAACATCATCTGAAATAAGAGAATATATTACTACAAAGAAGGTTGAGCGTGACTTTTAAACAAAATATTGATGGAAAAATACTACCCTATATTTTTTTTAAAATAACTTCAATATCTTGCGGAAATTTTACAGGTTATGTATAAGAATACATCAATATATTTACAGTATAATTATTTGGCTTGATACTAGCAAAGTCATAATGTCACTTTAAATTTATGAACTGCTGTACTTTTTTTTTAAAGAGTATGAAATTATAAATATTTTAAAGAATACTTACGTAAATCGCAGGGCTGACTCAAGCCTTCTCCCTACATACCCATCTCAAAACATCATATGTGAAGGTCTGCCTTTGGCTAGAGTAAGATTTATGTTCCTATGGACATGTGGCTCATCCTACAATTGTTAGGAACGCGGCTACCGAGAGCTTTGGTGTTTTCATCAAGGAGTCGCTTGGTTGTTAGGGGCACGAGTATAAAATACCTTCCAGATCTTCAATGTTCCTAGTTAGGGAGCACAATTTCGAGCTCTGGAAGTAGTTCCTTGTTGGTTGTTACCGCCGTGGTCGTCCAAACGGGCACCTGCTTGTCGAAGACCCGCCTCCTAGGCACGTCACAAAGCATCTTCTTGAGCGGGTCGAGGAGATCTAGTTATGCACCACCAACGTACGGGACCCTACTGCATACAGAATTGTCTTAAATGGCATACACCGAAAGACAATCACCGCTTTCATCAACTCTCGCCCTGTGAATGCCTTCATTGGGATCAAACCACCACCTATAACGGAGTAGAAGCTACAATTGCCTCGTGAACTCCACTGTAGTCTGGCTCAACTACGATCTGGATATTGTAGCAGACTCAACTCATTCCTATACAGAATCAACCAAGACGTAAGTGCACAATGCATGTCCGGCATGTGAAAACTCTCCGCATGATATCAATCATCTATCCACATGCCCTCTCAAACCGATTCTCCTAACCCCCCCACCCAGACGAAACTGCGAATTTCTTCTGCCTCCCCCTAGATACGGTTGATGATAATGATCATTAAGGTCAGGTAACCCCTACAGCAACAACAACCTTCCAGGTTATAGTGTTAGAATGATTTTAGGTCATCAGCTTTATTATATTTATCAAGAAGTTTTATTATTTATTTAGCGAACCTCTTGTTAAGAATCGACTAACCAACTACTCAACTAGTCGACTAATCGACTTAGTAACTTTTTTGATGCTTGATAGTCGAATAGCAATAATCGAGAAGTCTGACAATCGACTAATAGTCTTTTTGTCAACAAGCACAAACATTCGAACACATGTAAAATAAATGTATTGAGAGCAAACAACTTGTTGAGAAATTTAAAACGAACGGGTTGTCAACTAGTTGTTTAAGGTCGGTTAGACGAAAAAGACGAAAGGAAACGGTTAGTCGCTTAGGTGAAGTCAACTGTCTTTTAAAATAACTTTTGCTAACCGATTAATCGATTAGTCGACTAGTCGATTAACAAGAGTTCTACTATTAAGGTATCAGATTTTTCATAATCCTTAATTTCTGAACGTTGGTTAATGGTAATCTTTCAATAACCCATTCGCACCTTGGGTACATTGGTGTGGAACAGGCCATATGCATAGTAGTAGATATATACGTACAAATGTATGTAAACACAAAAACGTAAATTAAAATATGAGTTATGCTGCGGTTGAAGTGTAGGCGCACTCAAATTTTGCTGACAGCGAAAATACAGCCGCCACTTTAGCTCAGCGTAACGATGACTCTTTGTTCGCATATGAAAATGGCATCTACAGGTTTCATTGGCACACTTTCATATGTAAGTGTAAACCTAGTTATATATATATAACAAGTGCAAGTGCATGTGTTTATACCATATACAATGTCCTATAGATTCAGCTACTAGATACTTGTACAATAGATTAGAACTGGTGGAAGACAATTCGAATTGCACAATTGGTGTTGAACTTTATGGTTATAGCTATAATATTATAGTATATAATATAATACATCACTAATTTTAAATGTGATTAATGTCGGTATTCTGTAAGCAGTAGCTAGTCACTAGTTGAGACTTTTCGGTGGTGAGATTTATTTTGAGACAATTCGGTTTTCAGTAAGACGTCTGAAGTCTCTATATAGTCTTAAAATAAAGTCCCTAATTTGCGAGCTGGTCCTGAGAAGGTCATAACACAAAGAAATTCATAAAAGTATTAAACAAACTCGTTCTCCCCATTGGTCGTACGAAAAAAGCACACTTACTTTTAAACGCGTACTAAAAAAAACATATTTTTTAAATTTACTTATGTGTCTTTTTCTGCCATTTCGTTCGAATGTGCAAATGGATGAAAAGCCGCATTTATCGATTGTTACAAGAATTTTGTAAGGTTAATTTCAATGTTAATTTTACGATAACCATATTTTTTTTAATTTTTATAGAGCAGTAATGCTGTTGACAAAGAATTGAAAAAATATATTGAGTGCCATCGATGAACACATTTTAATTGAAGTCGGTTGCACATCTCTAGCAGAACTTATAGTCAGCTGATTGCCTCCACCGCTTTTCACTACAATCTTTGGTGAAATTTTTCTGAGACTATGGAGAACGTAGATTACAAAGAAAAATTAAAAAAAAGCAAAATTATCCTATGGTAAGAAATGTTAGTTTACTTCACCACACCACAAACTAATTCAATTTGTCAATCAATTATCAATCAATCAATCACTTAACGTTCAATACGTTCTGGTCTATATTCCTTGCTGTTGTTTACTGAATACCGAAATCGTCCCAACTCACAAAAAATTTCTTTAATTTAAAGTCTCAAACTTAGTAATTCGGAAATGAGACTGAATTGCAGAATAACGACATGAGAAATGTGTTTTCGTTCAACAAATCTTAAGAGGCTTAGACAATTTGAGCGTTTTCCGAATTTCAGATTACCAACGGGCGTCTAAATATACCAAAGAACGTAGAATACAAAGAAGTTGCATCACGTTTCGTTTTCTGTGGCAAGAATTTCCGTCCAATTTCACCACGCTACCAATTGGATCTAAGCTGATTCTAATATCAATCAGCAAAAGTCAAATTGATTCCAGTATGGTGAAATTGGGCAAGACTTTCTGTTAGAGGAATGGTGGGAGTGATGCAACTCCGTTGTAATCTACGTCTTTTGTCTAAGTACACTACTCACGTAGCGACTTGGAAAGTCGAAGACTAAAGTCACAAAATTCCACTCTCACATTTACCACAGTAGTTTGACTAGTTTGAAAATTGGTTTCTTTATTTTTTCTAGCAACAAAATCCAATGTGCTTGAACTGTAAAAGAATGTAGACACTTTATTGGGTAGCTTCTTGTAAATAGAGACAATTCCCAGCATGTATCACGCCAAGACTAGTTTCGTTCCATAAAGAGCTAGTTTTACACTTTTTCTGGATTATGTAACTCGATTTACTGCATGGCTTACCATCCGCTATCTGTATGGGTAACATTGCTGTATGTACTACGGCTATTGCTATTGCACTTCAGACTTCACTCAAATGTCATGCGGCAGAATTGTTTACCATGCAGTTTCGAGTACTCAAATGTGCTGCAAGCGCATTAAATGAACGTTGCAACAAAAACAACTGCAACACTGTACTATGTACTATGTACAAAAACCGGCAATATGAAAATCTCAAGTTGGAAGCAATGGGCGAAAAACAAACAAATTGCCAAGTTTGCAGTCACTGGAGACTCACCAAAATGGCTGACAATGCGACAGCGTACGTTTTCTGTGCCCAATCGCCCAAGCAGGAAAATCCATTAGTTTTCGAAGTTGTGGGGGCGTGTTGAATAAAATACTCGTTTGTATTCATTATGCTTTTCATGTGAGAGCAACTGAGCGAGGGGTTTCGCAAGACGTACCACAAAGAATTTGTATTGTTTAATATTCCGAACTTAAACTTAATTTGGTAAATCAGATATAGTATGGTTTGTGTCCTTTGTTCAATGGCTGGGAATTAATTCTTTTGCAAGAGTGTTTTCCTAGGTACATATTTACTGATTAGATTTTGATTTGTAATGACTACTTAAATACACTTGTATAATTTATTTATTCGATTCATAATAATAAAAAAGCTAAAATTACGCAGTATTCAGCATTCTTGGCTACTGCACCTGAAACAATAAAACGATTTTTTTAAATGCGGGATTTTGAAGAAAAAACTCTCAGTTTACCGATAGATTGGTATTTGAAGGTGATCATTTAACAGAAATTTCGATTTGATTTCGTACCCCAATGTGATCTAGCAAATTAGGGTCAGTTTCACCAATTAATCTTGAGCTGAACTTAAGTTCTAGTAGCGAAAAATCCTAGCTAAGATCAGTTTAAGATTTTGATAATGTTTGGGTTTCACAATGCATATTTAAGTACATAAATTAGTTTATTCAAAAATATGGCAGCACGGCAAGTTATGCACGGAATTATTTGTCATCATGTAGCGAATATATTGTCCAATCGTCTTTTTGCGGTCCAGAAAAAGTAGTCAGCAATTAATTGAGTCCTTTCCGATATCATAATATGTTCTACGTGCCATTGTATTAACTTAAAAGACATCGCATATGTTTGCATTTATTCATTTGCATTTATTTCCTTATCAATTTTAGTTACTTTGAAATTTACAAATATGTTTGCCCCTATCAGCTGTTAGCAAAGATAAGAGCATTTTAAGTCACCAATCTTCTTGACTTAACCCTTTCACCCTTGAATTTTACTTTCCAAATCTGGTGGGGGTTTCATCATTTCGACGGCGAATACTGTAATAAGTCTAAAATATAAGATGTTTGGCATACATGAAAATTCGGAGATCCTTACCAGTATTCTGGGATATATAATCCCAATAACATTGTAAGGTGGGACGTATATGTCCCAATAATGCCAAACTGACCAAATAATTAAATGACAACTATTAAAAAAAACATAACAAATTTCACTGTTTATTGATTTTTTTCTGTTACAAATTTAATTCATTTGTGAAAAGAAGCAAAACATTTAAAGCGTAAAGCATTGTTACATTCAGAACAGACGTATTTGGTTCTAGTTTCCTTATTTTGTGAAGTGCAACATACGCATCGACGACGAGAAGTCTGTTCAATCGGAAGATGATCACCAATATTTAGATGTTTCGTTCGTGATCGCTTTGCGGGTCTTCCAATCAATAAACTTCAAGCTTAGAACCATCTTTTTGTTTTCGGCAAACTTTAGTTAGAGTAGGCATATGACAGTTAGAAGCAAGTAGGACTTCTTTCGAATCCATCTGTCGAGTGGCCATCACACCATCGCAGTTTGTTTGGAATTGACTTTCTGAACGTTTTTGATGTCCACTAAAGACAGGAGTTTCTTTACAGTACTGGAGTTTGGTTCGAAAGTGACGTCATCGCCAAACTTTGTCCAACCACATTTATTACCTAATTGTTGATCCTCTCTCTTCTCCAACGAATTTAATTCATCGCCTATAACTTGACCGTCATCGTTGTTCAGCTCCGATAAAGAAGAAGATTAATCCTCTGTTGCACTTATATACTTAGCTCTTGATACAGGAACTTCCGCGTCTTCGTCGTCACCATCAGATGGTTCATAGCTAGACTCCGATGCACTGAAGTCATCATCCATACCGTCGCTCTCGTATTCTAAAAAATAATCCGCAATTTTGTGCTCATCCAATTTCTTTCTTCCCGACATCTAAAGGTATAAACAATTATTTTGATATTATTATCCTAATTAAATGTATTACTGGGATTATATGTCCCAATGTAGTTACAAATGTAAATTTTTATTGGGATCTTTTCAATCCGTAATTGGATCAAAAATAAAAGTGATACACATATTTGAAGTTGACTGGGATATATTGTCCCAGTAGGGGCGAAAGGGTTAAGTTGAACTTAAGTTTTTCTAAAAAGTAATAGATGAAATGCAAAACTTTAAACTAGACTTAAGTTCAACTTAAAAATGCTTTGTAAAACTAGTCTTTAGTGTTTTGCATGTATAACTTTCATTTCCAGAATTGAAGTTCTCCACAGAAAAGATTATATTCCAATATACCTGATTAATCGAATTTTTCCACCATCCCATCATGTGCCGTATGTTGGTAAATAAAAGTCTTATTTGATTTTAACTATTGAATGATAGATGGCGCTGACCAAATATTAACTCAGCAAAGACTCTAACCATATCAATGATTTATTAGCTGATGACTGTATTTACAGGTCTATTCTGTATGTTACTGGCAATGTTGTTACCAGCAAATTCTATTATAATTGTAAGAAATTCTTATAGCGCATTTCGAGCACAAATGACTATGCTGTCAAGATATTTTAACGTTATAACCACTCAATGCAATGGTAACATAATTCACAGGTAACACATTAGTAAAATGTCACATACATATGTAGTTGAAATTAGCTATTATCTTAGGATGGAATGAAACAGTTGCCAATTTAAAATTAAAATGAGTGAGTATTTAAGTTTTGCAAGTTATACAAAGGGACAAACAAATATCCATTTAATTGACCAGAAAAAAAATAACAAAACAAAATCGTTTCTTATTTATTCTTAATGTTCGTCTTTTTTATCTACTTTACATAATCGCCATTGATTTTGATGTTTCCCCACAAAGTTTGGAAATCTTTTGGTAAACAGTCTTCGGCATACTATATTGGTATTACCTTTCGACCCTGTTTCAGGAAAAGTAAACTGGCATCATTACTTTTGTTGCAGATTTTTGTTGCTTACCTTTTAGGTGTGGATTTACTCTACTTGGCCTCTATATCATGCGCTGCAAGCAGACTTCTTTGCACTAGAGCCATGACATTAAAGCCCAGTACATCAGTATTGGACTTCAACATAGCCTCAATGGCGTCATCAGTGGAGGATTTTTGCCGCCCATCGAGGGATCAGCCTCCACAAAAAATGTCCCGTCTGAAATCTCGATTTGATTGAATATTTGTATTGGCTTTAGTTTGCGCCGAAACTGGTGGAATTCCGTCAGATCCATTCTCAGCTATTTTGCGCTTTCTCGTCTCCATTTTAACCGATCGTTTTTAAATGTATAAAGTAGTTTCGCAAAATAAATGCAACGGGCATGGTATTTTTTGTATTCTTTTGTTTTAAAGATAACCAACTAAGCGAACTTTTGTTAATACCCCCGATTCTATGTATTTCTAAAACCATTATATTTAAATAGTAAGCCGTTTGCTTGCTAATTTCAAATAGTTTTTTTCGTTTATTTACTTTGCAAATACTCTAGTTCGGCTTCAGTCTGCCAGAAAAGTAAAGAAATAAAATCAAATGTAATATTTTTAATTTGAATATGCTCTTCAATATCATATATTGTACGTATAAGTTTAGCAGCCCGGCTGATCTATTTTTTCAATTCTGGTCAAAGCAAATGAATAAATAATCTCTTTAAATCTTGGTTTGATATTCTCGTTGAGCAGGCACGATGCAATTCCTTTTTGTCTTGATAGATCACTAAATAGTTGAAATATTTTTATAAATTATGAGCAAAGTTTTCAGAGCCCTGTTTATGGGAGACTTTATTTGATTTAAAATCCCCGTACACGGTACGAATAACCTCCGATATCCTTCCCCTCGTCGGACCTATTAAGGATATTTCAAAAATTTTTAAATAATCTAACGTTTTATTAGTTCGATTCTTCCCTACAGGGTAAACTCATACATAGATTTATGTGCATTTACATGTGAATGTTTGTAATAATCCTTATAAAGAAGTAGTACTCAATACTTCAGTCGCAGTCACATGAATGAATCTACTATACATATGTACATACAAATCACCGATGGCAACTCAGCAAACATTGTTTTGAAAAATAGAGAAATTTTAATTCTAACATAAGATACCTGGCGTAATTCTCGATTGGTAAAAAATATTAGAGAACTGCAATAGAATTCGATTCAAGCGCAATTGAAGAACTTGCTAAGAGAGGAGCAACTTCAATGGAAAACTTATTAGAGAAAATTAGAGAAATATGTGTGGTACAGAAGAAATCATCCAAAAAGCTAGCATTCTCTAGAACGTAAATTACCACCACGTTTCTCAAATATTTCTCATATCACTATCGAGCGTTTGCGGTTAGGTGATACTTTTAGTTCACTACTCTTTTTTTCCAATCGATAATAAACTTTATGGTTAGCTGGGATGTCGCATTCAGACTGCAGCATTATAGATGAGCGCATTTATTTTTTCAAGAGTCATGTACAGTCGACTCTTCATATCATTTGACTAGCTTTTGCCCCAGTGTCCGCTCGCATGACAGAAAAAGGGATATACAAAATTTCACTAATTGATAAATTGTAAGTAATTTTTGTTTTTTTTTTTTGCATTTAATATTTTTATTTTCTAGAAATAAGAAATCTATCTCTACATAATTACCTGCCATTCGGATTATAAATGAACAACGTAATGAAATTTACTTTTAAAAGCCGAATCTCCATTTGATATACTGAATCCTACAGAATTTTACTAATCTTTCTCATTTGCTTTTCAAAGCTTGTCCTTTTTATACCTAGCATATATATAAGGGGTTTCAAATCATTTTATGGGCCACAACTCTTTTTAAAAATGTACCTTAATAAAACCATGCACTTCAAATGATTTTGTATAAATTTAATATAATTACAAATTATTTAACTTAAATAGAAGGAATACTTTAATTTTGGAAAAGTAGCAACACTTTATAAAACGCTTTTAAAATAATTTGTTGTAAATTTATAGTACGTGAAATATTATGATTTTACTTACGTTACTAATTTAGTTGAATTTAATTTTACAGAAAGTAGAAACCCTCTAAATGTTTTTCGAAATTAAGCCTTCCTAAGCCCCAATCGGTTCACAACTGTTTTAGTTTAAGCTTTTCCATTTAACAACCGGTGGAATTTTAATTGCCTCACCAATTAAATTAACTCAAAATTTCTAAAAGGTGCAACACTCCTTAGAAATGCTTTCATATTTCCTTTCCATTTTACACCATTACTGTTAATTCAATTAATATTTCTTTAATATGTGTCAACCCTCTCCAAAAATATTTTTGACTTGATGCTTTCTTATATTCCCACCGTGCTCAACTATGCTTTAATATTTAACTTAACTTAGTTGTTTTATTTACGTTTCGAGCAGCAGGTGGTAAACCTCTTAAAGTATATTTCCGAAATTAGACCTTTTTACACTTTCGTTGCAAATCAATATTGTAATATCGCAGTTCTGTTCTGTCTTCACCCTGAGCAAAGGAAATGTCACAATTGTTTGTTTTGTTTACATTTTCACTTTCGATTTGCTTTTGGGTTGGGGAATTCACTTTTGATTTAAATTTGCCTTTCTTCGGCTCACTTGCGAGAAAGCAGGTTATCTATTTAGCTCAGACTTTACCGGTTAAATTGATAAATTTGCTTGCACAGCAGAATGTTAGACATCAACTCAGAGCTATAAACACACAAATTTAACCTAGCAATTATTCAGGGTTAAGTTGTGAAGTTTGTGACATTTTTCCAGAAATAAAGAAAAAATAAATTTGTCAAACATTTTTTTTTTTCTTTTTTTGAAAAAAATGAAAAAATTTTAAACCATTCGCTTCTTACGACGATCATGAGGATGCCATCGAATACGTTGGCTTCAATTCCTTTAACAGAGTTTTGGCAAAGTGAATCGATCACTTCCACGAAAACTATTTTGATTTTAAATTTCCATAAATTTATTAAAGTAAAAGAAAATGTCAAAAAAGAAATATATGTAGCCTGGGTTACTGGATTTATTTGATGCAAGAAAATGTCTGGGTTAGTTAAAAATATAATTCTGAGTTACTTAATTCTTTATTTATAAATTAAATTCTGGATTTCTAGCAAGTGAGCCTAAATTTTTCGTTCATTCACTATACTCAAAAGTAAAAAAAAAAACACATTGAGTTCTTCTATAGGAAATCACCTTTACGAACTGTAAACTTTAAAAGGCGGTGTATACAGCATGTTGGCAGAACTTTTTGAAAAAAAGGCTAAATCAGCAAAATATAAGGATTAAAAAAGGCTAAATCAAAATTTGTTTAAGATTAAATATATAAGTCAAAAATTTAAACTCTTTTTCGTATTGCGATTTCAGAAAAAGTTGTTTACTACTTTCTCTTATTTATATTGGCTTTATAAGCTTCAGAATTAAATTACTTTTAAGGTGGGAGGAAGTTTAGTCAAACGTAAACTTAGTTCATATATTTATATAACACGTATTTATATCTTTATCATCAGATAAATTTAAGGACATATATATTAGGAATGTTAATCATTTGAACGAGATATTTTCCAATTGCAAAATTATGACAACATTTTTCTTCCTTATTAATGCAACATCTAATACTTAAAAGTGCATTTAACATTTTAACACTATTTCAAATTCTGTTTCTTTGTTTTGGTTTGACAATGTTCATAGCGCTTAAAATTGTTCGACTTATACACTGCTGAGGAGTAAGATTAATTTATTAAAAGAAAAAAAAAACAACTACAAAGGGTAGCAAAAACATTAGGCGATCGGCAGCCTTATATTCACGATTGATTGGTATAAGTGTAATTTCTTCATTTCTTGTTTACCATTTGGTTTTCCGACAGGGTGAAAAGTTGATACAATTTTCCGCATGGCATTTCGACGGCATTTATTTCAATTAATACCGAATTTATTTTTGCATGAGTTAAGCAATCAGAAACATGTAGATTTAATAAAAGGGAAGGTTAAAAAAGCTTGATCATTTTAAGAGAGAACTCTAAAAAAGAAAAGCTGAATTAAAATTTACCAGCTAAAAGGAAGTAAAGTAAAGTATTTGAGGTAACTAAATTTTTGTTAGAACATGGAAGAAGAACTTATGGGGAATCGTACAGAAATTTTTGCATACATGAGGCCATAAATCAATTTCATGCACGAATCATGCACGTATCGAATTAGCTTGACTGATTGCAGATTCGTGGCATGGAAAAAAATACGGCGAGACAGAATTAAATAATGTGGCAGGTGAGTGGTTGTGATGGAATAGCGACGAAGGAGCCCAACGCCCAATTAATACCATTGACACCATAGAACTTCGGATTATTTCGTTTTAGAACCAACTAACGCAGTTGATCAATTCAAGCCCCACTAGGATGTCCTTAAGTGTCCTCATTAGAGCCGAAAAGCTGCACTGAAGATGCTCTATTGTCTCTTGTACATTTTTATTTCTGTAGCATCTGCAGTAATCATTTTGGGCAATACTAAGCCTTCTAGCGTAGATTCCGATGAGCCAGTGTACCACCAGAACTGCTGTATCGGGACCTTAGCGCTACGCTCTCCAGAAGAACTGATGTTCGCTTATGGTCATATACAGGCAATTTTAATTTTGCAGTTATGCATCCTGGCGCTGGAATTGGAATTGGCACCTTATTTGAAGTTGTCAGTGAACCCTCTCTGGCTAGCATATCGGCTAGCTATGTTGTGATGCCCAAAAACCCAAATTAAATCTACTGAGCGCTGATTGCAGACTCCATTCAGTTAAGTCTTGCATTGCTTAACCAACTTCCATTTGGTTGTGAAAGATGCCAGAAACCAAATGGCCAGAACAGGCGCGTAAGAACTATGAGTGGAGCAATCAAGCAGAGTCGACTGTCAAAGGTATGTAGTACACATGTGAATATCTGCGGTGTCTCGTACCAAAATGATAACTCCATTTTTCGTATGGTTGAGATTTACACAACAATAAAATTCACTAAATATATATGTACGTATTTTGTTTAAGCAAGAATTAAAAGTTACAGCTATTGCAACTCACATAAATTCAGATCTTTTTTCAAATACTCGTAATAGTAAGCTTTGAATATATATTTTCAAAAAATGCACACCGCTTTCGTGAAAAGTGAAATTGACTTAATATGTTTATACCTTACACCACATACATACATACAGCTGTACATATGTTTACTCCCCTTAGCTATTCAACGCTTTTAGCGGATGCTCGCATAAATCTAGCCAAATCGGAAATACGTCGATTCGCGCAGGCAATAAAACTTCCAGTGCAATCACACGAATACAAAATAGCGACAGCATAGAAGTAGCTCCAGTTGTGAATGCTGCGTATTTCGAAATACGAATTGTGACACAAAATTGCTGAATGGCAACTACTTCCATTTGTACGATTGCTTTCAACTGTCTTTTTGAAACGCAGACGCATTGGCTCGTAATGAATGGTGTTGTTGCAATGCGTTCGCTGTCATTTCAATTTGTTTAGCATTTCCATTTGGCTGTGATGAATTTCTTCATTAATCTACGTAGACAAGGTATCGAGTCTTGAGTTTTTTAATATGAACTAGTGGAATATACATAGATTATACAGTTCCTTAACTTATATTTAGGTCACATCCCGCATGTTTCTTGTACTTTCATTAGACAAAAGATTTAGAAAATATTGGCTACACACCGTTAAATGAAAGCGCTAAAACTTGCAATTTTTTCTGTTTTTGGATACGCGCATTTTTGTAGTAGAATTTTCATTGGACAGGCATTGTTAGAAGAGCACCTCGTTTTCACAAAACCGCTAAGCAGTTTAAAAGTAAATTTTAGCAAGATAGATTTATCAGTTCCTGATGACAAAGCTAATTCGGAAAATTTACGTCTTCATCGCACACATTTCACACAACAATTTAAATAATTTTATTACTATTTTCATATTTTCGCTTTTTCTGAAAAATTGGTTGATTTTATACTTAAAAAAAAATGTTTACATGTAATTTCCGTATTTGTATTTTACCAGCTGCTTCGAAGCGACATTAATTTCAAGTCGAACTCATAACCTTTTCTGACAAAACACATAATGAGGCTACTTAAGAACTCAATACTATACTATACATTTATATTTTTGAGTAACTTATTTTCCTATATCACTATTTTCACAAAGCCAACATTTTTACAAACAACAATTCAAGCCGCAATAAGTGGAAAAAAATAAAATATTTAACATTAGAGTAAGAATAACCCGATTTTTCACAATGCTTATATACAGCCTATTTCATAATTATACACCACAACATATGAACAACTTTTGACTAATCATTTTTCCTCTTTTAATTTTAATTTTCTTTTTAATAAAAATATTATTCACTCTATAATAGAAACCGTTCAAACCCACATTTCAAACTTGCTGATCAGTTAAAAGAGTTTTATCAAAATTTAAAAATAAATTATTTATTTTATAGCCCATTCAACTTTAGTCGTTAGGTGACGCTGGAGGAACTGGTCTTAAGAATTTGGTCGAAATTCAAACATATACCCTTTTATATTTTGCGCCTAATAATGAAAACACAGTCAAATATTAAGGAAAATAGTTTTATTGTTTTTCAAAATATTCTCCATCCAAGTCAATACACTTCTGCATTCGCTTGAACCAATTTTCAAAGCACTTTTGCCACTCTGAAGAGGATACCTCTAAAACGAGCTATTTGAAGGCTTCTATAGCTCCTTCAGGTGTTGAAAAACGTTGACCTCGCTTCTTTTTTTTTTGATGTTCGGGAATAAAAAGAAATCATTAGGTGCCAAATCAGGGCTGTAAGGCGGATGACCCATCAATTCGGCCTTTTGAGTCCCAAAAACTCTCTTGTGTGAATCGATACGTGAGAGCTCGCATTGTCTTGGTGAAGAATGATTTGTCTTCGGCGGTTGGTTTTCCTTAATTCTCCAAAAACTTTTGGCAAACAAATGGTTGTGTACCACTCAGAATTGACCGTTTTAAGTTTATCTAGTGGAACAGTTGCGGCAGGACCAGATTTTCCGAAAAAACAGGCGACCATTTGCTTTGAGGTGCTTCTTGCGCAAACAACTTTTGTTGGATTAGGCTCATCTTGGAAGACCCTTACAGTCGACTGCTGCTCTGTTTCTGGCTCATTTGCATAGATCCAATCTTCGTCACCTGTTATGATGTCATAGACGTGCTTTGATCAACCGCGGCTAAATTGCATCAACATTTCTTTACACCAATCGACACGAGTCCTTTTTTGGGCAATTGTCAAATTCTGCGGTATACAACGAGAACAAATCTTCTTTACGACCAAATGTTCATGCAATATTGAATGTGTGCTGGTCCCACAAATGACCAAGGATGCCTCTGTCTCGCGATATGCCACATGACGATCTTGTATTATCAATTGACGCACAGCAATAGACTGTTTCTGGCACAACCACCGTTTTTGGACGACCTTCACGAAATTCGTCCTGCAAAGATTGGCGGCGGCGTAGGAGATCGTTATACCATCATCTCACAGTGGCTAAGTGTGGTGATTCCACACCAAAAGTAGAAGTAAGTTGATTGATGCACTCCTGTCTCGATAATCCATGTCGAAAATCGTAGTAAATCATCGCACGAAAATGTTCACGGGTTAATTCCATTTTTAGGCAATATGAATTTTTAAACTCACTATAAATAAGCACAAATAAAACTCGTAAGTGAAAACGTTATATTCAAGTTTATGCCAAAAAATACCAAACTTTACGATAAAAATATTTAATTGCAGCTAAACACATGTAGTGTTGCGAAGGCGCAAAATATAAAAGGCAACCCTCGTATTATAGAAACAAATGTTCAAATGTCGACAACGAAAAAATTGTGATTTTGAAGTTGAAATAGTTAAAAATCCTGCATGATTTCAATGGTAATGTCACAATCATATCACACTTTTTGGCTCTTCCTAAAAGCAGCCTAAGTTCCTTTAAGGATACTAAAACGTCTCCCAACTCGGTCGCCAATTTTGCATATCTCAATTGTAGCAGAATTCCGCACACTCTCTGATCGATTTGGCAGATAAGTCATAAGCCACGACTTTATTGATTTCTAACCATTGCTACTTTGGCTTATTCGTGGCATTTTTCAAAACTGAAATTTCCGTAATGCTATATGGGATTACGGTATGCGACTTTTGTGTGTTCAAGAGAATTGTGAGTCAGATCATACACTTTACCCTTTTATAGTTTTAATCGGGATAACAGCAAGAAGTTTTTCTTTACACTGTAACTCTACAATTGTAAAGAATTACAACAAAAATTATATCACCCAAAATTTGGCATGAAATGCTTACTGCTTTCTATATTTGTGGATATAAATATTTAATAATTTTACAGATGTAGGTTGAAAGTGGATACACTATTAACAATTGACTAAAAACAATAGTTTTACTCTCTTCTTGTATTTTCAAATACAAAAGTAATCTATATAACTCAATATGAAATTTAAATTGAATATAGACCCCATTGTTATGCAATTGTTGGACTAGGCTGCAGAATTGTGGAATGTATATAGCCTTTTACGAATATTGTTTTGGAAAATCGGTCAGTAAGTTTGTTTTTTAAATTCACATTTTTAATTTTCTTACATTTGGTAATTTTTTATTTTTTGTATAAAAAAAAATCGCTAAGCTAGGACTTAAATGTTTTCGCCCATATTTGATCGATATTTTGTGATATTTATTTTTTTTTTTGCTCAAAAATACTCGTTCTTCATTGATTTAAATTTTTCGATGATACTAAAACACTAACAATTTTAACTTATGAACTTTTTGTTTTTGTTTTCAATCTATATCACAAAAAATGCTGCATAAATTTGTTTTTTTTTTAATCAGAAAGGAATCTATCTCAATCGTTACTATATCGTAAAAATTTAAAAAGACTTAAAAAATACAAAAGCCAACTCGGAAAATATGATAAACTCATGTTTAAAACTCAATTAAAACAAAAAAATAACAATCAAACCCAATCGAAAAACTAAAAATCATAGAATATCAAAAAAATCCAAATCCATTTGCTTTGATCGAATTATCACAAAGATTTTTTCAAAACGGCAAAATCCAACTGTTGTCCAATTCGGCGTGGAATGCCCCATAAACACACATACATCCGATGTACATACACACATAGATATGCGCGCACATACATTAATATGCACACAACCACACCCATTTCCACAAGCAATCACAATTTTGCTAACAACAGTTGAAGGGAAATTGTTTAATTATCCAACGTGCGCCTAAAAGCATATTTCACATTATTGGTTACCTCTAAATGCCAATTTTGAGGTTGACGCATACTCCACTACATATCGAAATATACACACATACATATGTACATGACCCAACCGCAATCACATACACATGCACAGATATACGATAAACAAATAAACCGAAGCACGCACGTGCGCATATCAAAACTAACCTTGATGATGGAAAACGGAAAACTTCAACCCGCTGTTGTCTATCATCTCACACCCTTTTGGGGCATATAATCACAGCACACATGCAAACTACGCAGTCTCTCTTTGAGCAGAAAATGCAAAAACAACAATTCAAGCTATGACCCCGATTTGGGGTTGCCCCAAACTCATCACACTTCAACAACCAACGGCGCGGCGCACAAGCTTAAATTTATTTAGAATATTTTTGTAATTATTTTTTGTGGGAAAGCGTTTTGGCGCAAAACGCTTAAAGGTTGTAATTTGCTTGCTTCACCTGCCTCCCGGCATCCAACGACAACCAGCAACAAACCAATGAAGTGGATAATTTAGTGTTATGCGCCATCTTTGCTGGCCATCGATATGGCAACCACTGCAACACCAAGCGAAGCTATCGAACAAGATATTCAGGTGAACATATTATCGTTCATTGTTTTTGGCTTTGGCGCAGTTGTATTGAATTCAGTGGTTTGTATGCGAATTTTACTGCAGATATGCTGCCGTATTTTTTTTTTGTTTTAATAATAATGCCATTATAGCCGACTAAACTGGTGCAATTCGGTTCGTTATCCTGCTTAGGAAACTGACGCAGCTATCATCGTAGTCACCACCTATCTATGTATGTGGCGCAAAATAATAATAGCCTATATAAGTGAATTAAAGCCCAACAACAAAACAACAACGACAACAAGCAGCATAGCAACCCAAACGCTATTTCAACTAAACCGTCTTGACTGCCAATAACCTACCGAGGTCAGTTACATATTGCTGATGCTTTGGATGGCAATGATGCTAAAACTGCTGCTGTAGCTGTAGCGGCCCTTTACCGTTGGCACACTTTAATTAAGGTGAAAGTACTCGTAATGGTCATCGATTTGCGGTCATAAGTATAAAACTAGCTATAATACAATAGCTGGTTTGCAAAGTAAAAAGCAAAAAAAAATTTATATATCTACATTTATATCGGGTGTAGGTTTGTGTGCGGTCGATTCAATGGCACTTGACACTAATTAATAGCATTTGATAGACACTTAAATATAAATTGTATGTATATATATATATATATATACGTACACTTGGTAGTGAATTGGAAACTTTCACTGCTACTGTAACAAATTAGCAGCATATAAAATTCATTTAGCAAAAATGCAACCGAGCGCATGTAGACAATTTGTGTAGCTAAGAGCGTTTTTTGTGTGGGCTATATGTGTTTGAGACATTGTTAAAGTTATACATACATATATATTTTTCTACTTTGATTTTATTAAGCTATAATTGGATTAACATCTTGCATCGTTTAAAGTTCTAAATATATTAGCTTAGATTTTAATACTTTTTGGAGGACGTGGCGTATACGTAACGGAGGAGATTTAATTGGAATTCATAGCTTGGCTAAAATTGTGTGGCAGTGAATATATGTTGGTTTTTTGTCTATAGAAGCAAAATTGATCTTACATGTTCTACATTTCACTTGCACATTAATTCTTGTAACCATCATTTACGGATTAAGTGAAAAAATTGCAGTATGTTCTGCAATTCACTTCGCGTTTTGTGCTTAACTGAAACTACCGTGTGACGTTGAAATTTCCAAGTGAAAGTGAATTGCAGAACACTCCCGAATATGAAATGCAGAACGCATGCAAGTAATGATATTTTATAGGGAAGAAAATGCGCAAGACTGTTGGCAAAAAAATCTATGTAAGTATTATCAAAAGTCAATAGAAATTTTTAGCAACTGGAAATTTGCATTTTATTATATTAAAGCAAATTAATACCCGCGACTTCGTCGGCGTTTCCATATACGTACATATATAATACTGCTAAAAATGCAGCTGTGATGAATACAAAATGTTCCGCAGTCACAGTAAAGATAAAGTTGGCATTAACTCTAGTAAAAATTTGCGACAACTAAGACTCAACTTTACCTCGACTATGACTACGACGATTTGAACTAAATCGACGCACAAAAATGGTTTCTTGGAAATCTCGACTACAGAGCCATCTAATGGATTTTCAAACATATATTTTTTGCAAATTTCCAATTACATCTGCAACATACTTTTTTAATATCATCAATATTGGTCCTTAAAAGCGGATTTTCGATCCTAGCGTCATCTAGCGGATTTATTTTTTTTATTAAGTACTTCAGTTCGCAAACCCCATTATACATATATTTCTAATAAAATAAATTATAATTTCGAATGAGTAACTCGCCTCTAGCGCATCGAGTTTTTCATAAAAGTATTTCTTATTGCGCCAGCACCTTACCTTTCTAATATCATCAATATCGGATCATAAATAAAGATTTTCTGAAAAACTTGCTTTTAGCGCCAGATTTTCCAGATAACTCGCCTTTAGCGCAACCTATCCCAACCATTTTTTGTCATAAAAATATTTCTCGTCGCATCCTATTATTAGATTTTAATTTAATTCAAATAGGATCATAAATGAAGATTTTCTGAACAATTTATCTCTAGCGCCACCTAGCGCATTTATTTTTCCTAAAACTATTTTTTATTGCACCACCACCATACCTTCTTATAGTAATCAATATCGGACAATAAATATTGGTTTTCTAAATATCTCGACTCATGCACCACCTAACGGATTAAAATGTAGTCTATGATCGTACCACGGATCTAAAGAATATACTGTCAAAATTTGATTCAAGCCCTTCACCAACTTTTGAGCCAAGTTATAGCATTTTCATTTTAAATTAAACCTTTTTAAAACTAAATGAAACTATTTTCAAACTAAACGAACCCTTTTTCAAATTAAACGAAACAATTTTCCTATTTAAGGAAACTATTTTCAAATTAAACGAAACTATTTGCAAAATAAGTAAAACTCTTTTCAAAATAAATTAAACTTTATTCCAAAGAAATGAAACTTTATTCAACTTAAATTAAACCATTTCCAAATTAAATTAAACAATTTCTAAGTATATTCATTTAATTGAAACATTGAAGAGGTAATAACCGCAAAGCAGCAACAACAAGCAAGAAAATTTCAAGTAGCTACTACCTGTTCATATGCCTTGATACTGATTAAACAATAATTCAAAGCAAAAACACAATACCAATGACAGCGAGTGCACAGTAAGGGGTTACAAATGGTTCAAAGAAAAAGCATAACCAAATGATATTCTGATCTTTTGCTATTGTTGCTTCCGACAGATGGCACAACGCCGAAACCGGTTTGTCTTAAAACCAAATTTGACAAGGGATGGCGAAAATTCGTTCCAAAATACGTCATAACCAAATGGTTCATTAAATATATAACAATGGTTTAAATTAATTTGGAAATGGTTTAATTTCATTAGAATAAAGTTGCATTTATTTTGCATAAATTTGCATTTAAGTTGAATAAAGTTTCATTTATTTTGAAAAAAAATTCGGTTATTCTGAAAATAGCTTTATTTATTTTGAAAAGAGTTTCGTCTAATTTGTAAATAGTTTTATTTATTTTGAAAATCGTTTCGTTTAGTTTGAAAAAGGTTTAATTTAAAATGGAAATGCTATATAACAAATAAACCCACTACATTTTTATATGAGTCCGAATTCGTGAAACCGATCACTAAGAATGGGTCAGTTTTGTTTTTCAATTAGAATGTGGTTAATATGTAGCTCGTGAGTATTGAAAGAGTTTCCCAAAATATAACTTCGAAAAAAAGTTTATTGTGCTAGTTATTGGCACAAAAAATAGCTTGCCATTTTTTTTCGTTTCGCTATATCTAATAACCCTTTTGTCGTAACTTACAATGGAATTTTTTCTAATGCGAATTCTTTTCAATTTTTTTTATTTATAAATATTTATTTAATTTTTTGCAAAATATCTTTCTGGAGCAACAAAAATTCTGAAAAAACTTTAAAATATTCTTTAAGCTTTATGTAATAACATATAAAAATTTCAAAGTGTGCGGATTTTTTTTTTTTCAGAACATACGATATTTTGAACTTGGCGCTGCACGCATAGCGTCTTTGAGTGCGAGCGCTACCACACAATACTTCCATGGCGCTCACAAAATTTAAAGTTTTTGTTTCATATCATAATAAAAGACCGCGAAGAAAAGCGCAAACATCAAATTATATTGTATAAGTACGTTTTGAATAAAAAAAAAAACGTATCGCGACTAAAAAATTGCACTTAAATTTGAAATTATACACATTGGCGAAACACAATAGGAACACATTGATAATAGTTTTGAGGACAATGATTGAACAATCATTTATATAATTTAAGAACAAAAATAACTTAAAATCTTTGATGTAACTCCAAAAACCCTACAGTTCACTTGCTTTTCATGCAATTTTTTATTCTTTATTTACGAATCAATTTTTCATTTCAAATTGACGTTGAAAACGGTTTTATCATAAAACTTGACTGGTTGCGACATCTATCCAATTTATGCAAAAACACTAACTCATGATTTAACGTACATCAGTATATTGGTCAAGTTGAACGTTGGGAGCTTGGTTATGTGCAACGAATAACGACTATCTGTATACGTTTATAAATTAAACATATCAACGAGATCTTCCATATATATTATTGTCTAACTAAGTGCGGGTAAAAAAAGTAAGTAAATAAAAAAGCAGTAGTGTAAGCATATGTTATCAGGAAATGTGAATGACAGCAGTTGTTTTTCGTTGTTCTTGAATTGTAGATCATTTGCTTCTTATTATACTTTAATTATTATCACTTGTAGGCCCACATGTCACCCCCACATAAATGTTGCAATCCTCACAAAAATAACTATCAAACCCAAGCAACTTTTGAAAACTCGAAAAAGAAACGGAAATTTTAAGGTACATATTTTGCCAGCTTGTTAAATTTTCGTGAAATTTTTACACCGGCGTCTTCAACTAGAAGCTATACGGAAAGCCATACAGAGTATGAGTAAACATCAATGCCGAAACTGTTTTGTTTTGATTCTTACATTTAAAATTTCTATATTTACTTTGGCCTGCGTATGACGATATTGAAAGTTTCCAGAATATTAGCTCCAACAGATTAGTGCATTATGCCGCTTACACCGCTGCGATAAGAGTGCGATTTTGGCTGCAAATTTCAGGTGATTTTTTCCAATTGGTCAAGTGAAAATTGGCAATAAAAGTATTTTGTTTTCAACAATAGAAGATGTGTTTGTTAATTAAATAGCGAGGCTGAGATACAATTTTAAGGATGGGCTTAGGTTCCTTCTTTTGCAAAGCGTAAAGACTACTACGCTTTAAATGTTTATTTATTTATTTCCTTTTGCTTTTCTGCTTTTGCGATTTTTTGCCTCTTTTCTTTTGTCAAGTGTGGTTTTGAGGCAATTCGGTTTCGGCACTGTGCCATCTTCAGTCTATTCATTTATTATTTTTCCGTCAAATGTTTTATATATGTAATTTCCATGTCCCAAGTGCGTTCATATAATCAAAAATTTTATGTCTCATCATGCGAGTTCTCTCCGGTTATCCATTTAATGTATATCAAGGCAAACTTATGTAAGGAGGTGTTGAATGTCCAACAACAATTCTATATGTAATGTAATCTGTTTTTACTTCTATGGCTTCAGCTGTCATCTTTTATATGTATTTAGTTTTTGCTTTCATCGCTACAAATCTCAACCCCTTAAAAGCAAAAACAAACCACATGTAATTTGACATTTCTAGCCGTAAGGCGAAATTGCTCAGCTGTTCATTCAAGTTCATTTTATTTGAATTCGCCCTGATGTCTATCTACAATTAAATACATAGTTTATTAAATGAAATATTTATATTATTTTAAACCAATATGAAATTCTTGTGAGTTTTTTTCAGTAATACAAATATGGACAAAAGCAACTGTTTGAGTCGGGCGTGAGGTTGCGATATGATAGTGATTTAAAAATAAAACAAGATCTAACAGTTTAACCCCGGGGCCGTAACAATTACAATTCATGTTATAAAAATCGAGCCCTAACGATTACTTTGTAACTTTTATTTAACTCTCATTAATAACAGTTGTTTTGGCTTTCTGTTTTGAAAATCATAAATAACAGCTACTCTTGATTTTTTCTATAAATCAAAAATTACTGTTAATTTTGATTTTTATTTTAAAAGTCATAAATAACAGTTATTTATTTGTTTTATTATATAAACCAAACATAACAGTTATTGAAACTCTTATTTATAAAAATCACTAACTTTTATTTTGTAAGTCATGCTTACAAACTTCATCTTAATTTTTGGAGAAAATAATATCAATAATAATTATTTTTGTGGTTCCCATAACTATTATTATTTATTAAAATAAAAATAAAAAATAATTAATATTTTTTTTAAATTTTGCATAAAAATTGCAAAAAAAATTTATTTTAAAGTTTGGTTCTCGGTGATATAAAAAATCGGTTGGTACATTTATTTCATAGTGGAATTTTAAAAGACTGTTTTCGGAAATAACTTATTTTCCGACCATTATAGTGAATGTTTGTTTTCTGCAACCTTTATTCAAAAAATTCTTTTTAATACCGACTGTTGATAAAATTGGGAAATTGAAGTAAGGATGTTTTTAATTTTTTTGTTGGTTTAATAAAATAATTTATTGAATGCCTACATCTTTAAAATTGTATTAAAATAGGAACAGACCAATAGTTTTCCCCTTTTTCACAACTTTATATGAGTTGCCGAAATGGGGCTACCAAAAAAGTGAGATAAAGTAATTAGTTCTATCATTTGTATATGCTAGTACTTATACATATTTTCAACTCAAAAACAACAACTAGATTTAAATAGCCAACAAATTTTTTAGAACATTTCCTTTTATGTACTTATTTAAAAGCAACTATCGTAATGTGAAGTTTATTTATTTTTGTCACAATAAATATCATTTATTGTATTATTGTAGCAGTAATTTGATGCATATTTCACAAAAACTGTGTATTAAATTTTTGGTTTGAAATAAATCCAATTGTTCGATTGAAAATAATTAATGTAAATAACTTTAATGCATTTTAACGTAAAATCTTTATTGTAGGGCTTCAGTTGTTATTTAGTAATTTCAAATTTGCAATTAAACTGGCTTATATGAAAAACCAAACAATGCGCACTATTGTAAAGCATTTTTCTTTTTTGTTTGAAAGGCACAATCGCTTATTTATATTACAATCAAAATACCCAAGCGAAACATTTAGAAGGTACTTCTCAAATAAGTAATGCCTTCTCTTATGCTTAAAAATGATTGGTAAAACATATTTTTAAACAAAGTGCTTATGCTTTAAACCAATCCCACTATTTGCTTATATATGTAGCTATATAAAATAATGTCCCAAACTACGTATGAAAAGCATAACTTAAAAATTATTTAGCGATATTAACCTAATTTCTCCCATGGCACAGACCCAAGCTATATTTTAATCCTTTAAGGGGCGCATGAGTCGAGTTATTCTGAAAACCCGTATTTATGGTTCGATATGGAAGATCTTGGGAAAGTAAATATGCTGCACTTGCTATTAGAAATGCTTGCATAGTCTGATTTTGACAAAGTTGAAAACGTAATCGCGAAAAAGCATAAACGGCTTTTTTTCTAAAAATTCTGGAGAAATGTCGCTTATGGTTTTTTGCGCAGTTCGGCTTGATATATATATATATCTTGAATACGTATACTATATTTGCTAAAAATATAGAAAAAAAATTATGTGTCGAAATCCTGTAGTCGAAATTTCCAGAAAATTACTATTTATAGCTCTAAGTCGAGCTAATCTAATAAGCTTTGGCAACTTAAAAAACCTGTTATCTATATGCAAACAGAGAAACTACATAATTGAAACGCTTTACCAGTTTTTTTTTTATGTTTTCACTAAAAACATATTCACAGAGGTATAAAGGCTCTTTGTTTACCTCCTTAGCTCTACCATCAGGCATTGAACACTTTTGATGCCACTATGACTCGAACCCCATATAATTTCCACTGAATCTTTAAGCTGTGCTAGGATTTTGCAGATTTTTATGATCACTGAGAAGTTATTGTGTTCATTAGAGCTAGTGGCTTTTTTATGACGGTGTAACTTCCCGCTTAGCCCTCTATGTCGCTTCATTGGGTTCACGGTATCCCACTTCATGGATACCCCTTCAATGCTCAAAAAAATTTGTTTATTAATAAAAATCCAGCAGATCTTCTCAAGCCCACAGCGAATGATAATATCAATGTTATAAATCAATTTGTATCCCACTGTAAATTAAAGATTTAATCTCCCGGCTTTCCTACCACGTTATAATTACATTCACATCTCCCATTTGCACTATCCGTAACTTTTCTAACATCTACATATATACCATATGAAGCCAATCTCTAGTAAACCTTGTGAATCTACAGATATTAAGATGTTCTAATATTTTAAAGTTACTCCAGGGACCGTGATTTTTATAATTGGTATCAAAAATAATCGCTACTCTTGGATTTTAAATCGGTCGATTAAAAAACATATTATTTTTATCGGCGACAAATTTGTTTACGTTTATTATGAGCTTTAATCAAAAAATAGAAGTCACAAAATATCGATCAATTAAGATTGCGAAAATTTAAATCCAAGAATAATGATTATTTTTTATCGAAATCGAATAAAAAATATTATTATTTCATACCGAAAAAAATAAAAATCACAGAATAACGAATATGCAATGAAAAACAAAAAATCTTCTAAATAAAATTAAGCTTTGATTTTGAACGAATTCTTGTGTATAATTTTAGATCCGAAAAAACTAAAATATTAAAAATTTGCTACCACTATCTCTACTTTATAGGAAAACTCCAGCTGTTTTAGGCGCACATTATAGTAAGCTCGCCTCTGGGCGATGCTCTAAGGTGTTACCCTGATGGTGCTCAGTTTTCGGCTTATTTCAGCAAGAATCTTAAATAAAGAAACTGCATTTTAAATAGTCAGTGCGCTAATTTACTTTGCATTCGCAGCTTCAGGCTTGCTCTAAGAGAAATAAGAAATTTCAACAAAAACTCCTAAGTTATGTTAGGTTAACGTGAATGCTCCTAGAAGCTCACGCGGACCCTATGGAATTCATTGTGATATCACAGTACAATAGTAAATTTAACGGCATTTTTTTTATTTATCTTAATTTGCTAAGCACTGCCTGATTACAATACGGAGCTATGGAGCTGGCTAACCTCGACTCCCGTTATGTCCGCCGGTAAGTGAATAAGGTGCCATCCCAGTTACTTAAGTCTTAGTCTCACGAAGGCAGGGTAGCTGAGCTAAAATTGCTGAGATGATTCCACCTGCTCATCTCCCAAACCCATACCCATTGGACAGTGCCGTGGGCGCACCCCCATTATTAAAGGGAGTTGTAACTTGAAATCCCTTAGGACCTCCAGTTTGCTTTAGACCTCGCGACTTTAGATATTCTAGTAGCTGTCCTGCGATGTCCAGTGCTTGCCAAGCTGATCGCAAGTCCATTCGTTCAGAAGTAGGTGACAGGTGGCCAGAAGAACCCCGAAAAGTGAATTGCGTAAGAAATGCTGTTCAACTGTGCCTTGCCTAGCTAAAACATCTGTTTTACAATTCCATGCGATATTCCTGTGCCCAGGACCCCAGAATAATTTAATGGAGAAATACTCCAAATCTCTCGAAAACACCGTCCGGCAATCCTTGACTACTTTCGATCGCATTGTTATTGAGTCCATAGCTCTGATTTCCGCTTGGCTAGCGGAATAAGTTTTTACTTCCCTTACAGAGGTGGTACTAGTAAGCAACAAAAAATTAAAAATTATATTAGTCCCGTTCTATAGACTAAGGCGCATAAATGTGTACAATCCATTTTGAAAAAATTATAATTGGCAGTGATGTTAAGTAGGTATGATTACGTTTACAAAAAAGTCTATATTTAAAAAAAAAAACTTATGTTTACTTAAGGCTACCGATTTCACTTCATTTCAATATTATTCATATGCTACTTACATATATACATATGTATCTCCAAGCTATCATATTCGACATTACCTTATTAACAATGGAGTGATGAACTAAAGCAAATCGTATTGGGGTGATAGCTTTATATCGGGCCTTGCAATAGGAGCGCTACAAAAGTTTTTTTTAAAGAAAACAAAAACGGTTTGGGATATGAATTAAATTCTTTATTCCTGTGAAAGTACATTCGATGCCATTATGTATGGAACTCGATTTCATTTGCATGGGCACCACGGGGACGCTTGCAGAAGTCCAGACGCTGAACCCAATTTTCGACGGTTTTCAAGCATAAATCGGCCGATACTGCTGCATTTTCACGTTCGATATTCGTACGAAGTTCATCAATCGTCGCTGGCTTGTTGGCATAGACCATAGACTTGACGTTGCCCCACAGTAAATAGTCTAACGGCGTCAAATCGCACGACCGAGGCGGCCAATTGGCTGGGCCATTTCGTGAGATAACACGTTCACCAAATTTGGTTTTCAATAAATCGATTGTGACATTCGCTGTGTGGCTTGTGGCGCCGTTCTGTTGGAACCACATATTGTCCAAGTCCATATCATCCAATTCGGGTCAAAAATACTGTGTTATCATTGAGCGGTAGCGATTCCCATTCACAGTAACGTGCCGGTCTTGATCATCACGGAAGAAGTACGGCCCAATGACGCCGCCGGCCCATAAACCGCACCAAACCGTAATTTTTTTGGGATGCAATATTGACTCATGGAGTACGTGTGGATTGCTGCCTGTCCTATAACGCATATTTTGCTTATTGACGAAGCCATTCAGCCAGAAATGACGACGACCATAAATTGGACGTAGCGCTCTTAAAGTTGAGGCCATTGACTTCGAATTTCGGTAGTAAGTTTTAATAATTTCGACTCGTTGTTGGATCGTATATCTTTTCATGATGAAATAGCAAACCTTACTGAAGAGAAATGGCAAAAGAGCGGGAAAAAATATGGCGTCGTTTGCTGTCACTATCGGTCTACTTTTGTAGCGTCCCTATTGCAAGACCCTTTATAAGTGTGGAAAACCCCCAAGTGAATTTCACGAGGTTCTCTTTGTTTACCGCGCTATTGATCGTTTTCCCAAACGTCTACAGTTGATGACAGAAAGAGAAGTCCTGCGTGGTTTGAAACAATTCAGCCATAAAAACTGTTCGCGATCGCAATCGCCGAAATCCCCTTAGAAAACTGAAAATTATGATAAGGGAAATGGATATGTCGACCAGATGAATGTAAAGACTTATTCGTGATGATCTCCACATGAAAGCCTACCGTCGGTCAACTGGTAATCTTCTGACAACGCGTTTGAAGCAAATTAGGCTAAACAGATCCAATCGGATTTTTCAATGGCACGCGTTAAGTATCATTTTTACAGATGAGAGAACTTTTACTGTTGCAGAAGTTTTAATAAGCAGACCGACAAAATCTACGCAAAAACTTCCAAAGACGCAAACAATTTTCTTCCAAGGGTTCAACGTGGTCACCATCCAGCTGTTGTAATGGTCTGGTGGGGAGCCTCCTGTAAAGGCGTTAAACCCCTTCACTTCTGTGAGAAAGGGGTTAAAACTGGGGCAAAAGTGTACCAGCAAGAGGTTTTAGAAGGATGGAGAGCATCGGATCTGCCAGCTAGATTCCGCTCCAGCACACAAAGCAAAAATAACCCAGCAGTGGCTTAAAAGCAATATTTCTGGTTTCATAGCGGCAGATAATCGGCCGTCTGGAAGTCCAGATTTGAATCAATTGGACTACAGTTTGTGGTCAAAGTTGGAGAACATGGCCTGTCGAATGCCTCATAGAAATTTGGAGAGTATCAAAAAATCTTTGGTTCGAGAAGCGTCGTCAGTACCAATAGAAACTGTGTGTGCTGCTATTGTTCAATGGCCGAATGGTTTCAGTGTTTGTGTGAAAGCAAAAGGTAACAATTTCGATTAAAATTTTGTACATCGCTCATTTAATATATGCATTATTTAGCAATATTAAATTTATTAAAAAATATTTTATAGCTTCAGTTTTACAACAGACTGAACTTGTATAAGAATTCATGGCAGGACTAAGTATATCATCATGCTATGAAATTCGGCATGAGCTAAGTTTCCACATGGGCACAGATATTTGTATGTACATATGTATATAATATTTCGCATAAATGGAATGTGTGTAAACTACATGACGCTGCAATTATTTCATTAAAATTAAATTAGATATTGCACAATTACTCACATCTATTACAAAATGGGTAATACAAATACAATATAACCGGTTTGGTTATTTATATAAATATATAATATATACTTATATAAATAAATGCCTTAATTTTATTGTAAAGGAAGTAAATTGCACTATATGTGTTAACGTTTGTGTTTCCGCACAGTTTTTTTTCCAACGAATTTGCCTAAAAATTTTCTATTTAATTAACTTTGGCCACAAACAGCGTATAAATAGCGGCTAGACATGCCAGCGAATACAGTTACATAGAAACGGAGGCACACAGAGTGGGAGGCGCAAGTGATATAGGGAAAAGGAAAGGCTTAGCCAAAAAAAAAACTAATTTCAAACCATTTGTGGCGCCAGTTAGAAACAAATTTGTACAGGAATGTGAAAAAGCGAACGCACTAGAAAATATATCTACATACATTATACGAATGTATACGCTGCATAATACAGTGGTTAAAGAATCACATTTATTGGAGATTAAATCAAATATTTAGAATCTTCATGCCAAAATGCTTTAAGCACAATTTTCCGCGTGAATTTTTCAATTTGCTACTAGTTCCCATTCATAATTTCCATGTTAAAACTTTCCGATTTCACTTGATCGATATTTTGGGATTTTTAATTTTTCGATCACATTTGATCGATACTTTGTAAGTTGGGAAAATTATTTTGTTCGACCACAATAAATCCTTGTATTTAAATTTTTCCGATCACATTTGATCGATATTTTGGGATTTAAGGTTTTTCGATCAAAATATTTATGTTTTGAGATCGAAACAAAAAATCGATCAAATATGATCGGAAAATTTTAAAACAAAGAATAATGATTATTAAAATATCGATATAACTTTATCGAAAAAATAAAAATCACAAATTAAGTATCATACAATGATGTAAAACATAAAAACTTCTTCAGATTTGCATGGCATGTGACAGAGGCATTAGATCGGTTTATTCAATTTTTGTTTTGAACGAAGTGTTCCCAATGATTTTTTATCCAAAAACAAAACGAATATTTTCGCTCCTATCCAAAAGTTACTTAAAAACTACTGCTGCTACGACGAATTACTACTGTTATTTGTATTAATGCCGCTACTAATTACTGCTACAATTTTTACTAATTTATACTACTATTTTCGATGATTTTTACTAATATTTTTACAAAAGCTATTTCTAATTAATACTTTTATGTTTTCTAATTTTTACTAATGGAAATTTTAATGACTACTAATTTTTTTGCTAATATCTACTACAATTTTTTACTAGTGCTACTACTAATTACTACTACTATGTTATTTTTGCTACTACTATTTTGACTTATTTCTACTACTATTTTTATTAATGGTACTTCTTATAACTACTATTATTTTGTATTTATTTCTACTATTATTTTTCTTCATTTCTTCTACTATTTTTTACTAGTGGTACTATTAGTAACTGCTACTGTTTTTATTTAACACCCGCTACTATTATTTTTAATACTGCTACTAATTACTTCTACTATTTTTGCTAATTTCAACTACTATTTTTGCTAATTTCAACTACTATTTTTACTAATGCTACTAGTAAATGGTATACTATTTTAACTATTTTCTACTACTATTTTTACTTCTGCAACTACTAATTATTACTTCTATTTTTACTAATTTCTACTTCTAATTTTCTTAATTTCTATTACTATTTTTCACTAGTGGTACTTCTACTATTTTTACTTAACTCCCACTACTATTATTTTTGATATTGCTACTAGTTACTGCTACTATTTTTGGTAATTTCTACTACTATTTTTACTAATGCTATTAATAACTACTGCCACTATTCTTACTAATTACTACTATTATTTTTGATGATTTCTACTACTATTTTTAATAATACTATTTCTAATTACTACCTCTATGCTTACTAACTTCTACAACAATTTTTACTAATAATACTTTTTATTACCACTACTAATTTTACTTATGCGAATACTAATTACTACTACTACCTTTCTTAATTTCTACTACTATTTTTCACTAGTGGTATACTATTATTTTTAATACTGCTACTTATTACTTCAACTGTTTTTGCTAAGTTCTACTACTATTTTTACAAATGCTACTGCTATTTTTACTACTTTTTACTACTGCTACTATATTTACTAGTTCTACTATTGTTTTTGCTAACACTACCATTAATTACTACTACTATTTTTAAGAATGACTACTACTACTATTTTCACTCATGCTAAAATTAATAAAACTAAAAGGAGTATCTTTTAAAACTCTCTCCACTATTTAACTCTATATTACTTTGTAGAATGGTTTTCTTGAAAGTTTCAAATTAAGGGACCTCCTCTAGAACGAACCGGTGCAATTGTTGGCGAAAAAGCTTTATAGCGACTACTGAATTTTTGAATGAAAAGAACAGTTGGCATGGGATCTGAATAACTCATGGGACAACACAAAAAGTAAGAGTCTGCTTCCGAGAACAGATTCTGGTAGATTTTCACATAAGTATGTATATCGCTATTCTTTATCAAAATAACAATTCTCTGTTTATAATAACCAACCACTGTATCACAGTTAGTATTACAAAACCACTAATATTTATATCTACATATATATACTACATATATGTATTTACTGTATGTGCACTCACATGGCCACGAAAAGTTTCACAGCTGGTTGCCACATGAAACAAAGCAAAAACTCAAATAAAAGCGACCACAAATCCTTTTTATCTGTCGACTTTTTTTTTTTGGGTTTTTGTTGTTTAGCTTTTGGTGGTTTATTATTTTTAGTAGCTGAAAACAGTTTCATGGCACGCCATAAAGTTATATAATGATATAGTTACCAACATGGTTGGCTAGCTAGCTAGCTAGCTAAAAAGTGTAGTAGATGCGCCCACCCATTGCAAAGCAACAAATAAGAAAGTAATAATAAAAGGCCACCCAAACGCATATATCTATGTATGTATGTATACGTGTGGCAATCTTTTCGAAAAGTAATTTCACAGCGAGACCATTAATATATTCAACACAATTACCAAAATATCTAACAAATAATGAATTGCAGACGGTCTCAAGCTAGAGATAAATAAAAGCACCCGGTAGCGTTGGTGCAAGGGCGTTTATTTATCATATACTATATATATATATAAATATATATGTATTTGCATTTGTGTTGATGCAAAAGTTACCGTTGTTCCACTTCAAATCGACGCTGCTAACCAGCAAATGCAATCATTCGGTTAAAAAGTTTGCAAACTAAATGCTTCGCCACTTTCGGCCAACAACTTTGTAGAGTAATTTGCCTGAAAATTTGCCCGCCATGCCCCAATGGGACTAGTAGATTTGCACTTGAGGGGAAAGACGCAGCTTATCCAATTGCTTTAATGAATTGTGGAAAAGTGAAACATACGGATTATTTTAATGAGTTGTAAATCAGCAAGAGGCGTAGTTTATATTGAAATAGATTGCAATAAAAAAAAGTGTGTGTGATGAAGCAGAGTTGTGTGAAAGGTGCAGTAGATTAAAATTGAGTTCAACTGTTTTTATTTCTTTCAAGATAAGAAGGCGTGCAATAATTTCGTATACGGCAAAGGGTTTTAGACTACACCAAAAATATGTGAAGAAAAATTATAATAAATAAGTATTATACTTGTAAATAATTGTACTAGAATTCGCCAGGTGATTGCAATTTACCCGCTACAGCGGTTGGCATCCTTTTATCCTGAGTTCAAATTCCGGACGGGGCAAATAACATCAAAAAATTATAGAAATATTTTTTTTTTCAATAGCTGTCGCCCCCCGCGCGAAGTTATTATTATTATTATTATTATTATTATTATTATTATTATTATTATTATTATTATCGTTATTATTGTTATTATAATTACCGTAATAATTGAAAATACTATTTTAATTTTACTTGTTTATTTGTGAAAACTCATCCCACGCTTTGAATCTGCTTTGCATTTTTTCACGAAATTCCTTAACACGGTTTACGGTAGGAGTTAGCTGATCGACATCGTCCCGCAATAAAAAGCAGTTGCGCTGTCAAGATTAACTCTTTCGGTTTTTTTTTTTTGTTTTTGTTTTATTTTGTCAGAATTTTTAGTTTTTATTTTTTTTTTATTTCAATGTGCGAGGAAATGGCCAGCCTAAATCCTCTTAGCCAATAATAATTCTCCTAACCAAAAAAAAAAAAAATCCAACAACAAAGCGAAATATTTAATTACACGGTAGTCGGTAATTGAAGTGTCACCTGTTCAGAAATTCATATATTTTGTGTGTGAAATGATTTTAAGGATTTTAAGAAAGACAAAAATTTTTGAAAATAGTCAACCAATAAAACTAATTTTATAATCGTGAAAGTTTGGGTGTTTGAGAGTGAGTGTGAGAGTATATTACCTTTTCAGGCCCAAAAGCCTATCCGCTAAGCTATAACATAGGCTATATTATATGGAGAGTTGCCAAATGCTAAAAAAGTTATAGTCAATTAAAAAAAATAAGTTAAATCATATATTGCTATAAACGACAAGATAGATATGGATAAAATTTGGCACATATATTTTCTGTTATATAGGTTATTATAGCATCGATATTTTGTAAGGAGTTGCCACCTGTTTGAAAGGTTCAAATTAATTCAAGTCATGATCGAAATCAAATATTGCAATATGGGTATCAAACGAAAAAGGAATAACAAAGCCTTATTTCCAAAATATTTTGAAAGAAGGTTGCCACCTGTTACAATGCAAATTAAGTTAAAGTAAAACAATAAATGGCATTTTACAATATGAGTGTCAAACTAGAAGTGTTACGAAAACTTAAATTCAAATATAATTTTGGTCAGAGTTGCCACCTGTTTAAAAAATTATTATAAGTTTTATTAAATATTGATATATGGGTCTCAAGCGAAAGAGTTTGAAGAAAGTTTTATTTTGAAAATACTTTTGAAGAGAGTTGCCACCTGCTTGAATGAGTAAATTAAATTCAATTATTATCAATTTAATACTATTTTTAAGCTAACTCAAAAATTACTGTATTACTCTGAAACGGGAGTTTTGAGTTTATACGAAAATATGTTTGGTGAAGGTTGCCACCTTTAAAGACCGTTGATTCAAATTGACTGGTAAGGTAACGGAAATTCTATTATACTGGTGTCAAACGAAAAAAGGTTTAAGGAAGCCCTTTTCGAGAAATTTACGTTCAATGGATTTGTATAACATTTGGCATATATTTGGCTTATAAATTTGGTAAGTATTTCACGTATATCTTCAAAATAGTTGTTATAGTCAATTAAATGGAAATTATACGAAAATTCAAAGGTTGCCATCTATTTAAAGATCAATTTCATTTCAAAAATCTTTAGCTTTATTTTGAAAATGCCTTGAAAAGTAAATAAAAATAGATTATTAGGTTAAAGGAAATATACACCATGGGAATCAAAGGAAGTAGGCTTAAGGAAACTTAATCATGGCATCGTTTGATTACGTTGTGTTTTTCTAACTATAAATTAGGTTGCCATTGACAAAAAAGTTTCAGCAACCAACAATTGGCAATTATGAAGTGGGGGTAGATTTTTTTTGATAATAAAAAATTAAAAAACAAGACTAAAATTGAATTAAAAGTAAATACCTTTGTTGAAATTAATAATTAAGTTGTCACCATTTCAATTGCATCTGCTTCATATTATTTCATTTTATTCATTTCTTATTTGATTTTATTTTTTTAAATGTATTATATTTTACTTTTTTTGTCTTTAGTTTATTTTACTGTACAATTTTATTTTCTTCTATTCGATCTGATTTTGTTTTATTTAGTTTATTTTATATATTCGCAAATGACCACGAGCTTGGTTTCTAACAGAGATGCAAACGCAAAATTTCAATTTGTAGCTAATTTGGCAAAGGAAATGTACTTTGAAATGTACTTAAAATCGGTTTCCTCTTTTCTTGACCATGAGATGCGAGGTGCCATTTCGTCTTTAAAAATTAGCAAATTTCTTTATGAGCAGCATAACCTTAAGTAGTTAAATTTATTTGACTACCATAGAAATTTACATAAACTGAGCTAAATGTACCGAATGTAGATATCATTTTGTTTGTAAAAATCGAAAAAGGTACAATTGTACCTATCTCGGCTCGGATTTCTTTATGCCAATAAATGGAAGGTTAGAATACCTCTTTGCGTCTACCAAAACTTTCTGACAAAGCTCACGAAAATGGTAATGACTTTTTTTTAAATATGTTGCATACCTTGATCCTTTTCATTAGTGGTATAGACGTCTTAGACAAACTTTAGAAATGTATGATGCTGATAAAAAAATCAGAGTTAATGATTAAAATTTTTCAATATTTTGGACCATTCTTATTTACTTATAGAATATAAGAATATTCAGAAATATTTACTAGACGAATAAAAGAGTTAAACTAACAATTCGACTGTGCGATGGGCTTTCCCTCAGCCGTAAATTTAGGCTTCCGGACTATTGCAGTGTATTTCAAGCAGAGGTGGCCGCAATCAAGGAGGCAGCCGATTGGCTACTTACCAATGTAATTCCCTCTAGACGGGCTAACATTTATTCGGATAGTCAGGTCGCTATTACGGCCTTAGGATCGCTAATGGTGAGATCAAAACTGGTCAGGGAATGCCTGACTTCTCTCGCAGTCGCCTCAGAGTATCTCGACGTTAGACCAATTTGGGTACCGGGCCATAGCAACATTGCAGGGAACTGCATGGCTGATGAGCTTGCTCGGCAGGGTACCCTGGAAGTAATTTCTCCTTGCAGGGAGGGGGTGGGGGCTCCTTTGGCAGCCTACGGGCTTCTCCTGGACAGATGGGCTCTCTGACCGAGAGTGGATCGTGGGCACTCAAAGGAGCTGAGGTCGCTTACTAAGCGGCAACTATCGAACCTCGTAGGTGTTTTGACTGGGCATTGTCCGTTGGGTATTTATGCGGGTAGGCTGAAGAGAGTCTCCGACCCTTTCTGCCGCAGCTGTATGGATGAGGATGAGGTGGATTCATCTTTTCATTTTCTGCTCAGCTGCCCTGCCTTTGCGAGACTGAGGTTCAAGTATCTGGGCTCGTACTTCTTTAGGACTCCAGAAGAGCTTTCTGGGGTGGAGATTGGTAAATTGCGTGACTTCTTTCGGGGCCCGCAATGTTTCTCAGGTTAATCTTTCCTGACTTTTCCGATTCACGTTACCGTTCATAAAACAGGTGGTACACAATGGACTCCTACTATGTCTGAGTGAGTTCCCATTGCGGGAACTACCACAGTAACCTAACCTAACCTAACCGAGAAGTGTCGAAATTCATTACGATATTTTCTTTTAATGTATTTTAAACTAAATATGCATACAAAATTTTACTGTTCTTTCAGCACTCCACTAACACCAGATGTAAGGATTTATGGAAATTAAGATGAAGATTAAGAGGTTTAATTTTCCGAAAACTATTAAACAGTCACGGTGTGGCAAGATCTGGCAACGCTATTATCAATTGTGCTCAGTTTGGTTTGCCATAGCAACCATGAATAGAATATTGTGTAAATTCACTTCAAAAATCTTTATTCAATTCGGGAATGTTACCTAGCGAATGAATTTTAAATTTCACCATCTCTTGATATTTTTGATATTAAAACTAACTATGGTCCAATCAAAACTCTCTCTGATATCTTTATTGCAATCAATTACTGACTTTCCGTTTGCATATTCTATGTTTTGCTCAAATCCTTCTTAAACTGCAGTTTAATGGAAAATTTACTTAACTGAAGTCTTAAAGTAATTAAACTCAAACATTGACGAAGAAATTTTAAATCCGCCTAACATCAATTATTGCATTGAGAAAACAAATTTATTTAGTCTTTCACTTTTATTTTGCAAACTCTATTTAATTTTTTCTCAACATTTTTTCAGCAACTTGAATCAAAAATGTACTTAAAACAAATAAAACTATTTATGTATGTCTAGTTCTAAAAATGTAGCCAATTTCGGCAAACGCAATTGAATTAGTAAACATTTTATTAAGTGATTAAATTTTTAAATTTTTCCCATGAAAACTAAAAACTTATTGCTAATTCCTGACATTTGATTACCATTGTAAATTTGTTTGCTGCCTCAACTTGCTCCTTCGCTCAAGAAATTTCAACTAATATCCTCGTTTTTTTTTGTTTATTTATATAATTCAGCTTTAAAACTGAAATCCTATTTCGTTGTAAGTAATTTGATCAAATCCGAAAATTGTCGGACATATTGTCGTAAATGAAATTTTCGCAAAACTTTCGCCAAAGCGCATTCATCTTACCAAAGAAGTTTGTAACATTTAGTTATAGATATTTGTACAAAATGTTGGAGCAACCGTTGCCGTAATTGCTATTGCAATTGCCATTGCCGTTTTGTTGGTGATGTTACAGTTGTCGTTACTATTGCTATTGCAAATCCAATTGCAGTTGAAAGTTTTTAGCTGTCAGACGACATTAGTAGACATTATGTATTGTAAATATGTAACTAAATTCATTTTCGCAAACATATGCACGTAAATAAATATGAACATCCATAGTAAGATCAAAAAGTTTCTGACCTGATATATAAAATGAAGGCTAAATCGAAAGTTACTATTATTATTATTTTAATTTTTTCCCCCCCAATAAAATTTTCCTTTATTTTAACACAATTTTCATGTTGCTTCACCAAAAAATACCCATACAAAATGTAGTTTGAATTTTCGCCGTATAAATGTTCCTACTTCACTTCATGATCAGTGTTCAATATTTCTCCTTAAGTCGAATTTCAATTTAAAGAATAAATAATAGTAACTTAGGGTCAAATCCTTCCACCATGGTCTGGCGGATCTCACCTTGCAGACCGATTGGTATTTTTACAATACTATCAAAGTTATTTGACAGTTATTAATAAAGAACATTACGCCACTCATTTACGAATCGAACATCATCAACCACTATCAATTTGGAGTCGGAGCAAAACACAGAACAGCAAGTTCATCGCATTGTCTCTTTCATATAAGACTCTTTCGAAAAAAATGTTTGGCACTGCCTGTTTCTAGATATTTTCCAAGCATTCAACAAAGTGTGGCATATGACCCTGATTCTCAAATGAGTAACGGGAATTCATAATAAAGCAAACAAATCATATCTCTACCTTGCAAAATATATGGTGGTTTTTTTTGGATCTGTACTGTATTTACTTTACGCATGTGGCATCCCAATCAAATCAGATAATAACTTCACCATTTGTCGACGTCACTGCTATTTTATGTCCACATGAAAATCATATGCCAGGTTCTACAATTCCACAAAAACATTTAATACCCTCGATCTGTGGCTTTTAAAATGAAGAGCAATAATAAATTAAACCAAATGTGTACACATGACCTTCGCTATTAATCAGGACCCGCATATAACGATTATTTTCCAAATGTTAGCTCAAAAAATAATGTTGATTAAAGCAACCTTCAACGACATTGATTCTTTATTTTTATAGTTTTATTTAAAAGAAAATCAAGTTTAATCGTTACATTTTTAGGTTTTATATTTTTCCCAGGAAATAATCGTTATTTCTTGAGTTTTATTTATCACTCAAAGTCAATTTAATTTAAGTTAAAAAAAAGAAACAGAGCAAAAATTAAAACTCAAACAATAGCGATTAAAAAGTAGTTTTTTAATAAAAGTTACATTCGCTGTAAACACAGGCAAAAGTAACAACCATAAAATTCAAATTGCGCAATTTAAATTGGATGATAAGCCCGAAATCTTTTCTATCCCTTGAGTACAAAAGTCTAATACGAGTACATAAAACAATGCTCAAACTGATTTGGACGTACAGAATTGAAATGTGGGGCTCTGCTACGAAATTAAATATATAATTAGAGAAAAATCTAAAGACTGCAGTATGAATTCCTCCGAACGATTACAGAATCCCCTGGCACATTTGAAATTCCGACCTTGACAAGGACCTGCTCAAGCTAATATTTATCGAAAAAGTTAAAATACTGTATGAAATATATCTTCAAAAGCTTCACCCTAACGAACTAGATGGAAACCTACAACTACACAGAGGTTATACCAAATTGAAGAAACAGTGTATTACAAACATTTAAGTCCAGCCTTACAACATTCATTGTCATAGTATCCCAAATCAAGCATAATATTACACCAACTGTAATTTTGCACCCTCACCTAATTTTTCATTTTGAGATATTTGCCTTCTTCTAGTTTTTTAAGATTTGAACAACCATTATTATTTTCGTAAAAGAGATTCAATAAAAAATATTGTAAGCAAAAAAAACATCCTTCAAAATTTTGAACGATTTGAGCTTGAGTCATCTTTACATTTTTTTTTAGTCGCTGTGGGCTCGGGTGATGCCATTCCATCGATTCCATTTGAATCCCAAATATCTTCCTGTCAGCCTTCTTACTTGCTGATTCAATTAGTTAGCGCTATAACAACCGAAGCGATTTTAGTGGAGTTCAACATTTCACCACAGTTGTTCCATCTTCCTGCTAAATTGCACCGATTGGAGATACCAAGTGCTGCTGAATTATATTTCCCAAAATAAAATAAAATAAGTCGCACGATCCGGAGTCACGCTGTCTAAAAGCTCGTTCGATATCACGGCACGGAGGGCATCCTTCCCAATTCTGACGGAATTTTTGATACTGTCCAAACCCACCGACCTTGCTGTTCTTTCGTCCTCTTTAGTTTCACCAAAGAGATAAAAACTGAGTACAGCACTTTGCCAGTTCTTTTTTTTCAAACAGTGGGAAGAAGTTTTGAGACTCTGCTTGTACTGACCTTTTTCATACCGAAATGCTCATGTAGGATTCTAAGTCTTTCTGATTTTGTAGTTCCAGTCATAAAAGTTCTATCTCTTTTTTCCTTCTCTTTTTCTCGCCATCTGTCTTCCAGTACTGAAACGTCCACAAATTTTACGCTTTCATTCGTAACGGTCTCGGATGTTCGTTCTGCACATGGTTCATCGGCAATTAATTATCTTCCAGAACGAAATTGATTCGCCCATACTTTTACGGTGGAATATGAATGAGAAGAATGCATAGCATATAAAAGTTTTTTAATATTGTATCAAAGCTAGATACTAAATTTTATGTAACTCGAATTTTTAATGGTTATTCTTAATTTATTATGCCATACGTTTTGGAACAATTTTATATTTTTTTTCGCATACATAACGAAAAGTCCAATTTTGTATTTAGTTACAATAAATCATTTCTGTATAACCAGACACTTTTTAACCTTACTATTTGTATATCAATTGTATATGGGGCATTCTGCGTCAAATCGGGCACCATTTGGCTTTTGTATCTCCGATTTTTTTTATAATCATTGTTATAGCATCAGTTGAGAGATGACTCCCTGATTTTTTGTCAATCTGTTTTGTGCGGCCATTTTCGTGATATCGATGTTTGTGGAAAATATTCCTCTTTTTTGATATTCTTGATTTTCAAAACACTTTTGGAACAGTCAATTTTGAAAATTTAAACCACGTACTTTTACAAAGTTCGAAATTTTTAATACAGAATCTTGATTTCCAAAAAAATACGTTCTGATCGATTTTCGTGAGAATTTTTTGTTAAAGACTGTCATTCATTCCGCAACTTTTGAATCTAGTCCTAGTAATGAAATAATGAGCATATATATTTTTTGTTTGGTTTTTAAATTTCAGTTTTGGGTTATATAGGTTGAAAAATATTTAAAAATACAAGACAAGAGTAGGAGGTAGAACTATTAGTTTTAGTCAAGTAATGACAGCGTATTTTCTTCCAAGCAACAATTAGTTATCAAAAATATCACTTAAATTACCAAATATATTTATGATTTTATAAACCTAGAGCAGTAAGTATTTATTCCATGTCAAATTTGGTGATATATATATTTTTTCTGTAATCTTTTACAATTGGAAAAGGTTTCCATCTGTTTTTCTGTTTTCCGAGAGAGAGAAAAGTTTATGTACATATGAGGGAATTCCCGTCATCCCTTGTCGAGTTTGGTTTCAGCGTTATACCATTTTGTCCTAGAAAAAATTACACTAAATATGGCACACACCAAACTTGAAGAGGTATGACAGAAAATCGCTAAAATATACACCAATGTAAAAAAGGCTTTGCCGAACTTCTGTTAAGATTAATTAAATATTTATTGTTGTGAATTATGATTTTTTTTGTTATAATAAATAAGCGATATATAAATAAGTGATCAGTCTTACTCATTTTTAGAATCGGATGATATAAATGAGCAATTAACCGCGTACACAATTAGTCCGTCTCAATTGAGCTTTGAAATTATGTTGCATGTCTTTAGTGATACAATCGCATTATTGAATCCATTCCTGATTGTTTAAATAACATGCTGATGAAGCGCTGAATTAAATACCTCTTTAAGGATATTAGGCGGTATTGACAATAAAAGTATTTCAATGAAATTATTAAAATAAGGCAAATATGGAATTTTAAAAATTCGAAATAATAGATCCTGTTTTCTGGTTATCGGAATGGGCTCCAAAATTTCATAATAACCGATAGTCTTTTACAAAAAATACTCAAAATTCTGTTTTTTTATTTTTTAATATTTGATTTTTTTCAGAAAGTATGTTATGTTCATACTTCTAATAATAGTAATAATGGAATAAATCCCTGATCATTGGATCAGATTGATGGATTTAATATATTACCTAGAGATTTTGAATTGGCAATATCCAGCCTTAAAAATAGTACGAAAGTCGATCACGAAGAACTTGATCCCAAATTTTTCCAGCTATTTTCTCCAATTTTACCCACTGCCATTCCAAACTTATTTAATAAATGCTTGGCCAAGGCAATGTTTCTGGATTCTTGGAAGGTCTGCACAATATTACATGTTTATAAATCTGGTAATCATATCGATGTTTGCAAAAATATTCTATCATGCGCTCCAGAATATATAAGTACTTTTCGATGATGTTGAATCATTCATTTCCTCTCACCAGCATGGATTTATTTCTTTAAGATTAACTAACTCGATGTTGTACAAAAATTAACGGCCTACAGTTTTACGCCGACTCCGAAAGGCGACTGTTTTTTGTGAGAGGTTTTTTCATGGCGGAAATTCACTCGGAGGTTTGCCATTGCCTGCCGAGGTACGACCGCTATTAGAAAAAACTTTTTCTATAATGTTTCATGTTACTTGCCCTGGCCAGAATTTGAACCATGGACCCACGGAATAGTACGTACATGATACACACTCGGCTATGGCGACAGCCTGAATAAATTATATACTCAGAAAAAACATTCCTTGGCTTTAGGACAAAAAACTTATTCTAAAGTAAAATTTCCTTGAAATGGCTCCAAAGAAATGGTTCCCTGAAAATATGTAAACCGTTTTACCCAGTTTTAGGAAAACACATTTGCAGTACTGTTTCCTTTGTTATTAGGAAAAACTAACTTGTCACGTAATTTTTTAATTAATGTTGAAGAAATTGACAGTTTTATTGCAGTTGCTTTGAGGAAATTAAAATTTCCTCTACAAGGTTTTTTCCAAAGAGATATGAAATATTTGAAATTTTATTTAATAAATATTTTTCCCAGTTTGCATGTAACTTTTATTGTTTTAAAATGGTAATCACATACAGATGTTTCAACGTTTACAATGTGCATGTGAATAGGACGATATCTTACTTATTTTATGTTAAAAGTTCCAATTCAAAATTTTGTTTTTAATACGATATGACAAAAAGTGATGTTGATATCCAAATATTTCTAGTGTGTATGTCAAATGATGATGCCGCGGCGCTTTTTTGACAAAACTCAAAATTATTTAAGGAAATAATTACAAAAATTAAGTGAATTTACTTCCGCAAATTAAAGGCACAATTTTTTTCGCATGAACCTAAACTAAGGAAAAAGTTTTCATATTGAGGTAATTTTTACTATTATTAGGTGACAAACAATAACTCCAAAACAAGGAAATTGATTTCTTATTTTAAGGGAACATATTTTTCTGAGTGTAGTCTTTTACAACAATTTTTGACGAAAATCGATCACAACGAATTTTTTCGAAACCAACATTTTGTATTAAAACATTCTAAATTTTATTGAAATATGGGTTTACAATTTATTTTTCAATTCAATATTCCAAAAGTGTTTTGAAGAAAAAAAATCCAAAAAATTTTTCGCAATGGTATGGGCATTTAAAAACACGAACGTTTTTTTATTTAAGTCGATATCTCGAAAACGACTGCATTAAAACAATTGAAAAAAATCAAAGAGATCTATCTCAATCATTACCATAACATAAAAAAATATTTAAAAAATTAGTGGCCGATTTGGCGCAGAATGCCCCATATATATGAATATACAATATATGTACATTTGTACTTACTTATGCACGCCGTTGTACGAACATTGTATTTTACATACATACATATATCCATATATATACATATGTATATATATTGTTTCATAAAATTTGTTAAACATAAAATTTTACGATATTCATACTATTCGATTTTTTTTTTTTGCATTGGTACCCATCAACTACACAGGTAATGAGCTGACTGGGTGCCACCATTGAACTTCATGTAAAGTATTCGTACAAAGCTCACAAACTGCTTTTGCAACATCATGGCCAGCCGAGCGTTCTTTACGCGTAATGAAAGTTTAAATGCTTTAAGCCCTCAACAACAAGCAAAATATGATAACACACACAAACACACACAAACTAATACACATACAGCAAGCTGTTTCTAGGTACTTATTTAGCCATTAGCAGAACAACATCGGTGCGTGGATGGATGGATGCACTGAAAGTTAGATGTACCTACTTTTGTGCAAGGGAAGGAAGGAAACTGCTACATAGCTTGCTTGGCGGTGTCTTGTCCTTACAAGTTTGGAACTGGTGCAAGTCACCCTTTGGCGTTTAATGTTGAATGTGCTGCAAGTTGCTTATTATAAGAATCGCACACACACACACACACCCATTGTACTTTGAATATATGTATGTATTGTAGAGTATGTTTTCATGTCTTCAGAGCAAGCTGACAATAAATGCGACAACTTTTCGTAATTAGCGCACTGGCCAAAGCCAAAGCCTTAACGCCCAACTTCATCCAGGTGTGCACCAATTACATCTACATACATACATATGTACACATGTATGTGTGTGTATACAATAGTCGTTGTATTTGTATTTGTGTATTTGCTGCTGCTGTACCATTTCTTACTTATCAGACTTTGTACTTAGCACACTTGCGGGCTTAAAGCGTTCACTTTTGTAATTATTTTTCTTTTGCCTCGCAACATGCATGCATTTCGCACGCTCACGTCGACGAGTGTTGCTAAAGTTGGAATTTTCTTTTTCAATTAGCAACTTCTTGCATATGTTTGAAATTTAAATAAGAAGCCTGGCTATTTTTCTTTGAAGCCTTTTGAGAATTCTCTATTTTATGGAGTAAGATTTAGGTTTAAAAATGTAAATACGCGCAGTAGTTTTTTTTTAGAAAAAACGCCGATTCTAAATTAGTAAAAATCGAAGGGAAAATGTGAAGATAGCGTCAGAATAAGCCAGCTGAGATTTCCGGTGCTAAATGAAAAGAAACTCAAAAACACGTAATTTTCTTCGTATGAAATAATTAACTGATTCGGAGTATTTAATGTAAATTAGGGATAGTAACCACTCTTGAAAACCAAATAAATTAATGAAAGTTAAGGCTAAGATTGCGACATGCGATCTGAGGAAAATCTGAAAATCTCTAGAGTCTCTTTCACCAGCGGTATTGTTTGCGATTGAGAATTTATAACGCTGTGGAATCGTAAACGACTGAATACTTATTAGATCACAGCATTTAAAGCATTCAAATAGAAGGTATTCGAAAGCAATAGAGAAAGAAGAGAAATATATTAATACGTGCCAATAGTTTGAAATCCTCGGGAAAGGATTACAAGTGCATTTAATTCTCGAATGTTTCATCTTCCGCGCTCACGCCGTCTATAATTTTGAGAAAAATTGAAAAGAGTTACGGTATCACCACTGATGTGTTGAGTTATATATTCAGTTGTAAGTACAAGCTTACAAAACTTGTGTTTATTAATTTATTTTGAATAATTTTTTATAAAAGTACTAGAAAACCCTGGCAGACGTTTTTTTGTCTATATTTATTTATATTTATTTATTAATTGCCCTTTGCGAACATTTTTACTCTAATATTTTAATATTTTTTATCACTGGTTCGCAAACATATAAGGTCAAAACAATACAATATTTTTATCTATTTTTTGTGAATAATTTAATTCGATTTCGACAAAATATTCTTCACCACCTTCTCTTTAGCGAAACGAATCGTTTGATACTCATTTTTTAATATCTTATGTACCGGTGTATAATTTACAAAAATTTTACGTTTCAAACAGGTGGCATCCCTCTCCAAAATATGTGTGTGAACCTCGCCGATACGAATCGTTTGCCACCAATAATTTTATATCTAATATAAGTTGTGCACAGTTTTATTAAATTCGACTGATTTTAAGCAGGTGGCAACCCTTTCAAACTTTTTACGAAATTCACCAAAAACCAACAAATTTCAAAAAATTGTTTACAATATTTCAAATTTTTTATAAGAATTTTTAGAAACTTTTTGAGTACGCAGTTTTGTAGCCTATTTAATTTCACTATAACAAAGTGCAAACTTTGAGTGGCTAAAAATTCTTGTTGCATTTGCATTCATACAAAAGTGAACTGTTCTTGCGTTATATGGCGGAAAATAACGAAACACCGCCAGCAAAAAAATTATTAAAAATTAACCAGAATTGCTTGGTACTTGAAATTGCACTTTATTATGGTCAAATTAAAACTACGTACTTTAAATTTTTTGTAAATGTACGGATTAAAAAGTTGACAATTTGGATGACAATTTTTTTATATTTGTCGAATTTATATTCATTTTCCAAAAAGTTTAAAACTTGAATTCATATTGCAGGAAGTAGCAAAAGTTTAGGCATTTCGCTTTTCGGAATCGGCGTAAAAGAGTAGATCCCTCAATTTGTGTTACAACATCAAGACGCACACCAAAAATTGTAGGAGAAGTTGGGCCAAAATCGCTTAAGCGGTTATAGCGCCAATCAAATAATAAAATAAAAATACATCTATGTAACTGGACCTCAAGATTTTATTGTTATGAAATAGATGTAACTAGACCTTAGGACTCTTTGAAATTCAGGGCTTGTTGGGTAAAGCGCCATCTTAAATTTATTTCCTTAAATTTTCTTTACTATGCCAACTTCCAGTAAATACAAATATTTTGTTTGGAGCGATTCGCTGAACTGTAACAAAATATTTTCGCTGTTGCTTTTCATCACGAGTAACTCTCTAATTCACTTGAATCGCTTTTCCTTAAATCGCTGCATCATAATCACTGACAAATTAAGGCGAGCGTAACCCTAAGAGGTACCGAAAATGGCCATTAGAAGGCGGTTTTTGAATGTCAAAATTTCGACAAGTAATTTCAATTTAAAAGCGTCCGCAAAAAAATTAGTTTGTGAAAAAATTAAAATTGCTCACGACATCCCGATATACTTTAAGAGCATTGTTTAAAGCTTAAAATGCAGTTTCGATGAAATTAAAACCAATATCCCGAAGTTGCAGTAAACAGGAAGTTGGTTCTAAACTTAGTAACAATTTTTTGACATAGGTTTTGATGGAATATCTGCTTCAACTAATTTAAAGGTAAAATTTATCTGGACTATGACTTCGTGAAAGTCGCACCTCCATTAAACGTTTCTAATTTCATCAAAATCAGACTAAAAACGGAGATTTGCTGAAGAACTCGCCTCTAGCGCCATCTATCGCTCCAATATTTGGGAACAATATTTTTTATTGCACCAGCGCCATATCTTTCCTAATAGAATCAGCAAATACGTTCTTGCAGTTCCGCCTACTGGTGAATAGATGCCACAAAGCTTGGTGAGCTCTTGCTATACAAATAAATTCTAATCAAAAATCATCCAGAATTTAGTTATACGCAAGACTTGTAATGAAAAACTATAACAAGCGTTGGATGGGACCCCCACTCTTCGTTAATTTTGTCGGAGCGTTTAATTGGGATGGAATCTCTGTTTCTGATGTCACGGTAAAAGTAAAGCCCAACATCACGGTCATCGAAGATATGCGTTGCACGACTTAAGGAATGAAAACTACCATAGTTGTCATGTAAAGGATCGCAAATTCCGGGCCGTTGGACTACGTCGTCAAAAATTGGCGTTCGCCCCTGTAGACCTATGTGCATCTCGATTCCAGTTTATTTAAAGTGTACAGTATTTGAGGAGCTAACATCGACTTTGATCAACAAACGCTTCTGTGCAGCAAAAAGTACGCGTCCATTGGCTCAGCGAAAAAAGGGGCCACATTTCTGGCTTTTTAATTCAAAAATATACTTGAAGTTTTGCAGTTGCCCGCCGAGGTACGGACGTCATTAGAAACCCCTCTTTCTATAAATTTTTAATGTTCCGAACATCGGGCGAGATTTGAACCCAGCGCACAAACCGGATGATACACAATCGGCGGTAATTTCGTCCAATCATTAGAGAGAAGATGACGACAAAAGCACTTACGTTACTTCGTACTTGTCTCGTTTGTAGGATTGACGTCATTAAAGTATCTCAAAAAGTTGACTTCTCTATGTTTTGAGTGATTTTTACATTGAGTTAAACATAGACTGATAAATGTGAATGTGCCTAGCTTTGTATTGTAGCAGTTGCAGCGAATATAAAACCCCAAGTGCAGTTTTCATCGTACTTTTCTTCTCATTATTCCTGTGACGTGTACGATGCCAGGATTGTCGTAATCTGGTATTCTACCATTCTTGATGGTCAACAGAAAAAAAGAGAGCAATATTAATTAAATAGCACATTTTGTTTACTAAAAGTAATTTTCTAAGTGGGTCGGTTAAACACATATTTCAAACATTAATTCTTACCTAGTTAATAATTCTTTCTGTGGACTCACCAACTTCTCTCATATTCACTATGCCGCTCTGGCTAAACCGAGCTGCACTCCACTATCTAAATTTGCCTACCTGTCTTAAATGATATGCATACCTGTATGTACTATATATATATAAATGTATATAACAAAAAAGATTTCAGTTCATAGTTACTTACATATATCATTCAAAATACAGTGCTGTCTGGCTGGAGTGAACGCCCGATGCTGCGAACAACTCGGTAGAGTGAACATCAAAATTTTTATATTGACTACTCTATAGATTGAACAAAATTTAATACACAATTCTTCCAAATTCAAAACTCCATTGAAAAATTCAATAACAAAAAAGGAAATGCCTGAAATAGAAAATCAGGAGTATAATGTGTGTGTGCTAATTTTTATAGACCGCTTTTTGTGGTGGTGTTTGATATGTCCGAACCTGTATTCAGTTTTGTGTTTATATCATTTTTGGGTGATTACAATTTAACCCTAGAAAGATAACCTACGGCGCAGAGGCATCTGCCCAATAAACATATTGGCATCTTTTTTCATTCAGCGCGTGAATTAACTTGTACTTTTTATAGTCAGTCGTCGGTCAGCCACGTCGAGAAACGATTTTTGTATCTAAAAAAAACACTATTTTTATGAGCATTTACGAGATTTCTCCTATAAACAGAAGACTGTTGCTGTTTGTTAGTTTTCTATCAGAAGTTTAGCGATTTATATTTAAAAGTATTTAAAATACACAAATTTATAATACGATAGCATTTTATAGTTAAAACTTCTGCAATTTTAAAAATTACTTGACTATTTACATAAATACTAAGAATTAGAAAATTGTGTGCTTCAGAAGAGTATGATTATTGTCCTAGGGTTAAGCAAAAATGGATTCCGAAAAGTGTAAGAAGTACTTAACTTTTAAAGAGAATTCAGATATTGTGGCGGAAATCGAAAGAGCTGTTAATCGCGCTGTACTGAATGCAGAAGGTGACGCCTTCGGAGCTACCGCTTGGTCTTGCCGATTTTTCGACAATTCTCAACTGCAACTATACAAAGCTTTTCACGAATGGAGCAAAGTGCCACCTCTTTTTAGTTTTTTGCAGATTTATTTTTAAAATCTCTGCCTATAAACTACACTTTTGCTCAATTTAAACACGTTTCTCTTTGAATTGTTGAAAGTTATTCATTTTTCTATCTTCCGTATTCTTGTTTACTAATCTCATGGTCCGTCACTTTTTGGGTGTTAATGTTACAGCTTTGACTAGGCAATAAGGCGTTGCCAATTTGACAATATAGATCATTAAAAAAGGGGTCGCTGAAAAGACTAACACTTAAAAAGGTAAATATTCGCTTATAGAATTAGTTTCATTTATTGAGTCTAGGATCATCTTATAGATTAGATTCATAAAATTTACTTAGAAACTATGACTAAGAATATAAATAAAAATGTATGACTAAGACTATAGAGATTAAAGCATTGAACCGAAGTGAAGAATGTCTAGATCAAGGCCAGTATCCTCTTTTATTCCTTTGCATTCAATGAGAGCGCTTATGTCAATTAGATTTAAATAGCTTTACATAAAACTGATACTGAACATTGAAGCTAATGAGTTCAATTAGCTCCGGGAGAGACCAACAACTGCGATTGAAAGGACCTTCTCGACTCAAGGAACCTAGAGGCGTACAAGGGGCACCATAGGCGGACAAAGGAAGACTGAAATTAAACGGTTTGAGAGCAAAACGAGTAAAGCTTCGCGACGCTTTTTCATTTCGAAAGGAATACATTGAATCGATTCGAAATAAGTTAAGCATATGCGAGTTTTAAACGAACTAAGGAATTAAAAATAACTTTCCTGGCCTACGGATCCTTAAAGTCCCTTCCATGGCGCCGAATAAAAGCTAGTTTAGATTAAGCTTTGGGAATAATGTAGCAAATATGATTCACAAATGTAAACTTCGACTCAAGAATCACTCTACTTAGATCTACATATTCATTAGCAGTGGAAAAGCTAGCATCAATGCGAAAATATGATGATCTAATGAGGTTTCTGGATATTAAAAAGTAATTTATTTCTTTTACTCCAGTCAGCAAAGTTATTAAGATCACTTTATAAAGAGAGAATATCTGAAAAACACTCCTACAAAATTGTTTCCCAAGTATTTTGACATTGCAGAGCCTTCAAGACAAGCCAGTGCAAAAATCGTTCACCGAATACAAAAACCAGATGGTTATCGTGCCTTAATTAGTTCACTCAACCCAGATTGCACTGTATATTATATCCTTAAATACATATATACTATTAAAACTATTGGAGTGTATTTAGTAGAAAAATATTTGCTCCACTTTAACTAGCACCAATTATTAAAGTGTTACCCATAAAAGATTTGCACAAGACCTTCGCCGTAATGCAAACGAATATAAATTTTTATCAGGCGTATATATTTTGTCTATATGTTTTCCAACGGCTCTAACCCACCGACTCTAGTTGCTTAGGCCACATTGCACTCAGTAACTACACGGTACACTGGCGAGCAATTTTTCTTTACGATATTAGCCAGGTTTTTCAAGATAAATTTTGTTCGTTAATTATATATAAAACTATAGTTCATAAAATAAAATAAAAAATTATGCAAACTAATTTTTCAAAAAATTTATTTAAAAACAACCCAAAAAATTTTCATTTTCAAAAAAATTTAGAAGTGATTTCGAACTTTTTCCAGCATTCAGAATGATCAAATAATTATTATTCTGGTTATCAATTTTATTTTTTTTTTTTGTTAATTTTATATACACATATGGTGAATACTATGACAAAACCTTGAAAGTCCATGTTCAAACTTTATAAAAAACTATATAAAAACTCAACAAAGTTTTATCACAATTTTTTTAAAATTTTAGAAAAGTTCTAGAAATTTTTCTAGCATGCAGTTTTATATCTCACTTAATTTTAGTATAATAAAGTGGAACTTTGTAGTGGCTAGAAACTGCCGTTAATTAAAAAAAAAACAATTATAATTTTTATTATAGAAATCAGCGGCAATTTTTAGCCGCTTCAAACTTGCATTTTATCAAATTTCTTAAGGCTCTTCTAAAAAATTCAAAATTCAGTTTTCATAAATACATATTTGAAATACTAATTGTCAGGGTTTCTGTTATAGTATGCATTATATATGTATGTATATAAAATTAACAATAAAAATTGGAGAACCAGGATAATAATTATTTGACCGTTGAATTTTAAAAAAGTTATCCTAATTTTGATAAGAATATTAAAAGTCTTTGCATAATAATTATGAGTGAGACTTATATTTTAAAAGTATTTTCATAAAAATTATCAACGAAATACATTTTTTTACGTATTTTAAATTTTTTTTTATTTTGATACTTATATTATGAAAGACTTTCTATAAAAATTCTGAATAAGTAAACTCTCTTAAGTCTTGAAATATGGAACTCTTTCGGGATAAGTTTGGGATAACTTCTGAACTAGTTCAAGACTCCACGAACTTAGTTTTACTTTATTATTTTTAGGAGTAAAAGCCTAACTGGGCTAAATTCAAAATTCGAAATATTAGGAATAACTTAAAAATAAAACACAATGAATGCACAGCCAGAGTTGGTGACTAGTCGTGAACTGATGCCAAGTTTATCCCGAGCTACTCAAGAAATGATTTTGAACTAGTCCCGAACTAATCCTGAAATGTTACTAAAGAAGTTCCGTCTTTCAAGACTTAAGACAAGTTTTTATGGATAATTATAAAAGACTTGTATAATTAAGTCTCAAAATAAAAGTCTGCGAAGAGCTAAAAATATGTATCTCACCCACAATTAGTATGAAAAGACTTTTATAATATAACTCTCAAAATAAAAGTCTTCGAAGAGCTAAAAATATTTATCTCGCTGATAATTATTATGAGAATACTTTTATAATATAAGTCACAAAATAAAAGTTTTTTAAGACTTAAAAATATTTATCTCACCCATAATTAATATGAAAAGACTTTTATAATATAAGTCTCACAATAAAAGTTAAAGACTTAAAAATATTTGCCTTGCTGACAATTAATATGAAAAGACTTTTATTATATAAGTATGTATAAGCCTTTGAATAGTGAATATAGTTTAGTCGAAAAATGTGTATCTTACTATTATAATTATTGATTAACTTTTGCTCTTTTCTCTTATTATAAAAAAAAAACCTTGCTAATATTCCAAACAGTTCCACCATTCTACCGACTTTCTTCGCCACTGTATACCCGCTGACCCCGTTGGTGTAAAACGCTTGTAAAAATATTATTTTTATGTTCTAACACTCGCTGTAAAAACACAATAATGATGACACTACAATTTTTTGCTTCAGTTTTGCTATTTTCTCTATTTAAGCCATAGCTTTGCAAATCATGCAAGCCAAGTAGCCTTGACGCACGCTGCCATAGTTTTGAGCGGTAGGTAGGGTAAATACACAGCCACACAGCCACACAGCCATACACACGGAGGCATATAAAAGTTATTCGCAACGAAATGCCTTAAGTACAGACATACATTATTTTCAAGGCATTAGAGCCAAGTCAGGCTGTGCAAATAGCAAAAATTATGTTTACCCTTCTACACTCAGTGTAAATACACTTAAACCAGTGCAGTAGTAGTAGTAGTAGTAGCACTAGCAGTAGGCGGTCCGCCACATTGGCTGGAGTTTGTTAGTTGGCCCCTTTGCTGCTTTGCTGATTTTCTGCTTTTAGTTTGCACATTCACTCCACTCACTTGCAAATTGTATGCTGCATTGTGCAACAAAAACTATCGGGCATATTATAAGCTGGATAGTCATGAAGGCACGACTCAAAGGATTTCGGACACATTGCACAAGATACTCATATCTCTGAATATGTATGTATCTCTGAATATGCATGTGTGCTCATACCCATACCAATGCAATACTCTTGTGGTATATTTTTGAAAAGCCTAGGTCGGGCGCCTAAAGTGCGCTTCACCAGTGAAAATGTAAGCACTGCGGTAGTCAGCGGTGAGCCTTTAGTTAGTGTCCAGCAGTGCTTCATTTCAAGCGCAAATACTTATACACATACATACATATTGTACATACATCCATATTTGCATCACAACATTCACTCGCATTTACCACAAAAAATTAAAAAAAAAAATAATCTACATTCAGCGAATTCTTATTTGAATTCAAATACAAAAGGATACAGTGTGAGTGCAGATCTCCAGCTAACAAATAAGCCTAGCGGACCAAGCACAGCCACTGCCTCTCTCTTCCCCCTCTAGGTGGACGCAGCAGTGATGTTAACTGTACAGCAATTTCCGCTTTGTCCGGAAATTCGTTGCTCCTTAAGAATGAAGGGAAATACGCTGGCAATGTACGGAAATTTCATGCTATGCGTTTTACAGAGAAATGATCCAAAACGAAGATCGATGATAAAGTGAATGGGGCATCAAAGTGAAAGGTAAGGCATTGTATTCATTAATATGCCTATGTATGAATTTATATTAAGCGATTTTTTTAATCATACGGCTGCGTCAGTAGCGAACGTTATTACTAAAAAAAAAAACAAGTAACAAAAGTGCAGAAAAATTTGCTTTAATTTATTACTGCTTATTTGCGTAAATATATTAAATTTTAATATGCAATAAATTTAAATAAAATAAATAGTTTCAAAGTAATATCTCATATCTCATATTATTATTAAATACCGATATTGACAATTCTTTTAGTAGATCTCGTATGATTGTTAAGTAAATAGCTCAGACTATTTCACAGTTTAGCTTTCTAAAACATTTTATCTGAGTAGTCAGTTGACGGGGAGCTATAAGTTCTGGAAGATTTTCATTAGACACTTTCTGTTTAAAATAACCGAAAGGATACGAAATATCATGTTCTTAGTTGATTTATGTCGGTATTCTGTAACTCAGTATCTACCCAAGTCATTAAATTTGAGACTTTCAATTAGAGAACAGTAAGGAACATCCTCAAAAAATTTCACCAAAGACGGCGGTGAAAAGAAGTAGAGACAATGGCATGTTCAGCTCAATCTCACCACCGAAAAGTCTCAATTAGTGGCTAGAGACTGCTTACAGAATATCGGCATTAGTTCAGGAGCTATAACGCAAAAACCCGCATATCTGAACAATCAGTGCTGCTATGCATAACTCCCTACCAAATTTCAGTCAGATATCTCTTAAATTAAAGGACTAGTTACCGTTCAAACAGATGGGCAGACAGACGGCCATGTCTAAATAGAGTGAGCTCATCGTCCTAATCATAGGGTCACAAATTTCGATACAACACTTTCCATATCGATACTTTTGCCATCCTATACCGATATTTTTTACACGATAATTTTACAGCGATAGTTTTTCAAATCGAGCACTCAAGGTCACGCTGTAAGCCCTTTCCAAAATTTGGTGAGAGATTTTCTGTCCTGTCAACTTTAATCAGGTTTTAAGTGTCAAATTGGGATACAAACATTTACAAAACTAGTAAAATACAAAATTAGACCACGGGTCGAAAGGGTTCTTGCTGGAGATTTAAAAACGCGGTACGGATATTGAACAATTTTATGCACTTTATTTTCAATTTAGTATCGATATTTTGGATATCGAGTATTTTTATTTCGATATCTATGATAACCCGATTCTTTCAGAGCGATACTTTCGGTCCTATATCGTGTCGCTGCCTGATCATTTTGATATACTTGGCTATGGGTTATAATAATATCATTTTATCTTCAAAAAAGCTATACAAATAGCGGGAGGAAAAAATTAAACGTAATATAGACATAGTGTGTGAGTTAGAAAGGGAGAACATTTGAGGCTTTATTTATAAAAAAAATATATTTTATTCAAATTATTTTCCTTCGGCATCTACTACAATGGAGCAGCTCATCTTTAGAGGCCATTTTTGATACTTCTGAATTAAGTGAAGCGTACTCCGGGCAGAGCATTCTAAACAAATAGAAAAGTATTGACGGTTTTGTTTTAGAAAAAATAGAGGTTTTTTTCGATATATTTAGAACAATCCTAGAAATCCGACTTTACTTCTTCCATGCATTTTTGGACCACCCTAAAATACACATATTCATACTTTATTTATTGAGCCTTTGATTAGATATATTATTCTATGTCAATCCGCTTGACCTCAGCGATCTACTTTGAGGTTTTTGAAATTTGCAACGCTCGACAAATGCGTTAACTAATTTAACAGCCACAGTGAAAAGTAGTGCTATTAAATTTTCAGCACGATTAGTAATCATCAGTTTATTTGCATTTCTTTTATTTTTATTATTGTTTAAGTTTTATTTGATACCCAGCAATTAATATCACAGTATGACAAATTTAGATTTTTTTTGCAACAGAGTAACCATGGTATTTTATAAATTTCCCCCTAATACGCGAACACTTAGGGCCATTTTCTCAACTGCGTGCTCAAATTTATCTCCTCTTTAAAAGCGTTTTTGTCTTTTCAAGTACCTGCTATATTTATCTCGCCGACAAATTTAACAGGCAGCATAAAACAGCTGATTGTTTTGTTTACATTTTTTTCATTTCACATTTTTTGTTAAACAAATAATTAACTGGTTGTTGAAAAAATTAAATCGAATTTATCATGTCGACAAATTTAACTTCCAGTTTTACCCCAACACTCCCTAGTATAACTATGGTATACTACGTTTTTTGATAAGCTGAAAGCGAATATGAATAAGGAATAAGGAATATGTTTTGGGATTTTATGAAAATTCTTTTCTTGTAGCCCTTAACTCTCTGGAAGCCAAGTTACCCACCACAGAAGAGCTACGATCACCTGATAACGACGCCTGCGGGCCCGTTCTCCTAATCTGACCCGCCGCCGTTTTTGTAATATCCCTCTCCTGCATCGTAAAAATGTTTACCTACTTTTGCATTGAAGGCATTCTTTAACCTATAAACTTCGCTGCAAATTTCGGTTTCCCGCTTTCACCACGTAGAGGTATCCTAGTTACGAAAGCAAAAAGATTCAAATATTAAAGGATTAATTTAAAATAAAAAATCTATCTATACCCTACAGTGATTACTTCAATTTTTTCCACAACGACGTTGCTTTGACTAAAAGTTACCCTTAATTAATAAGTATTATAGGAAAATTGGTTAATTTAGATATCAGATTCGTTTTTAGAACATCAAAAAATGAAGGATAAGATTATAAATAAGATTCTAAATTTGAATTTTCATAAAATCTTAAAACTTGTTTGTTAAGGGGGGTGTTGGGGGGTGCTGGGTCGAAATTTAAGGGTGAAGGGTAAATTGTGATCATAGATTCGTTTTCAGCATAGCGAAAAACTTACTCTAAAGTACATCATATTTCTGAAACAGAACTTTTTTTTTTTTTGTGAGGCGGTGTAATTAATCAATTATATCGATTATGCAACTATAAAAATCCAAAGTAATGGAGAACAAGCAAGTTATTATATTAGCGATGTAATTAATAAAATCAAGAATAATTGAAAATAATCAAATAACTATATTGTTTGTGTAATTACAAAAATTCTCCCATAATGAAAAATAATCAGTATTATGTTAATGTTATGTTAATGTTAATGTCATGTTAATTGCTTATATCTTTTTTTTGTTTGCTGTTCAAAACTGGCTTGTTTTTTTCAGTACACGTTCAACGCTGAGTTTTCCTTGAAATACACCAACTAATTAGAGCTCTTGCTTAGAATAAACTATCCGACTAGTTGTCTAGTTGACTATCAACTTTTTTGATAGTTGAAAATCGAATACCAAGTATTCGACTAACCGTTCACTTTCGATTAATCGGTCACCATCGAGTAGTCTGAAAATCGACTGATAATAAATTCATAAAAATTTCATTATAGTGCAAAAAGAGTTTTATCAATAAGCACAAATATTTCTCAAACACATATTAAATAAGAACAATTTATTTAAATAAAACAACTAGTTGAAAAATCAAAAATGAGCGTTAGTCGATTAGTTGTTTCTGGTCGGTTAATTGGAAAATCGAACGGAAATAGTTAGTCGAATATGTGAAGTCGACTATTGTTTTTACGAACTTTTGCTAATCGATCAACCGATTAGTCGACTAGTCGATTAACAAAAGCCCTACAATCAATATTATATTCGATGGAGCGTTCGAATATTCCAACTTATTTCAACTAATCTTTCGCGTAAAATCGTTCAATACCATTGCAAGAATTCTTGTATTTGTTTGTACTTTCGAATGAAGCTTACATTTGTTTATCCAAATCGAATTACTTATACAGATAAATAATAAAGACTCTTAGAGCTATCACTTAGCAAAGCCAACAGCTACAAAAACTTGTAGAGTTCCATTTTCAACTCAACTAAATAATTTAACCAAGATTACTAATGCATGAAAAAAATACTTATGTATACTTACATATAAACCGCATCACAGAGATTTATTCTAATGAAAGGCAGTTGCCTTCTTCAAATATTTTAAATATGCTTTTATTTCTCTCTATACCGCTGTTTTATTTATTCTGACATTTTTTCTTTTCCATATCTGTTCACATGTGAAACCGCAACCTCATGCTTATTTCATTGCAAAGCACATTTCAATCTCCACGAGTTGAATTGACCCACGTCAGAAGCATGGCAGGATTCACAGCTGTAATGCTACCCCAGTTAAACCAAGGCATACGGCTGACCATCAAATGGCTCGTGAGCATCTAAGCCAAAGCTTTCGGTTTTTTTTTTTCAACTTATCTTTTACCCACAACTCTTGCTTCACTCTGGGTTATTTCCGTTACAACATATATGAAAATGTATTTTTATTATTGGCAAAGTAAAGAGGCTCAAAAGAGCAGTCAGCCAGCTATTGGTGGTAGGAAAGAATATTAAGATACATTCAAAGGAGTACCCGCACAGATAGGTGCATATGTATGTGTGTGTGTGTGTGTGTCATAAATACGTACAATCTATCTATATATACAAATACATACATATGTGCTGGTCAAAAGATCAAAATCATTAAAGTATATTGCACTCAGATACAGTATGTAAGTATCTGTGAAAGTAAATATCGAAGCGCCGGAATCAAACCGGAAATATTATTGCACATTCGTCCTTCCGAATTCGCAGCCAAACTGCCATGTGTGTGTGTCCAGTGAGATCTGCTCAAATGAGATGTGTTATTATTTATTTATTTTTAAATGTGTATTTCTGTGCATACTACGGAATGTAAGATTGCAACGCATTCGTAAGCAATACACTTTCTAATAGCATTTTTTAGCTGGAAAACTGCACTTCTTTCCCTCTGGATATTCAGCAGGGAGAAAGTAAACATACATACTATGTTTTTTCCTCCCACAAAAAGAAAATAAAACTCAATAGTTAATTTTTATTTCTGACAGATAAAATAACGCTTACAAATTGAGTTACGTTTTTGAGCAAAATAGCTCGAAAAATTAGAATTATTTATGATGAAAAAAACTCAAAAAAAATTTTTTTTTTTTCATCTTATCTTTTACCCACAACTCTTCCTTCACTCTGGGGTATTTCCGTTACTACATATATGAAAATGTATTTTTTATTATTGGCAAAATAAAGAGGCTTAAAAGAGCAGCCAGCCAGCCAGCCATTGGTAGGAAAGAATATTTTTTTTTTTTTTGTAAAGTAACTTTATTTAGCTTTTTTTGCTATTTAAGAATATAAAGTTTTTTATGTACACTTATTAGATAGTAATTTGTTTATAAGTAATTAATTGTGAGCTAAAATACTGCTCTAATGTAATCTATTAACAGTCTTTTAAATACATTAATGTTTCTTTCATTTTCGATAACACTTGGTAATTCATTAAATAGTTTTAGGCCTTTGTACATTAAAATGTTTTGTGCCTTATAAGACTTATAAAAGTTAATTCTAAAATCATTTTTGTTCCTTAAACTGTAGGGTTGCACATCTCCAACATACACAATGTGGCTCGTTGAATACTTTGGTAGCAGATTATACTTCATTTTAAATACAAAAAGTAGTACATTCATATTAGTTCTTTGGTTTATATTTAGCTATTTCAGGGTATCGAGCATATGCGAGGTTGGTGTAAATCTATTACAAATAAGAATACACCGCATTCCCTTATTCTGCAATTTTTGCAGTCTGCTTTTCAAATGGTTGGATCCCAGGAACAGTATAGTTGAGCAATATTCAAAATGGGGCTTTATCATGACATTATATATCTTTAGGGCACTATTTACAGACACTTTTTTGCGCATTCTCTGGAAAAATCCAATTTTTTTGGAAATTTTACTACAAACATAGTCTAAATGCTTGTTGAAATTTAATTTTTCATCGATAATAACGCCTAAATACTTAATTTCATCAACTTTGTCGATTATTTCACCATTCACTGTAATGTTTTAATTTGACTCGCCATTGATTATCATTGCCTTTGTTTTATTGACATTAAGTTTTAGTTTGTTCATTTCCAGATATTTGCATATATTTTCCATTCAGCCGCGCAATACATTCCCGACAAGAACTTCCGGTCATATAAAGCAATGTATCATCTGCAAATTGACAAATTTGTACCCCTCCCTGTAGTATATTTTCCATATCGTTTATGTATATTAAAAATAGCAGTGTCCCAAACACTGCGCCTTGAGGTACGCCTAACATTATTTTTGCTGGCTCCGATACACTTTCAGATACTTTAGTACGCTGCCATCTGTTGCTTAAGTAACTTTGAAACCACCGGTATTCAGCTCCTTTAATTCCGTACTGCCTAATTTTTTCTAGCAAAATTCCTCTATCAATTGTTTCAAATGCTCGCTTGAAATCCAAGAAAACAGCCACTATACATTTCCTGTTGTTCATTTTTGATTTCCAGTGTGAAATTACTAGATTTATTGCCGACTCACAGCTATGACGTTGTCGGAATCCCGATTGGTTTTCCGATATTAGCCGATTACTCTCCATGTAGCCTTCTAATTGTATATGCACCACTTTTTCAAGTATTTTACTTTCGGTCATTAACATATTGATGGGACGTAACTCTTCAGGATTCACTGGTCCACCATTGAAGTTTTCCATTCTTTTGGAAATTCTCCCAGTTCGAACGACGCATTAACAATTTCAAGGAGGATTGGGCCCAGCACATCAAATTCACATAGTATAATTTTTGGGGATATTAAGTTATAGTCTTTCTTGTTATTCATTGCTTTGAGTATACTCTTGAGCTCATTCAATTCTAATTTCTTAAATTTAAATTGTTTATCACAAGGCTTTACGTTGTTTATATATGTCACATTTGGTATATTTTTATTCAGCTCTTCAACACTTTCTATAAAAATTTTATTAAGTTTATTTGCGATTTCCAACGGGTTTTTTATCTCGATGGATTTCACCATAATTTTGCTAATTTCTGTTCTCTCCTCGTTTAGGACAAATTGTTTTATTGTTCTCCACATCGTCTTTTGGTCATTCGATGCATCAACCTTCTTCGAAATGTAGCTGTTTCGCGCTTTTTCAAGTTTTTTTGAATACCTATTTCGGTACTGTTTATAGTTCTGCCACTCTGCCTGGGAGTTACTCCATTTTGCTGATTTATATAACTCAATTTTTGTTTTTTTCATTTGGAGCAGATTAGTACCAAACCACCCATCAAAGTTTCTTTTTTGTTTAATCGTTCTAGCCGTAATCATTTTTTTGATAGGTTCCTTTATTTTTTCACTGAAAATGCTCACAGTTTCGTTAAAATTATGTATGTCAATTTTCGAAAATTTTGACTTTGCTATTTCTTCAGCGAATGGAATATTGTCAAAGCGGAACTTTTTTATTACTTTCACGAGCTTATTGCATCTTTCCTGTCTTATGTTTATATTAATTTCAATGGACTCATGATCACTTATTTTATAGTTGGCGTTAACCTTGGCTTCGGCTTTTGAAATATTAGTCAATGCATAGTCAATTAGCGTTGCGCTAGTTCTTGTGATTATTGTTGGTTCAAGAACTATGTATTTGCTTTAATGCATTGTCTGATACTGGCTGACAAATTTGGTCCCTGTAGGCACTATTTCCCAGCCAATCAATATTAAAATCTCCCATTATGAGTACTTCTCTACCACTGTCACATAAGTGCTCAATTTTTTCTTTAATAAAGTCACAAAACACCCTTGATCTACATACGTTTGTCAGGTGATCTATATAATCCAATTAAGGTTATATTAATATTTTTTTGCTTAACCATTATTATTAAGCACCATATACTTTTTTCGATCGCTGACGAATAGAGGAATAACTTCAATCTGCCATTCTGGGCTAATATAAAATAGAACACCTCCTGTGTGGTTTGATTTGCTATCACATCTCACAAGCTGATAGTCACTTAGTTTTATTTCACAGTTCTGTATTGAATTCGTTAAATGAGTTTCACTCACACAGATAAACTCGAATTTTACACCAAATGATATAGCTTCGAGCTGGTTAAAGTTTGTCCTTAAACCGCCAATATTTAAATACAAGCCCCTTATCTCTGAATTTAATTGATAATATTGAATCCTTTCGGACTCAATTTTTAACTTCTTTTTCAATGTCTGACAATCAGGGCTTCTGCTGTCGTGATTTACACATAAATCAGCCAGATTAAGTCTCTCCTTTGCTTTTACACAATTAAAAGATACAAAAAAAAAAAAAAGTTATGTATGTTTAGTTTTGATAAAAATAGCACTAAACTAATACTCATTACTTTAGAACGAAAATATATCACTCAAAAATCGAGTTTTATTTGTGATAAAAAAAATATAACTCAACCCATGATTATCTTTTCTGAGGACATATGTAAAACTCAGAATATTTTGATTAATATTGAGAGAAAATTTTTAAATCTTAAAATACTGATTAATTATCGTTTTTTATAGAACTCGCAAGGATTACGGTACCTTGTTTTCATATAGAGATGGCTCTAAAAAATAACTATCTAAAAACTGACGAACAAGAAGGGAAAATTTCTACATAAAAAAAGCTTGAACGCAGTAAGCAATTTCATAAGAAAAAGTTGGAGAATGGACAGCACGCATATCCACAAGAAAAAATTCTTAAAATTGACGATTTAAAATTTTCTTTCATATTTTTAATTCACAATATTATTTAGCACTTGAAATTATTAAAAACAAAAATTTAACTCAAGCAAAAATTTACCTCGGATACGGTTAGGTTTTTCGTAGAGTCATAAGCAGTGTTGCCATCTTATCAAGGGCACAAATAACTGAGATAACATAAAATTAAAATAACTACGAACTGATTGGATAACAACATAAGAAATAAAACATTATTTAACATAATTAAAATGGCAGGAGTGTTTCCAACTGTTCAAACAATCAATTACTTGCGCTATAACCACTTAAGCGATTTTCGCCGATTCTAATAAAGCACGCCAGTCGTCGTTCCTTTGTTTTGCTAACTGGCGCCACCTGGAGCCACCGAGTGAAGGCAAGTCCTCCTCCACCTGATCTTTCTAACATAGAAAAGACCTTCCTCTTGATCTGCTGCCTCCAACGGATACAGCGTCAAATGCTTTATGGGCTAAAATATTTTCTTCCATACGTACTCGCTGCAATATCAAAAAATCTTTCGGAGAATCTTTTCGAATACTTGGCCATCTCACCTGTGGATCACTTCACCGCCATATGATGAGCGATTTATAGAGCGTGGTTTTCGTTGTTCCGAGTGAGGGTGTTATTGTTTATTTGCCTACTCAGCCCAAATAAGCATTTGTTGACAAGAGAGATTCTTCGTTGGAAGAAGCCTCGATGACTTTGTTGTTGGTGTTAAGGCTTGTTCCCAGATAAACAAATTACCCTACTTTGTCAAAATCATAACTGTCAATAGTGACCGAAGAGCCGAAGTACGAAATCGCTGACTGTTTATTTGATGACAGGAGGTACTTCGTTTCGCCCTCGTTCACTGGGAGCCGTAGCACTCTCTTATAAATGGTGGTGCCTGACCAGTTTAATTTTCCAGCTCAAATTATCTTTTCTAGCATGATGTTATAGAAGTCACACGTTCCAACTGTTAGTGTTTTATTTTCTTTATAGGTTTGGTATCTTATGACATTTTAAGGTTCTACTGCCAATGGGTGATTTTAAGATCTTAGCAATAACTTGAGTTGAGGTCTAACAGTTCGTAAAACGGTTCGGTTTGATTAGAGCAAAGGAAAACATTTTAAACTATTGCTCTAAATTTTTTCAAGAAAAAAATGGAAAAAAGTGATGCTTGTAAGACTATAAGTATTCAAAAAAGCTCAGACTTAGTCTTACATATTGAAAGGGATGAATGAAATAACAAAGTTTTAAAAAATGTGCTTCTCTTTTGTGCATAACTAGCTGATATTCACCACTTCGTCAATTTAGGTCAATTATATACTTGAAGCAGAACTCTAAAGCTAAAAATGCAGATTCAGTTGAAGAATTTAAAAAAATATCCCGTAGTATTTGCTGAGAGTAGCTAAAACCTGTGTGCGCAGCTACGCTTTCTTTTTATTTCAGTTGAAAATGTTTAACCAAAAAAAACCTCAACAAAGAAACTAGTAAAAATAGAGGAAAAGTTGAGTAAAAATAGTGGGAGAAATTGGTAGAAATAGTGGTTGTAATTCGTAGTAGCAGTAAAAATAGTGGTAGAAATTAATAAAAGTAGTGGTAGAAATGAGTAAAAATAGTGGTAGAAATTAGTAGTAGCATTAACATCAATAGTTGCTTAAAAAAGTAAATATAGTGGTTTAAAATAGTAAATATCGCGACTTTCGTTACGCGATGTAAAAATTCACTGCCACTAAAGAAATTTTATTAAAAAAAAAAATAATTTTTCAATAGAAATTGTTTTTCCCCCATTTAATATTTTTTTTTTAAATATGTCCTATGTTATGCACGAGGTTACTCTCAAGTGAACAGTTTAAGTCCGATAAAAATCCATTCAATACTCGTAGCTGAGGAGATTAGTGTGTACAAACAGACAAACAGACTGACCAAAATTCTAAAAATGGGCCAAGGGTAAGGGTAGAGTAGCATCATACATTATTTTCAAGGTACATACATGATTTTTCTACAGTTTTAGTATAGTATAGATGAAGCGGCCTCTACAGTTACAAGGTGTGATTTCTGATATAAATTTCAACGGGATGTCTGTCGGAAATTGCTGCAACTAACTTCAGAGTCAACTTTACTTCGACTATGACTATGACTATACATACTTATAAATAGATAACAAACATTTGAAGTCCACAAAGCTTACTTGTTTTGAACTAAGTGGAACCATAAATATTGATTTTCTGGGCATCTCAACTGCAGAGCCATCTAGTGGACAGTTATATATATTTTCAATAATTTTTGTAAATATAGTATAACTATACCATATAAATAATAATAAAATTATTTCCTATCGCACTAGCAGCATACCTTTCTAATAGTATCATCATATCGAACTATAAGTACGGATTTATTTAATAGTTCGACTCTTTTTTAAAGTTTCTAATATAATAAAAATCAAAACTCGATTCATACACCACCTACGGATAAAATATAGCCTATGTCTATGCCACGGGTCTAAGAAATATACATCGGCTTTTGAGTCAAGTTCACACAAAGAAAACGGCTACATTTCAATTTATAAATATACGAATTATAGTTTCATGAAAAATTTATGAAAAAATATGACATGAAAAACAATGCAAACGCCGTAAAAGCCCAAGAATGATAGCAGCGTCGCCAGATCTGGTCAAGTTTTGGCCATTTAATCGTTATCCGAAAATTAAACATGTAAAAATTCACCATTTACATGTATAGCTACATATGTACAAATATAATATGAAACGCTACTGCTCCGAAAATTTTTTTAAACGCCATCTGGTTTTTTTCTTGCATGACAAGATTTATGAGCATGCAATGGTGCCTTAAGAAATTGCGTCGCTATTCACAACACCAAATTCGTAATTGCCATCCCAGACGCAGCTTTCATATAACTCTGGATAATAAAATTTTTTGTGCGTTTGACGATTTTAGGTTAACCGTTTCCTTCCATTTTTCGCTTTGCATGATTTTGTGATGGCCAATGAAAGATTTTTAGTTTCCTACAGCCTCCGAATAAAATGAAAAAAGAAAACAAAACACTACGAGCACTCCTTTGCTAACCTTGCCACAGTTGTCATAAATTATCCGATGCAGCACAGTTGCATTTCACCTCATACTGTTGTCGCAGCATCTATTCCCACCAACGCTTTACAAATGGGAACAAAATAAGGCTGACCATAAATTTACATTTTTAGATTATTTTTCTTCTTTTTTTTGTGCCACAAGCTCTGCATGTCTACAAGAAGCAGGAAATTTGTCAAGGTACTCGAACATCTGGATAATACGCAGGGTTGCTGAACTCACAGCGGCAATTTAAGCTGCAACTTCATTCCAGTTATTGACGCGGAAGACTTTTTGCTATTTCCCGTTTGTTTTTTTTTTTCGCAACTACTTTCCAACAGCAAACTCTGCCCTCATCCGACTATTTTAGAATTGTGAAACAAATGAAGATGAAAGTTTATGCATTGGTTATATTTTAAGCCTTTTGTTTTAGCTATCCTTTTTTTCACTTCCCCTTTTTAATATTGCGCAGCAGTTGAGTTCACTCAATAAGATGTTTGATAAATTTATATTGACGCATTTCCTTTTTTGTTAGTCCTTCTTAGTAAAGATAAAACCAAAATATTTTCACTTTCATCTACGCAAGTTGTGGAATTTTTACGTATCTGGGTTGGACAGTAGTTTGAATTTCTTTTCTGTGGGCTTAGGGCTTTGCCTCATGTAGACGCATTTCTTTAATCTGAAATTGATTTCGATTGACGTGCATTTATTAAAAAAATGAAGAGAGTTTGTGAACCCCAAATAGGTTAAGATATAGATGTGTGTGAATTCACGCATATTACGTAGACATAAGGCTTTCGGTTCCATCTCATTCTGATTGACGTGGGCTTACCCGTTTGGGTTGGGTATACAGCACAACGTCGATGGATTCGAAGAATGATTGAATAATTGTTTCACTCAATTTAGGTCGTAAGACAAATTTGCGCTTTGAAAAATACAAGAAAATCAATAACTCAATTGCTGGAAATGGCGAATGAAGAGGTATTTAAATAGATACAGACTGGAAAGTCATTGAATTAATTCTCAAAATATTTGCGAGCAACATTTCGCTATCATTCTTTATTGCAAGCAATTATTTTTAGCCGCTCTTACTTTAAATTGTTCGCGAATTATAGTGAAATTGAAATGCTTCAAATTTTGAAGTTTACCCCTCTCCTCTCACGTACTCGAACATATCTACTTATTATATATATTATTATATATAGCAGCGGACAAAAAAAAACAGCACACCCAATAAATTTCCGATAATTTGGTTGAATTAAATGAGGAATTATTTATAAAATATTGCAATGAAAAATGGTTCTTATAAGTATTCCTAACATACATAAATAAAAATATCAGTAACTGGTACAATTCTGTTTTTTTTTTATTTTTATTAGAAACCAAAAGAAAATATTAGTAGCATTTTCATTTACTGTCAGCTACTAATAAAAATATATTCTTAAAACTAAACGCGTTATAATAGAAAACTCATATTTGTTTTATAAATTGATATTATTGTTAGGTACAGCAATATGTCTTCATTCAATATTTTGTAGTACCTCCTTTTTTTATAACGGCTTTACTACAACTAAATAATCTAAAAGTTGTGACGGTACATCGTTATACTAAAAGTTTTCAATAATTTTATCAAGATTCTAGAAAGTTCTTTTTTGTAATCCGCACTTTCATAATAAGCCAGAGGTTTTCAATAGGGTTTAGTGAGGACTGCTTCAAGGCCAGTCCAGTGATAAAACAACAAAGTCAGCTTAATAGTTTTTCATCTAAAAAAATTGAGTAGAAAAAAGTGAATTATTGTTGCAAATAGAAGATTAATAAGGTTATATAATATAAACTTTCTATTCTATTAGAAAGATAGATTATTTGCCGATTTGGCTGGATGGAATGGGGCAGAATTTTCCTGAAATTTGACGTCGTTCATGTGGGAAAGGTACTTTGCAATTGAATAGATCGGGTTATTCTGCAAAAGCTGTCGGTATTTAATTGCATTCACATTTCCCTCCACCAAGGGCAATTTTCTAACACTGTGGTAAATCATCCGGCTCACTCTCTGCCTAACGGTACGTCTGACACACTCATTACTGAAGCGTTGGCCGACTCTTACTCTTCTTCAGTCCTTTTTGGTTTAGGTTTTGTGCATCTTAGCCCATTAGAGCCATTTTCGTCGCATTCTTACCGTCAAGAGTGGTTTTTTTTGCAGGTCGACATGCAGTCAGACCGGCTTCTGGGAGGTACCTGCGAACAGTTCGCGTACTAATTTCCACTCCATGCAATTCCTGAACTTCAATCCTACCGACTTCACCTGTTTTGAACCGGTCCCTACTGCCAATTGCGCTTAATACGGTGGTCATCCAAAGGAGTGATCTTTTTCGAGCGCCCTGAAATACATTTGCGTTTTATAAACCCCATTTTTTATATATTTTTGAAGAAAATCACCTACAGTAGTTTTGCTAAATCTTAATTTTCAGCCCAAAGAAAAAAAATTTTAATTGTAGCTAGATAATGTATTGTACATATATTATAAATACTTATTTGAATCAAACAATATATTTTATTAATACTACCGTATATGTATATTTAGAAAGTTATATATATACATATATATGAGCCAATCTCATATCGCACATTGCCACCAAACATTTGTTGATACCGACCAAATACGTATTCGGCAATTGATTTTGCAATTTTCGTCCTAAATTGTTTTCGTAGTCTGTCTATATTTATATGCTTATATATTTATCTACACCTACATACTAACTATAATGAAACTAACGCAAAAGTCATTGAAAATGTGTTTAAAATAACCGCAGGTGGCGCAGGAAATGTAATGGAATACAGGTGGACCATTTTAAGAATTATGCTTTGTCTGTTTGCCTGTTTGAACTCTCTAATCTCGGAAACTACCGAATGGATTTTCATGGATCTTTAACTGGTGGAGGCTTGTCAAGAAAAACTATATTTGGAAAACAATTACAATTAAATGTAAAAGAAACAACCCAAATTATTGATTCTTCTCTGTAAGAGACTAACGATACGTTTTAAAATCTTAATTTAATTCTACAAAGCTTCCGCCCTATTGAAGAAATATGTCTGCTGTCTTACGGGTCCTTATTTTAATTGCCGATGAACGGCATCCAGAAAGATTTCTGAGCAGTACTCTCTCCATTCAAACGTCATCCTTGCCTTAGATATTAGAGGGTACCATCGTTATAATTAACTTCTTTCAATGTGTCGAAAAATGGTCATATCTTAGTACAGCGGTAAAGAGATTTTAGATGTACATATGCTATGGCAGGACGCGGAATTTATATCGTCATCTGTGCGATAATTGTCAGTGATTTCTTTAAGTTGAGTTGCTTTCTGATGACGTTCAAAATCTCAAGTGGATGCATTTTTATTAGCTTTTTCTTCATCACTAAAGGCCCATTTCCGTTGATGGATTTATACATGTTTTTGCCTTCTATAAATTGAACTGTTTTTCAGCCTTGTGGGTTCTGCTTCTTTATTTGAAAGAAATTTGATTCGTCACTTTTCTGGTTTAAGCTGTTAGATATGCCTTGCATTGTACCCAAACTTTCCGGTCTGGCCAGATACCAAAAACTTTCACCAATCTCCGTTGAAAAATTACATCATGTGCAGACATTTTCTTCTGCACTTGGTTCTTCCATTGTATCCGTGCCCATCCATAGAAGTCGAGTCGAAGGATCTTTTCAAGGTCCAAGCCAGCACAATCGTTGAATGTGCTCGCGTTCTGTAAGGTTTATTCCATTTCAGAGCTCGTCATCGGTACCTATCGCCCTCGCGAGCACGGTCATAGATCTTACGTAGAATAGCCCTCACGAATGCTACCAAAGCGAGATCATCTTTGTTCTACACTTTGTCCACAATTTTGCGTCACATAAACCGACGGGATATATTGAGAGATTTTGTAATAATTTTGCTTACGAACAACAAGGCCTTCGGAGCCAGCGATATACCGGCTGAGCTATTCAGACTTTGAAGTAGTGAAGGCCTTTGATTATTTAGGATCCATAAACACTCCATTCATGTGAGCTTAGAGATTTAGGGATGAATTACTCTAGCCAGCAGTGCTACTTTGTGTTCGATAGGCATTTGAAAAGCAAAACCCTCCCTCAGCGAATATGGCCATGATTGGAAAAACTTTTACTATCTCGCATTTCAAATCACTTTCCATAAAAATAGATAGAACTCACGCTCTCAGATGAGGTCGAACACAGTAGTCTTTGATAAAAAACATGACAGAACCCAATCAATGAGGATCATTCCAGCGATAGTTAAAAAATTATTAGTCAATTCACATATTCTACACTGGACGTGTACAGTCATGCTAAGACACTATATTTTCTACGCACATGGTGCCCTACGCTAGAGAAGAACACATTCAGAGATATAATAGAAAGAATGCAACAATCAGCAACCATGTTCAGCCTGTTACTTTGCCTTCTGATCTCGCTAAACCTCTCAATTTTCTTTCAGTGGACCACTAAAGGAGACTTCAGGTAAGCTCCACAGCAACTATATTGATTACACAATAATTCGGGCTGAAATTCTGTAACTGCGACTGCGGCTTCGACCTTCGACACTACTCCTCTATTCTAATTTGAGAGCAAGAATTTCAAAGAAAGACGAATGCAAATATGCTGAGAATCAAAACTCACGACCACAGCAATTTTTTTCTGCTCGGAGCTCAACGGCAGAGTAGGTAATGGGATTCACTCCAACGAGCTCTCAGGAAATCTTATTTTTCATCTACCTAAACACTGTACTGCCTTTCTGGCAAAATTTACCAGCAATAACAAAGGCTGTTCGAATCAGTCCCTGGCAACAGGAGCATTCCCGGAACTTGCGCCACTGACGAGCTAAGAGGCTGAAGACCCCAAAGCTAGGCGCCCAGCTGTTATTATGCAACGTCCAAGTATCGACTTAGATCGGCTAGAATCGAAAATACAAATAGCTCTTCAGTCATCAGCATTTCAAGTAGACGCTCTTTTCCAAGCGGCTACTCAGAGAGTGTTGGCTGGAGTATAGTAACAGGTGGCCCGCGATAGTGAATCAAAAAACTAGTTCCCACGACAGTCGATAACTCAAATGTACCAACTTTATTTTATATTTGAGAAACATTTATTAAAATATATTAAACTTGAATTGATAGAGCATATTTTTCAAACTCTTTAACTGTGTTTGCTGCGTGGATGCGGGTAGGAGTCGATGCGAAACCGCAACAGCCAAATATGCGCAATTTTATTTGATTTCACCGTTTCCATGGTGTCTGGATGCCAATTGTCAACTTGCAAATACATTCGTTCATTACAATTCCCAACTCACCTGCTGTTGATGTGGTTTCAGTATTTAATTGTGCTTCGAATGTGTAAATAAATACATATACAAATCATACGGAAGGATTAAGGGTCGTCCAAGTTCGCGAGTTTTTCTTTTGAGCATTTTGTTTTAACTACTGTCACAGTTCGGCAGTATCTCTTTTGACAAGTGTCAATCAAGAAGTCCACCATTTAGTAAAATACGTCTGTTCGCGCCTTGATGATAAATAAGCAAAGTTTTAACCAAAGTCAATTTATAGCAGATGCCTTTGAGGAGGGATTGTCAAAATGAATATTAGCTTACAATAAAGGCAAGGCGAATTCATACTAGGTGGTATTGAGCGTACAACAATAAAAATTTACACTAGAATTTATATGCACAATGACAGTGAGAATCAGTAAGAATTACAACAAATAAATAGTTTTGACATTCACTCCACCAAGCGAATTCACTCGGCCGCTTTCTCAACACCACCTTATATGAATTCGCCTTGAATAAAATTTTCGACTTTATATTAACAAATTGCTTACACTGCCGAGCTAAACCTGTCGATTTTACAATATTAGCAAGGGTTTTCATGATAAATTTGTTTCGTTGTTTTATATAAAACTACAGTAATATTTTAAACCTTATGCATAATTTATAAAAAATCACATTTATAAAAAATCAACATTTTTTCGGTATGCAACTTTATAGCCTGTTGAATTTAAGTCCAAGTTTGAAGTGGCTAGATATTACCGTTTATTTTTTATAACTTTCTTAAATTTTTGTCAAAGATTTTTTTTTATAAAATTAAATAAGCTGTAAAACCGCATATTGGAAAAATTTCTAAACACACCTCTAAAAATGTTTAAGATTGTGATGAAAATTTGTTGATTTTTCATATATTTATTATTTAATTTGAAACATTTATGTGCAGGATCTTATTTGTATGAACTATATTTGTATGTAAAATGAACAAAAAGAAGTATCATGAAAAACCTTGCGAATATTGTGTTATTACCAAATATTACCAAATGAACAGTTTGGATTCAGACAGTTCCACAATACATCGCATCAGATTAAACGCATCGCAAATCATGTGAAATCAAGTTTTGAGAACAAAAAGTCAACTGGTCTAATACTTCTGGACGTTGAAAAAGCATTTGATTCAGTCTGGCACAATGGTCTCATACATAAATTAATTAATTTTCACTTTCCACTGCGCCTTGTAAAATTAATCCAAAGTTTCTTGAGCAATCGCTACTTTTGTGTGTGTTTAAATAATGAATACTCCGGCATGATCCAACTTCCGGCTGGAGTTCCGCAAGGATCAGTGTTTGGCCCCTTGTTATATACACTGTACTGTTCCGATTTTCCTATATTTGAGAATTGCGAATACGCTATGTATGCCGACGATACTGCAATTTTTTATTCGCATGAGTTCGGCAATGACATTGTAACAAAATTACAGGGCGCACTGTGCAGCATTTCAAACTATATGACAAGATGGAAGGTAAAACTGAATGCTAGTAAGACACAAGCCATCTTTTTCACTAGAACCAGAAGTCCTTGTTATTTACCAAGCTCTAGTCTAAAACTAGAAAATCATGAATTGCAGTGGGCCAGCTCTGTCAAATACCTCGGAGTAATTTTTGATAAAAAAATTACGTATTGTGAGCATATAAAACACATAGAAGAGAAAGTTAGCATTACTATTAAAATGTTGTACCCACTGATTAACAGGAAGGCTAGTATGGGCAAAGAAAACTAATTAGTAATCTACAAAACAGTTTTCCAATCCATAATTTTATATGCTCGCCCTGCATAGGGCACCGCTGCCAAATCGCATTTACATAAACTACAAATATGTCAAAATAAGATTCTTAAAAAAATGATTGGTCTTCCCTGGGATTACTCTACCATACGACTTCATAATCATTCAAACACTAAATTGATATCAGAACAAATTCAGTTATTGACTGACAGATTCAGAATTCGTTGCGCTATGTCTGACAATACATTAGTCTCTAATCCACATTAATAACCAATAATATACTTTTTGCATTGATATTAAATGGGCAACACAAATTAGCTTGTAAGATTCATAGCAGAGGTTTTTAAATACATAGTAGTATTTTCCTCTGAAATACCTTTCATAAAATAATATAAATAACGTAAATCTGTGACAGCAAAAAAAATAAATGTTGTACAATTAAGGTCTCTGTACCATATTATGTGAATTATGCGATACTTAAGTTTATAATGTGACGATTTTTCTACTTAATAAATGATTTGATTTGATTTGATTTGATAGTCACACTTCGGTTGGTTTTTCTCGTCACCTAATGTTTGTTTGTTTTCCATTGTTTCAATTCGCCAACGAATTCGTTTTAGATTGATTTTGACAATTGCCACACCAAGGCGAATTCATATAAGGTGAAGTTGATCAAACAGCTGACTGAATTCGCTCGGTGAACGTAATGTCAAAATTATGATTTTGTTGTAAATCGCACTGTTATTGTGCGTATATTTTGTTAGTGTTTCTGTTTTTGTACGTATAACACCACCTGATATGAATTTGCCTTGCAAAACCCACAAACAAAATACAAGCCAGTTTTGCGAATTAATTCACTAAGGCGAATTCATATAAGGCAATAGCATTCCATGAGCTGAATGCTTGTTCTTTCTTCTGTTCTTCTTTCTCAATTAGCTGGTTTGTTTTATTAGTACAAAGTGCATACATGATCAATACTGGGCGAATTCAAATTTTGATATTTCACACGCAAAATTACACAAACAAAATACACAACGGATTCCCCTTGGTTATCTTGATATCACCTTCTATGGATCCACCTAGTTTCACAATCATAAATTGAATGCATGTAAAAAGAATACTGTCCATATTCAAAATATGTATGGATATGTGTTTTAATATGCTATTAAAAAAGAAACTCGAACTAGAAACACCCTGTATATGTTTGTAATCTGTATTTGTGAGTGTTTATAATTACAATCATCGCATTTACGTAGGTATAAATACCTATAGAGCGGTTTTAAAGGATAGGCAGCAGTTTACTGAAAACTTTTACAATTATAAATTACGTAATGACAATTAAAAGTAAATATTTTTTATTATTTACCTTTTGTATGCAACTAGCGCTGGAGTTAATGAAGAAATAAAAGTGTTAATTATAACGCTTTAAATATCTTTTATACCGAGACCGAAAACATATAAAATTATATACATTTACATATCTAGTGCAGGTAGGATTTTTTAAAGCCGTCTATTTAATATATATATATATATATATATCTATATATTTATGTATATATTTAAGCCTCCATTCGCCAAATGATTGCATTGCTGTTTAAGATATTAGTGATGGACAGATTTGCCCGTAGTTCGCTGGCTTTTAACTATCACTGCGATAGCGATGGTGGAGCTGGTTAATTTTATGCGAAATACTTCTGAGTTGAAAAAATTACAGTTCTCAATACCACTATTATTTTTAAGGGTAGCACAATAGGCTTCCCACTACTGTCTAGTAGTAGTGGAGCTGGCGAACTTTTCACTAAGTTAATATTAGTGGCTTAATGTTGAAATAGTGGGAACGAGATATATTTCCACTTAATAATGCTATATAACTCCATAAAAGTTTAGTGCCTTGTGTTTAATTCTTAATTCCATAATAAAATTATAACTCCGTTTTTAATATTATTGCTTGTCTTTCTGTTAAAATATATATATATTTTTTTATACATAGCTGTAACTATTTGTTGCGATAGCATTCGTATTTTGTATCTAATTTTTAAATAGGTCCTAGCTCGGGTTTGCATAGGTTAGGTTACTGTGGTAGTTCCCAAAGGGAACTCACTTAGACATAGTAGGAGTCCGTTGTGATACCACCTAATTTATGAACGGTAACGTGAATCGGAAAGTCAGGAAAGATTAACCTGAGAAACGTTGCGTGCCCCGAATGAAGTCACGCAAATTACCAATCTCCACTCCAGAAAGGTCTACTGGAGAGCTAAAGAAGTACGAGCCTAGGTACTTGAACCTCAGTCTCGCAAATGCAGGGCAGCTGAGCAGAAAATGACAAGATGAATCCACCTCATCCTCCTCCATACAGCTGCGGCAGAAAGGGTCAGAGACTATTTTCAGCCTAAACGCGTGAATACCCAACGGACAATGCCCAGTCAAAACACCAACCAGGGTCGAGAGTTGCCGCTTAGTAAGCGACATCAGCTCCCTTGAGCGCCCACGATCCACTCTCGGCCAGAGGGACCTTGCAATTCTGCATGTTTGCATAGCTTTGAATAAATTATCCAATTAAATTTTCTTCTACTTCAACTTTCATATTTACATTTATAACGAGTCTTCATACAACGATCGATCACTTATAGCGGCGTAAACGCAACTGCTTGCTCAAAAAGATGTTCAGGACAACGAAAATGTTTCTCAAATCATTTGACACTAGCTAAACCTGGCAGACATTGCCTGCCTTTATTTATTTGTTAATTGCCCTTTGCATACTTAATTAAATTGACTTTTCAAAAAGGTGGCAACCATCTCCTTACGTTTTCCCAGCAAAACAAATAGTTTGGCACCCATATTTTACTATTTCATATAACTTGTGTATAATTTAATTAAATTCGACTTTTCCTCCATTTGGCAACCCTCTTTAAGGCTTCTCCTTTGCAAAGCGAACCGTTTAACAGCCATATTTTTCCATTTCATATAACTTGTGTATAGTTTTTATTAAATTCAACTTTTCAAGCAGGTGACTACCCTCAATATGCTTTAAACTTTCTCCTCAGTGAAACGAACTTTTCGGCGCCCATGCCCATATTTTCATAATTAATACAACTTGCGTATAATTTAAATAAATTCAGGTTTTCAGTGTTACTAGATCTGACAAATTTGTGGCCATTTAATAGTTATCGAAAAATGGAACTTCTAAAAAACCGCCATTAAATTTGTAACGCAGGTGACATAAAAATAAGTCTGGTTTCAGTAAATATTAAAGAAAATCCCAAATTTAGCCGAGAATATTGAAAACGTTGGGGTTTCATTTGGTCTCTCTATTTTGTGCAAATTTTAATGCCTAAAAAGAGGCATCCCTGTCCTAAAAACATCCCGCATTGAACATTTTTAGACCCTTTGTAAGAATCTAATATTGGAATAGTTAACTTTAACACCTGATTTAATGTCTCATATTAAACTTATTTGGCAACCCCAACAAAACTAAATATAGATATGTTTTTAATTTATAACCATATTGTGTACCGTACCTTAACACTTCAATCATCAGGTCGCGCTTTTCAGTCGAATTTACCAAATTAAAAAACGTCGAAAACACCAAGAGAATTTTTGTAATGAAGTTTTTTAAAATACCTTTTATTTAATATGCATTATACTGTGGTATCGATGTTGTAGCACGGTGTACTGAATTCAGAAGGTTACGCCTTTAGAGGTGCCGCTACTTTAGTTTTGCTGACTTTGACAATTCTCAAGGAATTAAGACAAAGACAAAGTTGTTTTAACAAATGGCGACAAGAGCTCCTTCTTTTAATATTTCACAGATTTTTTTATAAAATATGTATGTATGTGCTATTAAATTATCTTTCAACAATTTAGCAATTAAGACATATTTCTCATTGCAATATTGGAAGCTATTCATTCTTCTTTCTTTTGTATGCTTGTTTACAAATAACGAGATCTGTCACTTCGCTGCGGGAAGGCGCAATCTTGTATTCATCATTCTTGATTACTCAATCATAAAAGATTCTCTAAACAGTGGCAGCTAAATTCTGATTAATCTGAATTGCATTTTGAGGGTTGAGAATTAATTTATAGTTAAACTTTAGAAGTTCACCTTTGTATTTTAAAATAGGATGGGCAAATTATGTACATTGTAGATTGTTATAAATTAATAAATTCTATACAAAAAAGTAATGGAAATTCCGTCTTCGAAGCTCACACCTTTCATGAATATAAAAAATGTAAACTTATTTTATTACTATGTTTACGTAAAAATATTTGCCAAATAATATTTATTATTCTTATATAAAATAAAATACAATAAAATAAAGAGATTTAAAGTAAACCTTTATATCAGAACAATCAATTGTATTGCAGCTATATGTTTCGATTCCGGGAAATTATTAAAAGTGTACGATATAAAATGTCTCTGCCTATCTTATTTTACACAAAATCTGAGGAACTAGTTTGCGTTTAAACGAGCATTGCTAAATCGAATATGATATTTTCACTGTATGAAAACAGTTTTCTAAAATCAATGTGCATCCGAGAATTTCCTTTTCATTGAGTTGGTTAAAGGGAGCTAATTTTGTAGTGAAAACTTTAACGCGTACTGCCACCTTTTGGTTTTGCTTAAATAACTTACATTTCTACCATGGTGTACTGAATGCAGAAGGTGACGCCTTCAGAGGCACCGCTACTTTGGTTTTACCGAGTTTGACAATTCTCAACTGCAACTACACAAAGCTTTTTTCACAAATTAGGAAAAGGAGCACTTTTTTTTATTATTTTGTAGATTTATTTATTAAATATCTGCCTGTAAATCCTCATTTTTACACTTTAGAACAATTAAAACATGTTTTTCATTGAAATATTGGAAGTTATTCAAATTTCCATCTCCAGTATCCTGGTTTACTAAAGGCGAGATCTGTCACTTCGCCGTGGGAAGGCGCTATATTGTATTCTATTGCTTCTGCATTTTTTCTACTAATGGGTGGTTAAATTTTAAGGGCCGATGTTGAATGTGAACCACACCTAAACGTCAAGTTTTTTTCTGCATTTCATTTGACATTTCTCAATTTCAGACTAACTCAATTTGAACATGGAAAGATACACAATCGAGCAACGTGTTAAAGTTATTCAGGCTTATTATGAAAATGGGCGTTCAAATCAAAATGCATATCGCCTCACCTCACCTCACCTCAGTGGATTCGTCAATAAGCAGAATTGCCACATTTGGGCGAATGATAATCCAAGAGTGATTGTCGAAAAACCAATGCACCCACAAAGAGTGACTGTTTGGTGCGGTTTATGGGCTGGCGGCATCATAGGGCCGCATTTTTTCCAAAATGGACCCGGTCATGCAGTTACTGTCAATGGTGTTCGCTATCGTGAGATGATAACGAACTTTTTATGGCCCGAATCGGAACATATGGATGTGGACGATATGTGGTTCCAACAGGATGGTGCCACTTGCCACACAGCCAACGAAACAATGGCTCTTTTGCGCGACAAATTCAATGGCCGTGTTATCTCACGTGGTGGCGATGTCAATTGGCCACCAAGATCATGTGATTTGACACCGTTGGACTACTTTCTTTGGGGTTATTTGAAACGATTAGAAAAGGTGTACGTCGATAAGCCAGCAACAATTCAAGAGCTAAAGGATGAGATAATTCGGCACATTAACGGCATAGAACCTCAATTACGCCTCAGCGTCATCGAAAATTTGGACCATCGGATGGAGGTGTGCCGCCCAGGTCGCGGCAGACATTTGGCCGATATTTTGTTCCATACATAATTGAACCACCACCTTTACTTATACATTTTTTACAAGACCCGTTTTCAGATTAACGGACCAATTTTCTAGATGGTAGTGATAAAGCAAATTATTTACAAAACCTTACATTATAGAACCATGATGCTCCAGATTCATTCCGTAGAGAGGCTCTATATCAATGTACTCAGAACCACAGTTTGAAGTACATAGTTATGCTTCCATTAATTTTTGAGGTATTAAAGCCAAGCCTATGCTACGTGGAGTTGTTTAATGAAATTCGCCGGAGGCATTGGGGAGGTGCTCACAGACCGATATTTATAGTTTTCAAGTTATTTGTTGCTAAAGTTTCAAGGTTTACTTCCCAAAATTTTAATATAAACGCCGCACAGTTGACGTTTATTTTTACTAAAACATGACCTTTCATTTGTATAGAACTTTATTCACAAATAACTTCTTATAAAATGTGTGAGAATTCATTATTTTAAATCTTTTTTCTAAATCTGTTGTTATTCTCCAATAATCGTTAACACACAATTGCTGAAAGATGTCCGCCATACTTCATTACTGGTGATACCAGATCCTTCAACATTTAAATACTCTTTTTTTGTACTCTAAAATATACTATGTACTTCTACTTTTTTGAAAAAATACTGTGGATGACGTAGCCGAAGTTGAACTGACCAGGGTTGTGTTTTTTAAGCGAGGACTGCCAATGCAGAAAGGTTTATTTATTCTTCTTTTCATAATGTGTGGCAGCATTGAATTTCAGTTCAATTCAACAGCAACTTTAACAACGAATAACTTAAAAACTATAAGCCTCCAAAGGCAAGGAATTTCAGTTCTATAATCGGGGGGGCCCAACACCCTTTATAAGTCTCTTTTTTCAAAGCGTGCTTCCTTATTGGAAAATTTTCCCATAAAACGCGCATGAACAGTATTGAGAAATCTTTTTTGGGTTGGTGTCGAAATTCTGTATGTACAAAATTCTAAAAACATAATTCTGCTTTTTAAAATTCTGCGCACTTTTCAAAATAATTACATGACCTCTTTATCATTGTTAACATTATATTTTAATACAGAATTTTGTAATACAGAATTTTGAAAGCAGAATTTTAGAAAGCAGAATTTTAAAAAAGCAGAATTTTAAAAAAGCAGAATTTTGTTCAAGCAGAATTTTTTTGCAATTTACAGAATTTTGTCACCCAGAATTTTGTAATACAGAATAATGACACGCTCCCATCTTTTTTCTATCAAACAAAAATTTAAAAGAGAATTTTCTTTGCATAAAATGTCAAAAAATACACGTCAAATTTTGTAAAACTTCCGTTTCTAATGTACGTGTTTATAAATATTGTCTTCCAAATCAATAATCAATTTATTTTCTTTTTTTCAGAATAAACTGTACTCAGCAGAGACCAGCTACACAAAACACGCCAATGCAATTACGGCAACATAAACTTTTCTCACGTCTTGCTGCCCAATTTTTTGAGCACTCGGCTTTCCGGCGACACACACACAGCGACCAAGTAATGGAACGCATTGGAAAGCGTGAAATAGTCGGTTATGGTTGGAATGGTTCGCCTTGTTATGCAGATCGCTTGGACTTTCCAATGCCAGCGGTGCGCTTTCGTGAACCTGACCCAGATATTTGTGCACTGCGTGAGAAGGAAACTGGCGATTGGCGCAAATTGACCATTGACGAGAAGAAACAACTCTATCGTTATAGTTTTTGTAAGACATTCGCCGAAATGAAAGCACCCACTTCCGATTGGAAATTCTCGGTAGGTTTAGCCTTAATCGCATGCGCTATGGGTGTATGGCTATCGTTGTCATATTTTCATGGCGTATACCCCGATTACCCGGAAACGTTCGATGAGAAGCGTCGTAGTGCACAACTTAAGCGTTTTATTGCTCTGGAAGCGAATCCTATAACTGGATTGGCGTCGAAATGGGATTACGAAAAAGAGCGCTGGAAGTAAAGGAACACTTAAAACAGATGCATTTAAATATTGTTATAATTTTGAGCGCTTGCAATAAAAAAAACAAAAAACATTTTAATGAAATGATTGTCTAAAAAGCAATATTACTTTTATTAAACTTTCATACTCAAGGAGTTTTGGACTACACGCGTGCACTCGAGGAAAATATTTCCCTTGAAATTTGATTGCACCCAGACATACTTATATTATATTTACGTTTAACAAGTCCGTGTTGTGTTGTCATTACTAGATAGCGTCAAGGCGAATTCATATAAGGCGATGTCATAATGCACATACACACGTTTTTTCAATTTTAGGATGTCACGATGAATGAAAGAGAAAAATGGACGCTATTAGTTTTCGTTTTTAGGATGTCATGGGTGAACGAAAAATATAATGGAAGAACACATCAGCTGCTTTAATAACTTCACCCACGGTGTACTGAATACCGAAGGTGACGCCTTTAGAAGTACCGCTACTTTGGTTTTGCCGGGTTTGACAATTCTCAACTTCAACTAGACAAAGCTTTTTTCACAAATTAAGAAAAAGAGACACTTTTTTTAGTATTTTGCGAATTTATTTATTAAATGTCTGCCTATAAATTCATATTTTACACTTTAGAACAATTAGAACACGTTTTTCAATGAAATATTGGAAGTTGTTCAATTTTCTCTCTCCCGTATTCTTGTTTACTAAAGGCGAGATCTGTCATTTCACCGCGGGAAGGCGCAATCTTGTATTCTATCATTCTTGAACTTCACCTTATATGAATTCGCCTTGGATAGAATGGTGCAATGATAATGAGAAAATGTCAGTAACTTAACCCCACTTTTATCGGAAATTCTATTGCGGTCATGTACATATTTAAAGATGCTAAAAAGGCAAGAATGATAGAAAAAAAGATTACGACAACGCCGACAGCGTACACGTCACAGCGTTTGCTGCTACACGAAGAGCGAAACGTAAAGGAAAGTGATAACTGCACTTGGGCGTTTTATTAGCCCAGCAATTGCTAAAATACAAAGCTCGGCACTTCACATTTATTATTTTGTGTTTAACTTTTTGTAAAAATCACTCAAAACTCTGAAAAATCAACTTTTTAAGTGCACGTTGTGGCGTCAATCCGTCAAACGAGGCAAGTACGAAGTAACGGAAGTGCTTATGTCGTTACCTTCATTTCTCCGCATCGTGCTAAAATGGAATATATATTTTTTTTTTTAATTTTTGGTACTTAGTTTTCGTACTAGGTTAATGAATAATGTAATTTTATTAAAAAATAAAATTCGAATAGTTAGAGAGTGTAGCTTCTATGGATCAGTCATAGGAAATGGAGTAGGGATGGCCACATACTTTAAAAAAATATTAACACAGTTCATGGGGGAACCAGACAAGTTATAGTCAGTAGCTACGTGTTTGTTGTAATTTTGACAAAATCTATACGCATATTTCCAATAATGCCGCCTTTAATTTTAACAAAACAAACTATAAAGAAAGTACAGTCGGGCCTCGATTATCCGTGATGGTCGGGACCAGAAGCATTACGGATAATGGATTTTTACGGTTAAACGAATAACAATTTTGATTCTAGTTTTTTTTTTTAATATTTTTATTATTTAACAAGTGAACATATTTACATTAAAAAAAGGTAATTCAAGAAGTTTATGTACATTTTTAAATTAAATAAGTATGCATACATTAAATTTTCTACTGAAAACATGAGGCAAAAAAAAGGACATTAAGCAAAAAAAGAATACAATTTCTTAAAAAAAGTCGTGTAATGTTGTTTGTCTAATATTTTTCAACTTATAATTTTCTTTTATAAGTTTTTCTTGTATGCGATAAACTTGAATTTTATCCTACTCTGTAATTCCGGGACAACCAGCGCTATTTAGAAAATTCAGCAATATGCTAGATGCCTCTATCGCTTCTTTTAAAGTGTTTTCTGAAACAATTACATCGTCTTCATCAGTGTCTTCCAATCCATTGTCTCGCTCAGCCATCACGGATAATAGAGGTAATCACGGTTAATCGAAGCAAACAATTTGAAAACATTGCAAACAAAAAACAATAGACTGATCTTTGGCCATCACGGTTAATCGGGGTTACCAGTTAACCGGATCACGGATAATCGAGGCCCGACTGTAGTACTCAAAGTGCTCTATTTCAATCAATCGTCTTAAAATCTGCTTTCTTGCTCCCATCTGGCAAATCAGCTTCTTAATCTGAAAACTGGGTTGCCTTCTTCGAAAATTTTTTGTACGGATCTAGTAAAATATGTATGAATAGTGTTAGAAATATAAGCTCTTTAAACAAAACCTATACAGGGTAACAATAGCAACAGGACATAGCGCGATAAGCTTTAAAAGAATCCAGCGGAATGGAAAATCACGGAAGCACATAGATTTTGGGGAACTGTTTTCATATAGTTATTTTTTGACTCGATTAGGTAGGAGTAGCATTTTTATAACGCAATATATTAAAAATTTGCCGGAATCGGCACATATAGCTACAATACAATTGACTGTTCCTTTATGAGAACATGAAATTTGATGCTCTTTTCACTACTATAAATCGAAAGTGTCCAACTGAAAATCATTATATCTCCCAGGTAACTGGTTTTTCAGATATGTGATTTTTTAAAAACTCCTTCACAGCTGTGAAACTGTAAAATTTTGTAACTTATTTACTTTTCAATCATAAAACGTGCCCTAAGAAATACTTCAATTTCGGTGCATTATAAAATATACTGATTGTTCAGGTTTTTCTTTCAAACTAGTTATTTTATTGTATTTTATTTTATATGAGGAAAAAGATAATATTCCAAAATTTAATATTTTTACGCAGTATTAGTAATATAATAAATTAAAATTTTTTTATTCATGAAAGACGGTGCTTTCTTTACTTTTTCATATCAAATTTTTTAACTAATAATTTTCAATGCAATCTACAATGTACATAACTGTTCCATACTGTTTTAAAATACTAACGTAGACTTCCAAAATGCAACTATAGGTAAATACCCCACTCCCAAAATACAACTATAGATTGTGCAGCGTCAGAATTTAGCTCACGCTATTTGCAGAACCTTGTATGATTGAATCATGATATTCATCTAACAAATTGTTTCGTTTTATAATTTAGTGAGTGGTAAAGATTTTAAGAAGCTTAGCTGGAATTTGTTTTTCTATACCAACGACTGCAAACAGATTGTATGGGCATTATATCCAGCGTATCCAGAATATAACCCCAATTTGAGATGCATTACAGCCAGTATTGACGTTTACGTGAAAACCCCCTGTGTTATTTTGCGTCCAGTGATCACCAAACTCGGCGGAGTTGCCGCATTTTGATTCTTATTAAAGCCTTACCTCACCTAATTTCGTGATTTTAGTGTAAGGAACTAAAGTATTTTGAGCTGGATTTAATTCCGTTTTTTTTGGCTGTACAGTTTTGCAAATTAAGATTTGTATTAAATTCAGTTTATTTGACTGCTGGAAGAACTCGTATTTTGAGCCGCATTAAAGGCAGTGTTTTTGTCCAACAGATAACTGCATTTTGTGTCGTATCAGTTTAACATTCGACTAGACGAAGCAACCGCGTTAAAATCAGCACTGTGAAACTGGAATTCGTGTGGCACGGATAGCCTAACTTTGAGCCGCATTTTTGATCGCGTTTAGTGACATTAGAGCTATGTAGTATTTTCGTGGCGGGGAAGGGATGCACCTGTGACCTGCGGTGCATAACCTAACGAGTAGTTTTAACTAATCGATCATTTTTTATATAACCGTGGATTCACATGATTTTAATCATATTGATTGGGGAATGGTTGTCAGTTTAGATGATGGACATTGGATGGAATATTTCTTCAGCTATCGCTGTGAAGTTTGAGCTTAACGGGCAGAGCTACCGGTTGTTTTCGACGCATCCGAATGTATAATTTCCCAGCCCACCCTTTTTAATGCTTGCAGCCGATTTTCCATCTGGAAAGTTGTCTTTGGGCAATAAGGACGTAAGTTCTCTCGAGGGAGGTGGTATGTTTTTTATCTGCTTAGCATCTTATTTAGTTTCTTGATTTATACTCAGTTTGGTTTGCCATTTCATAATGATCAGGCTTACTCCGGACCAACGTTTGCAAATCGTGCAAATTTATATGCTCTAGCGAATAATGTGCATCCTCAGAGATGCCTTACAGTGAGCATCGATCGAAGAAATCCCGATTGAGTCTATCCGCCATCGCGCGAATGGTCCCACAACGAAATGGCCACCGACGCCGATTTTCACAAGAAAATTTTATTCTTACTTTTTGTTGAACATGTACGTTAATAAATAAAATTGTTGTATTTGGAGTTTTGATAATTCATAAGTCACTGTTGGGACACCGTTACATCCTTAAAAAGTTAATGTTTGGTGAGCATGGGCAGAGGGAATCATTGGACCACATTTCTTCAAAAATCAAGGCACCCATAATGTTGCAGTCAATGGGGAACGCTGTAGGGCCTTGATTTTCGTGCCTGAGTTGGAGGATGTTGATATGGACAATCTTTGGTTCCAACAAGACGGCGCTACATGCCATATAGCCAAGGAAACACTAAATGTATTGAAGAACAATTTTGGTGAGCGCATTATATCGCGTCGTGGGCCTGTGGTGTGGCTTCCAAGATCATGCGCTTTAACACCGCTGGACTATTTATTGTGGGATTATGTGAAGTCGCTTGTCTATGCAGATAAGCGCGAGACGATTGACACCTGGGAAAAGATTATTCGGCTCGTTATTGCTGACATACGGCCCCAATTGCGGCAAAAAGTGGTCGAAAATTGGGCATCTCGGCTAGAATTTATTCAAGCCACCCGCGGCGGACACTTGCTCGAAATCATTTTTAAAATATAATGCCTTATCTTTATAATAAAGCTAAATTCTTGGTCATGACATTAAATTATATGCGTTTTTTCTTCTTGAAAACCACATGTCTAAAAAACCACCGTTTATTTCGGTTTCTAAACCCAAAATTACTTCCATATATTTCCGTTTTCATATACAAATAGTATGAAAATGGACTAAAAAAGGCTATAAATATTCCCATTTATAAAATGTTATTTAAAGTGAGGTGAAATGCAGCCAAACATTTTCCCCATTTTCTACTACTTTTAAATGTAGATATGTAGGTAATTGAGCTACCAAAAAAGTGAGGTTAAGTTACTGAATAGACCTTGTTATCATTCCACCATTAACAAAGTCCGCGCTGGTTTAACTTGTTGCACAGTGTTATCAACTTATTTCCGCTCAGTTCTCTTTCATGTCAAATCAGTTGTTGCGTCACAGAAAAGTTACTCTCCGAAATTCCACAATCAATCGAAATTCGCAATCTTGTACTCTATCATTTTTTTTTTATATATTCACATATTTAGATTCATTTATGTACATTCACATGTATGTCTGTATGTAAATGTGGCTTTCACGTCTTTTCTTAATTTGTTTATTTCACTCTTAACCTAGTGACTTATTTTTTTCACAACAATGAACTAAAAAACAGATAATAATAATAATAATAATAATCATAACAAAAGGAGGAATGTAAACAACATTGAGCACAACAGAATAGTTATAGTAACAAATTTTATGTGAAAAGATAACTATAATGGTAGTTTCTATGTAGGTTGTATGTATAATCTTGTTTTTATTGCAGTTTGTTGATCTTTGCTTTTTAAGTTGTGACTTTTATTTTATTGTTACGCACTCGCGTTAATGAGTAGGTACGAATCGAAATTTATGGTTTTCGCGATAAGGAAACATTGCTATCGGTAAAATTACTTCTGTTTTTTTTTTTCTTTTTTTTTGAATTTCCTAAATTAATAGCGCAATTGTTTTGGATTAGGTTATGCATTCGATTTGTATTGCCTTGAACTAGGCATTTGTGATTGATTTCCCTCTTGAATATGTTAGCTGTTTTTTTACCAGTCATTTTACCATACAATGCTTCACAAATGGAAAAAGTTGGCGTGAAATAAAAACATCACCTGATATTGTTCAATTTATTATCCGTTTTGTGGGGGATTACTCTGTAGTTCATTTCAAAAATAAATTTGTTCGTTTCGTTCGGACGATTGGTACTTTATCTTTCGAGTAGCATTCGTGCGATGTTCGAACTCCATTATGTTCGCTTCTAATTAAATGTATCCCCTTTCGTTAAACGAAAATTTGGTACTCTGTGTTTCGAAAACAAATGTCAAAATGGTTGAAAGTTAGACAATTCTATTCGACAGCAACCAAGCACCCGGAAATCCACAAATGTACATAAGTTCTTACAATTATAATAAAAGAAAGTATATTATTTTAAATAAAATTAATTTTTTATGGCAGCTAGAGTTAAGCAACCGAACACGAAGTCCAGATAGTTCGTAGTAATAGTGGAATTTATGCGGCGCGTAGTGATTTAGCAAAGGCTTAGCTATAAATCAAGCATCCAATAACCTTTGGAAAAGACTATCTAATATGGACTTCCAACTCATAACTGAATCCATTTGTTTTTATTCGATTTTCACTTCTATTACTATGTTATATGCACACATACTAAATAACTTGAACACAATAATACTAGAATGAAAATACCTAAACTTGCAATCATAGCATAATAAATTTCTGTTTTGTTGGTTTGATTAAGTTTTCTTTCTGTATTTTATTTTCCGTTTAACATTTGCTGAACAATGTTGCTTACCTTTTCTATGTACATATATCCGAAATTCATTCGAGCGAATTGCAGAGTACGAACGCGCTTTCGAATCGAATTCGACTTTTGAATAGAACAACCTTTCGAATCGAACTACAGAGTAAGATCCTTCTAAAAAAAATCGAAAATTTAGAGGTTTAGGTTTTTAATCTATGTAGTAAGGGGTATTTCGCTGTCAATGGAGTGATGATGAACTGAGCACATTTCAACCCTCCGAAACTGAGGGAGACTTTATCAGTATTACTGGTGTTTTAAAACCAAGTATGTTTTGAATCTTATATGAATAATGTAACATGGATCCCGAAATTGTTTTCAACTATTTAAAAACTTCCTTTTACTCTTTGTGAAGGTCGACAGAAAAGGGTTTCAGTTTATATTGTTTTTAGCAAGGAAACCCTAGTTATTTATCATGAATGACGTCGTCCGAGATCGCTGCAACACAAAAAGCAAACGGCGCTCATTGTCAGGAACATATTATGGTGGAAATCTTTTGAGATTCCGAACGAATTTTATTGCTGAGTTTTAGAGATCGCAACAGGGAAAAAAAAGTACCGTTGGACCTTTTCCTAACTTTTTCGAAACAAAAGGTATCCAAAAAGCCACACTATAACAAATTTTGCAAGCGTCAGTCAAAAATATAGAATCAAACCGCCGAAATGGTAATACAACATCAGTTATTAAATTTTAAAGGCCTTTCAAAAAAAAATTACGTAAAAAAATTGTATAAGAGCAAGATAACAAAAACTGAAATGCGTAAAATGGGATGAAAAATTAAAAGAAAACCCATGGTATAAATGGCGTAATTTGTACGTCCAATTTTCGAGCACTTTTTCAAGCCATGGCGGTACGACCCATGACTCGGCAATGGATCGCATAATTGTGCCCTCCAAGGCGTCACACATTTCTGTTTTCTTCGTAAAAACCAATGACTTCATGTAACCAGTGTTCGGTCTTTACTTTAATTGCAGTAGATGTACTGCATTTTTGAGACTAATAAAAAATCGAATATCTACTGCGAAATAGACCCTACCAACATTTTGAAAGACCAAATGAAAGCACTGTGAAAACGTAGTTCTGGTGCTTGTCTATTTCTGATGAAATAGTAAACCAACGTTAAACGTTGAGTAAAATTTTCGGGCACACGCGTCAGCTCTAGCAAAATTAGATCCCATTCAAAGTGGAGTGATTTTTGCACTAGTCTTGAACTTCTGATCTTGACGCCCTATGCTACGAAAAGCAGAGGTGCTTTTCCGGATGGCCAAACTCCAGCCCGAACCTTCGCCGATTTGATATTTTGGCGATGTCCGATGACGTGTGTTGAACCAGGAGCTTCTGCAGATCAGATTGTGGACTTGCTAAATGATAAACAGTGCCTCATCAGTGAAGCAAAGCATTTGCGGCACACCATAAGAGTTTTCGTCATCATTCCAAGAGTACTTTTTTGCGCTCTTGGAATCTTGTAATGTGGAGCTTCTTCTTCGCAATTTGACGAACTGTTAAGTTTCACGTTTAATATCAGATTTCTCAATGAAACGCTTGAATTTCGGCGACCTCGCTTTTCGATTGACTGGCGGTTTCCAAGAATGATAGAAAACAAGATTGTTCCTTCCGCGCTGAGAGCAACTGGTAGTGACGTAATAAAAGCTAGATAATAGATAGAGAGAGCAAAGAAAAAATACGGTTTAAAGTTTAGTTAGCATTGTTTGTGTAGAATAAAAGAAAATTGTTTTTATTTCGTCATAGAATTTGTGGTTCCTGTAAAATCGACAAAGAGAGGACTAGGTGTCCGCGGAAGGCGCAATCTTGCCTTCTATCGAGAATGAGAGCACCTGATAATGACGTAATAAACGCTTGACAATGAGAGAGCAAAGAAAAATTACAAATAAAAAGACGTAACTGAGGGCAAACGACAGTACGATTAAAAGTTTTATTACCATTGTTTGTGTAAAATAAAAGAAAATTGCTTTTACTATTTCGTAAGCGAACTGGCGGTTGCTGTTTTTTCGACAAAGATAGGACTATCTGTCCGCGGAAGGCGCAACCTTGTATTACATATATTATGCTTGGACGGTTCCTTAGCGTGTTAACGATTGGTTTCATTCATGGTCAAGTTCATTGAACCACTGAATTGGCCAAATTTAAAGATTTGGGCCTCACCATTGATAACAACAAAATACTCGCAAACACATTAACAATTTCACCATAACATTATGTACAACGCAATGCAAATCAAAAAGTCATCAAACTCATACCTTATTTTATTTGTTAACAAATAAACAACAAATAAAGCACGCAGCAAGTGCTAAGGTGAATACTCGAAAGCTAGTAACACTCAACGGAGTTTGTCATCCACACACTTATGGGCATAATACATCATACAAAAACAATGATAATGCTATAAATAAATAGCCGCTTTAACCCCTTTAAGTACCGAAAACAACAATGAATCAGGAAATTGAGAGGCAGTGGCAAACGAATGAAAGTTGTTCTATTTAAGCCACTGATAAGATAGCAGCATTTGAGACGCAATTGCTTGGGGGAAAGCACACCCTCATTCGACTATTTTTATCAATATGAAATATTCACGTTTATTGGCCACAACAATTAATCAACGAGAAGCTGACAATTGCAGTGATGAAAAAGCTCAAAATGATAAATATAAATATATATTACATATAAGCCATTATAGGGCGCTCAATTTTACTCACATATAGTATGTTATATATTCTGTCACGAATGTACCGGGAATACACAAAATATCTGTTTCTTTTTGCTCTTCTGTTTCTCCAACAGGGCGAAACCAAGTAAGGTATTTTACAAAGAAGTTCCATCACTCCCATCGTGTCTCTAACAGAAAGTCTCGTCCAATTTCACCATACCAGAATGAATTTGACTTTTGCTGATTTATATTAGAATTTGATTAGATCCAAATTCTTGTATGGTGAAATTGGACGAACATTCTTGCCGCATGAATATTGGAATGATTTTCCGTCATGCCTTCTCAAGTTTAGTTTGTAGCCGGAATTATTTTATGGCAAGTCGATTGAAATCTATCAATCTCTCTATAAATATCAGAAATTGTTAGTTGATTTTATAAAAATGCTTTAACCCAAATATAATTTTGTATATATAATATAATACCATTGTTCAAACCGCGACTATGGAATACCCCATTCATATAAAGTTCTTGTACAGCCATCAAATTAGTTAACCTACCTAAATAATGCAATTAAACAAACTTTTTTAAACACAGCTCCCGAATAATTCAATTAACTACTCTTTTATATCTTCTATTGCCAGAAATAGGATACAGAAAATGATTTACAATTTCTTTTCACAAAGGTGTCTGTTTCACAAATTTCACAAATGCTGCTTGGCACTTAGATAATATTCTTTATTTATCGTCTGACTATAGAATGCAGATTATTAGGAAGTTGCATGACGTTCCGTTTACTTTTTTCACACCAGAAACTAATCGGATCTAATTCAAATCTAATATCAATCAACGAAAGTCGAATTAAATAGCTCTGGTATGGTGAGATAAGACAACATTTTCCTTAAGAGGCACCAAAGAATGTAGAATGTCGTCCAATTTCACCATACAAGAACTAATTCGACTTTCGGCTGATTGATATTAGAATCTGCTCAAATCCAATTGGTAGCGTGGTGAAAATTCTTCCAACAGGAAATTTTAAAAGTTTGCTCCATGGTGAATACGCAATGATTTTTTCACTAGTAGCATTCGATTTATGACAGTCCCTTAAAAAAGGTTGGCTCCTGGTCACCTAAGTAAAAGCTCTATTGAATATCATCCAATCTTCTAATCTCTTTATTCAAAGAGATCCTACAAAATTTAACTTTTTCTCCAAACTTTCACAACGCCAAGCTAAGAGAGCCGATTATGTCAAAAGGGAGCAATAAAGGCAACCTTTTAATAATTGAATAATTCCCTTTGACCGTCTTTTGACCGACTTTAACTTAATTTTCTTGGGTTTCGCCGTCTCATACCAAATTAAAATTATAATAACAAATTACCAACAAATTGAGTTGTGATCATTCCTTTAAGCTCTTTTTATATAATAAACTCCCGGTACTTTTCTGACAGAGTGTACATATTAAGTGTCGACTGCGGAAATTGCTTTTTCATGGCAATATGTATGTATGTGCAATTTTAAGTTAAGTGGCCATATGTCGTTTTTAACGTTGGAAACACAGCAAACCTTATTAAGTGAATACATTTCCGCTATTTAGATAACTGAACATTTTAAATATACATATGTAATAACAATCAACAAGATTTATATATAATATACTAAGTATATATCAGACCAATACTTCACTGCAAAAACGATGATCCAACAATATTTTGGTTCTTAAAATCAAATCCAACGTTATCGGTAGAAAATAGACAGCAGACTAATTTGACTTTATAAGTGTATTTTCAAACTTAGTAAAAATTATAAAAAAAAGAGTAAATTAATTTCAAGATAGTTCTAGAGTTTTAAGATTTTAGTAGGGGTTTGAATCCCAAATCCTCCTCTCCCTTGGCTGCGCCAAAGATATACAGCACGCGAACGGACAGAGGACTGACCTTGTCAATCGTTCTCATGAAGATGTTCATGCAAAGCCTAGAAGGACAATATATTGAGGAACTAAAAACAAAATTGGGTGTAACATTCAACGCGAGGTACGTTAATGATATTATCTGCGTAGTAACCAAGAACAACGAAGAAAAAATTCTAGATTACCTCAACAAACAAAGAAACGAAAGAGGAATAAACTATCTGGATCTGATAATAAAGGAAAGGTTAATTACGAAATTTATAGGAATCCAACGGTCATAGACAGTATAATAATCATTCACAACACGTCAACCCATCCACTGCAATACAAAAAAGCATCACTAAAGCAACTAGTAGATATACGAGAACGAACACTTCTAAAAGCAATGGATACAAAACGGATCTGTTGGATAAAATTTGAAGGAATCATGGAGCGCCAAAAAGAAGGGCGACATACAAATGACAAAACTTAAAAAAAAGAACAACATGCAAACAGCATTTAAAAGAGTAAATAACTTAGGGCAAATGTTATGAACTACCACAAGCACAGAGGACCAACTAAAGAGGAGACAGATCTCTCCGACCTTGCCCGTTTCTTCGCGGGCAGAAACCTGGTGTTGTCCCCTACTAAGTCCTCGGCGACCCGGCAGCACTTGAGGCAAAGACAAAGAAACGCCGTTGGCAATATACAAGACGATTGGCCGGTCGGTAATAAACTATGCTGCGCCAGTGTAGCCGCCGGTAACCAGTAGGACACAGTGGATGAAGCTGCATACCTGCAAGAACGCCACACTCCGCACGGGGACGGGATGTCTGTTGATGTCGCCTGAGGAACATCGTCATCTAGAGATGAATGTGCTCAGAGCTAAGGAGCACAACCTCATGCTCAGCACGCAGTTCCTTGCTGGGTGTCACCACTCGGGGCATCGGCTTGCAGAAAGCATCTCCTTGAACTGAAGAACGAGATCCAGACTTATGTAACGCAACCGCTGGATCCGGAGGCGTACCGGCGGGCCTTAAGTAACATCCACAAAGAGACAGTCACTACCACCATCGACTATCGCCTGGTCAATTCCGTAATAGGAGCCCAACCACCACCAATTGCATATGAGGAGTTCCAGCTGCCTTGGCAGCTCCGCACTACTCTGGCCCAACTAAGATCTGAATATTGTAGTAGACTCAACTCCTACTTATCCAGATTCATGTGGCACGTGGAGATTCTCCGCACGATACCAACCACCTATTCACATGCCCTCTCAAACTCATTCATCTAACCACCCCCCCCCCCCCCCCCCTCCCTCTGGTCCAACCCAGTCGAAACAGCACGTTTCCTAAGCCTCTTCTGGATGAGTGTGACGACAATGACCATGGGTGAATCCGTTCTTCCCAGGGCGTGACTAGCCGCTACAGCAACAACAACACACTAAACAGGCAAGGCGTTTACAAACTAACTTTCGAATGCCAATACAGCTACATATTTAGGACAGGCCAGACGTAAAATAAGATCAAGGATGTACAGAATCCCACTGCAATACCTGAGTCTAACTTTCCCCTCCCAAAAAATTCCACAGAATGATGGTCGTTTCTGTAAGCCAAATTTGTATAAGTATAGTACACACGTGCTACTATAACACGAAGCCATACTGCCTGCTAATGACTAACTACAAGCCAGGAGACGCTAACTGGGCAGAACGAAAAATGTCACTGAAGATGGCACAACGCCGAAACCGATTTGTCTCCAAACCAAACTTGACAAGAATGAGAGAAATAAGAGGAAACATGTTGGTATATATGTGAAATACACATACATATGTAATTGTGAGTACACGGTTTCTGTAAACAAAATCTGTTGTGACGTAGAAATCCTGCCAAAATTTTCAAGAGAGGGCTAGCGGTACCACATACTGCCCCACCTTCTGTATTATTTTCACCATGGGTTTTGCTTGAGAATTTTGTGTTTGTGTCAATGGGGAACACAATGCAAATAAACGGAGAGGGTTATTTTCGATCTCGGCTTGGAAGAAATTAAAACAAGCGAACATAATTGTTTTTTTTTTAAATCGAAACTTTAAAAATCCGCTCACTGTGTAACGATGTTGGTGGAATGAAGTCCTTCTATTCTATAAGCCTTGCTCAAATATTATAATGTAGTATAGCTAATTTCTTTTCGAGAAATTGATGTGATGAAAATAAGTCGTGAAACTCATATTGTTTAGAAAATATGTAATGTTACAACCAAGACAATTGTTTAGAATGCCAAGTATTGAGATTTGTATTATTATTGTTATTTAATTCCGTAATTTACTTATAAATTCTTGTCGTCTTATGTTCATATCCCTAAATATAATAGTTCTAACTATTGTTTTACGGATTTCAGAAATGAAAACTAAAATTAAATAAAACTTGTACTTTTTCTGTATATTTAAATATTTTATTTATCACGGTTTTTGTTTTTGTCAATGAGCACATAAAACTAGGTATGCACTAATGGATACATGTAAGCATGAATATGTGTGAATAGATGTGTAAGTATGTATGTATGTATATTTACTACATACTATACATATGTATGTATTTTTTATTTTGTGATAGCATGATTTTGATGATGGGTAAATGTGTTTTTTATACTAAAATAATGCATTTATTTGCACTAACTTACATATTTATTATTTTTATCTATTTTTACATACTTAGTACATTCATTTATAAATAGCTTTATTGTATTTAATATGGTTTAATTTATGTGTAGAGAAAATAGATTTTTTTTGCTTTGTTTGCATTTATTTCAATTAAATACAGTTACACATACAATACATACATTTGCATAGTTTGCATTTCGTATAACAGTTGCAATTTCAAAACTAAAGCTTTCTGGATATTTTTTTTAATTTAATATTTTTTTTTTATTGCAAAAGTGAAGGTTAAACTCGCAACTTAGAATTGAATACAAGTTAATGCTTATTGTGGGGTTAAGTTTTTTTTTATTTTTGAAGTTATTTGAAAATTATTTCTTAGAATTTTTGCTATTCTTTCGTTGCAAACTAATTTTTTACAGTGCAATATGGCGTTTAATTTAATTTTCACGCAGCGCATTCAAAAATTAGATTCGAATTTAATTGGATTATGTTTTTGCTGTTTAAATGAAGTAAAAAAAAAACATTGAATGTAACAAATCGGCAACAGTAAACATTTTTAATTAATATTTGACTGCTTACAACTAAACTACGTTGCATAAGGAATATGTACTATTATGTTGCTGTTTGTAATTTAATTAAGATTTGTCGCTTTCACATTTACGTGCATAATTTTTTTCTGTCACATGAAAAAAATCTAAAAAATAATATTTAATGCAAGTTAATGCAGTCATTGCAACCAATCAATACATTAATGCGTACCAACTTCCAGCACAGTTTAATCACTATCAGCATATTCATATGTCATAAAAATTAACCCATATATTTTTAGATAATGATTTTTAATGTTTTTCTTTTTCAATTTTCCTTGCAAAAAAAGTGCATTGAATTGCACATCAGCTCAGTGTAAGCTTTATTAGCGCTCCTCTTTATTTAATTTAAATTTTTTTCACTACTACAGTTACAACGCAATAAAATTTGATATTCTAGCTTTGTTTATAATTCAATATTACATAATATTATTAGAGAACTAACGACGTTTATGACGCGAATACGTTCTTGGCAGTTCTTTTTTGTTTGTATGTTTTTTAATTTTAATTTTTTTTTATTTTTGCATAGTTTTGCGCACATACAGGTTTATAATATTAACCTTTTCATAATTCGTTAATCTATTAAGAATTGCAAATTATTTTGTTCTACACATGTTACTCAAGCGACAATTTGCATTTTGTGTTTGAACACAGTTTTTCAAAAACATACAAACTTACATTTGTAGGTATTAAAATATAAATAAAAAAAAACACAAATGGTTTTAAATTTCAGTTGCTATAAAACTATTAAATCATTATCTGTAAAACTCAACTAACTCCATATGGAAATGTTTCGATTTAAAAAAATGTATCAATATGAAAAATTTTAATCAAACGTTTATAATTACATAAATAATACAAGCAAACAAAATCCAGAAAAAAAGAGCACTTCACGTAATATATTTAATATTAATGCTCTGAACTGCAAACTTTGAGGTTATGTTCGCAAATAGTATTTTCTTTTGGAAAACTAAATCATGTATAAACTTTTGTTGCCGCTTAAATGAATTGCCTCTGAACTGCAAATTTTGAGGTTATGTTCGCTAATACCATATACTTTCAGAAAATTAAAATATTTTATAATCTTCTGTTGCAACTTAAATGATTTGTCTTCTGAACTGCTAATTTTGGGGTTATATTCATTAATATCATATCTTTTTAGAAAATTAAACCATCTATAATATTTGTTGCCACTTATAGGATTTGGTTTCTGAATTGCAAACTTTGAGGTTATGTTTGATAATAGCATATCCACTTGGAAAACTTAACGTTTTGATATTAGTATGTGCGTGGGTTTATAAAAGTTCTTAATGCAATCTTTGATAAATTGCGCAACACATAACCTCAAAATGATTTAAACGAATATAGCTAAAGATAAATAATGAAAATCAGTCAATTCAAATAAATGTACATTTATGAAAAAAAATTATATTTATTATTCTTTTTCTGCATTTTATTTAATTGCAACAAATTTTTAAGCTTTACCGCTATAACACTACTCCTAAATAGTTGTAAAATTATTAAATCTGTTTAACATCGTTTTAAAGATATCAGGTAAACGTAAGCTTGCCAGAAAAACTGCAAATTGCCGCTTGTATAAAAACAAACAAAAGCTTAAATTTTGCTTTGAATTTTACATTTACACAAAAAAACATTTACGAAATTCACAAGATGTTTTGGCGTGTTGTAGCGTAATAAAATCATAAATTTTCATTTTCTCTACAGTCCCACAATAGCAATACAAATAAATTTCAAACTACTTTAAACTATTATGATTTTACATCTGTAACAACACTTTACGCCAACTTGTGAATCACCTGCTTGTTTTCGTTTTGTTGCGAAGCTTTCATATCTCAGTCGCTGCATATAATCTTATAAACTCAATTAACTGCACATTGCCATAATTTTTTATTTTTTATACTCAACAGTTGTTGTGAAAATTTTAAGAGTACGTTGACTTTATTCATCGCACAATTACAACTACAATAGTACGCACACTTTAACCCTAGAACGGTAATGTCGAAACGACGAAGACGAACATACAGTTGATGGCATAAATGATTCACGCATGAAGCTTGTTGGGAATGAAAGATTTGAAAAGAAAAGGTGAAAAGATAAAACTGTTACGTCGTTTCAACTAATGCTTATCGTTCTAGAGTTAAGCCAATTTTTTATGTTGAACATTTTAAAAGTTCGCCTGCTATCTTTGACTGCCCTTCTTCTCACAGCTGTTGTTTATCTATTTTTTTTATGCATGTCTGGTCTGCTACTTTTCTAAAGTTTAATGAAATGCTTTATAAAATTTTTCAGATGAATATAATGCATTCGTGAAACTTATCATTTAGAATACAGCAATTAGTTATTATTTTCTAAATTACAATAATTTCAAAAATCGATTTTAACTAATTGTACTCACATACATATACACATACATTCATATACGGGTACTTACTATATAAATACATAGATATATGTATATGTATACATATATTTTAATTATATCTTGTGGATAATATTCGCTTATCAACCGTAGGTACAAACAAACATACATTCAAATATAATCGTAGCATTCAAGTGAAAATGTGCTAAATTATGCAGCGGTAAATTGATAAACAAATATGACTTGGGAAAGTGAGATATTATTGGAAAAAACGCAATAAAATTTGATGTACGCAAATTTTTTTTTATAAACAAGTAACACAAACATAGATATTTGTAATGCGCTATTATCGCTTATTATTAAAGCCACATTCTACGCTCTTCGTTGTTGTCAGCAGCTTCTGTTATTGTTTTTATTTTTTGTTTACAAGCTTTTCGTTAATCACTAACGGCAATCAATGAAAATGTATATAATTAAAATAATTTCTACTATAAATTTTTATAAAAAACAAGCTAATTTTTGTATTTGTTGAATTATTATATATACTACTATATGTGTTATAAATGTAAAATACTTGTTTTTGGTCAATGTAAAAAAAAAACAAAAACAAAACACAAAACACAAAATCGCGCATACATTTATCCAACTAAAAATTCCAGCGAAGCGTCAATTTCTAACAATACGCATGAATACAATAATAATATACTAAGTTATCATAAGTATTTATTAAATAATCCCATTCATCCATTGCAGAGCGAAGAAGCAGCAGAGTCTGCAGAGTGCAGAAAATCGATGGTTAATTTTGAAACAGTCAACCGATTTGTGCTCCAATTATGTGTTGGCTAGTTTTTTTTATTATTATTTTTGTGGCTGCATTGCATAAGTCACCTATTTTTTCTTAATAAGTGTCCATGTGTGTTGTTGTAATTGCGCTCCGGTAACAAATGCAGCTGCTCCGCCAGCTAACAGCAATTGTGAGGCGCGTGTTAAGAAATCTTAGTATCTGGGTTTTAAACGACCGACAATGGCAGTAACAGAGCAGCAGCGACAGTTTCAAATTTTAAGCTGCAACAAAAGCGCGTCAATTGTGCTTATACTTCCGTTTGCCTCTGCGATCAGCGCTTTGATTTCTATTTCGCGAGCGTTTTGCATTTCATCTCAACATTTACTCAAAGGTAATTTGTGTTTTTGTTTGTTTTTTTTTCGAAAAATTTTAGAGCGTCCACCAAAGAGTTCCGTCTTCCCGTAGCTGTTCAATAAGACCAAAAAAACAAAAAAGGACCGCAAAACTTGCTACTGATTCTGGTGTGCTTTTTTCTGGTCTTGTTTTTCGAGGGATTCGCTTTGATATTTTCTATGTTCAGTATTATTTGAAGAGCAGGACTTATTTCAGTCAAGAACCATCGGTATGAACGAGCGACGGCGGAGAAAAGTTGTGTGCCGGCCGGTCGGTAGAGGAGCGTGTAGGTTTTACAAATATGCATTCGCTGGTTTAGTAGTGTATATACTATATGTATGTATGTATGTTTGTAAGTAATCTAAAATCGAGTTGTGTCCTTTTTAAAAAGCTGATAGCTAGCAGATATGATTATTGACTTAAACTCACATAGTATAAATTTATTATTTTAAAGCACTTCCACTCAATTAAACTTTGCTTTTACTTCCGGACTCGCAATGTTTTTTTTTTTGTTTAGTTTAAATTCAATTGAGCGCACATACAAATCACTTCTAAAAAACATTTCCAATACCGACACCAACATAAACACATCAAAACTTAACGTCTCGTTACATTTTACTTCAGCTATGTACTTTCTCCGCGCATCTCAAACCAACTCCGATTCTACCACTAACGTCTTGTGCAACATCCAACATTGTCATCAGCATCATCAGTATACACACACTGCCTTCGCCTTCGTTACGTTTAGTTTCCTCGTACGCGATCTATACACCGTCGCTTCAGCACCAACAGCTTCAATATTACCGCTCAATCCCAGCCATTTTCTTTGATCATGTGCGCCAATTCGATAATGTACTTGCCTTCCTTATATTTCTGACTGGACTCGTAGGCGTGCTCGTACTTCCAGCCCAATGGCGTTTTACAGCAATCACAATAGATATCGGCAACGGCATGTAGACCAGTAAGCAGTACACGTTCCTCCGTTTGGCCACAGCCGACATTCACCACCGAATTGAAGAGATAGGCAGGACCTTGGCTGCCCTGAAACGATTTGGAGATAAGCTCATCGTGCGAGGCTAGATGCGCACGACAATGAACACATGAATACGTCCGATTTGTGGACGGCAAATAGGCTTGAAATGTCTTCACCATTATGCTGTGTTACACTGCGGTTAGATTACTGCTTATTTGAAATTTATGCGATCTAATTTTGGCTGGCCTTTTCCTTTGTTTTCCTTTGCTTTGTATTCCTTTGCTTTGCTTTGCTTTGTATATGCAGATTTCTTATCGATCTCGTTCAGCGTCAATAACGCCAGCTGTTGTGGTAGAAAAGAGAAAAGAATTTCAATTAATTTCAATCGATTAAACATAAAAATACAAACAAACCAAAAAAAAAAAACAAATGCAGCAAATAGCGAAGCTGACACGCTGCGCTCATCAAATTGAATTTCCAACTTACCAACAGAAAGAAATCCGAACAAATCTAAGTTTTCGCTTCGTCTGCTTTTTAGTAAAACCGCTTGTGAGTTCCCAAGACTACGCCACTAACCACACCACTGCGCCACTAGCCACCTCCACTGCTGTCAATTTCTATCTATCTATGTACGTACGTACGTGTGTTATGTAGGTGTTGCACACTCCAAAGCACTTGCAATAATTAGAGCAACACAACTGAGGCAAGACAACCCAACAACAACCACAACTATTCAACAACATTCACTTTAGCACTAACCCACTGTGTGCCTGTATTTTTTCGAGTCAACTCGTTTACCGCGACCATTTACTTTACCAGCTTGTAGCTCCACGGCTCAACAACAACTCAACGGCATCTACAGCGCATTGCTCTTTATTTTGTGCGCATTTAGTGCGCTATGGTTTTGTTTTGCTACTTTAGGTTTTTTATTCTTTATTTATTTATTTATTTTTCTACTTCTATTTATCTTATTTGTTTGTATTTTCACGACAACGACAACAACGAAGACGACGGCGACGACGACGACGACGACGATGATGACGCTTTCGGTTGTGTTATTGCGCTGTACCAGCTCTTTTTGGCTGATATTTTTCTGTTTACATTGGTGTTATTGTTGTTGTATTTTCATATACGATCTATCTGTTGTACTATCTATATCTGATAAGTGATTGTTTACACGTTGCACCTCTCTTTTAATACTACACACCGTCTGTCTATTTGGGGCTATCAGTTCAAAAGCCACATCCATAAAAAAGCGTAAAACTCGACGCAAAACAGAAAATAGCACCGATAACGCTAGCACAGCACACCTCCCGCAATGGTTTGTGGTTTTTTTTTTGTGATTATTATTGCTTTTGTATTTGTTGTTGGTGGTGGTGGTGGTGGTGGTGACGATGAGACGATATCGTCTAGTGATCTGTCTCAGATTTCCTTTGTCCCACGAAGACTTATTTTTGTATTTGTTTTCGGTTTTATTTTCGTTCTTTGGCCTGTGGAGTGAAGTGCCGTTGAGGTTCAAATCAAGCTCGTCGCTATTTACTTTGCCAGTGATTAAATATCAAATTTCCTGTAATGTGAAAAAAAAAGTTCAAATATGTATTTAATAATTTAATAAATCAGTATTTAGTAACAAGTACAAAAGTATAAATTTTGGGTTCGGAAAAAAGAGCAAAAACAATGTTAATCAGTTTTCCAATATTTTTTTTTTAACATTCCCCCCTCAGCTGAATAGGTGCACAATGTTTTCGAAACAGCACAGCCTCATCTTCATATAAGTTCATATAAAAAGTAATGTTACCAGAGATGCAGAATAATAACTATTTCACCATTCAGTTTTGAAAAAAGCCATAATTTTGATAAGAGTTTTAAAAGTCTTTTGATAATAACATAGGAAGACAAAATTCGAAGAAATTTCAGAGCCAGAAACCAGAGTATACTTTGCCGCAGGTTTCGAATATTGGATATCTCTATGCAAAAAAAAAAAGAAGATTTTTGAGCACATTTGACTGAAACGCATTTGAAAGAGCAAGGCTTGTACTTTAAGGTGCTGGCGGTAATTTTACAATAACAGTTAAAACCATTATGCTACATAACCTCAAATATAGGCAAAAACCACGATTTTCGCTCTTTTGACTTAGAAAACTTTTTTTTTAGTTTTGAAAGATGAAACTACTTCATGACTATTTCAGCTTGAGTTCGGGCCCGGTTCGGGACCAATTTGAAATCATTTCGGTAGCAGTTCGGGATCACTTCAGAACAAACGAGTGCAGGTCTCCAAGAACTTAGTTTTGTTTGTTTTTGACTAAAAAACGTGACTGGCTAAATTTAAAATTCGAAATATTAGAGAAAACTTCAAATTAAAAAAGGCTGAATGCACAGCCAGAATTAGAGACCAGTCCTGAACTGATCACACGCTGATCCCGAACTAGTCTCGAAATAGTACCGCAGTAGTCCAGAAGTAACTCGGAACTGACCTCGAAATGTTTTCGAATGGTTCCCGCACTAATACCGAACTGATCCAAAAAGAGTCCCGTACTTCAAGACTAGTAAAGTTTTTCTCACTAATATTTATTATAAGAACGATAAATCTGGCTGATAATATTGTGAATTTTTTTTTTTTTTGATATATGTACTTACATAATTGCAATTGCATATTTCGGACCACTAAAGGCAACTCAACTCTAAGTTTACAAAAGTCTGTTTCATAAAAACTAGTACTAAATAAACTAATTTTAGTATTGCATATTCAGCTTATTATTGTTGCTTCCATATTTGCACATCTCTGAACAAGAAACCGATTCCATGATTATAAAAAAATTTAACTTTAGCCCTAAATTACTCAATTCCAAAATAATGTTTTGTGTTTCTTTCATGACTAACAGAACTTTCTCTAATACTGTCATCCCTCATTTAATATTCACCCAGGTTTATTTTACGTTTATGCATCAGTGCAGAGTACTGTCCCAGTATGTGCCTTGTAGTTTATTTTTCTACTCTGCAGAATCTGCAAAATTCATCCGAGTAGATTCGCAGTTTAGTCAGGTGATAATTCAGCTTACAGTGTCCTGTAAGAATTCCCGTAATAATTTTAGTTTTAGGTTAAAGGGTCATAAGGGCGCTATGGAGTGATCCAAGCCTGATCGATTTTTTCAGTACAGTGCCCTCAGGGCTTTGGCCGAAGTGGATAATGCCAGCTCTGGGCCAATCACAGTGGATGTACTCTTTATTGCTAGTTTGTGCGCGATCTCGTTTCTTCCAGTACCAGTATGACCCGGAGCCCAGAGAACCCATACTTGATTGGTCAGACCAAGTGTGTTCAGTTTGTTAAGGTTCTCCATCACCAGTTTTGAGGTTACCTGTAGAGATTTGAGGGTCTTGATAGCCGCTTGACTGTAAGCCAGTCAATATGGCAATGTTTCGGTTGCGGTAGCTTCGGGTGGTATTGGAGTAAAGGGGTTTTCAACAGGGACGCTACAAAAGTAGACCGATAGTGACAGCACACGACGCCATATTTTTCCCCGCTCTTTTGACATTTCTCTTCAGTAAGGTTTGCCATTTCATCATGGAAAGATATACGATACAACAACGACTCGAAATTATTAAAATTTACTACCGAATTTCGAAGTCAATGGCCTCAACTTTAAGAGCGCTACGTCCAATTTATGGTCGTCGTCATTTCTGGCTGAATGGCTTCGTCAATAAGCAAAATATGCGTTTTGGGACAGGCAGCAATCCACACGTACTCCATGAGTCAACATTGCATCCAGAAAAAATTCTGGTTCGGTGCGGTTTATGGGCCGGCGGCGTCATTGGGCCGTACTTCTTCCGTGATGATCAAGACCGGCACGTTACTGTGAATGAGAATCGCTCGATTTATTGAAAACCAAGTTTGGTGAACGTGATATCTCACGAAATAGCCCAATCAATTGGCCGCCTCGGTCGCGCGATTTGACGCCGTTAGACTATTTCCTGTGAGGCTTCGTCAAGTCTATGGTCTATGCCAACAAGCTAGCGACGATTGATGAACTTCGTACGAATATCGAACGTGAAATTGCAGCAGTATCGGGCGGTTTCTGCTTGAAAACCGTCGAAAATTGGTTTCAGCGTCTGGACTTCTGCAAGCGTGCCCGTGGTGCCCATGCAAAAGAAATCGAGTTCCATACATAATGGCATCGAATGTAATTTCACAGGAATAAAGAATTTAATTCATATCCCAAACCGTTTTTGTTTTAATTAAAAAAAACTTTTGTAGCGCTCCTATTGCAAGACCCAATACATACATCCTTCTATAGCATATATGTCTGCTTTCACATGGCTTTCAATTATCTTAGCTTCAGACCATATGTACCTGCCCTGCCTTATTCAGTTATCATCATATTTTTTTGTTATCTTATATGTCTCAGATTTTGTTATTGAGTTCGGTTTTAAATCTTTGTATAAGACTAAACTCAGTGGGTGTCGTGAATTAAGGCCGCGTGAATTAAGATTGCATGGCATAGCGGGCGGTCTTATTTCATATTTTGATTGCGGCCCTATTTCACGAGGTCTTATTTTTATCCCCCGTTACAGAGTAATGTTCGGCAAGAATGTCAATCATCCCACGCTTAGAAACTTTTCTGCCGATACTAGTCATCTCCCAGATAGCCCTACTTGCTTGAGTGTGGATATGAATGTGCACAGGTGGTCGGTTCACATTCAGTTCCATTTTAATCCATAAAAACTTCCATGCATGCTGTCGGATAGGTTCTCATAGCTCCTATTATATAAATACATACATATAACGTGCCTTGTTGGCCTCTTTCTAAAATCCAATGTTTGTTCGATCGAATCGTTCAAGCTTAAGACCTTCAGGTTTGTATTTCCTTGTAAATGGTAGAATGGTGGTACGTTTTTCTGAAGTTCCTCTTTAATCCTTTTTTTAGAGCGTGTATGATTATTATAACTGGATCATCCGAATAACTCTGAGAAGTTAAGCCAGTGTTCATTTTATAATTTTGCATTGGCGTCAAATGGAATTGTGTCTTAATTTCGGCTGTTTTCATTAAGCAGACAACATCGCTGAACTATGTCTAAGTCGTGTCCCATCTTCAGCGCCATACAATAACACGGGCATGAGGACAGCAACCTTTAATATATAGAGTGGTTTTGGTTCGTCAAGTGAGGGCTTTACTACATACTTGCTTACTCTGCCTAGATACTTTTTCGAAATGGTAATTGTTAACAGTGATTTTGGGGCTAAGCCACAATTGAATTAGCAGTCATTTGTTGATAGGAGATACTTGTTTACCCTCGTTCACCTTCATACCCATTCATTTCGCTCTTTCTCCAGATGGGAAAAGGCACAGCTAAGGGCGCGGCTGCTGAGGTCAATGATGTCGATGTCATCGAATTATCTTTTCCAACATGATCTTAAAGAAGTCACACGATAAGAAGTCACTCTATTTGAAACTTCGTTTCGATTCAAACACCTCGGAGAGGTTTTCCCACTTCTGACTGAGCTGGTGTTGCTCAGCGACATTTGACATAGCCGTATTTGTTTTGCAGGGATAATAAATAGACAAATAGACGGTGTGAGTCGATCCTCTTCTGACGGGTCTTTTCCAATATTTGGCGTATCGTGAATGTCTGGTCGATGGTAGATTTATCATGTCTAAAGCCAAACTGATAAGTACTAATCACATAATACGCTCGATAGAAACTTGAACGAAATCTTAAGCAGGCTGATCCGGCGGTAATTGGCGCATATTGCAAGATCACCTTTCTTTTGGATTTGGCAGAACACACTGAATTTCCAATCGGCGGACAAACATTCGTCCGACCATATTCTGGAAAGACTCTTTGCCACGCGGGTTTGTTGTTCCCTAGCCACGTTATTGCTATTTGAGCTTCATCGAGGTCGGATGACGGAATGTTAATGCCGTCATCACCGGTTTGGGGTTCGGGATCTTCATCTTCTCTGGCGACGCTTTCGCTGTCATCATTTAGCAAAGTGGAGAAATGTTCCCACTATAATTTGAGTGTGCTTTGGACATCAGTTACCTGGTCGCCGTTCTTGTTCTTATATTACTTTACCATAGAACATTTACCTGTACACCTAAGCGTCTGACAGTGGACAGAGAAGACATTTTTTCTACAGGAAATTAAGCACAGTTTATTTTTTCAACAACAAGCATTGCAAAATATTGAAAAGTAAATACTTTCGAAAAAATGCACTCGAATGGTAATCCACATTACAACTAAAACTCCAATTGCTCAATGAAATAAAGAAATAAGGCAGACGTAGACATTAAGCTATAAAAATAAATACCAAACAAAAACCACACGAGCACAAAAATTATAAGTAACCAAATACTAACACATGTCCATAGTATGTACATATGTATCTACACATAGACTTTAAAAGCGGCAACATGTGGAAATCAGACAAAGCAATTGCAACAATTATGGCAAAAAACGCGATGAATGCAGAATTGCAGCAATGAAGTCGCATAATAATAATTAGTAAGAGAGAGAGAGAGGGAGAGCAGTATTGGCAGAACGGATACAGGAGTTACTGCACAGCACAGCCAAAGGGCAGACATAACAGAGAGCGTATGGGCTAGCAGAGAGGTAAATAGCCGCACAGGACTATGTAAACTCAAATGTAATATTAATTTTAGTATGTGCAACTTTACATTCACACATTTACATCATGGATGTATGTATGTATGAGAGTTTGTGGGAGAATTGGTGTTACGAAGGTGACAGAGGATTAACGTACATAGGTGATAGCAATGAAAGTTCATAGGAGCCAAGTAACAATTGATACTAAATACTTACATACATACATATCTACGTATGTACATACATGCAAACAATAATAGGGGGCAAACACCAGGACCAGACAACTGTTGGCTATTGTTGCAGCAATTGCATATATATTTACAGTGTCGAACAAATTAATAGGATCGTGATATTTTGACATAAACTACGCCGTGGCGACGAGTAACTGTTACATTTTTCAAAATTCACGAGAATAAACGCCAAACGATAACTGGTGCAAAGCCTAGGGAAATTGATAAATCCTTGGAATATCTTAAACTAATCAAAATTTTTGTGAATCGTACTGCTTCGCCATTCAAAAAAACTGAAAACTTTTAAATTGGAAAAGAGGCAGTTGAAAACTTATCCAAACGTTAGAACTCCAGAAATGGCATACGCAAGCGAATTCGTTGAAATTATTTTATTTCGACAAGATAGATCACTAGAGATATGAGCGTGTACCACAAAACTATACAAAACGTCATTAAAAACCATTTGAAAATGATTATGAAATGAAAATGAGAGCAAAAAAACAGCCCAGCTTCCTCTCGTTTTATTGAGAAATGCGTCGAAATTAATGCAAATTATTATTTATAGTTTTATTTCTAGCTAAATTCTGTTTTAGCTCACAAAGCAAGAATTGTTCAGAGCTGGTACAGAAGCGATTTTACGCAATTTTATTTCGTCAGATGAATGACCGTCCTCTACCCCCCCGGATCAGAATCCATTAAATTACTGCATATGGGGCTACATGTTGGAGCTCCTTGAAGGTGGGGCAATTTAAGTGGCACTAACAGAAAATATGAGATAAAATGCCAGACAAATTCTTCCGTGCTGCCAGTGCTGCTTTCCCCAAAAGTTTAGAGCTAATAATATAATAATTGATAATATGATATAATGATATGATAATAAGATAAAATGAGTGACAAAATGAGAATACTTTATTTTCTTTTAAAAATACTAAGGCACTTTTTCCAACAATCATTTTTTTGGTTATTCATTGTAACGCAGAATGTAGATCCAAGTTTCAAACTTTGTGCAGAAATTTGAAAAATTCGGCACAAACTTTTTGATTAGCATTTCTAGAAACAATTCTAGTATGCAGTTTTTAAGCCTATTAAATTCGAATATAATAATAAGGTGCAAGTGTAAAGTTTTCGAAAAGTCCACTGATTTTTGATAATTTTTTAATAATTATTTTATATAAAAAACATTATTCGATCATACTTTTGTCATAAAAAAAAGTCGACTAATTCATTTGGTCCCAAAGACTTTCTACACTTTGTCGCATTTCTGTTAATTGCTCTGAAAATTATTTCACATGGTGCAGAGGATTGAGGAAGAATGCGTATGCGTTCCACTTGAAAAAAAAAACGGACAAAAAATCGGTACACCTTGTCGGAAAGCTAAAAATTTGTTGGTTTTTATGAAAATTTAATAAAATCATAACAGTCTTAACCGAGCTTTTTTGACTAAGTTATATTTTAATTTTTCGATAAGTTAACCCATTCAAACTTCGGCAAACATTTTCATTTCACTTTATATTCGGAAGAAAATTTTATTTGATTTGATTGATTCTCAATAATACAACGATTTTCCTTCCTCAGAATCATTTCTTATGCACCACAACTCTATGTTATTCTGTTTACGAATTACTTTTGATAATTTTTAATAAAAAATATGATTCATTATATAACACAACCCAAATATGTACATAAATCAAAGTTTAAAACTTCGTATAAATTTTACAAAAATTCAATTGGGTGATTCACAAAGTTTCATAATGTTTCATAGATCATAAAGTCATAAAATTTTGGATTTCAAAGTTATGTTTTTGGATTGCATTGAACCAAATAATTAAAACGTAGCAATTTTTATTATGACATATTAAGACGACTTGTGACTCATTCTAATATATTTCAAAACTTTATCATATATAACGCATGAAGAAAAATACACAACACCATCAGAAAGAAAACTATCAAAAATCAACGGAAACTTCTAGCCACTTGAAACTTGCACTTCATGGTACTGAAATTGAATAGACTACAAAAGCGTATACCCAAAAGGTTCTGTTTAAAACGTTTGAAAATTTGCTGACGATTTTTTTTTTCAAAATTTGTTGAATTCTTCTGAATTTCATAAAAAGTTTGAAACTTTTATTTATATGATTTATATTTTTGAATGAGCTACATATATTTTTATAAAAACAATTATTAAAAATAAATTAGTAAACTTAAGTGGCAAATGGTATTATATTGAATTTTGGTGCTAAAGATATGTCCAGCACTGTACATATGTATGTATATAGATATATAGTACATTCACATACATATGTAACTCTAAAGTAATGTGCTACAAAGAGGCGTTGAAATCAATAGGGGTTGACAAGTAAGTACAGGACAATGCCGTCGAAATTTTCTGCAGGTCAATGCGAAAAATCACAAACCATCAGCTGATAGAATGTAGATGCAGACATGCAGACAGCCAGCCGCGTGATGAGCAAGTAAATCTTAAATTTATAAAGCATACATTTTGGATGGTTTCGTTGCAGTAAGCAAACAGAAAATATACACATACATACGTTGGGGAGAGTGGTCTCATACCGATGCGCACCCCCTCCCCCCATGTTTCTCAGAGATGGAGATGCTAGCCGAATTGTGGGTAACGTCGGTGAAAAGCTGTTATAATAAAGACATTTTGGGCCTAGACTTCTTCAGTTTCGCTGCGATTTTCCCGCCTATGACATTAATTTTAGAGATTCACGGAACGTAAGCTAAGTGTTTTTTTCTTCGCATAAAAATTGGACTGTAAGTTATTCTGATTGTTCATAGTCCTAGCTTTCGTGCACGCTATGCGAATTACATCGCTCCTTGCGTCATTAGATAATGGCGAGCAGTTAATTGAAAAGAGGTTGTGACGGTATGAGACCGACCCCCCGGATTTCGCACATGTTTATTTAGAAATGGGACATTTAAGCGTAAAATTTCGAAAAGTGATCCGAAAATTCCGGTTATATAGCCAATGGACTCGGACATCTGTAAGGAAATCGACTTTATGCCGAGTGCTACAACGGATCGACGAGCGGCATTTGAAAAACAACGCAAGTTCGTACATTAATTTTTATTTTCTGGAAAGCGCCTTTTTTAATAAGCATCATAATCATTCAATCTCTTGCACCTCGCAATGAAAATTCAAGATCACACTTTTGCTTGCGATTTTCTGCTCAGAAATAGGGGGTCTGTTTCGTACCACCAATTTTGATTACGTCATATTTGTCTGAATATCTAACACGTCAAAACACCTACAAACCATATTAATCAATGAGAAATATAGTCAGCTGATTCCTCTACAAAGTAGAAAAGAAAGTTAATTTTCTTCACCTTTATTGCCTTTACCATTTAGGGTAATTAAATGTTGTAAACTTTATATGAAAAATACCTAAAATCTCGGACACACTATCTTAGTATATGGCCCATTCTTAATTTATGAGCAAATTACGATGAAATTAAGTTATTCCGCTTGGTAAAATCTGTCAATAAATTAAGATGTAATGAGGTATTTTTATCTTACATAAATCAAGAACAACACAGCGCCGGCTTTAAATTTTTTCGATAAGAATCTAAAAATACCTTTGAATACTTTTGAAATAAAATAAAAAAAAAACTATGTACATATGTATGTGTCGATACAATGAAAACTGTAGCTCTACATATCTGAGCCCTACTGTATTTGCGTTCTTGACTCTCTTTTCTACTTTTATCTACTTTGTACTTTGTGCTACTTGTGCCATTCCAAATAAATTTGTATGAGCGTATGTGCCATATGATCGAAGTAAACGCTGCTTTTGCGCACTGGCTTGTTTCCATTTCAGTTTTTTTTCATTGCTGAATTGTTGCTGAAAGCGAGAGCATCTACCAAGAATTGATTAGAATAATGAACATGGAAGAAATAGAAGTAGCAGCAGAGGGTTTTCCGACATCAGAAGTTGGATGGACTTCGCCTCAAAACAATTCGAACCATCCTTGGCGTGAGCTCTTAGAGTCACAAAATAAGAATTTGCTGGAATTAATTAAAGCTATGCAAAAGCCTTATTCGGGCAATCAAGAAGCAAAAACGATTACACTTCCGAAGTTTGACCCTGATTGTACAGGTGCTGATGCAACATCCTGGTATTCAACTGTGGATATGATTATGCTGGAAAATTCGTTAACGGGGAGTGCACTTATTATCGCATTAAGTAAATCTTTACAGGGAAGTGCTTCGCAGTGGCTGTCGCAAATTTGTTTTGCCGGCATAACGTGGGAGCAGTTTAAAGATTTATTCGTGCAGCGCTTTGTGGGAGTTGAGACTCCAGCAGCTACTTTAACACATATGTTGAATGGCCGTCCAAGGGATGGTGAATGTCTGTCGGTGTATGCGAGTCGCCTTGTTACATCCTTATTAACGAAGTGGAAGTCGCTGACCATCGAGGAGATCGGTATATCTGTTGTTCTTGCCCATGTTGCAAATTTCGATACTAGACTACAGCGACTGGTATTTACTACAACTATGAGGACAAGAAATGAATTACAAAATGAACTGAAAGCATTCGCATTTGGAAAACGAAAACAGCCATTTGCTTTTGAAAATTATGGATGTACGGCAAATAAGAATCCTAAGTTGTCATCCAATATTAAGTGTCATTATTGTGGCAAAACGGGGCACAAAATCGCTGACTGTCGTTTGAAGAAGGGAAAAGAGAAGCATTCATCAAAGAGAGATCATCAGGTGCAAAGCAGTGTATCAACAGGGAGAGATCGGTCAACGTTTACTTGTTTCAAGTGCGGAGGTATTGGTCACATTGCAACTACGTGTCCACAAAACAGAAATTCAGCTACCAATGATAAGAAGGACAACTTACACGAGAAGAGGGTGAACGTGTGCACCATTGCTCAACCGAATGGTGTGTTAGTACATTTCGGTGAGTCGTATCCATTTTGCTTTGATTCTGGTGCAGAATGTTCTTTAATAAAAGAATCCATGTCGTCTAAATTTATTGGAAAGAGAATTAATAATGTCATTGTTTTAAAAGGTATCGGCAATGTCCCTGTATGTAGTATGTTACAAATTTTATCAAATGTTATTATAGATGGTCATGCTTTAGAAGTTTTATTTCATGTAATTTTAGATCAATATTTAAACTATAATGTAATGATTGGCCGTGAAATTTTAAGCCAAGGTTTCGGGGTTAAAATGACAATTAACAAATTTGAAATTTTTGTATCAAAAACAGTGAATTTGTGTTCTTTTGCTAAAAACTATAAAGATTACATTAATAGTGATCCTGAGTTAGAGGATAGCGATAAAGAGCGTTTGTTGCAAATTCTACGAGAATTTTCGAAATGGTTTATAGACGGTATTCCGCGAACTCGAGTAAACACTGGTGAGCTGAAGATACGCTTGGTTGACCCAAATAAAACGGTTCAGAGGCGACCTTATAGATTGAGCACAGAAGAAAAAGAAGTCGTTCGTAGTAGAATAGCTGAACTGTTAGAGTTAAAAATTATTCGACCAAGCTGCTCTCCTTTCGCTAGCCCGATGCTTCTTGTTAAAAAGAAAAATGGTACTGATCGACTTTGCGTTGATTATCGTGAACTTAATTCGAATACTGTCTCTGACAAATATCCTTTGCCTCTCATATCAGATCAGATAGCGAGGTTACGTGGGGCAAAATATTTTTCGTGTCTTGATATGGCAAGTGGATTTCATCAAATCCCTATACATACTGATTCGATAGAGCGAACAGCTTTCGTTACACCAGAAGGTCAATATGAGTTTTTGGCAATGCCATTTGGTCTGAAAAATGCGCCCTCAGTTTTCCAACGCGCAGTTATGACAGCTTTAGGAAACTTAGCCCATTCTTTTGTAATAGTGTATATGGACGACATTATGGTAGTCGCTACAACCAAGTCTGAAGCATTTGAACGATTGCAAACAGTACTAAAAATTTTGACTGAAGCTGGTTTTTCATTTAATATAACCAAATGCTCTTTTCTTAAAACGAGTGTTGAGTTTCTTGGATATGAAATAAAAGCAGGGGAAATACGACCTAATCCGCGTAAAATACAAGCATTAAGTGCTTTACCACCTCCTCAGTCTCTCACACAATTGAGGCAGTTTATAGGTTTGGCATCTTATTTTCGCCAGTTTATACCTAAATTCTCACAAGTGATGAAACCTCTCTATTTTCTTGTCTCTAAGAATTGTACATTTTTATGGAAACCTGAATCTGAACAGATTCGTCAGAAGATAATAACGATTTTGACAAACAAACCAGTATTAATCATTTTTGATCCACAATATCCCATAGAGTTACATACGGATGCTAGTTCAGAAGGTTATGGTGCAATTTTATTGCACAAAATAGAAAACAAACCGCATGTAGTAGAGTACTACAGTAAGCGAACTTCGCCCGCCGAAACAAGATATCATTCGTATGAGTTGGAAACGTTAGCTGTTGTAAATTCAATCAAGCATTTTCGTCATTACTTACATGGTCGACATTTTGTAGTTTTAACCGATTGTAACTCTTTGAAAGCATCACGTACGAAAATCGATTTAACTCCCCGAGTTCACCGCTGGTGGGCTTATTTACAATCCTTTGATTTTGACATTCAATATAGAGAAGGAAAGCGAATGGCCCATGTAGATTTCTTTTCACGAAACTTATTGCCGGTAAAGGAGCAATTTAAAGTTAAAACTATTGAAAAACGTGTAAATTTAACAGAAATTTCTGGCGATTGGCTTCTTGCTGAACAACAAAAGGACCCAGAAATCACCTCTTTAGTTTCTAAATTACGTAATAACGAACTCGAAGAAGATGTAGCAAGAACTTATGAGTTAAGAGCCGGAACGCTTTTTCGTAAAATACAAAGAAATGCCAGAACTCGGTGTCTGCCAGTGGTACCAAGATCTTTTAGATGGTCCGTAATAAATCATGTACATGAATCTATAATGCATCTGGGGTGGGAGAAAACTTTAAACAAAGTATATGATTATTATTGGTTTGAAAATATGTCTAAATACGTTCGCAAGTTCGTAGATAATTGTATTACATGTAAATTATCTAAACCGACATCAGGTAAAATACAAGGCGAGCTTCATCCGATTCCTAAAGTCAATATTCCATGGCATACCATTCATGTGGACATAACAGGCAAATTAAGCGGTAAAAATGATTTGAAAGAGTATGTAATAGTACAAGTTGACGCATTTACAAAATTTGTTTATTTATATCACACTATAAAAATTGATTCAATTAATTGTATAAAGGCTTTGAAATCGTCGATATCAATATTTGGTGTCCCTACGCGTATAATAGCTGACCAGGGTAGATGCTTTGCCAGCAATAGTTTTCGTGATTTTTGTAATTCACAGAAAATAGATTTGCATTTGATAGCGACCGGTGCAAGTCGCGCTAATGGGCAGGTAGAACGCGTTATGAGTACCTTAAAAAGTCTACTGACTGCAGTAGAAACAAGCCAACGCTCTTGGCAGGATGCATTAGACGAAGTACAATTGGCTTTGAATTGCACGGCAAATCGAGTGACAAAATTTAGTCCATTAGAGTTACTTATTGGCAAAGACGCACGACCTTTAGAGCTTATACCTATTAGCAATGAGGAACATAACATCAATGTTTTATCTATAAGAACCCAAGCCATGGAAAATATTCAAAGAAATGCATGTTACGATAAATCTAGATTTGATAAAAATCGAGCAAAAATTGTAAAACATAAAATTGGTGATTATGTTCTGCTGAAAAATGAGGAAAGACACCAAACTAAGCTAGATCCTAAGTTCAGGGGTCCATTTGTAGTGACAGAGGCTTTAGACGGGGACAGGTATATGTTAAAATCGTTGTCAAGTAAGAGAACATACAAGTATGCGCATGAGCATTTGAGAAAGATGCCAGAAGGGCAGGTTCCCACAGAGTTTGAAATAAATGACGAAGATAGTACTGAGGAAGGTACTGATAGTGAAGGCGTTGAAAGAGACGTTGACAAAAACGAGAGCGTTCAAAGAGACGCTAGTGAAATAATAAGCTTGTAGACCGTATCACTGTGACTATAATGCAAGCACAAGTGCAAACAGAAATGTTTGATCATGGCGTGTGGCGTGTTTGGTGCAGTGGTGCAAGTCTGAAGGTAGCTTACATAAGTTTTGCACGGTGTACAAGTTGTAGCAAAAGCCTTATTTAAAAATAAATTGGGCAAGACTTTGTTAATGGAGTAAACATGTGGGAACTGTTGCTTAAGAATTACTAAAAAAAAAAAAAAAAAAAATCTTTGGCCTGTCATGAAAATGGATTTCTGAAAAAAAAAAAAAAAAAAAAAAAAAAAAAAAAAAAAAAAAAAAAAAATGTTTAAATTAATGTTTATGTTTGCGTTTATTTTTGTAAATAAATTTGTGTTATCTCTACTAACGAATTATAACATTGGAATGTTTGATTTATTTTAGACACACCCGAGGACGTGTGATAGTCAGGAAGGCCGTGTCGATACAATGAAAACTGTAGCTCTACATATCTGAGCCCTACTGTATTTGCGTTCTTGACTCTCTTTTCTACTTTTATCTACTTTGTACTTTGTGCTACTTGTGCCATTCCAAATAAATTTGTATGAGCGTATGTGCCATATGATCGAAGTAAACGCTGCTTTTGCGCACTGGCTTGTTTCCATTTCAGTTTTTTTTTCATTGCTGAATTGTTGCTGAAAGCGAGAGCATCTACCAAGAATTGATTAGAATAATGAACATGGAAGAAATAGAAGTAGCAGCAGAGGGTTTTCCGACATATGTATGTATATATGATTACAATAAAAGTTAAATATATTTAAAAGGTAAACAAAATCCCAGATTTTTCCCTTTGTTCAAAGAACTAAACAACCCTGTGCATTGACACGCATGAACGCACTTGGTTTATGCGAAACAATTTTGATGAAAATAAGTAATTTGCGTTGTAATGTGAACATAGTTTAACTTATCATCAATGAACTAGCTGTCAGTAAGACAAAAGAAAAATGTAATAAAGCAACAAGTAATAGATAAATAAATATAACAATGAGTTCTACTCATGTGCGAAACATGAAACAAAATAATAGTTCTGTTCCTGTAATCCAAGAATTTACAGGTTTTTCCCCGAACTTAGAGGAAGTTACAGGAAAAATGTTTCCGTACATCAAAAGCCTGTAAATGAGTAAAATTTTTGGAGAGTTATGTAGCGAATGAAGTTGCAAGATTTTAACCGAACTTTTTCTTCTGGTAAAATCATAAAAAGTGTCAAACGATCAGTTCTTGGAAAAAAGTAAACAAATATTGTTGGTAGTCAAGTTCGTAGCGAAAAATATTAAAATAAATTTTAATCATTTGCATCACTTGAACGAAAATAAATTTGTTTTTAATTTGAAAGAAAACTGTTGGACGTTCTTAGAGCACAAATGTTGTTTGTGTTCCCGTACTTTTTGCTTATTACTCTCGTTTTACTTTTATTCCATAGAGTAATTTTGCTGTTTAAATTTTTTACAAGATTTTACAGGAAAAGTACTGGATCGGAACTAATAGCGACATTAGAGTTTTGAAATCCACTTACCAAAGGTTGTTTTCATATTACCTAAAAATTTGAAGATTTAGTAACAAGACAGCTTGCTAAGGTAGCCAAAAAGAGGGAGCGAGAAAACTGTATACGGAGCAGACCTTTAATACTTGAATCATGGGTTTATTTTATAGATTAGGTTAGACTGGCGGCGAAGGAGCTCAACGCCCAATTAGCAACTGAGTACCGTTTTGATACCATAGATTTTCGGATTATTTCATTTTAAAGCTAACTAACGCAATTGATAAATTTTAGAATGTTGTTGTTAAGGTTATGTTTGCACAAATCCTGCAGAGAATTAAACTCAAAGGCCTCCAGAAGGTGCTCTACTGTCTCTTGTTCATTTTCATATCTACAGTTTCTTCAGTAATCAAGTCTTCTGGTGTGGGTGCCGATTGGCCAGTGTCACATGAGGACTGTCACGAGTCTCGTAACGTTAGGCCTACCCTTCGCCAGAAGAATTGCCGTTCTCTTAAGGTCATATTCCGACCATGTCAATTTTTCGATTCTGCATCGTGGCGCTGTGCGCAATCTCTTAGCAGATTGCTGAATGTGGTGGAGCATTTACTCCTGTTAATTGAACCTATCGGCACCGCGCGACAGCCTTCACTTTTTATAGTTCAAATTATATTTTGGCATTCCTTCCTTACTTTGTCTATTCTAAGAGTAATATAATCAGTGATGGCCTTTTGCTTTTCTCCTATAGCTTCCGTATTTATCATCTAACATTTGTAATATTTTATAGCGTCCTCAATTACCAATATGTAAAAAACTCGTATTTGCAAAAAGGTAGTTAGGCCATTTTCGTATTAAGGTGACAATATGTGTTACCCAAGTTAGTTGGGAATGCAAGATTTAATAAGACGCGCACAGAATAAGTGTGGCAAATCAAATTAATATTCTTCACTTTAACTCTTTGTGTATTGTGTCGGCATTGTAATTTATGTATTTATGTATGTATGTATGTATATATGTATGTAAGTGTATCGTGTAAGTAATTATTCGAATGCAAAAACGCGCATGCACGGAACAAAGAAGGCAGACAGCCAGCCAGCCAGCAAGAATGGTGAGACAAAGCCAGCACAAAGGCAACTAGTTTTGATTTTATTAATTTTTGTTTTGTTTGTTTATGGTATAAAGGCGCATGGATGTACATACATACATATGTGCTTACAATAAGTATATTAAGGTGGCTCAAAACAAAATGTTGGTATATTTTAAGATTTCCAACAAAATATTTTAAGAGTTGCCACCTATTTGGAAACTCAAATTTTATTAAAATATGCATAAGGTATATGAAATATTAAAATATATACGGTTCGCTTCGGAGGGCTGATTCATAGCTAACTTTTATGAGAGTTGCCACCTTGAAAAATCGAATTTAATTAAATTTTATACAAGAAATATCAAAATATGTGTGGCTCGTCTCGGCGAGGAGAAGACTATACATATATTTTTGAGAGGGATGCCACCTGTTTGAAACGTTAAATTTTAATAAATTATACACAAATATGGAAAACATTAAAATATGATTACCAAACGGCTTGCTTTACCAAGCAAAAGTTTTAAGGCTAGCTTTTTTTGCAAAGAGTTGCCACTTGCATGGAAAATCGATTTAATTAAATTGTGCTCGAGTCATATAAAATATTAAAATATTGATGTCAAACGGTTCGTCTCGGCAAGCAGATTTATTGCTATCTACTTATATCTACTTTTCTACTATCATAGCTACATACATATATAGGCTAGCCACCTGTTTGAAAGGTCGAATTAAATTAAATCATCACAAGTTACATTAAATATGAAAATTGGGGTGGAAAACTGTTTAATTCGCTGAGGAGAAGGCTTATAGCATATTGAGGGTTGCCACCTACTTGAAAAGTCGAATTTAAGAAAATAGGAAATATATGGGTGTCACGCAGTTCGTTTTGCTGAGGAGAAGGTTTGTAGCTAGCTATATTTGAAAAAAATGTTACCACCTGCTTGAAAAGTCGAATTAAATTAAATGAAACTCAAACTACGAGTATGTATTTGAAATATGTATTAAAATATGGGTATCAAAATATTGGTTTCGCTAGGAGAAAGTTTAAAGATATATTTTGAAGGGCGTTGCCACCTTTTTTAAAAGTTAAATTTAGACAATTGCATTTGATAACACAGAGCATAAAATTTTCAGAAATCCTCATAACCACGGCATTTGATATATCAATCTAATGTAAAATTTTCTGCTAACTAAAAAAAAAATAATTAAATTGTGTTTATCAATTTTTAATTAAAATAAAGTTTAATTTTTTTTAAATTATTATTAATTATTTTTAATTATAATGTAACAAAATTGAAATAGTCATTACAATTAAAAAGGCGAAGAAATGAATGATTACAAATGGTAATGAAAATTTAACAGCTCAGATCATGTAAGATTATTTACTAAAAAAAGTACCTATATAAAATGCCTTTCATACTAAACCTGATTCGGGGCCAAAAAACAATACCGGTTTTTCGTTTTGTTTGAAATGTGAGGTGCCTTAATGCTCAGTTTTACATACTCCTTATATAAATATGATATGAATGATGGAAGCAAAAAGCAAAAACCAAACACCAAATATATTATTCTTGAGTTAAATAGTATGTAACTATATATGGACGTATGTATGTACATAAATTAGACGGACGGATTACATCAGCGTGCAATCTAAAATTTAGTATAGTCGAGCATAAAAACCAGGGTTGAAAAATCGGCAACGTAGGCTATTTTCTTATGCCATACAACGCCGAGAATTCAATATTGATTCTCTAACTAATTATCATCATTTTGGTTTGTAAAATGATATAGTGTATTTTTATGACACTCCGTTCTGAAGAAGGGCACATAAATAGGGGATTGGGCAAACGGAAGTGGCACCGCCTACAGTGCTGAAATATTTAATGAAATTTGATGTATTTTATGTACTTCAGAAAGTCAAAACAAAAAAACATTGTGGTGTGTACATAGCCAAAATTAAGTTGGTACTGATAATTGAAGCTATTTTTTTTTTACAGATAACTCATTATATCAAAAAAAAACTACAACTGATTTTAAGTACCAACATTATTTTTACCATAAATAGGCTGTACTATTTTTTACTGGCCACTTATAACTAAACTATCTGTTTCAAACGATATGTTAAGATTTGGGTGAGCTGGGCCGATTTGGAAATACCTTTAAAAATGGAATTTTTTATAAACAAAAATATTTTTTTGTCAAAAAAAAAACACCTGAGATGACAAAACATTCTAAGCTTAAAAGGTCTGCATAAAAAGTTAGTGTTAATAATGTGAGATACAGTTTACAAGAAACGTAGAGAACAAAGAAGTTGATCACTCCCACCGCTCCGTTCCTTTAACAGAAAACGTTGCCTTATTTCACAATGCCGTAATTGATATTAGAATCTGCTTCGATCCAATTCGTTTTTGGTGTGGTAAAAATCGACGATAATACCTCCACAGGAAACAAAACGTCATGCAACTTCTTCGTAATTTATGATTTTATAATCATATTTATAATTTTTTTGTTTTTTTTTTAATTTAAACAATTAGCCTACTTTCGAATGACCCGAAATTAAGCTATAGAAAAAAAGGGTGATAATCGAACACCCTGGTATCTACCTTAGGTGAGCCCCTATATCATATTTCAATCACGTTCCCTTCACTTGGCTCTCTTATTTTTCGAAGAAACAAAGAAATGCAAAAATATGGAAACATTAAAATTATGCAATATAATATGAAGGCAAAGAACAAAACGGTACTCACATAAAACCATGTTCGCATCACAACGTAAATTACTTATTTTCATCTAAATTACTTCGCATAAACCAATTGCGTTCATACGTGTCATTCTTAATTTGTTTTGACAGCTCGGTAGCCACAGAATTGCTTAGTGGTTCAGTTAAAGGAAAAAATCTAGGAGATTGTAAACATTTTAGTCATATTTAAATTGTTTTGTAATATCTTTTTTAATTTTTGGGCACGAAGAAAAGCTTCAAGAGACAACGAAGAGTTGAGTGTATTGCTACTATTTCAAAATGTATGTTTCAGTTAGGTTATGGGAGAATACGATTATTATTATCGAAAAAATTTAGAGCCGACACTTTAGTTTAGTGTAGATTAGTTCTGGATGTGGTTCTTGGTTTATGATAAAACACCTCATTTCATCTTATTTTATTGGGAGGTTTTACTAGGCGAAATTAATTAATTTCATAGTAATTTTTTTACAAGATCGAGTCATAAATTAATGCCAGTATTCTGTATATCAGTCTCATTCTAAGTCACTAAATTTCAGACTTTCAATGAGTGACATTTATTGCGACTTCAGACGATTTCGGTATTCAGTACGGAACAGTCTCAAAAAATTTCACCAAAAACGGTGGTGAAAAGCAGTAGAGACAATCAGCTGATGGTAGGTTCAGCTAAAGATGCACAATCAACCACAATGAGAGGGTGTTCATCGATAGCACAGAAATATATTTTTTCAATTCATTGTAAATAGCATTATTGCTCTTGAAAAATAAAAAAAAATATGGTTATCGTAAAATTAACATTGAAATTCACAATTCTTATTACAGCATTTTATGTGAACCGATTATTTAAAATATACATATGTAAAAATTAGACCAATCAGGAATTGATAAATGCAAATATAAACCATTTTTTTTTATTCTACGAATTGAAAATTAAGTGTTATTTTTTACAGATTTTATCAGAATATGATGAGATGACCAAGGGACAGATCGGGTGCTACTTCATTTTCACGTTCGTTCAATACTTTCCTCAATTTCTTTGTTTTTTGTGATCTGCTCAGCATCGGCTAACAAATTAGTGACTTTATTTTGAGACTAGAGACTTGAGACGTCGTACTGATTAACGAATAGTCTCAAAATCAATCTCACCACCAGATAGTCGCAATTAGTGACTAGAGAAGAGACTGCTTACAGAATGCCGGCATAAGACTATCTTTCAGGCTTTTAGCTTGTAGTTTTTGTTCTAAAATTGTTAGAAGCAACTATTTTTGGTGAAAGTAACCGATATATGTATAAGAACATTTCGTGCGAACGAACATTCTCTTGTTATTTTTGCAAATTCGTAGAACTAGTTTTATATATAACTTAGAATTTATTAATTAGAACTCTTTTACGGCGTAATCACAGTTAGTTTCATTTGCGGTCGCTAGATTTCGCAGACAATTCTACTTTTTAAATTAGAACTACGTAAATATAACAATGGATTCAAGTATAAATTATTCTTTATCTATTCAATTAAACTTTTTAGTACTAATTTAATAAAAAAATAAATTTTTATTATGTTGTTTTATTCTTATACCGGCACAAATTTTTTTCCTGATCTGTTTAACTATTAAACAATGATATTTATTCTAAAAAAAATGTCATTAATAAAAGTTATTTCTGGCACACCCTAAAACTTTATTAGAAGTGTACTTCATGAGTTATAAGCACTGTAAAGGCTTGAACAATTGAAATAAATATTTACACATTTTTGTAATCTTTTAAATAAAACCACATACCACATTTGCACATTCATTGTGTAAAAATAATGAGCAAACAATAAAAAAAAGTACACATATAGATATTCAGATAAATATAAACACCAATAAAGGATTAAATTCTCTGCTGCAATTGTTTTGCGGTATGGTGATAAAGAAATCAATATAATCTAGACATTTTATAGTCATCCACCTATACACTATGACTTTCTATGTACATCTACAAACGAACCTGAAACAGCGTGGACTGTAAATAAGTAGAGTGGATATACATACATACATATACATATGTATGTATGAATGTTTATTACATAAATTTATAAATTTGAATCGAGATATCAGCTAGAAAAATTGCCAACAAAATACATTGTAGAAAAAACAAAGATTTATGCCACGTGACATGCTATTTATAGTTTTAATTTATCTTTTTCAGATTTCATATAGTAAACCTTTACAAATTTATTTATGTGTGCATATGTACATACATATGTACATATGTATGTATGTATGTATGTGTCAAAACAAAAGCACATATAGGTTGCAGACGGGTCGCAGACGTCAAAGCTTTAAACGTCCAATGTGACATTTACATAAATCGAACGAATTGACTTAAGTATAACGTATCAATGAAGAGGTGGGGAAGTGTGACGCTATGACGATAGTCATCTATCGACTATCTTCTATGACGCATTCACTCACAAAGTCACCTTTGGTATTGAAGGCAGTCAACTCTCAGATAAAGTAAAACAATAATACCCTGCAGGAAAGCCCTAGAAAAATGAAATAAGTTTGAAGTACATAGTTAAACAAGGTTTATAGAAATTGTGATTTTTTACGTTAAATTTGACGAAATCATAAAAGCAATGCACAAAAGTTATGTATACCTCGCTACTGATGTTACTTAAATGTTTTGAACTTTTTCGGTTTTTTTTTTGAGTTATTCTCACACGAAAGGAATGAAGTGAAAAATGGCATGAAAAATTCGAAACATTTAAATAAAATTCATCGGTCTGTCAAGCAAAATACTACGGGCAAACTTGGGGAATCCTCGTGTGAAACAGTGTTTAAAAACAATGGATGTTAAAACTAAGATTAGCAAAGTTTAAGTTAGGTCAATGTGATCGCCTCTGCTATAACTTACTTATAGCGTTTTTAGTTCTCGAAATGAATATCACTCATTCTAAGGCAATATTACTAAAATCCATGCGTACGTGTTGCATTTTTCATATGAGAAAAGAACAAACAAAACTCCACCCGTTCAATTTCACTTGCATCAGCAATTTAATATATCGACCGCAATAAAATTAGACAAATAACAGACATTTAGTGTCTTTGGAACAAAACTATTGTACGAACAAAAAAACTAACTACACAATTAAAATCGGCTGCACAACGCTCACCCTCACGTTTGGTAGCGGGTAAAAAATGTTGCACTTTTGTTGGGCCATAGTGCAACATTTTGAGAGAAGAAAAAAACAACCCAGAGAAAATGCAGAGAAATGAACACAAAAAAATTTTACAACCGTAGCACAGGGCAGAATAAATGCAACATCATTTCGAAAAAATATTAGAGCGTTTTCTTTGTAAAGAACTCTGATTCTCGAGCATCCCGGGACTAGTCAACTTAAATCCCTGGACTGGTGAATATAATTTATTTACATCAGATGCAACTAGAAAAATTTTCATCACAAAATTCCCCTTTTTGATAAAAGAAAAGTTGATACTTTTTTTAATGGTGGTGTTAGAGGCTGCAGAAAGCATATCGCTATCTATCTACAATTCAATCTACAAGTGTTTAAGCAATAGGGACCAGGGTTGCCTTCATAAATTTATCATTTCTTTTCTATATCTCGAATAACGTCCGCTTAGTAAAAAAAAAAAAAAATGCCCACAGGTACCCCATCCATTTAGCATAACGTTAAACACAAGATAGAGTGACTTCCACCAGGCAAGGATCCCATTCAACAATTGATCCCGTTTCTTTGTAGCAACAATACTAACTCGGAAAAATATGCGAATTCAGCTAACGCGGTAAAATCATATCCGACCTGAGATGTACATATGTATGTATGTAGTGTTGGAAAGTGAAAAAAAAAACTGCTCTAATGTGAATGAGCCGGAAGAAAATACATGGGAAATTTCAGTTTAAGATCTAATTCATTTTTATTTGCATAGTATTTTTAAATACATTTATAGTAGCCACATCAACTAAAAATTTACCAGCACAACAATTTCCGTTTTTAAATAGCCAAAAACAAATCTCATGAAAGAACAGGATTGATTTTGCAACTAAAGGAAAATTTATCCGAGTTCGAGCAATCTTTTGAAAGCATAAGTATAATTTAAAACAATGGTGTTTCGAAAGCAGTTCAAAAAGCTAGTAACCGCTATTAGCTATCAAAGGAGCTACATATGTATATAAGATCTACAGATTTTAGCTGTTGCTGTTTTTTATTGGAAAAAATATATATTTAACTAAATGTAGTTGAATTACTCACTGAAAATATGCTGTTCTCACACCGGTGTCATGTTTTTTTTTTTGCTTTTTGTTTACTTTTTTTAAATATTTTTTATTAATTTTTATAGCTTTATATAAACTTTAACAGCATTAAGTTTTTGATTTTAATAGACTCAACTAGAGAAAAGTTTGGAACCTAAATTTTCTCCGCAGGGACAGCAACCTAACTCACTTGCACATAAATACATTACATACATACACAAACGCGTCTATCTACGAACACCTAAAACTTCGTTGGAACAGTCATAACAACGGTAAAAGTAATAATAATAAATGCCATAACTGTGCGAGGACAACGACACATCAAAGATAATGTCGAAAGCATCTGTGAGTAGCAAGCAAAACAAACAAAAACAAAAAGAAAAAGTAAATGGTTCGATGAACCCATAACACAAAGTCAGAACTAACTGGGAGCGTAAAACAAAAAAAAAAAAAAAACCAAACGTCATAGCCATGTCACAAAAGGAGTGCGTAAAGCGGCGAGTTACCAAGGAGTAAATCGAACAGAAGGCAGGGCTATTGAATTTAGATATGCAAACGAATTGGGAATTAATTACGGAGCTTGCGATTATGGTAACCAAAAATTTCGCCTTTTCTACGTATAGGTGAGCGGCGGCGTATGAGTAATAATTAGGCAAACAACAAATGGGGTTTTTAGTACATGTAAAATGAGAGTGTGAAAAAAAATTTATAAGTAACTAGAAGAACGATTGGCAAATAACAAAGGAAAATGTAAAACTTTAGATTGCGTATAACTACACTATTGCGTTGCAATTGCTTATCACACAAAAGGCAAAATTGAAAAGAGAAAAATAACAAAACAAAATTCATGCAAGGAGTAAAGTTAAGAGTTAAACAAACAAAACAAACAAATAGGCAAACAAAACAGATGTATAAAAACAATGACTTTCACAGCTGTTTATAGTGATGAAAAACAAAATCAAATAAAAACATTGAAAACTAAAGCGTCGCACGAAAGCGTAAGACAAAAACGTGAGCGAGGAAACAGCAAGCAAAACAAAATAAAAGTTGTAAACAATTGAGGAGAAAACAATCGAGAGCGTGAAATTATCAAAACAACAAGGCACATTTCCTTCATGATTTTTTGTTTATTTTTTCTTGTCATTAAAAAAAAACTAAAATAAAAGTAAGGCAGATAATCACAAAACCAAGATAACTAGTCCTCTGGTTGAGAAATCTACTTACCAGCGTATGCGAAATTCGTAAACTCTACTCTTGCAGTTAGGTTAGCACAAGCGAAAACAGCATCGAATTTGAATTACTAAATAACAACTGAAAAACTGGAAAACTCAGAAACCCGCAGTGTACACGTCTACGTTGGCAGCAAAACAGCAACTGTTCTTACAGCTGCAATTGAAATGTATTCGCTGCCGGTTATTCCGACTGTTGCTGCTGCTGCTGCTGCTGCTGCTGTTCGACTGTTGCTTGATGGTTATGATGATGTTGCTGAACGACAACAACAGCAATAACAGCAAAGAAACAAAAAATAGGTACAACAACAAGCAGACAATCGTCCACCACTAAACTGAGGTACTATATGTAGGTGCATGTCCATACCCAGTAGGGGGAAAATGAATGATACATGTAAGTAGCGAAAGAAGTGCATGATTCGGACTAGTTCGAATTCGGCAATTTCAAGCAACTTTGGTGAATGTTTCCAGGCGAAACAAAAACGCAAATCATCCTGCTCGCGCCTGACGTGTTACGAATACGAATCTGGGGCAATGAAGAATTTTAACTTAAAGCTATGAAATTAACAAATCATACAAAGCTTTAGCTAAAATTAAAAAAAAAAAGTCTGATGCCAAAGATTCGAACTCAAAATCTTTTGAATAGTACGTCGATACTCTGATTTTTTTGCGACAACAGCAGCTTCAGGTGCAAATTAGTTTTTTTTCCGCATAGTTCTCAAATGTCAGGAAAATGAATGCAGTGATGCAGAGAATAATTGCATTCGATATACGCACCTCAATTTAGCTACAAAAAAAAGACTATGCAATATTAAGTTTGCAACTGCTAGAAAAAATCCGTCACTTAATATTTGCAAAAAAAAAAATATTAAACATTTTTGTGTTATTAAAATATGTACGTCGAAAAAATCTTTGCGTCACAAAGATCACAAGCTACAAATTTTACCGAACATTTGGAAAACCCCGTATATTTGATTGTTTTTTATGCTTTCGAAGATTGATAGCTGAAATGATGATGAAAGGTGTACTCGATTTTAAGTCGAATTTCCAGACCAAGAGTTAAAATTAAAGCTGTTTTTGTATATGTCCTTGGAAACAGATTATCGCACTGGGCAGATGTTTTAAGTTAAGTCAGAAGCGATCTGCGCAGATTTAAACTACTTTCCAGTTAGTTTCTCTGCCGTAAGATTATGAATGAACCAACAGCAAAAGAACGCAGTATCATTTTGTTTTTAACAGTTCTCCCTCCGACGTTTTCCTTTTTGTTTTTTTTTTTTTTAAGATTTACCTTCCAAATTTATAAAGATCTTCTACTCGAAGACAACTTATAGATAACTCTTTCCTTCTCTTTTGACATTAAGTGCTTTTCGCCTCGCTAAGAATAAACCAGTTGCATACGCGAACCAGTTATGGTTCAAAGTTCACTGGAACCGAATCAGTATGACACTTGTGGATTTCTCTTCAGGGGCTAACTACCACCACTCTGGCGTATGGACATAAATACATACATACATACATATGTATGTACATATGCATGGACGCTTAAGTGGCGCAGAGAACCCAACAACTTTAAGAATACATCATGCTGAGCAGATACATACAGCTATGGACAAAGAAATAACGCACGAGCAATAAACGCTGAAAGGTCGTTGCCACAGCGAAAAACTACTAAGGGCAGGTTTCCTTCAAAAATATTTTACAAATATGTTAGCCTGTTGTTTTATCGATCTAGGAAAACATATCCAAGGGTTTTTTAGAGGTGTAGAACTTTAAATTAAAATAAAATGGGATTATTATTATCACTAGAGAGATCATTTTGTGGCATCAGAGTTTAATTTTCGACTACTTTTTCAATCAATGGAGGCTGTATCTTAGCGCTGCTTCGCGCAATGTTGACTTCCATCCAAAGTTTACTTCGCGTAACCCCAGAGTAAATAATTTGGATGTGTTAAATAGCACGATGTCGATAGTCAATCGACTGGTGCATTTCGGAAAAAACGCGAACGCCAAATGTTTTCAACAATACATCGATTATATGACGCCCTGCATGACATGTGGCGCCGTCCTGTTGGGAAAACATGTCTTCAGTCAATTACAGCACGATATAATCGGCAATCATAGCTCTATTGGGTTTGACATTGCTGGAAACGGTATGGCATTTCTCATTTTTAAAGAAGTAAGAAAATGTCATTTTTCGGCTTATAAAGCACACCAAACATTAAGGTTTTGTGGATGTTAGGTTGTCTCGTGAAACTCTCAAGAAAATGAATGCAATTTATGAACATTTAATCTTTAGCAGAAATAGAAGTTCTCAGCATTAAATTTACATGCTTCTTCTTTGTGTATTAAATGATTTGTGGAATACTTCCCTGATACTTTCCTGGTGTGCCTTTCTTAAGGCCGAAATCCCAATCCCAAGTATGTATCCCGGAATATCCCTGTAAAATTTTAGGGCGATATTCGAAAAATTGACACGAGATATGAATATTTTCGTCCCGCGTGGCACGTGGCTCGTACCATCATGGAAAAACTTTAAGCCCGTCTTCCCAAAAGTGGTGTTTTTAAAACGGTGTGGAAAGTTGCAAGAAACCCGCTCAACCGACTTGCACAATTTTTAGAACACTTATGCAAAATATAATTATCTAGTATATCTAGTTCTTGACGGATTCTTTTTAGGCAAAAAGAAAGTTTTATACACCTTTTTTTTTTAAATGACGTTAAAAATTCTACATTTTTTCTTGATATTCCAAAACCAACATTTTTTTTTTTGGAACAGCCAATCAGACAAGGACTTGTAGAAGCAAAAAGTTAACTTTTTTATTACAACTTTTTTGTTACAGGAGCCTTAGGAAGGTTCTAACCTGCACACCATTTGCCTCTACACTAAGTGCACGCTCTAATTTGATCGATAATATTTTTGTAACTGGTTTTGAATTTTGCAACGTACTTTTTTCTATTTTATTGTACCAACAAAGAACTTCATACTGCTGCAAATTTATCATTCTATCGTCAGTATATTTGTTTCTATCCACATTCGAAGCAAAGTTACGATTTTAGCCGTTTACATGGGATTCCCCCTCAAGATTTGAGCATATGATGTCCCGAAGGACACCCAGGATCGATTGGAAAAAATCAATGAATTGAGTACATATGTATGTATTTTTTTAAATACAGTAAGTTGTCATATGAAAACACTTCAATTTCAAATTTTAGCTAGAGCTAAACTATTTCAGTGTCCAACGCCTTTACAGAGGAGATCTTATATATAATGAATTTGTGAGTTATTATAAACTAGTTAGCATATTGAAACCATTTTTTTTTTTCAATTTAAACCTGTTATAAACGTGCTATTTCTTTGTCCACATCTGTATGCATATATTGTACATGCATGTGTATGTATGTACGGATGTGTATGTGTGTGCATGTACTTGAATGCTATGAACTTCTTTAGACATCAATTCCCAACACAAAACTCAGCTGTGGTCAATGTGGTTAGCATTTATTCGTCAACATTGAGTTGACTGAAACTACCAGAGCACGGTATATAGAATCAAACTAAATGCAATAAGCACAAACGTATGTTACATATTCAAAGATATCTACAGTATGGATCACAAATGTGTACACAGTGATTTTCGTACAATATTCACAATACTTTTTATGATAAATTTTTGTTGGTAATTTTTAGTAAAACTATCGTTCGTTCTCTAGCAAAAAGCATAAAAGCCAAGTTTTAATTTTGGCTGAAAATATATTGAAATACCAAAAAATGTATGTGTACATATGTACAATGTACAAAGTATATTTGTTCGAAAATTTATATTGTAAAGAAATTGATTCCGTCAGCAAAGAAAAATTATCAAAAATCGATATAAATTTTTAGCATCTTCAAATTTTATGGGCTATAAAATGACTTAGTTAGAATTTGTCTAAAAAAAATTTTAAACATTTTTTGGATTCGTTTACTTTTCCTACGTACATATGTATGTATGTAGTTTGAAATTCGTATTTACAAACTTTGATTCGTAGTATAATAAAAAGCATATAAATCAAAAATTCAAAGTTTGTAGAAAAATTAAAAAAATTCAACTACTTTTAATTAAAATCCCAAGCTTCTTTCATTGTATTCAAAGGCAACAATTTGGTAACATTTTTGAAACTCATTTTAAGTGCAATTAAAAAAGTACAGTGACTCAAACAATTGATGACAGGGCTGGTTTTTTCATAATATCCACACTATTTTTCATGATACATCTTTTCTTTGACATTTTTTTATAAAAATAAAAATTGTTATTTACCGAATTTTCAAACTTTAAAATTTTAAAAATTATCCTATAAATTTCAAACTTTTTAGAAAAATGTTGCGTGTACAATTTTAATTGTAGCATGAAACTACGCAAAACTGAAGTAGCTGAAAGTTTAGGTAAACGTTTGACAATTTTTTGAAATTTTGGTCGTACGCTCTTTTTTCATATATCGGATGGAATTTATTCCGTCAATTTTTAAGATTTTTTTGTGCTGGCATTTTTCCCCGTTAAATGAAAAAAAAATCGAAGACCAAAATTTAAACAATTTTTAAAATTTTGTGAGAAATGAGCTAAAAAAAAAAGCTACTTAAGTTTGAAATTTGTACGTATAGCATATGATTTTTCCTGAATAACGAGCTAATATACATATTTTTATAAAAAGTTATCAAAAAATTGTATTATGAAAAACAGTGTGAATATAATAAAAAACTAACAGAATACCATAAATGAAAATTATAAAACTAATACATTTCTGGAGAATATGTTCGATATGCGCCCGCAATAATACTCAAACAAATGCAAATTTTAATCATTTCGGTCAAATATCAAGCACAAGCCACAGGCGCTGCAAAGAGAACACACCTACAGGGAAACAGCTAAATAGCTAACGAAATATATACATACATACATATGTAGATTGGTATATAGTGTAAACAATTTGTGGCCTGTAATTATGTACTATGTACTTATCAAACTACCTTTCGCACAACCAGCTGACTGACTGTCTGACCGGTTTGGCTTAGCACTTTGTGGCTTCGCCGGTTCATTGTATCGTTCGTTAAATTTAATCAATACGAATATTGTTTAGAAAAGGTATAAGGCGAAGGCAAAGAAAAGGAAAGAGAGATAGCAATAAAACAGTAATGTTCAATAAATTAGACTGACCATACATTCGGTACAAGAATGATATTTCGAATACAAGATTGCGACTTCCGCTAGATAAAAAGTTTGATTCGCTTTATGTGACAGTTTCGCTTTGACAACTAAGTTGAATACATACAATTATAAGAAGCTTCCCACATCAGCAACGTTGATGCAAAATTGACGCTGGAAATCGCCAATTCTCTTCTTTCGCGCTGATTTCCCTTTTTAAAACATAAAAGCTAATATAGATTTTTATTGGATTCCATTGTTGAATTGAGTACTTAAGGGTTAAGGCAATGTAAACAACTTGTGACATGGCTGTTTGACATAATAAAACTGACGTCAGTACCTCAATTTATACAGTTATAGAATAAACTCCACTTTTATAAAAAATGAAGTAGAATCAAATAAAAAAGTATTAAATTTTTTAAACTCTTCAATATTTATGTCATGTTTCATCGCGCTTTAGTGTACGAACTGGAAAAACAATCGAAAGGCAATCGATGGTATCGATAGTTTTCATTTTCATTTTTAAAAACTATGGATGGTCTTGAAATATTTCCTTACTGTATACTTACTAATCAAAATATCAAACTTTTTAAAAAAAAAATAGAAAAGATTCATCAAAATGTTTACCGTTTAGTATAAGTTTGGACTTTTTTACAGACCCTGGTAAGCACTTTTTCTCATATAACAAAATGGTTAGCACAATCAAAAAAAAACAAAAAGAGTTACCAAAAATTAATAGCATTTTATATACATCTCAAACTTGCATTTTAATGTACCAGAATGGAGTTATATACATACGTACATACATATGTACATAGGTAGATACTTTCAAATCTTCTATTATTTCTGAAAAAATGGTGAAAATTTTAAGACAACTTTGTTGACTTTCGTAAGAAGATTGAAATTTCGATTAATAGGGATTTTGTTTAACGAGCCATATTATTGTAAAAAAAAAATTTATCAATCTAAAAACATTAAATTACATAAAATAAATTGCCCACAACGGGTGACTGCGAATGTACACGTTTAATGTTAGAATTCGATAGCAATATCGATAGTTTTTCTTTTTTGGAACATCGAAAACTATCGCTAGTTTCTCAGCTCTAGTGTACATAGGGAATTTGCATGAGATTTTATTTTCCAGTAACGAAATACATGTTAAGAGATATGTATGTATTGTAAGATATACATATATTACCTACATAAAAAGTAAAATTTATTATCAGCTCAGATAAGACATATGTGCATACGTACATGTGTAATTATTTTCTACCACTGGGCACAAATAGTCGAGCGTTTGTAAAATTGTCACAGCACACTGTCGCCAACAGTGCACCAATACCGTCCCCAATACAGAACAATAACAACAACAACATGTAATAACATAACTTTCAACAACGAGACAACAATGCTAGTTACCACGGAAACTAGCAAACAATAATAAAGGAAACTGCTCCCACCGAAACATACTATATACATATGTATGTATATAGATGTACCTACTCAATACTCGAATAATTCACACACACCCACTCAGACGTGCTAAATGCAATTCGAATCAACACAATGAAAGGCAAAGAAGTGTTTTTGGGGGAGGGCAAGTAAAAGACGTGAGGCATAGTAGACGCGTTGATGGAATAAGAGAATTTCAGTTGTAGTAGCTTTAACGAGTACAAAGGTTTTATTTATTACACATGGGCCATATAATTAATCGGTTACAGCGTAAAAGTGAAAACCATTGGTATTGAAAAAGAGAATTGAGTTCATTCACTGATATTCACCAGGGTTTTGTTACACTCCTGAAAAATGGTGGATATTGCAATTGACCAAAATCGTTGAATCATTGAACCGGCTTGATTATAGTCAGTATAGGTTAGGTGAGGTTATGCTAAGACAACAAGAAGCCTCAAATAGCTTTAACTAGATCGAGTACGTCCTTTGCGATGCCAGAAATAAAAAGGCACCTCCGTTGAATCCTCGCCTCATGAGTCGGTAGCGCTGTCAAAGGAAATTGCACCATTGGCAAGGTGAAGTCAACTTTTTGGCCTTTTGTCAGTCCGACAGCAAACCCCTTTTTCACCCTTCGCCTTGCAACATGTAGTATTTCCTGTGCCATTAACCTCTTACCAGACCGCCAAAAGGACGCGTCTTTAGCCCTACTAGAAGTATGGAGCTCTCTCTTTTTTGGATAAAAGATAATCGTTGTTCTTGTATTTACAATTTTTCGACCATCACAAACGCAAACAAATTTTTCGGCAATAGCAATAATATGTTTTATGATCAAAAAAAAATATCACAAAATATTGATCACATATGATCGAAAAAAAAATGCTAAATCCAGGAATAACGACTATTTTTTATTGAAAAATTAAAATATAAAGGTCACACTTGATCGTAAGAAGACGAAAAACGATTATTTTTTTATCGAATAAATAAAAATCACAGAATTACGATTAAATTTCTGCCCCGGTTCCTAAGGGCTTTTTTCACGGCCAATATTTCAACTCTTTTCCATTTTAGGCTCATTCGTGTATACTAGGGTGATCCCAAAAAGTAGGTAGAAAATTGGTAGATCAGATATTTTAAACTAAATCTCAGCCACTACGTCGATACAACTGTAATCGAAGTTATAAAATATATATATTAGCGGCAAAAGCTCTATCGATTTAGGTATTAGATGGAGAAAAAATTTATTTTAATGTTTTCATGTTACACCGTCTCCAATCGGAACCAAGGTTTATGTGTAATATAGTAGTGTCGATTGGTAAAAAAGTATAGTTTTAATTATCTTTAGAAAAATCGTAGTATTGCCGATTCATGTGGTGAGACTGAAAAAAAATCTATAAATTGACCACTTAAAGCTACAATACAACTGATTGTTCAGATATAGGGATTTGCGTTGTAACCAGGAACGGTAACGGATATAATTTGTATTAAAAAATCCTGATTTATTCGTTTTTTTTTTTTTAATTTTAATTTTTTGGTCACAAACAGTCGTTATTCTTGGATTTAAAATTTTCCGATCGGTTGATGTATTGTGATTTTAAATTTTTCGGTCAAAAATAATCGTTATTCTTCCGATTAAATTTGATCGATGTTTTGTGGATTTTAAAAAATAAACATTATTCTTGGATATCAAATTTTTCGATCATAATAACGTAACAAATTTGGGGACGAGGACAATAATGTGTTTTATAATGGAAAAAAAAAATTACACAAAATATCGACCAAATTGAACGAAAAAACATAAATCCAAGAATAAAGATAAAAATCACAAAATAATATATGTATATGTAAAATTTGATCGAACAAATAAAAATCACAAAATAACGATTCAAAACAAAAAAGTCTTCTAAATAAAAAAGAAGTCAGATTTGCATATCATTGTGGCATATTCGAATTTTGTTTTGAACGAAATCCTAAAAATCCCTGGTTGTAACTCCTGCACAAAAGAAATAAGAAAGAAAAAGAATTTTAGTAATCCCGTAATTTATTAGGAGTACTAAGTATACATGCAATGAAAACCATCATGATGTACTTTTGTTTTAAAACTCCTTCATTTAAACAGATAAAATCATGAAATTTTGTGAGATATTATATCATAGTACGAAAATCATCAAAATAAATTGATGTTTTATAAATCTATAAAACTTGTTAACGTGTTTCTATTTGAGAAATCCAATAATGATATTTTGCCATTCTTGTTTGAAACGTTATGTGCATGTTAAAGGAAAGAATACTGAGCATTAGAAATATATTATTAAAACTGCATAGTTAGAAGTTTCAATTTCAGACATTGTATTTTAGTTACTCTTTGCGATGTGTCAATGACAACAACACCAACGCCTAAATCTGAAGTTTGTTTTCTACTGTCACGACGAATTCATGTAAGGTGGAGTTTAATGAACAGCTGCGCGATGATTTCGTCTCACCTCTAGAATTGGCAAATAACAAGCTGCAGCTGAAGCCATGAAAGCAAAAACAAAATATATGTAGACATTGACAGCAGAAGCCGTAGAACCAAAAAAGAAAATACATGTGAATTTTATAGTGTTGGGTATTCGACACCAGCTGATATAAATTCGCCTTGTCTGCTGTTTAGCCACCCTCTCAATCAAACTATGTACATAGTTTTTGATATAGACAAATATACAAAAAGGTATCAACAAGTAAAGTGTAGTTGACCCAAAATAGAGTGAGATCGGCTTCAGCGTGTTGCAAGCGTTCTTAATTGCATTTGTTTATATAGTATATATTGCTTATTTTCATATTTTTTGCTCTTTTGCTCCATTGAATAGAGAAATGCGGTTCAATGTGCATATATATCTGACAATACAAGTTTTTGCACACATATGTACGAAATAGGATCAAATACTTACTTCAAACACGGTGCTGCTAAGGTCAAATTTTTTTTTAGAAATATATAGTGGCTCAAGGAAATTACTGCATGGTGATTTTTTTTTATATTTATGTTTTTCACGCAGAGTTCTTTTTTTTAATTTTTTATAGAACCTCAAAAAGGTTGAAGAAGAAGACAATTGTACTTGCCTTTGTAGTTTGACAGAAAATAGTCCGCTTTCGAATGAAAAAAAAATCAAAAAATCAACCCTGTTGCTGCTACCTGTTAAATGTGCCTTGTTTTGTAATATGTATGAAACAAAAAGCATTTTTCAACTTTTTACACAACTTATAAAAATCCAAAAAATTTTAATTGAAATTTCTAATTTTGATTTGTATGGTTTTGTTATAGACGAACTTTAATTTTATAAAAACGAAAACAAATGTAATGAAACCCATAGCGAATATTATAAAAACAAAAATCATCAGTTGGTCAATTGTTTAAGTAACTGTATTAGACATTTACACCGTCGAGCTGCGCCGCCGCCGCCGCCGCCGCCGATTTTTACCAGTTCAAACGCGCCGCCGCCGAGTTAACCAGAAAATGGCGCGGCGGCGGCGTGGTTCGGCGTACCATAACGTTTGGTACAATCTAAAATTATTTTCATGATAAAAAGCAAATTATGAATATCGTTTGAAATGAAATCGCTAAATAATCGATTAAAAATTACCACTGTCCATGTATTTTTCATATTTTCTGTTGATCATTCGGTTGTAGTAAAATAAAACCTAAAGAAAGCCGGCTCGCCGCCGCCGTCGGTTCTATTAGTGCTTTACGCCGCCGCCGGAGCGAAAGCACTCGGCGTAAGCCTCTAAACTGTATATTTGATCTCGGCAAACTCACATGAGCTCACAATGATGCTTATTTTTATTCCATGAAAATAATAAAAAAAAAAAAAAAAATAATAATAAATAAAAAGACTTCACAGCATTCCAAGCTACAATTTGGCCGTAGCAGTCTTCCAAGTAAAGCAAATCAAAAGAAATCAAGCCTGCACTGGCCCAGCACCACGGTTTACTGAATACAGGAGGTGGCGCTGCTTATGTACCGTTAAGGTTAAGAAGGCTCAGAGAATCCACGAAGCTGGGTATTCTATACTTGATGCGAAGAATTTAAAATTAATTTGACGCCAAAAATTAAATTTTAGAAAATGGGCATGAATACTGTCGTTTTTTGAGAAATGCTATGTTGATTCTTTAAGATTATTTGATTTATATTGAGGTTTCATCGAATATTTACCATGACAACGAAAGTGGATCGACATAACCCGCACTCTAAGACAAGCTAGAGTATTTTCTTATAAAGGGAACAAATACAATAACCCCCATTTCTCCATTTTATATATTGCGAAACTTTCGGAAAGATTGGAAAGTTAATCCACGATGATTAGAAAACAATTGCGAAAAGTGATTTGGTTATTTTTACTACACCAAGACTCGTCTTTACTTGCTTTCATTTAAAAGTGTTGGGTGTAATCATTAAAATAAATATGCATAAGTTTTTGAGTTCATAATAAGTAAGATTAATATAAGGAATGAAGCAAATGTTTTCCACTGGTTAAAAAATTTATTTATTACGTTTTTTGGCAACTAACTGTGCGTGGGTAGAATATTTGATTACATGTATCTATCGTATTGTCCGTAACTGTCCAAGTAGATATGTATGTACTTATATATAGGCATGTACATACAAGTGTATATAAGAGCTGTTCTCTGTGTACATTACACTTACTATCTCAATTTGGAGCGCCATATGACTTTTCGATTCATGCGCACCGTTCACAAGAATATTTGCACTCTCGTATGTAAAAATCCATAGCTACACAAGTAGGTATGGATGTATCGCAACAGAACTCGAATTCTTTGTTTATTTACTTACATATGTATGTTTTTATTTATTTACGTTTCCATATTTTTTTTTTATTCTTGTTGTAGTTGGCGTTAACAGCAAACCATCTACCAATCGATGGCGAAAACTCAATAGACTTACATATTATATATGTATAATTCTATATTTCTCTCATTCCTCATTCCCAAAGATAATAAGTGGGCAGTTGTGTTTTATTATTTGTAGATACTTCATTCATTTCTTTTTTGTTTTTTATTAACTGACCGCCGCATAATTTCTGAACGATTCGTTCTGTTACGCTGTCTGCCTGCCATCGCCATCATTGCTCATTGGATTTAACGGCTGCTTGTAATTTCCTCATTGTTAATTTCTACTTTTTCATATTTGCGTTTGCTTTGTTTTCCGGCTTGGAAATGCCGATGACCACAGCGTTTAAATAAAGAGGCTATTGGCCTCTCAGGAGGATGTGAGCGCTGGATGTTGGAAATATGGCTTTGAATTTTTTTTTATTGTTAAACGGGATGGTATATTATATTTACATATTTACATGATATCCAGCTTGCCAGCGATGAATCAATTCGCGATGGGCTAATGGGCTTTGTCACAGGCTACTCATGATAATCACAAAAATGGCAGCAATAACACTAACGTAAAAAGGTTGACAAAGAGTGAGTTAAAGAATAGTGACACCACAAGCCGATCTCATCCGTCAACATGATGACTGCCAATTGTCAAAGCAGATCAAACCAAATAAGATCAGATTGGCGCAATCGCTGTATTTTGTTGCTAATAGCAACCAGACGCTGGTCTAATTGCAAGCAGCTTGTGTGCGGGTAATAAGTAGTATTGTACTTGTATTTAGTTACGTACATTTGCAGCAGTCATTATAAAATCATAACTATTCACAATGCTTATTTTTCAAGCTGTTAATCGCTAGGAAGTGCGTGATAATACTGACTTTAAAGCGGTTATTAGCAGTCTTTTTCACTTTGCCATGTATGGAAACTATGTTTTAAAAACAAATAACTTGAAGCTACTGCCGATTGTGAATGAATACAAGTGGGAAGTCTTCTAAATTAAAGAAATTTGGATTCTCGTTCTACTCGATAAGACCTGTAAGAAAAATGGCATCACTTCCCAGGTATTTTTGAGTGTCACACTGTGTAATAAATTAGGAAATCACGGTGTACTGAATGCATAAGGTGACGCATTCAGAGGTACCGCTACTTTGGTTTTTCCGAGTTTGACAATTCTCACTTCCAACTAGACAAATCTTTTTTCGCAAATTAAGCAAAATATCCACTTTTTTTTTAGTATTTTGCAGTTTTTAATATCAAATCTCTGCCTATAAATCCATATTTTTACACTTTAGAACAATCGAAACACGTTTTTTACTGAAATGTTGGAAGTAATTAAATTTTCTCTCCCCCGTATTATTGTTTTCTAAAGGCGAGATCTGTCACTTCGCCGCGAGGCGTAATCTTTTAATATATCATTCTTGTACGGCAACGCGTTTAATATTAATTTTGGCCAGCGTTTTATTATTAGTTCCATAAAAACTTATATTTTGGTTTATTCATATAGTACCCCCTACATACCGTTTATCTCTTAAAAACATTTGACACTACACTTCGGCCATTCGCAAAATGTGCTGATCATATTTAGCTTCTTCTTCTTCTTCTTAATTGGCGCTATAACCGCCTAGGCGATTTTGGCCGATTTCAATATTGCACGCCAGCCGCTCCTCTGCTTTGCTGCCTGGCGCCAGTTAGATATCCCAAGTGTAGTCAAGTCCTTCTCCACCTGGTCTTTCCAACGTAGAGGAGGCCTTCCTCTTCCTCTGCTACCACCAGCGGGTACCGCGTTGAATACTTTCAGGGCTGGAGCATTTTCTTCCATACGTACCACATGACCTAGCCAGCGTAGCCGCTGAATCTTAATTTGCTGAACTATGTCTATGTCGCGGTACAGCTCATACAACTCATCGTTCCATCGTCTGCGGTATTCGCCATCGCAAAGACGTAAAGGACCAAAAATCTTTCGGAGAATCTTTCTCTCGAACACTCCAAGCGCCATCTCATCCGATGTTGATAGGGTCCATGCTTCTGCGCCATACATTAGCACGGGCATGATGAGGGACTTATAGAGCGTGGTTTTCGTTCGTCGAGAGAGGGCTTTACTGTTCATTTGCCTACTCAGCCCAAAGTAGCACTTGTTGACAAGAGAGATTCTTCGTTGGATTTCAAGGCTGACATTATTGTTGGTGTTGATGCTGGTTCCAAGATAAACAAAGTCCTCTACTTTGTCAAAATTGTAACTGATATTTAGCTACTTTGGGAAAATTAAATCAATTTCGTAACACCTCATGCCAGCAGGAAATAACAGGGAATTTAAAACTCCATTTCATAGATACCTTGTATTTAGGCACTGACGAAACAAACATGCAAACATATTTTTTTCGACTAAAGTTAATAGCTCTAAATGTCTGTTGGATTGTCAGATAGGTGATTTTTACATTGCCTTTGATGGGTAGATAACCGGCAACAGGCAACCCTGATTAGATTGGCGCATACCAACCGGCAATAGGCAAAATTGCCATCAGATTATTTATCACTTGTCTAATATAAGTAATCGAAGCAATAATCAAATTATTGAGATACATAATTAGAAATTTCACGCTAGAACGACAGTACCCCAAATTGTATTGAGAACTATCGAAATATTCCCGAATGTGCGAGCATAAATCGAGATCCCTAATATAAAGCGATCCCCAACATTAAATTCAAACGAATTATCTGCAGAGTTTCTATGGTAAAGTATTTTTTTTTAATTGTATAATATTATATATAAAAATCTCATGTAAAGGTGTTTGTGGTCGAACGGCTCATTACATATTGAATTTCTTATAATAAATAATAAATTTAAAGCCAATTGGTTAACGAAAAGTAGAGGCGAAATTGTTATATGGGTAAATAGTGTTTTTATATCAACCCCAATTTAACTTGAAACTTGCAACTGGAAACTAATATAATGGGCTATGATACGGCATACCTGATAAGTTTCGAAAATAATTGGAATAAAATTTTTGAAGATTTGCGAATTTCTTTTTTAAATTGCGTATCAAAGTTGCACCAAAAAAATTAACACAAAAAATAGCAGGGAGCTCTTTATCAGCTATACTGCTATAATATAACAAAAAAAAAATCAGAGATACAAAAGCCAAATGGAGTCCGATTTGGCCCAGAATACCCCATAGATAGAAGATAATGAAAAAATTTTATATGAAAACCCTGTGGATAATGTAAAAACAATGCAAATGGATTAAGCATGCGAGCGGAAGTGTATATATTTACATATATACAGTTGTGCTCACGAAAATAGTAGCGTATATACAATTTCGATTTCTCATATTTAAAATTTTATTTTTTTTTTTTAATTTTATTATTTTTGTTTGTTTTGCTTTTTATTTTTAAGTTTATGTTTTAACAAAAACAATTTTTAAATATTGTCATCAAAATGTTTTACTTTTTAATTCGGATTTTTTAGAAAATTTAGAAATATCTGCGCAAACTCAAGTGGTTAAGAATTTCTGTTCATTAATGAACTTTTTTTTGACAGTGTTATCTTCCGTATAGCGTATGAACAAAATTTAAAAAATTTATGATAAATATTTTTTTTTTGTTTAATTTGACGAATTTGTATAATTTTCTAATATTTTCGAAACTTTGACTTATAGGCTTTTGTTATAGCATTAACTATATTTAAAAAAAAATTAAGTAAGGAAAGCAAAACTCGTCAATCACTTCTGCAACTATTTTCGTGATCATACATAGGTGTACATATCTACATATGTACATACATAATGTAGCTTTCTCTCAAAGAGAAGAAATTCCCAGAAGTGCGGGAATGAAGCACACTTCGCGCCAGGAATCGATAAATCAGCTGTTTCATTTGTTTTATGTTGTTGTGGTTCTGCGTTCGGTATAAACAAATATCAGCTGATTTACAATCTGTAGTTTAGGTCATTTACGCAAAGAAAAAATATCCGGGCAATTTCGGGCACGAAGTAGAAAACAAATAGTAAGTTCAATGCGTTTCAAATTTGTCTCTCTATAACCCATTTTCTGGTTACGGAAATTACTTCTGAGCTGTTTTAGAGGATACCCTGGGCTCGCGTAGAGTACAGGACAGAAGCTAATAGTAAATTAAAGAATTTGTATTTATTTGATAGGTATGTATTTACAGTAAGCAAACAGTTCAAAAATTTGAGTTCCCCTGCTTACATTTTTTACATCATATTTCGATTTCAGCTGTTATTTCCTGTCGACACAGAAATATTTATCTACCTAAACAAGAGTGTAGATAGTACATATAATTAACTCATTACAGCAAATGAAAAAAGGAAATAAAGCAAAAGGTTTACAATATGTAACAAATATTTGTTTACATTAGCTGTGCCAAGTAATACATCTCTAAAAATACGTCACCACTAATTAACGGTTTGTATGTGCTTGGAGCGCGTTATCAACTCAAGGCAAGGTATTAGCTCAACAAGAGACATTTTTACAATTTTTTTTTTTCAATTGATAAATATTTTAAATATAACTTCATACCTTCCTTGTTTTCAACAGATTTCTTGTGTTAGTATGCATGACAAAGATCCTTGAATGCAGTGCAATGCTGTTACATTTTGTGTGGCCCTAGATAGCCTCATTCACTGCTACATACATATGTGCCTACATAACACAATTGGGTCAAAGTCGAAAGGCGACCTTGTGCCTCAAAAATACTTATTTATCGCTTTGATTAAAAGCAATTAATTGAAGAAAACAGCAGCATCTCAAATAAACTCTAAGATTTTATAATGTATACGCTTTCATAATTTCATTAGAACTTTGGTGGCTTACTAATGACAAAAAATTACACAATTCGTATGTATTGCCTATTGTCCATTTTTGTATTTTTTCGATATTCTCAGCACGATTTCCGGCCGCGCAGGCTGCTCTAAACCAGCTGCCTGCTTGTTAAGTTACTTGCCCACATGTTCACAAAGAAAACCAGCCAAACAAGTCAGCTTTAACTTACCTGCGTTCGCATTGTTAGCCTCTCTAGGTGGCCACCACAGCCGCTGTCAGGCGCTATTTGAACCTCTTTTTTAAAAATGGCTATCGATACAACGGATGGCGTTAATTAAATTAGAATGTACATATGTATGTACGTGCAGATATTTTGAGGCAGAGTGATTTGCATTTGCACAAAATGTAAATCGATGTCATTAGGTTCCCCTACTGTGAATGTTGTTGATAAGTTTGACCAAACCCGCAGCTTGGCGAGCAGACCACCATAGAAATGTATTCGACGTACGATTTGCGTTGCACTTTGTTTGGCCTGCTAACGTCAGATGTTGTTGTTGGATGCACTTTGATATAAAACAGCTGTTTACTTTTCGTCATAAACTTCGATTTTTCAAAATTTAAATTCTCCCGATTTTCGACTTTTGATTTAGAATTCACTTCGATTGAAGAAAAAAATTTCACTTGGCATTCGTTTTTCAACGTTATGTCCCTTATGGCGCAGTTTGCTTTGTTTCCAGGTTTTTCACTCTAAAGTTTTCTCTTCATATTTTACTGTTCTTTTACTCATCGATTTCAGTTTTCCTTCAAGCAAAAGATGTTTTGTTTTCACAATAAACTGTTCGATCACTTGTTTAATTACAAAACTGGGTTTTTCCTTAAGTGCTGACACAAATCCAACCAAGACAAGAAAAAAAACTGCGCTTGATTTAGTACAAATGCATATTTCTAATTGTCCAACGCAATCAATTCACTCGCACTTGCTTCTGATTCTGTTTGTCCACCAGTTTGTGTGCTTGTCCATATAATAAAGATTCAGCTTTGCTATTCGTTCATAGTTTTACATAAAATTCTCTGTGTGCGAAATTTGTTTCTCTATTTTATATATTCATGCTAATTTTCTATTGCCTTCTCTTCTTGTATGCATCGCCAACTTTTTTATTTGGCCCCAAACAGAAAGAGTGCGATCAACAAAAATAACAATGGAAGAACACGAATAATAGCCGCAATCCAAAAAACAACATCTGTTGAAATGTAGGGTTGCATTTTACAAATTGTTGGTATGTTCGTCAAATACAACAGCTGTAACCGAATCCACCACTCAATCCAATCAGATCCTAATATCCACCGCCTCAATAACGCAGAGTACAAAGAAGGTCCATCGTGTGGAAGAAAGTGTTAGTTTACTTCACCACATCACAAATCAATTGGATCCAATCAGATTCTAATATCAAGCAGTAACATCAAATTGTTTCTCGTCTGGTGAAATAAGCTAAAATATTCTTTTGGCATATCCGCTGAAAGTATGCAACTTCTTAGTAATCTACGCTCTTTGAACCAGCAAAAGTAATATTAGCTTAAGTATGGTGAAATCGGGCGAGATTTTGTTTGAGAGGAACGTTGGGAGTGATGTAACGGGTTTGTATCAAGAACGATAGGAAACAAGATCGCGCAGTCTCGCGCCACAGGGATATATCTTAAAATTAACTGAGAAAGGATATAAGGGAATTAAGATAGCATAGCCGCCAATTTGAAGCAAGAAACGTGTTATAATTTTTGAAGTGTAAAATATGGGTGAAATGATAGACAGTGATCAAGGCGAATTCATATAAGGTGGTGTTATAAGTACAAATACAAAATTCCAAAATTTACATAAATTTTGTTTCTACTTTTACGGCTTTTGAAAGCTCAAACGCACAAGCAAAAAAAAAATACATGTAGGTGAGTAAAGAAAAATTAAATCGGCTGCTATAGTAAGTTCACCTTATATGAATTCGCTTTGACAGAGATTTTATAAATAATCCCACCAAATACAAAAAACAATTGGAGAACTTGGACTTGAGAACATTCAACATTGGCAAAACCAAATTAGCGGTAACACTGACGGCATCACCTACTGCAAATAACGTAGATTACAAAGAAGTTGCATTCCATCCCATCGTTCCTGTAACAGAAAGTCTCGTCCAATTGACCATACTAGAACTAATATGACTTGTGCTGATTGATATTAGAATCTGATTGGTCCAATTGGTTTTCTGAGTGGTGAATTGGACGATAGTTCTTGCCAAAGGAAACGAAACGACACGCCACTTCTGTGTAATCTACATTCATTGCCTCCTGTATTCAGGCCATCCAAAAAATCTATTACATTTCCCAACACTGGCTAAACGTGTGGCAACGACAAAACACGTTTGTTATTTATCAATTCTGTTTTGAGAATGATATTTGGTTCTTCTCAGCACGTTTTTGTTTACTTTCCATATTTCACTGCATAGATTTCGCAAATCAAAACAATAAAAATGTATAAAAATTTTAATTGAAATTGCAAATGTTTGGTTAGACGATATAGCCATGTCCTTGGATAATACAAATTGCAATGTAGGAAATATCGCTGATTACACGAGATCTAGCGAAGATATGGACAGCATTTTCGAGGAAATCGAGCTGATACTACAAAACAATCAGGTATGCTAAATATATACAAATATTTTTTATGACTTAATTAATTGGGTTTTATATTCCACAGTGTTTAGAAATTTCCCCCACAGTAAAACCAAGCGAACCAAATACAAATAACAAACAGAGTAATAACCCTAAAAATGTTGACGAGGCGGTACTGCAGCCGGCAGGACTTAGTAGTATGGCTGATCCTGACGATGTCACTTTGGATTTTCTGCCAAGATGCAGTAATCACGAATTTCTCATTTCCACGGACACACATGCTATGCCAGAGGAAGAACTTTCCTTATATTCAGTTAATCAAAATGAGTTGCATCCCGTTAATGCACCATTTATGGTTCCCGGCATATACAAGAAAATTGCCAATGCATCAGTAGCTGCAAGTGATCTTTCACACGCTGCTGCCAAAGAAACTAGTAATGTGTTTTTTGCGACAAGATGTGCCAAGGGAAAAATTATTTCACGAACAGATTTTGAAAACTGTTCGGCCGCAACTAGTGCACAGGAACCCCAATCGAACAACTTAGAAAAGAGCTGTGCGGTAGAAACTCCATCCGACAGTGCAATGGGATTGTCTTCCAACACTTTACTCAAATTTGCGTGCAGTATTTACAAGTCAGCAAAAAGAGATCAATTTGTAATCGATACGTAAGTTTTTTAAATTTAAACTGTGCGCAATTAGATTTTTATCCGTTCTTGTTTTTTTCAAATTAGAAAAAAGAACGAGGTTGCAAGAACATCTGCTGTGAACAATAAAAAAATAATATATCGTTTACAAGGGCCAGAAGAACTGAATCTGCTACCCAACAGTACTCGAAGTATAACAACATTTCCAAGTCACAATCTCAATCGTCCTTTAAAGCTTAAAATAGGCCGGCCAAAAAAGCAGGCAATAGAAGATACTGATAAACAGGTTACCGCTAAGAAAGCGAAACTTGAGCAAAATGGAAAAGTACACGAACCCACCAAACATGCAACGGATTTACAACAGCCATCATTGCGTACAAGATCAGGGCGTGTGGTTAAATTAGTTAAGCCCCATTTAAGCACTGCGGCCATTGTTGACACACCAGTTTTAGAGTCGGAACACATAAAAAGTTTAATTACCGATTCGAAAGACAAAACTTTCCACGCCAATATTGCCAATAACTCTTTACCTGATACAAAAGATGATAGCTTCTCACCGCCGCGTACAAGTTCTCCGATACCAAAGCGACGAGTACCACCCGAATCGATATGCCCCAAATGTGGTAAAATATTTTTGGGACGTCGCCTGCAGCGTCATTTCACACAACATCCAGATCATATGCTGGCTAAAAAAACTGAAGATCTATCGGATTCGGCACAAAAGCCGAAACAGCAAAGTGATTTTGAAAATACCACCGAGGATATGACACTTTTTCGATTTCTTATTTCAAAGCTACAAAAACCGCTACTCAACGAAGATCAACGTGCCGATCTCTTTCTCAATGAGCTAAACGATCTGGTCGAACAATTACAGTTACGTAGCACACGGCTCATACGCAATACTTCTGGCTTGCATTACGTGAGTGCCCGTACAGCGCGAGTGCTAGGTATACCTGAGGGGCAGTATGCGCTCGATTTGTCTGCCATAGTTAGTGAAATACCTTTGCTGGATACAGAACAGCATAGCTTAAGTGGAGATGAACTGAAGCGACATCAGATTATACCAATGGTAACTGTAAACCCACCATGTTTAGATTATGCAAACATCAGTTTGGATAACACGCTAACCGACGAAGCAGCACAAAAGTTAAATTTATCAGCCGGTGGCAAGTTATTGCCGCCATCAGAGGAAAGTCTTTTGCGTGCTGTGGATGTTCTCGTGCACGATGGTATAACGAAATTGGTGGATGCGAATATATTACATCCGCCACGTACAGTTCTACAATCTTCTGGTACCTCAACGTTGGTTCCGCACTACGATCATGTGAGCGATAATGCAGTGGAAGCACTAACTATAAAAGACAATAAAGGCACACCCGTTCTAGGCCTATCAGTGGACTTTTTCCAATTTAAAAATAACTGATTGATATTCATTGCATCATGAGTGACACAAGAGCTGAAAAATGTTTTTTCAATAAAACTGAATATGGAATTACAAATAAGTATAAGTAAATATATTAAATAGTTTCCTAAGATTTCTTTCCTAATTTAAAGAAGATTAAAGACATTTTTACGTTGGATACTTAGAGATAAAAAGTGGGAAATTGAGACTTAAATTTAACATAGTTTTCTTCAATCAAACAAATGCTTCGGGTAACTGAGTAATGCCTTTGTTGTTGTTGTTGTTGTTGTTGGTGGTATTGTTGTTGTTGTTGTTGTTGTTGTAGCGGCTAGTCACGCCCTGTGAAGAACGGATTCACCCATGGTAGTTGTCATCAAACTCATCTAGGGAGGCCTAAGAAACGCGCAGTTTCGACAGGGTCAAACCAAAGGGAAAGGGCTGTTAGATGAGTCGGTTTTATAGGGGAAGTGAAAAGGTGGGTGGTATCGTACGCTGAATTATCACATGCCGGACATACATTGAGTACGTCTGGGATCATTCTGTATAGGTATGAGTTTAACCTGCTACATTAACCAGATCGTAATTGAGTCAGGGTGACGCGGAATTCACGAGACAGCTGGAGCTCCTCCTCTGCTATGGGTGTTGGTTTGACACCGAGGACGCCATTCACCGTGCGAGAGTTGACAAAGGTGGAAATTATCTCGCGGGGAATATCGTTTTAGACCACTATGTAGGCAGCAGGGTCTAGTCTACAGTTGATGGCTGTCCTCCACTCAGATAATTTGAAAATTATCCCATGAGCCCCCATGGGAGGGTAGAGTTCCCGATGTCGTCTAGCAGCGCACTAAATGATTGGTCATGTCAAAAGCTTATCCAGTGCCAATAGGACCGTCTTCTCACAGGGGCGTTTCTGGTTTATATTTATCGGCGGGTTTATGGGGTTAAAGATGTGCAATTTTCGGAAGCCGTGCTGGTGTACTGCTGGGCAAAGGTGGTTAGAGAAAGCCAGGAGTAACAAGAGTTCAATTGTCTTCCACGGACCGCTAGACCTCTCTTTGTCGATTAGACGGCATCCAACCAATTGCTGAAGAAATAAAAGCATTTTACACAAACAATGCGTTGAAAACTTTTCAACCATTCTGCCATTTGCCACTTCTTCTGCGCTTCTTTCTCTTCTTTTTTTAAATTTTTTATTTGCTCTCTCCTCTAGATATTATTACGTCACTATCAGTTGCTCTTAGCGTTGAAGTGCAAAAGATTTAATCAATTTCGCTATTAATTATAAGAATTTCGGCATATAAAGGGTGTTTTTTAGACGTGTGGTTTTCAATGAACAATAATTTTTTCGGAGTTGGTCTTTTTTCGGAGTTTGGTACTTGATTTAAACTCAGTTTAGTTTCCCATTTCATTGTAGGCTGTTGATGTGGACGACCTTTGGTTCCAACACGACGACGCTACATGCCACACAGCCAACGAAACCATAAATTTATTGAAGCAAACTTTTGGTGAGCTCATTATGTCGCGTCGTGCGCCTTGGGGGCTGGCCTTCAAGATCGTGCGATTTGACACCGCTCTCGGCTGGAATTTATTCGACATAATGGCAAACACTTATCTTTATAATAAAGCTTAATTGGCATTAAATTAAATTATATGCATGTTATTACTTCTTGAAAACCACATGCCAAAAAAAAACACCATTTATATGACTGCGGGTGTACCTTACTCGGTGGCTTTATACTCTTACAAACAACCCTTATGTGAAAAAAATTGGGTATAAAAATACGATTACGTTTGATTCAAGAACAAACCATGATAAACTCAATTACTTCTACATTTAACATAAATGTGAAAGCCTTTGCCACCACCATGTCTTATGCATAGATTAAAAGATTTCCGTTGCTACTTTAAATGCTTGACGCATTTGCAGCAATAGGGCTCGCAATTTACTGACAAATGTTCAACGTCTTTGGGCACAATTCCAATGTAGAAAATATTTGTGGCAAATGTAAAAAAAAAATTTTAGTTTTACTTGTTTTATTTTTTTATAGTATTTATTTTTATTAAAAATGAGTTCTGGTGCTTTGAAGTTTGCTATCACGTAAACGAAATATGTTATTATAAAATAATTCAGCGATATGTACATATATTATTTATACGTAGTACTACAACGTAAAAAATTGAGTTATAATTTGTATACCTATAACTAGAGATAACTATAATTAGGAATTAATTGTCCGCAAATGAGATTATCCGTTCGGACATCTCACGATACTGTTAACCTCCTGCTGCATGGACTCTAAGTAGTATTCGTTTAAAGTTGGTTAAATAGAAAAATAATTATTCTTTATTAGTTGATACTTTTTTGATACTAAATTGGAGCACAAATAGAACGAACAGTGAGCGGTGCGTTGCAATTTTCGAATGGCTCTAGTGAAATATTACGCTGAAGAAGAAAATGCAAGCGAATAGTAAATAATTTTTAATTCTTATTTCAGTTTACGCTATTTATTAAGGTGGTAATATTTCCGATTGTTTATGGACAACATTAAGTACATATGGATGTACTATGTGTGTTATTGTAGTACAACAATGATGGATTTTATGCGTTAGTAATGTGTAAATATTTCGAAATAAAAATGGAAATACTTCGATATTTGTTTGTGTGTGTGTGTGTGTGTGTGTGTGTAAGTGCGCTTGTATAGCAACACATTAACGTAATTGACATTATTTCGCTATCAGACAATTGCAAATGCTAATATGAAAAAGCTAAATGTCTGCATTTCTGAATACTTCACATTGACGCCTTCCATCTATTTTACCTTAGCATCATCCTTCATTAAATTGAATTAAAAAGTTTCTGATCCAGTTCGAAAAGAGTTAGTTAACGGTTAGACATCACAATGAAACGCTGTCTTAGATGTTGCAACCGCAGTGCGAGCCCCAAGAAATGGGCGATCAAATCTACCGAATATGAAAAAAGTGCACAAAAGAAATGTATTACTTTGCGTCACGTTATGGCAAAAAATACGGATGAGTTTTGTAAAAATACAACATTGCATGGTTTGAAATATGTGAACAATCGCTCGTTGCATCCGGCTGAGCGGTTTGTATTTTATTTCGATTATTTTTTTTTTACCGTAAACTTTTTTTAAATTTAATTTTATTTTGTTTTTTTGCTTCAGCGCATTCTTCGTCGTATCCGTCGTAGCTGTTTGCCTCATCTCGCTTTTTTACATAATGAATGTTTACGACAAATGGGCTACAACTCCGGTTATTGTTGGCATAAATCCCGAACCAAATTTTGTCACAAATATTCCCTTTCCAGCTGTAACTATTTGCAACTTGAACCAGGCGCTGAAATCGCAGGCAATTGAAGCAAACAAGTAAGTGTGGAAGGAGCAAGGCGAATTCATGTAAGGTGGTGCCACTAGAACAGCTGATTTGATTGTTTTTTCATCTAACGGTACAAAATGTCAAATTTAAATTTTTATTTATATTCTGATGGTTCTCATTGGCTTGCGTTAAAATTTTTTGAAATAATTCGGAAGTCGAAGCCGGAAAAGCAAAAAACAAAACATATGTATGTACATTTTTGTTTTTGTACTACTGCTACTACCTTATATGAATTTGCCTTGGAAAGGAGTAATTAAAAAAAAATGGTGGCCAAGAGTGCCCATTTGACTTTGCAAGCAAACATTTTTTTCATTTAAATTTGTTTTGGATACAATATGCGTTGGTAACAGAGAAAAATTTGCTTTGAGATTCTGATGACCATGAATTTCGCACATTTATAAATCAGTTTAAAAAAAGATAGGAAAGAAATAGTGTAAACATTTGAGTTAAATATGGCATTTATTTAAAGATTTATGTACACGTCCAATGTAAATACCGCGAATAAGAATATAGTTGAAACTAAGCGTATCAAGGAGTGAGGTGTGCTGGCTGGAAATTTCATTGAATTTTCGAAAGATCAATTAAAACAAATTTCATAAATTTTACGATTTCGATTGTGCTTAGATATTTCATAATCAGTAATGACTAAACCATTCCTTAACTCTTAAGGCGCGAAAAAAACTATATACAGAAATACCAAGTTATCCAGCAATTTTCCTCCCATGTACTGCAGACAGTGGCGGATTTAAAGCAATTCAGCAATTCTAAAGGGAGCCTAGTTTTGTGTTTCGCAGAAACCTATTTTATTTTAACGGCACTCAATATCCATTCTAGCTTGATTCTTATTCAAATTCTTCAATTAAATACAACATTTAACATTTCCGCAAGATTCCAAATAGTAAGTTGCTTTCTCGTCTCGACTTTTGTTCAGCAAATATTTCCATAACAAAATCTAAATTCAATAATCTCACTACTATTTTTTCAATGTAAATGATACAAAAATTATTTAGAATATTCTCAACTAAAGAAACCCGGCGATATTCATTAACTAGTTTCCAAGAGCTCATGGACACGTTCAGCACTAGCTGAACCGATGGGCAGAGTCAAGAAAAATTTTGAACAGACTGCAGCATTCGGGAAAACTATCCATAATTTTGTTCGCAATTACAAACTCCAAATAATGTCATGGCGTGTCGTTCGAAAAATTGCGATTTTCTGAAAAGCAGATGCCAATAAAGATCTGTAGTAAAGAATTTCGAGTATTTTTCCGTAAATAAGCAAACACTGGTTTGCAAATTGAGTTCTTCTAAAAAATCTAAAAACATTGTTAATGCCTCGAAATACTCCCGAGCGCCCTTTTTCTGGAAGAGGCCCAGTCAGTAATATCTTTTGTTGACTAGTAAGTCTGCCACTGATTATATATTTTCTAAAATCACTATTTAAAAATAAAGTGAATTAAATGTTTTCTCCAGAATTGTCAGACGTAAATTACTGAAATGGAACAAAATTATTTGCTTAGTTATTAACGTAAGTAGAATAAATAATTTCTTACTGAGTAAGAAACCCAAATGCTTAAAAAGTAATTAAAATAATTAAATAATAAGCGACGGAGTGCTTCAGAAGACACAGACAGGTAATTTAAATTTTGTTAACTCAAATAAGACAAACGAATGTGGCGGAGATTCCACGAGTGAATGAAAAAGTTTATATTGATTCAATCACTTAGAGGATTAATTGCAAAGCTACACGAGAGAGATGCAACTCTGATTTGTAGAGGTTTCATAGATAGAAGCGAGCAACGGAACTCATTGGAAGTTATAGGGTTGGAAAAATTCAAAGAACGGGGTGCAAAGTTAATAAAGATACTTTATAAGGACAAACAACTAATACAAAGTAAAAAGTATTACTGAAATTTAAAAAATATATCACACAAACATTCTATCTGAATGTGAGTGCTGGTTTTACGCAAGCAAACTGTAGCAGATAAGCAGCTCAGATAGCTCACCCGTAGGGATGATGTACATTAGGGGTGTCCTTATCTGTAAGGGGAAATTTCAAAATGTTTATATTACAGTTTCCCGGCCAGAATTTGGTTCCTTTATGTATTTAAAGTAAACAGTTAAAATTTGGGGTCAATACGATAACATTTAGTGGGCCCGGAAGCCACCTGAAAAATTTAATAGGTCAGTATGGGCAAACATTGTACATTTTTATTTTTTTTCATACATATTACATATTTAAATTTATATTTTACATTAAATCAATTTTTTTGTATGATTTGTATTTTTTGCGATACGATTCAACAATTTGGAGTACCAACTGCTTTTCCTCTTCATCATTCGTTAAAATTTTGTTGTAGTCTTGCAAAAATTTTATTCCTCTTTCAGCGGGATCATTAACAACTTGTAAGTTGCGGCAAAAAGTCAAATTATTTTCGAAATCTGAATTATTTTCCCATTGGGATGGATCCACGCCCAAAAAGGCTGAAGATAACCCAAAATTATTGAAAAAAAAATTTGTCTTTTCTGAAACAAAATCGCTAAGTTCGTAAGTTCGAAAATCTGTCAATTTTGAGTGGCTTCGGCTATTTTTTAAATGAACAACTGGTTCCTTGCTTTTTAATTGTTTTATCATTTTACGTTTTTCTGCGTGGGTAACTGATAAGTCAAAAAATTATAACGCTACTGTTTCTTCGGCGATTTACCATAAGTGGTTAGACATTTTTTTAATAATAGCTTCTGAAATTGTTGAATCTGTATCTGTATAATTTAGAGCGTCCTGCAAGAAGCTTACAAGAGCGTCCCGTTCCACTTGGCTTATTTTTGATGCCACAAATTTATCATCAACACTAGTTTTAAACAAGGTTTTCTTAAGGTTTGGCCAGGCCTTCACAAACCGTTCAAACAAGAGTATTTCTGGAGCTGAGTTTGACATCATCTTTGATTCAAAAACGTTGCGCAAAATAATTTCGTACATATGATGACGGCATGGTAGGTGCATGAGATTGCGTTGCAATTTTTTTTTCCAAAAGGACTGCGGCTCCATTTTTAACACCAGTATTGACAGCAGTTGTATCATAAGATATGCCTTTAACAAGTTCAACAATGTTCCAATCGACTAATCTCTGATAAACAGTTTCAGCAATATTTGCACCAGTCGACGACTGTATCTTTGGTGCTCCAAGAAATTTCGATGTTCCATCGTAGCTAATTAAAACAGCAATTCTTTCCACTTTACTACGACCTTTTATATCTGTCATGAACTTCCCATCAAAATGAACAACTAGTGCTCCATTTGCATTGGCCTTGTTAAGTGTTTGAATAAATTAACATTAATAAAAGTGCATTGTCAACTATAGGGAACTCACCTTTTCTTTAAATTCAGTAGAAATATCTTTGAATTCTGCAGACCGATTTTGTTGACGCATACGATGAATTGTTGATCGATTAATAACAAGTTCTTCTACACAATGGCCCAATGCTTCAGCAGCGGCTACTAAAATATGTACGGCCATACCATCTGACACTTTGGCATTGTCTAATGCTGCTAACAATCGTGGTGTTATGATACTTTTAGTGCCTCGTCGCTTTTTACACTCAGTTTGCAAACAATTTTTTTCCAACGGAATTACTACATTTTCATTTCCAGCTTCCACAAGTACTATATCATTTTCATTGCTTTCCTCGATTATATTAGAACATTCAGAATTTTGTTCTTCATACCGCCTTTTTCGTAATGCTGCTTTCTCCTGTCTTTCTTGTGCACGCACTTCACGATCATACAAAACCTTATCAACACCCATCATGCAACCTGGCCGTCCTTTTTGACGTTGCATTTCAAGAAATTTCTTAATTTCTTTCAATAACTTCTCAACACATTTATCTTCTTTTCTTATCGGTATTCGTGCTTGTTGCCAAAATATTTGTGCTGCTTTGATAGCAAGTTTTGCGATTTCCTTTGCTGAAAGATCTACAAATCTCATATTGTAAAACAAAACTTCTAAAACCTGGCGATTAGATGGAAGTTTTGCACCTGTAATTTGATGCATTGTGTATCAAATCAAACTAACTTTTCTTAAATTGGCAACTGTCATTCGTGTTGCTAAACTAGACATATTAGTTTATTTTATATACTTCACTTTTTACACTTTAAACACAACCGCCCACCGAAATTCAAACAATTTTAAAGTATTTATTAAACCAAATAATTATTCTTCAAACTAATTGTTATTTCTTGCTTGTGAACGCTTACAATTATATTTACTTATTAAAATCACAATATGCACAAGAACCTCTTGCATGCTTTTGGAAATATTTCACAGCAGTAATGTCCCGTTATGAGCAGTTACTATTTTATTTTCTGAACGACTTATTGTCGCCACACAGTTCACTTTTTCTCAGGAAATTTGTTTGCCTACAAACAGCGCGCTCAAAATGTGGAAACAAATTTCGGTAAATTTGCAAAATATCAAGCTTGTGTTGCATGCCTTTTTTTTAAATACGCAAAATTATCACAATTATTTTAAATGTTATTACCGAATAAGAATACAAAAATGGAATAATTATTTTTGTATACATATGTATATGTTTTGTTAAATATACTATAAAAACTGCGTCGAATATAAGGCGAATGTATGAACATTGATATTTGCCCATACTGACCTATTGAATTTTTCAGCTGGCTTCCGGGTCCACTAAATGTTATCGCATTGACCCCAAACTTTTACCGTTTTATCTAAATACATAAAGGAACCGATTTCTGGCCGGGAATATATAGAAAACCGATGTTTGAAAATAAGGACACCCCTAATGTACATACTCGATACTTTTCGTTCGATACAAAATAATTTTGGTATCAATACTTTTCAATCAAGTACTGAATAGGTAACGAAAAAAAATACTCTTATCGAAATCCGCTGAATTTTTTTTCACATTTTTTTATACAAATTTCATCCGCATTATTTGGCTTTTATACCATTCACACTTCACTTTACTAAAAAAAACTTTTTATTTTTGCTATTTATTTCATTTTCGTTTTTTTGTTTTTTGTTTTTCGTTTTATTTTATTTATTTTTGAAGTATTTAATCTTAATAAAAAATAGTTTCTATGAAATACAATGAGTTAGTGTAATAATTTTTTATATTCTCAGTATTTGAATGATTCATTTATTTAGTGTCGTAAAAGTGAGTTGTGATATAGTTTAGGACAAGAAATAGTTAAATGCGTATATGATTAAAAAATGATACTAAATTTTCATAATTTTTAATACTTTTGCGATTCTGATAAAGATGACTAGAATTTGCTGGCTTGTATGGAAGGTAATTGCACAAAAATCAGAATCATAAACGATTGCTCAGGGAGAGGCGTATGCAGGGTACATTTTATCCAGACGACATAGTCGTATTTGATTAAAAACTTATCGCATATTTGATTGTTTTAATGACTCAAATTTATAAAGCTATCTTCATACCCGATATATTTCAGGTATCGATACTTTCTTTCGATACAACTTACAAGCAAAAATATCGATGCCTCGATATCATTCTTACTCGCTCAAGTTAATGTTTTCGAAATAAAATGAAGTTATACAACAGAAAATGAAATGCAATTGGCTCATGTTTAGCATTAGGCCTCGAATCTTGTGTGGGAGTAGGCGTGGAAGAAAGTGAATCTTCTGTATATTTTAGATTGAAGTTTGGGTTCAAGTTTATGACTAGTTAGCATACCAAATTTCATTAAAATCGAATTAACGATTCTTTGATCTTAATATCGATATTTATTTATTTATTTATTTTAAGTCAAATGAAACAATTTATTTCTTACTGACTATAGAGAACAATTACTTAGGAACTAGTTAAAATAATTATACAGTAGGCTCCGGACTGCTCCAGGCGATGAAGACGGGCCCAAGTTCGGAACATTATTTAATTCAGACAATGTTCTTGACATGGGAGCAAATTTGATGTAATCAAATTTAGGATGCTCAGTGTAAAACAAGGGACGTGTCGGAGGCAGGGCAGTGAACTGTACCATTTAGCAGATTCACTACAAAACTACAAGAGAGAAAGGAAGATCGGGATTGTAAAGTTTTCAAGGATAAGAGGTGACAGCGGGATTCGTAGGGAGGTATGGGATCAGTAAAGTTTAAAGAGCGTAGTGCAAATTTAATAAATATTTTTTGGATTCGCTCTATACGGTTAATAAGAGTAGCGTGATATGGTCTCCAAATGAAGGCTGCATAATCTAACTGGGATTTTACTAAAGTGGTATATAATAACTTGAGAGTGTATGGATCTGAGAAAGCTAAACAGTTACGTCGAAAAAAGCTAACATAGCGTATGATTTAGAGACAGCATAATTAACGTGGGTGGTAAACCTAAGTTTGGTATCAAAATATACACCCAAATCTTTGAATTCATTATCGTGATCGAGGGGTGAACCCGAAATTTGATACCTAGTTTGGAACGGGCTATATTTTCTAGTAAATGTGGAATGGAAACACTTTTTTACATTCAGAAAAAGTCGATTTCGAGAGCACCACGAGTAAAGCTTATCAAGCTCTAGTTGTAATGCGCAGGTGTCATGCAAGCTTCTCACTGTAGAGTAAATTTTAAGATCGTCAGCATATAAAAGAAATTTAGATGTTTGGAAGCAGGAACTGATATAGTTAATAAATAAAATTAATAGTAAAGGTCCCAGTATACTACCCTGGGGGACGCCTGACATCGCAACGAAGGGCTGAGAAGAAACATTGTCAAAGGCGACTACGCATTATCTTTTAGTCAAATAAGAACGAATCCACTGCAGAAAAGTGGAGTGAAACCCCATTTCCGATAACTTAGCCACTAAAAGTTTATGGGAAACCCTATCAAAGGCTTTAGAGAAGTCTGTATAGATCGCATCAACCTGATGCCCATCCTGAAAGGCTGCAAAGCAGTCCGTAGTAAAAACTGCAAGATTAGATACAGTTGACCGGCCACTGACGAATCCATGTTGGTTTGGTCTAATCAAGGTACTGACTGAGAAAGACAACTTCGCTTTAATAACGCACTCGAAGATTTTAGAGACAGTGGACAATTTCGAAATCGGGCGATAATTGCTAACGTCATTCTTATTGCCACTTTTGAAAATTGGGGTTATGGATGCATTTTTCCTATCATCAATAAACTCACCATTGGACAGAGACTTATTAAAAATTAGCGTTAAGGGTTTTAAAAGAGCGGGACATTTTTTAAAAATAATAGCCGATAAGCAATCCACATCCATTTGTTTGGAGAATTTTAAAGACTGAATGCCTTTTTCAATGTCTTCAGCCGATAAAGTAACCGACCCAAACGACTGCTGACATGATCCAACTCAGACACAAAATTTTAGCAAAAATACTCAGCGAAAAGATTTGCTGCCTCAATAGAAGTATTCGTGTAGTTTTCTTTGTAGAAAACCGATGAACGTATATTAGAAGTAGCTTTCTTGGATTTGATATAGCTCCAAAAAGCCTAAGGGTTATTTTTGATATTAGCTTCTTGATTATTTATATACTTTTTATAAAGAATCTTATCGAGGTCATTAAACTTTTTCAGATAAAATTGGTATAGTTCATTATAAGCTGAGGAATTCGAAGCTTTGTATTTCTTATAGAATTTATTTTTACGATTTTTGAGATGCTTCAGTTCTTTCGTATACCAAGGTAAAGGGTAGGCCTTTCTGGGAAAAGTAGGAATAAGATCTAAACACAACTCATAGATGCAAGATTTAAAAGCTTTAAAAGCGCTTGATGTGCCTGAATTACCAAGAAAATCAAGGCAAGTTATGTCTCATTAACACTCAATTCAAATGGTCAAAGTCACACATGTTATAGTTGAAAATTGGCCTGATACCATCAACTGGAGCAGTATAAAAGTCATAAGAATGTAAGCTTAACACTAGCGGAAGGATAGAGGAGATATAGGTGAGTTGCACTCAGTTAGCTGATAGTTTAAATTATTGCTTAAAAATATTAAATCTAAAAGGCGATTTAGCTTGTTAAAGTAACTATTAATTTGAGATAAACCAATGCTTAAGAGACTATCTATTGTAAACAGATCGCATTCGTTTGATGCGTTTGCAGGAGACAACACTAATGAATTGTTCAAATTACGCCAGTATACAGAACTCAGATTAAAATCACCTAAGACACATAGATGATGATCGCCTATTCTGGAACTAAGTTATGTATACTATATTCTCCATGTGAGATTTGTAAATTAAGCTACTACTGTTCGGCGGAATGTATGATGATCACGTTAATACAGAGTTGGTCGAGGATAGTATCAGAGTTCTGTAGTTGGACTAAGGAGGAGTTGTATTTACGTTGGACGGCAATTAAAACTCAACCACCTCGGCAACAACCAGTTTTAGATTCATCTCTATCCTTCCGAAATACATTATACAGGTTTGGGTCGAAAAATTCAGAGTCGTAGAAATTGGGATCTAACCAGCTCTCAATTATAACGAAAACATCGTACTCTAAGTGCGAACTTATTCTATGAACCACACTTGCTTTCGTCCTCATTCCAGACACGTTTTGGAAATATATCTTAACATTATTCACCGAACGACGAGAAACTATGTTGGAGATGGCTGAACTCCTTTTCGTTGAAAAAACCGAAAAGGGCGATTAGTGACGTTCTCAGGCTTAAGCAATTTAGGAAACAAGTGTGTTTCAAATTGTGGTTCGATTTCTACCCATATTGAGATTTCAAATATTTTGTATTAAAAATTTTAAGGCAGGTCAAGGCAAATTCATATAAAGTGAAGTTACTATAGCAGCCGATTTAATTTTTTTTTATTCACCGACATGCAAGGCGAATTTATAGAAGGTGATGTCATAAGAGCAGCTGATTTGATTTTTTTTATTCACCTACATGTAATTTGTTTTTGCTTTTGCGTATGAGCTTTCAAAAGCCGTAAAAGCAAAAACAAAATGTATGTAAATTTTGACAACTCTTACGCAGAAGCAAAAACAAAATATGTACATAGGAATTTTGTAGTTGTATTTATAACACCACCTTATATGAATAAATCGTTTATATTTTATTTATTACGAAACCAAATTTTACATTTCGCTTATGAATTGACGCACACTGTACGTGTATGAATACTTTTGCAGGCTGGCTTTTTTACAAAAGCAACACAAAAGCCCTGTTTTTTGTTCTTGTTTTTGCGCTCCTTGTAACAACCTTCGTATAGTTCATGTTCTTTTTGTTTATCTGCCCCTTTCACCTGAGAACGTTTAGCTGGTCGTGGATCCATCGGAGAAAGATATTAGTCTCTTTGTTTTGAAAGCAATGAAATAGACAAGGATGACTTTGGATTTGGTAGAGTTCGACCTACAAGGTGGCAAAACACATAATTTTTCTTACAGATCGCCTTGTTTATTACACAGCACTCGAAAATAATCGATTTTGTTCAAAAGGTTGAGTAGAATTCTACCCAAAGTTCAACGATTCAAAATAAACATTTTCGCCCACATGTGGAGTGGACGCGGTAGTTAGCCGATTGTTTTGCTATATTTGAAATTCAATATTTTCTAGGGAAGGCAAAGCCTAAACGAGATTTCATTAAAATCTGATCATGTTTATTATTTTTTCCCGCCGTTTTTGTGTGAACGTCAAACTGTGTGGCGCAACTTACCACACAAAAAATGTATCAAAATAATGATTATTTGGTATGTTAGTAAAGATCATCCGATAGCATTAATTTTTTTGTTGCTTTTTAATTAATTATTACTTTTTAATTGATGTTTATGTACCCAACAGTATTTTTCAGCTACAGGAAAAATGAACTCAATGACAATGCAAAATTCAAATTTTCTTTTATATATCAGTTTCATAAAGTAATTTAACACTTATTATTTAATTAACACTAAACCTACCGTCATGTTTTCATACCAAAGCGGGCCAAATGACCCATTTTCAAAATGTTATATATGTATTATTATGTTAGGCGAAAAATATATCAATTAGACCAATTTGGCAAAATTTTTTTTCCAATAACGTTTCAAAATAGTTTGTATACTAAACTTAAAAAAACATAAAAACAACACAAGAAAAAAATTAAATATTCTTCAATGAAATCTCAAATTTAGAAAACCAATAAGTAATACGCTAACTTTATTCTCTCTAACTCTCGAAGTTATATTTGCCGCACACATATTTGTTGAATTTGAAACAGATGTTCGGGGGTTTGTTATCTTTGCAGAAACCTATTTAGCACATTTTTCGCGTTTGCACACGAGAATTCGAACTTGAATTTGTTTATGTTTTCTGTAAGTTTTCTTCTTTTCTTTTCTTCCTGTTGCTCATGTTGAATATCTTTAACAAGTTCTTCAGCTTCGAATTCGAATAAAAAAAATTGTTGTCTAGAGATTTTTTCGCCGGCTTTTTAGCTGTATAAAACCCATGAGTCGATTCCGGCCAAGTCAAGAATATTGAAGAATATCTGTGCAGGCCATCTTTGCAATTTCAGCTTCACAGAGTATTTTCTGGTAATTGGATTCGCTTGTAATTTTTTTTTATTGCTTACAGATTTATGCTTTGAGTTTAGTATAATCACTTTTTGGTTCTCTTACTCTCTTCACTAACTTCTAAACACTCTTCATCTATGTTATTTTTAATTTCCGATGATTTCAAATATCTTGAATGTTTCTACATTTTTGGGATAAGAATTATTAGTAAAATGATGAAATAAGAATTCTTGAAAATGGCACTATAACTCGAAACGTTTACTGTTATACACGATTGGAGTAGAGTGGAATTGGCTATTCATCCATCAGGCAAAAATAAATATAACACAATGCAGCAAAATATATTACGATTTTTCAATACAACCGTTTTGTATTACCAGAAATACAAATCCAGATACAGAATCTTTGCACGGAACCAATGATCCCTTGCGGTAGTTAGGGCAGATTACATATGTATATTCTCGGTAAAAAATTAACGAAGATTTTATGACTATCTTATTTTCAAGAAATTCGCACAAAAAGTTTAAAATGGGGCATTTAACCCAACAGGGTTGGTTCAGTGCTAATCAATTTTCAACTCAATTTTACCGGAGAGATTTCGTACACCTTACATTTGTAAAGTGATTAAAACAAAATATGATACCACCAACAGCAATTAATTTAGAACAAAATTTAGCTGTTTTCCCTATGATTTTTTCCGATAAGAAGCCTTTCTTATTACGACTGGATATGTGTAATCAAGAAGATAATCTGTAAAAGTAAGATGAAAACTTTTGAATAAAATCGAGTAGATAGCCTATAAAAGTAAAATGAAATCATATCAATATTGTACATATAAGTAATTAAGAAGATGAGGCGTATAACTAAGATCAAAAATTTTTTTTTTTAATTTATAATTAATAAGGGAATCTTCGTTTTCATTAGAATGCCCTATTAATTTTAATAAGCCGAAGATCTTATCAATTTAAAATTATTGACACCTTAATTTTTTACCTGGTATATTTTCTGCAAATAAATATCAAACTGTTTTCATAAACTGTTTATTATTTAATTATATAAGGTTTGCTTATAATTATGACAAGTTTAAGTATTTAGAGTAAGTGTGGGTAATATGGCACAGGCGGGTAATATGGTACACCTGTTTTTTTGCAAAACTACTTACTCCGTGGCAACAACAATTATGCCATCAGCTGTGAAGGTTGAAAAAAAAGAAATGAAAAAAATAACGGCATTCACAACGGCAGGGTTTGGTCTCAGTTGCTAAGCACGCGTAATTTTGCATGTCGGACATTTTTGCATAGTGAAATAAAAACTTTTTTGCACGTCGCCGTGTAAATTTAGTGAAGATAATTTTGATTCATATCTATAAATAATCTACCAAACTTCATTTACGAAAGGTTAGTTTAAAAGAAATTTATACCCTAAATAATAATATTAGGGAAAAATGTGATAATAAGGAAAACGGGTAATATGGTATACCAGCGTCAGGCTAATATGGTATAGTGTACCATATTACCCACATTATGTGCATTATACTAACCCTTTCATTTTACAGTTGAAGTGTATTGCAAATATGCCGAAAAGTGAGATACGGAGAATATGCGAAAGGCCATAGCTGCTGTGAAAAGATGAGAAATGGGAATACTATTGGCCTCCAAAACATTTGAAGTTCCACACACCACACTTCAGCGAATGGCTAGAAGCGAGGAGCCGGCAGAGGAGCTGCTTCCAGAAAATTAGGCAGGAATCCTGTGTTCAGCGCGGAAATTGAAAGCGAGCTTGTCAAATATTCTTTGGAGATGGAATCTCGCTTTTGGGGACTAAGTGGATTGGACTTGCGATCCCTTGCATTTCAAGTGGCACTTAAAAACAATATTCCTAACAAGTTCAATGTGTTAGCAAAATATGCAGGCAGAGACTGGTTGAATGGGTTTTGCAAACGCCATAGTAAAACTTTAAGCTTACGTACACCAACTGGCACTTCTTTTGACAGGGCAAAAGGATTCACACGTCAAAACGTTGCTGCCTTTTTTAGTTTACTTGAAAATGAGTATACATAATATAACTTTTCAGCAACCCATATTTTTTTTTCTTCAATTTAATTTTATTTGATTTGCTGTTTATGATAGATACGTAATAAAGCATCGAAAATATTTAATTGTCACTTTTTTCAAAACATTCATTTCACCCTTATTGATCATGTATTGGGCGGGTAATATGGCATAGTATACCATATTAGACTGACCATGTATACCATATTACCCGCGCGTTTATTTATTATTAATTACTAAAAGCAAAATTTGAATTAAAAAGGGCTCTTTTAAAAATAAAATAATAATAACAAATTCAATAAAATTTTAGTAAAAAGGAGAGGATGCCCTTATTAATTTTCCTTATATGATTTTTAACTTAAAAACGAGATTTCTTCTTACACTGCATATTTTTTAACAAATCTCAATAAAAATTAATAAACAAGAAGTTATCCTTATTTCCAGCTGTTTTCCTTTTTAATAAATTTGAGAAGAAATTCAAACCAATATTAAGAAGATTTTCAAGCGAAAATTTCTTCGATTTTGTCCCCTCTCGCACTCCTTGATCATAGACCATTTTTAAACGTCGATCTTTTATAATTATAAGTGAACTTTTTAGCTCTGTATAGAAAGAACTGAAAACTTCACTGCGCGTTCAATGAAAAGTTCAATTGCCGTAGTCCAGATTTACGCGTTAAGAAAAAATTTCAGTAGCCCTGAACGCTTCACTGCTTGTTCGATAAACTTTTGAGGCATTGATAGCTGAACTGAGTTGCATGAAATTTTTTGTACTGAATATTGCACTGAATTTGCTCCCCCTTACTATGTACTATATATACATATGTTGCATGTATATTTATGTTTTTGCACTAATAAATGTTTAACAATAATCATATTAATTTCCCTAGAAGCCCTAAAAGACGTGCCATGCTAAGACTGCTCTGCAAAAATGAATCCAATGATGAGCCATCTACGACAAGTTCCAATTGGAGTAATATGGAAAATATTATTATGAATGTGAGTCCACTACCTAAAATGATTCTTCGCTCTATACTCATAATCCTACTCCACAGATTTCCCAACCTTGTGAAGATATGATGGTGGCCTGCCGCTTTGCGGCCAATGAATACGATTGCACTAAATATTTTATACCGATCATTACCGATGAGGGCCTATGCTGCGTATTCAATATGTTGCATCCAAAGTTTATGTTTATATCACAGTGAGTTTTGAAAATTAATAAGAGTTGAGAGAATTTTTTTAATTTATTGCTATTCCGCTCAGCATACCGCTAAGCATGCGCAATATTCCAGAGCGTGACTATCAGCCGATTGATTGGTATGCAGAGAATGGTTATCCGCACGATTTACCAAAAAAATACTATCCTCGACGGATAGCGGGTACTGGCGAATCACTGGGTTTATCTATAACGCTAGATGTGGAAGCTGATAAATATTATTGCTCTTCAACCAATAGCGTTGGCTTCAAAATTTCACTGCATAGCCCGAATGAGTCACCGAATGTGCATGAGACTGGCGTGCTAATCGCGCCCGGTAAGGAGACTAAGGTTCGCGTGCGTCCCGATAAGACGGAGACGACCCACAAGCTACGTTCGGTGGCAACCAAATACAGACGTTGTCTATTCCACGATGAACGAAAGTTACTCTATTTCGCACATTATACACAACGCAATTGCGAAATGGAATGCATTGCAAAAATGTTGTTACAACACTGCGGTTGCATTACATTCTACATGCCGAAGATCTATAAGAATACAACGATTTGTAATATCCATGCTATGCACTGTGTAGAGATGGTACGTTTGCGTAAAGATCCTACGATTGGCTCGTGTCTGGATGCCTGTTGGCCAAGTTGTTATGATTTGACATTTCTGGTGGATGTTTTTGCTATACCGTTATCAAGTGACGATGGATTTCTGATTGAGAATAAACGCGTACAACGTTACAATAAGAGTTACGCTCAGAAGAATATCGCAGTGATTAATATGTATTTTAAGGAGTACTCTTTTCGTAGTAGCATACAAACGGAATTCATTGGAACCACTGACTTTTTGTGTAAGCGCTGAACGCTGATACAAAAACACATAAATTAAATGTAGTCTAATATTTTTTTTTTTTATTATTATTAGCTGCTGTTGGTGGACTAATGGGCCTTTTTCTAGGATTTAGTTTCATTTCGATAGTGGAATTGATTTACTATGCCATCATACATCCCATTCGCACCTTGCTGCAATTCAAATGCTCGAAGAAGCCGGCTGTAGCTGCAAAGAAGAAATTAATTACTTGCGATGAAAAAGCAATATGCCGTCAATGGTCGTCAGTTCAGCGATATAAACGATTGAGAAAATATTTGCGTCTGCGTGCTATTTACAATAAAGCAAATAAAGCAATGCAACAAAAGTCAGGTTATAAGCGTTTGAGCGATAATACCGTTAAAAATGTTACCGAGCCTCTGAAAAAGGAGGAGGATATAAGAAAGTAGATGGTTGAATGTCAAAAAAGGAGGAAAATATTAAAATTGCTTTTAATAATAGTCTCTTAAATGTCATTACTATTTAATTGAATTACACTAAATGCGAATGGGCCCACTTACAACACAGAAAAATGAGCACACTCTGGCATAACTAGCCCTCAATGTATTTCGATGTAAACACAGGGTTATACAATTGCCATTTGGGAAAGCAAATTGAAAAGCAGAAAATTAGGAAACTTTTATTCCAATAGATTTTTATAACTTTAGGAATATATAATGTGGACATTGAGTTGAATAGCTTGTGGATCTCTGCCATCCTTATTTGGGAATTTCAGTATTTATTTCACACTGTAGTTACTTATTTGTACTGAATTTTAAATCTTTTAACTTATTGGCAAAGAATAAAATCGTCTCTAGTATGTTTTTTTTTTTTTTTGCCTAAGCTGTCATGTTTCGTTTTATATATTCATTCACTTCAATTCAGTAACGATAATAAATTTCAATATGTCAGCGCAGATAGCCTAAACTCTAATCTAAATTTTCAGATAAATTTTTTCTCGAGCTCGTAGCTTTAAGAAACTTCATTATTCGTCAGAAGAAAGGGCATTAATGTTGCAGATAAATTTATGAAGTTTCTGAAAACTGTCTTATTTCTGGCTTTTAATTCAAACTGCTACATTTTTTGTGATTAAATACCCCATTGTTCTGGTTATTTCAAGTCGAAAAAATAACCATTATACAGGGTCCATGATATAATGACAGTTATAGAACAGGTCGAACATAATATACAATTTTTTTTTTAATTTTTCATCTATTCATTTTTCTATTTCTATTTTTTAAACCAGGTCCAGGGTATTATAACTTTGTTCACATAACTGTAATTTGTAATAGCTTAAAGCAACCGAGATAGATGTAGACATACATATATTATATATAGCAAAATTGATGAATCCATGTCTATATCTGTCCGTTCGTCTGCGGGTCGGACCACTCGAGCAAATAACTTGCCTTCGATTCAAGGTATAAATGGCCGAAATCTGATAATAACCACGCCCACACCTCGGTGTTTCGTTAAAATCAGAAGATTGCAAAATTTCAGTTACTATAAATGATAATTGTCTAAAATTTAATATATAGAATAAAGTTTAAGAAGAGAATATGTGGGCTTAATTTCTTTTTGGAATCTAAAGCAAATAGTTATTTATATCTCCAAAAGTAATTCATTTAACTCTACCAAATTTGGCACATACGTTACATTTTAACTTAGTAGGCAAAATTTCGAAAATCATATAAATCGAACAAAAAACACGTATAGCTTTTACATAACGGTAATTTGCAAAAATTAAATTTAAAAAAACTATATTTTTTTGCAAATGTAGTGCATAAGATGGGGCTGAAAAAGAAAATACACGAATTCAAAATGTTTTGAAAATAGGCGCGGCACCGTCGGCTTCAAAGCATATAGAAACTGGTTCATCCCACTCTATCGAATTTGGTACACACTTTACATTTTAACTCGGTAAGCACAAATTCGAAAATTTTGGAATCAAATAAAAACTACGCACACCTCTCGTTTAGCAGTAATTTACAAAAAAAAAATCAAAGGATTCAATACTTTATTAAATCTTGTATCAAATTCGGTACGAAGAAAGTTATTGGAGAGTGAAATGCTTAAAAACCTAAATTTTGAAAAATAGGGGTGATACATTAAAAGCATGTTAATATGTAGGTAATTTGTTTTTGCTTAAATTTTTAAAATGTGGAATAATATATTAATTGTTTGTTTTTTTTTTGACAGACAACAAGTCCTACTTATTTGAAATATAAAATATTTCCCCGGCACTTAAAGTTCGGTTTCCCACGAACTTATATTTATCATTACATGTTTTGGCGTAGAATACGTCTTACCTTACGGTATGGGCACCAATGTCAGGTTTTTATTGTTGTAATCTCTATTTCTTTAATTATAAGGAAACGGCTCGATTAATTTTTTTTTTTTTTTTTTGTAGTCAAATGAAGATGTTAGCTTTCGTTTGACATGCATTTCATGTTGGTTGATATCTTCCTAATATTTAAATTTCTCAAATGAAAATTGTATAAACACATGCACACAAATATGTGTGTGGTGTTTGGTTGAATGTTTGCTGTTGGGCGATTTAAATGTATTGCATAATTTTAGGCGGGCAAGTTAAAGTAGAGTAAAAGAAGAGAAAATGCTGCCAAGCACTGCAAAATAAATAATAAAAGTGATTCGCGTATGTTATTTATCATTTATCTTTACTATTGATAACAGCCATTGACTTCGTTTTTGCGAGAAATTTAATTGATAATTTAAAAACATTTTTATCCCTTTTTTCCTATCATAAGCTTATGTACATATATCATCCAAAGTAACTATCAAATAAAGAAATTCATTTGCTTGTATTATTTATCATTTATTGTAACATATGTTTTCTGTCTTATCGGATGGCGTATTCTACGTTAAACTTAATGGCCGTGTCTCTGACACAGCCTGCTTCTTTTTAACGATTTTGTTTTGAATAGCAGATTAAATTATCTTATTGTCGTCATATAAGCCCGGAAAACCGATCCCTGACCTTCTCTTTTAATACCGAAAAACTTGAGTGCCGGTTTAATAAAATAAAATAAAAGTTGTTGATATTAAATAATCTAATATTTAAAGGTCAATCTACTCACCGCACATCGCTCAAACTGTTATTTCCATTGTTTTCAGCCTGGAAGTATGCACAAAAAATTATAACAATTTTGATAGCTTTGCAATGCGATATTTATGTGAATAAAAAATTGTTGGTTCTCGTCATGAGACGGGCTTCTACTACTAATTCTTTCATAAGCAGAAATACGGCCCCAAGTTTATATTGGATTATGTAGGTACTCGTATTATGTAATTTTCGCCGCTATGCTTTAAAAAAACAAAAAATAAATACCGACATGCGTTGATGATTTTGAAAAAATAAAACTTTACTTAAAAGAAAAGAAACCACTTCTACGAGAAATTGTTTATCACCCATTTAGTATTTAATATTATTTCTTAAAGAGTGCCCAAGTTTAATTGGAAATGAAATGAACTGGCAAACTCTTATTTAAAATTTTGTTATAATATGAAATGTAACGTATTATTTATGTTAAACAAAAATGTTCTTAGAAATATGTACTTAATTTTCTCCGCTAAAACTCGGTAATGTACTTATTTTTCATGAAAAATATCTGGCATACCTACTTTGCATAAAAAATTCGAAATCTGTCGAATCGTACTATATTTTCGTAAGTGTCTGTATTTAAAATCTTTTGTTGTTAGAAAAATCATGACAACCAAAGTCCTGCTTGGATACGGAGTGTATTAAGTATGAGTATAGTTTGTATACTTATTGAACAATCTAATACATTTTATTCATACGGTAGTGTTAAAAAATATACTATCATATTTGAAAATGGCAAAAGCTCCGCTAATTAAATGAGTTATATAAATTACAGTTATTATTTGTCAGAACTAAACTTTCCCAAACACTAAATGGATAACCCTTTGTATATGAATTAGCAATTAGCACCAAAAGTGATACCTGTATTTTTACACTTAAACTAATTCTAAGTTTTCAAGCTTTTAATGGACTAATAATAAAAATTGTTAAACTAAGTGTAATGCAAATTTCCCGTAGTTATTTACTCGCTCAAGTGTTCAATATTTTTTTGGAGACAAAACCTTAAGTCGTCGCATGAAATATCAAAGAGTTTTGGTTCGTCGCCCAACAATGGCGTCACTAATAAAAGCGCAGCAAGTGACAGAGAATAGTCAAGATTCGTTATCCAAAACTAATTGGAATAAAATCAAATTACTTGTGGGGAAATGTTTTAAGGATTATTGTGATAATACTACAATACATGGATTGAAGTATATAGCGGATAGAAAAATTTTTCGGCTGGAAAGGTAAAGTTGCAAAAGTAAAAAAAATAATAATAAAGTTAATATATAAAAAGCAATCGTCTCAAATTGTTTATTCCTTCCACGAAGGGATTTTTTACATACTATCTCTAAAAATATAAGCGTGCTCTTTCAGGAAGCAAATATCTAACGTAAACTAAATTGCCTAAATATCTAGACTTTAAAATTATAATCAAATGATTGTTTGTAATTAGAGGATCTTTTCGTGGAAGCCAATGCATTTGGGTTGGTTGAAGTGGATTTTCACCGACGTGAATATTGCTTATTTTGATTTCACAACTCGTCCAACCTAAAGCCATCCAAAATTCCGTATGCCATAGAGAGAGAAAGGCGCTGCACTGAAATGTTCTGCAGGAATGGTTTACTGATTGTATTTTGTCGCATCCTTGCGATAGCTGGACACTTACGAGTACACGGCTCCTCGCAGCTGCGACAAAACCTGTTGAAAGATAGGCTGATCCTTTCGGAGTTAGTAGGTACTTTCTATGCTCACTCCTACACAAAAGAGCCCTGGCTTTAAGTGGATCATAGGACACTCAAACTTGCCAGATAATCCTATACGATCCTGTAGAGTTGCACCTCTGTTTAGGTTTATGAAAGTAAATTGCGTAAATTCTGCTTTCGATCTCCATAAGCGAGACGCCAGTTTACCGCTGTCTCATTTCCTGTGCTCCAGGAGCCATGTTAAGGTAATCTCGAACGGGCAAAAAACGAGGGCAGTCCTCTCTTACACTCATACACTAGTTAAGGTCTGAGCGCGGTAAAAGAGAGTGACTGAAATTTATTTTGATATAAATTATATTTATTTGCATATGCCTCTTTGTTGAAGAACTACTGGATTGGAAGTAATAAAAAATCTGTGTAAAAACTTACGAAACCATTTGTACGATTTTAAAGTAGTTCTGGGAAAAAACGTATTTCGAAGTTCACCATTAAATATGGACGGATATGGTTGACCCATATCGCCTAGCTTTTTTCAGCTGCAGAGGAGATGCCACAAAGTAAGTTGCACGTGATTTGGGATTTCCGTCCCCTAATCAAGCTCAGAGGAGCACAAACGTCTGAGAGATCCAGCGGACCAACTCATTGCCCTTTTCGTTAAAATAAGTGCTACGTTGCCCCTAAACCCAAATAAAGGTAATGGTGTGTCGACGAGTTATGTTAAGGCTCGAAGTTACCATTTTGAAGCTGAGAGTCCGTATCGCTGTCTGACTTCCTAAAAAAATAGCTATGCTAGACCCAGGTTGCTCGGACATTAGAGCAGTTTTACTGGCATCCCAGATGGCAAAGCTCTGATTAGCAACACTCGCAGAATCTGGCAGGCACAGAGAGATCTCTATACGAAGCGGTCTTAAAGGTCCCAGAGTTGTTTGTTACCTCTAAGAAGAAAATGTCTAACTTCAGCATATCTTCTTCAAATCGTCAGAGCGTCATTTTATCGTCTAGCGCCAAAAATATGGGAGCCATATAGTACTGACTCTTAATTTAAACTAGAGACTGAGTATGAAACGCCAGATAAAAATGGAAAACAGTGCATATTATTCTTGTAAAAAAGTTTTAGCTAAAAAATGGGGTATGCGTCCGAAACTACAAGGTCGGAATCCGTTTGATATCCTACAACACCCTACGGCTCACTAGGCTGGTGGAAAATAATTAGGATGAATTATATCAGGGCAATCAGGTAATTTGCAACGGAGGCATGTAATGTCATTTGTAATATCCTGAGTGGAATTTAAGGACAGAGTGAGTAGAGCGCCCTTCAAGATATGAAAAGTCTATCGCATATGTTCATATCCATTAGCCTCTTAAGGGACTATAAGCGGATTTTCAGATATATGTAAAGTTCCTACGGTTCCTATAAGCGTCGAAAAATACTTCACAGGTGGAAGGTGTTTTCTTTTCTTTTTAAACTATTGTATGCTGTGGAACGATTTTCCGTCATTCCTTGTCAAATTTAATTTGCAGACATCCGGTTTTGTCTCTGTGACATCTTCATGATTTGAAATGATTTGTCTCCAAAAAATTTGATGAAAAATTTGACAAGGCATGACGGAAACCCATCCCAACAATGAACATCCTGCTGGTAAAAAACAGAAGAACAGAAATTAACATGTTTTTTTAAATAACTTAAGCTAAATAAAGAATTTCCTTTTAATATCTTCCTTTTTCAGAATATTTTTCACGTTCTCATTTATAACCGTTGTTTTGGGCTCGGCCTTTTTCGTGGATAAAATCTACGAAAAGTGGTATTACACCCCGATGATCATCAGCCTTAATTCAAATCCTACTTGGATAACTCAAGATCCGTTTCCAGCTGTAACTATTTGTAATTTAAATCAGGCCTATAAACAAAAGGTTTCGAAATTTTCAAAGTAAGTAGTTATTTGTTGTTGTTAAATATCTGTCTGGAAGTTTATTTATTTACTACTAGCTGTACACAGCGTGCTGCGCTATCCTTAAAAATCAATAACAAAAAAAAAAACGTAACACCCGCATACTTTGATGGCGTTGAAAAAATAAAATCGTATAATTATAAGCCATTTCTAAGAAAAATTGTTTTTGCCCATTTAATATTTTAATTAAATATATCCAATATCGTGACCAAGGTTCCTCTCCAGCCGTCAGTTAAAACTACAAGTTTAGGAGATTGGTGAGTTCTAAATTCTAAACATGGTCAAAACTTTATTACATTTGATCATTATTTCAAAAAATATTTTTTTAATGTACCATACCAGGCTTTTCTAAAGTTTTATTATCCTACGCATATAAATAAAGGAAGAAAGAGACACCCAAAATTGAAAAAATTCTTAGTATGTTAAAAGCACTTGAATTTAGACTCCTCTTTACTTGTTTCGATATGACTTCTCTCCCTCCAGTGGTCAGCATGCGGGTTGTATGGCAACTGTACCACCAGTAATTCATCCCCCATGCTGACTGAGTGAGCGAGAGAGCAGTCGTATCAAAAAACCAATTGACTTGAAATTCTCACCAAAATGCTACCAGCTCTTAGAATAATATTGGAATTAAATGAAACAGGTTTGATAAAGCTTAAATCAAGGAGCAGTTTCGAATTTATAAAAAAAAATATAGTTTGTTAAATAACTTACAATTTAGGCATAAATTGAACGATTTTTAAAAACCTTTTAGAGAGATATATATTTGAGTCGCATCACTACCCGTCAAGGAATACACGCTAATAGCTTTACTAGACAGAATCTAAAAACTCCTTACGATTCTATACTGATGAATCTGGATAGCAGAGTTGGTGGGGGGCGTTTTCTCTGAACAACTAGGGACGAAAACGTCAAACAAAGTTTATTTCAACTCAGACAGCTGCAATAAAAGCCCTTGACTCGGTCACGACAAATTTGGAGACAATAGCGAATTGTCGCAGATCACTTAACATGATGGCAGAGCAGTTTGATTTGGATCTGGTGTGGGTATCGGGACATTGTAACATACCTGGTAACGAGAAGGCAGGGGAGCTCGCAAGAAGGGGTACTTCCGTACCCATACAGGGCTGAAGGAGGTTGGGCTCGTTTCCTGCAAGCTCAAGATTAGGGATTTCTTCCTCATAGAAGCGAGCATTCTGTGGAAACGCAGCGGGACTTGTATCACATCCAAACTTATGTAGCCTAAATGGGACATAGGAAAATCCCAAGAACTCCTCTCACTAAGCAGGAGAGAATTATCCCTAGCTATGGCAGTACTCACAGGGCATATTCCTCTAGGGAGACACGCCGAACGAATAGAAGTCCGCCACAACGATTTCTGTAGAAGCTGCTATGTCGAGGAAGAGTCAGAAAAGAGAAAGCAGCTAATTTGCGATTGCCCCGCGCTATGTGAGAGGCGATAGAAATTCCTGGGCGCGGGATTTTTAAATAGAAAACTACATTTACTTTTCCACGGGTAATTGGATACCCGATTAATAGTACCCAAAATTGTGCAAGTTTTGAAGTGCAATTAGGTGTGGAATACTGTATTTGAATATAATACTTTTTAGATTTTTATTTTTTATTTATGTTTAATAATCTTGGAATCTTTTTAAGCTTTTCACCCGAATATGCCATGGTACAAATGCTTTGCAAACGTCAAGCCAATGCTACTGTTGCGAGTTCTATCACGGATTGGAGTAACTTGAGAGAATTTATTACGGAAGTATGAACGAAGCGAAAGAAGCCAACAATTTATCAAATTTATTTATACTTACTTTTTAACCAGATCTCTCAACCATGCAGTCAAATGTTGCTATCCTGCCGGTTTGGTGGAGTAAATTATAATTGTACCGAGATTTTCTATCCCATCGTAACTGACAGCGGGCTGTGTTGCGCTTTCAATATGGTCTCCGCGAAGTTCGTATTTAAAAAGTTAAGTGCACGAAATGTTGCTTTATCTTAACTCTCTTTTATAACGTACTTACCTTCAATCAATAATTAGCTTACGAAATTCCAAACAACACAACTACCCAAAACCAAATGGCACTGTTTCCGTTGACTGGAGTGCAGAGCGTGGTTATCCCGCCGATTTGCCAAAATCGTACGTGCCAAGACCAGCTGTTGGGACGGGTGAATCTTTAGGATTATCAATAACTTTAGATGCCGAAAAGGATTATTATTACTGCTCGTCTGCGAATAGTGTTGGATTTAAAATTCTGCTGCACAATCCAGCGGAAGCACCTGATATTGAGGAAATTGGGGTCTTACTAGCAACTGGCTATGAGACCAAAGTGCGCATTCATGCAATTAAAACCGAATCCGATTCACATTTGCGTACAATGAATCAAAAATCACGTGCCTGCCTATTCCGGGATGAACATACTTTGAAGATCTATAAGGCGTATACATATCGGAATTGTATGGATGAATGCCTGGGGAATATGATGTTGAAATATTGCGGTTGTGTTACTCATTTCATGCCAATATATCGTGATAATGAAACCATATGCAGCATTTATGAATCATCTTGCGTAGAACGTGTACGTTTAAATTCCTTGCTGTCCAACAAGGGGAAAGGATGCCCTGATATTTGTTTACCTAGTTGTGATGATCTGACCTATACACCGGCCTTCTTCAAAGCCCCGCTATCACACAAAGGATTTCAAATTATGAATAAATCGGTTAGGAACGTAAGCAAATCTTATGTTGAAGAAAATATTGCCGTTGTGAATATTTACTTCAAAGAGAACTGGTATAGGAGCAACAAACAATCGGAGTATGTGGGTATAACGGACTTTTTGGGTAAATTTAGAAAAATTTAGAAATTTAAATAGTGAAAAGAAAATGTTTGCTATTTTCCACTTTTTATTTATAGCAAATATTGGTGGTATTATTGGACTGTTCTTTGGATTCAGTTTTATATCCATTGTGGAATTCGTATTCTATCTTTTATTTCTGCCGATTCGCATAGTGATCGCTGCCTTTTGGTCTGAACGTTTAAAGTGCGCCAAGATGGAAAAACTACATAAACTGAAGTTGTTCAAAAAGCAGCAGAGACATGGTTTAATTTTATTAGAGCACCAAGATAATTTTATAAAAGGATTACGCAAATAAATAATTTAGCTTCAAGTGAAAGGCTTCTATCAACATCTATAGAAGTTTGCGAGTGTTAACTTATCAACAAATGCTATAACGATTTTCAAATCGTACATACATAGGTACTTACAAACAAATATTAGTAAATGGTATTAATAATATTTTATTGTATCACAATAAATATCTTTCTGAGCACAATTTCAGCGTTTTAAATAAAGAGATATTTTTATAGTAGAAATTATTTCGGCTCAGTGGACGAAGTAAAAAAATGACATAACTTTATACTAATATATGACTTTAAAATGCACGCCCTTTGGCTTACAACTCTTTATTTGAAACTGCTAGTACACTCTAAAGTTGCAAGGCAGTTTAAAGGAAAATTATTTTCTTAAACATGACGGAGTGTCGGACGTAATTGCATCTCTAATAATTTTTTTCTATAAATATTTAAAGTAATTGAAGATCATTTCCCTTAAATTAATAATAATAATAATATGAAATTCTTCTAAAAAATGATTTTCTATAATTTTGGATTTTACTTACCTGAGCCAAGTTTTGAAAACGGCTTACTTCGGATGCGCTAGACAGTCGGCTTCCACAGCCATTTCCTAACACAAAGTACTAAGCTTTAATTACAAATTTTATTTATTTATGTTTTCCTTGAATCACGTAAATAGTGTTCACTTATTTATTAAGTAACCAAAAATAGTTTATATTCAATTCCAAATAAAACGATCATGAGTTATTCTGACCAGAATTTGTTAAAAAATTTCTTTCAAAACCCGGCTGTTATTTTATGCAGTTTTAAATAAATTAGTGCGGCCCCATTATACCCTTACACGTCGTTAGAATAATGGTCCCCATAAATCTGAAGTGCATTTTTCGTAGTGCAGATTACTCGCAAAGAAAGTGCTTAGTGGATTATATCTCTTCCTCAGTCCAACAGCCAGTACGGTCCTACAAATTTGACGGTCATGTGGCCGATAGGCAGGTATCCCTTTAGCATTATCGTGAGAAGCTTGACATCCGGCTTGGCAAATTTCAGCAGAAGCAGTGCTGTCCAAAGTAAATGCGCTATCCCCCATGTGAACAAATTGATTCACCTGCTGTTAATAGCTGTGGTGACCCTTTCCTCAACTTGCGAGGCCAGGAACCTAAGGGAGAGTCGTATTATCGAGCCGGGATCCCGCAGTTTTGTCTCATCTACTCTTCTCACACACTCATCCTCTGTCCTGTCTCTCAAGACGTCAGTGTGCCCAAGGACCCAGTATAAATAGAGAATGTGTTGCCGAAGAGATTACATAGATCCTCGGTGGTTCCTAACATACATCGAGGTACTTATTCCTACAATCAATAGATCTCGGCTTAAAACACGCTTCAGCTATCCGAAAGTCTATACGCTTCCCTCAATAATAGTTTTTGGTAGAAGATTTCTGAGCCTGAATCTCGTCGGAGTTTAACACGGTGTCGGATTCTCAGACACATCTATCGGGAAAGAGAGCCTTAAAGTTTTATCTAAAATCGATCTCCGCGATTTGATAGTGATATTTTTCGTGTACTACATCGACTAGGTTTAAGACAGAGGCATGAGTTTTGTTTGTTGTCCATAACATCTCTAATAAATGTCTATGGGCGGTAACTCTAGCAGTGTCTCCAACGCGGATGTAGGTGTCAAATATACTGCATCCGTTGTTCCAAAGCAAGCTAAGCTAATGGCATTTAACGTCAGCCGCCACCACCAACTGCTGGATACATCCAATGTATATTGCGCGGTCGCAGAGCCCAGTCCTTCCCAATTTTACTCTTGCAGGAGTAGGGCACGCTAAGTGCCTCTCTTCTCCGCTCTTCGACATTTCTTCTCCAATATTAGAGTCAATAATGTGCCCGGAAATTTAGGCTCCTTCGGCAGCTTAAACTCAGAATGTAAAATAAAAACATTGTTTTATTTATTTTTGTAGGTTATTTCTGCAAGGTAACTAACAGGTTCTGTAGAAAAACTGTGGTTAAAATAAAATATTTCCGCAAAACGCAATAATTTAACAGCGCCAATCTATTTTTATAATGTTTTTCAAACATTTACTAACACGCGAACGAGTATAAAACGAATAACACAGTGTGACACTCAAAAATACCTGGGAAGCGATGTTATTTTTCTTGTAGGTCTTATCGAGTAGAGCGAGAATCCAATTTTGGAATTTGTCAAACACCCCCAAAATCTCGACTTAACCTTAAAAACCCGATTTTTCGTGCTTTTGCGCACTCCTTAGCCCATACCTTAGCTAATTAACAACCGATTTTCATTCTAAGAACGGTTTAAGAAGGAAGAAACTCAGACCTTTTGAAAGATATATAGACATCTTAATAAAGCTGAAGAAATTTACTTGTTTTTGCACAACAAACTTAAATTTTGCTACCCTTTTTCTTCTTTTTTTGACTTTGGCGATATTTTCACACACTATTTTATAAAAACACAACATACTGACTTCAACGAATGTTTCTTTTAAAAAAGTGACTGAGTTATTTTACTTTTTATAAGAACGAAATTTTTGCAAAAATTTACAACGAACTTAATTTACTAATAAATATTATTAAATGAAAATATATAGGTAGATCAAAAGTGCTCTTTTGACCGTTTTTTCCTTAGGTCAGCATCGTCAGTTTCGCCTTGTTCATCACTGAAGAAGTCCAAATGCGAATGCAAGAAATGAATTTTTATGGGTTGCACCATTTCACCATATGCACTTAAAAATTCGTTTACAACCATGATGTAGTCGTCGCTTCTGTTGTTCCCAAGGAAATTATCACAGAGCGCTACAAAACTCGTCCATGCACGTTTCTCAACACAGCTTAACTTGTTCATAAAGGTAACGTCGCTCATAATTTTGCGAATTTGAGGTCCAATGAAAATACCTACATATATATGTACATATATACACATATTATAAAAAAAAATAAAAAACAAGTAGGTATGAAAACAAATTAATAAATACCGGCTATTATTTTAGCTTCACTTAATTTTGGGAAGACAGTTTTAAGATGAAGAAAAGCTTCGCTATTAACTTCCAATTTCTTTACAAATTGTATCATGTATCCCAGCTTTAAGTGTAGTGGTCGTAAGATAACATCCTCAGATTTTACCAATGGGAGACTTAAAACGTTTTTCCGGCCAATCTGATGTGACTCTCGAGATGGCCATGCTTTGCGATCATAGCGATTGGATGCCCGACTATCCCATTCACAAAGGTAGCAAGGATATTTTGTGTAGCCACCTTGCATGCCAAATAAAATTGTCAACACTTTTAAGTCAACGATGACTTTCCATTTATGCGTGGCATAGTCGATCAACCGTAAAATTTCTTCCATCATTTCATACATTTCTTTCTTGTTAACCCCATACGCGATTGGAACTGATGGTAAGAGATTTTCATTGTGTAATAACACAGCTTTTAAACCTAAGGGTGACATTGCCGACTTCATTAAGGGAACACGAATGTATTTTTATTTTTAAGGTACATAGTACTTTTACACGATCCATCAATGAAAAGTCGCCATTCATCTGCATTATAATTATAATTTAAAGCCGAAAATAATTTGGGTACATTTACACAATGTACTAGATCACAGTCATTGCCATCAGTTTTAAAACTTTCTCAAGTATCAAAGTGCGGTCGCTTTTCCTACCCGATGTTATTTGAAAATATTTTTCCACTAAATTCCACTGCTTTAGTCGTGAACCGAGGACTTCAGATTTTCGTTTCGATAAATGCAAATCACGCACGAGTTCGGCGAAATCAGAATTTGAAACCAAATGCCTTTCCGTTGATTTTGATTTACAAGGAAGGAATTCTTCCCCTACTAAATATGTTTCACCAGGATCAATGGACTCACTTTTTGTAGGCACTTCGGCATTTAAGTATTTTGGTTTTGTAACCGTAACAACATTCGCATACTTTACGTTTTTCCGCGATTTAAAATTGTGACCTGAAACGTTTGTTTTGCAAAAATAGCAATCGTCTTGTTTATGATATGCCTGATGATGCCAAGTCATAGGCACAGAAAAGGGCAAAGTAATTGATTGTTGAACTTTAAACTTTTTTAATGTTGTGCAGCAATATTCACAAATAAATTCTGGCTCGTACCAGCGAGTCGCACTACAAAACCTTTCGAAAATCTTGTTGTATATTTTTACAACACCAATATTATTTTTAAAATCACGCAGATGACTTATATCCGTAAATAAGCCACAAATGTAGCAAAACTTATTACGCTTATCGCACATTTTAGTTTTACTTTACCACGATTTTTATCCAATTTAACAGCAAACACAACAAAAGATAAAAAAACACGTGCGCTTCTGTATAACGGAAATTTATAAAGACATCAAAATTGAGTAAAAATTCAAAAATTAAGTGATAATTTCCTTGGGAACAACAGAAGTAAATTTTTGCAAAAATTTCGTTCTTAAAAAAAGTAAAATAACTCAGTCACTTTTTAGCCGATTTTTTAAAAGAAACATTCGTTGAACTCGGTATTAAACGTACTCTTTGAATCTAATCAAAACTCATTTTGTGTTTTTATAAAATAGTGTGTGAAAATATCGCCAAAATCAAAAAAAAAAGGAAAAAGGTAGCAAAATTTAAGTTTGTTGTGCAAAAACAAGTGAATTTCTTCAGCTTTATTAAGATGTCTATATAGATATCTTTCAAAAGGTCTGAGTTTCTTCCTTCTTAAACCGTTCTTAGAATGAAAATGTTAATTAGCTAACTATGGGTTTTTAAGGTTAAGTCGAGATTTTGGGGGTGTTTGACAAATTCCAAAATTGGATTATCGTTCTACTCGATAAGACCTACAAGGAAAATAACATCACTTCCCAGATATTTCGACATCATTCTTTTTTGTAGCACTGTGTAATAAATGCCACGAACGTGAAAGTTTAAGTTCGAATATTATTTGTGAAGCAGGACGATATGGAACTTTTCGATGAGAATTGCGCAAGCGCTGAAGTGGATGATTCCAAACAAGAACAAACCGAGATCATGGTGATCGCTTTCCCTGTACTTACGTAAGTAATTTATAAATAGAAATTTACTGATACAGATTATAGCAATAATTTGATTAATTTGTGTGCGATAATTTCTTCAATTATACTGACAATGTATGTAATGCTCAGTAGTTATATCACTGATCTGTGCTACCTTTAATTTTATCTGAGAGCTCCCGAAGAAATACTTGGAAACGAGGTGAATTGACAGTAGAAAACGAAATAATTTTTTGGTGAACGAGCATTACTCATTGCGCCAAGAAGAGCCACGTTCCTTCCCCTTATGGTTGGCGCCTACGAGCTAACAAATGATTCAAAGAAAAAACAAAAGTTCAAATAAAAAAGTTTAATTTATTTTGAATAAAGAGTATTTTATTTTAAAAATAGTTTTGTTTAAAATAAAAACTGTTTAATTGATTTTGAAAATAGTTTCGTTTAACTTGAAAAATGCTTATTTTGAAATACAAACGCTATTAAATATCAAAATGTCTTTTCTTGGCTCCCTCGGCGCTGTGACATTCCCAGTAATTGCGCGGTAGACGCGTTGGCAAGGAAAGGGACGGAATTATATGTGGTAAATTCTGCTCTAGACGCGGGCATCCCTCTAACCTCCTGTAAACACAGTTTAAAGATAAAACTCATTGAGGACGTGAATATCAGGTGGGGCATGGAACCAACCTGTAGGATTACCAGACAAGTTTGGCTAAAGGTAACGTAGAGTGATGCAAAGCTCTCATCCGTCTTACCCCACGTTCTCTCAGACTAATGGTCACGGTAATAACCGGCCACTGTCTTATGAGCAAACACGAGAAGAGATTGAGATGCCTAGGCAACGATTTCTGTCGAAGTTGCACGGATGAAGATGAAATGTAGAGCATCGAACACTATCTCTACCACTGTCCCGCCCTGGCCAAGGCTCGAAACCTATTCTTAAATAGGTACTTTCTAGACTGTTTAAAAGACCTCAGCTCGGCAAGCGGTCCCGATTTTCTGTGTTTCTGCGCTACGTAAGGCGCATGCGGCGGTGCATCTTCGAAGGGAAGGAAGTAAGGAAATTAACAATAATTTGCATATATATTTATATAATCCATTATATACTTAGTTGGTTTAACGAATAATTCTTGTTGAGAAACTCCAGAAGCACTTCAACACTGTAGTAACTGTGGTTGTTTAATTAGTTCTAACGAAATTCAATATATCGTACGCTCAACGCTATATGAACACATACATATGTATGTATATGTATTTTGTTCACACGGAAAAGCAATTAAGCTATTATTTTCAATTTGAAAATGGAAGTAGAAAGATATTTTATTAAATTGCAATTTGGTCCCTTTTATGGGGAGCTAACTAGATATGTACATACATATGTACTTAGCTAAGCAATTTTTGTTAGAAAAATTACGATATCTCTTAAGTCTAATAATAATGTGCATATGGAAATTAAATTAATATATTTATACGTGTGAACCTATGATATAGACAAACAAGTTGATTGAAATTAACTATAATTAACAATAACTTCTCCAAATGAGACCTCAATCTATTTTTGAAAGGTTTTATATGCGCTTAATTCTAACTAAACCAAAAGTATAATTAATATGTAAGTTTCTTGCATGTTGAGTAAATTATATATATATATTTACCTTCAATTAACTCCGACCAATAAAACCATCACTTAAACTTATAACTTTTCTTCGCTATTGACAAGTACGATTTAACTTACAAATTTCCGCATGAGTGAAAGTGCACAGTAAATAATACACATTATTTTGAAATGATTTTATTCTACATCCAATAAAAAAAGTGTCCCTTTATATATACATATGTATGTCTAACACACATACGTACATCGAGGAACATATCGAAATAAATATATCCTTGATCATTCGAGTGACTATCATTTGCATTGGCAGAGTCTTCGAGAAAAGTACAGCGTCTAGGCGTAAGAGCAAAGCGAATTATCGGCATGAAGAGTTATGATGTGAATAGAAAAATTGTATTAGAAAAAAAATTGAAAAAAGTGAAATCTGATCTATATGAAAATGTAAAAGATTATTGTGAAAATACCTCAATACATGGATTAAAATACATGGTAAATAAACATATGCATCCGATTGAGAGGTAAGTAAGGAAATGGGCATTATTTTTTTAATACAATGCAATATTTTTGTAAATTTTTATGTTTTCTGATATACATACATATTTTATTATACAAAAAATTCAAGCAATTTGATAAATACAGCAAGTTTATATCAAGTGAGCTAACGAATATTTTTGCCTTCCAGTGAAAATTTGTTTGGAGAGTTTCCTCACTAAATAATTAGCAGAATGACATGGAGAGACAGTTTTGCAGTACTGTCGAAGTAATTTAATATATAAAAGGCAAGCGTCCTGCTCCTCACCACATATCTCTCAAACTGTTAATTGCATTCAGCCTGAAAGTATGCATCAAAATATTATAACAATTTTAATATCTTTGTAAGGCGTTATTTATCCTCTTCAATCCCGAACCAAAAATATGCTGGAAAAATAACTTTTTAAGACTTATTTTTACTAAACAGGGTCCGACTAGCTTATTTGGAAAAAAAAATTTTGAGAAAACTTTGGCAAGTAATAGTATTTTAATGTCCACATATGTGGACAACGGTTGTTCTTGCATAAAAAAAAATCAAAATCTATTGTGTTTTTCATTTTAAATTTTATTCAACCAAAAATTAATAATGCCTTTATAATTTAAAGAAAAAGATAACTCACTTTTTTTTTTGAAAAAAACATAAATCAATATGTAAAATGCATATGTATGTACATAGGAATGTATAAAAAAAACATTGGACATGTGGTAAAATATGAAGTTGTGGTAAAAAATTATTTTATATACTTATATATTTCTATGTTTTTTGGTGGTATTTTAAAAAGCAATTGTTACCATTAACGCAAAGGTACAAATTACATTTAGTGCACATTGTACGAGTTCTTGAAGTGCAACCTGAGTTTCGACATCTAGACGCATTATTTGATTCAATGAATTTTGGAAAATGTTCACATGCATCGAATCGGCTTTCCATAACCATCGGCAAGCTCACTTTCCTGCGCTTCGAGCACTCCGCCAAATTATGGTTAAACTGTGGACTTACGTCAGAGTTTGTACGCTTTGACGCACACGCTTCCCTAGCTTTGCTTGAAAACCCTACCTATGCTTTTCCTACATATAATTTATAATCAAGAAGTGACATTTTCGACATTATCCAGCAGTTCACAATGATTAAGTCCACGAAATGATTAAATGCTCGTACAGTCCACTTTTTAGTGCGCAAATAACAACGGTACAATGAAACATAACGGTCACAAAGATCTACTCCGCCCATATATTTATTATATGTACATGCTGACAACGGCTTGTTGCGGTAATGCAATTCTGGAAGAATGTTCCTTAGACCACCGCTGACATATGTACAACTTCTGGCTGAGCTCCAACAAACGAAGAAATAAGAATAACACTTTTGTTGTCCTTCCATTTGACCGCGGTGACCTGATCATCTTCTCGTACCCATTCATCCCACTCTCCTCTTTTCAAAAGTTTGTCGTCTCTAAATTTGTTTACAACAGGTCCAATGCGATTTTTCATAACTGTGCCAGTTTGAAATACATATATTATTTGCTCTCAGTACTTCAAGAGTTTTCAAGCTTGTAAAAAATCTATCTGTGTATACACAGCCTTCATGTCGTATGCTATTAGTGAGGAGCTTTACTATGGAACCTCCTAACCCAAGTTGTTTCATGTCGAAGTTTTCTACAGATCCTTTACCAGTATATAAGTATATGAAAGTTTAAAACTAAACCATCACTTACAGCAAGAACGAAATTTTTCAGACCAAGCGGATTTGGTTTTGCAGGCATATACTGGCGAAATATGCATCGGCCTGAAAATAAGATCATCTGTTCATCTAGCGATGTATGATATGGAATGGGCAATGTCTTGCAAGTATCCCATTAGTAAATTACATCAAATGAAGAAGCTTTTCTGCTGAAGTATTTAACGAATGGTGGTTTAATTCTCCAAATGAAAGCCGGTTTTTAATTTGTGCGGTTTCCTCCCAAAAAGACATTCTTAAATATTCCATAAAGGCATCTAAAATAGATTATGGAGTATCTTCATCATAAATAAATAAATCGTCATTAGCAGGCCGAATTGGAAATCTAATAAAACCAAAGATATCCTAGCGCTGTAGAAATAAATATACTTAAAACTTCGTATCTTTACCCTTTTTTAAGCCATTTCAAATTTCGTGACTGAGAAGCTGCATTAACTGATGCACAATTGGCAGAAGCGGGCTCAGAAGTATCATTCACCTGATGAACAATGATGCTTTCTTCAAATTGCTCAGTACTACAATCTTCGAAAGAATCTTGCACTTGCTGAAGAATTGCTTCGTAGTTATCATTTTCTTCATCGGACAGTTCAGCATCACTATTATTTAAAAAGTTTGCAATTTCTTCGTCGTTGAGTTTCTTGGATATATCTACAGTTAGGTTCAAAAATAAAATCGGTAGGAATAATTCAAAGAAAACCGATTACAAAGTGTCTATTTTTGCTTGCGTAATCACCCAAAGAGCACATACGTTGACATGGCGGACAGAGCGAATTTCCACTTTTGAACACACAAACACCTACAGTCCACATATGTGGACATGCTTTACTGACTGATTATTTTCATAGTTTTCAGTATTTTTTTTTTATTTCACAGCACTCGTATACAGTTTCGTTTATTTTTTAATAATCTTTCCTTATTTTCAATAAATTCATTGTTTATTGTCGTTTTTTTACTTACAAAAAAGAGGAGCTTGCTTGCGCGACACATTTACAAAACGTGTATGAAAAAACGCGCCAAAAAACGTAAACAGAGAAACTAAAAGAGTAGTAAAGAGAGAAAAAAATGTTCTCTTTCTACTGCCACAACATTTGAAAGAAATAACGAGAAATTAGCAAATATTTAACTATGAAGAGTTATGTCCACATTAGCCCCGAAGAGGTTATGTTGATAAAAAATGGTGGGATCCCGTCGTGCGGCTTTCCTACATAACAGTTGTTAAATAACAATTTCGAATGTAATTCTTATTAGGGTACAATAAAAAAAAACGCTTGAAAAGAATATTTAAATTCCAATATCCTAACGAATTGCACAGCTCAAAGTCCGTCGAAGTCCATGAACTGATGCTATATTAGGTTAGGTTAGGTTAGGTTACTGTGGTAGTTCCTCAAAGGGAACTAACTTAGACATAGTAGGAGTCCGTTGCGATACCACCTAATTTATGAACGGTAACGTGAATCGGAAAGTCAGGAAAGATTAACCTGAGAAACGTTGCGTGCCCCGAATGAAGTCACACAAATTACCAATCTCCACTCCAGAAAGGTCTTCTGGAGAGCTAAAGAAGTACGAGCCTAGGTACTTGAACCTCAGTCTCGCAAATGCAGGGCAGCTGAGCAGAAAATGACAAGATGAATCCACCTCATCCGTGGCAATTTCCCAGCGCTCGCTGAGGATGCTATATTGAGAATCAGCATGAAAAAATCTTTCCAGTGGACAATGGCGGAATTCTTCTTCTTGGCGGAAATTTATTAAAAAATTGAGCATCTCATTGAGCATTTTGTAAAAAATATCGTTTACTCTTTTTTCGTGGTTATTGCTCGGATTATTACTATGATTAAGCATCCAGTTTCTGTTGTATATTTTATTGTAAAACTTGTCCTATGGCCCAACATTTTTTTTATTTTAATAATTTTTTTTTGTACTTTCATTCCATAATATTTTTAAAAGTACAAAATAAGCATGTAGTAAAAATTATTATCTTTTTGATTAAAAAACTTAGATTTTTCTCACAGAGCATTTAAAATTAACATTTATTTTCATCACAAAGTTATGTTGTCTAATAAAAATAATGAAATAGCATTTTTCGCATCCTCCAGCATAAGAAATTGAAACAGAAATCAATTAATTAATTTCTCAGCCTTCAAAATAGTAAAAATACTATGTTTTAGTATAAATCCATAAAAAAATAGCAAACATTTTACGACAGCGCCACCTAGCGTAAGTTTTAGTCAACATAAAATCTTCGACATAACCACAGTAAGATACCATAATTATTCAGAAGAATTAAAGAAAAACATAATTACGAGATATCCTAAAACTAACAAACCTTAGATACGTACATACATATAAAAAATCACACAATTTATTGGCTAAAAAATCCTTCGGCATTTCGCTTTAGGAGTTGTAAGTCTCATTTACTATTGGTGTCATCAAATAGGGAGGCAAAAACCTCCATTTTGTATCACACTAGAATTTTTTTTGAATATAAATCAGAAATAAAAATCGAAAAATCACCCTAATAGTAATTATCCTTTTAACTTATTCTTTTTTATGAATATCAGCAATACTTCACAGAGGCTGAAATTACAGCTGCTATTTCAGAGATCAATCCATCTCCCCATCAAATTACTTTCTTGACTCTGCTCGTGTTTGAATTAACAAAGAGAGAAAAACAAAGTTACCATATTTATCACATTGTCTTCGCAGATAGTCTTGAATTCATTACTACTAATAACAATTTAATATTGTCATATCCTTTTTCCTACTTTTTTCTCAATCTTTGTATTTAGATTATTTTTCGCTGTATCCTTAATATTTGTCGTATTAGGCGCTATATTTTTTGTTGCCAAAATATACGCCAAATGGGATTCTACACCCATACTGGTGAGTCTAAATCCGAAGTTCTCACAAATTACACAGGAACCGTTTCCAGCAGTCACCATTTGCAATCTTAATCAGGCTTATAGAAGAAAGGCGGAACGGTTTTCAATGTAAGGCCATGCATTAAAAATTATATTATATAATATATTCGAATATAAATAAAATAATATACTTTTATTTTCACAGTTATTCATTCGATTATACCATGATACAATTGATCTGTAAACGCGATTTTAACATTACTATGGCGGACGCCATTACGGATTGGAGTAATTTGAGGAACCTCATTTTTGAGGTACATATGTATAATCGTTTCTGTTATTATTTATACACTTGATTTGGCTGTTGTGAGAAGAAAATGTCGTCCTCGAGAAGATTTTAATTCTGTGCAACCCTGATTAGTGCAATCTCTTTGTGAAAACAAAATAAACCCAAGGTATCAGAAGCTCAAAACTCTTGAAACAGTGTGTTTCCAAACACATGTTTTTGTTTCGTCTTTCAATTTATCTCAAATATGTACACTATTTTACATTTTATATGCTTAAGTGAAATTTCCTAATTAAATTTCGGATTCATAAAATTATTGAAAACTGCTCGGTGTAATCTTCTTTTGCATTAGTTACGAAGAGAGAATTACAAATCTCTAATTGGTGGATATTGGAAAGATTTTCCGACGTGGCTTGGGAGGCAAACCAGTTTCGGCGCTGCACCATTTTCGGTGTATCTCTATGATAGAAGAAAAAGTCTGGACAAATGTTTGAAAACCTACTTTTGTTTCTGTCAACATCGGCGTGTCCTACGTTTAATACTAATAGTAATAATGTGGCCCCTACTTTTAATTACACGATATCTGGTCGTATTTCTCCTACAATTTGTGGTGTGCCTATTGAAATTGAGGGGCCTAGAGTTTTTACGCCGACCCCGAACGGCCGACGAATTTTTGTGAGAAGTTTTTCCATGACTGAAATACACTCGGAGGTTTGTCATTGCCTATAAATTTTTTATTATTTCTGATGTTGCATTTGCCCCTGCCTGGATCGAACACAAGGCATTCAACAAACATTCGGCTACGACGGTCGTTAGAGCTTTCAATTTCTGCACATTCTCGGGAATTTCGATGCAATCTCGTGTATCGGCGTTCTCGCGAGAAATTCTGAGTATTTATCGAGGCGAGTACTGCATATGTATTCACAATCGAGTATCAAGAAGCTCGCGATAAAGAAATTACCTCTCGAGCAGTATCGAGAAATATGACACTAAAATTTATTGCTTTTACTTCATTGGATCACTGTAAACGTAGTGGGTTGCTATATGTAGTGCAAAATTAGTGCAACAAATACAGCGAACTTTTCGAATTGGATGTTGAGAAGCTCGCAAGTCTTATGAGCTTTACGATAAACGAGAAGTTCGCGAGAAAGCCATTGAGCAATCTCGAGAAATCGAAGGCTCTAATTTTTTCTTTTCGAAAACGATTGGTTAGAGAACGATAACACTGCGGAACAAAATTTTGCGGTCGGAGATTTTTAAGTCGATTTAGGGTAATTTGGGGGCGCTGATTACGAAAATAATATCAGTTTTGTCGAATTGGCTCTAGGTTTTCAGATAAAGAAAAAACCTAATTAAAAATACCAATATGGATTTAAATTATATTTTTATTGCGCGCCTGTATAAAAATAATACAAAAATAAAAATAAAATTTCCTTTTCATTAATTAATTTTAAAGAAATTACGAACAACTTTTTCTGTAGGACCTGCTATGATGTCGTTGCTCAAGACAATCCTGTATTAAGTTCCAGCAGTAGTCTGCCATCATGATGTGGTCGTCCCATCGACCTTGGTATCTTTCTTCCATTATTTTTATGTCCTGGTGGAACCGTTCACCTTGTTCCTCACTGTAATCGCCTAGGTTGTCCGGGAATTTGTCCAAATGACTATGTAAATAATGTAATTTAATGCTCATTCCAGTTTTTTATAGTCTGTTGATTTATGACTTCCCAAAAAATTTTTGACTACATTAACAAAGCTTAGCCAGGCTTCAGATTCAATTTGTGACATATGGTTTAATACTTAATACAGTGTCTTTTAGAAGGGTACGAATTTGAGGATCATCGAAAACTCCTGCTTTTAATTTTTCCATACTAAGGACTGGAAATTTTTTGCACACATATCCGAAACAGTCACCTGCCTTATCAAGGGCTTTGATGAACTGTTTCATTAGCCCAAGCTTGATGTGAAGTGGTGGAAGAATGATTTTTTTTCGGCTTATCAGTTGGTCAAGAACCACATTTGCTGTTCCTACCTCCATATTTTCTCTCACTGGCCATCATTTCTTGCACGACTGTCCCATAAACATATAAAACAGGGGGTTGCATTTACAAGTCACGCGGTCGACAACGTGCAGCGGCTGGCAGGGACTGTTAGAGTTTTCAGGTATTTAGGCGAAGTCGTCGAATTAATGTTTAGTTGTATTAACTCACCCGACTTAACCGGCTGCCCGTGCTCTCTTGCAAGGGAAATAAAGTATTAAAACCAACGAACTACTTGTTTTAATAATTTATATAACAAAACTTATTGAGGAATAATTAAATTAATACAACTGGAACTGGGTCATATAATTTTTTTTCATTAATTTCTTAAGCTTCGTTTATCTTAAGAACTAGAGCCAATCCAAAAAAAGTAAAAACACAGTTCGTAAGGCTGCTACTAATGTTAATAAAAACTATTAACAAAATCATGACCGTAGGTTTCTTTTAAATTTTTGTGACGCAGTGTAATTGCCTGTCTACTTCAGCCAAATTCGTGGCATACAGTACCGAAGTTTTTCAATCATAAAAAAAAATACAACTAAAGATCATCGGGTGATGACTTTTTCAAGACTTTGTATATTTTACTGCCACTTATTTTTCAAAAGCGAAAGCTTTTCATGTAAAATAAGTAAATATATGTGTGTGCTGGAAATCGTACGATTTGAAAAATAGTTCTGACGATTTTTACACAAAATTCTCTCAATTTGGTATACAAATAATTTTTGTTCTATAGCTTATCTTTTTTTATGGTTATTTGTATAAAAATCAGGAATTATAAAAATGTTAATCAATTCGATTTAAAATCTCTCGATTTTCAGCATAGGCCTATTAGTTTTGAATGTTTTTTTTTTGTAAACTTTGTATTATTTATACAAAATAGATTTGAACTTTTATTATAGATTTCACAGCCTTGCGGTAATATGTTGCTGAATTGCAAATTTGGTGGCAAAGAGTATAATTGCACTGAAGTTTTTCGCCCAATCATTACGGACAATGGACTATGTTGCACTTTCAATATGATTGATCCCAAGTTTATGTACCGAGAGTAAATATATACAAAAAAAAAAGCATTATATTAATTTATTATCCGTAGATATAACCAAAGTTTTTAAAATTTTATTACTTTTTTCCTCCACAGTACAGTTAATAAAAAATTCCTTATCAACACTTATAATTACCCACAAGACTACGAGCCGGTCGATTGGAGTTCAGAAGCTGGCTATCAAGCCGATTTGCCGGAAAAATTTATACCTATGAAAGGTCTAGGTACTGGGGAGACTATGGGTCTGAGTTTAGTATTGGATGTTGAGAGAGATGAATATTTCTGTTACTCATCGAATAGCATCGGTTTCAAAATTCTACTACACAATCCGTTCGAAGTACCAAATATTCGTGAAATTGGTCTTTTACTTTCGGCGGGACAAGAGACGAAAGTTCGCATAAGACCTGAAAAAATCGAATCTGAGAAATATGTTCGTTATATAAGCAAGAATTCACGATCCTGCTATTTTGAAGATGAGGTGCGTTTAAATTTATACAAAGAGTATACTCAACTCAATTGTCTGGTGGAATGTAGTTCTATCGAATTGTTGAACACTTGCGGTTGCTTGCCATATTACAAACCATTGCTAAGTGATAATGAAACCATTTGCGATATACGCGATGCTACTTGTGTTGAACGTGCCCGTATCAGGACGATGCTAATGGAGAAATCGGGTAAAGGCTGTGCCAATTCATGTATGCCATCCTGCAATGATTTGTCCTATACGCCAGTATTTGTTTCGGCACCGCTTATACATTCGGGATTTCAAATCGAAAATCAAGTGGTTAAAAATATAAGCAGCGATTATGTGTCAAAAAATATTGCTGTGGTGAAAATTTATTTTAATAATATCGCCTATAGGAGTCAGAAAAATGTGGATTTTATCGGTATAACGGATTTTTTATGTAAGCACTTACTAGATGGCTTTTTTAATATTTAGAAATTTTTAAGTGAATAGTATATTGAAATGTAAATTCAGACATACATGGAAATATTTGCAACAAATTATTATTTTTAATATACTCCCTATGAGTTTTCATAAAAATTTATTTATTAAAACTAAATGGGTGTTGCCAGAATACGTATAGATATCTTAATAGGAAAGGCTAGAGCTTTACAGCCATTTTTTTTTTAAATGGAACTACGCCCATTCTGAAACATTTTTGAGCTTAGGCATTTCTCTTTCTCTCTCTCTCTCTCTCTCTCGAATTCAATTATTCGTACCATATTTGAGCAAATTTCTTACTGATTTAATAAACAATCAAATATTTTGATATTTTAGTGGGGTTTTTGCCGAATTCTATAATTTTCGAAATTGTGCTTAATACTTGAGTTGAAATGTAAAGTTGCACCAAATTTGAGAGAGTGCGATAGATATAGTAGTTTCGGAGATACACCTATTTGATCTAAATTGGATGACGCCACGCCTATTTCCAAAATTCTTGCAACCCATGTACATATTCCTTTCCCCAACCCAATGCTATATATCAAACTTGAGTAAATGTACTTTTATAGTTAGTAAAAATTCGGATTTCTTTGGTTTTTGTAAATTTTCCTTATATATATTATGTTTAGTGACTTGAAACACAAAGTGTCTACTAAATTTGGTAGAGTAGCAGTCTTTGAGATATACCTATTTGTTCTACCGTGGACGATGCTACGCCTACTTCCAAAAATTTTTAACACCGTGTATATCCTTTTTCAACTCCATTCCGCATATTAAATTCAACACAATTTTCCTTAAAAGTTACTAAAATTTAACGTTTTTTTTTATTTTTGTATTGTAAATTATCGTTATATAGAGGTGGACGTGCTTTTTGTCCAATTTCTATAACTTTTAAAAATAAGCATACAGAATTGTAAAATGTAAAGTGTGTACCAAATTTGGTAGAGTTTTGTGAGGTAGTTTCAAAGATATACATACATACCTATTCGCTCCAGAGTGGGCGTGGCCACGCCGATTTTCTTTTCCCCCCGTATTCCCCTCTTCAACTAAATCCTCTATATCAGATTTGAGAAAATTATCTTGTACATATATGTATGTAGTTACTGAAGTATCGCATTCCTTCACAAAATACCGTTAAGTGGGCGCGGTTATTATTTTTGCCGATTTTCAATATCTGCCTCCCATCGTTTGAGGACAATACTCGTATGTATCGTAAGTTTCGTTGATATATCTCAATATTTACTTGTGTTATACGGTACACGGATTGACGGACCGACAGAGAGACATAGCTTCATCGATTTCTCCTTTCAGTTTGAAGATATCTCTATATCTATCTCGGTTGCTTTATTCTTTTTCAAACAACCGTTAGGTGAACAATGTTATGAAAGCCTGGGCGCCTGGGTAAACAAATAAAAAAAACCCATAAAAACTGAAATCTCCTGTAAAGAAAAGAATAGTTTGCCAATTGAAAAGTATTGATTTTCTAGAATTCTATACCGTTTCTACGAAGAGTAGGGTTTCCCATTCGAGTATACATAAAATACAAGGAGAAACTTTGAGCGCCCTATATATACATACATATGTACATATTTTTTTTGCTAAAAAATTTTATTTTTTTGAGATGGAAAATTCAAATTTCGGACCACCCTATCGCATATATTTTTATTATGGAATGCATTATAGTAATCTGTCGTATTTTCTTTCTTTTTTTTTGGAGTTTTTCTTTATAAGTGATGCACAGCGTTAGAAGTTTAAATTTATTTAGTATTTGTTATAAGTAGAGGGGGTTACATTTTTATAAAAAGTTAGGAACAAGATTTTGCATTCAAATATTGCTAACATTTTAAAATAAATTACGTAATTTTATATTTCTTACAGCAAACATTGGCGGCATAATTGGACTTTTCTTCGGTTTCAGCTTCATTTCATTGGCCGAGTTGATTTTCTATGGGATTTTGAGGCCAATTCGTTTACTTCTTACTACCCGCAAGCCACGATTTGCTAAACCGGCACGAATCCAAAAAGTAAAGCCAAGAAAGGCTTTATACAGAAAACAAACGATTCAAATTTTGCAACAAACTAATTTGTTCACTAAAAATGGCAATGCTTGGGAAAATGTGGTTGGAAAGCAACGCTCATTGGAGAATGAAATAGAAAATTCCAGGCAGGCATGGCAGCCAGGAATTGATTACACGCCTTGAAGTTATGTGACTTCTACATAAAATATGAAACAATTAATTAAATAATAAAGGAAGAAATTGTAACGAATTCATAATTATAATTAAAGAAGGCAAATGTTGGAATATTTTTACATTTATTTATAAGTTTAAAAATAAAGCTTCACAGCGGTTGCCACTCGGTAGGCTATGACAGTGTTTTTCTGCAATGAAAAACTTCTTATAAAAATCATTTCCTGTTCGGAGTCTTTACTGTTTTAATATTTGTTTGAATATATTAAGAGAGATTCGAAAGATAATGACAAAATTTTAGAAGACCCTTACGTACATGATCTCAAAAATACTGATCTCAAAAATACTTTATTGATTTTAGTTTCATCTCAAAATTGGTAAATTTCAATCATATTTTATAAGAGTTAAGTCGAAAACTTTTCTCACGGCAATTGGCATATTATTTCGGAATAAGTCTTAAATAAGAAATTTAAAAAAAATTATATTTATTATTTAAGCATTGCTTTTTCTTTTGCTACAAAAGGGCACAAATAAAAAAATGTTCACTTTAAATTCAGAAAAGTACAATTTGAATTCAGAATTTCCATTTTAAATTCAGAAATCCCCAATTGAAATTAAGAATTTCCATTTGAAATTCAGAAAGTCCCAATTTAAATTCAGGAATTTCACTTCAAATTCAGAAAGTTGCATTTATATTACAGAATTTCCATTTTAAATTCAGAAAATTACATTGCAACTTCAGAAAGTTACAATTTAAATTCAGAATTTCCATTTTAAATTTAGAAGGCCCCACTTTGATTTCAGAAACTTACAATTTAAGTTTGGAATTTCCATTTCAAATTCAGAAATTTCACTTCAAATTCAGGAAAATACAGTTAAAATTCGCAATTTCTATTTCAAATTCAGTAAGTGGCAATTCTATTTCACAAATTCTATTTTAAATTCAGAAAATTACACTTCAACTTTAGAAAGTTACCATTAAAATTCAGAATTTAAGTTTGTTAATGTGATATACTTTAGTTTTTTTGATTTGTCAAGTCTACAGAGTACGGGCTCTATCATTGTGATTCGTCCTGTGTTTATTTTCACCATAATGGCTTTTTTGTATTTCGATGCCGTCCCAGTTAATTTGGAATATTGGCTATCGGTTGTAGTGCTTAACAGTGATGAAAGTATTGAAAGTTATGATAGTTTTCTTCTGAAAAAGGAAAACTTTCGATGGTGCCACTATCGGCAGTTTTGCAACTCTAGTAGAACCCTTAAAAATATGTCTGACCATATTAGGAATAAGTTATAGATTGGCATTCCTACAAACGATGAGAAAAAGCCAATTCATACAGTTAATACTTCCGCACGTACGTATACACCAAAGAAAAATCGAGTTTAGTGTTAGCTGTGAAGTACAACGGACAAAGGATTATGTGAATTCATTTCCATAAATATAATAAAGCGAAGAAAAGAAGTGGCAACTTGATGCCCGATGCCCATACAAAACTAACCGATAAACTGACCAGTAGTTTGAGCTAATTTTCCCACTAATATTACCGTTAGTTAAAGGTCAGGCTTTTTCCAGGGAAGCACTTGCAAAAAACTACAATACTATCGATAAATTCAGCATAATTTCCGTTATATTATACCGTTTTTCAACAAGGCAAATTCATAAAAGTTGATGTTATTAACCCTGCTGTTAGGTTAAGATCATTTGGTCCAATTTTTTTTTGTTTTCTTTGTAACTTTGGAACGGTGATATATACTGTCTAAATTTTTCAGCTCAGGTGGTCTTTTTATAAAACAATATTATGTGCGAAAATTTAATTCTCTGACTTAAAACTGGACTAAGATACATTGAAAATTACGAATCTTAGGTTAAGGGACCATTTGGTCCATAGTATATTTTCTTTGATTTTCTTTACATTAATTTTCCAAAAATAAGTATTTATTAGTTTGTTCGATATTTTTTGGCACTACATGATGAGCAAAAAAATGTTTTTCGGTTGGTTTTGCAAATAAACGCACTGCAAATGGAGCATTTTACATCAGACTTAGACTTGCAGCAACTGCAAATTCCTCGCTTTCGAGCTCCTGAACTAGAAGCATTTTTAGAGCAGGCCACTGGTGCTGGGTTTTACCAGAGTTAAGTAAATAATAAAATAATAATATTTAGCAAGTATTGAACCAAACTAAATATAAAGACTAAGATTAAATTGTTATTTTGTATGAAAACTGCAGTATGGACCAAATGGTCCTCTAACCTAAGATTCGTAAGTTTTTTTTAACCTAACAGCAGGGTTAAAGCAGCTAATGTCTTCTTCTTCCATTATATTTGTATTTTTCCTTTCCCCATGACATCCTTAAAAAGCGAAAACTTATGGCCTCCATTCCGCTATTCTCTTTCATCGTGACGCCCTTAAATTGCCACAACCTTGTATAAATCAATATGGGCAATAATATAGCGATATTTCTATATTTCAGCTTCGGTGGTAATCACCATAACCATATTGGTCATATAATTTTTTCGTATGGTGTACTATCTTTGAACTAGTAATTTTACTTCATGGGGGCACTCGAAGTTTTTGATTATATTTAGTGTTGATTTTTAAAGGCGTATGGATGGGCCCGTAAGTAAGTGATTTACTCAATTATACTATATGTACATGCGTGTACATTTGATATACATATTTATATTTATTGTTTAGCCTTTTGATTCGAAATATAGTAATTAAAAGAAAATTTCACATGAAATTTATGGATACATATGTGTAATTGAATAATGACTCCATAGCTACATACATAGATAAATGTATAGAGTAGCATTAAAACTTTATCTTCGCCTTATGAAAATAGTTGAAGATATTTACTGAAAGAGTACGGATTATTGAAATGGCTATACGGAAAAGAAATTGTTCTGTGCACTTTTCCAATTACTTTACAAAACTGAAGGCAGCTTATAAGCAAAATATCAACGAGTTTCTAAAAAATTCAACAATTAACGGCTTACGTTACATCAACCGGCGGGATTTTAGTATTGCCGAAAGGTAAACCAATTTATTAATAACACTACTAATAGTTTACACGAAAAAAGTACAACTAAAAATGTGTTTAGACTAAATTCTCATGAAGCGGTTTCAAGATGAAGGCCAAAACCTTTTTATAGGAGTTTTTACAGCAATTTCAAAAAAAAAAAAAAAACAGAAAAGCGAATAAACCTTCTGGATACCGTAGGAAAGATACATTCAGCTTGTTTGCTTTAATATATTCTTTGCGTCAAAGTTTGACGTCGAGGATCTTCAGAAACTTTTTCCAAGCTTTTTTCGTAATTTCTACGAATACTCAGTATACAAATTCCTGTAAAATTCAACGTGAATTTAAAAAGAGTTATTTTATCAATAATTTAATTGAATTTCAATTTAATTATTTACAAGTTGAATGATTTTTCGTCATACTTGAATGAACCCAAGTTTTCTTCTCTTCTTAATTTTATAATTTTTTATGATAGAATAGCGGATTTTGTTATTGAAACCATATAAATAAGAGTTTTGAACCTTGTACGAATTTTACAAAAATTCAACAAAATTCAAAAAATGTACATACTTAAATTTTAAAAATTTTGTATTACAATTTTTAGACAAATTTTAAGTCTTCAGTTTTATGGACAGTTCAGTTTCCATATAAGGGGTGCAAGTTGTAGCCCATTAAAAAAAAATAAATTATTTTGTTTGGATGAAAATGCGCCGGGAATCATGGTATTCATAAAAAAAAACTTAAGAAATGAATTCATTTTAATATTACTTAAACTTAATTTCGAAAGGATTTGCATATATAGGCGGTCAAAATAATAGTAGTTATAATTCAACTGAGTAAAAAGTTTATGGTAATAATTTAAATCTTAAAGAATTTCAAAGCAAAATTAACTTAAGTATATGAGAAATAATTAATACTCAGTAGAATGCCCTTTGTTGGCTATAACTGCGGCACATCGCCGATGCATTGAATCAATGCGTTTTTCACATCGTTCATTTGTTAGTTAGTTGGATTAGCATCGGCAATTGCCTCCTTTACGTCGCACCACAAATTTTCTATAGGGTTGAGGTCTGGAGACTGTGCAGGCCATTCCATGACCTTAACCTTATTTTTCTGAAACCACTGCTGAGCCAACTTTGCTTTGGGTCATTGTCTTGTTGAAAGACCCAAAGTAGTGGCATTTCTTCGCGGGCATAGGGTAACATTACTTCCTGCATAATTCTAACATACACAGTACGATCCATGATTTCCTTAATCCAGTATATAGGCCCGACTCCATAAAATGAAAAACATGCCCAAATCATAATACTGGATTCCCCATGTTTAACTGTTTTGGTGGTGGATTTTGGATTGCACTCGGAGTTGGCTGGTCGTCTTACGTATTGACGAGATCCTCTAGCACCGTATAGCACGATTTTGGATTCATCTGTCCATAAAATGTTTCTCCATTTCGCTTGGGGCCCAATCGAAGTGGTCATTTGCAAACTTCAGCCGTTGAGCCACATGTTTTTTTTTTTTTTTGATAACAATGGTACTTTTCTTGGGCTATGAGCTGCTAAATCACAATCTCGCAAACGTCTACGAATGGTTTCTACACTTGGCTCCAGTCCCAGTTCTTTTTTTTAATTTTCGTTGCAGGTGCAAAAGGATACTGCTTTGAGAAACTTACTAGGCGCTTAGCCTCTCTGCCAGTTATTGCCGGACGACGGCCACGTGTTTCAGGATTCGTTTTATATTTTAAGACATTTCGAATCATCGTCGGTGAACAACCAATTAAATTTTCAACTTCTTTATACGTTTTGCCTTTTGAAATAAGTTTTTTTATAAGATCGCGCTGATAAGCCGTACAGTGCTTACCTCGTCCCATTGCTGACAAAATTTAAATCAGATTTTTACAAAATGATACAAAAATACATCAAAAAACTCAATAATTACTTTTCTGAAAATTATTTATTCAAAAATATATTTTATATTTGTGTTTTGACAGTTTGATCCACGCACTACTATTATTTTGACTGTCTTAATAGCTCACACTTACGAAAATAAATGAAATTGTAAGAGCAAGTGCTAAGCTATCCAGTTATAGTGGTACTTTTTTTTAGTCCAATGTATCTACATAACAGTATTTTAAGGAGAACGTCAAACAAATAAGGCAACATAAGAAATTATAAACAAGCTGACAGCACTACTATTATTATATTATTATTTTCACCGCAACGTATATATATACATACATATGTGATATACATTTCATAATTGCCGCCCCAGCTGTCTCACCCTGCGTATGCCCTTCTTTTCACTATCGTAGAGAAATTTTATTTGGAAAATTCTGTTAGTTTTCATTTCGTGTGAAATTATTATTTATTAATATAAACACAAGGTAATTTAAATTTCATATGTACTTGCTATACTTGTATTACTACACTTTCAGACTATATTTTATTATAGCTATTGTCGTTGCTCTATCAGCGAGTATATTTTTCGTACGCTTGGTTGTAGAAAAATGGTCATATTCACCAACTATAATTAGCATTAAACCGAGACCGACCTACATCATTGATGATCCATTTCCCGCCGTAACTATCTGCAATATGAACCAGGCACTCAACGGTATAGTTATGGATTTGCCCATGTAAGTTTGTAAGCAAATTAATAAATTTTGGTCGATGGTTAGCAACACAATTGCCGGCTTGATGAACTGCATATATTTATAACGAAATAAAAGTCTATAAATGAAAATGAAAAAAAATCAATAAATCAAGATATTGCATTTATAAATATGACAAAAATAATATACGTAGGTAGAAAAAAGACTTGTAGACAAATTTTTACAATTTATTTCATATTTATTCGATTGGATTTTTTGTAATCAAATTTTATAGTTTATTTTAATTTTGTACAAAATTTAAAGAAGATCAGTAAAATGTAATAAAAATTTTAGAATTTTTTGAATTTTTGTTTCAACCCATTAAATATAGAATAATGATTGAATGCCGAGTTATAAAAAAATCAATCAATTTCGTCAGTTACTAACTACTTTATAGATCCGCCTGTTTTACTTAATCGAAGAAAAATCAAAAAAAAAAACATTATATAGTGATTTACGGGCGCCAGCTGCCGTCATCAAAGTGATCCAAATCCACTCTGGCTCGATTTCGACACACCAGATTGGTTCTAATAAGATTATAATATCAATCAGCTAAAGTCAAATTAGTTCTGGTATGATGCAATTTATTTTTAATCTACGTTCTTTGTGGCATTTGTTACTGAGTTTGGGGAGTTTCGAAAAACTTTTTTCGGTCTCTTTCAGGCAGTCCACTGAGTCATTAATTTTGAAATTATTTATTACATATTGGACAAAGGGAATGGGCTCGATTAATACTATTGGATGTTTCACGTAAAGTTATATTTTTTTTCCACAAATGAGTTATCATTTTTTTTTAATGTATTTCGGCATACCACTACGCGATTTTATTTCCATTGTTTATTCCTCCACAAAATTAGTGATGTTCTGATACCAGTACTTAGAAGTATATACTCGAGTACTTCTACCAAATCCAGAGTTTTTTTTTTTGATTCGCGTTCACTAGTACTCGCTAGGTATCAAATATATTGTGCAAGTATTTACTTGGTCGCAAAACCGCATTTACAATATGTAATAGTTGTGGAATTTGCAAATCTTTATAAAAAAAATTGACTAACAATTGATAGTGGCATTTCTCAACCTTGGTTAAAGAAAATACGCTTCGCGTCACATAAAAAACGTTACTAATTTTCGTCTCATTGTATTGCGTCAATTTGCGTTATCTGCAAATGATTTTTAATAGAATGTTCTACAATACTAAGCAAAAAAGCTGCCTTAAAGTGATTGAGATGTCAATAATATTTTTAAAAATTTTAATATTTTTCGAGTTTTGCAAAATCGTCAAACTTTTATTGTTTTATCATTGTGCACCAGAAAAGGTAATTTTCACAAAAAAAGCTTGACCGTCGAAAAAATGGCGGCCCACTTCGCAAACCTTGACTTAATTACTTGCTCCTTTAATGATTAGCGAACATTTATTCGTTTTACTTATAGCTTACAGAAGTTGAGTTTTTTTTTATTGTAAATGATTATCAATCATAATTTTAAATATAAACACTTTTGAGTACAAGTATAAATAATCGAGTACTTCGCAGCGATACTTTGAGTAGCAACGAGTATTTTTATGGATACTTTTTATGAGTACAGGCATCGAGTACAAATTGGTATCGAAACATCAATACACAAAATACTCTCCACTGTTTCGATTGTATCATCAAAGGATATTTGTAACAAACCTAGCGAGCTAATAGTAAGCGATTTTAACATACTCTTAGATTCGTTAGTATACATACATACATACATTGTGCTTACGTTTTTGACTTTTTGCAATTGAGTAATACAATCGTATTATATAAAAAAAATTTATATTACTCTATTTGAAGCCAGAGAATATTGCTTTTAATTCGATACGTATGCTTCATAACTTGGATAATCATAGCCTGAGATATATGTATGTAGATAGGGGTGATGCACAGACTACACGTTGTATGTATGTAGGTCTAATTTTTGGTTATAATGTTATGATTCTCAAAAATCTCTTATCTAATATTTTAAACTAGTCTACCACTGTCTCAATTCGACTATAATCTCTCAATTCCCCTTCTGTAATACATATGTAGACATTCGCAAGAGTATGCAAAGGTGCAGATGCTCTGTAATCGAAAGGCTAACAACTCAATGACGGCTAAAATTGAGGACTGGGATAAACTCGGAGATTTCATTTTAAACGTAAGTTGTTAAAAAAATAATTAAATTTCTTAGACTATTTTCAAAAACAAATAAAATCTTAGATCTCTCAATCGTGTGAGCGAATGTTGCTCCATTGTACTTTTGGTGGCGTTCAATACAATTGTTCAGAATTGTTTCATCCAGTTCTAATGGATGAAGGACTTTGTTGTGCATTCAATAACCTACATCCAGTTTTTGCGGATACAAATTTGTGAGTTCAGCTAAAGGTTTGGTTATATATACAGAACATATTTATGTTTACTTGGCAGGGCATGACTTGGGCGCTGTCGGGTAAGAAACCTACTTAAAATAAGGAAGACAATTGCATGAAAAGTTTGAAAATCAGTAAAAAGTATGAAACATTGCACCAAAAATCTTTCGATAAAGTAATCTTTAGTTATCGTAAAATATAAAGCATTTATTATAAGAGAAATAGGCAGTACAGTTCATAATCTGGATTACCATATGAGTTATTTTTAAAGGAGATGCCGCCTGATCATAACGTTGAACTCTTTTAAATTAACAGAAGAGTATTAACAGAAGAGTATTAAAATATTAGAAAATGTTTAAAGCTAAACTAGAGAGTTAAAATGAAATTTTACAATACAGGATCAAGAAAAGCTTAATTCCAGATATAGTTTTAGAAACAATTACATTATTAATTTGCATCAATTGGGTGTCAAGTAAAGGAGGTTTAAGAAGGTTGTCACCTGCTCAAAAAAGAAAACTAAATTAAACGAAATACGAAACTACGGAAATGTTTTCAAAGAAGTTTACCACCTATTTAAAAAGATCAATTTAAATAAACTAATACGGTAAAAACGAAAGATTTATACGAATGCATTCTTTAAAATATTTTTATTTGATTGATAAGTACTGAAAATTTATTTCACTAAGGTTTTGAAAAAAGTTGCCAGCTGTTTTAAAAAAATGTATTATTGTTATTGGTTTTTCTCGAGCACGACATCAACGAACACATTTGGTCGAATGTATCGACACCGCCTTTTGTTTGGTTATAATATATCATGCCTGGCTTTCCACTTTTGTCATCAATCGTGCCTTCTTCATTGCAGGAAGACAATAAATAAACCATTTTTGATGGCTTAGGTTTGTAGGACAACAGAGTCAAAGGGCCGTCATAGCAAAACATGGTACTTCCAACCTGCCGATCACGTGAGTTTTTCATTTCTTCCGGAATTTCTCTTTTTTTCGACCTTATGGTTCCTACAAGCGTCAATTTGTCGGGTTCTTTTAGCAAGCTATTTGCTAAAGGGGCCGAAGTCAACCAATTGTCACAGGTAATGTTTCGTCATAATACTCCCTCAATGGAAGATCGGAAGTTTTTGTCGATTTCCCCAAATACGGAATCGCATTGAACATATACTTCGTGGTACTATCGCATATCATCACAATTTTTATTCCACATTTGTTTGGCTTATTGGGAATATACATACATCTTAAATGGGCAATGACCACGAAATCCCAAAAGCTGTTCGTCAATTGTAGTATGAGATCCTGGATTGTAGCTCGTTTGGCATTGCTTTATAAAAAGGTCCCATATCTTCCTGACGGGCGTGAATTCATCATTTGGTTTTAGGGAAAGGCGCAAAGATTTATCATCCATTCTAAGTAGCCGAATTAAGAAGTTGAATCTCTCGCGGCGCAAAGTTGCCATATATCGCGTTCCACTATAAGAAATATTGAAAATTTCGTCTGTTGATAAATGATTATCCTTTGGTGTTGCTGATAAGGTAAGCACTCCAATTAATGCCCGTATTTCTAGGAATCGGTGGTTTATAGAAATCTCAGCATTTGTCCACTGTACAATTTCCGAAATTATTTCTTCCGTTAAGAAGACATTAAAACACGAAATTAGATCATTCAGCGATTGGCATTGACGAGTAGGGCCTCTAGTCGTTCGAACAATGTTTATTCCAGAAATTCGTCCAGCTTTTTGATTTTTTTACGAAGTCTAGCAATGCCTACTTTTACTTCTAAGGGTCGGTTGAGGTAGCGTAATAATGCGATAATCGGAAGGTGAAGTAAAATGCGCAGAGGTTTGAGGTAATTCTTGAGAGGATTTATAGGATTCAATGCAATCAACAAGCTCATCTTCCAGGTCGCTTTGAATATTATCCTCCAGCAATTCATTTTCTGATTCGCTTCCATTTTCCGATGAATTTGAGCCATCCAAAATGTCCTGCAAAAGAGCAGTAATTTTTGTGTCATCCAAACTACGATTTGCCATAATTATTAGCTAAAAACAATAAACACTTATGTATAAAACATCCCAGAGCTTCATTAAATACAAAAAAATACGAGCATAAAAAGTCTAAAAGTTACGTAAAAGATAACGATACGTCTCATAGACGTACTTGAGAAAACAAACTTGTTATATTTCATCTAAGCAAACACTTATCACTGAAAAACTGTCACCACTGGCAAGCTACGGTTAATGACTAAGAAAACTGAACGCGAGAGTATTAATACAACAAGCGTACGTCTCGCAGACGTACATACGTTATCTAAGCAGGGTTAAATTCAAAAATTCTAGGTATAAAGTTGACTAAAAAATTGACGCTTGATATCTGTTATCTTAAGTTATATGCTACTACAAAAGACACCAAATATTTTATGAAGTGAAGTGAATGAACGAACCCATTGTGGCATAGAAACGACACTATATTGCAGACGTACTACTTTGTCTATGTCCTGCCCTGTCAGAATAGCTTACCAAGCCTTAATGCTCATATAAAAGTGTTGGCAGTTTATTTAGCATAGAAACTTTATACCTTTGTACCCTTGTAATATTTAATTTATTTATTTGACACAGTTCATTAGGCTTTGCTCTGAATGCAACCAATTATGGTAACATGAAGCCAGTAGATTGGTCTGTGGAGCATGGCTATGAAAGTCCGTTACCCAAATATTTTACACCTATGAAGGCCGTTGGTGCAGGACAATCACTCGGATTGAATGTTATGCTAAATGTGGAGAGTGAAGAATATTATTGCTCTTCAGGTAATAGCATTGGCTTCAAAATTTTAATACATAATCCGGACGAAAAGCCGAATATACATGAGACTGGAGTGTTAATTTCACCAGGTGCTGAATCTTTGGTACGCATTATGCCAAGCAAAACGGAATCAGTTGAAAAATTACGCCAGATGAATATGAATCTCCGGAATTGCCTTTTCGAAAATGAATCCAACTTAACATATTTTTCACACTATTCATATTTGAATTGCATGGACGAATGTGCAATAAGATTACTTCAAAAGCGTTGCGGTTGTAAATATTATTTTATGACTTCAATAACATGTGGCTCTAAGTATGGGAAATGTTTAGAGAATATTGTAACAGCTGAATCCGATTGTGCGCAAGAATGCTGGCCCAGCTGCTTTTCAAAGCAATACGGTGTGAATATATTTTCCGCTAAACTCGAAGATACAGGAATAGAAATGAATAATCCGAAACTTGAGAATATGTCTATGGCTTACGTGCAGAAAAATATTGCTATTGTAAAATTTTATATGGAACAAAGTACATACTTTAATACTCAACAAGCACCCTATATCGGAGCGGTAGACGCATTGTGTAAGTACATACTTATCTAAAATCGTATAAATAGTTATTTATTTTATTTTAAAATATATATGAAATCTCAATTTGGGTAGAAATCTACCCACAAGGTCGAAAAACGCATACTATTTTTATGCGCAACAAATGGTTAAAGCGTTGCGGCATACGTTGGGTATAGCTGCAAATAAGCTATAAATTATTTCTAAAATAAAATATTTTCGTAATTGTTTTAAAAATTTTAAACCTATATTACAGCTATAAAAAAATGATAACAGTACAAACTACAATAATTCCTTATCTTTTTAGCTAGCATTGGTGGTCTCATATGCATTTTCTTCGGCTTTAGTTTTATTTCCCTAGCCGAATTTATCTATTACATCTGCATACGACCTTGGCGTCCAACAACTCAAACGAATGCAGTTTCCCTTCGAAAACCACGTCCACTATTATTATTCAAACAATCCAAAACTCATTTCGAGTATCCCTATAGTAAAAATCAAACATACAAATTAAAAACGCACAGAGGGCTCGCTTTACCACGAAAAGCGTGACACATTAAAGCCCTGAGTAACGCAGCTACAAAATGTGACGGATTATAGTTGGAGTAACAGTAATTCAAACTGTATAAATACTTAACTTCCAACTAATGTAACAATATAATATATTATTATAACGCATAATAAATCCGCACTCACTTAGCTACACTAATCATGGCTTGCCCGTGCAACGATTATCCTTGCACTCGAATTTGTCAACTATGTACTTAGCAAAAAGCGTACGCAGAGTTATTGACATTTACAGTGGCGAGCACTTAAATAGGTAAATCTATAACTATGAAACAATGATGTAAAAAATGGGGTTTAATCTTTTTGTATTATTGCGATTCAACGAACACTAAATATGTTACAGCTAATACCAAATATTAAAACTAGGCTCATAAAATAGTTCAAGCTTTTATTACTTAAATTAAAGTACACCGTATCGGGAAAACAGAAGATACAAAAGAAAAGGCGAACACATAAATAGGGGATTCATTGTGAGATATTTTCGAAACTGTATTAAAAATCATGTTTAACTAAACTATGTTAACCTTACTTATTTTTTTTTATATTTGGTGACACCTTCCATATTTCTTATCACTTCTGCACAACGTCTGCACATCGAGCTTGTCAAGGATATGAACCGCGCAATAGGAACACTTTTTAAGGATTCTTCAATAATTTCATATGAACTATCTAAATTACTCTGATTTCTTGTCTTAATAATGTTTACTTTGTTATTTTCCATTAACTGTTTTGCTATTTTTAGAAAAATGTTTTGGATCATAATCGGCTTGGAACACTGCGAGAAGTTTTTCTTCTACAAATGGTATCAAAGAGTTCTCCAATAAGTCGACGTAAATGTGGTGATCCATAATAGTACTTATTTGGCATATTCTGGACCGGATTTACCTACATTGCCGCCCTTTTCAATCTCAAAAATCGGTTGTTCGCTTGTTTAGAGACCGTAGATAATTGACGCACAAGGTTTTTGCGGGATCATCCATAAGACTCGCGACACTACGTTTTTTCAAAATTGACCACACCCTCCCCCTCGTGACACAATGTGGCAATCTTCGAAACTTCCATTGCGACACGCCAAAAGTCAGAAAACAAAGCTAAAAAAAACAAAAAGTTAATTTTAAACTTTGTTTGGTCCACGACCGTTGATTTTCATACCCACCCACATTCCTTTCACAGTCAGTTTAACATACCTTGCGTGGAATTCTCCCCCGATCCTGTATCTAACAGATATTTTTCCATCCAATTCCAAACGGTTCCATTACTTTCTAATTAACATGCTCTTTTGATCACTCTTCGGTTTTTGGCGGATTTGCAGGGTCCCATTCAAACCAAACTATTTCATTCAAACCAAACTTTTTCAAACGACGCCATACAGTATGGACACTAATTTCGCAATGTAATTCTGGCAAAATTACGCAATGAATATCCACTGCGGTTTGAAAACGATCAGTTTCCGAGAGGCGGCAAATTTTTCTATTTAATTTTTTTGCGGTCTTGAGTGTCGAAAATTTTTACTGATTTTTATCTCTTTCACGTTTTATCCACTTGGTTCCAAAACAAATAGCAAATATTCGATTTTTTATTTTAAAACTATTATATTTTTCTGTGATACTATTTTGCATATCTTTTAGTACATGTTATGTTAAAAAAATCTTTCAAAATGACAGTGACATGGTTGTTGAAACGGAACACCTCTTTTGGTACCTCATGCACGGTGGCCATTATAAATCAAGAAGGGCTTATCTGCTATGAAAAAACCAAACAATTTTCTTTAGTACCCGCCTGAATGCCCTTCGTGATCAAAGGATTTAGCAAAATTATATTTTGTTACAAAATGGGGATAATTTATCTGAAATTGTTGATTTTGAATCACTTAGTGAATTGGGGGTATTTGGCCTAAAAATAGGATTTTACTCAAAACAACAATTCCTTCGTTCACGAAGAAGTCATTGTAATAAAAAATGAAAGGGTGAAAATTTCAAAACGATCGGCTTAGTTGTTACCAAGAAATCGCGGTGACCACTAAGCCATTTTCCAAAAAAAAAAAATACACAGTCACTCAGATCGCAGGACACCTTCGGCTATTTAGTGCTGTAACTTCAGTTCTAAGAGTAAGATTCTGTGAAATTTTTTAAGAAACCTACTTGAAGGAAGGCATTTTAAGAAATATTTATAAAACGTACACTGCTTAGTGCGCACAGAGTAAAGCTTTCAATTTCAAGCTCTGGGGGCCATTTCAGTTACCGGATATAACTCTAATATCTAGCGTCGTTCAAAATTACTGAATATTTTACTTGAAGAAGTATTCTTATCCAGATAGTATAGATAGTAAGCTAATTTGCAACAAAAAATTACAAATATGTTATTTTGGTGCTCAAAAATCTCTTTAAATTTATGCACAATAAAATTCTCCATTTAAATGCTCGCCACTGTACATACTGACATAGTACAAATGTGTGTTATGGATGTGCAAGTAACTGTCACCTTATATCGATACTATCGCGTTTGTTTGTCACATTCCAATATTTACAAAGCAAAAATATTTAAACTTTACATTGCACGGAAATAATGGAGGCGTGGCAGAAGAGTTACCACTGGAAGTGCATCAAATTTTAACTACAATAGGCACATACAAATTGACCTATCTAAGTATATATATACATACATACATACGTGCATATGCCAGTTGTATGCAATTTCATTTGACCGCTTCAATAGCGTGTTCGCAAACTTTTTGTACATATCTGATGATTTGGTATTTGCTCCCGGTCAATATGATTTTTGATGCTTTGGCGGCATTGAATATATACCTAGATATAGCCGCGCTACATATGTACATATGAATGCGAAAACCGTTTTAAATATAGCAAGTGCAAAGCACTTAATTACAGTTGGAAATTGGTAGCTTTTGGCGCAACATGAAAATTTACACTGAGAATCGTTTGGTGCAGTTAAAGCCAAAATTCACAGCCGAAAAGCCTAAAACGTTTGGTAAGTGATAGTTAAAAATATATTTACATGCATGAATTTGATACACCCATACAGTTATTCACAAACTTATTTTGTTTGCAGATTTTTTTTTTCCTACAGCCAAAATTATTTTCATAATAAATTTTTTCGTTGGGTTCTTTAAAAAAATACATTTTATAATGAAAACCATAAAAATCACAAAATTTATAAAACCTAAAAATTTTTCTCATCTAAATCTCAAACTGTTTAATTTTTAGAAATTTTTCGAATATGCCGTTTTGTAACCCACTCAATTCTGGTAAAATGAAGTGCGCAAGTTTTTAGTGGGTGTAAAATCTCTTCTTGATTTTTGATAATTTTGCCCATTCCTCCCATACAAAAAAAATTAAATCATTCATTATAGAAGAGGGAAAAATTTAAAAAAATCAGCCGGAATTTTGTATTACTTGAGACTCACATTTTACTATACTGAAATTTAGTCTATCTCCTAACTATATACATACATACTTCATAATTTTTTATAAATTCTAATTAAAAAATTTGAATTCAAGTTGAAAATTTGTTGAATTTTTATAAATTTTGTGCAAATTATGAAGCATTCAATTGTATGGATTTTGTAATAAAATGAACTATGTTTTTTTTTTTAAATGTCAACTCAAACACTTTTTGAATGACCTAAAAAACTTCAAAGCCAAATATGAGTAACTATACATTCATATGTACTAAATATATCCGCCTTCTGTATATTTGTATTCTCTTTTAGCCCGTCCAAAAGAAAAAAACAGCGATGGTTCGTGTGAAGAAAATGAGGGGATTTGTTCTAAGCAAGCTGCAAAGAAAAGTCTAAAATATTATTTGCAAAATACGACTCTACATGGTTTAAAATATATTGCGGAAGATAAAATAACATTGCCAGAAAGGTGAGTATCACTAGAAACCAATATTATTAATATATTATATCCTTGACTGGACCAAATTAGTTATTAATGAGTTTACTCATGTGATGATATTTTACATTTAATTTTGAGAAAATTAAAAACTATATGAAATCTTTGTATTAGCCAATTAGAATAATATAGTTGTTACCGCCTGACCGAAATTTAAAATTTCTACTGCGCAACTATGAAATTTGTTTCGTAATTTGTAAAAGACAGGGATTAAGTATGTATCATGTTTTGATATAATTTATATCAAGTCTAATATGCGGCCTTAATTTTTAGTTTTAAATCTCATAAATTGTTTATGACTGTTGTAACATTTTTTAATAATAAAATTGGTTGTATTTTTCCAGAAAAAAGTTTTACTTTTTATTCCATTTTTAAACACTTTTTATGTAGAATTGAATATTTTATATTTTAATACCATAGAAAATTTTTAATAATATCGTAAGTTTTTTTTCATATATTGATGTCTTACCGTTTATTGCCAACATGCGCGTATAACAGTAAAAGAAATTGACAGTAATTTTTAATCAAATTATGGAGCCTTTTCAAAGTCTTTCTCTCTAATTTACTGAACTTTCACTTTCTAATTTACTGAATTTTGGGGCTTAAAACTTTTTTTTAGTAAATTAATAAAAATAAAATAAATTAGCACAAATAAATTAGCAGCATAGTGAAGGCACCATTAACGAAAACCTGGCTATAAACTGTTATTTTCTTTCGGTTAACGTTTAAAATATACCGATAATTTCCTTCTATCAACCAAACGGTTTATCGAATACAATTCAAAATGATCGAAATTACACCATGAAAAATTTTTCACTCTATCCACCCAATAGCGCGTGAATCGAAATTAAATTAAATTAAAAATTGCCACTGTTAGCACTCAATAATATGTTAAAATATAGAAAACGCGCGAGTGCAACATTTTTTTTTTTCAAAAAACATTGTAAATGTTTGCCAATTTTAAACTTGCACTTTACTGTACCATAATTTAATGGGCTATAAAACTTCGTACTTAGAATTATTCTGAAAATTATTTTTTTTACAAAAAAATTACAAAAATAAAACAAACAATAAAGGAATAGCCAAAATTGGTCAAAATGTGTAAAATATGAAAAAAAAAATGTTGGTTCAAATTGTTTTAAAAATGTATAGCACTGAATTCGTAGCTTATCATTTGACAAGAAACAAAATAAAGCATTCAGGTTTTTATAACTAGATACAAGGAATTCTAACCTGTTTTTGATGTTATGCTGTCTTCCTTAGCTTTACACCAGCGCTAATTTGTGTCCAGGAATTAAATTACATCTCATTGAATGCTGTCAAAAATCGCGTAACGAAAGCAAAAGTGCAGTTTCTAATACAATTATGCACTTATGACTCTCTATATGGCTTTCGAAAATGAGCATTTGACCAATCCCATCAGCAGCCGTACAACCCCAGATCAAAATGCTTCCTCCCACAATCTTAAAAGTAGGTACCATACAATTTGGATGGCAATTTACAGTTCACGTACATCAAACAACCCATGACACCTTTCGGGCTTTGCCACCTGTCAGACCTTCTTACATCATAATTCATGCTCAGCTTTATTCTAACACTCAGTTTAGCCATTAACACTTTTCCCAATTTCTAGTGGCAGGACAGCATCAAGGGAAGAAGAGACACTTGAGAGACTCAGTTGGTCTTACCGTATGTATATTACTTAGTAATTATGTTATGGTGAGATTTCGTTTTCGCAAGCCGTTTGAGATTCGGCACCGCGAATATCCAAACAATTTGGCAATCTCAACCTGAGATTTTCTTTCTTCATATAGAATCTGGTTTCTCACGCTTTTGTTGTAACAAATTCCACTTTTTTAGACATTTCGATAGAAAAAATTACACGGTGCTACAAAACGAAAAAACAATGCACGAACCAAGGCGCATTTATAGAAGGTGATGGCATAAGAGCAGCTGATTTGATTTTTTTTTATTCACCTACATGTATTTTGTTTTTGCTTTTGCGTATGAGCTTTCAAAAGCCGTAAAAGCAAAGACAAAATGTATTTAAATTTTGACAACTCTTACGCAGAAATAAAAACAAAATACATAGGAATTTTGTAGTTGTATTTATAACACCACCTTGTATGGATTCGCCTTGGCACGAACTTTCCAAGTGATATAGTAGAGTTTTCTTTTTTCAAAGTTTCCAATGAAACAAAGAATTTTGTTTGCAATTTCGATTATTTATTTATTTAACCTCTCTGAAGTAAATGTCATAATTTCATAACCCTTCAGTTAATTTTTGAACAATGATTGTAAAATTGTAGAAAAAGGAGGCTACCAAAGTAGAACATTTAAAAAGGATGTGTGTAAATTTCAAATTTACTGCAAATATTTTTCACAGTTTCAAACGCGAAAGTCGAATTCATACCAAATTGAGGTTTTATGAATAAGTTGAAAATTTGAAGGTGTCTGGAAATTTTCAAACACATTTTTCTGCAGCACTCGACCAGATCTACGACCTCTACTAGGTCACTTGTAAAGTTTTTTTTTTCATAGTAGCACAGCGTTATTATATTACCTTTCTAATTCCACACAAAAATATCCCCATTCAATGATTAGTAAATTAAAACTGCCAAAATATTTTAAGTACTGCTTAAAAAGTAGAACTACTTAGATTTTCCACCACAAGTGCACTTTGACTTTTTAAATATTGCAATTTATTGCTGCATTGAAAATTTAATTCCATTAGCAACACATTTGCAAAAACCTAAAGCTAAATTTATTCTTATGGGGTGCCTAAAAACTGTGTAATAAAAATTATTAAGATCGGATTACTCTAACTTATAGTTTCGATCAACTGATTGTTCAGATATGAGGTCATGCGTTATAATTCCTAGCCTAAAGCAGCTAAGAACATGAAATACTCCACTATCACTTATTATGAATAGAAAGTGTCTAATGAAAATTATCAAGATCAGGTAGCTATAACCTATAGTTCCCGTGCGACCGATTGTTCAGATAAGAAATTATCTATTCCAACTCCTACACCAAAGCAGCAAACAACATAAAATTTGTGTTGTATGAAAACAGGCTAAGGAAATTCATCAAAATCGGTCCACTAAAACTTATACATAGCTCCCATACAACTGATTGGTCGGATATTAGGTTTCACTTTAAAGCTCCTATATTTAGGCACTTAAAACGGTGAAATAGAGTGGGCTATTTACTTATCAATCCTACAAGGTCTACTGAGAAAATCAAGCAGAATATATGTTGGTTGGATACTAAGTATAATCGGATAACTTCTTTATTTGTATTTTTATTCGTGTTGCTCCTTTGCAAATCAAATGTTCATTAAGCTAAAGCTCTGCGTTTTTTATTCTCTTTTATTCTAGAGCATTTTTTGGCTTGGCGTTTATTGCAGTTATTATTTTGTCCTCTTACTTCATTTCCAACATCTATATGAAATGGTCTGTCACACCGATAATAATTTCGACCAGTGCTAAGCAAACTCTCGCCAGTGATGTACCTTTTCCAGCTATAACGATTTGTAATCTTAATCAAGCATCGAAAAGCAAAGTTCAAGATATACCCGAGTAAGAGATTACTATATATATATGTATATACATAGTATATATGTATGTTGATCAAGTGCAAGTTCACCAACATTTGCCGTTCTTTTGTGTAGAAAAAACTTAAACTATTCTTTACTAATGAGTCTCTGCGGTCAGAACAAGATGGGCGAATCGTATAATGTACGTGGTACCTGGGGAAATTTCAAAACTATACTGAATGCGGTAATTTTTGCAATTATAATCTATGTACATAAAACAATTCTAGCTGATCACTCAAGTCACGCATTTTGTTATAATTCTTAGGTAGCTCAACCATGTGAGGAAATGCTATTGTATTGTAGCTTTGGTGCGAAGCAGGAGAACTGTTCTGTGATTTTTAATTCGGTATTAACGGACGATGGCTTGTGTTGCACATTTAATGCTTTGGATCCAACTTATATGTTGCGTAATTATAGGTAGGTAAAGAAAAGAAACGCCGCTTTTAAAGACACAGGCGAGAAATTTCCGAAGAGAAGAGGATAGTACTCCTATAACATGGTTACAATTTTTTACACGAACTTTATTACTATTCGAAATTTTTTCTTTAAATTAATAGCTTAAGTTAATTATTATTATTAGAAAGTATTAATAATATTTACAATCCTATTGTAATAACACTGCGTAACAAAAATTAAAAAAAAAACCTGCGGTCATGATTTTGTTAGTAGTTTTTATTAACATTAGTAGCAGGTTTACGAACTGTGGTTTTACTTTTTTTGGATTGGCTCTAGTTCTTGAGATAAACGAAACTTAAGAAATTAATGAACAAAAATTATATGACCTAGTTCCAGTTGTATTAATTTAATTATTCCTTATATATATGGGAGAAACCTTGCACAAAAGAATAAATATTGGGTGCCCAGTATCGTCTGTAAATCTTGTGTAGAATCTTTGCGATACTGGAGCCAAGGGGGACGTAAAGGTCTTCATTTTGTAGTTCCGATGATATGGACTGAGCCAACGAATCATTTAAACGATTGCTACTTTTGTGTAGTTTATGTGAAAGGTTTCAACAGGCATAAAAAACGTACTTGGGTTTATCCTAATGTAAACTCGGCTAAACCCCCCGTATTGCACAGTCATGATTTGCCAATTCCAGTATTTTTAGAATCATCTGCTGCAAACTGTGATGATGTTGAAATCCAACAAATAGCAGTGAAAGATAGAGTTTGAAGAAAGTAGTTGTACGAAACAGGGATTTTCTACAGAAGAGCTCAATGACCTGGTTCGTGACTTGAATTTATCAAAAAAATCGTCTGAACTTCTGGCTTTGAGGCTAGAACAAAAATCTTGTCTCCAACCTGTTGTTGCAATTACAGCCTTTAGGAACAGAGAGCAACACCTTCTGCCTTACGTCACCAAAGAAGACAATCTTGTATATTGCAACAATGTTTCTGGACTCTTGAGTGCAATGGCCATTCCCGAATATAATCCCGAACATTGGAGGCTTTTTATAGATAGCTCAAAAAGAAGTCTGAAATGTGTGTTGCTACACAATGAAAATAAACTTGCTTTGGTTCCAATCGGTCATAGCATGATGGCAGACTACTGCTGGAACTTAATACGGGATTGTCCTGAGCAATGACATCATAGGAGGTCCTACAGAAAAAGTTTTTTGTAATTTTTTTTAAAATTAATTAATGAAAAGAATATATATTTTTAATTTTTGTATTATTTTTATACAGGCGCGCAATAAAAATATAATATAAATCCATATACATAGGTATTTTTAATTAGGTTTTTTCGTGAAATATTTAAAAGTCTTTATCTGAAAAACTAGAGCCAATTCGACAAAACTGATATTATTTTCGTAATAAGCGCCCCCAAATTACCATAAATCGACTTAAAAATCTCCGACCGCAAAATTTTGTTCCGCAGTGTAATTGAAGCAAGATATACATATTTTTAGTTAAATTCTATATTTTCTAGTATAAACTGAATGGTAGATTATTTCCACCATAAATTAATAATTTGCAAAGGTAAATCACTGGCTTTGCGAAACAATAATAAGGCCAATAATGTTTTGCGGAGTGATTGTTTGGTGGATCTCACTAGAGAAGGTATCGAAAGTTAAGCATCTAGAGCAGGTTCAACGAACTGCGCTCATTAAAATCAGTCGAGCGCTTCGAACCTCTCGCGCTTAACGTTGTGCTACTCCAATCAGAGTGAAAGTGGGGACTCCTCTGCCCGCCTACGGACTTCTATTGGACAGATGGGATGGGCAACTACTACGACATGCAGAATGGCCGGTGGCGGATTGTCGGCGTTCCAAGGAGATCAGATCGCTAACAAAGCGGCAACTCTCGATCCTCATAAGAGTTCTGACTGGGCATTGTCCGATGAGTATTCCTGCGGTTAGGCTGAATATAGTCTCTGACCCTTTTTGCCGCAGGATCACGATGTGGAGTCTTATATTGAGATGCCCTATCTTTGCGAGTTCAGATACTTAGGCTCTTACTTCATTAACACTCCAGAAGAGCTCTCCGTGGCGGAAATTAGCAGTTTGTGGGACTTCGTATAGGGTACGCAGCATTTTTCTAGTTAACCTTTTTTGGTTTCGGTGTACGTTACCGTTCTAACAGCAATCGGTATCCCGGGGACTACCACATCATTCTAACCGAACCATTTGCAGTCAAAATTTATCTTGGACTCATTTTATCTGTTCATCAGATGCTGCCCACGACAGAATATCCTGTCCTTCACAATTAGTATAAGAGCTTGTGAACATGTAGTTAAAAAGCTTATATTTACTAAAGATAAAAATATCCCACAATACATCTCTGTAAACAATGATCCGGGACTTATCTTCTTGTGCGAAATATAGAGATTTATGGCACCCGATACTTGCAAGAAGCCGGTATGAAATTGTCCGTGCGAAAAAATTGGTGTGAACACATAATAAATACCTACAACTTTCAGAGTTTGCCCTTGACTTTTATTTTTAGTGATCTAGAAGGCTATTTTAATTAATTTGTAATTAATATTCAAAAAGTTGCCAATCCTCTCCAAAAATAATTTCGAAAATACGCTTTTGCAGCACTCTTTCGTTTGACACCATTTGATATATTTGATTTAACTTAATAGAAATATGTCATTTATTTTTGAAGAGGTGGCAATCCTATTGAAAAATATTTTTTAAATAAAGCTTTTTTAAACTTTTTCCTTGGCAATCATATTATAATTTTTCGTCAATATTATTAATTTAATTTATCAAACAGGTGGCAATGCTTTTTAAAAATATTTTCATTAAACTATCTTCTAGTTTAAACCAAAATACTTATACATTGGAGCATTTCAGTTATCTTATCAATTAAATTTAATTAACACTTTTAAAAAGGTGGCAACTCTCTTGAAAATTATATTTCTATAAACTGCTTTCATTTCTAACTATACCATATTCAATTAGAAATGAGAAAGGGTCAAATTAAAATGCGAGAAAGCGACAATTGAAATGAAAAATAGCCAATTGTCGATAAGATTGGGCCCATAAAAAATTATATTGCAATTATTATTTGAAAAATATGTACTTTTATATATGCACATACAAAAAATAAGTTTTCTATTACCATTTGACACATTTTCATTTTGATTTGACGCATTCTCATCTATAACTGACTGAATACTCTTATATTCGAATGACACTTTCTCATTCTCAATTGATCCTTTCTCATTTACATTTGACGTTTTCTCATCTATAACTGACTATCTTTATTTTCAAATGACGCCTTCTCATTTCCGAAAATAGTGTAGCATTTTAGTATTTCAGTTAACTTATTAATTGAATTTAATTAGTTTTTTTAAAAAGTGGCAACCTTCTTCAAAAATATTTCTGTCCTGAAACCTTTTTATAAATGAATTTCCTTACACCACTTTCATTTGATACGCATATTTTTTAAATTTCCTTTAATTTATTAATTAAATTAAATTTTCCTTTTTAAATAGGTGGTAACCCTTTTTGAAAATATTTTCAAAATCAAACTTCCTTAAACCCCTTTCATTGGACACCCATATTGCGAAATTGGAATTAACTTATTAATTTAATAGAATTTTACTTTTTAAACAGCTGGCAACGCTCATTAACAAAAATATCTTATTTGTTAGCCAATTGTAGGTACATATTTTTGCAATCTTAATCAATGTAAGTAATATATATATTTATAAAAATTCGTTTCACTTTGAAATCCAAGCGACGATGATCGCATCTCACCTCATTCTACTACTCATTTTGTGCCGATATACTGGACGCCGGAAAATGGTTACACTCATGAGCTGCCGAAATACTTTTATCCTCGCATACCTGGCGGCACTGGCAGTCGACTGGGTCTAACTGTTGTTTTGAATTCATCAGCCTCTGAGTACTATTGCACAAAATCAAAAAGCATCGGGTTTAAGGTAAGTAGCCGCCGAAAATATAATCACTAGATAATTTCAGAATCAATTCAGTAGATATTGGTACATAATCCCGCCGAGCTACCGAAGGTTAGCAACTATGGGTTCTTGGTGACAGCCGGACGTGAAGCTCGTGTACCCATCGAACCCATTTATGAGAATGCCGTACCCTCGATACGTTCCATACGTAAGGATAGACGTCGTTGCCTCTTTTCCGATGAAGGTGATCTAACCTATTATCGCACCTATTCGCGTAGGAATTGCGAAATTGAGTGTGAAGCGAAAATTTTAATTGACAAATGTAATTGTGTACTTTATTATTTGCCACGCATCAATGGCTCAGCACGAATTTGTGGGCCCAACGATAATGCCTGCACCAATGAAGTGCAAACAAAAATTGAATCATCCGATAAGAAGGTGACTTGCGCTAATTGCTGGCCGGCATGTTTTGAATTGAGCTACAAGGCAATGGTCACATCGACGACAATTTCTCCGGGACAATTCTTAACATTCGATGAGTTACCGGCCAGGCTGTTCAACGATGTCACCGACTACACGGAAATATCTATAGTAAATTTTTACTATCTTTCGAATATACTACGCACCACCACTAAATCGGAAATGTTTGGATTGACTGATTTTGTTTGTAGGTTTTTTCTCTATCTTTTTTACAAATATTTTTACTAAAATGTTTTTTTTAATTTCTCTGCACAGCTAGCACTGGTGGTATTTTGGGTCTATTTATGGGTTTTAGTATTTTCTCCATAATCGAAATCGTCTACTACGTCACTCTTCGTCCATACTGCGCTAGTCGGACGATGGAATTGTCTCGCCGCCGTCATCATCATAGGAGCATGAAAGTAAATTTAATGCTTAATTTGAAGTGTTGCGTACATTGAGTTGATTAATGAAATAATTTATCATTTTAGTGTTTGCGGGCAATTAGGTGCCGAGTCAAGCCGGGGAAATATGAAGGCAGCACGAGGTTTTGGTTAAATGAAACGCAACAAAAGAAGGTCATAAATAATAAAAATTATCGAAATAATTTAAACCATATTTTATTGCAACATAAAGATAATCAACAAAATAATGATGGCGTACAGCTGTATCCCTATTTGGAGTGAAGGCGCAAAAAAAATAATAATAATAAAATAAAAACCAAATGGATAAAATGCTAAAACTAAAATTCCACTTAAATAAAAAAAAAAATTCTCACTATAAGAATAATTTATTCACTGATGTCATTTGCATGCATGTATTTGTGTTATTATAGTGTTTTGCACAAACGAATTAGCTTGAAATAAAAATAAAATAAATTTTTCCCGCAGCTTCTTGCACCATTAGTAATTACTTAACAATTTGAACAAATTTATGTTGGTACAGTTTTACGTACAACAGTTGGTACTTATCAATTACTTTTTTAATAAGCCACTCAAAATAAGTAGAAGATTAAATAAATGGAAAAATAACCATACATACAGTCAGCGCAAAAAAAACCACATTCACATTTTTTATTTACAATTCGAAGGTTTAAGCTTCGTAATTCGTAAGGACTCCAAGCTGGGTACAACCCCATTGAGTACAATGGGAGCGCACTTTTTCCGCAGATCCTTTACCTGTGGTCGAATTACGTGCTCACTAAAGAAGGTACTCGTTACGTAAAAGTGAATTTGGATATATTACACGAAACGTGAACGTATCCCTTATATCGTAATTTGGTATTATTAGTTCAGTGAACGTAATTCATTTAGCGTAAACGTCAAAATTTCCATACGATTGCAAGTCGCCATTCTGCCAAGGCAACTCCTCCAAGACTTTCCAAATAAAATAATAGCTCCGCATCCATGTCATTTCAAATGTTTTATAATTTTTTGTGTACAAACATTGAAATGACATTTTCGTGTCAAAATTTCTATTAAATTTTTTTTTTAGAATTTAGTGCAGCCAGTGATAAAATTCGATAAGCAGTAAACGTATCTCTTAATTCCAATATTATCGTACATACGATCAGTCACGTAAATTATTGTTATCCGCTTGCCGGTCGTTCACTGAATACATAATTCGACCCCTGGTCTATGGCGAACGGTGCGATAGCAATCAGGACCAATCAAGTTGAATTTGTAGTCATCAGAAAATATGACACGTCCCCATTTAGATTCAGTCCATTTTACTTTACTTTTGGCACAGTTGAACGGCTGTTCTTTCATTTTTGTGATTAAAAATAGATTTTTTTGCTCGCCTCCTAGCCGACATACCGACATACCGTTTTACCGGTATTGAACGGTTCGGATCGAAATATCCTTTGGAAGCGATTGCTGCAATTCTGTTTTTACTTCGGCAGTAGTTGCGATATGGTTTTGAGGACTTGTACTCAAAACAGCCCACTCTTCTCTAGGATTTGTGCATCTTTTCATGCCTGATCCTTCTTTCCTCTCAAGTTGGCCAGTTTCATCGTTTCTTTTTTTTTTAGAAAACGAACGGTCTCACTGAACATTCATTGAATTGTATGTTTGTTGCTATTGAACGAATGGCAACTTTTCGTTAAACCAAAATAAGAATTACGGCCTTATGTGCCAGAGTGAACTGTGTTTTCTTAGGCATGGTTTTTCGCGAAACACGCGTACTCTATGAGCTAAACTTGCGAATCAAAGATAATAAGAGATGAAACTCTCTCATCTGACCAATCAAAGCGATCCATAATCTTGCGGTTTAGGCTGGCAACAAAACCGAATCATGGGCAGATGAAAAACTGACAAGTGAAAAGGAGGTCAACCAGACTCAACAACGCGAAATAACTGCCAGAATCAATGGGATTTCCAATTGGATGGAAAAATAGTGGGAATGATATTTGCTAAGAAATCATTACATTCAAATTAAAATTTAAAATAAAAAATGAATGTATTGAATATTGAACCATAATAAATAATATTGTGTACAGTGTAAAAATGTCAATTAAAAGCTGTTTTTTTATACATCTGTATAGAGATTGACTAGTAAATGCTCTTACAATATATATATAGAAATACAAATATATTAATATATGCTGTTTTATATACATATGTATCTACATATGTGAAACTATTGTATTGGCATTACGAGTTATTGAAAACAGATAAATGTATTTGATATTTTAATTGTGTCATGCTGATCCCATATTTTTTGAAAATTTTACAACCCGTTATTTATTCTTCTTACTCGAATTTATTTTTATTGCATTTATATTGCTTAAATTGCAACGATAGGGCGAAAACTTCAAAATCTCCTGAAAGTTATTTGGAAATTACCAATATTTATATCTACCAAAGGGTTACCATTGGAAAATATTATAAAAAATGTGGATTTTTGTTCTATTATGTTTTATCTATTATCTATCTATGTATGTACATATATTACCTATGTTGCGAACTGAACATTGCAATGCTAAAAGCGGACAGAAAAATAGTTTAGAGAACCCTCTCAGCACCATTCAATTCATTTTTTTTTGTTTAGTATTCGGGGAATCCCCAATTCACTAAAATCAAATTTCCGCGAAATGATGGGGCTTATTTTGTTGCCCAGGTGTACATATTTATATAACTAACTATAATTACGAGTGCAAACGTACCCGGCGCAAATGCCAAATAAATAGTAAACGCTTATGAAAAAAGTTAATATAATGATCCTCATTTTAAACACATAAAAAAGTGCTATTTTTTTTATAAATATAAAACGCATTTAGCTCTAAAATAAAATTCTTCGTAACAAATTTAACCGAATTCTCTTCATAATTTAGTAAAATACCGAATATTCTGATTTTGTGTAATATGAGAGATGCACGTGGTTTTCCCCCGGATTCTATAATTTTCCACATGGTGCTTACTGAGTCGAAATGGGAAGTATGCATCGAATTCGGTCGGGTTTGATAAAGCAACTTAAGAGATGTGTATATAACTACATACCTGTTTGTTTTAAAGTGGGTGGTGCCACGCCCATTTTTCGCAATTTATTTTAGCACAGTTTTTACCTCCATAAGCGGTTGGCTTTAAAAAATGAACAATTTACTTTTTATAGTTATTGAAATATCGAATTTCTTGTGTTTTGTAAAATACCGATTTTGAGAGTTGAGTGAGGGGTTTGCCCAATTATATTGTAGCTTAGTGGCTTGAAATGCAATGCGTGTGTTAAAGTTTGTAGAATTTAGAGAGGAAATAACAAAGATATAACTATTTACTCTAAAACGAGGGGAAGTCAAGATCACTTTCCAAAAAAAATTTACCCATATATTCCTAACTTCAACGCAATCTTGTACATATATACTTAAATATCGCGTTCTTTTAGTTTTCTCAAAACATCGCTATGCGTGCGTGGTTATTATACGATTTCGATTATTTTCAATACCAACCTACCTTTGATCCAGAGCAATCTGTGTAAAAAGTGGCCTAGAGATATTTCAATACTTCTCAAGTTATCCAATTCACGGACAGGATTTCATTCTGAACATTTTGGTTTATATATAAGTATCTATCTAAGTCTCGGTTACTTTATGCTTATAAAAACAACCCTTAAGTGCACAGAGTTATAATATCTTAGACACTAGTGCGCTCGGGTATAAAAAAAAGATAATCCAATTTCGTATTTACATAAGTCGTATAATCCAATAAAGGTATATTGATATATTATAATCCCAGAAGGACTCCCATAGCCGAGTTCGTAGTGTGCACGTGCTATCACCCGATATGTTCCGGGTTCGAATCTCGACCGGATAAAATCCTAATAATCTTATAAATGTGAAGTTTGTGTGCGGAATGATTTGCACAAAATTTGGCAGCAGTTAAATCACATATTTATAAATAACAAATTAAATTTATAAATACATAAATAACTGGTTAAATTCAGAATATGAGCAATATACACACCGGCTTGTTTGTCGTCATTCATTGAAGGGGTTTCGAGGATAGCTCCAAGATTCGATTTAAGAAGTTGATCAGCATCGAGCCATTTAAAAGAAATAACTACTCCCTTTATTGACTTGAATTTCAATATATCTGAATTATGATGGGTTTTATGGTTATGAGATCCTAGTCCTGATGTTTGCAACGTATAACTAATAGCTGCCGCATATGAAATTAAATTGAAGTTGTTAACGAATCATTTCTTCTGGTACGGTTTGAAAAGAGATATTTGCTAGCAATTAGGCAAACATACATCAATCACATGCTCGAGGTTCGAGTGAACCGAAAATTAAGAATGAAATTCTCTTTCCTCATCGTTCACTATGCAATGGTTTGATAAATCGAAACTATGCATTAGTTGGATCATTAGCACAGACTACGATAGCGACGTAAAAAATTTAACAGCATCTCGTTTGGAAAAAAAACGTGAACTAATCAAGGAACATAATCCACTGAAAGATTGGCAGTCCGACAATGGATTTTCCGTGATGAGAGGTCGTATGGAAGTTTGTATACCCAGTAGAACTAGAAATCATTATTTATCCATGAGTAATCTCATGACTAAGGCATTTATTCTCTTTATACTTCTATATTTTCACTACTCCTATATATTGCTTGTCATATGTGGACGTGTAATTGGAAATCTGTCCTTCACCTCCGAAATAAATAATGATGAAGGGGTTTTTGATAACAATTTTTAAGAATCATCCTCCAAGCCTTTAAGCAATACGATATTACTTAAGTAAAGCAGCAAAATTATCTATGTATTTGCAGTTTTAACTCAAACAAGATGCAACTCGTTTGCTTTTTGACAAGATATAAAATGCCCTCAGTAACTCCACCGGAACTAAATGGCGTTTGGCTAAATCTTGCTACAAGTGCCAAAGTTTTAGGCGTTATTTTACATAAGGAGTTGAACTGGAAAGATAACTGAGTTCAATGTTATGAAAAGGCTCCTGAAGTTGAACTGGAAAGAGAGCTTAGTTCAATGTTATAAAATGGCTTCTGTGACCCTCTATACCTGTCAGAGAACCATAGGCAAGAAATGGGACCTTAATCCGCGGATCTGTAGCTGAATATTTACAGCAGTCGTTAGATCAAATTTCCTATATGGAATGATGGTATGGTGGCCTGCATTAGAAACAAATGCTAACCTCAGGCTATTCACCGAGGTGCAAAGATCTAGTATGATCTGTATAAGCGGGGCGCTCAGAACCACGCCACGGCGTTTTACCACAAAGCCCTCCACTGCAGAGTTTTCCAGGCTGAGGTGCCTTATTTGGGTCCCTGGCCACGGGGACATAGAGAGAGCCTGCTTGGCAGATGAACTTGCAAGACAAGAAACGACAAAGAAGATTCTTCAGGATAACGAACGCAATGGTATGCTAATTCGAGAATGTACATAGTAACGGGTGTTTTTTTTAGACTGATAGAACTTTCGCTAGGGATAGCTGTCATTTGACAGCTGGTAAATGACATTTCGTTTTGACATTTCTGTTCAGTAAGCATTGATAAATCATCATGGAAAGAACGATGCCGCAACAACGTTTACAAATTGTGGAAATTTACTTTAAAAATCGGCATTCTGTTCGCCAAACTTATAGAGCACTTCGTGAATTTTATGGTCATAATCGAGCATCAGAGCAGCTTAATCGTCGAACTGTTGATAAATTTCGAACAACTCGATGAAAAACCAACAACAAGACAAAAAACTGTACGTACAAAAGAAAATATTGGTGCTGTAAGTGATAGTGTTGGAGAAGATCCGAATTTGTCTATTCGCCGCCGTGCTCAACAAGTTGGACTTTGTCCATCCACAAAATGGATATTCAAAATTGGACTGATCGCATCCGATTCACCAAAGCTAGTCGTGGCGGACATATGCCAGAAATCGTTTTTAAATATTAAATGTCATGAAAATATCTTTCAAATAAAACAAAAAAGTTGGCATCATACTTCATTTTTTATTTTTCAATTTAAAGTTCTATCAGTCTGAAAAAAACACCCTTTACCTATAAAAAGCTGGTGAAAGATGGAAGAGATAAGATTACAAAAGACACAACTCAATGAACGAGATTCTTTCTCAATGTTGAGTTAAAAAGAAAAAATAACGGAGAAATCTCGACTAATGGTCAAAAATCATAACAAAGGAAATATATGTAGTACTTTCATTGCACTTCTGCTACACAATGAGTGATATGGCAGTACAAAACACAGAAATCTCTTCTATTGCTCCAAAATCATGACAAACGAAGTACTTCCTTATTTTTTGCATTGGGACACTTTACTTTAAGTTCAATTGGCTACTTATTTATCTATGTATGTATGTACCCTACTAGTACGTGAAAAAATTGGCAAATTGCTATTGCCCATTTCGGTTATGGCGCTGACCATTATATGTAGATAGACAAAGTAATGTAAAAGTAACATTATCGTTTGTCAAATCAAAATTGACACTCAATTAATGAGTTTGTCATATGATACGAGTTACGCGGAAGGGAATAGAAAGTAAACAAGTACATAGGCACATATTTAGGTATATATGTGTATATATTCATATATATCTATATATTTATACATATATGTAGGTGAAAGCTGAAATGATGTATATACATAGAATCCGAAGTTAATAGCGATATATCGGCTTATACTCGTATATGTACAATACATTGAATAAGCTTTTGTTATTTCTAAAATGCGCCTTATTAACATAATCCATTCGGCGAAATCTCTCTGAAACTTACCGCTACTTATATCGAATGCTGATCACGTGCGCTTTTCATATGCTGTAAATGTGTAATTAAAAAAAATGTTTTACGAGTACAAAAATAAATATACATATGTATGTATATTACTGAAAAAATTTAGCAATTTTTATTTTGAAAAAAGTCAATGGCTGTGGGCCAGTGCTGCCAATTGCTACCTCAGTAGCTTCGATTTAAATTATGAAACATATAGTTCAGCATTAAATTTGTTTATTCAAACTAATTATTTCATAACGTAGAATGCCATTCAAAGGCAATGGCAGTAATTTAGGAGTTCTATACGAACAAGGCGGTCAGTCGCTCCCAATTGAGGAAAAGTGTTGTCCAAACAGTGAAGTCAAACTTCAAAGTTGAATTCCGAATTTTGAGTATTAAAATTTGTTTAGTTAAGTATTCATTTCAGTTTTGTGTTATTAACTTAATATATTAGTAAATGTATAACTCTACTATCTTGGTGCATCTTGATGTTCTGCGTGCGCCCTTGGAAATAGTTCTCCCAATGTAATAATTATCCATTCGTTAGTTTTCTTTGCTAGACTTAATTATTGCTTTTACAGCTAATTTATGCAATACCGAGCGTTTAGTTCATACACGGAGTTCATGAATCTGTCATGGCAGTCCCCGATGAACAACGCATGGGCCCCATTTTACCCTAACTCCTGACCCGCCTGAAATGGAGCCAACTTTAATCGCGTGAAATCGATTACAATGTACATTACGAGTATCAAATTATCGTTATATGATTTTACTTTTATTTGTTTGAATAGTTCTACTTTTATAATCGCAGAACTTTCTTGACAAAAGTTTAATGATATTTATCGTGAAAAGAACTGAGATATTGCGGGAATGTACTAAAACTGGGTAATTGAAACCAATAACATTTGGAGCAAACAAAATTTGCTTCTCAAGGCAAAAAAATCAACATATCACACTTTAAGATGTGACTTTAAATACCGAAGATATAACAACTTTGTACAAAAGCGACTTTAGGGTGGGTAGACATTTTTTGTATTTCTTTGCACAACTGCTGTACGAAGAACTTTTATGTTACCTAGGAGGTGATATGGTCTAATGTATATCTGTATATTTTTTTGTACCTGCGTACATGTTGTATATTTTTTTTTTTTAATTATTAGGGCGTTCGATTACTCGGAGACCGATTTTCGAGGTTGCCAAAAAATTACTATTTAAATAGAATATCGGATATTTGACAAATATTCTCAACTTGTTTACATAATTGATACCACCACCCCCCATGTGATGCAAAACGTTTCTCAAGCTCTAAACGTTTTTTTTTTTAAAGATTTTTCATTTGATGCCCAAAATATCTGAAAAATCCAACAGCCGTGCTCGTACCATGTACAAGACCTTGGTTCGGTTACTTTTGGAAGACGGTACCTGAATACTCTTATGAAGCTAAATACTTGGGTACCGCGTTCATAAAACACTTAGTTGGAATTCCCATACTGATGAAATTCTAAGTAAAGCTAAACAGTATATGTGGGCTTATAAAATATTCTTTTGCTGGACACAAGATCTGAACTCAAAGCTGAAACTCTATGTATATGTATATCTGAATAGACTTTTCTTTAGAACACGCCTCGATCAGGAATCCTAGAAAAGATACAAGGGAACTACTAGGGATCTGCTTGAGTAGGAAGTTCCAAGCCACAATTACTTCCATTGTGATTCCAGATTCACACATTGGTTCACTGACATGTGAAAGATTGACTTGACCGAGACGTTTGGTCAAACGGGTTCCCACATCTTGACTCCAAATCTACACATTGAAACACTGACGGGTGAAAGATGGATGTAGGGCAGGTGCAGGAATATATGGATGTTGTACCAAACTTCGCATTGCGATGTGCAAAGGGTCCATCCGTATTGGAGGCCGAGCTGGTGGCAATCTCCACCTGCACCGATCTGAAGTTCAAAAAAGGTACGGAAGGCATACTCGTAATTATCTTTTAAATCAGCTAAGCGGCCAACCAACTATTATGGATCTCTCCAAGCGGATGTGTATGTCGAAGCTGGAGTATTATGACACCATATAGCTGCTGGTATTGAGGAATGCAGTTGTATTTTGAGGGGTGCCTGGTCACGTTGGGATCAAAGTTAACGAGATAGACGACGAAATGGCCAGAAGTGTTCGGAAGTAGTCTTAAAGGGACCTGAACCATTTCGGGGCCTTAATTGTTTATGCTCCAAAGGATTAATTACTACTTGAGTATACTCAGAATGGAGTAAGTACTGGGCAACTATTGGGGATCTCAGACATGCCAAGCTTTTCGGTTATCCCTCCAGTAGAATGGCCATCGCATTGGTTGTTCGGTCTGGCATCAGACTTCTTGCTAGCTCCCCATCCGGCCACAATCGCCTGCGTTTTAATATGCATAGGCTACTGAGATGGAATGTCGGTTATGGTACTTCAGTTCGTACATGAAATGTTGAGAATTCGGCTACCAATGAATTTTTAGAGTTAAAGTATTAAGGAAAATGAAATCATCCTGGAAAATTAAGGTTAGAAGCGTAATGCAGGGAAATAAAGTAGTGCCCCTTAATTTCTGGTTTATCTGTCTACTTATATAATCTTATTCCTCCTCAACTTATTCATTCCAGAAATAATTTTCTCACCTTTAGTCACTTGAAGGACCATCAGAAAAATAATTGTTTTGTATAAAAATGTATATATCAAAAGGAAATATCCTAATAAATGTAATATCTTAAATAAAGTATTTTGGATCATTATTATTATTATTATTATTTTGGTTTTTCTTTGCGTTTAAAATTTCGAATCTTATAAAGTAACTCTAAAGGATTTTGCTTTACAACAGGACACAAATTTGGAACAGTTTCGCCTCTTCAATAAGCATTATAATTTAACATGCTGCCATTTGAGCAAATTATCAAAAAACATATATGTATTAGGGATGCCAATTTAGATGATATTGAAAACAATGTCTCGTAGTCACAGCAGAAATGAAGTCGACTCTAAAGTTAGTAGCATTTTTTTTAAAATTATTATTAATGAGATATATGCCAAAAATAGCTGCAATTAACTAAAGAGTCTACTTTATCTCAGTAATGACTAAGGGGCATTGTTTTTAGCAGCACATAGCTTATTAGATTTGAACCTAGTCGAACCATAAATACAACTTTTCCGGAAATCTTGTCTACAGAGTCATCCAATGAATTTTTGTACTGATATTTCTTTTTTGCAAATATAGTATACGCATACAGTAAACATGCTTCTAATTTCATCAAAATCGGATTTAAAATGGATATTTGTTGAATAACTCCCCTCTGGCGCCATGTAGTGCATCCTCTTTTCATATGAGTATTTTTTGTTGCACCAGAACCATATATTTCTAATATCACCAATATCGGATCATAAATACGGATTTTTTGGATAGCTCGATTCTAGTCTCGCTTAACGGAACCATTTTTCACAAAAATATATCTCGTCGCACCCCTATTATACGTTTTTAATTTCATCAGACTTTCTGACTGACTTGACTCTAGCGCCGCCTAGTGTTTTCAAAAAAGTGTTTTTTATTTCTGAATATCTCCACTCATGCACCACCTAACGGATTAAAATATAGCCTATGAACTTGCCAAGAGACTAAGGATATACTCTTTAATTTAATTTTTATATATAAATTTTTATACATAGAGAAGACCAAAATTTTACAAAAAAGTGTTTCATTTGCTGTTGGGTTTTTTTAAATTATCTTAGATCACTGTTTGAGATCGATTTAAAATAACTTGAATTCCCATGTTAACGCAAATGTTTGTCCATAAAATATCTAATAAAAAGAATTGCAGCCATTTATGTGTAAAAACTGATTTAATCAAGAGGCTGACCCTCACATCAATGTTCATTACCAGAAGATAAACGAAGTATTTATTTGTGGTCGAATATACCAGCAAATTTCTTTTTGTTACTGTTTTTATTGATTAAAGTGTGGTCTTAAAAAAATTAAAGCATTGAGTGTGTTATCCTTCAAGCGTGACTAAATTTATTACTTACAGAGCGAGCAGATGCGAAGAACTGTTCTGTTTCAATACTCAACAAGTAGAATTTTGGATAAATATTGAAATGATTTCAGCAGGTATTAACTTCAATCGCCACCATTTGACCAAATATAAATTTCTTGAATCAAAACTACTGACTTTACTGATTTTACTATTTGCATCTGATATAACAATAATTATATTCACCAATCGCGGGATTCAAAGTGAGTAATGTCGGGACTTTGATTTAACATCCCTAATATATATATAAGTTTGCTGAAAAACCAGTATTCGGCAGTAAAAATACGAAAAATCAAACGATAGATATATGTGCATCGCATAATAAGTACGTATTGACCTAAGTATGTACATACGCATTTCTCTCCTTCATATCCATCATCTTCTAGAATGAACTAAATATTTTAAAGCCTATTCAACAAATTCTCCATATGTATGCGAACTCTCGTACAGAGTTTATTTTCACAACACATTTTTTAAGCTTTATAATTTCGATTTAATTTTCTAAAATATCTGTGAAATTTCGTAGCTGCTATTTTTAGTTATTTTTTATGCTATTTTCTACAGCCCATAAGTGGCTGGGTTTTATTTTCCTATAGCATAGGCAAAGTACATACAATTGTGTACTAATAGCTTGCAAGTATGACCCAGTATACCTTGCCTTAATGCTCAGCAGGTATTGGCGGCCGTTGTTAATGTAAACAAAACTATATAGCCGAAACGCTGGAAATAGTTCACTTATACTTTTTATTTTAGCTTCCTTCTGACGCCAAACGCCAAACGCCAAACGATTTATTTTCTATGCCGCTACGCAGATAGTGTAGTTCGATTGTTTTAATAGGCCGATATTTTTGCATATTTTTACAAATGTGTATGTGCATTTGTGTAGGCCAAAATGCTGGTATTTAATTAATGTTAGCACCTTCAATAAGCAAATTTATTGATCTAGAATTTTCCTGCTATCACACACACGTAGATACATACATTGAGATCGTACGCAATGTAAAATCTAAAAAATATTATATAAGAAACTGAGAAATTAAATTCATTCTAACTTCTATTTATATTGAACTCAGATCTAAAGTCAGGGAAGTCGCCAACTAATGATACACTTAAAGGAAAAGGAAGAAAGGAAGGCCAGAACCGAATCGCTATGCACGGCCTTCAAAGCCAATATCGTCTACTCTACTTATAAAGGGTCTTGCAATAGGGACGCTACAAAAGTAGACCGATAGTGACAGCAAACGACGCCAAATTTTTTCCCGCTCTTTTGACATTTCTCTTCAGTAAGGTTTGCCATTTCATCATGGAAAGATATACGATCCAACAACGAGTCGAAATTATTAAAATTTACTACCGAAACTCGAAGTCAATGGCCTCAACTTAAAGAGCGCTACGTCCAATTTGGTTTGGTGCGATTAATGGGCCGGCGGCGTCCGTGATGATCAAGACCGGCACGTTACTGTGAATGAGAATCGCTACCGCTCAATCATAACCGAATATTTTTGGCCCGAATTGGATGATATGGACTTGGACAATATGTGGTTCCAACAGGACGGCGCCACAAGCCACACAACGAATGTCACAATCGATTTATTGAAAACCAAGTTTGGTGAACGTGTTATCTCACGAAATGGCCCAGTCAATTGACTGCCTTGGTCGTGCGATTTGACGCCGTTAGGCTATTTCCTTTTGGGCTACGTCAAGTCGGGACTTCTGCAAGCGTGCCCGTGATGCCCATGCAAAAGAAATCGAGTTCCATACATAATGGCATCGAATGTACTTTCATGCAAGACCCGAAACATTTCAAAGAGCTGCATGAGAATCAAAGTGTGTTCATTCTCAAAACGGGTAAAAGAACTCATGGGAAAAAATACTTTAGTCAAGCTCATAATACTCATTTTAGGAGGCCGAACCTTCGTACTTAACGGTTGGCGAAGAAAAACTGCTGTTTTGAGCATTATAGAAACAAGAATCCATTATAAGCAGTTAACTCGTACATCCTTCCTATATTTATAAAGGTAGAAAGAGTTTTTTATAACAATATAAAAAATCCACGCAATCACTTAATCCCTCGCGAAGGTTGAAATTTCTGACTCCATATGCCGGCAGATTGAGCTGATGCTCAGAAACGGAGTCATATTATAAATCAGTAGATCGGTAACACTAGTGCATTATGCGAGTAGAGCGGTTATTCTGCAGAGACTGGGCATTAAAATCAAATCTTGTCTTGTGGATGTACGCGGCCACCATCACCACTGGACAAAACCAGCGAAAATCGTTGGCTCGAGATAATGGCACTTTCTCACTAAAAGACGAAGCGAATTGATTGTCAAACTGCTGCTGGTTTTATTCACTTCGAAATTCATCGAAAATCATCGTCGAAAAAGTTCCCGATTTAATGATGTAGAAGAGGAGCGTACTAACGTAAATTTTATTGTTATGCACGGAAAATGAGGCGCTAAAGAAATTTGGCACCCAAACTAGTAGATAGCATATACGGACATTAATAGTAACGGAAAAGTAGCTCGACACCTCGATAAGCGATATAATGAACCACACTCTTCAAGCAATAATGGCAACAAATGCGGTCAAAACGGATATGGTACTTTTTAAGAGGACAAAAGTAAGGGCAATCTTACTCTATGGTACGACGTTCCGAAGGGAAACATTGAGCGCTTCGATGTACCCTGTGTAACGGGAGCATCAAAAATAAATATATGATATATAAGTATATTACATATACGCAATGGGTGAATTTATGCAAAGAACCTCTGAACATATGGACTACACGGCTTCGCGTTTTAGATGGACGGAGTGGGGACTCGGCAACCAATCAAACTACCAGACCATTGCGATATAAATACTTGCTGTGAGGAAAACATCTCTTTCATAAATATCTACGTAGGTAGCCGAAAAGCGATAAATACAACCATCTCATATCCGATTAATTTCAAAAATGTCCTAAGGAGCTGGGAAGAAGTGGATAGCGTAGCTACAAACAGGCGACTACATATGTACATATGTGTGTACGTTTAAACTGAATACCCTATTATAGCGTCATCATAGGAATGGAACTAATGGATGAAATCGCTGAAAGTACTCAAGCAAGAATACTATTTACCTCGAAAAAGATTACAAAAAAACAGACAGTAGCATAATGGTGTGCTGTAAGTTTGCAAAAGTTTTATCCCAATTAAACGAAGAAGTGCGAGCTCGCTTCACATAATGACTATTTCGAAGACGCTGTAGAATTTGAAAGCAGATAGTTTTCGATGCTTAAAAAAACTATAGTATTTACTATCGAATTCTATTAATAAAAGTGTAAATTCGCATTTTTATTTTTTAATGCATTTTATTAGTAAAATAGCAGTCGCGCCGGAACGATTATTCTCGTGGGTGGAATCACTAAAAAAGTGTTTAGACATAGCGACATAAGACAGATATGACGTTTATTTTGTATTATACGTTGTTAATTACAAGTTTACACTTTACCGCAGAAAAAGTCTCTGCATAATTTCTCGAAGATCAAGCTGCTCTGTAAATTTTTCATGAATACTAAGAAGCATGACGTGAGCGTTTTTGTGGTCTAAGACATCGGAAAGAGCTAAACAAGCGTTCTTTTGAAGCCGCTGATGCTAGAACAGTCAGCACGAGTATTAGTAATTGTATTACTTGCTACAATTTACAATTCACAGTAATTGATTCATTGGCCGAAAATTCGACGAAACCTTGACAAGATTCCTAACGTGAATTGAATGGCTCACAAATGTTTTGAGAATGTCTTCTTCGGAATCATCAAAAAAAGCTCCAATAATTGTCGATGATCAGCTGAGCCCGACTTTCGTTATGCGATATTCTGACGCGGCTTCTTTATATGATTCAGATTGACTTTCGTATAACGAATATTCTGACGCGACTTTTGTTATGCGATGTAAAAACTCTCTGCTGCTAAAGAAGTTTAACTTAAAAAATATGGTAGTGGTCAAACCTAATTAACTAGGGTAGTTATTTGAAATATATTTCAACAAATACGTGTAGTAAGTTTATAATCTGGCCAGCGAACAATGCGATTCTAAAGTTTTTGTTTAACAAATTGAAAGTAGTTCATATCGAAAAAATCAAATATAGTCTTAAAGGTAACAAATGAAAATGTAAGCGTGGAAACGTTGTCTGATGGAACATAACGTCTTCGTATAACCATTTTCAAAAATTATCTGACACAGTTAAGACGTATGAATCAAGTATTTGCGAAATTTTCATGACTTTATGTTTCTTAGAGTACCGCCAACAATTAGCCAAAAAAAAATAGTAATTTTAATTAATTAAATTAAGACACATTCAAGACCAATTGCTCGGGAGCTAATAAAATTAAATTTGTTGTTTGCTTTTAATTCGATTGACGCCGATGAGTCAATATTATTTGGTTACATGCAAAAATAAAAATGTGCATAACTGCGAAATAACACAGGAAGCAACAGTACCGCCGAATGAAGACATCAAACTGTGTCATAAATTCCAAGCTTGTCACAACAATCAAATTGTCTTATACAACTGGCTGACATCTCTCCACCGCCGTATACCACAAGAATGTGTATGTCTCTTTATATGCGTATATTGAAGAGTACATAAAGACACATATATGATATATATGTGTGTAGATATGTTCACATGCTAATGCCAATACACAAGTGTAGGGATTGAGCTAAGAAGCAGTCAACTCCCAAATGCTGGTGGTTGGTTAGCAAAGGGCAATTTGATACGCCATTAAACAACGCCACTTGTGCAAATGTCAAATAGGTCATCAATTGTGCCCACTTACAAACACACTTCTTCACTTTTATAATACCATCATATAAGTACATACATATTGTACATACGCAGATGAAGACAATGGCATTTCTTTTTTTTTATATTTTTATTTATAGGCGCTTTGCAACTTGAACTGCTTCAGTATGCCCTCATATGGGTAGCTCTCTGCTCGCCCAGTTCCGCCAAGTTTAGCAATTAAAGCGCGTAGGCCCACAACTCAATCGTCGAAACTTCATGGCGAGACGTCAATTGGAAAAGTGGATCGCATGTGTGTGTAGATTGTTGCAGGAAATGTGCGTTAAGCAAACACACGCGCGGAAGAAGAGGAAAGGAGCAGCATAGAGGGATATATGTACATACATACATACATAATAAAAGATCGACGGCATATGGAAAATCTCATATGACGCCTTGCCATAGGCCAGCGCAGCTCATTGAAGAGATGCGATAGCAAGAAAAAACGTGTAAAGTGTAAATAATTCGAAAGCAAAAAAAAAAAAAAACAAAAAACAAGGCAGAGAACCAAATCAAACACCAAAGCTGGAGAAAAACTAACAAACCAATGGAGTGAATGCGCTGAAAAGCAGCAAATATTCTTATACATTAGACTTGCCAAAAAAAAAAATATAATGTGCTTATTTTTTTGACCTTCATGACTTTTCATTTCCCGTTTTGATTAAAATCCAGCAGTTATAACTTTTATTAAAAAAATTATTTTTTAATCGTTATATCTTGAGTTTTATTTTTTGCTCAGAATGTAAAACTTAATTCGTTTGAAAAAACCCTAAAATTTAAATTTTTAGTTTAGCGATAAATAAAACTCAAGAAATAATAATTTCTAAAGTCGTACGAAAACTACGCCCACCTCTCATATAACGGTAATTTCCAAAAATAAAAAAGCACGATATTTAGGTAACTATTAAAGAGAATTTGCTTAAATTGAATAAGTAGAATGAGGTTGCACAAGCAAATACATGTAATGAAAAAAAAATTGCTAATAGGCGTGGCACCGCTCACTTTCGAGCAAATATGTTAGTATATCTTAAAAACTATGCCATGAATCTCCACGAAATTTGGTGTACACATTGCATTTCAAGTCAATAAATAAATTTTCGAAAGTTGTAAAAAACGTCTAAAAACCATGCTCACCTCTCATAAATATAACGTTAAAAAAAAACTCAAAAAAATCCGATATTTATTAACTATACAAGGTAATTTGCTCAAATTTGATATACATGATTGGGTTTGAGAATAAAATACATGAAATCATAAATGTTGGTAATGGCCATAGTATCGCCCACCATAGAGCAATGAGGTAGTATATCTCCTAAACTTCTTTGTCAAATTCAACCAAATTTCGTACACACTTTGCATTCCTAGTAAGAAAGCACAGTTTCGAAAATTTTAGAAGTCACACTAAAGCCACTCTCATATAACGGTAATTTACAACAAAACAAAGTACGCAATATTTTACTAAACCATGTCGCGAATTATTTCAAATTTGGTATAAAGTATTGAATTAGTAAGAAAAATAAATAATAAAGCCAAATTTTGGAGAATGAGAGTGGCACGTTAAAATCATATTAACTTCATTTTATTATTATTTAAATCAATAAACGTCGTTTAAGGTTTCTAAACAACATTGCTTTTGAGATTATATATTATACCTTGATCTAAAGAAAATATGTATACGGCAAAATGGTGGGGAACAAATGGTAAATAGAAGTTTCTTCTTTAATTGGGTTGTGACTCCGCTCGTTTCCCCAATAAATATTATATAGCTTGATATATAGGATCTTTATACCAAATATTGCACATCTTTATCATCGTTACAAAGAACTTTGGGTTTTATTATATATTTTTGATCGCTTTTAGGTCTAGATGGTAATATGGTTAACGCAATTTTTTATGAAATGGTTCACAGCTACCACGATAGTTTTTGCAATTCTTTGACTAAATTTCTTTATTTTAATTTAAAGAATAGCATTCGTAAATTTATACTTATAGTACTTTATAAAAATGGTATAATTATTGGTATTTATATTTTGCAAAGAATGGAATTTGTTTAAAATAATAAAGACTAAGTATGTACAATTAAAAAAAATATATTTTAAATATAATATTCTAACAAAGCGAATAGAACAATACTTTCCTAAGTATATAACTGTACATACCAATTTATTTCAGTTTTTATTAAAATAAAAAACGGTCATTTAGTTTTTCAAAAAAATAAACTCGGAATTTTAATGTTCTCACGAGCTAGGATTGTTTTATATCCAAAAAAAAATACCCCTATGTTTTATTTGACATCAAAAAAAAAAATTTAGAGGTCGCTCAAAGCGCTGAAAATTTCCCATGTATTTTCATGGGGGAAAATAACTTTTCATAGAAATTGGATAGAATACTTGGAAATCAATATTCTTCAATCAGAAAATTCAATTTATCTTTATGATACTTTAAGGAAGAATCCAAAATCAGTTATTTAATTAGTTTTTAATATTAACTATTTGTTATGCGTCCATTTTTTGCATTTTTTGAGAACCCATTAAAAATTGCTCAAACAGACAATTGAATATTATTCTTTTGAAGTATGTTGCTGAGAATCAAAGCTTGTCGTTTGAAAATATTGACTTTCAAAGATTATATAACATTTCTACGAAACATAGATTTCTTCATAAAACATAGCAATTTTCAGCTCCTTAAGCGACCTCTAAATATATCTTTGATTAAAAAGAAGGAGGAGAGCTTTAAAATTATTCCTTAATATTGCACCTTAATAGCATATGAAATTATACTTATATAGTACAACCCAAATTATCATTCCTCAGGGGGTAATTTTGCACAAAATTGCTATAAGTTTTGAAGAAGTTATATTTACCTACATTCTGTTAATGGTTTTGGTTTTCGAAAGTGCCGGGAGGAGTGGATCGATTGAGAATAACAATTATATCGGTACTGATTTTGCTGATAAAACCAGTTCCTCTTCATGTTCTTGAACATTTAAGAAGAACTCGATTTTCAAAGAGATCAACAGCAGTATTTATATCAAAAGTACTGAGTAACCAGCAGTACTCAAACTCAGCAAAATCACTTGGATACATTGCCTATCACTACATGCCAGTTAAGTAAGTTCCAGCATAATTTGACAGACAGCTCATTAAAAATTATCCGATAAAGCAGCTATTAACTTTAAATCCAACCTTATTTACCATGAGATGCCATTTATCGGGATCAACTTTTTGTTAAAAAAAAATGCGCCATTTTGAAGAAAATCCAGCGTTAAGTTCATTTTTGAAGATGTTTCATTCATTTTCTTTCATAGAATTGGGGTGATATCAATTATTCGGTTTTTGTTTGTTTTGAATAAAAAAAAAAAAAGTTTGCGGGAGGTTTGCCGTTGCTAAGTACATATGAATATCGAAAAAAAGTGCCAAAAGGAATTAAAAATGCATATCCCCTATAAAATGCCGTATGTTGATAAATAATTGTACAATCTTATGTCGACTATTGAATGACAGATGGCGCTGGTTAAATATTAACTAAGCGAAGACACTGGTCATGGCAAATATTTATTATCCGTTAGCCGTTAATGTATGTAGGTATGTTTATCTATTGTCAATTAATTATTTATAGTACATTCAAAATTGTTCTGCCAGCTTTTTAGATCTAAAGAACATGAACTTGAGTTTTGCAATGTATCAGTTATGAATTTTGCATTGTAAACATAAACATTTTGTCAATAGTTGGCAGCAGAGACCATAACAGTTTTAATGTTTTTTTTTTTAATAAATGATTTAATTGTTATTTTGTGAATTTAAAAAAAATCGTAATTCTTGGAATTTTTTTTATCCCTATTATTTTAACTATTATTTTTTTTAATCAAATTTGATCGTTATTTTTCTGGGATTTTTATTTTTACAATCAGTTTGGATCGATATTTTGTCATTTTTATTACTATTATTTTAATATGTTGGGCTTTTTATTATTATTATTTTAATATTATTTATTATTATAATTTAAAAATCACAATATATCGATGAAATATGATCGGAAAGCTTTAAATCTTTGAATAATAAATAAATAACTAAAAATTAAAAAATAATGATCAAGCTTAATCGAAAAAATAATAATCCAAGAATGACTATTATTTTTAATCGAAAAAAAATACAATATAACGATTAAATCATGATTTTGTTTTTTTAAATTAATAGCTTACGATTATGCATTGATTTAAAACAAAAAATCTCCAAATTATAAATATGGTTATATTTGTATAACATATGGCATAAATATTAGATCTATATATTCGAGTTTTATTTTGAACGAATTTTTGTCAATGATTTTTTATCCGAAAAAATAAAATAACGGTTATTTTCTGTCCCTGGTTAGGACTAATGATTTTTAAAATCAATTTAAAAAAAATGAAACGAATATTTCACGTATTTGCTTTTAATTTGAAAGCACTCAGCGCGCAGACCAAGACGAAAGTGCAGTACTGATCCTTTTATCTGTTTCAGGTTAAGTTGGTCCATCTTTCACATAGTTAGCTTCTTCATAATCTTCCCCTGCTGATCGAAATTTTTGCGATTATTTATACCACACCTGTCGGATAATCGCGGTTTTCAAAATATCCTAAGTGTTTGGCCCTATCCCAATTTCATTTACACAGTAAACTAAAATTATTGACCGAGAATGATGATCAGTTGAAACAATCGTAGCCTCAGGTGCCTGTCGTTAAGTGAATAAAGTTCAAACACTTTCATCTGATTTCATTAGCAACTCTAAAAAGCTCCCGCAGCAATTCGCCTATTAATTTCCCGTTATCTTCAAGCTTATTATTCAAAATTTTTTGTTGGCCGTGTTCCAGTGGGTTGCAACAAATCGATTCTAACCATTAAAAGGAAAATATTCCTTTTTCAATATTTTTGTAAGTATTTCAATCGCCGTGAAACGTCCAAAACGTTGGTGTAAATTGCATGAGTTGAACACATACATACATACATAAATATGCACACGCACACATTTGCAAATTGGTTTTTATTTAATACAAATTTCTCTTTTGTTCTTCATTAGCTATTTTTTTTTTACACATTATCAAATGTATGGATGTGTAGTGCTTTGTAGGCGCCCATTGCGTATGTGTAACATTTCGCAGCATGGGCTTCGTATTAACGATATACAATTAATATGTTCATACATACATACATACGTACAATAAATGTATACCCGCATTTACCCGATATAGACAGCACAAATGCTGCAAAAACACGCCAAGAAATAACACACACAAAATTCCAACCGTACGTAGAACGTAAACAAACATTAAGCTAACCGGCCGCCGCGCAGCATGCCAACCACGCTGAGGTGTGATGAGCATCGTCGTCACCACCAGCGTCAGTAGCCATCGCCAACGCCAACGTGAATTGAAGCATATTAAAGATTTGGGCAAACAAAAAAATTACGTTTGCTACCGAGCAACAATTGGCAATAGTGAGTTTTCAAAAGGCGGCACTAGTCGACAAAAAAAAAAACTCGCCAAATCAGACAGGAAAATATAAATACGATTATGTAAATCCAAATAAGCAAATATACGGTGTGAGGCAAAATTAAAACACGAATTCTATATAGCAATCATTTGGTTCAAGTGAGAGGCAAGGAATAGAGCTGCCAAAAAAAGCAAAGTAGTTCTAAATTTGCTGCATTTACTGCGACTAAACTAAAGCTCGGCATCTTAGTGGTAGAGTGGTTAGATGATTATATAATAATAAATTTAGTTAATAAAGTAGAGTCAGGGGGGTCCAAAGCAGCTTTTTCCCCAACAATAGAACTTTTCCTTCTTGAGGTATACTGGGAATAAAAAATGATACTTTTTAATCCAATTCATCTACGCAAAGCAGGCCCGTGCGCACGGGGGGTTTTGGCGATTCAAAACCCCCCCAAAGGGATTTTACCGGGTTTTCGGGTTTTACAAAAAAGGAATTGATCAAAATAAGAGAATGTGCTGTAGAGGATTCAGAGAAATCTTTGAAAATGTGAGAAAAATTAGCGAAGTTTGATATGTGGAAGCCAAGACTTGCTTCGAAACAATCTCAGCACTACAACGCACTAGCTGATTCAGTCGAAGATTACTATCGAATCACCATTTACATACCTTACCTCGATACTTTTATCACAAATTTAAAATTTAAAAGATCGATTTCAAATCATACTCTGCGATTCTACAGGACAATTCCAGTGAAATATGGATTGCTGAAGTTCAACTTTGGCGACGACGCATTGCTAAGGAGGAAATCAGCGATGCCCTTGAAGCACTTGACATTTACAACGGAGAGGCTTTTCCAAATGTTCATCAAATTCTTCGAATAATGGCAGTTTTACCCGTAACTACGGCGACGAATGAACGCTCCTTTTCAACGTTACGTCGTCTGAAGACGTATCTTCGACCAAATATGACTGAAGATCAACTAAACGGTTTACTCGCAGCTTCCCTGAATATACATCGGGATGTCAAGATTGATGTTCAAAGGGTTTTGGATGAATTTTTTTCGGTACTTCGAAGAGTCCGTTTGTTGACTGAAAGCCAATAACTATGGTATTATTCGCTATTTTTCTTTTGACTCAACGGTTAATAAATACGCAATTTTTCACTATTGAAAGTCTTTCATTATGTGTTTTCCGTTACTAGTTATTATAATTTTGATTGGCAAATATCATAAATTGTATTCACAAAGCAAGACTTTTCGTTAACGAATGCTTTATACAATCAATGTTCATCTTCAGTTTCAATTTTGCATACACCATGTCAAAAGAATTCGTTATCAAAAATCATAATATTCTCTGAGCATCCAAAAGTTTAAAACCCCCTCCAAAGACAGTCCCCTGCGCACGGGCCTGACGCAAAGTAAATCGCATTTGTATATTGCGCTACGATCAAACCAACACTTAGGTTTTTAAGGTGGAGAATTAACTTTGTTTTTCAAAAGGACAACATCATGAACGCAGTACATTTGAAAAGGAGAACTTCGACCGAACCATAACAGAATGGTAAGTAAGTCAAAAGTTCATTCTGCGATTCACAACAGGTTAAATAACTTATGGCGAAGAGTAAGATAAAGGACTCAGAAAAAAAAGCATTCTTTTAAAACAATAAATGAATTTTTGTAGTTACTGTTTTTTACTTAATAATAGCAAAAATTACCTCAATATGAGAACTTTTCCCTAAATTTAGGTTCATGCTGAAAACATTGTGTCATTAATTTGAGGAAGTAAATTTACTTAATATAATTAATAATTTCTTTAAATAATTTTGAATTTTACCAGTGCTTTTAAAAACCTAAACATGCGTTGCGGCGACATTACCTGACATACAAATAGAAAAAATAAAATGTAGTATTGAAACTTGTTAACAAAAAATATCTAAGACATCCTCCAGCCCACATGCTCATTGTAAACATAAAAACACTAGTATGAACATACCATTTAAAAACAATAAAAATTAAATATAAATCTACAAAAATATAAAGAAAGTAAAAATTAAAATTCTTTGTGAAAGAAAACCCTTACATATATAAGTTTTTTTCAAACTGAGAGAAGTTTTATTCCCTCAAGTCAAGTAAAATAAAACTGTCAATTTCCTCAACATTAATAAAAAAAATCCTCCTGAAAAGTTAGGCTTTTCTAAGGACAAATAAAATAGTACTGCAAATTAAAGAACTGCTTTTCCTCAAACTGGATCAAATCGTTTACTTATTTTAAGGCAACCAAGTCTTTAGAGCCATTTTAAGGAAATTTTTCCTTAGGATAAGACAATTTTTCCTGCCACCAAGGAATGTTTTTTGTGTGTGTGGAGTGGGTCACGAAGTCGCTCGATTGTGAACAATAGCCTGTCATCTCGAGTTCAGAAATTGAAAACATTGTCACGAAAGTTAACGAAAAAGTTTTTTCATAAGAATTATTAGGGAAGTTTTTTTTATATTTCCAATAAGTCGTTTCGCAACATTAATTTTTTACGTCGCTTGATAACTGATATGCAGGAGAAAGGTATACCCCTTCCTTTGCTAATAAGAGCCATTTCACACAGAATGTTTTTTAAAGTGATTGATAAGTGTTTTACAGAGAAAATATTTCCCTTCCTAATAAGAGTTATTTCCCAATCATTACTTTGTAAGCAGCCTGATAACTGTTATGTCGGAGAAACAATTTTCTTCCGTTGCCCGTAAGTTATTTCCTTACGTTTTTTTTATAAGTTTCTTGATAACTGCTATGTAGGAGAAATGTTTCTTTCCAATGTTTATATTTTAAGTTGCCTGATAACTGTTGTGCCGGAGAAATTTTTTTTCCGTTGCCAAAATCAGTAATTTCCTCAACGCTTAATTTTATGTTAACTGATAACTCTTGCGCAGGGGAAATATTTTCTTCATCGCCACTAAGAGTTATTTCCCAACGATAAACATTGTAAGATAAGGATATTGATGAAGATGAAAATATGTGCGAACTGATTGAATCTTTTCGGTGTGGCTTTAGACCTAACAAGTCTACCATCGATGACCAGATATTCATAATATCTCGAAGCTGGGAAAGTAACTGAGAAAAGAGAATCGACTAACACCATCTTTTTTCAACTTTAAGTCCGCTTTCGACAGCGCGAGTTGTCGAGAAGATGTCGATATGACATACTGTGAATTTGGTATCCCTACGAAACTTATACTTACTTAATGACTTAGATGGCGCTATAACCGCTTTAGCGATTTTGGCCGAACTTCTCCTACAATTTGTGGTGTACGTCTTGATGTTGTAACACAAATTGAGGGACCTACAGTTTTACGTCGAATCCGAAAGGCGAATGTTTTTGTGAGAAGTTTTTTCATGGCAGAAATTCACGCGGCGGTTTGCCGTTGCCTGCCGAGGGGCGACCCCTATTAGAAAAAACTGTTTCTATAATTTTTGGATGTTACTTGCCCCGAGCTGGATTCGAACCTGGAACCCACCGAATGAAGCGCGCACACGGTACACACTCGGCTACGGCGGCCCACTCTATTAATGATGTAGAGCAGTTGAAAAGGATGATTCGAGCTGCAGAATTAAATCGCTCAGGTAACATCTTTTATAAACGAAGGCACTTCTCTCATCAATAGTCACTAATCACCACGGTTACAATTGACCACTTTGGTAACGAGTTCAACACGTTGATATTCTAAATTGATAACAAAATTGTTGCATACCAGTATGATCGTATAAAGCTAGTTAGATACAGCTGATTTCATATTATTTTTAAGCTTTGATAATAAGCCTAATAATATGCACCATGAATGTTCAAAGAAGAATTTTTGTGTAAAATATTTGTGCCAGAATACAGAAAGTCTCTCAAAGTAGTATCTTTACAGTTACGAAAGTTTGTAAACTACCTTTGCCAGAATAGGTCTGTAGTAGTCTTTTAGTCCTTTGTGTTATGAAAATAGAGCAAGAAGAGGTGTTGCAAAGGAAACGGCCAGTAAGAACTCTGCGATACGGCAGTAACCCATTCTCGATGTCCAACTCAATTGTTGTCCAAAAAATATATCCAATAAATTTAGTACATGTCTAAATAAATAATTATATTCTTATTTTTCTTTGTCAAATTTATTACATATTTCAATAATCAGCTCTCAACAGGGCTGCCCATAATTTTACTTTCACCACAAGGTAAACTTTTTATTGTTACAAAGTTACCTGAACGCTGGTTACAAGTATGGGTTATAAAATTATAAAAATTATTGTTACCAAATCATTAGAATAGAGGATATACGTCTTTCGCCATTCCTGTGCTATTGTATTGCACAGAAGCAAGAACCGTGTAAACATCATATGAAATGGCTCTTGGAGTTGGCGAGAGAAAAATTCTCCGAAAGATTTTTGGACCCCTACGTCCTTGCGACGTCGAACACCGCAGACGATGGAACGATGAGCAGTATGAGCTTTACCGCGACATAGACATAGTTCAGCGAATTTAGATTCAGCGGCTACGTTGGCTAACTCATCTTGTACGTGTGAAAGAAAATACTCCAGCCCTGAAAGTATTCAACGCGGTACCCGCTGGTGGTGGCAGAGGGAGGCCTCCTCCCCGTTGAGAAAGACTTGCTTCGGTTGGTTTTTCTAATTGCCGCCAGTTAGCAAGGCAAAGGAACGACGTACTATTTTGGAGACGGCCAAAATTGTCTTGGCAGTTATAGCACAAATAAGTAAAATGGTACGTGCTATAGTTTTGTGCCACACTGTATGTGTATGTACAGGAACGTATAAATGTATATCCGAGCTTGCGATTGTATACAAAGGCATTTATTACTCACCGTCAGATTGATCTTTTACGAGCATATGTACATCCCAATCTGAATGCTGGAGCTATTTGGTTTTACGCCTGTTGCTTATTCAAGTTGCCCGAATTGTTGCTACATACTTTTTTGTTTTTGGTTTTTTTGATGCTTTTTGGTGGAAAATCATCGCCTTAGTAGCACACTTTTAGTTTCGTTGTGAACGTGTGCGGTGTAGAACGTTGTTGGTCGCTGTGTTTGCGAAGTGTTGGAAGCGGAAGATGAAAAGTAATATATTACTTAGCAAAAGATTTTTTTCCTTTCCGAATAACTACTTACTTACATAGACATAATTATAGCTATTGCATAAACATAAAACGGAAAAATTCGCGCCATAAAAATTTGTGAAAATTTACAATTTCCATTTCAAACTTAGCAAAACAATAAAAATAAAATTCCATAGTAGTGCTATTGTTTTCGAAACGTGTCTAAGCAGAGTGTGAACGCATTTGCAATATGAAAATTTGTGTGTGCATATAATAAATTATTTCCATAAAATAAACGACTCATATTACAATTGACTTATACTCCATAATTACAAACACACATGCATTTATAAATATTTGTGTATTTAATAAGCAACGTAAATTGCATTATCCTATAAATGAAAAGTGCTATATAGGAGGGAAAATAATTTCCATCTCAGCGTGCATACATTATTTGCAATATTTCACAGTACGCTTTTGTTGAAAGAAGGTGGATACAAAAAAAAAAAAATAAAAAAATTTGTAACTAAAACTGAAAATAAAATCGAATTTATGCAAATACTATTTTGCTAGTGAAAAATCTTGCTCTACTCTAAAGTCAACTAGTATTTGCTTTTGCGCGTCGAAAGGAAATAGCAAAGCTTCGAGATGCATTCCACGGCATGTGCCTCAGCTTTAAACTCAACGAACTCGACGAATGTATCGCACAACACGTAAGTGGGCATAATGAGTTTGAATATCTGAGATAATACAAAAATACCAAGATTTATAAAAAAAAAACTGAATGTATTGTGAGAAATCATAAATTTGTATGGATGTATGTGTATCATTACATAAATGTAATAAAAATATTCTGTAAACGAGAGGTCATTCGTGGTTCATATCAGATCACAAAATAGTTCCTATTTAGACAATTTTTTATATATTTTAACTAATGAAGTGGATCTCGAGCTCCCGTACGTTTTAAGTGCCGAAAACTCCGGGATTAGTAGATATGTTTTCTAGAATGCTTTATTAATTTTGCTTCGTAAGGTATTTAAAAAAAAAATCATTTATTTTTGACACGCTAACCAAAGAAGTTGGCAGACAATGAAAAACTACTAAACGTTGGGCAATAAATGCTATCGTGCAATTAAAAACATAAATGACGAGAAATAATTCGTATTGACAAAGGAAAAAATATTTATCATACAACGTGAGCTTTTAACGGCAAAATACAAAAATAATAATACAAATGTAATAACTAATAACGGACTTCCAAACGAACCACGAACCGATCCGTTTTCATTTTGAAATGCCAAAAATCACTCCAGGAAATAATTTGGTTTGGTTAAAAATTAATAAAAAGAACCCGGCTATAATTGGATATTTTCTTTCGGTTAATGGTTAAAATAAATCGATTATTTCCCTTCGATTAATCGAACGATAAACGAACAATTTTGTAAATAATCGAAAACATTCGAAAGCTCACATTCAAAAATTCATCTCTTTACTCACCAATAGCGTGTGAATGAAAATCTTCCTTGTAAAAATTGCCAGGCTAACCACCCAATAATATTAAAAACTTTAATTTCTTACATGGGTTGTATGGAAACAAACGCGCAAGACCGTCAGAAAAAATATATTTTTTCTAAAATCAATTGACAATTTTTGCAACTTAAAACTTAAGCTTTAACATACTAACAAGGCACAAACAAGTAATCCATTTTTTTTATTTCAATCGAAACGTCCTGTTAATCGATTAATTTCTTCGCAATTAAAAATCGAATCCTTTCGATAAATTTTTATCCGATTAACCGATTATTCGATTATTAAATTTTGTTGTCATCGCTAGCTATAGCATTTCGAAAGTTTGTAGCACACAAATTTCTCTAGAAATTCTAGCCTTATGGTGAAAGTGCTACACAAACGAGAGAAAAATAGTCAAAACCAGTACAAATTTCGCACTCCTTTCATTTTGAACATAAGGTATGCGTATGAAATAAAGGACTAGTATAAACCGGAAACAAGTTTATTACTCTATTTTAACTTCTATATACTATTTATTACAAAACTCCTAAAGAATATTACTGAGAACGGCCAGACTTCTTCTTCGGCCCTTCTTCGGTCACTAAAGTTCGATTCGGCTTCGGTTCGGGTTCGGCTGAAAAGCAACCGATTTTTGGTCGGATATTTGCCAATTTTTATTTATTTAAATTGTATAAGGTTTTAGTTTTAATATTTTTGAGTTTGGAAAGAAGTTAATCCAACCTTTCGGACTTATAATTTCAATACGTCTTTTATAATCATAATAATTTGGCAGTTACCTCATAGCTCGATGTTTGGCCGAACTTCTCCTACAATATGTGTGATGTTGAAACACAAGAGACCCTGCATTTTTACGCCGTCTCCGAATGGTAAATAATTTTTGTGCGAAGTTTGGAAGGAATAAGCTCGCATTTTTTCATTGCCGGCCGAGGGGTGACCGTTAATAGAAATATATTTTTCTAATCCGGCTACAGTGGCCATTTTGACACATTTTTATAATTAAAAAAGCAACGTTTTAATAATTGAATGGATTCAATCTCACTATCAAACCCTTGTATTTTTATATATGTACATATGTATGTATATAGTATTTATCATATTTTTATATTATTTGTATCATAGTATTTATCATTTTTTTGTATTATCTTTGAAACGAACTACTAAACCGAATCGCGTGGATATTTGCAGCGGAATGCAGCCTTGCTAATGAAACAACTTTTTCGACAAATTTCAGAATCCGGGCAATGATTGGAATTTGTAAATTCCTTATAACCGTAATTTTCCTGTATAATTAGTTTGCAATATTATATAAGTATTTTTCTAAATATTAATGTACATTAAACGCAGAATACACAAGACAGTTTCCGTTTCCATTCATTTCTATATTATCACGTTAAAAAAAATCCAAAAATATAGTAAAAAAAAAACTCGAGATTGTAAATTATTTAAATATCTTGGGGAAATTGCATCTATTGGCTTGCATATTTTGCTTGTTGAATCTTTTGGCAGAGCTTGTGTGGAATTATAGCGCGGCAAGCACTAAGCAGTTTCACCTCACTCATTACGCACAGCATTTCCTGCCTTATCCTATCGTTTTACATTTCTGTGGAGTTTGAAATTATGGGCGACTATCACTAAGAAATTTCAATTGCAAAACGCAGTTTTTTTTTCAAAAATATATATTTATTTGTTTAATTACACTCTGCGACATTTTTTGGGGCAACTCATACCAGCCCGGACTTTGTATATCGATAGATTTACAAAAGTCAGCTCGAATTTAGTTTTATATAGCCTACTAAAGTATTCATGTTCCGGCCTACATTGCTTTCAGAAAAGTGGTAAAAATGGCACAAATTTTTCCATAAATTTGTATATTTCTTACAGTGTAGCTTAGTGTGGATATGCTTCGCGTATACGTGACTTTGATGATGTAATTCACACCTAAGCGATTTGTATCTGCACAGATTGCGGGTGGGTGCTAATAATTTGTTGCTATCTAACAATTTACGAATTGTGGAAACTTGAATTTAAATAATGGCTTCCAATTTATACATGCACACACATATACATAAAAACATACAAGTAAATAAATACTAAGTAAGTAAGTACTTTGGTCTGGATGAATTCCCCCGTTGGCAAATGAAGGCGTAATGTGCCTTTGTGAGTTTGAATCCGGTAGCCCTTCCATGCTCGATTCTTTTTGTAAAGAATGCCCGTAATATCAAGGAATGAATTTTTCATAAAATTTACTTACCGAACAATATATGTACATATATAACGCGAAACCTATTCTGGTTGGTTTCTTTATCTGATTTGATTGCTATAAAATCTACATCGCCGCAAAGGAATATACCCGCTGCTTTTTGATACTGCTATATCTGAAAACTAGTTATCGGATCGATCTATAATTTCATGATATCCTCAACAAAAGAGTTATACACCATTTTAGAAGTGTTATTTACTTGCATATAGATTAAATATTAGGGTAATTCGCAGATCTTCTAAAATGGGCTTAATACAAGGCGAAATCTGGTTGGATTTTTTCCAGAAGAAATCTTAATACTTCCGACTGGGCTATTCAAAAATATCTTTCTGCATTTAAAGAGTTAGAAATGTTTGTAGTAATTTAATTCATTCAATCAAGTATATACATATATCTCTTATATATCTATATCTCTTTACGGTGTCACTCTGCCACGGCTTTGTTATGTATAAATGTATTCAAATTGATGGTTTATTGGTAAAAAGGAATAAATTTGGATTTAAAATTAAATTTAATATGTATATGCTTGAAATAAATAAATAATTAATACCACGACCTCTAAAAAAAAATTCAGAGCTTACATTACTTGGTTTGCTTAGAATATTTCTAATTTGTTTAGCGTAAATCAAAGTAAGCGATATTCCTCTGCGGGAGCGTAACTTTAAAAAAACAAAAGCTACTACCTAAAGTCCATTAGTGGAGTGGTGTTGGTCATAACCAGATTGCCACTCTTATGAATTAATTTTACTATAATAGATGCATACAACACATTTGAGGGTGCAATGGATTTATCACCAAAAAGCCTTATTTACTAAATTTCAATCTAAATCTCATCGACTCAAATTTTTTTTATCCCTCGATGGCTTTTATCCGATGTACTATTATTGCGATATATACTTGCAAATGGTAGAAAGTTAGTTTTACAACAAAGAAAATTTGTAGACTCAGTTATCATCTAGCCATAGCTTTATAACATCTTACCTTAAACATTTGGGAAATTCACAAGATTTCTGATGCCATAACATCTTACGATTTTGAACATGAATTCCTTTTCTATGCAATCTCACAGTAACGAAAAAAAAAAATGCAAACAAATATGTGTTATCGAAAAAAATATACCTTCAATTTCCTCTGAGTCATTAAATCTCCCGGTTAATTGCACCTTAAATTGTGCAATCAAAAGAAATTGAGAACGGGAATCAAATGACGTTTAAGGAATATTTACCACCCTTTTTTAGAGAAATCAGATGTAATTTCATTTATTCAATTTTTTAGATTCATCATTAATTATTTATTAGGGCAAATTAGTACAATAAGATATTAAAATCTTTTGTAGTACAACAAATTTCAGTCACAATAACAAGACATAACAGATCTTAAAGTCCGGTAATAAGCAGTACATATGTATGTATGTACATAAATAAACAATAAAGCTTATAAATTAAATGACAGGTATGCAATAGTCACCTGAGCAATATCGAGTTAACAATGTTTTAAAAAAGAAATTAGTTACAAAAATATAAATTAATTAGGACTATAGTGGAAGATGGAATATCAATTAAAGGCTCAGTACTGAAGAAATTATAGATAGATTCTCTAAAATTGCTGAGACCAATGAGGTAAACTGAAGGACTATAAGGTCTAATATGCGAGCAGATTTGGTAAAACACAACTTATCATAGAGATAGTTAGGAGATTTACAAGTGATAAGCTTATATAAAAATATACAATTGTTAGCGTTGTGATACTCCTAAATCTCACAGCCTAAAAGTCGGTGCTTCCATGGCGGAATATCTTCAAACCTTGATAAGCCGTAAATATAGCGCGCAAAATTATTAAACAATGTCCCAAACGTACGCGGAGAGCAACTATCCAGCTTACTAACGGGTTTTTCAACAGGGACGCTACAAAAGTAGACCGATAGTGACAGCAAACGACGCCAATATTTTTCCCGCTCTTTTGACATTTCTCTTCAGTAAGGTTTGCCATTTCATCATGGAAAGATATACGATCCAACAACGAGTCGAAATGATTAAAATTTACTGCCGAAATTCGAAGTCAATGGCCTCAACTTCAAGAGCGCTACGTCCAATTTATGGCAGCAAGCCATACGTACTCCATGATTCAACATTGCATCACGAAAAAATTACGGTTTGGTGCGGTTTATGGGCCGGCGGCGTCATTGGGCCGTACTTCTTCCGTGATGATCAAGACCGGCACGTTACTGTGAATGGGAATCGCTACCGCTCAATTATAGCCGAATATTTTTGGCCCGAATTGGATGATATCGACTTGGACAATATGTGGTTCCAACAGGACGGCGCCGCAAGCCACACAGCGAATTTCACAATCGATTTATTGAAAACCAAGTTTGGTGAACGTGTTATCTCGTGCGTTTTGACACCGTTAGATTATTTCCTGTGGGGCTACGTCAAGTCTATGGTCTATGCCAACAAGCCAGCGACGATTGAGGAACTTCGATTGAAGTACGAATATCGAACGTGAAATCGCAGCAGTATCGGACTATTTATGCTCGAAAACCGTCGAAAATTGGGTTCAGCGTCTGGACTTCTGCAAGCGTGCCCGTGGTGCCCATGCTGAAGAAATCGAGTTCCATACATAATGGCATCGAATGTACTTTCACAGGAATAAAGAATTTAATTCATATCCCAAACCGTTTTTGTTTTATTTAAAAACTTTTGAAGCATTCCTATTGAAAAACTCTGTATATATCACCTATAAACCTAAATTAGTTATTTTGCGAACTATCTTTATAGGCTCATTGTCAATGTAATGCGGAGCTAAGAAATTGAAGTCTTCGGTTTTTTTGTTATACAATGGTAACACACATGATTTAGTATAATTTAAATAAAGACCAATTGCTTATCTGGATAATGTGGATAGCGCCACATTAACATTAGCACAAAGACGATCGGCTTGACTAACAGGTTCAGATTAGTAAAACTGGATGTCATCTGCAAAAGCATGTAGATTTGCAGTTCGGCAAACGTAGAAAAAAAAACATCATTTAAAAATAAACTGAAAGGCAACGGACCAAGAATAGAACCTTGGGGAACACCAGCAGTCAGCGCTTTCAGTTTTGAAACGTCAGCACCAATTCGCACACGTTGAAATCTGCCTGATATATAGCTTTCCATAAGACCAAGCGCACTGTACCCAAATCCAAAGTAACATTGCAGCTTCCTACATAAAAGTGCATGACTAACAGAGCCGAAGACCTTAGAGAAATCTAGTAGACAGAGTAACGTCAAGTAGTTTTTATCAAAGGACATACGAATGTCATCTAATATTTTTAATATGGCAGTGATACAACTATGATTTTTCCTGAATTCTGATTACAGAGAGAAAAGAAGATTTTTATTATGGGCATGCGACGAGATCTGCTCCGCCATTAGGGTCTCGAAACTTTGGAGAGAGCCAGTCAAAATAACGATGGGACGAAAATCCTTAATACAACTAGAACTCTTTTTGGCAACAGGCAGTACTGCAGCAACTTTCCACATGTGCGGAAAGGAAGACGTAGTTACACCATGATTTATGATGTGGGTAGGAGTTCGAAAGATATGCGGCAGACAACCTTTATAAACTTTATTGGGAGTCCATCTTCCCCTTCAGCGTTTGAACTTATCCTAAGAACACATCTACCCACATCATATTCTGCCACAGTGGAAAAATCAAACGGTATGCCGTTAAAACAAACAATTTTGAAGAAATCTTTTTTCAATCTCGAGAAAATATCCCAATTTAAAGGAAAAATTTTGATATCAAAATATGGAACATTTTCCTTGTACTATTTTCTTCATTCTAAGTGCTCGTTGAAATCGATAGCTCACAAAATAGTAGGTTTTAAAATTGCTATACATTGGTATACATTTCTGCTGATAGTGCAAATTAGAGTTGACTACGTACAACGCTGTACTATTGAGAAAATTTTGGTGCAATGTTAAAAATGCTTCCCGACCAACAAAAAGATGCTGTTCGGAATAATTCATAACCTCATAATAACATAACCTCAACAGACAGTTTTATGTACATATATTGCCCAGAATTATTTGCGTCCAAAGTCTCTCATTTCAACTACATTTCCTAAATTTGTATGGAGAATGTAATTTATTGTTACAACAACAACCATAAGACACATTTCCCACAACCGACTGATATACTACATTAAAAAAACAAAAAATGTGTGCTTAAGTTCTATTTCTACAAGTGGCTGATAGCTGACGTTCACTCATCAACCAAACCGATAAATAACAAGTTCAATACTGTGTGAATTGTAACAATTCAATTGTTGATGAATAATATTCAGTTTTGAAGATACGCTTTTCCGTCAAGTGAGCTGGGTGATTGCAGTCTAGCATATTCACTTGAATGTGGATGGTTGCACGTAGCTTCAGATGGATGCTGGAAGTTGACGATATCTGCTCGGGTGGCATCTTGCGGTCAAGTGACGGTGACGTGATGCCAAGTAGTTCACATGCATGCGCATTAAGGTGGCTCATAAAAGAAGTTTTGCTGTTTTCCGGGCAACTTATTTAATTTGTTTTATTTGACTGGGAGCTTTCATATTGAGCTTCTAACGAATAAACTAGGCAATATGCATAAAAATATTGCAGTTGTGCCTAACGGAATTTTCATGAAAATTTAAGTAACTGTGGCATATCTTAATCGATTTTCGTTTTTAGGATATCATTTATACATATGTGACTAACTTGCAGTGATCTACTTAAAATAATTATAAAAATAAAAATAATGGTATCACATTACTTTCCAGCGTGTTTTTTATTTTAGAACAAAACAATTTTGAAATATACCTGCTTTGTAAATTTTACTAACTTTGCATAAAAATTAAAGTATTTGAAATCAAACTGTTAGAATTTATAAACAACTAGAAAGTTGAAGCAGACGTTGCACTGCCTAGATTTATTTATCGATTGCCCTTTGGATATGAAACTAGAAAACGTAACCCGACTTGTGACAACGCTCTCAAAAATATAGGTATGCCGAGATGAACTGATTGATACCCATACTGGAATATTTAATATCCCCCTGAGTGCAAAAAAAATTAATTTTGCTTAAAAAAACGAATTGTTACACATCTATATTTTACTATTTCCCATCAGTTGTATATAATTCGATTATTTGTTGACATTTAATCAGGTGGCAACCCTATTTTTAATAAAGCTTGGTATATACAAACTCGTCAGCAAAACGAACAGTTTGTCATCCATATTTTTTATTTCATATACATACATAACTTTCACATAGTTTTATTAAATTCGACTTTTCAAGCAAGCGGCAGCCCTCGCTATGCTATAAGTTTTCTTCTAAGCGAATCGAACAATTTGACAGCCATATTTACATATTTCATATTACTTGTGTATAATTCTTTGCGGTTCACTGCTTGACTTCCATATTTGAATATATCAAATAAATTGTGAATAATTTCACTAAATTAGAAATTCAAACAGGTGACAACCCTCTTCTTCTGTTCGCCGAGAAATTTCATAGTTCACATAACTTTTGTATAATTCAATTAAATTCAAATTTTTAAAAATTAGCTATGAATCTGCTTTCTTAGATGGACCGCTCGCTTGCAACAAATATTTTGATATACAACTTGTGTATATTATAAATAAATAAAACTTACTTAACTTTTGAAACAGGTGGCAACTCTCCCCCAAAATATATTCATACAAGATTTCATAAAAAGCGATCACAAGCACCGTAACACGAGATTTTTATATACATATAAGATATGTGGTATGTACATACATATATAGTTAGTTCTATAATTTGCTTGGTAAAAGGTTACCGTATTTTTTGTTCAGAGAGCGAAGCACTTTAATGCACACCAACCCATGAAAAGTGCACACAAATATACCCTGTAGGATTTTTTTTTAAATTTCTTTGACTTGAGCGCAATGCCGTTTATGTGGCTAGCCAGCAGAGGTTTTTGTAGCAAATGTTGTGAAATGGTTACGACGTTGAAAAGCTAGAACGTAAATACCGATTTTTACAAATGGTGAGATATTTAATTGAAATATAATTTATCGTTAAAAGAAATAGTGTTTAATTTATTTGAATTAACAATAACAATAATAAAATAAACACATATATATATATATATTTATGTTTTTGTCGGATGTTTTGTTTATATCTAATATACAAAAGAACAAGCATCATGCTCCCCTCCTCATACCGCTCAAACTGTTGACGCCATTGGTTTCACCATTAAAGCTTGCATAAAAAATTATAACAGGTTTGATATCTTTGTAATAGATTTTTTACGTGGATTAGTCGTGCGACGTAATTATGCTCTATATCAGTTCCTTATTTGTAAAAAAGAATAGTCAAAATGGTAGCAGTTATATCTGCTATTTCAGATATGACCGCAACTCCTAATCAAATTCCTTTCTAGACTTGACCAGATAGCGAAGCCCGGTCCTACACACCGTAAGGTAATGACGCAATCGGTGTGAATTGTTGTTTCTTTCCACTTTTCTTTTTTCAACCCACCTCCAATCAAGAGAACAAAAAAAAAAAGATAAAAGTGATTGTATATTGCACAGGGACATATTTTTGTTTTTTCTTCATTTTTTTGGGTATTTTAGGTTCTCGATGTAAAGATTTTCTTTGAAATAACTCATAGTGACATTTTGCGAAGAATAATTCTCTAAAATATGTCAACCTCTAGCGACCCCTCGCTTTATCTAGACTTAATTAAAAGTGGGTCAAGTGCCCCTTTCGACCGAATGGATTTCAATGTTCACAAAGTTATTTCTTACTAAATTTTACTTATCACCATAAAAAAATTACCTGAGAATACAAAAAAGATTTGTAGATAATTCTGCATATATGTGTAGGTCTAGGTCTTTCATCCCGACTTGGAATCATTTCGCGGTATTTTGCGACCACAAAGCGATATTTTTGCATGAAAGAATTCAATATTTCAGTACCTATACTTATGTAGGTACTCTACGAAATTTAACACACCGTACAATTCAACTCTGTAAGTGTATAGAAATTGGAAGAAAAACCACATATAACGGTAGTTTACAAAAGTCACAATATTCAACATTTTATTAAACCCGGTATGAAGGATTTAGTTATGGATAGAAATGCGTAACAATTTTGGAAAATGGGCGTCATACGTAAAAATCATAATAATTTCGTTTTGTTTAGATTTCGTAAAAAATGTCGTTTGAATTTTTAAAATCTAGAATATTATACAAATCGAATTAATTGCATACAACAAACACTCTTTATTTGAAATAAAAACATGCCTCGAGTATTCATTGCTCTTTGTTAATCTATACAGCATTAAAACTGTTGAAAAAGAAATTTAAAAGGTGATGCAGGGAAATAACAGAATACAGTTAGGCCAATTTTTGGAACTCTGAATGCAATTTCCAGGTCCTTGAGCTGGTGAAAAGGCAATAGTCATCTCGGACATGGTATAGGGTATATTTTATCAAAATATTAGATGAGGAATAAATAAGTTTTCTTGGATATGTTTTAGAATCATTTTCTTTTGAATAAAATTTAATACTTCTAACGTTATTGATTTTTTTAAAGGGCGCTTGTTATAGCTTGGTTTAAATAAAATAAAAAAATATCTAGCGATTAACATATGAGCAGGTAATTTTGAAAGACAATTTTTGAAAAGATGGAGATAATATAAAAAATTGTGCAAATTCTTGGGTAAGAAATGTCCACTTTAATAATGGATGAGATTCTAGGGTTAACCTTTCAATACCACTAGGAAAATGAGTCAGAGTTTGTATATAGATTAATTAACATGTATGAAAAATAATCAAAAGTATTAATGAATATTACATTAGTTTACAAATATGTGATAAATGCGTGGTAGCTAAAACTGACTCTAACATTCAGAAAATCAACATATTTTATGCTAAATTTAGATCAGTTTTGGGACAAACTTATAAACAAAATTCAGCATCCTGTATCTCTAAATCTAGACGTGATAGAAAAATTTGCGTGCCGTTTTCAAATTCAGCAGTGCCAAATCCATATAAAATGTGATATTACATCAAATATATGTATGTACATTCGGGCTGTTGCACCGAAAAATGGAAAAAGGTTGGAAGATGTTCAACTGAATAAGTGAATATAGCAAAAATTTAAATTGGCGGCATTTATTTAATTTCTAATAGCGTTTACGTTTTCCCCCCGATTAAGGCGGCCTTACACTCCTCATTTTCGCTATGAAATTCTCTTTCAATAAAACATTTTTTATTATTTTTGTTTACAAGGTTTATTCACTAATAATATTGTTTAAAAATTAACAATTTTCGAAAAAGAAGTTTAGTTTTATTTTCTATTATAGAGTTTTGTGGCAATAACTGTAAAATGATCTCGAAAACATAGGTTTTGTCTACATATATCTGGTATTTATGAAATTGGTGAAAAAAAAAGATGACGATTAATAAAGCCGTGGGGAGCTATGCAATGTTTACCAAACTTTAAAAAAGCTTTAACAGTTCTAGCATTTCCTACTGGGTATGACTGCACTGGATGCTATTGTGAGAGATGCACTCGCACATATAAATTCTAGGAATAGAGGCAAAGTGTAAAAGAGTTTGTTATCTTTGCACCTAAATCTATATGTATGTACATATGTCTACTCGTAAGTGGTTCCGCACTTGTTGTGCTGTTTAGTTAAGTAGACATATTTATGGAAACATGTACATATATTTCTAAATATTCTAAATAGCAAGCGTGCATTGAGAGTGATCATCATTGGCTTAAGTAGTTAAACATTTTTGCCTTTTTTTGTGTGTTTGGTTTGATATGGCTGATTTCTTGTATTCATCTTTGTTGATGTTTTCTTTTTTTAAGCGCAGAAAAGTGGAGCAATTTTCTCAAAATAGACTCATAAATTAAACTGTAATGAGTTTCGTATTTATCTGTTCAACTGGACGTTCAAAAAAAAATGCAAAGCGAGTTCGTGTGCTTTATGCGTTCCTGCACCCATCTGTTTACCCTGAATTGTTCGCGCCTAAAAACAAAATGAAAACTTGTCTGCCATCCATCCACGCACACACTAAGCGTCTTTAGCGTCTAATTTATATTAATGATTTTTCGTACTGAGACTTCTCAATAGTTTGCTCATTTATTTATTTGTCTATGTCTGCTTCACATTTTATGTTTGCTATTGTTTTTTTTTTGTTTTTGTTTTTTGTTGTAATTTTTGGAAGTTCATAACTCAATCATAATGAAGCCACATTTCCTCGCGCTGTCAGCCAAAAGTATGTAATAAATTAGCTCAATGACAAGTTCAATTGCTTCGCCTGCGACCCGCATTAAGTGTTGATTTTTTTCCCCTGTTTTATTTGCTTGTTCTTATCTAATTTTTTAATTTGGCAGCCAGCTTAACCCGAACAATCAAATTGCATAATATCATGCCATATGGCAGACAACTTTCAACCTCCACAAGTCCATACTCATACTCCGCTGTCATGTGGCAACGAGTTAATGCTAAGAAGATTAAGCAGCGCGATTGTTGACCTTGAAATGTGGAGACTCGATTGATATATGTATATGTACATACATACATATTTATTTATGTACACGAGTATATAGATATTTATATATATACGATATTGTAATTGTATCTATCGAACTCTGCTCGTGTGATATGTGCATATTAGATTTGATTATTGCGTTTTCAAACGCCTACTATGTAAGTATCTTCATTTCAAAACGCATCTTAATCATGGTATAAGAGCGAAAAAAAAAATGTAGTTGGTATATTTAAAGTTTTTTAAAAATTAAGTCGTACGCCTAACAAGGTTCGGTTTTTAATCAGAATTTTTATCAAAATTTTGTGTAGCCCATTTAATTTAAGCATATTAATGCGCCTTTTAGGCACCTTTTGAAATTAAAAAAAAAAAAATATTTTAAATATTCGAAATTTTAAAAATTTTGAATCGGAACTTTTTGAAAACTTTTGAGTATGCAGTTTTGAAGTCCTTTTAATTCTAGCATAATAATGTGCTAGTCTGAAGTGACCCAAAATACCGGTTGGTTTTTTTACCATTATTTGCAGTTTTTGTCTTAGATTTTTTTTTTGTGTAAACGTAAACAAAAAGTTTGTATAGACGAAGACATAGACGCAAATATCGATGAAACGTAGTTAATTATTCTCGCTCTCTTCCTATATTATAGTAGAGTTGCCAGTTGGCATCTCTTGAAATTATTAAAAAATATTTAAAACATTCCTAAAATTATTGAAAATTCCTATTGAACATAATGGATGAAAAAATGTAATATTTTTGTGAGTTGTAGAGTTTAGATCAATAATACAAGGTGGGCCAAAAGAAACCCAGGGGTGTAAGAGTTTAATAACTTTTTCGTTTATTAATTTTTTTTTATTTTTTCTTTCAGATTATATAATATACAAAAGGGAAATTTTTTTACACTAAGTATGAAAAATGATGTCTCTTAAATGACCACCGTTTTCAGCTTCGCACTGATGGGCTCTTTTTAGAGCATTTTCCATAACATCTTTCAAAACTTGTGGCTGTAGCGTTCAAGGATTGTCTCTGGCTTGTTCACATACACTCGCTCCTTCAAATAACCCCAAAGAAAATAGTCGGGTGCTGTCAAATCTGGCGATCGCGCTGGCCAAATAATTTCCGAAATTCTGGAAATTATTCGCCCTCCAAAAATTTGACTTAAAAGTGCATTGTGTATCGGGCAGTATGGGCAGTGGCTCCGTCCTGCTGAAACCACATACCAGGTCTGTTTTCAAGAGCACGACGTAAAAAATTTTCTATCATAAACCGATACCGCTCTCCATTTACGGTTACAGCACTTCCATCTTCATTCTCGAAGAAGTAAGGCCCAATGACATTTTCAGATGTGATCCCACTCCATAATGTACACCTGATGAGGTGCAATTGGCGTTGATGAATGGCTCTTAGATTTTGAGAACCCCAGAACCTACGGTTCAAATTTTTAATAAAGTTGATTTCAACTCTTGAAATTTAACTGCAAAATTTAGACGTTGCCGATGATCTGCGGGTTTTAATAAAATAAATAAAATTTAAAAAAATTAATAAACGAAAAAGTTATTAAACTCTTACTACCCTTGGTTTCTTTTGGCCCACCCTGTAGAATAAAATATGGTGATTGAGGTGGGTAAATTCGAGCAATGTACTTACTTAAAAAAATTATATTTTTATCATTATTTGTTGAGTTTTAACGTTTATTTCTTAAGCAATAAACAAAAACTCAAAAAAAAAAGATTGGAAAGTATAATAAGTATAAAACGATTAAACTTGATTTTTCGAAATAAAACTCAAAAAAACAAAAATTAATGGATTTGAAGGGACTAGCAACTGGACTGTTACAAGCATTATGTTGTTTTAATCACTAAAGCGTAGCATTTTTCATTCCCCATGATCTTTTGAGCTGACATTTGGATAGTAATCGTTATTTGCAGCCCTTGATTTTTTTCTTTCTTTGCCAGAATACCCGATACCTTTTCACTGCGAATTTCCACATCGCTATGATTTTTGATATTCCAGATATAGATATGTTTTTAGTCTCCTTCAACTTGAAAAATATCGTTTAGCCGTTGCAACTGTATCCGGCACAGCAATATTTGATAAATTTTTTTGGTCGCACCATCGAAGGAATATTTAAATAAAGTCTGAAATCAGACACCTCTTCCATATCTTCATGCCCAATTTTAACTCTTCAATGAATACGGGTAAAACCTGCGATTATACTTCCCGCTTCAACGGCCTCGCCCAACTCTTCTTCATTAAGTTCTGTACATTTTGTTGGAATTACGTTTTGTATCTTGGACAGTAGTTCTCTGTGTTCCGTAAATCTTAAATCAAGCTCTTTCAAATACTGATCCAAAAATGGGATGAAAATAAAAATAATATTCTTTAGAATTTCCAGTGTAGTTGTCCCGATTTGTTAGACCAGCACGTCTAGCTTCTATGCATTGAGTGACTGATTCAAAAATGTCATTGAATGTGTTCTTGATTTCTTCGTTAACTTGACTTACATAGCTAACTCGACGGCTCAAGTCACAATTTTCTATCTGTAGGTTTTGACTTAGATTTTTCGTCAAAATGAAGATTGGTTTTTGTAGGTGCTATTTTCAAACGATATGATTTAATTCTAAATGTAATACGATAAATTGCTCTACTCAAATGAGTCTCCTACAATTTATGGTGCGCGTCTTGATGTTGTAACACAAATTGAGGGAGTTCTAGTTCTATGCCGACTCCGAACGGCAAATGAATTTTGTGAGAAGTTTTTTTCTGGCAGAAATGCGTGTGGAGGTTTTCCATTGTCTGTCGAGGAGTGAAAAAACGTTTCTATATTTTTTTGTGCTACTTTCCCCGGTCAGGATTTGAACTCGGGACTCAACGAATGAATCGCGTACATGCTACGCCGACTGTTTGCTTACTCGACAATAACTTAATAAATTTCTATGCAATCTTTTTGGAAGGAAGTGTAACAAATTTAGCGGAATATTATACATTGAAAGATTCTAGGTGCTCGTTAATAATTTTTGAATAACTTTGACATTCCGGGGTGGATCCCGGACCCATAAAACCTTTCCCTGAATCCATTCCTGGTTGCGTCCGTTTATGAGATATATTACGCTTGTAAATATTTTTGACCCCCCAAAGAAGTTTCGGTACGGCAAAGATTATTGTTCTTTACGATTGGTTTTGCCATTTTTTGTATTCAGAACAACATTGGACGGCAATTCATTTGTTGTATAGCAATTTGAAAAGATCTTTCTATCATTCTTCATGTCTTCACATCGCATGGCGCTAGCATTGGGCACCCCATGGAAAGTTTCCAGCATTGGAATCTATTTGAATAACATGATTTAGCTTTTCAAGTTGCTGTACTCTGCAGCGGGTTGGATTTTGAAGAAAAAGGGGGTACTCCATTCCCACCGAATTCTTAGGTGTTTATTTATTTAAATCAACTTCATTCAGTGAGTTGAAAATAATTAAATTTTTGTCTACATATCCGCTTTTTCAAAACCTGAAACAAAAAATTTATTTCCATTGTCTCGGAATGATCTTTGAATTTTGTATTACATACATACATATGTATGTAATGTATGTAAATTCACGTTCATACATTGTAATTAGTTTTTTTTTGTTTTACGTTGTAAATAAACATCTGCATTAATAGCAATGAAATTTTATTTAGTTGTTTATAGCTTTATTTATTTTTTTTAAAGCCATTTTAAAGCTTTTAACTATCTCACTGTTTATTTTCTGCAAAAGTTGATGTCATAACCTCGCATGAATCAATCGAGTCTCAGTGGCGCTGTACATTTCAGTTTGCGAAACTGAATTCTCGATATGCTACAGACAAGTTCTGGCAGACCTGAAAAAACACCAACGCATTTCCCGTATACTATTCTTACTAAACGCTAAAAACGTACTAATTAACAGACAACGTCGGTCGTTACACGCTGCTGGTAATAAAAAAAACTCTAAAGAATGCAAATTCACAACGTTTTCATTAAGAAAATTAAAAAATGACGGCAAATGTTCAAAAAAAGCTAAAAAACTACATATATTAAATGGTTATAACGCTTAAAATGAGAAATCAATTGCTTACAATGAATTCTAAACTATTTTGGAATGTTGTATTTGTAAATATTTACTATAACAGCTTAACAGTAAAAAGAATTAATTCAAGATTTACGTTTTTTGTGATTTTATGGTAAAATTAATGAGGATAATGAATAGAGTGTATTCAGTCTAAACGAAAACTAAATATCACAAAAACTACAAAAATATATTCCTTTCCATTTGTTCTTCTGTATATCAAGTAATTGAATTGATACAACTTTGGTTGCGTTTTTCCACTAAATTAAATTTTGAATTATTGTGCTTTATTATTGAAGGCGTGGTACTCGTATGGTATCTGCATACGCATACTACATATGTACTCGTATGCTCATTAGTTAAATGTAACTTGAAAAAACTGAATTATTTTGTTGTTATTTCTGCACTGCGGTTAGTTGCGGAGGAAACAAATTCATGAATGACTGCACTGGCTGACAACCCAAGCGAACCTGTTTCACACATTTTTACTTCATATACATATATCTATATAGGGTAGGTGCACCAATCGTCGGTCAGTTTAGATTTTTTTAAATTTCCTTTAGCCACCTTTTGACTTGACTATAGATTTGCATGCAATTTGGCATAATCTCGTTGAATCTATTTGTTCAAGTCGTATATACTAACATATTTTTTTGAGGTCACCAGTCTCAGCTCAAGTCACTAAATTTGAGACTTTCAACAAAGAATTTAGATTACAAAGAAGTTGCATGCCGTTTCGTTTTTTGTGGTAAGAATTTTCGTCCAATTCCACCACTCGCGAAACCAATTGAATCTAATCAGATTCATATTTCAATCAGTCAAAATCTAATTAGTTCTGGCATGGTTAAATTGGACGAAATTTTCTGTTAGAGGAACGGTGGGAGGGATGCAACTTCTTTTTAATCTGCGTTCTTTGCTTTCATTTAGACACATTTCTTATGACATTAGACGATTTTAGTATTCAGTAAGCACCAGTCTCAAAAAATTTCACCAAAAACTATGGGGAAAAACAATAGAGACAATCATCTGATGGTATGTTCAGCTAGAGATGCACAATCAACCGCAATTAAAATATATTCATCGATAGCAGGCAATAAATTTTTCAATTATTTGTCATCAATACGGTTATCGTAAAATTAACATTGAAATTAACATTGAAATCAACAGTTCAAAAGTCTTATTACTGCATTTTATCTAAACCGATTATTTCAAATATGTGTAAAAATTAGAACTATCAACAATCGGTACGAGTAATTGCCGCTACTCATCAAATGTAAACAAATAGTTCGGTTTCATTATGCGTATTGAAAATTAGATCTTATTTTTTTTTTACAGATTTAAGCAAAATCTAGCGAACGGCCAAGGGAATAATCGAGTGCTACTTCATTTACGCGTTTATTCAATACTTTCCTCAATTTTTTTGTTTTGTGACTTACTCACAACCAGCTGACAAATTAGTGATTTTATTTTAAGATTAGTGACTTAAGAAGGCTTAATATCGGCTGAATATCGAATATCAAAAAACATTAGTTACAAAGAAGTTGCATACTTTCACCGGATATGCCAATAGAATATTTCAGCTTATTTCACCACACCAGAACAATTTTAATGTTCACTGATTGATATCAGAATCAGAATGGATCCAATTGGTTTGTGGTGTGGTGAAGTAAGCTAACATTTTTTTACTCCAGAATAATTTCAATGATACCACTTCTTTGTAATCTACGTTCATTGCGAATTGTCTCAGAATCATTCATACCACCGAAAAGTCTCATTTAGTGACTAGAGTCTGCATACAGAATACCGGCATTAATGTTATTGTCATGAGTAGTGTAACAAATACGATCGTAATAAGGTTCAACTACCCACAACTGTGTTGTCATCAAACTTTCAAAATTTGCACTTAGAAACTTTTCGTGTACTCTGTTTTATAGCCCAATAAATTTTACTACAATAAAGTGTAAATTTCAAGTGACCCAAAATTCGTGTTGATTTTTGATACTTTTTCGGAACTTCAAACACAATTCCGGGCTTCGCAAAGGATATACTCTAATATTTTCTTGTCGCGAATGCTTCCAGATCTTCTACTTATCTGTTTAAACTAAAAATTACAGGTTTTTGAATAGGAACGCTACAAAAGTTTTTTTAAATAAAACAAAAACGGTTTGGGATATGAATTAAATTCTTTATTCCTGTGAAAATACATTCGATGCCATTATGTATGGAACTCGATTTCTTTTGCATGGGCACCATGGGCACGCTTGCAGAAGTCCAGACGCTGAACCCAATTTTCGACGGTTTTCAAGCATAAATCGGGCGACACTGCTGCATTTTCACGTTCTATATTCGTACGAAGTTCATCAATCGTCGCTGGCTTGTTGGCATAGACCATAGACTTGACGTAGCCCCACAGGAAATAGTCTAACGGCGTCAAATCGCACGACCGAGGCGGCCAATTGACTGGGCCATTTCGTGAGATAATACGTTCACCAAACTTGGTTTTCAATAAATCGATTGTGACATTCGCTGTGTGGCTTGTGGCGCCGTCCTGTTGAAACCACATATTGTCCAAGTCCATATCAGCCAATTCGGGCCAAAAATATTCGGTTGTCATTGAGCGGTAGCGATTCCCATTCACAGTAACATGCCGGTCTTGATCATCACGGACGCCGCCGGCCCATAAACCGCACCAAACCAAATTGGACGTAGCGCTCTTAAAGTTGAGGCCATTGACTCCGAATTTCGGTAGTAAATTTTTATAATTTCGACTCGTTGTTGGATCGTATATCTTTCCATGATGAAATGGCAAACCTTACTGAAGAGAAATATCAAAAGAGCGGGGAAAAATATGGCGTCGTTTGCTGTCACTATCGGTCTACTTTAGTGAGTACCTATTGCAAGACCAAAAATTTCTAACCTAAAGTTCTTGGAAGGGTCTGAACAACGTTTACTAAATGAGGGAAAACATTATTTAATAAATGTGTTCTATTCTAATGCTCGAAAAACAGTAAAAAAAAATTTACATTATTGTACGGACCACGTTTTGAAGTTATTATTTTATTTCATCGACTTGATTGATTTGGTAGTAAAAGCAAAAAAAAAATTTCCAAAATAGATCCTGCGAGCAGCTTGGCATAAAATCGTAGACAGAATTGACTGACCAATTACTCATCATTTTTTCGTAATTGACTTTTTACTTTTGGTACTTTAAAGCAAATCATGCACTATTTTGTTTGCTTTTTTCCACAAGAAAAAAAAGGTTGTCCTACGATTTGTGCACCTACTCTATGTACTTACATATATGTACATATATATATTGTATGTAGATATTTATTTGCATATTGTCGTTTGTTGGCCGGAAAATGTGTTGGCAGCATATTTATTTGTATATTTTGCATTTCGAAGCGTGGCTAGCAAATTTCATTTTTACCCCAGTCAATATAACAAATTAATAATTCAATTTGTGCATCACGGCCATATAGCAAATGTTAGAGTATCTATTCATTTACATAGCTTTTATGTACATTTGTTTTACTTTGTGAGTGTCTTGGGTCGTTTTGATATATATTAAGGCTGTCGAACTTAAAAACAGAACACATATGATTCATTGTCTTAGATTTAGTAGAAAATCATTGGGCATTCTCTTCCAAGGAAAGAGAAATCCTGCTATCATAAATAAAAACGAACTTCAAAACTTTTAAAGGCTCTCTGCTCTGCTCCAATTACAATGTGCGATAATTTTAATGCATCTCAAACCGAACCGAAGTTTGTTAATATTATCTGATATTATACCTCTTCCTAGCTCGATTTTTTTTATGACAAAAGCCGTTAGAGGATTCAAATGTTACAGATAATTATTCCTCCGAAAATTTTACTGAGGGACTTTTCATACAAAATCTTTTTGCGATAAAAGCCAAATTCAACACAAAAAACAAATAGTTTCAAATAAAAATAGTAGCAGCTCTGTTAAGTTGTAAAAAAAAGTATTGAAAAAAAGGAAACAACAGTTAGAGCGGTAGGAAATATGGTGCTATTTCAGAGGCCAGAACATCAAATTTCTTTCATGGCTACACCCGGATATGAATTCACAGCCTCCGACTTGCCAGGTAAATATGTACGCTATCCAGTGATACACAGCGGACTTGTCAACTGCTTTTAATTTTTCGCTTTTTTCCTTACAACCGACACTTTTCCTTTAAACTGGCTTTGAGCTCAGAAATTATTGTTGATTTAAACAAATTTGGGCAATCAAAAAAAAAAGAATATACTATGTATATTTGCAATATTAATGTCAAGGAAGGAGAACAGAAATAAATTTTGAACGCGTGTGAATTATTTTCCGTTGGTTTTTACGTTATTTGTTTAAAGATTTTCTTTCCCCTATTGAAGTATAACTTTCTGGAACATTTTAATCTCTAACGTGTTGCAATAACGTTGTTTAATGTGTTCCATGAAATAATGGTTAGAATGATCAACTCTCAGTTGGGAGCTAAGGAACTAAAATAGTCTACGAAAATATTTTTATTGAAATTTTACTGTGTATGTCTTTAATTTTTCTCAGAAATATATTTTACTCATTTTTCATATTTTTTTTCAAATACCTTAGTCCGGGTCATGAAAACTGTAGTGGTCCATAAGAAGCAAAGCGTGCTAACTATTAAAAAGTCAGCTGGGTTTATAGCCCTGCCACTTAGAGCATGTTGCGTGTATTTTATCAAAATATTCGATTGACTGTTGAGTAAATTATGTGTATTTGTATGTCACATTCACAACCCATGCAATTTCGCAATGTACGACAGCCGCTCCGCTCTCTACTTTGGGCGCACTCAAATCTGTCGCTAACGCCAAATCAGCTGTTTTGTATAGCCGCCAATACAAAACAGCTGATTTGTTTTCATGCGACTTTGATTGGGGCATGCCTCTGCGTTTCGTACGCCTTGACAGTTGAATGTCTCGCTGGTTGGTTTCCAATGTAGCCAGTTCAGACATAGTTCCAAGAAAATTTTTGCTCTTGATCTGCCAGCAGAAATTGGAGTTTTTTAATATCCAGTATACCTTAACGCATTAGAAACCAACCACTCCCAGATAGTGTCTAACTTTGAACTAGCACTTCACTTCATGGGGGCACTTGCCCATGACTTTTCAAACATATCCCATATGGTAAAATCACTATGGGTATGCATCTAAATGGGCATACATATGCCTCGCGAATGAGGAAATATAATTTTGTATGAGAAACCAAGTTATTTACGAGGTTTAAGCATTAGCGAACCATTATCTCGTTTAGATGAATAGCCATACTGTCGTTTACCATCTTAAATATAAAACAGTTACAACCGATATTACACCAATACCTACTAATGACAATAATGACGATAGATGCAACCCAATAGTCTTAAATTCAACAGAAAACAAAACAAGTAAAACGGCCTTGAACATTACTTCGAGTGTGTATAAAAGCTAGGGACACGAATTTCGATACGATACGTTATCATATCGTTACTTTTGCCATGCGGTTCCAATCAACATAAGTTTATAAAAAGAGTAAGACGCAGTACGGAAAAGGTTAAAAATTTTGCTAATTTAGAATGCAAGTTCAGTGAGTTGAGCAAACTACGAGTATCTGAAATTTTATAATTTTGTATTGTCCTCAAATCGGAATATGTGAAAATTTTGACACGATTTCTCACGAAAAATGTCCTCATGAAAACTGGAAATAAAGGGCAAACAGTTATTGTTTCATAAGAAATTGTGTTTGAACTTTATTTTTAATATAGCATCGATATTTTGAATATCGAGTATGTTTAATTCTATATCTATGGGTACTCGATTCTTTTAGAGTGATATTAAGGATGAGTACTATATCGATACTGATATCGTGTCTTTAATAAAAGCCTTTCGCACGAAGGAATCCGTTATTTATATCTTTATAAATAACTTTTAATCTATTCCCAGAGCGACAATGCTAAGTTTGTGAAGATCGTTTCTATGATCGCTACAATATTGGAGCATTTGTTTTGTAATTCTTCTTCTCGCAAGGTCCGAGTTCCTGCAAACAAAGGACATCCACGCTTAGATTTATTTTTGTTTTCTCCGCCGGGTCGGAGACTCAGAGTTGCTTATTTGGTGAACTAATGTCAATATGCTTGTTTGACAAGCGAAAAATTAATGCTAGTAATATATTCCATTTGCAGAAGGAAAACCTAACACAACTTTAATTTTATTGACACCAAAAAAATGTCAACTAAAAGCCGCCGCGTCGAAATTATGTTTACCCGCCCAAATTTTCCGACAAAAATAGATCAGCTGTTCACCGCCAGCCGACCCGTTACCCGCAGTCCGTTGCAATTCTGTTTAGAGAATTAAGCTAATGTGGAGTTATAGTCAAAATAAAAACGGTAAGAGCTCTGTGAACTATGTATTTCTAATGAGATATCTTTGTTGTTGAACTGTTTAACCGAATTAGCTGCATAAAAATTATATTATGCCCGCATTGAATACCCCTGTATAGGTACTCGTAGACAACCCACACATCAGTAAATTAGCATGAAATTCCAAAACAGCCAGCCAGCGTGCAAGGTGTCGCACGAGTCGCGACTATTTTGAGTTTTCACATTTCACTGCGTACAATGATGATCTATTTGGGCAGCAACATTACATACATACATATATTGAGTAAACAATTATAAAATATTTTACGTTAAGCTCATATTTTGTAGTAAAATTTAGATTTACGTTTTGTCACACACACAGATTTTTGTTTGCAATTTTCTTTTGCTGCTTTTTGCGATGTTAAATGGACACCTAATGTACTTTAGACCGAAGCGCCGAAAATCTAATAGGCATGTTTATTTGTTGGTTAGTGGAATGATTTTCCATAATTTCTTGTCAAATTTGGTTGAGAGAGAAAACAGTTTCGGTAGTGTGCCATTTTCAGTATAAGTTTTACAAATAACAATAAACATGTTTAGTTACTTTTTAGGCTTCATCTGATAGACATAATAATTTTTCTGATTTTCATGCCATTCCAATATGACAACGAGATAATATTGATGAAATAAAATAATTCTATTCCGCTATCGCTCTTTGCGCATATTTATGTAAATTTATAGTACAAATTAGATAAAATTAATCTTATTTCTTTCATAAATTTTTTTCTAATAATGGGTTAAACATTAAAATAGTTCGAATAATATTCATCCCAGGTTACGACGTTTTAGATAATATACATATACATATGTACATATCAAATACATGAGTTAGTAAATATGTAAGTACATACTAGAAGTAGGTGCGGGTCCCACCGGACTTATTTCGATATGGCCGAGATGCGCGGGTCCGGGAAGCTCTTCAAACATTTGCGGATCGAACAAAAGATCCTTTCCCGACGCTCTCGATAAAATCGTCAACATTCAAAAGTTCACAAAATCTTCTTCAATTTTATATGTTATTTGCACTTTTTGTTATTTTGAGGCGAAAACGAACAAAAAACTAAACCAGAATAATCAGCAGATGCGTGGTGAATTTCTGGAAAAATTTTACCAAGTGTTTTCTACGTCTTAAATTCCTAAAACTAGAGAGCTAAGAAAAAATTATTATTTTTTAAATAAAAATTTAAACAAGTAGAAGAAAAAATACAGTTATGTATATTGGAACGATTTCCCGTCATTACTTGTCAAGTTTGGTTTGGAGACAAATCGGTTTTAGCGTTATGCCATCTTCGGTGTCATTTCTCGAAAAATTGAAGGTTAAAAATAAACAAAAAAATTAAACTTTTTGTTCTTGAAACTATCCCTACTTTCCAAAAACCAAGTCCAACTGACTACCTATATCAGTTGAGTGCTTAAGACAGCGATTCATTTAAAGAGTAGTAGCTCCTGCGATGAGGTATACGAAATGTAGACGAGGACCTTAGATCATTCGGGGGGCAATAAAAATAATTAACTCCAGTAAAAATTGGCTTTTAATATGGTCTGTCACTAAGTCTCTTATCAACATTATGCACCTGCTTCTATACTCGGGCACGTTACCATTCCAGTTCAGGCGGTGAATGGCATACCTGGTAAACCGTTTCTAAATTTTTTCGATCTTCAAGGCATATCCGGTATAGTGAGGATCCCAGATTATACTACACTTCTCAAGGTTGGATCTAACTATAAGGAGAATCTTGAAATTCATTGGAATTTCTTGTTATTTCTCCTATTTCACCCAAATCCACTTTTCGTAAATACGTGACAGCTCTATGTGTCTAATGAGTTATTTTCACACCAAGTCTGCAAATTTGTAAAATCCTCCTGGAGTTTAACGCAGTTTGATAACTATTTTATGCTTCGAAATATTTTCAGATCGTCTGCATACATTAGACACGACGATTCTTTAATGAATTCTGAGATATTATTGACGAAAATTAAAAAATAGAAGGGAGTCTAGTTGGTTGCCTTGAGGCACTCTTGAAGTAGCATAAGTATATAAAATCAGACTTTGTGTTATTAACGTGAACGAACTGAGTTCTATCGGTGAGATAAAAGAGGTGAACTATTTGTGAAAGTTCGAATGGATTCCCATCTGATCTTGTTTATGAAGTAAGACACTGTGATTAACTCTATCAAACTCGTTCGCAAAATCACATTGGTTTCCACATTCAAGTGGTTTTGGGGTAAAATTTGAAAACAACGTCAAATTTGTAGATGTGGATCTGCCCTTTATAAAGCCATGCTGATATGGAGATATATACTCATTCACAACAAAAATGGGCTTATCGCATACGAGTTTTTCGAACAATTTGAGTATGCATGATAGTTTACAGATGGGACGGTAGTTTCGAATATCAGAATATTTTTTATTCTTGTAGAAATTCTTCTTGGGCCAGTGATTTTTTAAGATTTATTGAGAGTGGAAGAGAAAACACCGATGAACAGTTATTCAACAATATGGGAGGGAATCCATCCTCACCCGGAACTGGGCCACTAGGCAATGACAACATGCGACTCTGCATTGCTTGATGTTGTGGCTACGGATGGAGAAATGGACCGGAAAAAGTTTGCGAATAAATCTTATATATACATATGTAAAAATAAGTCGCTTTTCTTCGTAAGTTTATAACTTCGGAGCCACAACACGGAAAGACGTGAAAATACGTACACTTATTAATATTTTCCCGGAGAAGGTTATAGGCATGTTCTTTTTATGGAACTCGAGGAGTGTTGCCACCTTTTTGAAAAGTCGAATTTTATTAAATTATGCACCAGTTATATGAAATATTAAAATATGATTGTCAAACGGTTTGTCTAGGCGAGGCGAAAGTTCATCCTTCAATTTTGGAGAGGGATGCCACCTTATTGAAATGAAAAATTTTAATAAATTATTCACAAGTGTATAAAATATGAGCATCAAACGGTTCATTTCGCTGAGCAGAAGGTTTATAACTAGCTGTATATTAAAGAGGGTTGCCACCTTTTTTAAGTAAATTTTAAAATAGCGTTTATGAAATACGTTTGCTGGTTGCATATGCAAAGGTCAATTAATAAATAAATATAGCGTGTCTCAAATCTTTTTATCTCTGGAGGCGAGTTGAGAAATTGACATTGTCCATAAATATGCTGGTTCGTCTGCAAGGCGATGTAGCCTTGGGAGAAGGATGATTCATGAATACGCCAGGCAATTACTCAGTAACATTTCCAGAAGACTTCTGCAACTTGAGTGAATCGTTAGACGATGTTGTTAGCAGTGTCTTCAATGACATTGTTGCCAATTACAAAAATCATGCACCGCGAAACGACCAAGTGGTTAACCTTAACATGACGATTCAGAACAAGTTACTGGGGACTGTAAGAACTTACAAGTCCATTGACACTGTCACTGATCAAGAGCAAGCAGTCAACTTCCCTGTAGATTTTCTTAATTCAGTAGAACCATCAGGAATGCTATCACATCAATTATATTCGAAAGTAGGATCACCAATAATAATGCTCAGAAACTTGAGGCCACCAAAATTGTAAAATGGAACTCGACTGATGGGCAACCATAAAAATTTATATATTTATGCTCCAAATAATACGACCAATAATGTTGTTTACCAAAATGCCTTAAAATGATATCTGCATCGATTGAACACTATGGTTATAATTACTGCCACTCGGTAGGGACGGAGGTTTATTTTTCCAAGAGTATTCCCATTCTTCCGATCTAGATTGGCAGGTGCACTCTCTGCTATCACTCTACTACCACGCGAACGAAGCCGCGAGTTTAGGCTATTGTTAAATAAATAGAGTTTGTTAAATAAAATATATTATTTTAACCTAATTTGAGTGATAGATATCGGGACCAGCGAGGCAAATTTCAAAAATATTGCGATTGGCGGGTTCGGTTCTTACAAATTGAAGTCGTGATAGGCGGGATTGAGGCCGAATATTTCGTCCCACGCCCATCTCTATTATATACATATGTGCATCGTATGTACATATATACTTGCAACATCTCCAACTGGTAAAAGAGTCATTGATATGCGCTGCCATTTGATTTGTGGATACGAATATGAAGCCCCAGTGCATTTACTCGAATGACTATTTAGCTGTGTAGCTTGCTTTTTTGTTTATACTAGACATACATAGCTGTCTTCTTCTTTGAATCAGGTGTACTACGAATATGTAATGCTGATAGAGGCGTGAAATAAATGAATGATAAACAATTGTCAGAGATTTCTAGGTAAATGGGAACTCATCTAATGCTTATTTGTGGAAGAGAGAAACCGGCGTATGGCTTCTAAAATTAACTCGTCTGATAGAAGTGATATGGAGATATTTTGGAAAAAGTATGACTTGGCTCATACGCAAAGCAAAAAATAGTTATTTTTAAGTATATGAAATCTTTGGAGGTTTCTGATAATGCAATACTTATTTCCGCACAGAAGAAAAAAAGCAAATACTATCTGCAAATAACACAGTGAATTCCAGTAAAAGTAATTCTACCCATTGTTAACAATATTGGAAAAAAAATTCTTGCTACATTTAATTTTTTTAATATAATTTTAAATGTTTTACAAATTCTAACAATTTGTTACTAGCGATATCTAGCGCCCGCTGCTAGGCGTTAACGTCATTTTTATTAAACCCTTTTTTGGCGTTGTCCTTCAACCTATGGACATATACGGATTCATCGTTCTTATCACATAAATTCAGTTGAATATAAAAAACCAAGCAACACGAATCAAGAAAAACGTTCAAGCCGTTACAAAAATAAAATTTTATATCCAAAAGACAAGAAATTATATTTGAAAAAATGCTTTTTTCAGAGGAATTTTTTTTTACCTTTTTTTCCTTCGCATTTCAAAGTCGAACTAATTGCGAACATTTTGCTAGTCGATTTATAAAAATCGATACATTTTTCGATAAATATCAGAAAACTTATTTTAGTCAAATGCAAATATACGTGTCTGATCATTTTGACCGAGAAACAACACATTTATTCTAGTTACATGATATAGATAAAATCAGGATAGAAATGAATTTAATATTTGGCACTTTGACTGCATGCGATTAAATTTTTATACAACAAAATTCAAGTTTGAAATAGCTAAAAATTTCTGTCGGTTTTAGTGTTGATTGTGTTTTTGATGTTTTTTCTTGAATTCATACTCTAGTTTGCTTTTCGTAGAGAAGCAAATGTGCAACGCCGTACGTAAAATAGATAATTGTCAAAATTCAGCAATAAATTTTTTCTAAAAATTCTGATTACAAAGTTAGAAATTTTAATGAAAATTTGTTGAATATTTTTAAGTGCTGCAAAAATCTTTGATTTATACATAGGTTAGCTTGTTTTATTAAGAGCAATATTTTTATTACAAAAAAAACTCCCAATAAAAATATTAACGAGAAAAACTTTCCAAATATTGAAATTAAAATTGCATTTGGCATTTTTCATACTATTAGAATATAAAATCGAAATATCAAACAACTGGTTGTGTAAGTGGCACGACGTTTAATTCTTTCTATTTCAATATACTTTGAAATTAAAAATATTTACTTAATCTACAGATGATATTATTCGCTTATATACATATATCTATGTCTATGTATTTATTGATGCATGGAAATATATTTCAATTTCGTTATGCAACACCATTCTATCCACACAATGTGTTTCTATATTCGTACTTGCAGTTAGACTATACAAATACTCTGATTTAATAAGAGCAGACATAAAAATTAATTTGCAACGGATGACTGCGATTTGATGTAATAATCGTTAATGGGATCAAGAGCAAAATCATAAATTTCCATTATAGATTATGAACATAAAATAAATATAGCAAAAGGAAGTAATTGACATATTTTTATTAAGAAATATAAATATTTACGTACATATGTAAATGCTATGATAACATTTTTATTAAGCAATATAAATCGAAATATTCTTATATACTTATGTACATGAACATATTGTGTTTATATACATAAATAAGTAAATAAAAGATATGACATATTTTTTACTTTAATAATAATCTATTAAAATAAGTGGAAAAAAAGACTCATTGTTTTCTTAGCTAATGGTCATATTTAGATAACATAAAAGAGTTCTCCAATTTTAGTCAAGGTTTTAATGCAAATTTGAGTGATTCAAAAAGTTCTTACAATCAATGCACATGTTATTTTTATTAATTATTCCCCTTCATTCACTTATGTATATTATGAATGTGAAAATTTGTGTGCTTGTGTAGTGAGTATGTTATTAAAGGGTCTTGCAATAGGGACGCTACAAAAGTAGACCGATAGTGACAGCAAACGACGCCAAATTTTTTCCCGCTCTTTTGACATTTCTCTTCAGTAAGGTTTGCCATTTCATCATGGAAATATATACGATCCAACAACGAGTCGAAATTATTAAAATTTACTACCGAAATTCGGAGTCAATGGCCCCAACTTTAATAGCGCTACGTCCAATTTATGGTCGTCGTCATTTCTGGCTGAATGGCTTCGTCAATAAGCAAAATATGCGTTATTGGACAGGCAGCAATCCACACGTACTCCATGAGTCAACATTGCATCCCGAAAAAATTACGGTTTGGTGCGGTTTATGGGTCGGCGGCGTCATTGGGCCCTACTTCTTCCGTGACGATCAAGACCGGCACGTTACTGTGAATGGGAATCACTACCGCTCAATGATAACCAAATAGTTTTGGCCCGAATTGGATGATATGGACTTGGACAATATGTGGTTCCAACAGGACGGCGCCACAAGTCACACAGCGAATGTCACAATCGATTTATTGAAAACCAAGTTTGGTGAACGTGTTATCTCACGTAATGGCCCAGTCAATTGGCCGCCTCGGTCGTGCGTTTTGACGCCGTTAGGCTATTTCCTGTTGGGCTACGTCAAGTCGGGACTTCTGCAAGCGTGCCCGTGATGCCCATGCTAAAGAAATCGAGTTCCATACATAATGTCATCGAATGTACTTTCACAGGAATAAGGAATTTAATTCATATCCCAAACCGCTTTTGTTTTATTTAAAAAAACTTTTGTAGCGTTCCTATTGCAAGACCTGATACATTTTCAGGCTCAAACGGCTGGGCGGAATTGTCTAAAAATTTAGCATACCGATAGCCTTCCCTATGCAATAACGTTGCCACCTATTTAAAGTTGAATTGAAAAACTAAATGACAGTTTACGATATAAGTGCAAAACTACACATTTTAAAAATGTGTTATTTCAAAAATAATGTTGTAGAGGGTTGCCATCTACTAAAAAGGATAAATAAAATTAGATTATTAAGTTGAACGAAATAGACTTAAGAAAATATACAAACGCAGTTGTCAATAAAAAATAAGTTTCAGCAATCAACCGTAATCGACAATTATGCGTAGGTGTAGAATTTGTTTTAGATAATAAAAAATGAATAACCAAAACTAAAAATGAATTAAAAGTTATTACCTTTAGTGAAATTATTCATTCCTTTTTTATTTTATATTCGAATTCATAACGTTAAGCCGAATGTCAAGCTATTATTCTATAACTTTGTCAAATGCACATCTTCGTTTAAGCAAACAAATTTGGTCAGCCTATTTATCTTAACAATTGTTAGAAACTTTAATACGGGTTTTCATAATTTCGAAATCATGTATTGAAAGAAAACCTTGATAGAATTAAAGTTTATGAAAACTTGACTTTTAGATATATTTTTAACATAGATTAGCTAAAAAAACTCTGTAGTAGGCCAAATGACTATTTATAACTGTTTATGCAAATAATTAGAAGCGAATGTTATGTATAACAAAACAGGGAACACAATTTTTTTTGCGCATAAACACGCCAAGTGCTTAGCACTGTGTTATACAGTTAAAAAAAAAAATTATTAGACTGGAGTGAAGTATTTCCTATGGCCAAAATTTCAATTCTAAATTTTTGCTTTCAAAATTTTGCACTAATCGGATGTTATTCTACATAGTAAAAGTAAATTATATTTTAAATAAGCTAATAAAGTACAATACATCAGTGAGGGATTTAAAATTTTAATTTTTTCAACACATATACTACGGTCAGAGTATGTGCCACTCTTGGTTTCTTTTAAGATATTTAAAAAATGAAGAAATACAATTTTTTTCGGCATATTATTGGTTTCTATGAAAGAGCAAACGTTCCCATGTACTGGTATCGGCGGCTTTGGCTAACAGTTTTCCTATTTTCTAGGTGACGATTTCTGGCTCTATTTCAATACCATAATAGGCAAAATAAAGAGGCTGAAATCAAAGGCTTAATCAAAATTTTGTTTAAGGCTAAACATATAAATCATTAATTGAAACAATTTATTCATATTAGGATTTCATACAAAATCTTATACGGTTTTCGCTTATTTGTATTGGCTTTATAAGCTTAAAAAAATTCATATATGTATATTTACATAACATCAGATAAATTTGAGTACCTGCATACATACTTATATATGTATGTATGTATATTAGAAGTGTTCATCATTTGAGCGAGATCTTTTTCAATTGCTAAATCATGACAACACTTACAACATTTTAACACTAATTCTATCTTTGTTTTGTTTTGACATTGTTCATAGCGCTAAGAATGCGGACGACTTTTGCATTGCCGAGGAGGGAGATTAAAAAAATAAAAGCCGCATTTGGCCATCTTCAATTCCATGTTTCATTCCATGAAACTCCCCATCAGGCTTTTTTTCGTTTGTTAGCAAATGGACGATATATAAAATATAAAAATCCTTAATATTTACGTGCAAAACTTCAACTTTTAATTTTTAAATTTTAGTAAGCGCAAACGAGCGCGTAATCCTCACGCAAAATTGTCACTATCTAAAATCTGAATATTACCTCGTCTCTCTTAGTCCCATTTGATTTTAAGGGGTATATCTGGGAATATTGATATGGGTACACTGGAAAAAGGGTCGAAGAAAAACTTTGTTTATTTTGATCTCATAAACTAAGTAAATGGCTCTTCAACATGAATAAAAAGCAGCATAAAATGAAATCTGTTTTCTCAAAAAGTAGTAAATATTTCTGCACCTCTCGTTCGTTCCCAATTTTCTTTCTTTTGATAGCTCCAATCCAAATAGTTCTTTATGGTGTCAATTTCCACAAAACAAAAACAGGAAATATAGCAATAAATAAAGTAGGAGTTTCTTCTTAATTTCTTCTTATATATTCTCGCGTATTTCGATTTACCAGAAAGCGAGTTCTCGAAACAGTCTCGGGTATCTCGGGTGCTCGCGAGAAATGTCGCGTAATTATCGAGACGAGTACTGCACAAATAAAACAAAAAAAGTAAAATACTGTACATACACAGTACAATTGAATAGAATATCGAGCAAGTCGCGAACCTTACGAGCATTTTGATTTACGGAAAAATCACGGCAAAGCGGTCCTAGCAAGAAATTGCTTCTCGAGCAATTTTGAGAAATCTAAAACTTTAAAGTTGATTGACTTGACTACTTGGCTCATGGTATATTTATATTGTGGGTTTGGATAACTAGCACAGAATTAATGTAAGCAATCCAGTTACCTTATTGATAGGCTGATGGGTAAGATGTTGCTTTCGTCCATTCGCACGACATATCTCAGCCAACGTAACCGCTGTATTTTAATTCGCTGAACTATGTCTATGTCGCGGTAAAGCTCATACAGCTCATCGTTCCATCGTCTGGAAACCAACCACCCAATTCTGATGGAGCTGACGGTGTTGCTCAACGTCATTTTACATAGCGGTACTCGTATCTGGCTATGAGTATGTATGTATGTAACTTTTTAACTGTTTAAAAAATTAACAGAATCGGTAATATCCCAATCGCGACTAAATAAATAAAATCCAAACAATTTCAAAAAAAAAAATCATATGTATCCTTTGCTTCAAAAATGTGTATTTCCAATTTCGAAAAATCATCAAACTTGTATTTTTTTTATCGTTGTGAAGCGGAAAATATCAATTACACGACCTTCGAAAAATATTTGGCCCACTTCACAAATTTCGACTCCACTACAACGAACGCCGAACGACGAACGCCATAAGTCGGCCATTAGCTTTATGACCAATTGTGATAATTGTGTCACTGTCATCAGCAAATCGTATCTTTTTCACACTCTCCCACCCCCAACCACACACATACATGTGCAAATCCTAACACACATTCACATTAATAAACATAAATTTGGAGGCATTACATCAACAAGAAGAGTAGCGGCCGAGAAAAGTATCCATTAGTGATAAAATAAAAAATAATAAGAATTACCATCCCGCCTGGCTGTCTACCGACCATTTGGTCCGCTCTTATTGCGCCATTTGATTGCCTTGCGAGACGCTGGGCCAGTGTCAGCAAAGTTGCGCCTATTTTGCGATTTCCGCACACCCAGAAACGCAAACACACGCACACATCCGCACATGCAGCAAACAGATGGCACGCGTGTACATCAGGTCTACATGCATATCAATGATAGTTTGCATAAAAACACACACACACACAAACATATATTTCTGTGTGTGTGTATACAAGTGTGGGCATGGCGCTGACAGCCGAGTCTGCAGCAGTGTAGCGTCCCATACTTAATTTAGTTGACCATCAACCAGCATTGGCGATAGACGCGAGTGAATCCAAACGACCGAAATCAAATAAAATCCATTCAATATAATACATACAAAATATAAAATTAAATCAACTCGGTCGAGTCGTTCAATTGCGCGACTGACAAGTAGTCAATAAGCCGGTTAATCGCGCGTACCCAGACATAACGCAGGCGTCGGCAAAACACCTCTGCAAATTCAAACGCGGTCATACAAAAGTTACACAGACGGGTATACATAGATTGGCATTTCCAGCGGATACCTCAACATTTCTCTACATATTTAGTGTGTTTTGTGTTTTCATCTAATAAATCATACCTGAAAGTATGCATGTGTGTTTGTGTGCATATATACTGCAAATGTGTGTGTGTGTGATTATTTAAATAGTAAAATGTTTCTTGTATGCATTTGTCGAAATGTTTGCTCAAATATATTTGAAAAAGATACATGACGATGCTACAGTATCACATCATAGACACCAATGTATTTTTGAAGCGGATCATATCTATAGAGCACAAGAATTATCTACCCACATGTACTTAAAATATATATATAATATATATAAAGGGTGGGCCATCAGTTCCTCCGACTTGAGAATGTTGAATAATTTTTAAAGTAAAACTTTTTTAGCGGCAGTGATTTTTTACATCGCGTAACGAGGTCGCGTCAGAATCGTATAACGAAAGTCGCGTTAGAATCGCTTTACTAATTTCTACCACTATTTTTACTAATTTCTACAACTATTTTTACTAATTTCTACCACTATTTTTTACTAGTTTTTACCACTAGTTTTACTAATTTTTACCACTAGTTTTTACTCATGTTTACCACTACTTTAAAAAAATGTAGCACTATTATTACTAATTTCTACCCCAATTTTGACTAATTTCTACCACTATTTTTACTCATTTCTACCACTTTTTTTTACTAACCTTACTACTAATTTCTATCACTATTGAAACTAATTTTACTACTATTTTTACTAATTCTTTCACTAATTGCTACGACTACTTTTTAAGAAAATCGATTAAATGACCACCGCTGTTGACTACCTCTATTGACCACCTCAAACTTCGGTCACTTTTCATCGTATGGGAGCTATTTCGACACGAATATTGGTATTGAGCTCGTCAATGGTCTTCGACGTGGACTTTACTATTTAAATAACCCCACAAAAATAAGTTCGGGGAAGAGGGCGGGGATTAATTCGGGAGATATTGGTGGTCAGTCAATAAAACCACTTTTCGATATACGACGTCTGGAGAATTTTTGTTGTAAGCACAGCATTGTTTGGCGTGCTGCGTGCCATAGCGCTGCGTCTTGTTGCAACCAGAAGTCAGTCAAATCTTTTTCACGCATTTTCGAGCATCTGCCGATATCATTTACCATCAACTGTTTCGTCTCCCTTGATAAAAATTGCCCAATGATTGGTTTTTCGAATGGCGTTTCGTGAATCTTGTGAGGATTTTCTGTACCCCAAATGCGGCAATTTTATTTATTAACACCGTCACAAAGGAAGAAATGCACCTCGTTGGTCATTAAAACTTAGTGCTAAAAGCCCGGAATGGTTTCTAACATTCGGCCGATTGTTTAGCTGTATTTTATACGACATGCCTGTGCCCAATATTCTTTGAGTCAGTAGTCGACTGCTGAGCTCGGATGCGATACGAGACACTTCAATAATTTTATTGGAAAGTATTTGGCGTGAAGGATTGTAGGTTTGATTACCCACTGTTCGGAAATTTTTACCCAGCGCCCGAAATGTTTATCGGTAGGCGCTTTTTTGCCGCGATATTTTGCTTTCGGTGTAATGCGATCGATGATTAAAATTGGACTGGTTGGAAGTTTCCACAACGTTTCCAAGATAGCAAATCGATTGCCAAATGCCAAAGTTATTCCATGTTTACATACCGAAGGAACAGATGACGCACCCTGTATATGAATGTATGTAGCTATGTTTGTATATACTATGTACATGTACGTTTGTTGAACCGGCACAATCTCAGCTGGACGCGTTCGCCCACCATATGAATAGAATTCTCATATACTAAGTAGTTTATATAGATATTTTTAAACATTCGCATATAAAAAAAAAAACAAACATATGTTACACACACTTGCTGATGATAGTTGTATTTATTTTGATTATTTTTACCGCGCAAGAATCACAAAGCGAATGCGATATGTCCCAGTTCGCAAAGTCAAAGTGAATGAATGGATGACGCTCGATAGTGCTGCTGCTTGTGGAAGGAGATAGTGAGCTATGAATGCTGATTAAATAAATATAATATATAAAAAATTAACAAAAAATTAAAATTACGTTAGGTTAGGTTTGGCCGATATGGTAGTCCCTTCTGAGGAAACTCACTTGCCATATAAAATGAGTCCATTTTGATACCATTTATCATTTTGAACGCTAACCGAAATGTTAACAGCGGATATGCTGCCTATCCAAAATTAATTACCGCAAGCTGTTGATTTCCACCCCTGAGAGTTGTTTTGGAATGTTAATGAAGTGAGAGAATAGGGACTGAAATCTCAGCCTCACATATGTAGATAGATTAGCTAAGTGGAAAATGAAATTACGATAAAGAGGGTCGGATACTATATTCAGCCTAGCCGTATGAATACCTATCGAACAAGGTCCGTTCAGAACTCCTACGAGGATCGAGAGTTGTCGCTTTGCTAGCGAGAGTTGTTAGTTGTTTTTGAAACTAGTTTTGGTTAGGTTAGATTGATGTGGTAGTCCCCTCTGAGGGAACTAACTTAGCCATATATGTAAAAGAGTCTATTGTAATACCACTAATTGTTATTAAAGCAAATAACTACTAATTTTTTAAACATGTTGAATATTTATTACTGTGAAGGTGTTAAAATATCAACATATTTTCATACATCTATTAGCCGAGTATGTAGCGATAGGTCTTGGGTTAAAATCCAGGCAGGGAAAGGTAGCATCAAAAGTTTTTTCCAATAACGGTCGGCAGACAATGCCAAACATCCGAGTGTACTTCTGCTATGAAAAAACTTTTCACAAAATTCATCGGCCGTTCAGAGTCGGTGTGATACTGTAAGCCCATCAATTTGTAGGACAAGTTCGGCATAACATCAAGCTGTGATGTAAGCGTCAAAGTACTGTAACTGACTTGCAAAAGAACGCTCCAGCTCGAATAACATATCCTTTAGTTGCGAAAGCAACTTTCATGAAGCCTGCGATTTGCTTAGTGCTATTTAAGATCGGAAAATAGTTGTACCGGAAAATTGTTGGGTTAGCTGTTAAACGGATATTTTCTATGCATTTTCTTGGGGCTCACACACAATAGCGCAGTTGTTTACTTCCCAACCCCACACCTCAAGTCAGTTATCTAGGGTTCTCTTGCTAGTCGGTTACAAAGAAACACGTCGCTAACATTGGAAAAAATAAGAAAAACAAGCAGACAATCAGACAGACCAAAATTCATAGAATGGTCAAAATCAAGAACGATGGAAAACAAGATTGCGCAGTCCACACTGAGTGTAATTGATAGTGACGTAATAATAGGTAGAGAATTATATAGCAAAGCAAAAATGCTGAAAAAGTAGAGGAAGAAGCAAATTAGTGGAAGGCGCATTCTTGTATTTTATCGTTAGGTCCAAATATATTATAATGCATTCCACACATTAATTTTGGTCATCATTAAAAAAAAAAATATTTCGAATGTTTATACACGATTTTTCCAGAGTTTTATTATTATATAGATATGTTAATTATTTCAAGTCACTTTTGCACTTTATTGTGCAAATTCGGTTAAATCCACTGATTAGGTTTTATTTAATTCAGAACTTTATTTTATATATATAGGTTTGTGGCTCTCGATTCTTGCGAGTTGTTCATTTATAGTGATCGATAATACTACTTTTAATGGTGACTGCTGACATTTGAATTCAAATGGAAAGTTGGTGAACATTTTCATTTGGCTCCTCCACTCATGATGATATCTTACACAATGTGCATTTTCAGCTCCGTAAAGGTTATATATTTTAGAAACTCAGCTTCCCATAACCCTTTCGGTTCACACCAGGGTCCTTACTCGATTAGGCGTTACGGAAGTCAATTGTGTACTATTGTCTCTCTGTAAGTCTTATTGCAACCTTAAATGATCAAATTGTTTGATCAAATTACATGAACATGTAACTTAACGGGTTACCCTTACACACATCAAACAACATATCAAATTTCGGCTTCTCGTTTTTTCTATTTATTATTAAAAATATATTTCACACTTGTTCACTTGTTTATTTGTTCACTTCTATAAACCAAATGCATGGAAGAACGCAATTTGATCAAGAAGTGCCACAGGGCTAGTCAAACAAACATCAAATATGACGAATGTCCAAACTATTTTGATTTTCTTTAAAAACAACCTTCGAACTCATGCATACAAAATTTTATCACGTGATTTGATCAAACAATTTGATCGTGTAAGGTTGCTGTTACGCCTTTACAGTATCTAGTATTGCTTACTCTCGCTTTAAGCCAATATTTTAATACTTTATTTAATTTATTAATTTAGCTTTTTAAACAGCAATCCACTTCAAAAGTATTATACAATAATTGATTTAACTTTTTAATCAAATTGAACTTAGCATATTAAACAGATGGTAACTCTCTTTGAAAAGGCGGTTATAGTAAATTTATATATTAAATTTCATCCAAACCCTTGCACGCGTTTTGGCGTATATTGTTAATAAATTATAACGTTTAATGTGACCGTCTTCGAAATGCTATAAGACGATTCATTTGACAAATGCAAAGCTTCCTGTTTAAAATTTTATGATAGGTTGTGACACATTGTGAATCACCTAAATGTATGCACAAATGTGTCATAGATTCATACATATGTACATACATACATTATTAGTAGGAGTAGATCTAACGAGTTTGCTTTGCTACTTTGGTAAAATTAAGCAGCTGTAACTGATCTTATCTTATTGTTTCAAATTTGTTAATGCCACACCCACGTGTAGCCGAACACTTATCATATCACCGGTGTGCCCAAAAATACAATCACGAATCAATATTTCTATTTTTTTTTGATTAATTATCATCAATATGTAATAAAGCTGCCTACTTAATTTTCTGAATTCATGCGCTTCTTTCGAGATTATATATGTAAATCTTAAGTTCAATAAATAAGCAAGATTTAGAGATGTTTTGATTAGAATTTAAATTTATGCAGTTTTATAATCTAGTCAATTGTCGTATAAAAAAAGAAATTATGAAACACTTGCGAAATTGTTTAGTCAGTGCAAACTTTCACTTTACTGTACTAAAATTTAGTGGGTTATACAAATGATCATTTTGTAACAGATTCTGACTCAAACTTTTAAATTTGTATGCAATTTTGTTGAAATTTTTATAATTTATTGAAATCTTGAAATTGTCACTTCAGACAAATAAAATAATCCCAATTCTATATCTCGAACATTAACTCCTTAGCCTAACAATTTAAGTAACCATAACGGCACTAGTACTTACGATGAAATAGACATCAAAAATAGATTTATCAAAATACATGTAAAACGGCCAAGTATCGAGCTAGGTATGAATACCCCTATTATTTGATAGAATTTTATTAAATGTTACCTTTCTATAAGCATACTAAAAACACCTACTTTAAATACACAGATTTTATGGCAAATAATTATGATGGAATTTTTGATGGAAAGTGTAAACTTTAATTTTTTTTTTGATTTCATAAAATACGTAGACTCTTAGATATTATATATACATTATTATTGTCAGTGTTGTAAAGATACCTTCCATCATATACCCACACAAATAAATAACTATTATTCATCCTGAAAATGGTTTGATATCTTCAATTTGTGAGGTTATAAAACCAATGAACTCTTGGCAAAATTTGTAAGTGTTTCGACAAACAAAAGAAGAAAATTGAAAATGAATGGTGATAGAGAAATGTTTCCTTCTTTAAAGGCGTTTTCTCTCAAATCACTGAGAAATATTTGCTATTAGACTGAGTACTGTTATCAAAGGTACCACCACATTTGGAGCTGGAATTGCGAATAAAGTACTTTGGCACAAGGAAATTATTACACTTCTACATATCGGAAAAGTACTAATTAAAAGAATGCCGGCAAAGCCGAGTAAAAGCAGCGTGGGCCCAGTAACATCAAAAATCATAAAAAATATTTGTTTTTGATAGCGGCTTCCTCGGCAGGCAATGGCAAATCTCCGACTGCATTTACCCTTTGCATTCCGAGATTTCAAATCGCATTCCCCATAATATTGTTTTTTTTTTAAATATTCTTTAGGGTTACCGAGTTCTTTGTTAACAAATTTTTTCGTCAGAAAAGGTAAGTTTTTTTTTTCAAGTTTATAAGTGAGCAAAAAAAGCTTGACTCATAATAAAACTATACACATAAACGCTTTTAAGGTACATTTTATGCTCGATGGTGAGCCAAAGTACTACTTATATGTATTTGCATTCTCAAAGATCGAATGTTTTCCGAACTCTTCGAAAAGCGGTTGTGGCACACCACAAATTGTGAATTTGAATCAAATCGGAATTTTAATAACGGAATATTTGTGGGTCATATAAACTACATACCAACAGTTAAAACAGCAAAAATGTGATTTAAGGGTACTTATTCAGTTATTGGGTTAGATATTGAAATGAAATATATGATTTTTGTTTATTTTTACGTTGGGACATATAATACTTAATAAAAAACTTCGTTTTTTTGGATGATATAATTTTTTAGATTTTTTCCAAAACGACGTCATCATCATCAGATTTCTTGCATGACCTGTTTGGTAGGATATAAGGAAAGTGGTAAAAAGCAACAGCAGCTCACAAGCCGACTGTGATTCCTTGGCTACGTACTTTCCCAGCAAGTCATGTGGTTCACATATCGGTGGAGTCATGAAAAATATCTGATGAGAAAACGTGGTGATTTCCGAAGTAGGTATAATTTCTACCACTCCTGACTGTTGTTGTCTAGTTTCCCTATACTGGCCTTGAGTTCAAAAATTAATATTGTTTATTGTCGTTTCAATAAAATTAGGTCAGGGAATAATATATGAATATTTTTTTAAAACGTGTTAATTTTCCTTTAAAAATGTACTTTAAATGATATATATATTATACCAAATCGCCCAGGCAGTTTGATCAGGTCTTGTTTTTGCATGAAATTTTTTTATATGTAGTTTCTTCATCAAAATCGATGAGACACTTATTTTTTGCTTTTTGCTTGGTTCGCACATTTGAAAGAAGATCATGAAAAAAATTTCCGACGGAATTTACTACACTTTATAGTTTTCTCTTCTAGAATGAGCCTTCAACTGTTAACAGAAAAAATATGACAACTATTGAGCCAATTTTGACAAAATGATGGCATTTATTATAAATGAATCCTAAAATTATTGAATAATTGGCACTATGGCTTTAAAAAATCAGAATTTGGGCTATTAGGGGCTACTGCATAATTTTGTTTATATATATATATATATTACTATTTAAGAAAAAAATATGAAGGAAAAAGAACTGACGACCTAAATTTTTCAATTTTTTTTTATCACGATATAAAAAACTTTTCTACAACAATATCATATTTCATATTTTTTTATTTTATTTTTTCTTTTAGAAGGGACTTTTACCTAAAAACATAAAAAAAAAATTCGAAGATCAAAAGAAATTTCGTGCGCCAATGGCGCGTTATCTATTTTCTAGACAAATTTTCAAAAATTCCCCACGGCGAATGAAATCAAAATCAAGCGAAAAGAAATAATAAGTGTCTCATCGATTTCGATGTAGAGACCATAAAAAATATTTCATGCAAAAAAATACTGACCCAAACTGCCTGGACGGTTTGATATGAAATGTATAATTATATAATACTACAAAAAGTCTTTCTTCCCATTATACCACAATTTGTCGAAATCGAATCCACACTTCCAGTTGAAAATAAGCTAATTTCATACCTAGGAGCGTAACGTTTTCCTTAATTTATTCAAGTATATATAATACTGGCATAAAATCATTTGTTCTTCTTGTTAACTTGCGCCAATTGATGTCATACCCTTTTGAACTTGGTCTTTCCACAGCAGAGAATGAGCTCGGAGTTTACATACATACTTAGCTACATTCCATATAAGATATCTACTTACAATATGTAGGTCTGATCTAAGCGTTTGGCATAAAAACCAACTTCAGTGAAAATACTCAAACAAAAAATATATGCACTTACCTTTTATCACTTCCATCATTATATGGACATTCGGCTGGGTCGACCTTTTTTTCTGTTCAAACGCTAAATTATCTTTGGAACATCTATGTACTTATACATACATATGTACATATAAAACCCATCCAAAATTTCATCAGAATCTATTAAGCCACATTGACCAAGGATGAAAATGAATTTTGAGTGAAATTTTTAAAGTATTAAAACAGATTATTTTTGTTTTTTTTTTTGGATTGCAACTAAGGCCTACAAAAAGAAACATAGTTATTTCATAACCTTCTTGACCGAAATTTTGAGAATACGTTTTAATCTTGTGTTTAAAAGATTCAATTCAATTAATTTTCCTTCAATTTCAATTCATTCTTTTTAAATGCGGCTCTTCAATTAATCACCAACTTTGTCTCAAAGGTACTTTCCAGTCCTATTCAATTTGATTCGATTGGAAACCAAATAATAAAAGCCTGCGACCCAGCTTAATGTACGTATGTATGTATGCATTTGGGTAGATATGTAATAAATTTTTATTGTGATGGAAAGATTTACTGCTATGCAACAAAAAAAGAAAAAAAACAAACGCCATTGTCACCCTTTTCTCATTCCACCTAGACATGATTGCATACAGACGAAATGGCTTTTTTATGATACTCATAATAAGCTGAAATAATCTGCTGAATTAAATCAGTAAATTTGTCCGATTTTATTACGCTCAAGAAAATTGGTTTAAAAATTCTGCGAAAGTTTAAATGATACTTTACCGAAATTAATAGGAGAAGAGTTTTAAAAATATTAATTTTCTCTTGAGCTATTTAATTCTTACAGCTGGTTTCATAAAAGCAATTTAAATGAAAAATGATTGTAATTTTTCTTAATGTTATCAAGATCAAGAATATTAAATAAACAGAACGAAAAACTAAATTAAATTAAAAAAAATATCTGGCGATTTTACAAAACCGCTGCTTTGAGTTTAGTAAGCTTTACTTTAGTTGTATTAGTTTTGATTTTTCAAATACAAGTTTAATTATTTAATCATTTATATAAATTTGTATGAATATAGGTTTCAAAACTAATACTTTGTATAATTAATTGCTCAAAATTTTCTTATGATAAAAAACCGATTTATTTGCAATTGAAACCGTCAAGATTTTATATATTAATTTTAATAAAAATTTACTCACCACTTTGATACCTAATCTCTAAAAATTACTTAAAAATTTTGTCCAATAAGAACATTGAAATTGATTGATTCTTACAAATCGGATAGTTCTGAATGTTATCATCCTTTCCTTTCATTTCCTTCCGTTTTTTTGGAAATAATAAACTTTTAATTTTTCTTTAATTTCCTTTAACTCCATTAAAACCGAACGTTGCTGTATCACTCACAGTAGCCTCAAAATTTCCTCACCACTCTAATAGATAATTAACAAATATTTATTAATAGAAAATAACTAGTAGAAAAGGTCGGTTAAATTTGGCTATTTTTAAAAAAATAGCTCTATTCGTTAGTCAATAAAAGCGGATAGATGTAACAAAAGATCCAGCTGAGTTTCAACGATGTCCTCGAACGATCTCTCCCTATATAATAATTTCTTGAAATCGTTTATATTCCTTTTATTTTCCCATCACATGATTTATTGGACAATTCGATCTTAGGCCTTGAATGTTTAATCACAAATATTGGCATGTCGCATGTAAAAAAATAAAATTAGAAATAAAAAGTTTGCAATAATATACGGAAAATATTGGATATACAATTTCATTTCATGCATGATTTTTGTTTTTTTTACTCTGAGACGATACAAACAGCATTTATATGAAATCAAAAGCTGAATTCAAGCCATCAATAAACAGTTTTTGAAAGCCTTAAGACTGCGATGCTATATCTAAACTATACTCAAAAGTCTGAAAGTAAAAAAAAACGCTTTTGCCCAATGTACCAACTACATTTAGACTGGATCCAGAAAATTTCTCTACAGCTCATTTCAACTGTTGTTGTAATTATGAGTAACTCTAATTATGATTAAGGCTATGTATGGTTAGAAAAATCTAGATGGTAATATATCTATGTACATATGTATGTATAGTAACAATATCAGTCCTGTGTCGCGAAAGGAAGAGAGTTTTTCATGTTATAATCTGCTTGAAATTTTTGTGGAACATTTTATCATATAGGTTTATTTTTTAAGACCTTATATTAGAGCTGTTTTGAAAACGGGTCAAAAACGGTTATTTCGCTAATGTTAGTGGTTTAAACCGAAACCGAAACTTTATTTACGGGAAAATGCTACACATTTAAACCATCGTAAAAAAATGCAGGCCATCTGGACTAGTACTATCCTCGGTTAAGTAAACTCATAATTATTAGCGTTTTTTCGTGTTGAGTAAATCGTTTTTTTTTCCTGGAAATAATGTTGCATTTATTCTGCCCCATGCCAGGGTTGTCAAATATTTTGTTCTCTTCTCAGCATTTTCTCTGGTTTATTTATTCTTTTGTCAAAATGCTGCACTCCAGCCCGAGAAAAGTGCGACATTTTTTAGGGTTGCAGAGCTGATTTTAATTGTCTCAACAGTTTTTTTCGAAAGTATCAATTTTGATACTAAGTACAAGTTATGTAAATATATGTCTAACAACGTTTTTATTTCTCGAAAAAATGTCACCTCAATTTATATGTTAAATTTGTCATATGAGAAAAGAACTAAGATAAATAAAGTCCACCCTGTCAATTTAACTTCCATCATCAATTTGATTCATCAGACGTAATAAATTTTTTTAAACAAATAACTTGTATTTAGGGTCAAAATTGGATAAAGAACTCAGAGAAAATGCTGAGAAAAGAAACACGAAAATTTGACAGCCCTGCCACGGGACAGAATAAATAAGTCTCCCATGTATTTTGCCTGCGAATATAAATTTTTTTTTTATAATTATTAAAAAACCGGTAAAAATTAAAATTTTTTTTATCGAATATTCAATAAATAACATCTGATCGCCACCATGTGACGCTGAACTGTCAAATCTTGCTTACATTTTGCATTCTTTATAATACATTACAATATATCGAATTGCTATAATTTATTGTGTTATCTATAAGTATTTGATTTGTTGGTTGTATGGGACGTTTTATTTGCATTTCAGCCTCTTATGACATCAACAAAATGCAAGCGAAGGGTAGATTCGCCCTACTACTATTTCTTCAACGTGTTTTGATTTTAAAAATAAGATAATACGGGTGCCTTTTTTCAATTTTCTATAATTCTGAGGGAGGAGGCATGCAAATTCTAAAAGGTCGATTTTATATTGTATTTTGGGCTACCCTAATATATGTACATATGTACGTCCATCATATATGTGGGATTGACAGTTGGACGAAGGACTACTAGGAGTGGACGAAACTTCTAAACTACACAGCTACAAAATGCATCTCTACGTGTTACTAACTTCGTTACAAACAGACAACCCTTATCGAACGAAAACAGCTTCAAACAATATGCAAAACGGACGAACGACACACTTGAATAAAACCACGGAACAGTTCGTACGCGATACATTTTTACTCTTAATAAATACTCTTGTAATATTGTAGTCTAAGCCATAAAACCGAGTTTCATTTCGTACGACGGCAAATAAGATCCCACAATTGGGGGCTCAACCGGGATCGCCGTTTAATACGTAAAAAAATAATTAAATCGAAAAACCTAATTCGATTCGGTCATAGTAGCGCAGTAGCAAAACGCGCAAACTTTCGGCGACGCATATTAAAAGAGTAGCAGCAGTAAATTTTGTTTTGAGCATCGGTACAGCGAACAGAAGGGGTTCCATTTTCTTCACTTGCATTTTGTGCTAAAGGCGTCAACTTTTGCGAGGTACGCCACCAAAAGTAACGGCACTAACGGACGGTTAGACCGTTAGACAGTGTTCAAACGAGGAAACTTTTGTCGCGGCAACTCGTTACTTGTAGGTGAGAGAGGGACGGGGAAAGGGGAAGGGCACCGAGTTGATCGTGCTCGGGCGACACGCTTTGTGTTCTTATTCGTCTCAGTCGGCAGCTAAGAAATTTGACATTCCTTTTCATTTATAAATTCTTTCAGTGGGTGCAGTTTTGTTGAGTTTTAAGTGAATACATGCGGGAAGTTGGGAAATGAAATTTTGTTCTTATTTTTTTGCGATTAAATATACACATGTGTATGCATATACTATACATATTAACGTAAATTATGTTAAAACTTCATTTTTCAATCGCCTTTTACTTATAATCACAAAATTTCTCAGAATGGTAAATGCCGCTTAAGCGAAGCGTACAGAAATTTGCGAAAATGATATAAAATGAAATGCCAGAAAATCGCCTGTACAGAGTTGCTCTGTGTGAACACGACGAGCAACACCAAAAGGGAAGTCGCCGATAATAAGCAACAAAAGTTTCCTCGTTTGAACACTGTCTAACAAATATCAGCAGCGCACAGTAGCAGAAGGCATCAGTGCGATAAGGGATGCGCACAATAGCAGAGAGCATACCAAACAGCGGCAGCGCGCCGTGGCAGAAGGTGTAAATCACATAGCAGCGAAGTGCGCTGAGGCAGAGCACCGACGAGCAACATCAGCAGCAAGTACGAGTACAGAGAATCGAAGTGCGCAAAAGCAGTGCGCAGTCTAGTAGCATCGGTTCAGCGAGTAAAGCAGAGTAGCATCAACATTAAGATCAGCGTGCGCAGCCAAGCAAGCAGCGAAGTTTATGTCAGTTGAGAACGAGGGTAGTTGGAAAGTGTCTACGTGTTGGAGTGCGGACATCGAGCAAGTTGCAGAGTGCAATCGGTTCGTTGAGAACTTAGGTTCGAAGGAGTTGTGTCGACAAGGAGTTCGACAGCGTGTTGCAGTGGTAGAGGTGAATCGAAGTTAAGGTTGGCTGAATTTATGAAGAAACAAGTTCGAAGTTCTGAGGATTGGAGTTGGAGCAAATGTTAAGTATTGCGCGAAGTTGAAGACGAAGTCGCATACGAAGGTAACATATAATATATGTACATATGTAAGTTGCACTATTTGACATCTATGGTGACTTGTCGAGTTGCTAGTGAAGTAATACAAAATTTTTGAGCGTAGTTAAGGCTTTAAATCCGTCATCATTGTTGGATGTTCGATAGAGTTTGAAACTGTTTGAGTTGATCGAAAGTTGCCATACTTGCAATAATTAAATTTGGGCTTTGATGAAATTTTCTGTGCTATAGTGAAAAAAGATTATATACATACATTTTGAAATTAAATACTAAGCGAAGCTGTGTTGTCAGTTAAGCCAACGGTTTAAATCAATTTTAATTTAAGTGAAAGGAATTTATTTTCTAAGTAAAAGCTACAAATTTATATTGTCGATGGTAAAGCTATCTGAAAGTGAATTAAACCATTTAAAATATTTCATTGAATAACATTGAAATGCATATTATTTTAAAGTGAATTGAAACAATTGTTTAATAGTTTGTTAAACAGCAAATCTGATGTTTAGATCTATTGTCAAGAATTTTTTTTCAAATATGTGAGCCTTTTGGTGAATGCCAATAAATTTTAAATACATACTTGAATTTAATTAAATTAACATTAAATAAAAATCATAAGCATTATCATATTGTAATTATCTATATCCAAACCATTTTTATTGAATATACATTGTTTATACCTAATATTGTAAACGACATCGACATGGACGTGGACGAAATACTCAATTTGAATTTGAACGGACTCAAAGAAAAACTTACTGCATTGAAGTTGTCGACTAGGGGACGGAAGCGCGAACTCCAGGACAATCTTTTAGATCACTTTGGTCTGACCAGAGAAGACGGTGATGATTGTAGTTCAAACTCGGACGAAGATTCCCAGAATAGGTCAACTAGCGTACAGCCGTCAGTTTATAGTTCATTCAGTCTTCGCGATATCGAAGATGCGTTGTCATCATTTTCGGGGTGTGGGCAACCTAACGTCAATCAGTGGTTAGAGGAGTTTGAGGATAACGCCGCTATAGTTAATTGGAACGATATTCAAAAGTTTATATATGGGAAGCAATTGCTTAGGGGAGCGGCGAAGATATTTGTAAGGAGTCAGAGAGAAGTTAAAGATTGGAACTCGCTAAAGTCCATCCTTAAGAAAGAGTTTGGGGTTAAGCTTAGTGCTAACGAAATTCATCGTAGATTAAAGAATAGGCGTAAGAAAGTGAATGAAAGTTTTCTAGAATATCTCTACTCACTAATGGAGATTGCGAGTCATATCAAGATAGATGATGAAAGTATCATCGAATATTTTATCGAAGGTATTCCTGACTCACGTTCGAATAAGCAGATCCTTTACCAAGCTCTCACTATAGAGGATCTCAAGGAGAAACTGCGTGTTTATGAGAAGTGCCATGGACAACGCCAAGGCATGGGAAAAGGATCCTTCATCCCACCGCCTATGCGCGAGAAAGATTCGACTAAGAATGAAGCGCATAGCATCAGGTCGTGTTACCAGTGCGGCAAGGTAGGACATTTGGCAAGGCAGTGTACGCTATCAGCGATTCGGTGTTTTAGGTGTGGTCAAGTCGGTCACAAGGCGAACGAATGTAAACAGGCAATACCGCGAGTGGATATTAAGACTGAAAACAGAAGGGTACATGTTGTTACCGATGGTGAAGACCAGCCGCGAGTGAAACCGATATCGGGGGACACGTGCCTATTCCGAGACTTAGAGATCAATGGGCATAGGTTTTCGGCACTATTAGATACGGGTAGTGATATTTGCGCTATCAGATATGACACATTAGTAAATATTGGGTACGTTGATTTGAAACCAAAAATTAAAACGCTGTATGGTATTGGTAATAAAACGATCAAAACTATTGGATGTTTTACCGCGCTAATGAATTTAGATGGCGTCCAGGTAGATATTGAGTTTCACGTCGCTAGAGAGAGCGATATCTTGTACGATGCTATTTTAGGAAAAAATATTTTAAGGCAAGTCGATGTGGTCATCGATCGTGAAGGTGTCAAATTCCAGAAAAAGAGAACTAATGATCATGAGCCAGAGAAACGTGAGGCGATTATGGAGAGCACCATAGTAAGTGATGAGGAGAATCGGATTAGTAGTCTGGAAAAGGAGTTTGGACAGCTTTTACAGTCTGTGTGCAATGAGAGCGTGGAGGTGCAAGTTGAACTAAACCATTTAACAACCAAAGTACAGCAAAACGTACTCGACCTGATTAGAAATTACAACAGCGAGAAGAAAAGGCCATCGCCAATCAAAATGAAAATAATCCTGTCGGATGAGGTTCCCGTATGTCAAAGACCGCGCCGACTGTCATATGTAGATCAATGTATAGTCGAAAAACAGGTGGAAGAGTGGTTGGCTAGCAACATAATTCAGGTTAGCACATCTGAGTATGCATCACCGATAGTTCTAGTGGCGAAGAAAGATGGTACAAAACGGTTATGCTGCGACTACCGGAAATTGAATGAAAAAATAATACGTGACAACTTTCCGATGCCGTTGATCGATAACATCCTGCAAAGGCTACAATCGGCAAGCTTTTATACAACCTTGGATCTTCGTAATGGATTTTTTCACGTACCGTTAGATACATCATCGCGTAAATACACAGCTTTCGTGACACATAACGGGCAATATGAATTTTTATATGCCCCGTTTGGTATTTGTAATTCCCCAGCTGTTTTTACGAGATACATTAATGCTGTGTTGGGAGAACTTATCAGAGACAATACGATAATAGTTTACATGGACGATATAATTATTCCCTCCAGAAGCGTGGAGGAAGGGTTAGATAGTTTGAGGAGGATGTTGGAGACCGCAGATTCGTATGGACTACGAATAAAATGGGAAAAGTGTCAATTCTTAAAAAGACGGGTTACATTCTTGGGCTACGTTGTTGAGGCGTCAACCATAACACCATCGCGAGATAAGACTCAGGCGGTAAACGATTTTCCTATACCAACCGACAAAAAGATGCTGCAGCGTTTCTTAGGTCTTACGTCATATTTCAGACGTTTTATTCCGGGTTATTCATTGGTAGCTAAACCTTTGACCGATCTCCTAAGAAAGCATGAAGAGTTTCAAATACAGGACGAGCAAATAACTGCGTTCCATCAATTGAAGATTGCTTTGGTGAAACCACCCATACTTAAGCTTTTTGATCCAGCGCTCCAGACAGAGATACATACCGACGCATCCATGTTTGGGTATGGTGGAGTATTGATGCAGAGAGATTCGCAGGATAGACGTCTACATCCTATAGAATATATGAGTAGGAAAACTACGCCGGAGGAGCAAAAGTACCACTCATATGAGCTGGAAGTATTAGCAATTATATCCGCACTAAAGAAATGGAGAGTATATGTCATGGGGATCAAGTTTAAAATAATAACCGATTGTAACGCTTTCGCGCTTACGATGAAGAAGCGGGACGTACCTTTGCGAGTGTCACGTTGGGCGATGTACCTTCAGGACTATCAGTATGAGATCGAGCACCGCTCTGGAAGCCAGATGAAACACGTGGACGCGTTAAGTCGTATACATTGCTTGATGATGACAGACACCTTACGACATAGAATACAAGAAGAACAATTGAAAGACGATAAATTGGCAGCAGTACGGAAAGTTTTAGAGCACGAGAGTTACCACGATTTCTATATCAAACATGGGGTTCTCCATAAAGATCTCGCTAAAGAACTTATGGTAGTACCAACATCTATGGAGCGAGAAATAATCCAGATAGCTCATAAACAAGGGCATTACGCGGTTAAGAAGACACAAGATTTAGTCGAGAGAGATTTTTTTATTTACAACATAACACCGAAGGTAACAAATGTCGTAAAAAGTTGCGTAGAATGTTTGGTTTCAGAGTCTAAAGCTGGAAAAAAAGAAGGAATGCTAAACCCGATCAGCAAAGAGGACAAACCTCTCGTAACGTACCATGTGGACCACGTAGGTCCCATGGAAGAAACGAAGAAGCGGTATAATTACATATTGGTAATCGTCGATGCGTTTTCCAAGTTTGTTTGGTTGTACCCCACTAGAAGCACGGGCAGCGATGAAGTTTTGGAGCGTTTAGAGAAACAAGCAGCTACGTTCGGAAACCCATTCAGAATTATAACGGACAGAGGAACGGGTTTTACTTCGAATACATTTGAGGATTACTGCAAAAAAGAGAATATTCAGCATTTGGTCATAACCACTGGAGTGCCGCGGGGTAACGGACAAGTAGAGAGGGTCCATAAAGTGGTCGTGCCAATGTTGACGAAACTATGCCTAGAGAATCCGAAACTATGGTATAAGCACGTGGATAGAGTACAACAGATAATCAACTCTACTCCGGCACGAAGTACACAGTATTCTCCGTTCAGACTTTTGACTGGTGTTGATATGCGCGTTAACGCAAACCATGACATTCGCAGGCTGTTGGAAGAGTCCGCTGTGGAAGAGCTTGAGGAAGAGAGATGTAAAGAACGTGAGGAAGCGCGAGAAAACATTAGCCGAATGCAAGAAGAGAACATTCGAAATTTTAATAAAAATCGTAGAGCAGAAACAGAGTATGAGGTTGGGGAGTTAGTTGCCGTTAAACGCACTCAGTATGGAACGGGACTTAAACTTAAGCCAAAATTCTTTGGGCCATATAAAATTAAGGAAAAAAGAGATCATGGTCGTTATACCGTAGAGAAGGTAGGTGACACTGAGGGGCCGAGAACAACTCATACCGTAGCGGAGTATATGAAACCATGGAACCCTTCATTCGGGGCGAATGAGACATCAGGATGGCCGAATGTGGGATTGACAGTTGGACGAAGGACTACTAGGAGTGGACGAAACTTCTAAACTACACAGCTACAAAATGCATCTCTACGTGTTACTAACTTCGTTACAAACAGACAACCCTTATCGAACGAAAACAGCTTCAAACAATATGCAAAACGGACGAACGACACACTTGAATAAAACCACGGAACAGTTCGTACGCGATACATTTTTACTCTTAATAAATATTCTTGTAATATTGTAGTCTAAGCCATAAAACCGAGTTTCATTTCGTACGACGGCAAATAAGATCCCACATATATTAGAGCAAGTACATTCGAATGCATATAATTATATAAGCGGTTTTGCAAATAGAGTTGTTAATAAACGGAATAAATTGATTTTTTCTTCTTTCAATAACACGTTCTCAACGAGTGTTCAAACGCAGAAGTAAAGACAAATGTAAAAGGAAACAATTTTATATCATGTTCAAATTATAAGTTAATCATATCAAATCGAAGTTAATCCAAATCCCTAACTGTTGCTCTCCACACCACCGCGGATTGAGGTTTAATATTCATATAAGGTGGTAGCGTCATTGCAAACAAAAGAACTCCATCTTCTTTTTCTGGATTTTTTCTTTTGAGTTGAGGAAATTTCAGAGAAACTTAGAAAATATAAACGAACTGGTGGAATGTCAAAAACAAAGACAGAAGCGTGCATTTTTCAATTCGAACGTAGATAGAAAGAGTAAATGTAAGCCAAACAAACAATTTTGACATTTTAACCGCGCAAAGTGAAGACAGAACCAAACATTCTGCCCAAGGGGAATTTATACATATAAGGTGATGGCAAGGCGAATTCGTAATGTACACATACTCATTTTTCAATTTTAGGATATCACGATAAAAGAGAACAGAATAATGGACGCAATTAGTGTTCGTTTTTAGGATGTCAGGATAAAAGAAAAATACAGATTTAGTGGAAGAAGAAGACATCAGCTGTTTTAATAACTTCACCTTGTATGAATTCGCCCTGATTTTACCCATGGGACGCTACCACCTTATATGAATTCGCTTTGGTTTGTTTGGGTTGCACCGCAGTTTGGCAGTTATTTTCACAAATAGATGGTGCAAATCAGAGCTGTATTGACACATTAAATGTGGATTAATGCCGGTATTCTGTAAGTAGTCTCTAGTCAGTCACTAATTGAGACTTTTTGGTAGTGAGATCGAATTTGAGACTATTCGGTATTCAGTTAGCCGTCTCTAGTCTATAGTCTGAAAATTAATTCACTAATTTTTCAGTTGATGCTGAGTAGGTCACAAGATAAAGAAATTGAGGAAAGTATTAAGAGAATGCGAAAATGAAGTAGCACTCGAACCGTACCTTGATAGTTCGCTATATTTTGCTCAAATCTATAAAATCTAAGACTTAATTTTCATAAAGCATAATAAAAACAAAAACCTATTTGTTTACATTTACTCATGTACTACATATATTTTAAAATATCTTGTTCAGCAATCTTGATCGAATGGGCTTATGGATGCATTTATCGATTGTTGATAGTTCCCATTTTTACAAATATTTTAAATAATCGGTTTACATAAAATGCAGAGGTAAGAATTTTGAACGTTTAATTCCAATGTTAATTTTACGATAACCATATGGCTTTAATTTTTAATGCGTATGACAAAGAATTAAAAAAGTATATTGTGGGCTATCGATGAAGAAATTTTCTTTGAGGTTGATTGCGCATCTCTAGCTAAACATACCATCAGCTGATTGTCTTTATTGCTTTTCACCACAGTCTTTGTTGAAATTTTTTCAAACTACTGCTTACTGAATACCGAAATCGTCTCCAGTCACAAAAAATTTTTCAAATTGAAAGTCTCACATTTAGTGCCTTGAGATGAGACTGAATTACAGAGTACGAAAATTGTGATAATTACCAGATTAAGTTTTCGTCTGGACTTGGTTTTATTAAAATGTTAATAAAATTGATGAAAAAATATGGTTTGTATAGAATGAGCTTATATTTTAAAAAAGCTACTTAAATTACCAAATTGCTTTACCATTTCATCTCACTTTATGGTGTGCATTTTTTGTTTTTGTTTTTATTAAGATCTTTAATTTGAACGTTTTTAAAAATGTCGACCTCATTGTGTGACGGCCGTGGGGTTGCATGCTCTACACACAAGCCGTTAATTTGCAACACTAATGCATTCATGTATGCAACAACAATATAAAAACGCATTCACACACACACACATTTATACACTCATACATACATATAACGCGATTCTATTATATTTGCACAAAAGTGCAACCCAATTAATGAAGTGTCTTAAAAGTTCAAATTGCAAAAGTTTAGACAAAAGCCAGAACGAATAACCATAAAAACGATGGCATGAATAGCGCAGACCATTGGAATTCTTTCCCATCAAATAATCGCACATATACATACATATTTAGATATGTATGCATGTTTATATACACAATATGATATATGAGTGCTAAAATTGAGTTGAGCAATAAAAATTGCATTTAATTGTCGTTTTTAAACACACATGCAACGAACAAATAAAAACAACAAACCTAAAAAAAAAAAAAATTGGCACATTGAAAATTGCAAATGTTGCATGTCATCGGATAATTCACAAATCACGAGTGATAATTCCGATAATATTTATTTAAATATTAAATTTCCTATTTTCTGTGAAACAAACCGATATGCAATTTGAATTTCACTATGAGTTGCAAAAATGTCATAACATGCAATGCATAAAAACAGAAAACATAAGCGAATCTATGTAGATATAAATTTATTTATCGTTCAAAGGCGCCACAGTCGTCACTGCACTTGTTGTTGTGCTGCGTACTCTGCCGTGCTGTGCGGCGTTTTGTTATCGAGTTACAAATTGTGTACGAATTGAGGTAGGACAGTTGAGTGGTTGAGCTGACGGATTAATTGTTTTAATTGCTTGAAATCAAGTGCAAGCAAGTTGATGATTTATTCTGAAAAGTAAATATGTATGTACATGTGGGAAATGAAATGAAATTTCATATATTTCTGAATGTATGAGTACAGGCAGTATAGGCAAAAAACAGATTTTGTGGAAATTATTTGGCTGTTAATGTTGAAAGGTTTTTAATTAAAAATTACCACAATTTGGCTCCTCCTATTTCTAAACACAAAAATGTAAAGAGTTTCATAAAAAAAGCGCAAATACTGCAGCTTTCTGAGTTTTTTGTGTTTTTAATTGAATTTATTTTTAAGAACTGAAATCTACAGTGTTTTGCAAAACTCAATATGCAGTTGACCATTTATGTTTTTTTAATTTATTCTAAATAATTTTTCATAAAAATATAGCTGATTCCATAGCATAAACCATATAAATAAAAAGCATATATATATATAGTTTTAAACTTTTTTAGAAAATGTATAAAAATTGGAAAAATCAAAAAAAAAATTGTCATCAAAATTTTAAACTTTTTAATGCGTTTTTTAGAGTATGCAGTTTTGTGGCGCTATTAATTTTAGTATAGCAAAGTTCAAGTTTCAAGTGACTAAAACTTTGCGCTGATTTTCAATAATTTATTTTTACTGACAGTGTTGGGCATTTTCCTTCATAGAACCAATCTATAAGCAGGTAGTTATATAAAATTTACTTTGTATAGAAGAAAATTTATCAAAACTCAACGTGATTCGTACAGTTCATCATTGCATCTTCTTCGGTACCCGTCGCCCACGCGAACTAGCGCAAAATAGTTATCTCTCAAAAGCTCCCAAAGCCTTCTCATCTTTGTTCAACATCGTCCACGTTTTTGCGCCATACAAAACGACGGTCATGATGAGAGATTTGTAGAGCGAAATTTTTGTTTATCGAGAGCCCGAATTAGCACCTGTTAGCAAAAGTTATTCTTCGCTTGATCTCAAGGCTGACATTATTGGTCGTGGATCCTGAGTATGCATAGACCCTCACTACTTCAAACTTATAACTAACAACAGTGACGTGTGCCCCAATATGCGAAGGCTTTTTGTTTGTTGCCATGAGGTATTTTGTTTCACCCTCATTCATCGCTAACCCAACCTCTTTTGCCTCCTTTTCTAAACTGAAAAAAGCTGCCCTAATGGCCCTGCTGTTAAGGCCAACGTTGTCAATATCATCAGCATACGCCAGTGGCATTATAGTTTTGGTATATATGGTGGTGTTGCGTAGCACGTATCACGCTTTCCAGCATCAGATTAAATAAAACACACGAAAGTGAGTATCCTTGTCTAAAACCTAGTTCGGTCTCGAATGGTTCGGAGAGGTCCTTCCCAATCTGCACGGGATCCCAAATTTAGCCATGGTGTCGTAAGGGAAGCTTTTCGTCGGGCTATCAAGAGAGGCTTTAAAAATGACGGAAAGTTGGTGTGCGTCGATTTGTCTTTTCCAGAATTTGACGCGCTGTGAATATCTGGTCAATGGTGGACTTGCCAGGTCTGAAGGTCCAATCAGTTGGTTCATGTAGGGCCTCAGTATTTTGTACAGTATAGTCGATAGGGCCTTAAGGATTGGACAAAGCAAACTGAGAATCCAATCTGCGGGGATGTATTCATCACGTCTGAAGGGGAGATATGAAATCAAATTGGGAAAGTATTGGGCTCACAAGCGATTGATACATGATAATTTTTAGCTTGTTATATAGAAGATTTGAAGAAAAAATCCTTTTATAAGTATAAAAGGATCAATTTGTTTTCAAGATTTGTAGGTGTGTATGGTCATTAGAATACAAAAACTTATCGAGATGAATACCAAGATATTTGACTCTCTCTTTGCGCTAGACTTGGATATTTGCTTCATTCGATTTTATTTAAAACTCCTTCCATTTTTTTTAACGTTTGAGTTACATTTATTAACGGGAGGCAGAAAAGGATACTTTCGCATTTGATAATATTTATTTTGATGTGCCAGTTCATTGTATAATCCTCAACAGTATTGTATTTGAGTTGCAGGTTCCTATTAACGCTGTCGATCGTTCTGTCGGGGTGGTATATGACAATGTCGTCGGCGTATGTTACAATGTTGCCCACTTTTTGTACTAAGTCGAGAATGAAAAGATCAAAGAGAGTTGGAGCATTTACTGCCACTTGTTGCAAGCCGACTGCTTTTTGTATTATTTATATATACTGAGAATTGTTTGCCGGATAGCATGTTATAAATTAGTATGATCAGGTGAAGAGGGAAATTATAGCCGATGAGCTTACATATTAACCCTTCGATCCATACTTGATCGAATGCTTTCTCAAGATCGAGGAAGCATGCACCTGTGACGTATTTCTTACGAGTATTCCAGTTGCTGCTTATTTCGGAGACGAGAAAATTATTGGCGTGTATAGCCGAGTGCCTGTATTTGAACCCGAATTGCTTAGAGCTTATCAAGTTGTTGATTTTAGTAACCTTATTTATATTTATATTAATCAGAACTTCAAAAACTTTGCTAATATTTGGTAGCAGACTAATTGGTCGAAGGTTTTCCAAGATACTTTTGTCCTTATCTTTCTTTGGTATCACAATTAATTTGGCTGTTTTCCAGCTGGGTGGGAAATAGGCATTGTTTAACATATTATTGAATATTGTACGACAGTCTGCCGCTATTAAAGTGAATGTGTGGTTAATTGTTGTTGGGTAACACAAAATCTATTTAGTTGTATTATTATTAGAGTTTGTTACGTTTGGTGTGCTCATCCATTTCAAATATTCATAAAAATTAATATTGTCATTTAATAATAAACATCAGGCCAAAAAATAATATACATACGAATAATATATTTTTCTTGAAAGATCAATACATTCAAGTATCATAAAAATGTATCGGAAATATTTTACAAACGTCGGAAATTGCTATTTATTACTTTGCTGGGATCAACTTATAGAGAGCATTTTCAATTTTATTTCATACTTTTTTAAAGAATTGCTTATTGGTACTATGTTTTTTGGTACTATAAATTAAATCCTGCCCATTTTGCAATGCCAATACTTCCTTTACCTACTTATTTAATTTTTGCTTCACTGAAGTTATCTGATCTGGTTATTTTCCTTAATTTAAATATTTGAATTAGTATGCAAAGCACACTTAAAGAGTTTAGTTAGGTGAATAAAATGAGAATTTCTTGTTTTAGACGTTCGTTGCTTTTGGTAAAATACTGTGGAATGATGATAATAATAATTTGACGTTAGCCGCATACAGTTCAATGTTTTACTATAATTTGTGCCACAAATTGAGGAGCCTACTGTTTTACGCTCACTCCGAACGGCAAATGATTATTTTGAGAATTTGTTTGGTGGCAGAAATATACCCTGAGTCTATAATTTTTTTGGGTATTACTTTCCCCAGAACATTTCGAGTGAAGCAAGCATGGATGATAGAAAAGGAAAAAAATAGAAAAATATATTTGGCATTTTGAGGGCGATACCATTATATATTTTTTAATTCGATGGGTTATTTTCGTGTTATGGAGGTCTTTTCGTTTTTCAGAATAATTGTTTACGAGTTTTACATTAGTACTAAGAACAACTTCTTTTAAACACTTGGACACTCGTCGTATCTTTTCTAATACTTTTAGTCACGTCTACAACTATTTCTCATACAAAAAAAAAACCAAATTTAATGTCTTATCAAATTTTGGCATTGAACATTACAGGATGTCAGCGAAAGTAACGAGTACCACTTGGGCGTATAAGTAACTTTATTGGTTGAGTGAAGTTAGCTGACCAAATAAGTATTGCACGACAAACGATTAAAAGTTTATTGGCGTCTTTTCAGAAAAAAAAAACTTTATCAACTGGCGACATAAGCGAAATTTAGTAAATCAATATCTTTAAGTAGCAATATATTTTGTCAGCATTTGGCGGCCAACGGTAGTGGACGATTTGTCACGTTCACTACGCATAGCCTATAAATCAAAACAAAAAACGATAAGGTATTTAGCATTAAACCAATAACACAAGAGGAAAAAAAGAAATAAATCTAAAAGCGATATCAACCCACAAGTTGGCACTTCATTTGCATAACGTTCGACTCATATGGAGCGTTGATGCTACGCATAGAAAATTAAAATTTTTATTGCATTCGCACCGTATTCGTACATAGCTATGGATAGGGAAGTCAAAAAAAAAAGAGGGTAAAGAAAGAAAAGGTAAGGCATTGCTATAACAAATAATAAACGCATACAAAGCCTTACTTGTCGAAATACAGCACAGCAAATACTTATTGAATGAGCCAACCGAAAAACAACTGTATGTGCCTTGTTGTACAGTACCCGCCACACATGTACCGAATGCTCCAGCCGACAGCAAGTGGTGAATTTAGCGTTGCCATATCGCGCGCTTTTCCCCCACTCAAACAAAACGCACTCAATGTGCTCGTTATTGACATGAAAGACGCCATGCTAATGCTATGCCAAACGACTGCACTAGTACAATTAAAATACACTTTGCAGTTACTGCTGTGGGCGTTTATGGTCGCCGTTGCCAATTTAAAAATTCAAACAGCTGGCATAATTGTGGCAAGTGCATTCTGCCTCATCAGCATGCTATTGCAGCCTTCTTTGCATTGTAAATACGCAGTACAAGTATATCGGAAGACATGTCTGTATGTTTTTTGTTTGTTTGTATGTATTACGTACGCGCACTTGATAGTCACGTCGTGCGCCAAAGCGCTACGTTGATTGCAATTACTTTTTAACCCATTGATGGGCGCCAACTGGTTTAGGTAGCGGTTGACATGCGAACGATTGTTAAACAAGTGACGACATTAAAAACCGAAAAGGGCAAAACGTCGCACTACACCTGATTGGTAAACGTGCGGTGAAGAGTGCAAGAAAAAGTTTTAATTTTAATTGTTTTTAGCGAGTCCAAAAGGTAGCTACAAGCAAAAGGTTGTTCGTTGGTTGTGGCAATGGTTTTTTAATGTACTGAACTTTGCGCCTGTTTTTACAACGTACTTGCGGCCACTCCTTCAATTGAAATCAAAATCGATATGAAAAATTTTCTATGCGCGTGATTTTCCAGCACAATCTATTTTTCTACACATATCAATAAGTACTCGTGTGTATAGATTGCTTAGTACACAGAGAGAAAATACCACCTACAATGCTTTATAAATCAGAACAAAATTTTATGGATTTCTCTATGATTTCTTTCCAATTAGACGCCCTTCTTATTACGAAATGATATGTCTTTTATTTAAAATAAAAAACATAATTTGTTAAATTAAGACCAAAATTTTTCAAGAAAATCTAGTAGATAACCTGTGAAACTAAGATGAAAACTTCTCAATGTAATTACGAAGATGACTCCTAGAATTAAGATGAACACTTTTAAAATAAAACTTCTTTAGTGGCTGTTACAACTTCTACTACTACTGCTGACTACTACTAATAATTACTACTACTATGCAGTTACTACTACTAAAACTACGATTACTACTGCCATTATTTTTACTATTGCAACTATTTATTACTACTACTATTTTAACTTATGATACTACTAGCTACTACTCCCCTTTGAATAATTTCTACTACTATTTTTACTTATTCCTACTACTTATTACTACCACTATTTTTACTAATTTCCACTACTATTTTGACTCAAGGTATTTTTATTACTATTATTATTTTTAATATTCTCTACTACTATTTTTATTAATATCTTCTACTCTTTTTACATGTGCTAGTACTAATTACTACTACTATTTTTACTTATTTGCTACCATTTTCACTAATTCTACTAGCAATTACTACTACTATTTTTAATAATTTCTACTACTATTTTTACTAATTTGCTACTATTTTTGCTAATGCTACTAGTAATTACTACTACTATTTTTAATAATATCTACAACTATTTTTACTAATGCTGCTACTAATTTCTCTACTATTTATTATTAATATAATTATTATTTTCTGCTACTATTTTTGTTAATGCTACTACTAATGACTACTACTTTTCTTACTAATTACTACTATTATTTTTAACAGTATTACTACGAATTACTACTATTTTTTTTATTAACTTCTACTACTGTTTTTACTAATTTCTACTATTCTTTTTACCAATGCTACTACTAATTACTATGAATTAAAAAGGGTTCTATTAAAAATAAAAAGTTCCCCCTATTAATAAATTCAATAAGATTGAGGTAAAAACTAAAAGATATCCTTATTAGTTTACTTTATATAGGCTTTAATATAAAAACAAGGACAGTTCTTCTAAAAATTGCATATTTTAGGACAAAATTCTATTAAAATGAACAAACAATTTTCATCCGTTTTGCTTTTCAATAAATTTGAGAAGAAATCCAAATCAAAATTAAGTAGAATCCAGCTAAAATTCCATCAATCTGGCCCCCTCTCGCATTCCTTGCCCACCAAGCTTTTTTAGACATCGATCTCTTTATTTGTAGGTCAACTTTTTTGCTCTGTGTACCGTTGATGTTTTTTCTATGACGTCAACTTGTTATAAATTTATATATGTACATTCATACATACATATATGCGATATTAGAAAATTCAATACCTTGAATGTGATTGGCAGAGCATTATAAGTACACACATTGCTACTCAAGATGACAGCACTCACATTAAAAAAAAAAATGCATATTGGAAAATATTGTAGATACTAAACATTCGTATTGTTTTCGATTAGTGCAATTTAATGAGTTGATGAATCATTTCACTTGAAGCAGCTACGCATTGAGTTTTTATTGGTTAGACGCACATCCACTACAAACACAAATAAAAAGTGCAAATATAGTTGTACCACTAATAGCTATGGGCCAAACCCAATTCTGTATTAGGAAGTAACCGCATTGTTTATGAATTTTTTTATCAAAATGTATAAAAAAAATAAATTATAAATGGCATGCCTTGCTTGTGACCATGAACCTGGCCGATCTCCTTATATGAAACTTCCGCAGAAAGCAAATAAAAACGCATTGTGTTAGACTCAGCCAACGAAATGGTACTTGAAAGCAAGCTTTTCAAATAATTTTAAACCTGAGAAATAACTTCAAAATCTAACGTCTTTACGTCTAAAATATGACTTCAAAAATTATCAATCAATTATCAAGTGCTTCTAGATAACTAAAATACAAACTAAACATAGAACATATCTAGTTTTCCTTCAATTAAGAAGACAACCCTTTATTTCACCCTTCTGTCCGTCGTAATTTTTTTTCAATAAACATCTTGAACTTATACGTGGAACTTTATAAGGGTTACATTTTGTTGTCTTTTGCGATTCTACGTACTTTTAGAGCAATACGCTTTGACAAATCTATTGGTTTTCTTATTAAATATTATTACAAAACCCGTTCAAACCGCTAACTCGCGAAATGGACAAACAAAAGGCACTCAGAATTGAGGAAGAAGCGAACGAAGAAGGTATTGATATGATATTTGAGTTTACCTAATTAAAAATTAAAACAGAACTATTAAGTTGGTTTCATTTCACGAAAAAATTTAATGTTGATTGATTCTTTGTATTTTTCCCTTCTGCTTGAGGAGAGGCTCGCTCGAAAGCCCTTCTCGGTGTAGTTATGACTAAATTTAACCGCCAGATGCGGTTTGAGGTTATCGGGCAGCATTATCGTGTCACGGTGTTTGTGGTCGAACTCCTCCGAAGCGGCTCGGCCGATTTTTATAAAATTTTATATATTTACATTTGGTATGTATAAGAATTGGTCGAAAAGTTTATTTTATGATTGGTGGAGGATTGCCACCTGTTTGAGAAGTCAAATTTGATTAAAACATACACAAGTTAAATGAAATACAATAGTAAAATATTTGTGTCGAACGGTTCGTCTCGGCAATAAGATTTATAGCTTAATATAAGAGAGTTGCCACCTGTTTGAAAAGTCGAATTGAATTTGATTACACATAAGTTGTATAACACATGAAACTGCGGATGCCAAGTTGTTCGATTCGCTGAGGAGAAGGCTTATAGCATATAGAGAGTTGCCACCTACTTGGAACGCCAAATTTAGTCAAATTATACACAAGCTCTATGAAGTAGTAAAATATGGGTGTCGATCGGTTCGTTTTGCCAAGAAGAATGTTTACACTTTATTGTTTACGCTTTATTTTAAAGAAGGTTGCCACATGTTTGGAAATTTCAATTTAATTAAATTAAGCACAAGTTACATGAAATAGTAAAATATTTATGTCAAAACATTTAAAATTAAATTATTTTTAACATTCCTTAACAAAATTTGCGAAAGTTTTGGGGTTCATTACAAAACTGAATATGCTCGTTCTCCCCCTAATCGTTTTCATTCAATGTTTTTAAAAATCTTTTGAAATAAATTTTTTAGCAGGGACCGTAACGGTTAGAGTTTTTATATAAAAAAAAAATCGTGATTTAATCGTTATTTTGTGATTTTTATTTTCTCGATCAAAAATAATCGTTTCTCTTAGATTTTTATTTATTCGATAAAAAAAGGTTCGATATGTTTTGACTTTTACTTTTGCGATCGATAATAAACATTATTATTAGATTTTTATTTTTTCGATCAAGTTTGATAGTCTATCATTACTCATGGAGTTTTATTTTTTCGATCAAGAATAATCGTTATTTTGCAATTTTTACTTTTTCGAAAAAAAATCGTTATTCCTGGATTTCTAGTTTTTCGATGAAAAATAATCGTTTTTCATGGATTTTTATTTATTCAATCAAAAACGTTTGATATATTGTGACTGTTTTATTTTTTCGATCAAGAATAATCGTTATACGTGAATTTTTATTTTTTCGAACAAAAAATCGTTATTTTTATATTTTTCTTTTTTCCGATAAAGTTCGATCGTAATTTAGTAATTTTTATTTTTTCGATCAAAATACATCCTTATTCCCGGATTTAAATTTTTTCGATAAAAAACAATCCTTGTTTTGTGATTTTTACTTTTTCGACCAAAAAAAAATGTCATTTCTGGATTTTTATTTTTTCGATAAAAAACAATCGTTATTCTTTGATTTTTCTTTTTCCCGATAAAGTTCGATCGTAATTTTGTAATTTTTATTTATATTTTATTATTTATTGGATCTCTATTTTTGCGATCAAAATTAATCATTATTCCTGGATTTCTAGTTTCTCGATGAAAAATAATCGTTATTCAAGGATTTTTATTTATTCAATCAAAAATTTTTGATATTTTGTGGCTTTTTTATTTTTTCGATCATGAATAATCGTTATTTTGTGATTCTTACTTTTTTGGTCAAAAATCTTCGTTTTTCTTGGATTTTAATTTTTTCGAGCAATTCGACACCATTATGGATATTCACTGTGCAAACAACAGATATCGCCCAGTCCTTTGAAAACATTTCACCTGCTTCCTTGTTAAAATTTACTTGCCATAGCTCTCTACCTTTTATTTTTTTAATAGCGTAAATGCTCCATTTTTACTACAACAAATGCCATAAAACCTGATCCCTATATTCTTATACCTATAAGAGTCAATTTTAGCATATCATACATATGTTATGTGTGCCAATCAATAAATTGCTTCCGTTCATCGACATGCAAACAACTGTTCGCAATTTCCTACATGCATGCAAATGTAAACCCACTTTTTCAATACTACTCCTATGAAAATGAAATTTGACCCACATAACGTGTGCAGGCGGTAAATTCATTCGCGCAATCTATTAAATGAAATCTGCAACTAGCCACTTGCAAAGTATGAGTTAACTATTCGCACCTACAAATCGAAACGAATACTATTTCGATTACGATTTCCCAGCTTAATTGCTACCATTTATAATGGAAGTGTAGTGTACTTCCGCAAATGCAATACATTGCGGGTCCTTGCACTTTTGCAATGGCAGCAAATACAACAAAGCGCTTTGCACTATCGCTGTTTTTAAATCGCAGAAACTAGCAAGGAAGGCGGGGGAGGGGGAGGAGGTGGGGGAGGAGGTGGGGGAGGAGTAGTAGGCGTAAACATTAAAAGCACGTGACCCAAATACACACAACGTGACCCACTACAATAAATGTTGTCATGTTGTTTTTCGAAACTTGTTTCAGTGGGTTGGGTTTGTTGACCCGCTGACCGCACACGCAGTTCAGTTCAATAGAGCCCACTGTGACACAGTGGCACAGAAACTAAGTGGTGTTCACTATTCGCACCACACATACGTAATTGCAATAACGGATGTTCGTCAGAAAATATTAAAATGCAAACTTACATAAATACAAACATACACACATACTTAGTGTGTGTTTATTTTCTTCAACCAATTGAACTTTTTTCTTCAAGTACGAGTGGGTACGCGAGCTTACATTGTCTACGTATGCGAACGTAAATGGGGATGTGTGGTACGTTGGGGTGGTTAATTTACTTAACGTGACGACATGACAGCGTCGCATGCCTGTTGACTTCTTTTCATATCCTGTCCCGCTACTAAACGCAGACGACGGCATTCTGCGCTCAATTCCATGCATTTATGTATCTACCTGCCCATCCTCAGCACCCGAAGGATGTCAGACAGCTGGCTCTCTTGTGTTGCTTGTCGTCACTACAACGACGCGACAAGGATAAAAACATATGGTTGTAAAATAAAAATGCAACTGTGTGTGGAAAATTCCTCAGCCACCGAGAGCGAGAGAGTGTGCGAGAGTGAGTGTGTGTGTGTGTGTGTGTGTGCGAATAAGTGTACATACAAATGTGTGTGCGTGTATGAAATTGTGTGTATGTATTTTGCGAAAGCTTAGAACTTCATTATGGTCAGCATAGAAATCAGTTGGCTTTAGACTCGCGGCAAGTGGAGAACGTTTGTGTGTTGCGTGTGAATTGAGTGTATCTATGTATATCGATACACAAGATTTTCAATCTTTATAGTAGCTTTAAAAAATAAACTTTGAAGTTTAATAGAAAACTATATATTCCCAGAACTGATGGATTAAAAATGGTACACTCCAATGAAGATGCTCTCAATAAAATTCCACTCAAATCTGCAAGCGGCTTGGATGATGAAGAGAAAAATGGTGGAGAATTTAGCAGTGATACAGCGGTGGCAGAAGAGGCGAGGCGTGAACAAATGTAAGTGCGAAATATACATATGTACTAATTTTAGAAATAATTTGCACTTTATAATGAACACAATTAAATATGATCTCATAGATGAAATACTATTGTATTTTAGTGCCTATTATAAATAAAATTGTATGTACTTACAAAAAAATTCTATAGATGAAATTCTCTGAATTTTATCAAATTTAGCCCAGTGTAAGTGATGTAGTGGTAGTGTTTCTTAAATCAGTGATACCAAATTGCACTGTGCGACAGTGGTAATATACTTTCCGCGAGACATATGTACATATGTATGTACATGGCTGAAGCTGTAATCAAATAAAAAAATCTGCACTTATTGGCCTTTTCTGCTTATCCTACACATAAAATATGAAGTGTGCCAATTTCCGGGATCATATGGGCATACAAAATCCCGTTTCTTGGTTATCCCCTTATCAAATGCTCGGATATCATGCTACTAAATTTATACTACAAGGTAATAATTCCTAAAATGGCCTACTGCGGTATGATAATACAATATATCTCCGAAACATCCTAAGTGTGGTACACTGATTTATCCAAGTTGGAGGATTTGAGTGCTGGGGCTGGAATATTCGGAGCAAGTTTTGAGAAAAGTTTGCCAACGGCATATAACCAACCTTCGTGCGATTTCGTGGTTGACTGCAAATCCCTTCAAACCCAACTGACCATCGGCAACGTTGTGTTGGGTTTCGATGCATGAGGGGTTTGAACGAAAGGGCTGACTGTCTGGCATAACTTGGGGCCCAACGACGTCTGTTGGTCTAGAGTTTTTATGTGGATCATCCAAGGGTTACACTGCAGAACTTATAAGAATATGGGGGAAAAAGTGTAACATAAAATCCAAGAGGTGCATATCACCCTCTCGGAAGATCTCTTAACTACATTTGAATCTTAGCCGAGAGATTTTAATAACTCCTGCAAGCTAAGATATCAGCTTTGTTAAATGGCTCTGGCTGAGGAAGGGGACTGTCGGTTTTGTGGGTTGGCTATGGAAACGCCAAAGTATGTATTGTCAGATTGTTTTCATGTTATAAGCCTTAAGGCTATGTTAGATAGAAAGCTCGCCAACCCTCATCTTTTCGCGCGCTTTGACATTCAACTGATTTTCATATTCCTTTTATTATTCACATTAGCTTAGAAATAGCCGCAACAATTCAATATTTTAAGAAATAACTATGTAAATTTAAAGATTAATCAAAATAAATGCTCAGAATTATAGTTTTTCAGCCTTTCACAATAAATAAATGAGTGTTGTCCAAGCTTTTAGTGTGGCATCTCTTGTGAATTTTTTCGCTTTTTGAGGAAAGTTACAAATGTCATGCACAGCCCAAGCTTTTTATATGCGATACGCTTTAGACTCACATACCTTGGAGAGCGACTATCATCTCCATCCAAAATCGGGAGCATGTCTCGATCCAAAGAGCTCATCTGAAACCCAGCGGTTATAACTGTTCTTAATTTTTTTAAGAGTTAGCGAAAAGATCAAGATCTTTATTTAATTTTAACTATTTTTGTTATAAACATGCCCATAGTTCATTCTACAACAAACACCGGTTAAATTCAAGTTTCAAACTTGAGATACGATTTAAAACAAAATTTGAAGAAATTATATACACAGTTTTCTAGCCTATTAAATTTTAGTGTAACTAAATGCAAGTTTTAAGTGGCTAAAATTTACCGTTGATTTTTCAAAAAAAAATTTTACTGATGATGACGCGCGTTTTTTCCATACAAAAAAAATTCGAACATGCGTTATTTTGAGGAATTTTCAAAAGAGCGTAAGGAACAAAATTGCCAAAACGCGACGGTAATTTGTAGTCACGCGAAACTTTCACTTCATTGTATTGAATGCGCTATAAAATTGCATGCCCAATTTGTTTCTAAAAGTTCAAATTACAATTTTTTATTCTTGTCTAAAATTTGTTGATTTTTTCCCCTCATGGGAACAAAGTTTGAAACATTACGCGGTGTTTGTTGTAGAATGAACTATCTTTTTATTAAAAAAATTATTAAGATTAAGTTAAGAAAAATAAACAGTCAAATAATGGAATTATGATATCGCTATGTCGTGCATTGTATATTTGTTTGAAATTAATATATGTTTACCCCATTAAAAACTCAAAAATGTGTTTTTAAATCTAACTCCAGATTTTGAGGGTCAATTCAAGATTTTTAGCATGCCAACTTTTTCTGCTTGATTAGACTTACAATATGTATGAACCTCGAAGAAAGCGCTTTCGGGGGTTTTTTGTCACACAGTTTTAAGTTATTTTATTTCTATGACCAAAAGCTTCTTATACTGTTGGATTATTATTCATCATTGTTATTATTGAGATTATTTTTCGTTTGTTGTTTTGTTTCTTTTGTTTTTTGTCAGGGCTGATGTTGTTGTTAGTAGTTAATCTATGTACAATCTGTCTTATTTCGAAATTACCATTTTTAAAAACTCGTATAATAGCGGAAGAGGGTAAAATTATGCCACACTTTCCATTCTTACATTTCTCTACAACACATTGGGGTGCCGCTGCGCTCTCCAAAGCACCGCAGCATCCCTTCACTCATGCTCCGAGAGGATGAGAGTCGAACCTTGTCATCATTGTGTGAACATTGGTTGATGTCGTTTGGTTCAGACTTTTCAAAATCAAATCAGCAATTTTTTTTCTGTGAAGTCATTCACTTCTTTTATTGCTCCTTTTTCGACATCTTTTTCATAGTTTAATTATTCTTTCGCGAAACTTATATAATGAAACAAAAAAACACAAAGCTTGCCAGACTTTTCTTATTCGTTTAGTATGGCAGTTACTCGTGCTTACTTCTCGTGGATACTTCTTTAGAGCTAAAGAAATTACCAGAGCGATACTCCTCACTCTTTGGTGTGCTTTGCCTGTCAAAGGCATTATTGGCCCATAATTTTTACAGACGACTGGCCAGCTGGAAATCAACAGTCGGTGCATTATTGCCGAGATAAGGCCCGCTATACTGGACCAAATGGTGGAAAAATTTTAAATAAAAGTTGTATATTTTTAAAATGTACCAGTTTAGGTTTGTTTTAAATTTTCATAAAATATTTGCTATTTTCACTATTTGACAACTGAAATTGAGTTAGTGAAATGGTGCAATTTGGGACTTATAGAAAAAATGTTGTTCCTTCAAAATGATTAAAAAACCAAATAAAATGAAATCTGTTTTCTATAAAAGCAGTATATATATTTTTAAAGACAATTCATTTACACTTTTTATTTTTTTTATAGTTGTTTTTTTTTTTTTTGTAGTCAGACAAATTTTGTAGTGTAAATCATATCAAGCTATTATGTACCCAAACTATCTCTAAAATATAAAGCTGTGTAGTATTTTGTGAGAACCCATATATTTTATACATATATTATTTTATTTACTCTACACATATTTTTCCATTGCAAAATATAAACCAACACGTATTGACGAATTTTCGCACATTTATATTTTATTTAATTAATTTCCTCTACTTTTCATTTAAAATACTGCTCATGCTCCAACAAAAACTATATAAACCCAAGTTTTAAACTTTATGAAAATCAAAATTACTAACTTAAAAAAAAAAGTTTTAGTATTTATTTCTTAAAATAAAAAAAAATAAATAAAATTCATTTTTATTTGAAAGAAAACAGAGACATCTCGGGCAAAAAAATCAACACTAATTCCTAATTACCAGAAACTTTGACTGTAATGTCTAAAAATTAAAAAAGAAATGTATAAAACTTTTTATTTTTTTTTAAAGAACATTTGTTAAATTTTTATAAATTTTGCAAAAAGTTTAAAACTAGGTTTTGTATGGCTTTTGTTAGCGAATGAAAGAAAAATTAGTTAGAGAAAATTTGTCAATATGTGGGGCTTTTTTAATTTGCAACGGAGGGTACTTGCCTTGTTTATTAAACAAAAAAACAGTCTCGAAATTTTTCCACATCCAGAATTGCATTTTAATATAATTTATATAATCCAATTAAAATCTCCATACATTTAAATCACATATTATTTCTGATGCATACTTTTAGGCGCGCAAACCTGCTTAAATGGATGAAAAAGCTAACGATAATAATCATCTGCTTTATCGGTGTGGCACTCATCACCTACGTCATAGTCAGTCTCTGCTTTAGCGGTAAGTAAATGTGCATGTAGAAATTTTGAATTCTAACCGCTTCTTCTACAATTATTTTAACTTCATGCACGTACCTAAAAAATATGTACATGCATACATACATACTTACATACATATGTGTGTATGTATGTGTGTGTTTGTATTTATATAGTACGTGGCTACTTTTATTTATACTTATACAAAATTTATTTGCACTGTGCAAATTAACACCTACCCTATTTACTGATAATTTGCATTCCAATATTTTTTTTTTCTCTTTCATTCTCCCACCACGATCATTATCGCAATGCACAAACCCAAAACAAATTTACCAACGTTTCGACCTTACCACCACACCAACCACCACTATCCACTGCCACTTCACAGATTGGTCTAAGACGTCAAATGCACAAAGCAACAACACAGCCATCAACATCAACAATGATACATCCTTCACTCTTCCTTCCACCTATAATTCTTCTCTCTCGACAGATGATGACAGTAGTAGTAGTAGTAGCAGTAGTAGCAAAAATGGCGCGCTAACGTCAAACTCAACAAGTGAAAGTGATGGTGGCGTATTAGCTACGCTCACCACCACAACGGCAGCTAGCATCGCGATAGCCGGTTTTGGTGAGTCAGCTAAAGCACAGCCGACAATCGCCTTCATCACTACCACCACCACTGCTGTTACGCCGTCAAAGGCGCCAATATCCACAACCATCAACAATGTGCCCGACACATTGCAAACGACCGCAACTAGCGTAGCGAAACCGACGAAAAAAGCGCTGTTGCTGAGGGATACGCCACCATTGATAAAGGAGAAATTCGAATCGAAATTGGGTGTTTATGAGCAGGCAGCTGTGTGTTCGGATCGCGAAGTTTGTAGCGAAATTGGCAGGTGAGTGGGGAGAAGGTAGTGAAAGGATGGGTGTTAAAAGAAATCTATTGATTGGAAATTTATTTGTATTCGAAACTTAATTTAATTGCATACGCAACTCAGCGATAGGCAATTATGATAGCAAATTGTGTAGCACTATTTGAGTTTAACTGTTTTTTGATTGTGACAAAGCTAACGTTCTGTGGACATGCAACCTGATATCGCTCGTATCAACAAAAAAAAAAACAAAATAAATAAAAGAGGCTCGTTTAAACATATCAGTAGGCAGGTACCTGCTTTAAAATGTGACAGCGCAGGTGTGGCTAAAAGCCATCGTATTTTCGGGTTTAAAAGTAAATATTTATTGCGCTGTCGAAAGTGATATGTTTGATTAGAAAATGGTATAAATGTGCCATTTAAATTGAGGTAGGACAGGCAATAAAAGGTTCACTAACAGTGCACCATCCAATTATGGTTAATGGAGTGAAAGTTGCATATACATATCACTTTATTTCAATATAAACTGATTGGTATTTCATGTGCGCTGATTTAATTTTGTATTGCTTGATAAGCGGTGTAATAATTTCGGTTTGATTGTCTGGCTACGAAACGATTGTAATTCAGTATAAAAGAGCTAGTCCTTTATGTACATATAAGTAAAACTCTAAATCTTTTTCCATTTTCCGATATAATGTACTTTGTTTTTAAATAATGGAATAATGTAATTTTTTCTAACGGAAGCAAGTTCGAAGTTTTCGGAAAGAAAAAAATACTAAAGTTTGGATAAACAAAAATCAGGAGAAAAGCATTACATCCTCTGTAAAGCATGGTGGGGGTTCGATGATGGTTTGTGGGTACATGGCGGCAAGTGGAGTGGGAAGACTGGTGTTTACTGATAGCACAATGAACAAAACAGAATATCTTAACATTTAAAAAAAAATAAAAAATTTGCTCACCAGCGTCGAGAAATTGGGCTTTGATCAATCTCGGATCTTCCAACAGGATAACGATCCTTAGCATACTGCAGAAATAATAAAGGAATGGTTGCTTGCTGTACACCTAAACAGCTAGATCACCCCACAATCACCGGACCAGAACCCCACAGAACATCTGTGGGAACATTTGGACCGGCAAATAAGGAAAATTAGTATAACCAGTAAAAATTATCTGCAGGACATTTTTCAAGAGGAGTGGTCCAAAATTTCCCCGGAAGTAGTGTCCAACTTAGTGGAATCAATGCCAAGTAGGTTGGAAGCAGTTATTAGTGCAAAGGGAAGACAAACAAAGTATTAGCTTTGGAATTTTTTAGTTTTTCTTATACTGTACACTGTGTTTTAAGGCGTGAATTGCTGAGTATATTCGGTTTGGTTTGTGTTGTTTTTGTTTTTGTAGAATTTTTTTTGAATTGCTGTTAATTTTCTTTTAAGAACATTATTTAGTCATGTATAAATGATAATTGATTTGAAAAAAACTCAATTTTTTTTTATACTGAAATAAAGAATGAAATGTATAAGAAAAAATTGTACACTTTCTTTTGACATTGACAGTACGTTGCTTTAGAAAATTATTCTACAGAAAATTGGACTAGTGGTATAATTTGTATTGGACCACTAGGAATTTTCAAAGAAAACTTTGTAGGAATTTTCTTTTACTGTTTATTTCACTTATCGCTTAAACCGATCAGTTAAATACACTACTTAAGTTTTTTGTTGCTAAATTATATGGTAATTGTACACACAACTATCAATAGTAAATTTAATTTTAACATATATATTTTTTTTTTAAATAAAGGATTTGTGATTTTGTTATTTGTATTTGGATTCGTGTCATTTAACAGATAGTATGACAATGGACTCTTCTATGTCTAAGTGAGTTCTTATTGCGGGAACTACCACATTAACCTAACCTAACCTAAAGGATTTGTGATATATTCTTACTAATTTATCCTCATTTTTACCTGATACGCGTTTATAAATTTATTTACATATAAATTTTCAAAAAAGAACCAAAACGCAAATGGCCGCAAGTGTTGCCAGATAGCGTGTATTAATATACCACCAGACGTTCAAAGAGTAAGCTTTTGTAATTGGCAAAAATGAAAAGAAAAGAAATGTCAAATTCCATAGAAAACAGTAAGAGGGGGCGAGCCTACGTAGAAAGATCTTCTGCGCAAAACTACTGTGGATGGATAAGCCGAAATTTGTTTTTGTTTTCAGAGGGGTTTCTTTAAAATTTTGTTTAGCAATATGTGGTAACACAGAAATTTCAGTTCAATTGAACTACGAAGGAAAAAATCAGGTTAAATTTGACCTTTTGCCTAACTTTAACAACAAATTACTCAAAAATTATGAGTCTACTCGCCAAACTGTTTTTAGTTTTGAGATGTGTGCGGCCCCTCTACCTTCCTCAAAAAGTAATTTTCCCCAAAGCCTGGTGCACTATTGCAAAGTTTTCCCTATAATTTTGCAGAAAATTAAATAACAAATATAGCAAATTGACATGATGACTTAACGTGTCATATTGTCATAAATCATAAAATTCCAAGTTTAGTAAAATTACTCGTTTTTTGCTGCAATACAGCAATAGCAACAAATTAAAAATTTATGACATGTTACGACACCAATTGTCAATTCTTTAACTGTTTTCGTGGTACCACTTTTAATGCTAATAGCAGACATTATAAATTAACTTATTAGGGATTTCAATATACATACTTTGAAAATTGTGGTGCCTTAACTTTGAGATATTTTTCATTGAAACTAATCGTTTATTATAGAAACTGAAAGCAGCTTTGAACTAAAAAAAAATTATATCAAAAATACCTTAAAGTAAATTCATAGAGTAATACTAAATATGAACATACTAATTGATAGATTGAGGAAAATTAAAATAAGAATTTGAAAGTTTCAGTTTGCCATTATAGTAACAGTACAAATTGTAAAAAAAAGTATCGGCATAGCAAATATAGCAATCGCATGTGAATTTTTGTTGCCTTAATAAACTGAAATATCAGTAAAAAGTTACACGCACTAAATTAAAGCGCACTAATAATTATCAATACTACTATGAAATGTAAAATCCAAGGCGAATCCATACAAGGTGGTGTTATAAATACAACAACAAAATTCCTATGTATCTTGTTTTTGCTTCTGCGTAAGAGTTGTCAAAATTTTCATACATTTTGTTTCTGCTTTTACGGCTTTTGCAAGCTCATACGCAAAAGCAAAAACAAAATACATGTAGGTGAATAAAAAAAAATTAATCAGCTGCTCTTATGCCATCACCTTCTATAAATTCGGCGTGGTAAAATCGAAACAAAATTTGGCAATTCAGCGTATAAAAAAGTATTAAAAAATCAATCAATCAAATCCAGCTGATACTCCATATTTAATGTGCCTTAAAAATAATCAAAATATGTAAGGTTTTTACCTTTATAGCAACTTCAGATTTGCACTTTAGACCACTCTTTAGCGCAGACTCTCAAAGGTAATCACGTTCTTCTTACTTCATGACTACTGATATTTTTAATCACACGAGTATTCAGCACATTTTTTGTAAATAATGGGAACTGTCAATAAATTCGTCCGAATTTTCGTGAAATGTATGAAAAAAACTATCATCGAATCAATCGAACGTAGCGTATACTTTAAATGTATTCGTTCCTAGCTATTCGTAGAATCATCAAAAATCGATCGACGATGGATTCAGCGACAGGGCTGAACATCCCCACTTGTGAAAGGGCGCATATTTTGAGTGGTTTGTGTGAAATCATTAAATAAAATATTCGGAAGTAATTTTCAGTATATATTCTATGGCGGCCGCCATAGCCGAGTGTGTAGCGTGCCCGCGCTTCATTCGGTGGGTCCCGGATTCAAATCCTTGCCGGGGCAAGTAACTTCAAAAATTAAATCTAATTAACAGCGGTCGTCCCTCGGCAGGCAATGGCAAACTTCCGAGTGTCTTTCTGCCATGGAAAAAACTTCTCAGAAAAATTCTCCGCCGTTCGGAGTAGGCATGAAACTGTAGGTCCCTCTATTTGTGTTGCATACAACATCAAGACGCACACCACAAATTGTAGGAGAAGTTCGGTCAAAATCGCTTAAGCGGTTATAGCGTCAATTAAGTAAGTAAGTAAAATATTCTATGGGTATATTTAGTTGTCTATAGCATTTCCAATTTTCCGACTTCAGTTTTACTTATACAGCTTTCCTTCTGATCGAATGATACTGTTTTAGCACTCGTCAGAGAAACCGAATAAGCATGGACATCATTTACCGTATTTAACCTTTGATTTATGTTGATCAAACGAGCCACCATTTTGCTTTTTTGTTTTTTGAAGAGCGAGAATAACAGTAGGAATTTTGAAAAACCTTACATTGGATAATAATGATACCTAAATGATCGATTCCGCTCTTTTTAAGCGAAAGTGGTTTAGCTCATTCTATTAACCATCGACTGAAAATTACAACAGAAAAACAGAGGGACCTTAATTCCCTATTGCATAAAATAAATGAATCAGAAATAAAATACTCGTAGTTGGAAAACAAAACTAAAATATAATTCAAATATATACTCAAATATATCTATATACTCAAAATTGCTTTGATAATCAATTGGGGCACTCTCGTATTGAGCAGGGGCATTACAGTTATAAGTTTTAACTCAAAACGTTGCTACATAACAGTTAGTAGATAAGAAATATCTTTTATTTCGCGGATAAGAGTTAAGTACAGTAGAAGTCCGATAATCCGGCACGTTCGGGACCGGCTCGGTGCCGGACTACCGAAAATTCCGATCTATCGGGCGGTAATTAATAGAACAATTAGGTTAATAATTAAACTACAAATGCAGTATGCAAATACAAACAACAAAGTTTATTTTACAATTCATATAATGAAAACATGGCCACTGTACAGTTAGAGCGGAACTCACATTTTTTATAAACAGTTTCCAAAGTTACGTTTACTGCGATGTGAATGGACACAAAACAACAACGCACAAAAAAATGGCGAACACGCTTCGTGATTGATTAACGGAGCTGTCCTGCCCCCAAATTTGTTGTGACAGCTGAGACTAGCCGGCCGCTAATTGTCTCCGAACAATACTGAGCGCTTCCGGATGATCCGGAACTACCCCGAAAACTTCCGAAAAACTCTCGAGCATTTTTAATTGCTTTAAAGACACAGTTTTGGAGAAACCCGAAATTTTTACAATTTTCCGGAGCGATGTCGGACTATCGGGCATTCCGGACTGTTGGATTCCGAACCAATGGACTTCTACTGTATATCCGAACGTTTAGTTTTTACGAAAAATATTTTTTCCGTTGCCAATAAAAGTTATTTACCAACATTTATGTACTTTTTGTGTTGATTGATACCAATTATTATTCAAGAATACGTTATGTGATAAAATCTGCTTTGCCACGTTTATTTTTTATGTTGTCCGATAAACGTTGTAAACTAAGAATATTTATGACTATTGAGATGGTGAATAACATAAAGATGACGAAAATTAAAGTGAAGATGAAGATAAAGATAAATATAAAAGTAAAGATACAGGTAAGGGTAAATGTGAGAAAAAAATAAAATTTGATGTTAGACAGAAACTGTTATCAAGCTACCTAAAAATAAACATTGGAAAAATCTCTTACCGACAGTGAAAAAAATCTCCTTCCATAACAGTTATCAGTTAATATAAAAAATAAAGTTTGGAAAATAACTGTTATTGATAACGGGAAAAATAATTACATATATAGAATAACTTTTTCATTAAATTTCAGCATTCAGGCAACGTTTTGAAATTATAAATTCGGGATAACAGTTATTTTAAGTGTAGGTATGGTATCGCGGTAACGTTAGGATGCCCCTTAAAATAATTTTTTTCTGGACTACCTCTTGTCTCACTAGGTTACTATATGATAAATAAAAAATGGGCTTCAAAAAAGTGTCACAAGGGGTGTAAAGTTTCAGAAATAACAATCCCCACGGATTTGACTTATTCTTACTTTGCACTTGGACTTCCATTCCCCACAAAAATATTTTTTACTGAGTCTGGAAAAGAAAACGTATTGAAGTTTTACAAAAACTGAAGTACTCTTGATATTAGCATCTAAGTATGTAATTAGAAATAACTTTCTCACATCTCTGACGCCTTGGATTTCTTTCCATAAAACAGTCACATGCTGGATCAGAAAGGTAGTGCCGTTGATGCCGCCATAGCAACGCTCCTTTGCAACGGTATCCTAACCATGCATAGCATGGGTATTGGTGGTGGTATGCTAATGAATATCTATCTAAAGGAAAGCCAACATGCCTACTCGATCGATGCACGTGAGGTAGCACCATTTGCAGCATTCCAAGAGATGTTCGATGGCAAGCTGGACCTATCGCTAAATGGTGGACTCTCAATTGCAGTACCAGGCGAACTCATGGGTTACCATCGGGCACACGAACGATTTGGCAAGCTGCCATGGAAAACACTCGTCGAGCCATCGATTGAATTGTGTCACGAAGGTTTCTATTTGACACATCATCAATGGAATGCCTTGAACTATCGTTGGCATCATATGAAGAACAACACTGTCTTGACGTGAGTAAGAATTACACTGATACAAAAAAATATCTATTTTACCATAACACTCATTTCATAGTAATGTTTTCGTCAATGCCACTACGGGTCAGCTGTATCCGGTCGGAACTAAAATCAAGCCACAAAAAGTGCTCTGCGACACATATGAACTTTTGGCCGAAAATGGGCCGCTTGACTTTTACAATGGCACCTTGGCGCATATGGTGGTGGAGGACCTTAAAGATCTCGGTAGCACCGTAACTGCTTACGATTTGGAATCTTATTCCGCCGATATGGTCAGTTCGATAACAATGCAACTGGGCGATGATATACTCTATGCCGTGCCGCCCGTTAGCAGTGGTACAGTTGTAGCCAATGTACTTAGTATTTTGGAAGGTTTCAATTTTTCCAAAGCCGATTTGGTTGGCGCTCAAAATGAGGCCAATACGCTACATCGCTTTGCGGAAGCGCTAAAGTTTGGTTTCGCTAAACGCTGGGAATTGGGCGATCTACGATTCAATGACGTGCGGGAGGTAAGTTTGCATAAGATTACGGCATGCATATTCGTATCATGCTAACTGCCGTTATATTGTCATTTACAGCTCGTAAGCCGACTTACCAATCCCGAGTATAGCATGAGCATACGCGATAAGATCAACGATAATAAAGTGCATAAGGAAATCTTCGATTACGGCGCACAATTTATGGGCGAAGATGATACGGGCACATCACAAATCGTCGTGTTGGCGCCCAACGGTGATGCCGTCTCTGTGACAAGTTCCGTTAATGAATAGTGAGTATTGCGTTGCAGGTCTGTCTTTTACATTTCATTGGTTTTCATTCATTTCGCAGTTTCGGTGCTAGCCAGGCTGGACATCGCACTGGCATCGTATTTAACAGTGCCATGAATGACTTCTCTGTGGCTGGCAGTTCGAATGCATTCGGTTTACCCCCAGCGCCCACCAATTTCATTGATGCCCGCAAGCGACCCATGTCATCGATGTCGCCCATGATTTTGGCCGATCAAAAAGGTAATGTGCGTTTGGCGTTGGGCGCTGCAGGTGGCTCGAAAATTATATCAAGCATTATTGAGGTGGCGGCGCGCTTTTTATGGTTCGGTGAAGATATTAAGTCGGCTATTGATGCGCCGCGTATTCATCATCAACTCTTGCCGAATGTATTGCAATACGAGTTTGGCCGTTTTAGTGAGGTAAATAATTGAAGAAATTTATAGTTTGAAAAAACAAAACACACTGTATTATCTAATTGCGACAAAATTCACAGGATGTATTGAAGCTGTTGAAGGCGAAAGGACATGAATTGAAACCCTACAAGGATATTGGCTCAGTGGTGTGCGCCATTGCACAAAATGCCACAACGATATATGCGAATGCGGATTTTAGAAAACGTGGCGGCGTTGCTGGTTTTTAAAAGCACAATAAACAATTCTCAAATTTTTTTATATAGTATACATACATACATACCTACACATAAGTGTGCGCTAAGTCCAAAATATAAGCAAAGTGCGAGATTATTTATTATCTATATAAAACAAAGTCAATGAAAGTAAAAAATATACTAGTGCATTTAAGTAAATATACAAAACAAAACACAAAAAAAAAAGAAACTGTAAATGTGCGATACGAAAATTGCAGAATTCGACAAATTAAACCATTTTTTAAGCTGTAAATTAAATTATAGTATTGGCATATGTTTTGTATGCATGTGCGCCGTAATTCCCAATAGGAAGCCGAAACTTCTCTCAAGTGTACAACTCGAAACTAACTTTTGTACATTTTTTGACAAATTGTAAATTATAGTATTCTATTTGTATATGTAATTTGTAATTTTTTTAAGTATTATTCATAGAATTATTTCATATCATGTGTATACAAATCTATTAAAAGCATACCAATCTACTACATTATATACATACATACATATATACAGAGAATACCGTACATTTTGCTGAATTCCAATCACAACAAGTAGAAAAACAAAAACCTATTTAAAACAATAAACAATGAGTATTTAACTTGGTACTGTAAAAGTATTGCTGTAAACCACCTGATAATATAATATGTGCTTTTTTCAAAACTTTTAATAAAGAAAACCGACGAAGAGCTTTAAACTAAAATAAATTCCACACGAAAGTTAAATTTACAATAAATAGAAATAAATGGAGAAAGTACATGAGTACATTAGGGTGGATCAAAAGGTGTTTTTTTGTAATTTTGCCACAGGCCACTTAATATTGCTATTACCCCAAACCATTAGGTACATTATCTGAGGGAAATTTCAGAGTTCTATTATTTGTGGAAGACTGTGCTCAACGAGATTTAAAAAAATATATTTGGCGTGATTTCTAATTTACACCCCTATTGGGAATGTAGACTGACGTATAAGAACCGCTATTAGTCGATTATCGATTACACAGGTCAACACAAGTCCTGTTTCATTTATTGTTTTTCTGTTATTGGGCATTGCTATGGCACTGACTATGAAAAAAATATCGGGAGATTGCCAACAGCTTTACTTTTCGAAGTATAGTTTTATTATTCAAAAAATGTCTACTAAATACAAAGAAATGATCTTTTGTTTGATTTCCTCGAATGAGCGCCTTAAAGTTGATCTCGTTGGAAACTCCTGCAGAAGTCTGTCATGATATGAGAGACCCACCGCCCCTTCCATTGTCTCAAGATCCTGATGAATTATTTTACCCTGCTTCTCACTAAAATTACACACATTTTGTAAAAATCGATCTCAATTCGAGTACAGCATGTACTCAACAAGCTCGACGTCTGAATTCTGTTTGCCTAGAAAATTCCACATAACAAAACAAATGAATTCCAAGCTTTGAATAGGATTTCAGTCATTGTTGTGACAAAATTACAATCATTTTCGAGTCGCCTAATCTGTGGCCCATCAAAAATTCCTGCTTACAATTTTGCTTTACTTAATCCTGGAATAAAGTTTTTGTTTGTCACGTCGGTCCCGGAGATACATGGGTCAAAGGAAATTCGTGCATACCCCTAGTTGCACCAAAAAAAAAGTTAACCATTTTTAGATCAACACAAACGTCCTATTTGTTATCTTGATAGTTAGTTTTTTCATAGCCTTAAAAATTATTCGTATTCTTTTTTTAAAGTCATCGAAATATGCAATAAGTATAGAACACTTGAAGCAATTTATTTCTTCTTGTAAACGAGCTGCTTAAATTGCATAGGCTTCTTTCGGTAAGTTCAGATCTCTTAGTAAGTCATTTTGTTCTTTCTGATTAAATGGTTGAGGTTCTTGGCTTAATTTGTAGTTTGAATCATAGTTTTTACTTGATGTATTTCGTTCGGGTTCGGAGGGATTTAGATAATCAGAAGATTTGGATGCACTGGATTCTACCTATCGTGATTTTAATTGAAGTCATTGAGCAGAAGATAAGTTAGGATATAACCACTTATTTCGATTTCCATAGTTAATTCAGTTTATTTTCACAAGATAGATTCGTGGTTCTCGCCAAATCATGGGTGGTACGAAAATTACTGCATCTTTTTTTCCACTGGACCATACCACACATTTCTGGCATACGATATGAGGAACCCATGGCTTGGGCTGATTACATAATTTTATTTTAAATTATTGATGATACGCAGTTTTTGCGAAGTACGATACAGATTTTCGATATTTTGCAGTTACATATTAACCACAAATATGGCAAAACCAATCGGGAATAAGCACACAACATCTTCTTGACGAAGCCATATCGAAAACAGAAACAAAATATATATTTCACTGTCCAATAAAAACGCAAATCTAAGTAAAAACAGTAAATAAGGGATCATGTGAGTGTCGATTTCTCGCTCAATGAGCGACTGTCGATCAGCATTCTACGACAGTTCGTTAGTCGCAAATTTTTGGCGATCAATTTTTACAATACAAAAATATAATCGACTCAATCGTTCGAGGTATATTCTACTGGCAGTCGACATTCGCAGTAGGAGAGTAACAGTTCGGACGAAAAATAAAATAATATATCCATGCCTACTTAAATTATTTTCCATTCGGAATACTTCACTTTCCCCTATGATATTGATATTGTTGATTATTATTATTTTGTTTTCCAATGAGTTGATCGCAGGGTGGTTACTATTTAATTAACGGAATTTTATCGGGAGTAGCCTTTTGAGAAACAACACGTAATATAAAGAAAATAGTGAACGCAAATAACTATATTTTATTGGTAAGTCCTTCAAACAATAAGAAACAACTAATTAGATATATGTATATTAAATGATTTTAAAATTAGTATTGAATAGAACGACTCAAAAAGATGAAGTGTTTATTCTCGGTGTATGAGATTTCGAACCATTAACTCGCTTTAATCAACCACCAACACTGAGACAAAGTCTTTTGCGTTTTCACAAATTCTTGAGAATACAAAAATTTCGAAATTCAGCACATTATCTTATCAGGGGACTGATAGGAGATTGGAATAAGTCATTTATCGGATATGATCTGGAACGAGTGAAAGTAAATACGGAAATTAATTCAAAAACGGGAGAATTTGGTTCTAGTGTTCAGAAAACCGATTTTTTTTTGTTCATTTCAGAACTCATTCTTGATTTTCCCTGGAAATGAACTTCACAGCTGACCGTTGTCAATTTATCCAAAATAAGTAATACATTTTTTGAAAAAAAAGAAGAAAAATTAATGTGTTTTAACAACTTTTGTGGCTATTTTTATAGAAAATTGTTTGCTCTCATAGGAAGGAGGGCAATTTAGGCCCATTCCGACCCTTAAGATGTGCCTGAATTAGTGTAAGTATTGGTGCAAATATTTTCATAAATAAGTTTTATAAATTTGTGTCTAGCAAAATCCACGAACTCGAATTGGGGTGAATGTTAACCGATTTTTTTCTTGTGAACTCGTTTTTTGGAATATTGAAGATTATTCAGTGAAAGTGAAACACAGAGCACTAAATGTCGGATTAAAAGTGAATTGTTTCGATATTCACTCGGAAGTGAATTACAGAACCTGCAAGTCGACCAAAACACTGTATTGATAAGCTTGAAATAATACACAATAATTGGTTACTTTTGAATAAACAACCAGAGCTCCCAAAGCCCAGAAAGATCGGGAAAAATTACTCGACGGAGAATTAGACAAATTATTCGATATCACACATGCTGATGGGCAGTTAAGGGCGGAGGGACTGCGTCAGAAAGCAAATCCTAATGCCGTTTCAGCCTCTACGAAATCAAAAGGAATTCAATTCAATTCAATGTACTTATTTATTTGCACAAGTAAGACTATTGTCTCTTAAAGTACATCGGCATTTGGAAATAAATATAATTTTAATTTAGTATTTCATTACATCAGTATTAGAGTTAGAGAAATGTATTTTCTATTGCAAAAATTTCCATGAAATCCAATTTAAAGCGCCTTATATTACGTTCATTTTTAACGACATTTGATAATGAGTACCATGGTTTGATGGCTCTGACGTAGAAAGTTCTGAATGATAAAAGATATTTGTAGAATGGAACAATGAGGTTCCAGCTTCTGTCTGACTTCGCAAAATGTACATTTCCGGTTGCCTTCTATAAATTAATTGATACGAGTATAAGAAAACTAGATTGCGATAATTTAGAAAATTAGTAAGACTAACGTTAAGTTTCTTTAAAGAAAATTCCGATATGTGTTCAAATTTTCTTTTCGAAAAAACATATCTAACGTAATTATTCAAAGCAAGTTGCAACTTTTTCTGTGACTGTCAATCCATATTGCCATACCAGAAACCACCAAACGATATAAATGAAACGATTCAATTTTACATTTAAAAGAATGAAGTCAGCTGTGTACCATAATTTTCTTAATATATAAAGTATATTTTTCTCAAAATGTAGTTAATATGATTTTTATATCCAAGGTGTGAATTTACCTTAAACCCAAGGCTAGAAACAACCGACTCATAATTGATGCTAATGCCTTGTATGGTTAAGGAGGGCAGATTTTTCACTTGAATGAAGCTGCTTTTGTTTTCTTTAGTGAATAATTGAAAAATTAGGAATATATGTACACCAAATATGGAGGAAAACCGATAGATGCCTCGATTTTGACTACAGATGATTTGCAATCCACAAGCCCGCAGCTAAACTAAGTATTCCGATTGTTGCTTCACTTGGTCTACCTCCAATTTCAAGAAGCTGGAACCGACGAGAAAGAAGGAATGTAAGAATCGAGTACAATACTGAAATTGGAGCTTGATTCGTATCAGACTAACTATCCACTAGATGTGCATAAGGACAGAAAATATTTGCTTGATTTTGCTGCCCGCTAGCGGTAAAAAATTTTTTTTTGTATGAGTTCCGACACAAGATCTGCAACAGGGAGCATGAACTCTCTTAGAAACAAAGCTTGATCATCACTTACTACAGCCTGTCATGTCAACTGCATGCGATGGAAATAATTATTTCCAAAGTGTTTAAATTATGCTTAGGATCTCTTGTATTTCCAGAAATTACATTACTCAAAAGATTGAGGGACGTATGGGAAAATAATGAGCGAGAGGCCTACGAAACCCATGATTAAAGTTTAGTTCCTAAATTACGGATTCAAAATATTTAAGAGGTGATTGAAAAAGCTGACACTTTAGAAAAAAAAAGCAGAGATGGATACCATGAACTCATCGATCTAACATTAATCGTTTTAAATAAACCTCCACCGAAAATTCATTGGCGAGCCCCAGGCCAATACATCAGGCGCGTTGGATTGCTAAGCTTACTGTGTACCTTGAAAATATTTTTGTTTTAAAAGGAAAAGTTGTAACCTTAACATTCCCCGCTTGTCAACTTTGATGCAATGATGTATACCACATATAGTGGATACAAGCCCCCCATTGGTTGCAGAGGCGCCCTAATGCGACCAGCAGTTATGGAAAATTTCAAGGCATATGAAGCTATAGACTCTGAAATTGAAAATGCCACATGAAATGTTTTGGAACGTCACATATTTTTCGACAATGTGACTTGTACTTATACAAAAAACAGAAATCGGGATGGAAAGTAGGGATTGATAATAACTGTTATTGCTGAAAACTGTCATTGAAAAATTTGCTATCTAAGAAATGCTCTACAACCAATTATGATATACATATGTACTAATCGATTTCTTATTTCACCGATATTAAAATTTTCAATTAATTTTTTTTTTAATTGCATTTATTTTTGTTTTTTATATTATAAATCTAAAATAACAATTATTTTTATTTTTATTTCAAAAATCATAAAAACCAAATTTCACTTGATTTTTATCTATTGTAATAAATTAAAAATAACAGTTATTTAAAATTTTTATTTTATAAATAAAAAATTCCAGTTATTTATGATTTTTATTTTATAAACCAAAGATTACAGTTATTGGAAGCTTTTTTTTATAAAAGTCATAAATAGAAATCAGTCACTGACTTTAATTTTTTAAGTCATATTTATAAAAGTCATTTTAATATTTCCCACAACAAAATTTTTTGGGGAATTAAAAAAAAATGATTTTTTATTGGTATTATTTTCTGCGAAAAATTCAAATCGGCGACTGATTTATATTGATGACCTTTATTAATAAATAACTGTTATTTGGTATTTATAAAATCAATATCAAAACTAACTGTTATATTTATTTATAAAATAAATATTGTTATTTATTTATAAGGCAAAAATTAAAAATAACAGTTTCTATGATTTTTAAAATAAGAATACTTTTATTTATAACAGTAATAAATACAAATCAGTCATTGACTTTTATTTTAAGTCATATGTCAAACTCATTTTAAGCTTACGGATAAAAACATTTTCTTGGAAATTAAAAAATATATATTTATAAATAAAAATCTCCAATAATTGTTATTTGTGATTTACAAAACCAAAACCAAAACTAAGTGCTATTTTTTATTTATAAAATGTAGTTCATTTTTAATTTATAAGAAACAAATCAAGAATAATTGTGTTTTATGATTTTTAAAAGATAAATAAAAAGATAACTGTTATTTTAGATTTACAAAATGAAAATCAAAAATAATTGTTATTTACAGAGTAATTAAACAAAAATTAAAAAATAATCGTTCAAAAGCGATTTTTATAATAAAAAATTGTAGCTATTACGGTCCTCGGCTTTAAGTAAAACTTCAGTCTACGCACTTTAATCGGAAATATATTTTGTCTCTTTTCGGTAGTATTTGGCATGTACTTACAAAAAAGAACCTGTATATGCTTTCAGAAAAATGATTATTCTATTGTTATGTAACGTTATGAAATGAGCTTCAAAATTTTCGCTCTCCATTTTCACTTCGACACCTAAGAAGACTGTATTTTTGGCAACACTGGGTATATCCCGCAAATTTGTGTAGCGAAAAAATCCTTTTCATTGCGCATGCTCTAAAAGAAAAGGATATTTTTCCCACTTTGACAATTGGCATTTATTGACCGTGCCAACCAACGTAAACAATAGTATTTAAAGCCAATAAGTTTCCAGCAATTGCACAAAAAATTTAGAAATCACGTTTTAGTGATGAATTTAATGCACGGAATTGTGATTATACTAAGCGCTGTTATATTTTTATTCTATAAACTATCCAAACAACGTAGCTCTTCGTTACAAAATATTCAGGTATTGCGGCCACCCAATCCGGAAACGCCGCAACCGCCTTCGTTTTCACCGCTACACGAGTATGAAAACGGTGCGGTGTGTTCCGACAGCGATGTGTGCAGCAGAATTGGCAGGTGATACTTAAAATATACATAGTACCTACTTTTAAGAATTTGTTTGAAAAATTTTTAAATTTATTTCAATAAAAAATGTTACTTCTATCAGGGATATTATGCAGAAGTCAGCTGGCAGCGCGGTGGATGCTGTCATCGCTACGCTCTTCTGCAACGGTCTGCTGGGCATGCAGAGTATGGGACTCGGCGGCGGTATTATCATGAATATTTATTCAAGTAGTGAGCAACGCGCCTACAGCATATTGAGCAGAGAGCGAGCGCCACAATATTTCCAGCTACCCGAAAGAAATATTAGCACAATTTTCCAGTCGGCCTTGGGCATAGCAGTGCCCGCTGAGATGGCCGGCTATGCGTTGGCGCATCAACATTTTGGCAAACTGCCATGGCGTCAACTGGTGAAACCGACCACGAAATTATGTCGTCACGGTTACATACTCACCAAACATCAACGCGATTCAGTCTATATTAATGGAAAGTTGCTCAAAGAGAATGTCGTACTACGCAAAATGTACATAGATCCGAAAACTGGACAAGTTTATAGAACCGGAGCGCATGTACGTCCACCTGAGGTGCTTTGTCGCACTTACGACGCATTGGCACGTGATGGACCAGCGGATTTTTATCGTGGTCATTTAATGGAAATGGTGGTTAGTGATTTGCGTGAATTTGGTAGTCCCATTAGTGAGCAGGATATGAGAAATTTGACGGCCGACTTAAGATTTTCACCCAATGTGAGTTTGGGTCCATATACGCTACATTTCACGCCACCACCCGGCAGCGGTTATGTTGTAGGATTTGTAATGCAAATTTTACAAAAGTTTAGTAAAAAGTTTGCTAAAGCAAGCGACATTGACGCCGATGGTGTGCATCGGATTGTCGAAGCGCTCAAATTTGGATTCGTCGAACGTTGGAAGCTCGATGTTGAGGCGACAGAAGAGGTGCGTTTTACCAATAAGCTAAACTTTGTTTGCCAAATTTTATTATATATTTATTTAACGCTTTCTTATTGCCATTGAAGGAACTAACAAATCTTACAAATGCGACCCACACACGTCATCTGGCCTATCTAATCGATGAGGCTCGTACCTTCAGGGATGCTACAAGCTATGGCGCTAGTGAGCATTTGATGGCTCGCACCGAACATGGCACAGCGCATATATCGGTATTGGCGCCAAATGGTGATGCTGTTGCCGCAACGAGCTCCATAAATTTCTAGTGAGTATTCCATTTTTTTAATTTGTTAATAATTATCCAAATTTTTTGGTCTTTATAGCTTTGGCAGCGGCAAAATAGGCGCACGCACTGGCATTCTCTTCAATAACGCTTTGTCCGACTTCGCAATCGACGGTCTGCATAATTATTTTGATTTACCAAATACGCTCTATTGGAACCGCATAAAACCCGGTGCTTCCCCAATGTCTTCCATGAGTCCAATTATAGTTAGCGATGACAATGGTGAGGTGCGTTTGGTGACTGGCGCCGCTGGTGGCACAAAAATCATATCTGTATTGGTGCATATCCTGGTGCGCATACTCTGGTTGGAACAGAATATTAAACAGGCTATTGATGCTCCACGTTTTCATCATCAATTGGAACCGAATATATTGGAATATGAATATGGCATACTGCAGGAGGTTGTTAATGCTTTGGAAGCAAAGGGACATAAGACAAAGCGTTACAGGGAACGTGGATCTGCTGTTTGTGGTATTGAAAGGGTTGGTGGTAAAATTTACGGGAATGCTGACTATCGAAAGGAGGGAGATGTAATTGGTTTCTAGGTTGTATGATGAATGTAGAGACGATGATATTTTTTTAACTCAAGCAATCAACGCTTACCAAAGATACATTAGGGGGATTCACAAGGTGCCGTTACGTGTCGTAAAGTCGTAGAATCATACTATTTTGAAATAGCCGTAGCCGAGTAAGTAGTGCGTGCCTTGGGGAAGTAAGTTGAAAAATTATAGAACAATTTTTTTCTAATAAATTCAACTCACAATATATTCCTGCCATGAAAAAAAAACTGCTCACAAAAATTATCCGCCGTTTGGAGTCGGCGTAAGAGTGAAGGTCACTCAATTTGTGGCACATTATCAAGACGCGCTTCACAAATTGTTTGAGAAGTTTTGAAAAACATTGAATATTGGGATGAAAGCGCCAAATTATTACTATTTTTAAATATTTATTTTTCAGCGACCTTTTTGATTTTATTTAAATAATTATATTTAATATCAGCTCGAGGTCAAGGTGTTTTTTTTTTATTAGTGAAACACACTAGGTTCTTTTTTTCCAATATATTTCAATCGTCTTCAGCAGATTAATTAAATTTTAGGTAACGACAAAAGTTAACACAACGACTTTGGCAAAAAAAAACACGCTGACCTCGAGCCGGTGTTAAATATCATTGTTTGAGTTATTACTTTTTAGCTGAAAATTTATATTTGTTGTTGTTGTTGTTGTTGTTGGGTTGCAGAGAAAAACGAATGTAAACAAAAACGCTACTAGGAACTTTTGAAATTTTATTCGCGTAGTGAGTTGCGACATCTGGTGAATCTCTCAATTGTGATCTTTTTTTTCATGCACAATAAATATAGCAAACTTTAAATTGTCATAATGTGATATTCAATTAAAAATATTTATTAAAACGTATTTAAGTAAAATAAAAAGCACAGACTTAACATAACATAATATTAATAAAAAAAATTGTGCTCAAAATTTAATACCCTCCATAATGTAAGCAACTAAAGTTGAAAACAAAAAAAAAATACATCAAGTTTTATTATAAAATGTCCTAGTGGCTTTAAATTTCTTAATATTATTATAAACTACATTATATTGATATTTATAGCTTCTTTTTTTTTTAAATAAAAGAGTTTCTTGTCGTCGATTGGAATCATTTTTGTATCGACTTCAAATGCCCTTAAAATTGTTACAAATTACATTCTAGAAATTCTACTATACTATATTCGTTATAAAACAAAAATTTAACAATAAAAAGAAAACAATAGAACGAACTACTATTGGTACGTTCTTTAAAAATTAACTTAAGTATATCGTGATAAATTAGACTTCCGCTTTGCGGTTCCCCCAGTATGGATTAAGGTTATCTTGGCACACAACCAAGCAAATTTATATTTCCCTTTACGGAAATATATTGAAAGCAGTGTCATTTTTTTGTATTGCAATTAAAAGTTATAATTATAAATTCAATACTTTAAAACTAATAAATATTATACCTAATTAATTAAAAGTTGAAAGTATGCAGTTTTTGATCCCTAAACGAATGATACAAATTAAAGTTGTACAACGTTTTTGCTCTACTATTGTTTTTTTCTTAGCCACTGCCAATAGTGATGCAAAACTAGTATTTTTTTATTATTTTTAATTATTCTGTTATTGAATTGAATTTTTGCGCTTGTTTTTATATCTTCCATGAAGATTAAATGGTTTTATAACTTTGCTCCGATATTAAGAAACATAAATACTAAAATTATCAGAACGACGGGCTGGCTGATCATGCCATGCTCGCCTGTTTGCCCGCTTGTCTGTCTATCTGTTATCTGTTTTAGAGCACCTTACTACTTTCACGTCGTTAGTGCTGGGTAATGCCAAGAGTAAGCAACAAATTGCTTCAAAACTGAACTTTTTCCAACAGTACTTTCGAAAATAGAAAATTGATTTTGAAAAGCGTCAATTCGATTTTAGGAGTTATCATGTGGATTTCAGAATTTTCAAATGTGCTTTAGGAAGCAACCTTTCAATTTTAGCAAGCGGCAAATGTACTTTAGAAAAAAAAACCCAATCTAGAACAAAAAGAAATGCAGTACAATTGATATTATTAAATTTACCACTTCCTGTCAAATGTCTAATCTGAAGACAATTTGCCTCTTTCTGAAATCGGAATCCAAATGATTAGTTACATTATTTACTCAATTATCTCAGAAAATCTACGGTTTAGTTTAGATGGTGGCAGCCAGAGCCGAGAAAAAAAATTAAAAACACTCTACTCAGAAAATTTGGGTTTTGTAAAATATGATAATTTTACGCAAAAGGATCGAAGTGCTAATTTATAAAATTCACTTATTTATTTTGCAGAAGAAGTGATGGTAAGCAAAAATTACCTTTAGCTTAGGGGATTGGTGCGACTTTGCCAAATGTGCCGCAAATCATCGGCACTTATGCAATGGTTTTATAGAAAAATAGATATTGTAATCGATTTTAGTTGTTAGTATATTTTTTGTATCTTATCCCATGCGAAGAATTTCATTGTACTTTTCTATTTATTTGTTTAAATTTTTTGGTTGCTTTATTTGTTGCTTTTTTTTTACAAATTTTATTAATGCCGCTGAAACTTACCACAAAGTAACTTAGGCTCACAATAGACAAAAAGTCTGATTCTTATTGCAATAATTATAACTTATTACATTTAAAAAAAAAATGCGAAATAAGTGAAGGGTGAATAAGGGAGATAACATAAGTGATTTTTTCTCCCATTCGTGGAAAAGAAAGATGGGTTTTAATGGTAATGGTGAACGGTCATTTTTGAAGAGCAAAGTCTTTAAAATCAGACTTTCCTGAGCATTGACAGTGATGCACTTTGAAAGTTGGATTTGCAACGAATTGTGCCAGTGATAGTTGTAGATGATATGTTGCCGACGTGCAATTGTGATCAAAAATTAGTTGCACTTTGTTGCTATGACGAGGACTCCTTTGAGGGACTCCACATTACTATTGCCTCGGGAGCTCCACCCATATAAATCCGGCTCTGTGGTAATAGCGGCAAGACACCTAAATATAATTGGCATTTATGAAAAACCATTTCGTCTTCCTGGCTTGAGAAAAATTAGGCGGCGGAACTGTTTTCGTACATCTAGCCATAGCTTCTGTAGCAGGGGTAGTTCCAAAGCAGATTAAAAAAGAAAACGAAAATACAAACATGGATGGTATGCAGTCTTGCGCTCGAGTTGTTTGTGCAGTTTTGACAAGCCAACAAATTAAAAAAAAAACGAAAGGCTTAGTTCTCACGAAACCGTTTAACCTTGTTCATTAAGGGCGCTGTTTGTTGCCTCCTTTATTTGAAAAGCTTTTACGCTAATTAATTACACACTATATTGCGTATACGCAGACAATTACAGAAATAGTAATTAAATGCAAATTCGAAAGTATTGGATGATATTAAGAAATTTATAGGTTCATTACCACAGTGAAGTTCTCCTGATTAACAACCTTACGGAAAATTAAAACCGGAAAATGAATTATAGTTCAATAAATAAAAAGAGAACGTTGCAGCAAAAAGGCAGCACTAAAAGAGTTTTCGAAATTATCGGTGATTATATAACACAGTTTCTAGGTCAAACAACAATACAGGGACTAATCTATGTTGGGAATTCTTGTCTGCCGTTGTGGGACAGGTACATAAATAAAAAAATATGTATAACACAGTGCTACAAAACGGAAAAAATGCGCGCACTTTACAAGTGACCTTGTAAAGGTCGTAGATTTGGTCGAGTAGTTCACAAAAATGTGTTAGAAAGTTTCCAAACACCCTCAAATTCTCAACTTATTCATAAAGAACCAATTGGGCATTTCCTCGACAACAAATCAACTTTTTTTGCTTTTAATTTGTAAGCTATTTTAGGTTTTGACATTTCTTTCAAAAGAAAAATTATAGCACTTTTTAGATCAATAATGACTTTCGCGAATATAGTTTGAATCTGTGAAACAATTTGCAATCAATCTGAAATTTACGCAATTATTTTTTTACATTTTTTCAACTTTTATTGCTCTTTTTTCTACAATTTTACAAGGAAGCATTTACATTAAAGGCATTTTCTCTCAATAGCGTCTTATTCTGAGTGAAAAGGAAAATGTGGTGAGCAGTGATTAGCCTTTTCTAGCCAACTTTTGCTAAAATCGGAGCACTTTTACTTCTGCCAAACGGTAGCTATTGGCCATCATTAGAAAAACCGAGATCGTGTTTATATAGGAGGCGAAGAGTTTGACGAAAAGGTACGCCAAGTAGAGAAAATATGATAATTTTCCTGAAAATCATTTTCATTAAGAGATTATGGCAAAGCTAAGTCGCTTTCGAGGAAAAAATTGGATCAGAATGCTAGCAAATTACAGCTTGTTCCTTTTTCCGTGAAACAAGTGATAATTTATTGAATAATGTCATGAGTATTTTATGTAATCGTTTATAAGTCTGTACATTGGTATGTATATATGTATATCCTTCGGTTTTTTTAATTTTTCAATGATACCCAGAATTTTCATTGCAGTTTCGATTTTTTTTTATTTTCCATCTCTGAAGTAAATGTCATAATTTCACAACCCTTCAGTTAATTCTGAGCCGTAAAAGCAAAAACAAAATGTATTTAAATTTTGACAACTCTTACGCAGAAACAAAAACAAAATATGTACATAAGAATTTTGTAGTTGTATTTATAACACCACCTTGTATGGATTCGCCTTGACTTTATTTTTCTCAAAATAGAACGTTCTTAGCAGAAAATGACTTATGTAAATGTAAATGCTTTTTCGTAAAATTGTAGAAAGAGAGTTACTAAAGTTGAAAATAAAAAAAGAATGTGTAAATTTCAGACTGATTGGAAATTTACTCAGATTCAACCTACATTCGCAAAAGTCATTATTGATCTAAAAAGTGCTAACATTTTTCTTTTGAAAGATATATCAAAACCTAGAATAGCTAACAAATTAAAAGCAAAAAAAGTTTATTTGTAGTCGAGGAAATGCCCAATTGGGTTTTTAGGAATAAGTTGATAGTTTGAGGGTGTTTCGAAATTTTCAAACACATTTTTGTGAACTACTCGACCAGATCTACGACCTCTACTAGGTCAGTTGTAAAGTGCATTTTCGCTCTAGCACAGTGTTATTCTGTAGATTTAAATATCTAATCACATTCAATATTTTTTTCATAGAATTTACTTTCTGATTTGGTTTGTTGCTGTCATAACTACAGCTTTAAATTTTGCTTCAAATGTATTTACGCGTTGGGAGACAACGCCTGTCATAATAGCCACCGAGTCTCAAACTACGTCGATACGCGAAATTCCCTTTCCCGCCATTACGGTATGTAATATGAATCAGGCGTTGCGTAGCAAAACCGAACACTATCCGCGGTGAGTATTTAAATATGTAAATAAGTGAACAGTTCTGAAGTGCTGAACTATAAATTTCATTTAACACCAAAGCCATTCTCGCGGTTATGCAATGACTCAAAAGATATGCTTTCAAGATGTTGACTACAGTCAATTCGATGATCTGAAGCCTGCCTCTAAGGATGACACCTTCACGAATTTCATCTGGAGCGTGGTGATGTTGCATATTTTTTTTGCATAGCATCTAGCAATTGGTGTTTTTTTTTAAACTTTTCCACAGAATGGACAGACATGTGAGAATATGATCCTTTATTGCCGCTTTGGTGGCTACGAAGCCAGCTGTACTGATTACTTCAGAGAGGTGCTTTTGGATGAGGGCATTTGTTGTTCCTTTAATATTTTGCATCCATCATATTTGTATAAAGGAGAGTGAGTATACATACGAGTATTAGGCTGAAGGGTAATACCAAAATGCATTTTGAACTAGGTACATTGGCCCTCCCTTCAAATCGTAGTATTTAGCATAAATTCCCGGGCTGAAAATCAGCTATGTAGACCTTTTCTAGCTGATATGTAACTAAAAAGATGCTAAGTGGAACCCCCACTATACGTAACATTTAAAGTCAGTCAAGACTTTAAAACCTTATATTACTGTCGGTATTCTATAAGCAGTCTCTAGTCACTAATTGAGACTTTTCGGCGGTGAGCTTGATTTTGAGGTTATTCGGTATTCATTAAGCCGTCTCAAGTCTCTATTCTCAAAATAAAGTCACTACTTTGTCAGCCGGTCCTGAGCAGGTGACAAAACAAATAAATTGAGATGAAAGTATTGAACAAACGCGAACTTAAAGTAGCCCTCGATCTGTCCCTTGGTCATTTGAAATATTTTGCTTAAATCTTTAAAAAAAAATAACGCTTACTGTGCCACAAAAAGTTTCTCTAATTGAAAATCTCAAATTTAGTGACTTGAGAAGAGATGGAGTTACAGAATGCCGGCATAGGTCTCCAACAATATAATTGAGTTTTAACCCTGGAGTTTCTGGTGAAAGTTTTTGAGGGCTCGCCGATAAGGTCGATTTTCCAACCGCACACTCTAATCCACACTTCCCTTCACTTACCTACATATTTGAATGAAGGATTTATTTGACTTGACTTTCTTATATTTAGATACACATTTGTACGTGATTTTACTTCATCAATTGGAACCATACCAGTAGACTGGAGTTTGGAAACTGGTTATGCTGATAAGTTGCCATTATACTACTATCCGCGTACTGTAGTAGGTAAGGCTTTTGTCTGATTCTGCAAAAATGCTAGAAACCCTTCTATTGTATAAATTTTAGGTGCTGGTGCTGCCATGGGCTTTGCCTTCGTGCTCAATGCTAATATCAGTGAATATATTTGCTCTTCAACTTTTAGTACAGGTTTGAAGGTAAGTATGCGCCTCATAGCGGGTTTCCACTGGGTATGGAAATTTGAAAAGAATATAGAAATTAAGTCATTACCTTAGAACCTTGTTTTAATGAGTACTAATAGCCATTCAATTTATTTCCATAACAATCGTTTTTGAAGGGCAATAAACGTTTTTCATTTCAGTGCCTAATGGAAATTTGGCATTAGGTAGAAGAACGTATTTTCTTTTGACTCGTTAGCCCTCAATCTGTAACTACTAGTAGAACCACAGACCAATTTGAAGCAAATCTGAGAATCAAAATAAAAATCTCATGCCATTGAAAGGGTAGAGCAAATCATAACAACAAAATATTATCCACGGACATACATACAAGGGCTGAAAAAAAGTTCGTTTAGTTAACCTGAAAAAACAACAAAAAAATTATTATCGTATTTATTATTAATATTCGCCTTTTTAATTTTCTCTTTATAATCGCCATTGATTTCAATCTATTTTTTAAGCTTCACTTTCTTAGATTCACTTCTCAAAACAGTCGTCAAAATCAAGTTTATCAAGTTCAAATTCCTTTAATTTTTGGAAATCACGGGAAATCACAAGGTGCTAGATCTGGGAAATATGAGATCACAATAAAATTACTAGATATTTTACTAGTGTAAGCTGGCACGTTGTCATAACGTAAAATTTAGCACCGCAAATCTACTTTCTTCCGGTTTTCCAATAAATTTTTGAAAACGTTTGGTTAGCAGTCTTCGGTACACCGTTTTACAGTTACCGTTTGATTTTTTTCCAGAGGAATACCAGCTACAATTTTAGATCGGGTGTAGTAAACTGATATCATTTCTTTTCTTGCTGATTTCTGTTGCTTAGCTTTTACCAGTGCATTTGATTCTATTGAGCTCCATACTATGGACTGCTATTCCTCACCAGTAACGGCTTTCTAAAATTACTAGAATACCTTTTTTTCAATTTATTTAGAAAGAATTGAGTAAAATGCACTCGGGACTCGTTTTAGGCTTCATTTTGAATTCGTGGGACCCATCGACCAGATTGCTCGCGTATTCCAGATGATTACAGCCAATGCATCTGCAATCATTTCTTGTGCCAATAGTGGACCTTCACCAAACTGGGACTTCACCAGAGGCACAGTGATTTGAGTGAAAACTTTGGGCGGTCTTCTCGAGGCTCGTCCATTACAGAACAACGTCCCGTATGGAATATTCGCAACCACTTGAAAATAATCTGTAGAGACAACGCAATCGTTCCATAGTTATGCTAATTGGCTTTCATTGAATATTTGTACTAGCTTTAGTTTATGCCGAAAATAGAAGAGAATCGCAAAGCGAATATCTGTTTGCGTTAGTCCATCATGTAAATTCAGCAATTTCGAAATGTAAAAATACAAAGGATTTGGGATTTTTATGATTTTTTTTCTTAGATTTAAGAATCACTAATTAAGCGAATTTTTTATAGTACTGTCGTTGCAATTTATTTAGACTGATATTGATCAAACTGTACAAGGACGGATTTAGCATGCATTATATATTTTATTTCATTTATTTATTTTTCATTTTCAAGAACTTCATAAATAATCCTGAAAAACATACTGTATAGTATAATTATTAGAACTATTGGTAAAAATCGCTTATCCGACTATTCGACTAGTCTATTAGCAAATTTTTTGTTGGTTGATAGTCGAATAGCAACTATTCGATTAGCCATTCACTTTCGACTAACCGCTCACCATCGATTAGTCTGAAAATCGACTAACCAAAATTGTTCGAATAGTGACACTTACTCACAATAAATTCTTAAAAACATTATTATAGTTGAAAACGAGTTTTTTCAATAAGCACAAACATTCAAACACGTATAAAACACAAATGTTTATTGAAAGAAAACAACTAAAGGAAAAATCGAAAAAAAGGGGTAGTCGTATAGTTGCTTATGGGCGGTTAGTCAAAGAAGTCGAAAAGAAGCGGTTAGTCTATTGGCTGAAGTCGACTATATTTTTAAACAACTTTTGTTAATCGATTTACCGATTAGTTGACTACGATAAGCAAGAGCTCTACTAATTACTGAGCTATTGCTTGTAGAATATTTTTGGGAAAGCTTTTCTAGAAATTTTTTTAATCCTGTTTTCATATTTTTGATTTAAATTTGATAGACATAAAAATAGCTAAATTCTACTGGCGTCAGAGGTTCACCAACATAAATAGATATGGAAGAGTAATGATCGTCCGTTTTGTCAAAGACGGGAGGCTTAACCTATCGGAATTAGTATTCAAAAAATTTTAAAACTATAAAAACCACATACAATGGTTCCATTTTATTGGAAGGATGTATAAATCCGAGATTAAAACTATCTTTAGTTTTACTATATTCTGTGTAAAGGTTCCGTCTGCGGTCGAAGTCCATGGTTTTTAAACTGATTGTGACTACCAAATTAAAAATGTCAACCATCGATTTTCCTAAAAATGTAGGGAATAATTGTTATTTTGATTTTTTCGGATAAAAAAATCATTGAGAATCATTTGCTCAAAACAAAACTTGAACATATCGACCTAATCCTGATGCCATATGCTATACAAATCCGACCTTTTATTTATTTTGAAAGTTTTTTGTTTTAAATCAATGCATAATCGATAACCCGTGACTATTGTTTTTTCAATCAAAAGTTATCGTTATTTTGGATTTAAATTTTTCCGATTATATTTGATCGCTAATTTGAAGTTTTTTTTTTTTCGATTATAAAACATAAATTGGAATTGTTGATTTTATTATGATCAACAAATTTTAAACCTAAGAGTAACGATTATTTTTTATCGAAAAATTTTAAATCCCAAAATATCGACAAATGTGACTGAAAAAAATAAGAATCACAAAAAAAAACGACAAAATCATGATTTTTATTTTTGTTTTAATTATAACCGTTACGATCACGCCTAAAATGATCACGCAATTCATTAAGGTTCCTTACTAAGAAACTTATCAAATGCATTGTATTTTGGTTTTAAATTTTGAAATGGATACCACCACTTAAAAAGCAGGAATTTAAGTTAAATTAAAAAAGTTTATTTACATATGAATGTCGGTGAGTTTTGGCAAAATAACTTCTTTGACTTTAGAATTTCAATTTTTTGAACATTGGATTCTGGTCTTTCACAAAACAAAAATTAAATAGTATTATATAAAAATGATAACAACATTTTCAAAAAATAATAGAGTTTCAATTTGAAGAATATTTTGATTAGGGTTCATCACTCCCCATGCAAAATAAAATCGTACTATTTTTCCATCGGAATTGTAATTATTTTTTTTTTTCGCAATAATATTAAGATTTTGGTGAGCTAGATCAATTTGAAATTACCTCTGTTTTTGTTGTCTTTTTTTTAAATAAAAATAGTTTTTATTTTAATATTTTTTTTTAAGTCAGAGTTGATGCTTGAAAGTTCTGCATAAAAAAATTTGTTGGATGTTGGATGATACTTTTGATCTTGTTTGGACTAGTTAAAAAAAAATAACTCAAACACTTAAAAAAAAAAGAATAACTCAGCCAAAACTTCACCTATTTACACTTATAATAAATAATTGGAAAGTTACTTTTTCACCCTTTTTATATGTTTGCAAACAACCTTATTCACGTGCCAATTTTTCCCATATCTCATTATTATGATTCTATTGCTCAAGCTTTTAAAGATTTCAATTTTTATTTAATTAGATATTTTACGCTTACACTGCTTTATCATCTCAAAAGGTTTTTTCTAAAAAAAAATTAAATTCTTTTTATTTACAAACCTTTCCACCTTACGTAAATCTTAATATTTTTCGAAATATTTTGGCGGAAATCTTAAAACACAATAAATTGTTATTTTTTTTACATTAAATCCATGTTTCTTTTTAATAAAAAGTTTCATTACACAAATACACTAATTTAAAACTTTTAACTTCCTGAGGCGGAACAAACTACGCCAGGTATTTGCTAGAATTCTCATAAAACTTGTACCAGTATGACCTGCTAAGCCACGGCTTTGCTTAACTAATCTTAAAAATATTTCATTAGAACATTGTCTTAAGCTTGATAAGAAACAAGCGATAACTCGAGATAAGTTATTTTGTCAAATTTCCCCAGTGTGTATAGAATTTTTTTTTTTTGTAATAATTTTTAATTTTTTTTTGTGTTATGAAAATTTTCAAAACTCTCCGAATCCAAGAACACCTTCGTTGTAGTCTACCTCCATCAAAAATCGTGCTTATAATTTTCTCCCTTAGATAATCTCACACAATCCCATCGATAGACCACACGTCAAAGAGACCGGAAGGGCCGTTCAACCGGGCTATCAATATCGCATTCGTATTGATCTTGACAGTTCCAAGGCCACGCAATCCATACGTAGCATTACGCCAAAACGACGCCAATGTCTCTTCAACAACGAACTGGACCTGCACTATTTTCGTCACTATACACGACGCAATTGTGAGATGGAGTGCGACTCCGAGTATTTTCTACGTCGTTGTCAATGTATTCCCTATCACATGCCGCTAGTCAATCAGAGTGCAAGTGCATGCGAAGTCAAAGATTTCAATTGTGTAACATTTGCGGAAGCGAAAGTCAGCGATAGCGAGCTAGAACACTGTAAGCTTGAGTGCCTACCAGGTTGTTTCCATTTGAAGTACACCTCGACACTCTTTCGAACCCCATTGGCGAATACTACATTCGCCTTTGAAAATCGTTTCTTTGCGAATCTAACAAAACAGCATATACATGAAAATCTCGCAATGGTGCAAGTCTATTTTGTGGAAGATGTATTCACAGCTACCGTTAGATCGCCTTATACCAGCTTTACGGACTATCTCTGTGCGTTGTTTAGAGTTGTCTATAAATTTTCAAAGCGTTTATTTTATTGTATTTTTTTTTTGAAACAGCACAAACTGGTGGTATTATGAGCTTGATGGTGGGTTTTGGAGTCATGTCTGTTCCTGAGTTCAGCTACTTTTTTCTAATTCGTCCTATATTTGATTTGCTGCTAAAACGTCTGCCCTGTGCAGTACGAACAATAACTGGAAGGCGACTTCGGCGAGGTGTGAATGGAAATGAGATTTTACTGGGTAGACAGGTAATGTATTCTTACTTTTGATTTCTTTTTGAATTCTAAGTATTATGAAAGGTCTTCAAACTTTTTCTACCTCTTCTTATTTCCCTCCCTTATTTTTAGAAAGCGGTTCATACCCGAACCACCTTGGCCACAAGTCGCAGACCACTAAAACACTTTAATGGTCGTTCCGATCACAAGATATATAACAGCAGCGTAACGACTAAGGGAGCTGGACAGAACTATTGTACTAGAAATGCTGATCCTGCAGAGGAGGGGTTATTTCCATACACGGAGTGAGCTTTGTGATTCTGGACTATAAAGTGCTACTCAAAGTTTCATAGATTGTTCAATGCTTATTTCTGCTAAAAATTTTAGTTTTAATTATTTTATAACACTGTCTTGATTAAATAAATATATATAAAAGTAATCTATAGATCTTCTCGTTTAAGTCAACCAATTTGTACTAAGATTGATCTATTGAAAATACTCAATAGTTAAGCTGTTATTTCTTCCTTGCCATTGTATTCAATGCTTTTCATTGCATTGCTAGAAAAAATTAGGAGTGTGTTCATTGATCGCTTGAGAAAATGAGAGGAGTCGCAGAGTATTAAGACAAGCAAAGGCACATGCACCCACAAATTTAAGGTACCATTGGACATTCCTACGACAGTCGGTTCTACGTACCGGAATGACCCGGGTTTCACCCGGCCAAGGACTGTTGTTTCATCGATCTAAGCCTGTTTAGATCGGCCTACCCCTACCCCAGGTACCATTGGAAACTAAAAAAAAAATTAACCATTTGGCGTTTACATCATATAAATAGCTCGATGTTTGGCCGAGCTTCTCCTGCAATTTGTGATGTGCGTCCTGATGCTGTAACGAATGCAATCAATGATTCGTTGTTTCACCAGAAAGTGAGGTTTTCTATGACCCAAGTGGAACGCCAATCTGCTAAAGAAATGTTTGCTTCGGCGTCGTCTCCCTTTGTGGGATGCTCTATTGGAGCTGTCGATTCCACGCATATATCAATTTTGCCACCAAGGAATCATGAGGAGAGGCTTATGCCAACCACCACATCTACCATTCAATTAATATGCTAATGGTAAAAGCAAACTTTTACAAGGATCCATGTATAAAAACAGAAATATTGTTTAGTTTTAATATAAACATAGATAAATGATTATAATTAAAAAAAAAATTAAATATAAATATAAATATAAAATTAAATATATATTTGTATGTAAATCCTAAATACGCTGGAGCACAACGCGAAGTTTGAAAACGATAGCCATGACATATGTATTTGTAGGTGATTCCGCATATTCCTTGGAGTCGAGTTGATTACTATTCTAACAAAACAATCTGAGAAGAATCCGGAATTCTGCTACAATGGAACATTGCAATATACATATGTATGTATATAAAGAATTTTAAGTGTTTGTAGTTGGAAACAAACAAATATCTATTTCACTTTAATGAAATATAATAAAAACGTTCAAATTTATATTTGGCAGCAGGCATTCGCTTGTCTTTTCTCTATTCCTCTTTGTGCTTTTCGCTTATTTTGACATTTAGTGTGACAGAGGTGCCACTCTTTATCACTTTGAATAAATACAACGAAACAGCTGTTAAGTGTCGTTAAGAATAAGTTAGTGAATCGCACAACCGTTAGTGCAAACGGCAAATATTGCCGTCAAAAATAACAATCGTCGCACCGTTTAAAGTTAATGAATCGCAATACTGGTTTTCTATCATTCTTGTACATTTTATTATATTTTCTGGCAACACCGCCACATGCATTTAACAAAGCTTTTCAAACTCAACGCTTTTGTCTAAAGCTTTTGTAACTAAAGCTTTTTCACTACCTTTTTCAGATTGCCACTTCAGCAACCCGCTTCTGTTCGAACAGCAACAAAAACCTGTTGGATTTAGCTAAAATTCAATGAAAAATCCAATTGGATTCAGTTTTCTAGCAACTATCGTGCGGCGCGTTTGATTCGTTCTCTTTGTGAGTTGGCATACGCCATTTGTTATTTATATAAAAAAAAAAAAACAAATATATATATATTTTTGCCGCTTTGTTGTTTAATTGAAAGTAATTTCTTGTGGGCAGAAATACTACATTGGATTCCTGCCGGTTCCAAGCCCCTCTATCTCAAGTAAACACTAATTTGTATATACACTTGTTTGTTTGTGTGTGTGGCTTTGCGCGAAACAAGATATTCTACATGCATATAGAAGAACGCAGATCATTTGGAAAGTGTGAGAGAGAATAACAAAGAAATAAAGAAACGTGTGGAAAAGATAAAACGAAGCGATTATTCGTCTATACTTAATTGTATCCAGTGAATTTCTTCAAACTTATCTGGTGCTTGGATTTTTCTACTACAAATTAATATTTTTCAACACAACACTAAATACAAATCTACATAATTATCTTTGCTAAGCGTACGTTTATACTTGGTATTTAGTACATATGTACATATGTATGTACATATAACAACAAATAAAAAATCAGCTTTAAAACTTTCACTTCGACGCAAAATTGCTTGCTGCCTAATTTGAAATGTAAGTTGCTCTTTCGAATACCAACAAACAGACAATTAGACATTATGTTACACCATAAATAGAACAACTCGTTTACTGCATCAAGGTCAGGTGAAAGCAGAAAATGCGTTTTGGGGCGGACGCGTGAAAGTGCATCTTTCTGTAAACAGTTTGAAAGCCATTGTATCGTACCGCACGCCTCTGTGCTGAACTGGTGCCGGCCTTTCGATCATCTGCCATCCAAATGTATGTAGATATTTAATACATACAGATCTGATCAGAAGGCTTATAATGTAATACATGAAATCTGAAAGGAATGCCAGTTACATACATATGTATGTATATGTATGAAGGGTTCCATTTGTATCCGTAGAAGATGAAAGCAAGTTAAACAAGGCGAATCCACGAATTTGCGTGTGAAATGTCAAAGTATAAATTCGCCCAGTAATGTTAATGTATTTTGTTTGTGCAATTTTACTGGTGAAATGCCAAAATCGGAATTTTCCCAGTATTGCTAATTTATTTAGTTTGTGTAAACAAAACAACCCATCGAATTGGGGAGCCGAACAAGCATTCAGCTGACGGGATGCCATCACCAAGGCGAATTCATATAAGATGAAGTTGATCAACCCGATGATTGAATTCGCTTGGTGAACGTTAAGCAAAAATGAAGTGTTTGTTGTAAATCATGCTGTCATTGTGCGTATTTTTTTTGTTAGTGTAAATATTTGTTTTTGTACTTATAAGTCCACCGGATGCGAATTCGCCTTGGGTTTGAAGTTCAGTCCAACAAGCGGATTCACTCAGCTGCTTGGTCATGACCACTTTACCTGATTTCATCTTAGGCAGTATTACATATTTATGGAGCAATAACCAATCAAGAATGATAGAATACAAGATTGCGCCTTCCCGCGGTGAAATGACAGATCTCGCCTTTGGTACACAAGAATATGGGAGAGAGAAAATTGAACAACTTCCAATATTTCATTGAAAAACGTGTTCTAATTGTTCTAAAGTGTAAAATATGAATTTATAGGCAGACATTTAATAAATAAATTCGCAAAATACTAAAAAAAGTGTCTCTTTTTCTTAATTTGTGAAAAAAGCTTTGTCTAGTTGAAGTTGAGAATTGTCAAACCCGGCAAAACCAAAGTAGCGGTACTTCTAAAGGCGTCACCTTCAGTATTCAGTACACCGTGATAACCAATGTGAATTTATATAACGTGACATCAAGAATGATAAGACTGGATTCAGACGGGGAAACTTCTGTTGCTTATTATCGGCGATTTCCCTTTTGGTGTTGCTCGTCGCGTTCACACAGAGCAACTCTGTTCAGGCAATTTTCTGGCATTTCATTTTATATCATTTTCGCAAATTTCTGTACGCCTCGCTTAAGCGGCATTTACACATTTTGATAAATTTTGTGATTATAAGTAAAAGGTGAGTTGAAAAATGAAGTTTTAACATAATTCACGTTAATATGTATAGTATATGCATACATATGGGTATATTTAATCGCAAAAAAATAAGAACAAAATTTCATTTCCCAATTACCGTATGTATTCACTTAAAACTCAACAAAACTGCAACCGCTGAAAGAATTTATAAATGAAAAGGAATGTCAAATTTCTTAGCTGCCGACTGAGATGAATAAGAACACAAAGCGTGTTGCCCGAGCACGACCAACTCGTTGCCCTTCCCCTTTCCCCGTCCCTCTCTCACCCACAAGTAACGAGTTGCCGCGACAAAAGTTTCCCTGTCTGAACGCTGTCTTAGAGTACAAGAATAGCGTAGCCAATAATATGGAAGAAATAAGATTGATTGATTTCCGATATTTCAGTAAGAAACATGTTTAAATTTTGCTAAAGTGTATGATTTATTATTTATAAAAAAGTGACTCCCTGCCACCCACTTGTAAAAAAAAGCTTTGTCTACTTGGATTTTCTGAGCTGTTAAAATCGACCAAACCAAAAAACTCTTATACTGACGCCGTCGCGTGTAGCTACATTGGATTCTTGTTGCTATCACCTGGTCTGAATTCGCCTTGACACTGGTCATAAGACTCATTTTTTTTTTCGCTTTGAGAGTAACCGTCATGCCTACGGTTTATAAGCCATATAAAATAATCTGTATACAATTCTTTATAATAAGGAATAGTACGGAGTGTAATTACCTTAAAAAAGAGATATCAATCATATGAAATAAACTCTGCAAACAGCGCATCTGGGCCATTCCTTATTTCTAACAACTTCTTATACCCTTTTTTTTTTAGATATCAAATGCATCTGTACATATGCATGTACATGTAGTATACATTTGTATGTAATTATTCAAAAATGTCGAAACCTATTTGCCTTTACAATTTGCTGGCCGGATAAACTCCAGTACTTGGAAATTAGTTCAATTGTAGTTTCTACTCACATAAGTACTTAGATACGTAAGCATTTAGTGTACTCTTCAATTTACTCATGATCTTTTATCAGTTTGAGTTTGATTATTCATCTCGTGACTCATTTTGCCCCATCGACTACCTTTTGTTTATTTAATTTATTAGTATTTTTAATATTTTCTCAGCATTCGTAGTGGAACATTTCCATGTGTCGGTTTTCTTTTGGCCCACCTCTTTTTCATTCTATTTTCGCTTGTTACTAGCTTCAGTTCATACAAGCTTTGCCTTGTCTTTTGTAGACTTTTGTGCGTTGAGCGATGCTCTGAAACGTGTTTACAAATGTACATTAGTATGTACATATGTATGTGTGCATTTACATATCTACGAATGTATGCCCAGTTAGCATTTGGAAGATATTGTACATATGTACATATGTATGTAGTTAGAAGGGCGTTTTCCCAAGCAATAGCTTCGCGAGTGTTCGATTCAACCAACAAAATTTGGTTGGCATAACTAGACAAAGCCTTTTTTTAAGTATTTTGCAGATTTATTTATTAAATTTGTGTCTCTAAATCAATATTTTTACACTTTAGAAGAATTAAAACACGTTTTTTATTGAAATATTAGAAGTTATTCAATTTACTCTCTACCATATTCTTGTTTACTAAAGGCGTGATTTGCCAGTTCGTCGCGGGAAGCTGCGATCTGTATTCTATCATTCCATGATGCAATAAACCAAGGTGATATACATACATATGTACGTAGTGACAGCCCACTTCGAAGCTCCCTTAGATTGCGAATACCGAGAGAAAGCGGAAGAAAAAAAGGCCCTTTGGGGGAATAAAAAAAACTGAGATTTTGACAATTTGTTATTAAAATTGTATATTATTATAATCTATATGCTATATCTTGCGGGATACTTGAAAACAAATAGTTACTAAGTTTGAACACTAAAAAGTTGATATATGGTATGTTCATAGAAAAACCTCGGGTAAATAATATATGTATGTACATACCTACTAATAACCTTTCTGATTTGAAATTCATGATATACTAAATAAAACGCATTATTTACTTATGGTTTTTTTTTTATTAACTTTTGTAGTAAATTATTGCAAACATTTTTAGAAGTTTTTTTCTGAAATGTATTATATTATTATTGTAGGATATTTTATTATTTATTTTTAATTAACTTATTCAATCGTTTAATTCGAAAATACATTCTGCTTTTAAAAAGGAAAAACACTTACGATTGTAGCAATTGGCTTTCCAAAAATTCCCGTGAATATTTAAAAATCTTGATTTTTTTCCGAGATGAAATCAAATTCTAATGAATTTAAATTTCGATTGTCAACGAATAACAATAAAAACAAAGATTGAAAAGATGATCAGTGATGCTTTTATGCTTTTTTTGAGAATGTACCTTTTTTAGCGCTTTTTATTCAAAATCGTTGTAAAATAAAACTAACTTCGTCAAAGAGGCAAACTGAATTTTCTAAGGGAGTTCAATATGGCAATTAGAGTGAGTGGAACGTAAACGAATTTCATTTTGCTTTATTACACCATGCTATCATTCTTGAATTTTACATGTTACTTACAGCGGGCGGGCTTCGTACCCGCGGCAGCCCAAGTGAAACACTGACCCGCAACACACTCAACTAAGGGAGCCGCCTTTCTAATTAAAATATTTTTGAAATTAGTTTTTTAATATAGTTTATAGTTTTTTTTTAGAAAAAAAATAAGAATTTTTAATACAAAAATAACCGCAATTTCGCATATCAGGTAAAACATATTTTATATGCATTTCTAACTTACTTAAATGTTTGCCGAAATATAAGCGATAATTTCTATTTTCGGGTGTAGAACTTCTGAAAGTGTATCAAAGAGTTTTCATTAGCTTAAAATGTACTACAAAAATGTAGCTAGCCGTCAATCTTTTTTGTAAACCTCATTGTTTCATTAATACATACATATACGAGACATTTATTTTGAAAGTAGTGCAAGTCGAAATTTGATACAACTTGATAAGATTTGTGTTAGAGCGTAACTGGGGCATTCGATTTCTGCGCGCAAACACTCGAGAAATTGGGTTCTCGATACAATCTCGTGTATTGCCGTTCGGGTGAGAACTGCCGATTATTTATCGAAACGAGTTTATTTCATTATTTAAAGAGAAAGCGGTACTTGCAAAAAATTGTCTCCAAAATCTAAAATTGATTGATTTGGCAGCTTTGCTCACTGTATACTTTTACAATACATATGTATTGTGAGTTAGGAGAAGTGGTGCAAACTTAGTGCAAACAAACTAGATAACTTATCGAATTGAATATTGAGAGGCTCGCGGGCCTTACGAGCTTTTCGATACACGAGAAAGTCGTGGGAAGGCGGACCTCGCGAGAAATTTCTTTGCGAGCAATTGCGAGAAATCAAAAGCCCAACAACGTCTGCAAAAAAAAAAACTATCAAAAATCAACGAGTATTTTAAATCACTTGAAACTTGCACTTTCTTATATTGCAATTGAAAAACAGAATATTTTTTTCAGTTCTGATTAAAAAGTTGAAAATTTTGTTGGCAATTTATTGAATTTTGAAAAAGTTTAAAACTTTTATTTATGTTTTCCATGTTAAAGAATAAGCTGCACTTTTATAAAAAATTATTTTAAAAAAAATTAATAACCATAACTGGCAAACTGTTTTATATTAAATTTTCTTCAATATGATATGGCCAACACTGTAAATTTGTTCTTGGGATAATTTTCCAAAAAGTTTCTACGTCACTAAAAGTCGCGATGCAATTGGGCATAGAGGAGAAAAAATTTGATGGTGCTGCCTCTTGTCTCCTAAGAACAGCTGTGTAATTACACTGCGGAACAAAATTTTGCGGTCGGAGATTTTTAAGTCGATTTAGGGCAATTTGGGGGCGCTGATTACGAAAATAATATCAGTTTTGTCGAATTGGCTCTAGTTTTTCAGATAAAGACTGTTAAATATTTCACGAAAAAACCTAATTAAAAATACCATTATGGATTTAAATTATATTTTTATTGCGCGACTGTATAAAAATAATAAAAAAATAAAAAACGTATGTATATATTCTTTTCATTAATTAATTTAAAAAAAATTACAAAACTCTTTTTCTGTAGAACCTCCTATAATGTCGTTGCTCAGGACAATCCCGTACTAAGTCCCAGCAGTAGTCTGCCATCATGTGGTCGTCCCATCGACCTTGGTATCTTTCTTCCATTATTTTTATGTCCTAGGTTGTCCGGGAATTTGTCCAAATGACTAAGTATGTAAATAATGTAATTTAATGCTCATTTTAGCTCCTAGCTTGCGAAAATTGAGAAGCATATCAGCAACTAGTTTTGTATAGTCTGGTGATTTATGATTTCCCAAAAAATTTTTGACTACATTAACAAAGCTTAGCCAGGCTTCAGATTCAATTTGTGACATATGGTTTAAGAATTCAGTGTCTTTTAGAAGGGTACGAATTTGGGGACCATCCAAGACTCCTGGTTTTAATTTTTCCATACTAAGGACTGGAAATGTTTTGCACACATATTCGAAACAGCCACCTGTCTTATCAAGGACTTTGATGAACTGTTTCATTAGCCCAAACTTGATGTGAAGTGGTGGAAGAATGATTTTTTCTCGGCTTATCAGTTGGTCATGAACCACATTTGCTGTTTCTACCTCCATATTTTCTCTCACCGGCCAGTCCTTGCTAATCCAATGTTCATTTCTTGCACGACTGTCCCATAAACATATAAAACAGGAGTATTTAGTATACCCACTTCAAAATCAAATCCACGCATACCGACCACTTATGTTGTACATACAAAGTCTTTGCTAAAACAATTTTTACATTTTCGTATTCTTCTTTTAGTTTGGTACTATGACCGATTGGAACCGAAGCAAGTTTATTTCCATTGTGTACCAACACACATTTAAGACTTCTTTTTGAGCTACATATCTATAAAAAGCCTCCAAAACTTATTGAGGAATAATTGAATTAATACAACTGGAACTGGGTCATATAATTTTTTTCATTAATTTCTGAAGTTTCGTTTTTTCAAGAACTAGAGCCAATCCAAAAAAGTAAAAACACAGTTCGTAAGCCTGCTACTAATGTTAATAAAACTATTAACAAAATCATGACCGCAGGTTTTTTTTAAATCTTTGTTACGCAGTGTTATACTCGTATATACACAAAATATACATAAACCTCGCCATGACATCAACATTTAAGTAGAAGCAAAAATTACTGAAAGGAAAATCTACTTCTTTCCATTTCCAAAGCGTTATGGCATTTATACGTTATGTGTAATTTTTTATGCCATTTGGCGGGATGCATATAAATTAGGGTGTACCTAAAAATAAAATCTATTTTTCAACGGTTACACTCTAAAAGAGTAGTTTATTTGAGCAGCAGGAATACTTCAGCATACTCGTATGTGCATTGATTGAAAAAAAAACTTCATGCAAATTATATTAAAGAAATAAATGAATTATGTACAAAGTGCAATATTTTACGCACTCTATTAATCCTAAACACGTTACAATAATAACAATAATGTAATGTACAGTGTACATATGAACGTAATATTAGGGTGTTACGGTTTAATACTTCCACCAAAATATTTCGGAATAATATTAATATTTACCTATGCTGGAAAAACTATTATGATTCCATGGAATATTTTCAACTGTTTTTTTTCAAACCTTTTAAACTTAAAATGTTGTATCTTCTGGCCAGATTTTTTTGAAAAAAAAATTTGAAAACACTATTTTTTTTTTTTATAAAAAATTCTACTCTTGGAGGTATTTTAAAATCGGTCCAACTCAAATATATTTCCGTTAGGAAAATCGCAACTTTGTATCGGCCACCCTAGTATAGTATATACATATATATGTACATACATATGTATGTATGTACATCCTAAAAGTAAAGAGCAAACCATTCGCTTCTGCTTTTGTTACTTTCTGTTGACGCTTACCAAAAATTGATAAAACTTTGCTTTCTATATTTATGTATATACAAATGTGCATACTTGTGATTACATGTGTACTATATGTCGTATATGTAAGTGAATGTGTATGTATGTGCATTAAATCTCCTTAAGAATTTCGTATATTGTACGCCTCTTAGATAGAATACATCATTTTAATATAGGGACCGTAACGGTTATAATTTTTATTTAAAAAAAACAACGATTTGTGATTTTTTAGATCAGAAATAATCGTTATTGTCGGATGTTTATTTTTTCGATAAAGTTTGATAGATTTTTTGTGATTTTTTTTTCAACATCAAAATAACGAATATGCAATGATTTAAATAAAAAAAAATCCAAGGATAACTATTATTTTTGAATAAAATAAAAATTAAAAAATAACGAACAATCTAGATAGAAAAAATAAAAATTTAAAAAATAACGATCAAACTTGATCGAAAAAACCAAAAATATCGACAATTTTTGATCGAAAAAAAACCAAAAAGAACGTTTATTTTTATCAAAAAAAAAATTAATCACAATATAACGCTTATGCAATGATTTAAAACAAAAAATTTTCTTGATAAAAATAAAGTCAGATTAGTATAATATATGGCATAAGGATTAGATCGATATATTCGAGTTTTGTTTTCAATGAATTTTTGCCAATAATTTTTTTTAACCGGAAAAAATCGAAATGAATATTTTCGATCCCTTTATTGGAAGCATAAATACTTGCCAGCTTGAAAGATTTACAGTTCTAAAAAATCTATTCATATACGCAAATTCGTGTTATTTTTTTAAAAATTAATATCGTTATCGATTTTGTTGTCGTTATCTATATCATTATCGTCAGTATTGTTATCGATATCTATATAAAACAACAAATAGTCGGTTCGCAATACGAATTAATGAAAAAAGCGTGTCGCACAAATAGTTAGGTTGCAATTATCAAGATCTTTTCCTGCCCTCCCAAATTAATATATTGTTTATTTCCCTGTTAAGAAAACTTAAATCTAAAATTCAATAAATTAAGTTCCTACAATTATTAAAAATATGAAGAAATATAAAATATAAAAAAATAAAAAGAGTTCTTTATTGGCAATGGCATCAATGACGTTACGGAGACCGTATATCGATGTCGTATAATTTCATTTTTATTTGTACGGTCTCACATATACACACAAAACAGTAGTGCGTAAGCAGCAAAAAAATAAAAACTGAAGTTGTTGTTATTATCGGTAATACTGCCTACGGTTGTGTAACTAGATATATATATATATTACTTAAAAAAGGCATGAGAGGTTACATTGCATTGTATCTGCAATTTTTTCAACATTCGCAATAGTTGTACCTTCTAAACGCATGCCAATTGTCACCATAGGAATACCATAACATTCATCGATTTTTAAATTATAAAAATTCATGTTTAGCACGGAATATTGCGTGAAATAGTCTAATCATTGGCTTTAACATCAAGCTGTATTCATACATATGGACATAGCTTGAGGTTATCATTTATAGGAAAATTGTCATGCTCTGCCATTTCATACTTACTTCTACACATATGTTCAGTGCCGGAAAAAGTATTGGTACAGTCAGTTTTTTTATATCTTTCACAATGTTTTTCCTGCTAAAACTTTTTCGTTAATTTTTTATTATTGGACCTGTTTCTTTGTAACCTAGTTGCAAAAGAACACTAGATATGATTACGAATTGCAGGTAAAGCAAAAAACTAATTCGGAAAAGTATGCGAGCTGAGTCAACTCGGTAAAATGATATCCGACCTGATAAAGGAAAGTTTAAAAATTGCGCTATTGTGAATGAGCCGGAAAAAATGGGCCATTTTCGTTAAAGACCTAATTCGCTTTTATTAGTATTATTAAATATAGAACCACATCAACCAAAAATTTGCCAGCACACCTATTTTCCGTTCGTAAATAGCACTAAACCAATCTTATGCTTCATGAAAGATGCTAACAGGGTTGATTTTGCAACTAAAGGAATTTTTATCCGTCGTTTATATTAAAACGGGCCCGTTTACCAGCGACTGGCACTGTATATATGTACAAAGTAATGTTCAAAAGTTTCTGACCTACCCAAGTTAGTTTTGTCGAAGATACAAGTTTCAAATGGGCTGCAGTAATCGGAAAGAAAGCTTCTATCAATGAACTTTTCTTTACCTACCCACAATAAAAATTATTAAAATATTGTTTTTACATTACAAAGATGCCCATATATCTTCCTCTATCTATACTATGTATAATAAAAGAGTCGTGTCTGTACATTCTTTAAAAGTACGATAGAAGGTACATATGTAATGCAGAGAATGTACGAGTAATTGTATACATGTGAACTCTTTTTTAGAATTGTTGACTGACTGTTTGCAAGTTTGAACTCACATTTATTAAAATATTAAATGGGAAGCACAATTGATATTATTGAATTACCGAGAGTGATGGAGGGATGCATTTGAACCATTTTTAGAATTTTTGTCTGAATATTCCCGAAACTACTGAAAAAAATTTCATGTGGATTTAACTGGGCATATAACATATATATTTTATCAAAATATTATAATCATTTTCTTTTAAATAAAATTGTATTTCTTCAGTGACTTCAACGCAAGCCGGTGTACGTTTTTTGTTGTTGCTTTTTTTTTTTATTTCAGCATTATATTAAAACGTAGCGGCACTCGCTGGATTTAGTTAGCGCTATAATAAAACTGTGGAAAAGTCGTGCCTGTGCATTGAAAATTTCAATTAATGAATTACCGAGAGTGATGCAGGGGGTGTAAATAGTAGAATACATTTGAAGTATTTTTTAGAATTTGGCCATTCGTCAGATGGATCAGTAGATAGTAACCTAGAAGATAAGGTAGGGTATACTCAAGTGAGATTATATTAAGAAAAATAATGGCTTGTGTTTTGCCCTTCATTTCATAGTTCAGACCAACAACTTTTGGATCCTACTAGAAGTACATATGTACATATTACTTCATATGGAATGTGATAGACAACAAAAGAATAGGCTTGAAAAGAAATATTTAAATGCAAGTACATTTGTTTTGCCATTATTGTTTTTTCAATAATTTCCTAATAAATAAATAGCCTTTTGAGCTCATAAGATTATTGTTGATACATGTAAGTACACAAATAAGTATACATACGTACATATGTATATGTACCTATGTATGTACAATAGCAACCAAACTCAAAAGCTTATATATTAGCACTGCAACTTACCGTTTGCAATACCTCTGATTTAAAGCTACTTATAATTATTTTGGTTTCTGTATTTTTTTATAACTTTTCCCATTGTTATACAGAAAATATCTCGATGTTTTTAAAAATTAATCTTAGCATGCATGTACTTATTACCCGAATATCACAAATGTGCATCTGTAATTCTTGTAATTTTTGATAAAGTGTATGCATACAATTGAATGTTAGATTTTTCGATTAACATTAAAAATAGACCTTACACCTTCGCTAATTTGCAAATTTAGAGGAAGTGAAAATTGCTCAGAGGCGTTGCGGTTAATTACACATACAGCTCAGATAGAAATCAAGCATTTCACAACTAACTACATATTATATGTACTATGTATGTACATATGTATTTACTTAAAGGCGCTATTGAATCATTAAACAGCTGGGAAATACTCAGAAGCGAGTTCATCAATTTTTTCGAGGCCTAGGCATAGTTATATCTATGGAAATGATGCGGTCGATTCGAAGCTGCATGTCGCCACACAAAACCATCTGACGTCACTAATAGAGTATATATAACTGGGTATAGGTACGTACATACATACTTATGTAGAGTCTTTTTAAAGTACCGAAAATCCCGCGATTGCTTGCCAACAATCCCGAACATTGCGGGGCTTTAATCAAATTATTTTTTTTGGAAATGTTTAACATTTTTTGTAAACGACCTTTTTCACTTTTTCATGCAAAAATTTAGGTAATACAAAGATCGAAAGTGTTATGAAAATGCGTAGACATTTTTTCGAATTTTTCTAGATATTGAACTAAGCTTGGAATTTTGGATTTTATGATTTTTTTTTTAAATTTTCTAATAAAAAATAAAAAATATAATTTAACATGAGACATTTTGTGCAAATTATCAAAGTTAAAATATTTCGGGGTGCTCAATTTTGAGTACGACTTACTGTAGGTAATAATTTGTTGACAAATGAGAATATTTTGAGTGTTTTTGTTTCCTCTTTAATATACAAAGCAATATTTGTACTTGACTGTTGAAAAAATCAGGGATCGTAACAGTTATAATTTTTATTATTTCTCATCGCTCATTAACGATTATTTTGTAATTTTAAAAATCATTATTGTTTTTGTTATTTTAAAAATCAATGTAACAGTTATTCTTGATATTTATTTTAAAAGTCATAAATAACAGTTATTCCTGATTTTTATTTTATAAAGCAAAAATAACAGTTATTGAAAATTTTATCTTATAAAAGCCACTGACTTTTATTTTTTAAGTCATACGTATGAAAGACAATTTAATTTTTCGGCGAAAATAATATGAATAACACATAAGTTTTGGTTCCCCAACAACTTATTTCCTGCGAAAAATTCGAATGAGTTTTATAAGTATGACTTAAAAAATAAAAGCTAGTGAATGATTGACATATATGGATGACTTTTATAAATAGAGGTATTCTATAACAGTTATTTATTATTTTTATTTTATAAATCAATGAGTAATGTTTTTTAAAATAAATTTCACAAAATAATTGATATTTTAGATTTATTAAATAGAAGAAAAAAATAACCGTTATTTTTTTTAAATTTTCGATCAAAATTGTAAAAAAAAAAGTTCTTTTAAAATTTGATTTTCGGTGAAATAAGAAATCGATTAGTATATTATACTTGGTTGTAGAACATTTAATTCATAGCGAATTTTTCAATGACAGTTTTCAGAAATAACTGTTATTTTTCGTCCTGGAAAAAATTAAATATACTTTCACTTTTACTTTACTTTTTTGACATAAATGAATATATTTTAAAGCCTACTAATTTCCGGCTATTCCGTACAAATTATGCTTGATTAAAAAATATGTGAACTTATTTTTAACAATGAAGACATTTGTTTCTTTTTAAGTTTACCTCGAGCATTTTCCGTCATATCTTAAGTCTCTCTATCGGACGTATGTATTTACGTCAAACTATTACCAAATGCGTAAAATTTAACTATTGTCGTTTGGTTTGTTACCGATGAAATTTCACAATAAAAAAAATTGCTTTAACCCCCATTTATGTATTTGTTTTATATTTTATGGTAGGAGAGCTTTTTAAACAATATTGAGGCAAATTTGCCGAGCTAGCTTGTTACAAAATAATGAATGTCTAAGTCACGGCAACTCGGTATTGTAACAACGAGATCCCGAAAATCACCGGGATTGTAAAAATAAAATTAAAAAAATACTGTCCCTAATATGTTCATACTTACATCTGTATATTCAAACGCGCCGAACAACCAGAGAACTTATATTAGACAGAGAAGCAGCATCTCGCTTCATTCCCTGTCTCGTACCGCGGATTTGAGGGGAACTGTATTTTTTGGCTTATCCCACCATCCGATATTTTTCACCTACAAGGGGCAAAATTTAACATCGGTTGAGCGAAAACAACAATTTTAGAGAAAATTAATGTACGTTCTCTGTTATCAGCTACATTGTGTGGTTGCAGATGTTTTTTGGCGAAAATTTTCCTTTTGTTTTGATAAGGAATTTTCGCAATTCTATTTCCAACATTTCAAAAAAATAATAAAAATATGCATTCTTCTATAATTTCAATTTTAGTGTTTTGTTTTATTCTACTAATATTTTCCATACATAACTTTCAAAAAATATTATAAGTGGTTAAACAAAATCTTCCAAAAACACTAAAGAAATTGCATTTATTGTTTATCATATGTATGCACATGCATGCATTTATTTAACAATGCATATTTAATCGAATTACTTCCATGCAAAAGGGCGCGTATAAGCATATGTGTAGATATGTAAATAGAATAGAAATAATTATGTATGTACATATGTTTGTTCACATGCGCGCACATTCAACCGAACTCTAAGTCTGCGCGCAAAGTTTGACAAAATATCTTATCTCCAGTTGGTCTTCAATTTTTACCATGTCAAAAATAACAATGTTCTAATGAAATATTTATACAAATAGTTAAACAAAGCTATAGTTCCACAGGCCATTGTGTTAAAAGTTTAATTTAAATATTAAATTTGTACGTCAAAGATAGAAATTCATTGATTTGAAAATAAAAATTCGAAAGCCAAATAAGCTGTTTTGTCAAAACTCCACAGAAATAGTTGCTTCTGGCCGCAATTCACACGAAAAAGCTGCGTCGCAAAGCCGCCATCATTAATCAGGGTTTAGTTGAATTAATTTGTATTTGAGGAAGGTAGAAGAAAAAAGTGGAGTATAATACAAATATTGATATACTAGATCGAGTAGAGGAATATCTGAAATAAAATACTTACATATAGATACATACATAAGATGTTAAGTTATTTGCCACAGAATTAAATTTCTAAATTAAAATTCTGGTACTTTATACCCTCTCAGAATAAAAATGGTACGGTTTATTTGCAATTTCGGGTTGAAAGTCTTTTGTATAGGTCATTGACCCAGATTGTTGGTTCAGGAAGAAGCAAAAGTAGTATAATTAATTAAAGGTCTCACAAAATACAATTAATTATAGCAATGTTTGCGTTTAATTAGACAATTGTTGAAAAATATGTTAAAAGGTAGTAGATTTTCGACTCCTAAATATATTATTCTGCTACTTGTGCTACATTTGTGATAAGACGAAAGCTCTGAAACAAATGCGACCAAAAGTTAGACTACATATTGACATACATATGTGTAATGTACATATGTATGCAAGTAGGCGTAGCGGTAAGGCGTTTGGTTGCGCCGATTTGGAATAATTAGGGCTTTAAATGACATATATAACAGGATTTCGTGCAAAACTCGTTTATAATGATAAGGGGTCGTGCATATATTAAGTAACGCAATTTTGATCATTTCAGACCCCCCACCATGTCACTTTCAGAAAAATTGTTTTTATTAATCGTAAATTAAAATACAATGTTAATTGTTAATATGTTATATATTAGGCAAAGGGAAATCACATGTCACACTTCGTCACAAATCGCAAACCCCCGCCACCCCCCTATCGCATTACGCAATATGTGCACGACCCCTAAGCAAACATATTAGATTAATAATAGATGAATTTCTTCATGAAATATTTTACGGGCACAAGCGGGCCAAAATAATATCTATATTCCCATTTGAAGTTGTGAGCATTTGGACCAAAATTACAAAAATCTTCAATTTATGATTTTTAGATTTTTGTCTTCGTCGCGAAAAGTGTGATGGATGAGGGGCGCATGTGTTTGTGGGGAGATGAAATGTTCGCATTTATGAATGAACGGAAATTTGGTTTCAATAATATGCGCGTGCGTTTATGAATGAATTTTTTGTTGCTGTACTGCAGTTACGCTGCGGTTGAAAACAGACACGCTGGCGGAGGGATGAAACAAATGCTGTATACATATGTATATGTATCTATGTACATAACAATAAATAAATATGTATGTATATGATGATGATAGATATAATGCATATGTATGAATGCATGTGCACTTGTTGACATTTTTTAGTACATATGTATGTATGTACGTACATACATGTGCATGAACATGTAAATATATATATATATATACATACATACATACGTATATTTGGATATTTATATATGTACATACATATCTACTACATATTATCCGTATACATACATTCATACTAAGTATACATATGTATGTATACAATGCATGCATAAAACCAAAATTAGCTCACTCTTATCATGCACATACTTAAGTAAAGCCAAATTTCACGTCAAATTAAATATTTAGATGTTTATATCAATTCGTTAATATCTTAGCAAAATCTAAAATTCGAGCCAAAACAATTAACATTTATCAGAAATCATATACTGTTAAACAAATTTTGTCTTCGCTCAGCTATGTTAATTTCCGACTCTCGGATTTCCCCAGCCGCCATTGCAATGGTGAAGTAAGCCAAAAAATATTGATGGATTTTGACAATTCACACCGTCATCCTAACATAGGACTTCTCTGTCTAATATAAGTTCTCTGGAACAACTCTAAACGAATATGAAAATATGTAGAGTGAAAAATTATAATATAAAACAAAGGCAAATTGTTTGCATCTCAATTAACATATTCCATCCATTCATGGTATTATAATTAGTTGACGCGTTATTCAGATAGTATGGGACTGACAAGCAATCATTTCGTTTTGTAACCAGTTTTTTTTCTTTTTGTTTTACATTTTTTTTTTGTTTTTTATGGACACGTCATCTGTAGACAGTAGACGCCTTGCCGGCTAATAAAACAAGCAAGATATGTAAGTATTAAAGAATATAAGGTGCAAATCGAAAGATAATATGTATACTTTCACACGCCCGTTTATATCTACATGCACACATCCATCCATACATACATCCACATTAGATGGCCACGTCATTTTGGCCAGAAAAAAAAATGTCTGTGGGAAGTAAAACAAATTTGCTGCCAAGTTTCTTGGCAATGTGTTTTATGATTCAAGTACATACAAAATGCAGAAACTAGTTAATGAAGGGCAAAGTAGGCAATTCGCAATTAACTAAAGTTAACAGGCTCGTCAAAAATGAATTACAGATATACAGTGAATCACACAATTAACCTCATAGTTGTTTTTTTTATATAATATTCGTAATATTTTTTATGCCAACTTTTTTCGTAAATTTTTAATGAAATTTTTTGTGCGTAATAAAACGAAAAAAATGTAAGCAAAAACTTCTAACTTTGTACAAAATGCATAGAAATTCCATATACATATGTTCATTTAAATTTAAAACCAATTAAAAACTAAGCATTTCAAAAAAAAAAAAATAAAGCGGCTAGAAATTCCTGTTGATTTATGAAATTTTTTTGAAATTTGGGTTTTATGGATCTAATATAAATTCCAGTTGATTTTTAATATATTTTTGTGCTGGCGGTCTTGAAATTTTTTTCCATAAAAACTGCTGTGTTAAATAACAAAAAGTTTGCAAAACCAAAATTTAAAAAATTTCAAATTTTCAAAAATCAACGGGAATTTTTACCCGCTTCAGACTTACATCTTATTATGCTAAAATTGAATAGGCTACAAAACTGCATAGCCGAAAGGTACCAAAAAATTCTAAATAAAAAGTTTCAAATATTGATGAAAATTTTTTGGCTTTTAATAAATTTCGTACAAATTTTCAAATTCTGATTTACGTGTTTTGTTATATTACGAATTGAAGTTTTATAAAAAAAAATCAACACGTGGTCAATTGTTTCAGTCACTGTACATGCATATTGTATATACACCGTGGCGACAAATAACTGTTACCTGTTTTAAAGCCCAATTGTGTCAGTTGCAGTATTGAATTTGGTTTTTTTGTTTGTTTTTTTTTTGTGTCATTACCTACTAATTAAAATAATCGTTCAATATAAAAAAATTTACGAGGATGGGCGCCAAACTAGAATTGGGGATAAAACTTCATCAGAAGAGTGAAAAGCCGGTGAAGAAAGTGAAAAAACTTAAAGTTATGAAAATATTTGTGCATCGTACTATTTCGCGATTCAATAAAATTGGGAGCTTGAAAATTGCAAAAAAAAAGCCGACCTACAACCTACAGCTAAAACTCCAGGAATGGTGAAGAAAGGGCGCGAGAGAAATCGTCGAAACTTTTCTATTTCGGCGAGAAAGATCGCTAGCTTAGAAAAAAAGCAATTAATGCCCTCACAGAGCGTCAAGCAAATATGAGAGCAAATAGAAGTGATCAGGTGCAAAGAGCCTTTTCCAGACGAAAGCCTACTTTTATTATGTATCAATCACAACGCTCAAAATTATCGCTTGTGTCCAGCAAGTATGACTAATCTCCTCCTCCTTCATAAAAAGGCAGTAGAACTGTACCAGACGTATCGTCCGTTATGGTATGGGGAGCGTTTTCGAAAACAGGTAGCTTCCTCTCATTTTTAATGAGAAAGGCCTCAAAATTAACCAATTATTATACCAGGCTAGACTTGTTCAGCGCTCTGGTACAGAAGCGATCTTGCGTATTTATTTCGTTAGGTGAATAACCGTCCTCTTTCTTGGATCTGAATCCATTAGATTCTGGCATACAGGGCTATACGTTGGACAAAATGAAGAACATAAAACCCCTGAAGATGGAGCTAACAGAAGATATGGGATAAAATAGAGGACGATGTTTGGGGTGCTTTTCAGAAACGTTTGGAGCTGACAAAAAAAAAACATGGGTAACAAAAAAAGAATAATATACATTTTTTCTTTTCAAAATCGCAAGTATTTTTTTACAATAAACAAAACAGTTATTCGCCGCCACGATGTATCTACAATATACATACATATGTACTTATATATGTATGTATGTACATATGTTAATGATTGTACTATATATGTATGCTAATGTAGATTAGACTAGACGATTTTTCTATGAGCGATTTCTAAATTACATTTTGTGTTTTCGTCCATCCTCTTAAATGAGTCACTGTACTAAAATTGAAACAACTAGTACTACTTTATGCGGAACAAAACTCGCATTTTTTTGTAATACATATAATGCTGCACCTATTGTATGACGTACATACGTAGATACTTGAACGATAATAACACCTGATGACGTATTTATGGAAGAACGACGGTGAATACCCAAGACGATAGAACATTGACCTGTATAGACTGTATAACGACATAGACATGACGACCAAATTCGCATGTAGCGCCATTTAACAGGAATTAGTAATACAAATATTTTTGTTTCAGATATTAGTACTTACGGTTTTACTTTTGAAACTAAACTATTTGGAACGAATTTTTAAACTCAATCAATAAGAATTGGAAAATGAATATTCTATAGATTTCTTCGTTCAAGAGTAGTAGAATGTATGTTGTTGTTTTACCGGCTAGCTGATCTGATTTGGTCGTTAATTTGGTTGGAAATTATCATCAAACTCATAGAGACGCAGGTCCATGAAACGAGCTGTTTAGATAGCATCGCATCATAGGGTGTGAATAAGTGATTGGAGCGAGAAAAAGAGTCTCTAAATGCCGGACATTTGTTAGGGATGACGGGGTTGATTCTGGATAGGTAGAAGTTGAGTACTTTACGTAGGACGCTCGAGCCAATGGGTGGTGGTTTAACCCCGGTAGCAGTATTCACGTGGCAAAATATAATGATTGCCCCTCGGTGAATGCTGTTTATGGCCTGTCCGTATACTCCAGCGGTTGTATACTGTAGGTTCTGATCTAGTCAGTGCATTCAAGAAGACGTGCCTGGGAGGCGGCTCGGCAGCGAACAGATTACCATTCCGATGCCCCGGTCAGTGACACTTGACAACGAACTGCATGCATTACTAGGAGGATGAGTCCACTAAGTTCTACTAGTCTACGTCGCCCACATAATTTATGGCCGGTTGGACAATCGCCTTGTTGCCACCAACGTTAGTTTGTTTTTTTTTTTGTCCAGGTACTGCCGGCTAACGACTTGAGGGCCTTTTTGTGGCTCTGTTGTACTTCTTTGACGACTGCGGGTGTGTGCACTGCTGGTATTCGTGGCCCACAATTTCAATCCCTGCGGAAGATTATGCCTCCACGTCAAGTAGTTGCGTTGGGAGACTTACCGTGCCGAAAGCCTTTGACAAATCTAAAGCCACTAGGACAGTTCTCTCTCAGTGCCGTTGCGTTTAAGGCCGCGGTTCACCTTCAGTTTGCTGTTGTTGTGCTGTTGTATACTTTCCGAAAGCCTTGTTGGTGCTTAGCAGAGTCCGGTGCTAGGGGAAACCCGAGAACAGCAAGGCCTCAATTGTCTTTAGAGTTGAAGAAAGAAGAGAAATCGTTCGACAATATTAAGACATTTTGGCCGGCTTCCCTGGTTTCAGCAGCGGGATCAACCTTGAAAATATTTATATGTAGAGTGAGCATCGATAAATTGAGTTGCTGGTAAGGACCACCATTCCATTTAGCCCGTTCGGGTTAATGACTTTGAAACATTTTGCCGATGGCATCCTTTACAGCGCCGAAGCTGAAGATTTGGTCAGCCTCCTGACCACTTCCCGTCGGTATCCACAGACGTACATATGCAGAATGACTTGCTGGCTGAAAGATCTCGAGCATCTCAACGGGCCCGTTGAAGCGCAGTTACCGAATGTAATTTCCACTCCGTCATCATGGTTCAGTAGATTGGACAAGAACCCTATTAGAGGTTTCCCACACCTACAATCAGTTCTCAGTCCCAATGGCTTGCTATGTGATTTATACCGGCAGGAAGATTCATATTTATGGTCTGTTTCGATACAAATCCAGAACGTTTAACTTCAAATGTGCTTTTTATGCTACATCCTCTTATGAGGTGGGAATGGTTTTCTTGGGAGCGAGGTGAATTTCCTGTGTGCTCCAATACCAAAAACCCTTTACTACGGAACTCAAAATGAAAACCTCATAATACAGTTGCTGTTGGAATAAAATTTCTTTAAAATTAATCAAATGCAAATCTCATTTTGGAAATAATTTTGTAATATTTCGAAATATTCAAGGGTAATTCCTCTCATTTTGATTTAGCGGAAGAATAAATTGCTAAGACCCATACGATTAAAACAATGTTTAAGATTTCAAACAATGTTATATTTCAAAACATTGACAAATGCAAATCTCACGCTAAATACAAAAAAGTCGCAACACAAAAAGGAAAAGCTTTGTAACGAATTAATGCCCTTTTATTGAAACGTCTTCTTCATGATTATTTTCTTGAACCAGGAAACTTCCTTCTTTGTTTCACCCAAAACCTTTTTATTTCCTTAATTAATTATTTTGAGTTATGACTCTTTTGTTTTGAGTGTGCGATACATCTATACAAGTGCATGGGCTAGGTGCGCCTCATTATGGAAACGTCTGGTCGGTCGCCGGTGGCAGACTGTTGGCGAAAGCAAATTGGCGTTATGCCAATAATTTCGCTTTCGCCCCGCAATGCAGCAAATTGCGTATCTACTTTACATACATACATTAGGGTATTCACTTTATTCACTTGCATTCTTGTGGTAGCAAACAAAATATTGAAAATACATTTATTACACTACTTAAACTACGAAGCAATAAAAAGATTTCTTGTTGAAAAGGGGATATTCTAAGGTAATTTGGGAGCGCTGAAAAAAAAATTAGCACGATTTGTTACGCCAAATTAGCAAAAAACCCAGTTTCACAGTATTATTGTCAAAAAATCTGTAGAGAAAAAATTTATATATTACTTTCTACATTCGAAAATGAAGCTTTTGAGCCTGAGTCCAGGTGTTGTTAGATAAAAAGTAATTAATTTTTTCATGGTAGTTCGGATGCTTAAAACTTGAAAATGACTGAGCCAAGTTTGTTCGCAAAGTTTTAGGGAAAAGGAAAAGACAAAAATTTCTCAACAGATATGTCTCATTTCGTTTTTCAGTTCAATTCAATTACCGTTCAACACGTTAATTCATGTATTGCTAAATGATGACTAGGCAGATTTAGATAAGATTATGGAATTCCGTTATATGGGTTACCTTTATAAAAGCATTTGTTAAATATTTTTAAAGGAGGTTGCCACCTAATTAAACGTAAGCTACGTTAAATGAAATTTTACAAGATGGGCGTCAAACTAAAAGGTTTAAGAAAGCTTAATATCAAAACAAAAATGTTTTTAGTGGGCTGCCTTATGTTTAAAAACTTAATGAAAATTTTAACCAGCTCAGTCAAATATTGCGATATGGGTATTAAACGAGGAGAGGTAGGGGATTAGAAGTAGTAGGCTTAAAATATTGAATTAACAAAATTTTTGAGCAAAATATGTTTAATAGTGTTGATCGGAAACGAAGTTGTTTATGCGAAAACTTTCGGGAAGGGAGTTGTTACTTTTTTTTTAATTCCGACTTGTTTTAAGCTTTGTTTCAAAAATATATTCCGAGAAGGTTGACAAAGCTTTAAAAACAATTTAAGGTCACCGATTTATTTAAACACCTGAATGAACACATTAGAATGATCATCAAACCACCGGCTTAAACGTACCATTCCGTATATCAGATTAAGGTACAGCTTTTCAACACTAGATAGTGATAATGAGACTTCGTTTTTAACAATAAATTTGGTTTCACAAAACCCGAGTGGCAGGCCGAGCAGTTGTTATGGTTTGTTAACAAAATTAGTGTGCATATATTAATTTTCAGATCTATTTATTTGTATCAACAATAATTTTATGATCTCAAGGCCATTTATTTATACGGAAGTTATTAAAAAAACTGTTGAATACCATTGTTCTCTTTTCAACAACATTCTAATAAATAAATGGTATTAAGCTCATAAAAATTATTGTTGATAAAATTAGTGTGTTTTTCTGAAGCTTTACATATGCAAATTTTTCACAACGCGATTAACACCGTAGGAATTTGAACTGAATCAATATCTGAAAATATCTGAAAGACACATAGCCCTAACGTGCATACATATGTACAGTGGTATATAACAACAGACGCTTGTATATATAATATGCATGTAAAAACATACCCAACAATTGAATTTCTATTTTGTTCTCCTTATAAAACTTTGCGTGTCAGTTTCGAAATTACCAACTGAAACTTTTTAATTAACCTATTAAATGGCTATCAGCTGCCAACATTGCCGGTAGCTATCGCAACCTGTTGCACATTGCCGTTACGTTGCGGGTGATGATAAAATTTTCTATTTTCGTATGTTATCTCATTAAATTGATATCCTGCAGGGAAATTTGTTGCTTTCACTTTATTATGTTCGAGATTTTTCTTTAAAGCAGGTACCAAGTGGCAGAATTACATATGGGAAGGGGTAGCTTTAATCTTTTGTATTTAACAGGACTGTAATTTAACAGAACTGAACCACGAACCGAACCGGTTTTTATCAGACACATAACTATTATAAAAGATAATGGTAATAGTGAGGTTAGCATTGAACTCTCTCTGGCTAGATGATCGTTGCCTCATTTCCAGGGATGTGGCGATGATTAGACACCCAAATCAAATCTACTGTTCTACCGGTTCCACAACCGAATTGTTGAGCCAGCTTCGAGTTGATTAGAAAAGATGCCAGACCCAAAATAGCAGCTCGGCTATTTGAGAAGATGGCAACGCACTCGTTGAAGCAGATGGAAGGAAAATTGCGCTCTAAATCGCGATGGTGCGATTTAAATTCTCTATACAGTAATATCAGATGTTCAAATGTTGGATCGAATTTAGTTTTTATAGCCTACTGAAGTTTTCAGGCCTCGGCCTAAGTTGATTTCCAAAAAGAGGACAAAAATATTAAAGTATAAGCAAAATGAAAGGTTCAGACATAAATATACAGTAAAATTTCACAGGAAATATTATCGTAGAGCATTTTACTTTGAGTGAGAGCTAACCAAAATCTGTCGTTTTAATTCCAATTTCAGGAAACCCCGCAAAAACTAAATTTGGAAAGTAGTTAGAGAATTATTCTGCGGAAAGTTTTACTAGGGGTCTTATCAGACAAAATCTGTATGCGATTAAAGCCGAATTCAACATTAAATCAAGTTTCCATCAAAATTAGATAACATCCCTGTTCACCGAGCATAAGTAAATGTTGAATATTTCAAGGGAACATACTTCTTAGATTTTTATTTCTGTCGACATTTAAAGATTTTGTTTGAGAAGGTCCCTCGTAAATATTTCAGGAAAATAACTTTATATAACATTTTATTTCCCTAGCGACTTTCGAAATTTTATTTTTTTAGAGAAGGTCAGTCGTAAATTTTTCGGAAAAATAACTTATAGAACATTTTATTCCTCTAGCGACTTTCTAAGTTTTATTTTTTTTTTTAGAGGTTTCTTGGAGTCAGGGTCAAAACGCCACTAACAGGAGCTAAAGGGTTAAAATGTTCTACGAAAATATTTGTCTTAACCTTTTATTTCGCTCAGAAATTTTTTTTATAATTCTTTAGACTTTTTTTCAAAATAACCGTGACATGGAACACCTAGTAGACCATACTAAAATATTTGAGCTAGGTTACGCAAATCCAACGAGTTTTTTTTTTGCTTATACGTAGATATACCTATAAATTTTTAGAAAATATTAACAAAGTCCGTACTGGTTACGTTTGCTGCACAGTGTAATACACTGTTATATATTGAGCGAATTGTGTGGTTCATCACCAGAAGTTCTTTATACCAGTTTAAGTTTTCCGTATAGGGGAACAAAAGAAGATAAAAACAAACAGACTATCGAATAGAAATGGCCAACAACAAACAAAGCCCTGTGCGGGCGCATTGACTTTTACGATAATGTAATACATAGAAATAGTACATATATGTAGGCATGTACAGAAGGGCAATATATGCACTATGGATGTATGTCTGTAGGTGCGTACCGTGAACAACGATTTTATGGGTTGTTATTGTCGTTTAAAAAATAGTAATAAAAGGTAACAACCCAATCACTTGAGTGTCTTAACGACCATTTTAACAAATGTTTAATCACTCAAACGACTTTTCACTATAATACATATGTACATACATATATACATATGTATATGTATATGTAACTATTATTAGTACTTACATACATGCATGGAAAGCAGTTTGAAACTTAGTTTACACTAAAATAAGATACAAACTAAGAACCTATTTATAACGATATGCTGAGTTGATACTTTCTAAAGGATTGATCCTGATGCAGTACCGATAAATTTGTTCTAAACTCGGCTATGAAATATTGGAAGTTTGTTTTTTGAATAAATAGTACTGTTCAATGCAATAAAAACAGTTAATCTTATATAGGGCCCGTTTCTTTGTACCCTAGTTGCAAAAGAATATTAGGTAGGATAAAAAATGAAAAATAAGCGAGTTTAGCCAACTCGGTTAAATGATATCCGACCTGAGATCTAGTGTTCTAAAGTGAAAAAATTGCGCTATTGTGAATAAGTCGGAAGAAACTACATTGGGAGTTTCAGTTTAACACCTAATTCGTTTTTATTTACAAAGTATTTTTAAAAATATAACTACGTTAACCTAAAAATGCCGACACAGGTATTTTCTGTTTTTAAATAGCACTAAACCAAGCGCATTTTTCATGAAAGATCCCAACACGGTTGCTTTTGTAACTAAAGGAAGTTTTATTCGTGTTGAAGCGTTGGTTTGTAAGTCGGGTACAATAAAACGGGTCCATATATGTATGTATTTATATCTTTTTACAGTAGGTTCATGTGGCCTCCCAACTCAACACAGGATATTAATACATATATAATGGATGTTTTTTTTTAGACTGATAGAACTTTAAATTGAAATAAAACACATAAAAATTGAAGTATAATGCCACATTTTTTTTTTTTTTAAAGATGTTTTCATGGCATATAATGTTTAAAAACTATTTTGGTGAATCGGATGCGATCAGTCCAATTTTGAATTTCCATATATTGTGGATGGACAAAGTCCAACTTGTTGAGCATGGCGGCGAATAGACAAATTTGGATCTTCTCCAACACTATCACTTACAGCACCAATATTTTCTTCTGTACGTACAGTTATTTATATTGTTGTTGGTTTCTCATCGAGTAGAGTAAATGTTGTTCGAAATTTATAAACAGTTCGACGAATAAGCTGGTCTGATGCTCGATTATGTGAACCATAAACTTCACGAAGTGCTCTATAAGTTTGGCGAACAGAATACTGATTTTTAAAGTAAATTTCCGCATTTTGTAAAATTTGTTGCGGCGTCATTCTTTCCATGATGATTTGTCAATGCTTACTGAACAGAAATGTCTAAACGAAATGTCATTTACGAGCTGTCAAGTGACAGCTATTTCTATCGAAAGTTCTATCAGTCTAAAAAAAAACACCCGATATAAGTAATTTTGGAAAATTGGTCGGTGCCACGATGCCATGGAAGAAATTTTAATTCGTCTTATATCCGCAACTATTCAGTGCATAAGAATGATATTAGGCTATATACTTATATATGTACATATGTATGTATATGCTCTATAGATCAAACTGTATATGATTTTAGAAAAATAGGCGATGCCAAATTTCTTATAACTATTTGGCGCAGATATGGTGTTATTTATTATATGGAACCCACATATATATTATATATGTGAACCCGCTCCTTCTTTTAAGAGGAAGCTACTATTCACAATTTTTCCCAGCTATTTGATGTAGATATATAATATTTGCTATATAGATATTTTCTGTAGATTAAAAAATTAATATAAACCCAAAAGAATTTTAATAAAATGCCTATTCAATATCTAAAAAAAAACTTGTCTTTATTCGGGTAGGCTATATTATAATAATATTTCCGAAAACTTAAAGGACTTTTACTGATTTAAATAAAACAAAAAAATACCTTGCCCATTTTTTAAGTGTACAGGAAATTCGGTAGAATTTGGCAAAGATATTTTGGGGATATACCTATTTGCTTTAAGGCGGCTGCTTTACCCACACAATAAAACTCTGTGTGGACAAATTTGTCAAATGAACTTGAAGTTTCTTAAGTTTTTTAAGAGTTTTGTTTTTAATTTTAACTTGCCAACTGATAGATATCGACAAATATTCTTGATTTTACGGTCTCAATGCGTCTGCAATGAACGGCTATCTATGAGCAGACGTAAAGTCGTTTATCGAGTTCTCAAGCGAGCTCAACCTCATCAAGAAATTTATTGTCGATACGAGTTCAATGATTTCATCGCAATATTTAACGATCGATATCGATAAATTTTTCCGATTTTAGAAATTTTTCTTATTGGCTTCAAATTTAAAATGGTTTCCGAGCACATTTTTCTTAAAGAAAAAATACATGTATGTATGTATATATTCCCTTCTCTGGCCCAATCCTTTATAACAAATTTGAGAAAATTATCTTCAATGGTTACTTAAATATCGCAATATTATGATTTTCACAAAGCAACGTTATGTGGGCGTGGTTATTTTTCGCTTTGACCGACTTGCCATGCCCATCTACCTTGGGTCGAGGGCAATGTATATACCGTTGTAAGGAAAGGCGGGCGAACGGACGGATGGAAAGACAGACATGGCTTAATCGATTTCGCTATTCAATCTAAGAATTTTGGTATAAATGTGACTATATCAGTGGAGGGCATTCTTAAAATTTTGCTATCACGCGTGATTGAACAGCATTCGCTGCCGACGTCAATGCTGTAACAAGTACACAATAAGCTTATTCGTTAAGCATACGATCAATGCACGACATTGCCATTCAAATGACACACATTCTTAAAAAAATCATACTAAGTAGTTGCACTACAACAGTCAAGCAAGCCGTTCTGTATTTCGCAACTTAAGATAAATACATAAGGAGAAAATGTTTGAAGCAATTTGGGAATACGAATTTTTTGTCTTTCAAAATATGAATGATGAAGTTCAATGTTTAATATGCGAACATATTACCTGTCGTTCTGTAAAATACTTTTAACGTAGACACTACGTTGGTCATCACAATAATTTTGAATTACTTTCAGCTTATGAAAGAAAACTAAAATTGTATGAGTTGAAAGCGAAATATTTTTTGAAATATATTTTTGATAATGATGATAATACCAATACTAATGCTGGTAATGATATTACTAATGATGATAATGATCAAGAAAACTCAAAATTTAAAAAAGCCTCTTTTGCTGTTGCGTTGGCTTTGGCAAAAATGCCGACCATTCGACGATGGTATATTTTTTAAAGATTTGAGTCAGTTAGTTTTGGGTTATTTTGGAGAAAAGGAAAACAAATGCAACAGAATATTGCAAAAATCCCTCTATCCAGGCGAGCCATAGCACGACGAACCGAAATCATTAGTAAATATTTATATTCCTGTACTAAAAATAGATTATTTAACTGCAAATTTTTTTCTTTATGCCTTGACGAGGGTACTGATATTAATAATTTAAGCCAGCTTATCATTTGCGTAAAATCAGTAAATGATCTTTTGGATACCAATGAGGAAATATTATCCGTTGTCTCAATGCATGGACATGTAACAGGCGAAATCCTTTATAAAATAATAGACAAAAAAGTGTTTTCCATATTCGGTAAAAATAAATGTTCTGCTATTTGCACAGATGGAGCTAAAGTAATGACAGGAAGAAATCAAGGTTTGATAGGATGGTTGATAAAAAATGACATACAAATTCCATCATTTCATTGTATTATTCACCAGCAATCGCTGTTTTCAAAAGAGTTGAATATGTCACATACAATGGAAATAGCCGTCAAAATCATCAATAAAATAAAGGGGGGACACCATGCCCTACGACATAGAAAATTCAAGGAGCTTCTCGCTCAGCTTGAGTCTGATTTTGGTGATGTACTCCTATACACAGAGGTCCGTTGGCTTAGCCGTGGTAGGAGCCTTGAAAGAGTCTTTGATAGAAATTAAAATTTTTTTTGAACAAAATTCATTTCCCGAATCATCTAAAATAGTTTCCAATTTATCAAACACAGATTTTCTTTTGGACTTGGCATTTTTATGCGATTTAACTAGTATATTAAATCAACTTAACCTCTCATTACAAGGCAAAAATAAATACATCTTTGAGCTCGTGCCTATCATCAAACATTTTGACCGTAAATTGCAAATATTGATAGAGCATTAAAAAAATAATAATATATCAAACTTAGAAAAAACAAAAAAAATATTTACAGAACATGAAAATACCCAAAAACTACAATATTTCAGTGAAATTGTTGAAAATTTATTAAATAATTTCAAAAAAAGATTTCAAGATTTCATTATTATTAAAAGTCAAATAGAGTTACATAATTATCCATTAATATGTGAAATTAATGAACAACCTTCACAATTACATGGGGAGCTAACCATACTCAGAAACGATATAAGCCTGCCCTTGGAAATGGGTACAAGTTTTTGGAAGCAAGTAAAAGAGGAAAAAGTATCCAAAAATTAAAACAGAAATTTTCAAATTATATGCCATGTTTGGTTCCTCATATGATTGTGAAGTTAGTTTTTCAACGATGAAAATTATTCAAACCAAATTGAGAAATACTCTGAATGATCAACACATTCAAGATTTAATTAGGATAAAAAGTTATGATTTCGAAATAAATATAGAAAATATTATGGAGTTCGAAAATAATAATATTTTCTATTTCACTCTCGTCAAAGCAAACAAAAAAAATTCATGCATTTCTTCACAGTGTAAATAATAACATCGACGCGTCGCTCTCTCGAAAAACACACTAGCATTGGTAACTATGTATTGGTGTGCCCTGCACTGGACTATATCTATCTCGATTGATTTATGTATGTTCTTACAACAAAGAACCGATAGGTGAAGAAAGCTATAATAATACCTTGCACTGGGATATAAAAACAGCCAAATAATTGCACATTATAGAACCCAGCTGATAAATAAAAAAAAACATAAAATGATGAAAAATTTGTCAGCAAATGTACTCCATTTTCCTTTAATATAATACAGTTCCTTTCTACTTATGGCATTGAAATGAAATCATATGATATTAACTATAATAATTTTTCAATAATATTTACACATTTTATATTTTATCTTTACAGTTATCTCAACAAAGTTACTTTTTGAGAGTTATTGAATCGTGAGATCTAAAAAAGCTAACTACTTCAAAATGTATCCATTCGTAAGTTGCTAAATCCTAATTTATTTATAACATTTTGGTTTTTCTGAATTTGCATTGTGCGTTCACTAATACTTATAAATATTACATGTTTGCTATTTTGTACAAAATTAATGTTTACATATTTACTAAATCGAATGTTTGCATCGAATGATTTGTTATATGCATTTTTGATAAAAGTTAAATTATAAATAGGTATAAAGTCTATGAACAAAAACAAAAAATAGATATGCGCTCTCCGCACTTTTGTAAATATATAAAATAATTCAATACACAATTTTGGCGAGCTAACGATAAACACAAATCCTCACTTTGGTGCAAACATTTTACTCAAAATTACTATGCGAAAGACACAGTGAATGCTAGCACAATGGGAGAATGTGACATTTGTACATATGTAATATTGTACTTAGTTTGGTTTTATGCCAGGGACACGGCCATTTTTCACTTAAAAAAGGGCGTTGGGAAGAGGTTATTTTTTGAATTTTTATTTTGTTTTAAATAAAATAAAACGGGTTGACCCGTACTCAAATTTTTTAGTCCAGTAATAAGAGTTAGACTTGGCCAAATATTTTCTAAGTCCGCAATGAAAGTCCTTTCCTAATAATAAACAAACCGCGTATCCAAAATAAACAAATTTGATATCAAGTGAAAGAGAACTAAAATGAAAATCAAAATGAAAAATGTTTCAATTCAAAATCTCATTTGATTACCGACGTTAAACAGAGCTTGTGTGCGTGCGTATCATAAGCAACAAAATTCAATGTAATACAGTTGGCACCTTATGTTTATTAATTTATTTTTTTTATAAATGTGTGACATAAACTTCTTCATTGTTTAACATAAACTTCTATTAATAAAAGTTTCAAACTTTATAATTAAGATTTTAAGAAGCTTTTTGAGTATGCCGTTTTATAGCCCATAAAATTTTACTATAATATAGTGCAAGTTTGAAGTGGCTAAAAATTCTGCTTAGGTTAGGTGAGGATAAGCTGGCTGGCCCAACGAGAGGCCTCACATAGACCAAGTAGGTCCTTTGTGTTATCTGAAAAACGCACGACCGATGAAAACCCTTGTGTTTTGAGCCGGTGGCGATGTCGAAGAATATCTCCGTCCCTTTGGCGGACTGATGTAAGCTCTTTGGCCCTTTATCGGCGGCCGACTGCAGATCATGTCGTCGTGCTTCGCCCAGTATCTTGAAACGTCGTCTGTCCAATGCTGAGCATTCTCAAATAATATGTTCTACCGTTTCATCCTGCATCTTTTATCCTTTACCATACCCGATTTAGCTGTCTGCGCCGCCAAGTGGCAATGATCTGTCAGTAGCCCCACTAAGAGTCTGGAGTCCTTTCATTTCAGAGAAAGTAAAAAGGTCGTCAGCTTAGTATCGTATGATTTGCACATAATTTTCGCAACCCTACAACCCCGCGTTTCCTTCCACACACTGTCTTCTTACTGATATTACAGTTCGTGCGATCGTTTGATTGCTTGCAGCAAGATCGACATTTCCTTACTGATTGGTCTTTTAGATAGACATCCTGTTTGGCGAGGTCGTGCACCCTTTCATTTCCTTCTTGCAGCGAGATCGACACTTTTTTACAGATTGGTATTTTAGATAGACACCCTGTTTGGCAAGGTCGTGCATCCTTTCATTTCCTTCTACTCCCTCAAGTCCCGGGACCCAATAAAGATGCACGGTTTGGACACAGCCAACCTGCCCAAAGCTTCTTTAAACTCTACTATGGTTTGACAGCAGTTACTGTGCCTTGTGTGTGGGTCTTGATGGCTACCTGACTGTCGATGTAGATGTTAATCCGTCTGTAGCAGGCTTGAATATAAAATTAAAAATCTGATATCACCTTAGCCGCTTTCTTCATTGCTAGAATTTCTACTTGAAAAATATTGCAGTGATCCGGCAGCTTGTAAGATTTGCAGATCTGGGGTTATGAGCAGAAGACCGCAACCCCAACTACCTTTTCCATTTTAGATCCGTCCGTGTATATGTGTGTCGTTCTTCGTATCATTCTCCCACCTCTGCGCCATCCAGCAACCTCTATGGTAGCCCCAAGAGAGCTATCGAAGCTCAGACACGGGATCACGTAGTGGGTTCCTTCAGTCAGAGACGACGCTATACGGGCGTGACCAAACGTAAGCTGCCTGGAGGCATAAGAGTGCCAGTGCTATTGTCAGTATTGTGTAGAGTGCTGATGTTGGTGTAGTTCGTAATGCTCTTGTTATGCTTATCATTGGTAGCCTTTCGCTTTCTAATCGTTTTGTGTATGTTTCTTTTCCCTTTAAAACAGAATCGGCCACACTTGATTTGTGAATTTTTTTTAAAGCGATTTGCTTATTATTAGGAAAGGACTTTTATTTCGGGCTTAAAAATTATTTGGTCAAGTTTAATTGTTATAAGTGATCGAAACAAATAAAAGCCCTGATTTTCAATTATTTTTGGACTGTTTCCCAAGAGGTTGAAAAAATAAAAATAATCCAGGATCCAGGATGGTAACAAAGGAATATTAATAACTTTCCTCAACAACAATGAAACTTTTACTACATAGAAAAAAATAACTGTTATTTCCCTGTCCCCTGTTTTATATCTTATTGAAAGGGTGTGGATTGGTAAGTGGCATTTGGTTTCGGCTTCCTCAACTGTTGCTGATTTTTTAATAACAAAGTAAAATGAATGTGCATAGCGCTCTCCTTATATTATTAGAGTTTTGTACATTTGTATGTATATGGGTATCTGTTAATGTGCGCTAAACAATTAAAAACAAAATGAACACATTCCACCTAATGACTCAACAAAGGGATATTTTTGGCATAAAAAATCTGCAATGAATCTGCTCAATGACTCACCACTTCCCATGTAATTTGTTTATGCAGTGGCCTGCTTGAGAAATAATAATAACACTTTTTCACACACACACACACAAAATTTATTCCACACCCAAACAACCGTCTGCTTTATGTGCCACTTCCTTTGCCACTTTCCTGCTACAATTTTTGATACCTGCTAAAATTCTATGTGTACAATTTATATGTACATATTTTGACGAGTGCGCGTACCCACTGTGCGATTTAAAAAAAAAATTAAATTTCTATTATAGATCAAAAGACATACATGCATTTAAATTCAGCAAATCATACGTCTTCTACTGCAGCTATGTACTTAGTTTTTGTTTCTATGCGTTACTAAATTCATACATCTTTTATAGGGTTCCGGCATGCCACAGCCACAATCCAATTCGCCATATAACAATCACAACAATCCCAATCCCGGTGCACCGCTTGGCGTGCCTTTCGGCGCTGGTTGGGTAGCGCCCCAACACCACCAGCATAACACCAACACTTCACCACAACATAATAATATGCCTCATCAAAATAGTTTACACTATCAGCCATTACCAACCCAACATCAAGCACCATACCCAACCACAAATAATATATCACATCTTCCTCAGCATCAAGCACCCTATCCTACTCCCATGGGTTCACCCCACAATGCACCATATCCAGGCTCTTCGTACCCACACAATCCCCAACATGCGCAAGCACCCTATCCATCGGCATCGGGAACGCCAACACATGGCATTGGTAGTGGCGCTGGAATGCATACGCCCTATCCCGCGCCCACAGCACATTACACGCATCCGGCTACGCATCCTTCGTATGCGCCAACGCATGGATATACGCCCGTACCGACATCGGTCGGTTATGAGTCGCCAGCCGGCAATATAGCGCACTGTTTCCAAGAGTTAGCCCATCGGCAGGGTCACGTGCTGCACCACCATCAACCGTTTGCCCGAAGAGAGGTTTGTGTTAAGTAGAGCTCCATGTATAAATAAATAGTTACATACATACATAGATTTATAAGTAAAATATACCTAGTTGCAAGAATTAAGTACTACATATCAATATTATGATAGCTATATAAACACGCATATCGAATGTAGTAAAAATTTATGAATGCTTTTGTTGTTTGATAATGTATTGCATATAAAACGATTATTCAAGTTATTCCTGGCAGGAAATGTCGTTAGTATTACAATATTTCTGACCCTCCCTGCTCTTATGGAACCATCTGGTTATATTAGAACCTCAACAAACAAAATAAAACAACAAAAAACAAATTAGCTTTAGAGACGTCAATAATTTCTCACCCATCAAAGGTAAAGTAAAAAGTGTAGACGCTTCGTTGACAATGCCATCAAAAAAGTCATCCAAAATAGACGACAAAGTAGTGGCTTGATGATACTTGCCCCAATCTTCCTTTATACCATGTTCACACCATACTGAAAAGAAATTGTTTTCAGTAGATGTTTTCAATATTAAACATGACCTTTCAGACAACATTCCTTTTTACTAAGTGGTTTTCGTGAACATTTCTCTATTGTTTATTTACCTTTTTTACTCTCAGAAAATCCGGTGTACATATTCCATTCGGTATGAACTTCGGCATATTTTCAACCGATTTACTTTTTGGAAACTTCAAACCAGTTAAATTTCAAACATGGACCGCTTCACACCGAAAAAACCTTCCGAAACCATCGCCTGAATATTGGAAACCATGCCGGACTTTCGAATGCCAGTTTTAATGACCGACGAGACGCATTTCACCCTCTTTGGTGGCGTTAATAAACTAAATTACCCCATTTGGGGGTGACAAAATCCTTACAAGATTCATGAAACACCATTAAATGATCAGAACGTGACTGTTTGGGCCGTCGTGTACTCAAAAACTATCATTGTGCCGTTTTTCTTTAAGGAATGCGAAACAGTTGACGGTGAATGACATCGGTGGATATTGGGACGTTTTGTGTATCCGAAAATGCGTGATAAAGGTCTGACTGACTTCTAGTTTCAACAAGACGGGGCGCCGTGCCGCACCACAGCAACTATGTTTGCTACAAAAATTTCATAGGCGGGTGATATCGAAAAGACGCTTATTGACGGGTCACCAAGGCCTCTCGATAGACCATTGACGAGATCTATGCCAATATTCGCGCTGATATAGCGGCCATACAGACCGAGATAATCGAAAAAGCACGGCTTGAGGTGGTCAATTAATCGATGTTCTTTTTAAAAAGTAGTCCACAAAAATTGTAAAGGATTTGGACTAAATAAAAAACACCATTCTTTAGCGCACCCTCTATGTATGTATTAATTTTTAAATCTCTTAGTTTTCTAATAGCTGCTAAAGAAGCAAATCAATTCCAGCTTCAAAAAAGGCATAATTATTTTTAACCTTAGCGAGAGTTTCCACTTAAGTGGAGTTAGACAAATATCTCTTAGGAAAATTCAACTTTCACAACGAACTGACCAAGAGAGATTATCGGGTTATGCGTGAGCAATGAAAAGCTATATACAAAATCAATCTATTTTAGCCTCTTCAGTATTCAGTGATGGTTCAAACAATTTGATGTCGCTGATTGACAACAGAGCTATAAAAGTCGGCCACTCCAGAATTTTTACATACATATAACAACAATTTTCTTATCATATCAAGCTCAATGATGAATCAATATGTCCGTAGTACATTGGACTGTAGAGAATTGAGCAATAAAGTCCATTAATGGCGCTCAAATCCCAGTTTCTTATGAAGATATTTACATTTTAAATTAAATGTTATTGTTTGCATCGTGGTTGTTTATTGTTTGTTGAATTCATCTCTATATCGATATTAAAACTACATTCATAGATCATTATTATATATTTATACCTAAATTAATTATAGTTCTTGCTATCGTAGTATATATATCTGTTATTATTTATTTTATTACTTCAGGGCACTCCAACTGTATTACCTGCACAAAATTTTGACCCAGTCAAGGATGCACATGACTTGCGGAAAGCAATGAAGGGATTTGGCACCGATGAAGATGCTTTGATTAATATCATTTGTCGCCGTTCCAATGAGCAACGTCAGGTAATTTGAACAAATTTTTTCCAGTAGTAAATTAAAAAAAGTGCCGCCGCATGCGAGTGTGTAGCGTATGCGCACTTCATTCGGTATATCCCGGGTTCGAATTCTGGGCGGGGCAAGTAACATCAAAAGTTATAGAAAATCATTTTTCGAAACCTCCTCACAACAAGCATTTGCCGTTCGGAGTCGGCGTAAAATTATAGGCCCCGCAATTTGTGGTAAAACATCAAGACGTACACCAAACATTGTAGGAGAAGTTCGGCCAGACATCAAGATATTTTAAGCGCCAAATCAGTAGTATATTAAATGCTGAGGGAGTAATAAGGGGGTCTTTGGAGAAGAAAGCCTAACTTATCTAAACTTTGACCCACCTTCATCCCTCCTTCCCTATTTTTTTCATAATTTCAGGAATGCATTTTAAGATTGAAACTAATAGTTTAATTAGCGTTGGTACTTTTCCAGGAACTCTGACTCTAATTGCGAAAAAAATGGTAGGAATGGTAGCTTGTCAAAGTGTATTGTGCAAATCTTTAGATCTTTATAATTCCTTAACACTACTTACTTATAGGGCTATATTTGAACTTAATTTTTCGCTTATTCTAATCAAATATGCCCATATAAAATAAAAGAAAAAATAAAGTAATTTTTGTGCTTTTTGCAAAATTCCTTTTGTCCAATAAAAAATAAACAAAATATAATTAAACAAGGGACATAAGAGGGCTATTATTTAAAATTGCCATTTATGACCCTAGCAAGAAAATAATTAAAATACAATAAAACGTGGTAAAAGAAAATATATAATATAAGAATAAAAATAAAATCAATAAAATAAACGAAACAAGTTAAATAAAATAAAGTTATATAATAAAAAAATTAAAGTTTTTTAAAATATTAAAAAATATATTAAAAAATTAAACGGAATAATATGAATTACATTAAATAAAGTAAAATAAAAATTAACAATATAGTGGAAGGAAAATGCGTCAAATAAACTAAAATGAAATGTAAAAACGGAGATCGAAAAAATTAATGTAAAGGAAACTGAAAACACTACAATGAAACGAGACAAACTAAAAAAATAAAGTTAAAAAATAAATATCATAAAATAAAGAAGTCAATAAAATAAAGTAAAATATAACATAGAATAAACCAAAAAAAAATTTGTATCTAGATAAAAAAAAATTACCTAACGGAATCAAAAAACTTACCTAAAATAAAATTAAATCAAATAAAATAGGATAAAATTTAATTTAGTTTAATTTAATTTAATTATTAAAGTTACATAAATAAAAACACATCAAAATAAAAAATGCAATCAACTAAAATGAAAAACAAAAAAAAAATTATATTAAGTAAAAAATTTAAATAATCAGTTACGACAATAAAAATTAAAGATAAAATGAACTAAAAGCAAAATAAAATTAAACAAAAATACAATAAAATGAGATAAATAAATTAAAATAACATAAATTAAGATTATATGAAGCTAAGTGAAGTACACAAAAAGATTATTCTTATTTTTCATCCGATTTCAAAATTTAAATATGGCAAAAATATATTTTTGAGAACTATACTATCGCCCCTTCGGCGAAGTGACAGATCTCGCTATTTGTAAACAAGAATTCGGGTGAGAGAAAAATTAATAACTACCAATATTTCAGTGAGAAACGTCTTTCAAAGTATGAAACGATGATTTATAAACAGAGACTTAATAAATAAATTTCCCCCATTTGTGTTAAAGGTTTTGTCTAGTTGCGGTTGAGAATTGTCAAATTCGGCAAAACCAAAGCAGCAGTATCTCGGAAGACGTCGCCTTCTGTATTCAGTACACTGTCCATGTGGACCGTGAGCAAATTAATCTAATGCATGCATAATAAAATCAAATGAAAACGACAACGACGTAACCACTATTTCCTCTATCAACGGTTATTGTGCTATTACTTTTTGTTTGACAAACCACCGACATTTCCAATTTGCATTGTGTTCTAGACAGAGATAAGGAAATACTTTGGCAACGTAGTAGTTAGGCTGTTGCTGTGAATGTGTTCTGCCCATAAGACGCTAAAAGCTTTTGTACCTTTAAGGTTTGTGTCTTTGCTACTAAAGCTTAAATCAGAGAACATGTAAGAAATAATTTATTATAAAATTGGTTTTGCAAGTTTTCCTATGGTTAAAAAACACAATCTACAAATTTTAAACTAAATATTTCAAAATATCGTTTTGAACTACAATATCAGTCCTTTCTGGAATGCCAAATATTTGTAATTACTGTAAATAAATTGGCAGTGCTATTTTACTGCCCATGTGGAGACTTATTAGCTTACTGTACGGGGGTTCTCATAACCAGTGCACCTTTTTCATTTTTAAATAAAACACGAATGGTTAGAGATATTATTGAAGATTTTCTTATTTTACGGATGCTTTAAACAAAAATGTTAAAGATTTTTTTGGCATTTTGCCGCCGATATTTTAGTGGTTTTATGTTGAATGTTAGCTCCTAGTGTCTCTAAAAATTGTGCGTTGCTCCAAAGGAAAAATCAACAGATTTTCAATCACAGCAGCGAGGCGGTCCTTCACTGGTTCAATTCTGAAGATAATGTAATTTCATAATTTCGATTTCAATAAATCGATCAGTTTGTATTGTAATGTCAAACAAAAAATTATGTGTTAGAAAAAATACAGCGAAGTCGGCGCATCCCTGATGGAAAATCCCAAGATTTTAAACAATCCATAAATATTACTTATTCACTAATTTATTTATATTTATTTTAAATTACATTTTACAAATTTTGTACTCACATCTGCATTGCTGTTTTTAGGAAATTCAACGTCAATACAAAACACACTTTGGCAAGGATCTCATCGAGGATGTTAAATCAGAGACTAGTGGCAATTTCGAAAAATTACTTGTCGGACTTTTACGTCCAATAGTCGATTTCTATTGTGCCGAAATGAACGATGCCATGGGTGGAATTGGTACAGATGAGGAAGTGCTCATTGAAATTCTATGTACATTGTCGAATGTGGAAATCCACACTATCAAAAATCAGTATTTGCGCTGTAAGTCCACAATGAGTGAAGAGTTATCAAATTTATTATGGAATTAAATATAAATTATTTGTGCGAATATTTTGTAGTATATGGCGCCCATTTGGAATCCGAACTAAAATCAGAGACTTCTGGCAATTTTAAGCGTCTATTAGTCTCACTTTGTACAGCAGCACGAGATGAGAGTGGTCAAGTGGATCCAGTGGCTGCGCAGGCTGATGCACGTGAGCTGCTCAAGGCAGGTGAATTGCGTGTGGGCACCGATGAGAGTATGTTCAATATGATATTGTGCCAACGCAATTATCAGCAGTTGCGAATGGTGGGTAGAAGAATATATTTACAGTGACTTACAGTGAAAATGGTATAAACCTTTTCCAATAGTATTTCAGCAAAGGTCAAATGAATTTCAGAAGACACAATTTTTTTTCAGAAAAGACCAAATGAATTTCAGAAAACCAAAATTTTATATTAGAAAAACTCAAATGAATTTCAGATAAACACAATTCTATTTTAGGAAATTTCAAATAAATTTTAGAAAAGCACAATTCTATTTCCGAAAGACCCAAATGAATTTCAGAGAAACACAATTGTATTTGAGAAAAACTCAAATGAATTTCAGAAAAACACCAATTTCGGCCTTTTCTGAAATACGGTTGTGATTTTCTGAAATACATTTGAGTTTTTCTAAAAAAAAAACTGTTGGAAAAGGTGTAGTTTATTTAATGCTACTATATTAAACAACATTTTCCATATTAAATTTTTTACATATGTACATTTATTTTTGTTAAATATGCACTTTATTCAATAACATAAGCTACACAATTTTTTTTAGGAAAATGTTAAATTTTCGTAAAATTTTACAAAACTAAAATTCTTCAAAAATTTAAATCCCGTTTATTAATAAACTATAAAAAGAAAGTTTTTCAAAAATTTAAAACTTTTAAAATTTTTACGAAAGCTCAAATTTTTAAAAAACCTTAGTTTTGTAAAATTTTACGAACATCTAAAATTTTTCTAAAGCTTAAAATTTTGTTTTTTATAGTATATGTTATTGAACGAACCATTCAAAAAATGTATGTAAAGCATTTAATATAGAAAATGTTATTCAATGCGAAAATTTAACAAACTAGAAAAAATCGACGTTTCTTTCTTAGAATTTTCAAAAGTTGTTCTGGCGTTTATAGTCCATTTAGTTATAGTATAATCAAACGCAAGGTTCAAGTTCCTAAAAAATTTCATTCCTAAATTCATTTGCTGCCGGTCTTCCACAGTTTTTTTTTCCATAAAAAATATTATTATGAGGATGTGTTAGAAAATGCGCGTAATATTGCTTGCCGGAAAAATTATGACAAAAAATTAAAAATTTGAATGTTGGTTTTTTCAAGTTTATTAAATTTTTCGTAAATTTTTAAAAAAGTTTTAAATTTTGTTTTTTTTTTTTGGTTTAGTATGTTATGGTTTTATAAAAAATTATATAAGAGTAAAAAAAAAAATTAAACTAAAAAATGCTGTCAATATTGCAAAAAGTAAAACGCTGCTCCATTTTTGCTGTAAGTTCACTCCATGTGTATTGTCCTTGCGTGTATATGATATATATGTATGTATGTATGTATAACGTTTTTTTTTTTTGCTTTTCCTCCGCTTCAGATATTCCAAGAGTACGAAAAAATGACTGGTCACACACTGGAGAAAGCCATACGCAAAGAATTTTCCGGTGACATAATGGAGGGATTGGTTGCCATATACAAATGCGTTACCACCAAGACCGAATACTTTGCTTCGCGTCTGCACAAAAGCATGGCGGGTATTGGCACGAATGACAAACAATTGATACGTGTCGTCGTCACACGTTCAGAGGTGAGGCGAGAAATGGCAAATTAAAATTTCAAATGGCATTTACTAGCAAAATTACAACAATATTTACAGATCGATTTGGCTGATATTAAGGCACAGTTCGAGCGGATGTACGGCAAAAGTTTGAAGAGCTGGATTAAGGTAGTATTAGGCTGTTTGTTTTGAAAATTGTAAACTTTCATTTCTTCTCTTTCTCCTTTCACAGGGCGACACATCGGGCCACTACAAGCACGCCTTATACGCTCTTGTTGGTGAACAACGTTCTTCTTAGATGCCAAAAGCAGCGCTTAAAATATAATATATTTATGTTTACAAGAATCAGCTACAATGTATTGCAAATGTATTCATTTTTATAATATTGAATGTTGAAGGAAAAACTTTACTTGATGCAAACTAAATATCTGAGTGTTCGAATATACACACACTAGTATACACATATATGTACATACATACATACATATGTATATTGAAATTTCGAATATGCGTGGCTCAAATCGATAACATCTGCGCTATTACAATTATTCCTATTTTCGCTTAATTTTAGATATGTCTTTATATTCAAAACAATCGAGAAAATGCACTGTTTTAAAACAAACAAACAAACAAAAAATAAGTATGTATGTATGCATACATACATATGTGTATTTCAAATATTATTTTTTGTATTATATATGTACCTATATTAAATATGTTTATCGAAAACAACTGGAAATCTCAAGCAAATTAGAAACTAAACTTTTTTACACTTTATAAACTCATGTCTCGTTTATGTACTAATGACAAGGCCAATATGCATTTAATTGTTATGAATTACCTAGTGTTTGTTTTACAAAAAATACAAAAGATTCTATTACAATACATACATGGTTACATATATACAAAATATGTTTGGATATTGAATGTCATTGAATATTAATGTGTCTTACATGCAAATTTACTTTATGCAAAACAAATACATACATATGTACATATATGTATCTTTGTGGTTTTAAAATTTAAATACATGCAATAAAATTTAAATGGAAAGAAACTGTTTTAGTATTATATTTATATTTTCGTTATTTTGCTTATTTCTAATTTTGCGTTAGACGCTCATGAAGGTAACCAAAAAATTTAGATTAATTTTAGCGACACTACTGATTGTTTTTGTTGTTGTTGTAACAGCCCAAAAAATATTCCCCATAAAATTTTTGGGGAATACTGCTGAAGTGACAGTCCTTGGCCGGATATAAATCTGGGTTGCTCCGGTATCGTAGAACCGACTGTCGTGGGAACGTATTGATCCTTTGCTACGCTTTGATTGGTAGAAAGCTTTTCAAAATGTTATTGTTTAATTTGTATTTTACCAGATCAATGTATATAACGCAATCTGTGCCATACATTGACGGCAACCTTATAAAGCCCAAGCAGATGCGCCTTAACCAATAAATGATCACAGCTACAATGGGACCCGATACAAATCTAAATTGCCTTTTGGGGCATAGCTTTTAAATTTTGTTATTTCGTAATAATTTTTTACATATTTGCAGGTACTTAAGCTTATTTTATTTTTAACTCAAAACGAAAATGTATTCTAAATTTTAAGAATCTTTTGTTTTATTTGCTTGCTTTTCGTTAAGAAATATTCACTTAAATTCGGAATGTTGTTTATAACTTCCCCGTTAACTAGATTAAAGCCTATTTCTAAAACAAATTTTATTGGGGGGAAATTTTAAATTGGAGTTTCCGTTGTTTTTCATGTAGCGGTTATCGCAAGATCGACTTAACCCTTGTCGGTTTTCCCGTTGTTATTGTTGTTGTAGCGGTTACTCAGGCCCTGCCAGATCGTTGTCGTAAAATGCATCTATGTGGAGTCCCAACCGCAGTTTCGACAGTAAAATGGGGTTTGTTGAGTCGATTTGAGAGGCTTACGAATTTATTGGTTTTTGTTCAAATAGCTTAATTCAAAATTTGTCTTTTTTTGTGAATCCATTTCATCAATAGAACAGTTGACGATTTCATGCAAATAGCTCCTCTGCATCGTGACAATAGTAAATCACCTTGGCAACGTAAAATCCAAATGCATAAATCAAATTTTTGGAAATCCAAGACCTTTTGCAAAACATAATGATAACTAGAGAACGAACGAAACCCGATTTTTAGGGCCGAACTTCGGCCAATTTCGGACGAAGCCGAGTCAAACATATTCAAGGTCTAAAATAACTAATTTTCGGAATAATGAATGAATTTAAAAAAAATTTAGTTTTTAATTTTAAATCACATCCATTTCAGTTCATCACATAATTGTAATGTAAATAATATCTGAAAACCTTATTGAATTTTTTCCAAAGTAAAACATATTAAAAGTAAAATGTTTAAAAGTTTTGTATTAACAAAACTCTACTAATTGTTAACCCTTAATATTTTTTAAACTAGAATTTTAGCTAACGTGAGTTTTGCAACCTTCTTCAGTTTCCATATATTTGTGCAAGTTCGTGACCGTCTTATTTTTTTAAAAGCACAAATGGGAACTGCGTACATCCCAATTTTGTTGTTCAATATTTTTTTATTGGGATCCTAAAAATGAAAATTAATGGCGTCCATTCTTCTATTCACTTATATTGTGGCATCTTAAAATTAAAAAATATACATATGTGTGTGTACCTACGTTATGAATTCGCCTTGCCATCACCTTATGTATATGAATTCGCCTTGATGGAACCCAATTAGCTGGTTTTAATCCACAAAAAGTTTTTATTTTCCTATTTTATGAGTTTGAAAACTCAAAATAATTATTTCATTTAAAACAAGGTGTATCCATATAAGGTGACAGCAAGATAAACAAGGCGAATCCGCTGTGTATTTTGTTTGTGTAATTTTGCGTGTGAAATGTCAAAATCTGAATTCGCCTACTATTGCTCATGTATTTTGTTTGTGTAAACCAAAAAGCCTAGCGAATTCAGAGAAAAGAACAAGCATTCAGCTCATGGGATGCTATAACCTTGTATGAATTCGCCTTGATTTAAAAGTTGACAATTTGAAAAAAAAAAATTGAGACATAAGACTGCCGAATGACAACGCTTTCCTTATTTATTTAAAACATTTTGATTTTAGATAAACAAAATTTGACTTATTTTTGAAGCTTGACAAGCCGTAAAGAGCAAATTATAAATAATAATCCTTTTTAGCAATATCAGAACTCGATGGAATTTAATAAGATTTTCGAGCATGTTCTGCAATGCACTTGCTCTCGGAAGTTTTCACGTCACCTGCAGTTTCAGATAGGCACAATACGCAAATTTACTCGGAAGTGAAATGTAGGGCATGCCAGTTTTATTATAATAAAAAGCAGGCAATTATTGAGCAGAAATTTGTGAAGTGGGCCAATATTTTTTCGAAGGTCGAACTTTTTTGACGGTTTTTCGAAATATTTTGGAAACTATATGTAGCTAGCTATTAACCTTTTTGCGAAGATGTTTTGACTTTATTTATTTCCGCTCGATTGGTAATACCGGTTTCAAGGCGAATTATAATATAAATTGGTGTTATGAGTACAACTACAAAATTCCCATGTACATATTTTGTTTTTGCTTTTGCGCATAAGCTTTCACAAGCCGTAAATGCGAAAACAAAATACATGGGTATTTTGTAGTTGTACTTGTAACTCCCTCTTATGTATATGAATTCGCCTTGATCGGTTCTGTAAAGTTTTTAAACAATTAAAAATGATTGCGTTTTCCTGCTCATTTTAATTTGGGGTCGTGCACATATTACGTAACGCGATTTTTTATCATTTCAGCGCCCCTTCCCCCACAATAACGTTCAACTCAAAAAGCCCTAATAAACAAAACTCCATGAGAAATGTAGAAAATAAAAAATTCATTATATGTAGAACAAAATGTGTGGGTTTTTTTTATTGTTAATTACATTTAAAAAATGTTTAAATACCTAGCATTTCAGATTTTATGAAGTTTTTTACTCATCCTGTAAAGTAGCGAAAATGCGAGTTACGCCCTTTCCACACTATACTAACGATCTTTAGTTTTAATCAAAAGCATACCAAACTGTGTACTCGTATACAAACCTAAATTAGATTACCAGACTATTTATTATATAAATATGCCACGTAGTTGCCACATTATAACTTATTAGTACTAAGCAAAAAATCGCGAAAAGTCCAAGCGAGCGATTGTAAAGTGCGATCCGTAAGATACCAGGAGTTGATTCAAGGCCGCATTACAGAGGATCAAGCTATAATCAAAACATTTTTGCTAAAACGAACTACGTGGTCCAACGATTTTTGCAGTGTACTCTGGATCTGGCATCACTTCAGCACACGAACCTCAACAAACAAACAATCGTTACGCAAATAATTGCGACTCGCTATGACTTTGTGCGGTATATGGAAATACTGATTGTTTTGAATGAACTCGTCACTCTTCTTGCGCACCAAAATCGTTTTTACATAATCCTGTGCCTCCTCGGTGCTGCTGTACTGATCGCGTATGATAATATCGGCTTGCAGGCGACAGGGCCAAGGCAGTAACGCATCATATTCGCCGGCAATGACATTGAGACATGCAATCAAATTGCGACCTTTCCAAGTGCCCTTGCCATTGGGGTGAATGTCGAGCTGCAAGTGATTTGGAATTTTTCGATTAATAGTCGAATAAAAAAATTAGATGTAGTAGATAAAATGCCACCCTCACAAGTCTGCGCACAGTGAGTATTTTTTTACAAGATTGGCAATGATGCTCATGTAGAATATTTTTCGTTAATCATTAATAGTTCGAAAACTGAAAATTTTTTGAAAAATAGATCCGCTAGGTCGCGATAGGGGTGAGTTCAAGGCGAATTCATATAAGGTGAAGTTGATCAAACAGATGATTGAATTCGCTTGGTGAGCATTAAGTCAAAATGATGTGTTTGTTGTAAATCATACACTCATTTAAATTTTTGATTTTATAGGTATAACCTGATATGAATTCGCTTTAAAACAATCTTTCCCATTTTCGTCTGAAACAAAAACAAATTTTAATATTTTCAATTGTTTGTTGTTTATTTAATTTTTTTTGTCGTATGCATCGTTCTCAATAGTAACGCTTTATAATGTTGGCAAACTTTAAAAAAAAAAAATCAAAACATAGCCTACGAATTGAAAGAACGATTTTATTTTATAATATTTGTATCACGCGTGATCCTATAACTCACAAATGGCTCAACAAATTTTTTCATTTTTGTTTTGTTTGGTTTCTTTTCAACTGCAGAAGGTATGTATGTAAAACATTTGATGAAAAAAATGCTTTACTTAAAAAAACCGCCAAAAACCGTTCACTGTGAATGTGTGAACGAATTTTAAACCAAAAATGATTTATTTAAGGTTGCCACCTATCGGAAAAATGTATTCGAAAAAATAATTACGTACTTAGCAGTACGGATATTAAACGCAAAGATTTTTGAAGAACTCTATAGCATGTTTTAAGTTAGGGTTGCCACATATCTAAAAAAAAAAAGTTAGTGTTGCCAGATGTCTAAAATATCAAAGTCATTAATTGAAATGAAGCGCAATAATTTTTACTCACCAGTATAAACAAATTTAAAATAGAAAAAATTTGTTTAAGGTTGCCGCTTTACGAAAAAAAAAATTTCAAAAAGTTATTTAAATAAAATATCTACATATACGGAACGAATATAAATTAAACGTGTTTGAAAAGGTTCCACATCATATTTTATGCTAGGGTTGCCGCCTATCGAAAAAAACGAATGAGAGTTAAGTATATCACCGTTTGTAATTTAAATTTAAAGTTAATTTATGTATAACTTTTTCGTTACTGTTTCTTACTGAAGGAATTTGAAATGGTTCATCTCGCAAAGAGAAGGGGCATAGCTATATTTTTAATTATTTCAAAAAATTACTTCAATCGTTATATGGAGGAAGCTGTGCAACTCCGTCTGAAAAAAAATTTTCAAAAAATAACAGTAATTTTAAGCCACTTTTGTCTTGAGCTTTGTTGTACTGCAATTGAATTGGTTACAAAACTGAATAGCATTAAAGTTTCTAACAATTTTGATTAAACTTGATGATAGCTTTTAGAAATTTGTTGATTTTTAAAATTGTATAGGTTCTGTTATATAATGAAGTATATTTTTATAAAAACTCCTCGAACAAAATTTTACTGTACGCAGACTTGTGCGGGTGGGAAATTTACTTATACATATACATTAGGGTTGATCAAATTGTATATTAATAAAATGAATTTCGAATACTTTCAAAAATACTAAATAGTAGACCTATTTAATATTTTGGATCTGTTATCATTATTTTTTATTATTATTTTACAGTAGAAGTTCATTAGTCCGGAATCCAACAGGCCGGAATGCCCGATAGTCCGACATCGCTCCGGAAAATTGTAAAAATTTTGGTTTTCTCCAAAAGTGTGTCTTTAAAGCAATTAAAAATGCTCGAGAGCTATTCGGAAGTTTTCTGGGTAGTTCGGGATCATCCGGAAGCGCTCGGTAATGTTCGGAAACAATTCGCGGCCGGCTAGTCTCAGCTGTCACAACAAATTTGGGGGCAGTGCAGCTCCGTTAATCAATCACGAAGCGTCTTCGCCATTTTTTATGCGTTGTTTTTTTGTGTCCTTTCACAACGCAGTAAACGTAACTTTTGAAACTGTTTTTAAATGAAATGAGTTTCATTCTAACTGTACAGTGACCATGTTTTCATTATATGAAATGTATAATAAACTTTGTTGTATGTATTTGCATATTGTATTTGTAGTTTAATTATTAATCTAATTGTTCTAATAATTACCGCCCGATAGACCGGAATTTTCGGTAGTCCGGCACCGAGCCGGTCACGAACATGCCGGATTATCGGACTTCTACTGTATTATACTATTATTTTATTTATTTATTTTTTATTTTTGCAATTGAAATGCACTAAGTAGGTCGACGTTTTGGTATTTTTGAAAAAACTGCCGAAAAATTCCGCGGACTCGAAATTTAGTTCCTTGGTAAAAATTCCTGTTTGATCATTTTTAATTGACCCACCCTAAGTAGGTATGTATTTTCATATTAGAGGGCGTCAACTTACGCGCAATGCATAGCCATATGGCTTATTCGAGAACATCGCACTGTGCAATATCGTTTCATAAAGTTTACCCTCCTCCAATTTCTTCGAGTAGTCCTTGATGCGCCAAACCAAGTGTCCTGCAGGTGAATGCACAGATTTTAGGTTTTTGTTTTTTTTTTTTTGATTTAGGTGATTCTAAAAAAACTGTAACTTTTTACCTCTTGAATTTTGTATGCCTGCAAGTCGTTGCTGTGTCGCCAAATGATGTTCCAAATCGGATTGTATTTGCATCGTTTGATGCAACTTCGTTTCGATATCTAATATAACTACCTCGAGCCTGTCGCAACGCTCTTCCGTTTCGCACACAATATTTTTCATACTCTTCACCTCGACATCCATATTCACTTGCTTGGCATTCAAATCGCTATTGGCGACAAATTTTGTTTTCAAATCGCTGTCGAGAACATTCAAAAATTCTTCGATTTCTACAAATTTATCACTTAAGTAAATGAAAGGTGTGCGTTAGTTAGATTTGGCTGTGTAATTGCATTTTCACTTACTTACAGATTTTTCTTCTCATTTGTCAAAATCATCTCCTCCAGCTTCATAGTATTGTCATTCAAGTGATTCACATGCTCCGCCACTTCTATAGACAATTGTTTGATATTTTTCTGTAGCGTGTCCATTTCGTTTTGTATATCATTTTTTACTTTCTAAAATTTGATTCAATTACAAAAGTTATCTTGCGTTTAATACAAAAAATAAATGCCTGCCTACCTTAATCATTTCAAAATTGGCCACATTGTCCTTGTATGCCTCGCCGACTTCAAACTGCCGTTGTACAATCTCTTCATTGAGCAACGATTTGATGCCATTCAGATTTGTATCGGCGTCCTGTTTCCAATCCTCCAAAACCTGATTGTATTTGCGTAGATTTCCAACATCTGTAATCAGATGTAATCGCTGACCGATTTCTTCATTGAGCACCGAGCGTAGGGCGCTCAAATCCTTATCAAATTGAGTCATTCGATTATCCATGAATTCGTCGAGACGCTCTTGACTGTTGTTCAGTTGTTGTGCTTTGGCGCGCGGACACTCTTTCAGGTGTGCCCGCATGCGGATGCGTGGCACAAAAGTGTTGCAATTGTTCGGACACTGTTCGAGTACTTGGCCGCAGTGGATGAGGTGCTCCTGGAAGAATGGATTGTGGGTAAGTGTATGATGTTGTAAAATTCTGACATTGGTGTAGTCAAGATGATATGCTAAGTATGTGTTAAGTTTATTCTTCCATTTGCAACGACGACAGATTGGAAGTTTAGAATAACTGTTATAAGATTAATATTTTAATGAGGAATGAAATTAGCGCCTACTGTCAGTATCTCGCGCCTAATATTGCCTATGTTTAAATTGTGAAATATCAGATTTTCAAAAAGTCTTGCAGTCTTTAACAAGAACAGTGAAAACTGTTGTGCTTTGCGGAAAGGCCGGTGATGTGACTGATGAACATCGGGAATATTCCACCTCTGCTAGGAACTTCGCAACTTGTCGACGGACATAGAGGAATCTAACACGAACTCCGCAGCGTGCTCGAGGAGTTCCTACTTCGGTAGCTAATATCCCAATGTTAACTTCCCATTTTCTTTTTATCTATATTGCTTAGTCCCTGTTCGAGGGCCATTTGTGATGAACTACGGGTTCGTGTTGGGGTTTCCTAAGTTATTGTCCGGGTTCTCCACAAAAATATAGATTTAGTTTTGTTTAAACTCCTTCGCACTAGTCCCTTTCTATTATAAAGGAGTCGGATTAGAAACTACCCACAACCTTTCAAGAGAGGGAGTAAAGTCTGCCGATCTTTTATTCCATTTATCGCAGAGGAGTGTCTGCCCATCTATTGATACCTGATAAAGGGATTAGCGCCTACGCTATATGTTCAAAATGTCCTACGCCTAGCTAATTCAATTCACGACTGCCTTTCACTCAAGAATGATGGAACACAAGATTGCGCTAATTGATCTGAAAGTCGGAGAGCAACTTGGCTGTGACGTCATTCCCGTTTTACCAGTGGAGAGGACTGAGAGAAAAAAAGAAAGAAAACGCACGATTGCGAGCATAAATACACACACGGGTTTTGTAAACAAAATCTGTTGTTGCGTAGAACTTCTGCCAAAGTTTTCAAGTTGCTGAGCAGCTATTTATATTGCTTGCAGCCGCAGGTTGTCTGTTCGATGGCCGTCCGTATGTCCACCCGTCCGTCAGTGCAACGGCTAACTCGACTAAATATTGAGCTTTCTCAAGGAAACTTCGTATACTTTGGTATTACAAATGGGCGAAATCAGATAATAACCACCACGCCCACATAACGTTATTTTGTGAAAATCAAGAGAATGCTATAAGTACAGATAATTTGCTCAAATTTGAAAGGAATACTTTTATAAATTGTTTTTTGGCACCGCCCACTGTAGATGAAAAAAATATATCTCCGAAACTGTGTTGCCGGTAATTTACAAAAATCAAAAATATCGATATTTTATAAACTATTAAAGACAATACCTAAATATATCTCCGAAAGTACGTTATCAAGCCCTACAAAATTTAGTATACGCCTTACATTTCAAGTCAATAAGCCCAATTTTGAAATGCATATCTATACAAGGTACATAATTGGCTTGTATTTGATAGACAAGATTGGGTTTGAGAATGAAATACATGGTGCCATAAATGCAGGTGTATGTCTACGAAACCTCTTTGCCAAGTTCCACCAAACTACGTGCACACTTTGCATTTCTAGTCACCACGCTCACCTCGCACATAACGGTAATTTACAACTAACCAAACTATTCAATATTTTACGAAATCATATAGCAAATTGGTTTAAGTGATTTAAATAAATAGAGTAATAATTAAAAATATCTAAATTTGGGAACATATGCGTGGCCGTGTGTTAATTTATTTTTGTTTTCATTTAAATCAATAAACGTCGTTTAGGGTTTCAAAATTATGTTATACTAGCGCACCCGGCTTGATTTGTTGAGCTAAAGAATACATATTTTATTAATTTTTGGAACAAAATTTTATTACAGTGCTTTAGGCTTTACACAATTGCTTATACCTTGATCTAACGAAAATATGTTTATATTGAATATTACAATATATATCTTCGTCAAATAACTGAGAAGATATGTTGAATAGTAAATGGTTTCGACTTACATGGCGCGCACGAGTCTGCCTTTTTTCCTAACAAGTACTATATATCCTGATTTTATTGTAATAAATACTTGCGGAATTATAAGGTATTTGATTTATTTGTTGTATAGAGCGTGGTACCGCCCAGTTTGATCTATAGGACATACTTATATATACCCAAATATTTTTGATCTGCTCCGAATCTTACTTACTTACTTAATTGGCGCTATAACCGCTGATGCGATTTCGGCCTAACTTCTCCTACAATTTGTGGTGTGCGTCTTGATGTTGTAACACAAATTGAGGGACCTACAGTTTTACGCCGAATCCGAACGGCGATTGTTTTTGTGAGAAGTTTCTTCATGGCAGAAATTCACTCGGAGGTTTGCCGTTGCCTGCCGAGGGGCGACCGCTATTAGAAAAAACTTTTTCTATAATTTTTGGATGTTACTTGCCCCGAGCTGGATTCGAACCTGTTATCCACCGAATGAAGCGCGCACACGCTACACACTCGGCTGCGGCGGCCGCCAATAGTTGCGGATATACGACGAATTCAAGTTTTCTCTACCATGCCCTATGTTAGGCCAGGATACCACATGCCTATAAAGAACCCACATTCAGTTTTATATGAGCTTCACTGTTTTCATACATAACGTTTAAACCTTGAGACCGTTTCTATAGAGTTTTTATTTTTCCATATTATGAAACATTTTCCAGCAAACGGCTGATATATGTAAATAGATATTGTATTTATTTATAAGTAAAATTTGTTTATTAATCAGTTATATTTTGGATAAAACGTAACAAGTAACTAATAACCTTCAGAAATGCGACGCAAAGATAGAGCTCTAGAAGATTAGACTGGCATGTGTGTGCACCATATTTTGACTGAGTGAGCTAAACATACTCTAAATATATACATACATACATTTATATATCTATTTACATATGTACATCATTTAACTACGAGTACAAAATTTGGAAGAAACGCTAAGCACTTCAGAGCACATTCCTCGCTTATCAATTTTTATTGTTGCCAAATAATTTATCTGTGAAGGTTACTATGTACATGTATGTACGTATGTATGGGTATTTCTACTACATATATATTAGGGGTGTCAATCCCGGTATCCCGGTCTTTATTAAAGTCCGGAAATTGCGGTACTAGTTGATTTCAGTTCCGGGATCGCTGACTACCATTTTTTTACATCAGATGTACAGCACATTGAAATGCCCATCAAAATCCTCAGGCAAACAAGAAAACTTCGTTTAATTGAAATTCGTATGATATATCAATAGTTTTGAATAAGTGAATTGACATTTCTTCTAACAGTGATTCTCAAGTGCTGGCTTTGTAAGCAATACATTTTTGGTCGCACTTGGAGGGTAACAGTCTCAATGCTTTAGTTTTTTTTTTAATGAACAGTAATTTATTAAGAAAAATTACAACAAACTTTATTTTTCGTTTAATTTCGACCAACGAACAATTTAATTATCTTTATTTGATTTTGATAAATTGTTTTTATATTTATGTAAAAACTAGAAAGACCCAGCAGGTGTTGTCCTCCCTATATTTATTTATTAATTGCCCTTTGCGAACAGTTTTACACTCATATTTTAATATTTCATATAAATTGTATATCAATAATTAAACTCGACTTGCCAAATAGGTGGCAACCCTCATAAAGTAAGCTATGAACCTTATTGCTCAGACGAACCGTTTGACATTCTTTAATATTTCATATAACTTGGGTATAATTTGATAAAATTCGATTTTTCAAACTGGTGGCAACCCTCTCCAAAATATAGGTGCGTACCTTTTTCTAGCCGAGACGAAGCGTTTGGCGCCCATATTATAATATTTCCTATAACTTTTGCATAACTTAATTAAATTCTATTTTTCAAGCAGGTGGCAACACTCTTCAAAATATAGCTAGATATAAGTCTTCTCTTCAGTGAAAACTCCCGTTTGATATTCATATGTTAATATTTTATATACTTGTATATAATTTAATAAAAACAGGTGGCATCACTCTACATAATATATATATGCACCTTCTCCTTGCCGAGATGAACCATTTAAATCAATTTAAATCTATTCTAATATTTCATATAACTTGTGTATATAATCAAATTAAATTTTAATTCTTAAGGAGGTGGTAACCCTGCTAAATGTTAGCTATGAACCTTCCATACGAGAACAACTGCTTGCCCCTATATTTTAGTATTTCATATGACTGGTGTATATTTCAATTAATTTCAAAAAAATAAACATACAAAATTTCATTAAAATTGCAGAAAGCATTCTCGGGGGAGTTCGACCACAAACACCGTAATATATATAAGATTTTGTTTATTTATAAGATTTTGTTTATTTTACAACAAACTCAGAACAAATCCAAGTTTCAAACTTTGCTCAAATGGAGAATAATTTGCGTTTTTCAAGAGATCAAAAATTTTATTTCGCAGAAAATTATTAGTTGAGTACCAGAATCATAAGATATTTTAAATTTTATTGTAAACTTATGAGAACAATAAAAATTTTTCAATTGTTTATTGCAAAATGAATTTTTTGATCGAATAAAGGGCCGGATATTTAAATACTCAATAAAACTTTACGCGCGAAACGTTTACGAACACGCAGAAAGTAAAAGTGTTTGATTTCGTTAAGTATTAGCAAAGATATTTCGAAAAGAAAAAAAACTGTCCGAAAAATTAAATTATTAATAACTTTTACAAAAATTGATATTTTGTGAAATTATTATGTAGTGTTATTTCTTATACCTTGAATTTACATTATATGGCAAAATACGTCTGAAATTCGAAAATTCATTTTTGGGTGGCTCACTTGAGAAAATTTGACTCAAAGCAATAAACATTCTACCGATTTTGCTTGCCAGTGTATCTGTTGCACTTTTTTAATAATAAATTTTAAGAAAATCTGAGTTCTCTTAATTTCGCGGCCATCCCAGAATAATGGAATTACAAAGTAAAATCCCGAATATCCCGTGATCAGAAAAATGCCGAAAATTTACATCCCTAATACACAAACATATTTAATACGCACGTAAATGTAGATATAAATATGTATGTATATTATATAATATTATTATATGCAACACGAACAAAGCAATTAATTAAAAGCATGGTTTTAATTAAAAGTCGTTTTTTTAGATGCGCAATGAGTACCCCAGCCGCCATTAGAGCTGATAGAGACGATCGGGGCATGAGTGTTGAATACCGTAGAAAAAAATGTTGAATAACTCCTTTCACTTTCATCAAACGCTTTTGATTAAGTATGAAAAATAATTATTTGATACGCAAATTCTTTTAGTTCGACTATGTAATATGTATATGTACCCTGTGAGAAATGAAATTAATTTTAATGTAGTTTAAACCTCTTTTTTTCAATGACATCTAACTACCATTCTCTACAACGAACTGATTTATTTAACGCCGTCATGTCATTGGCAGCAGTCAATTACCTTATCAATTACTTACTTTATTTGTAATTTAAATGCAACCACTTTAAAAATGTATTCATTTCAACTTAGCGCGGCAAGTGAAAATATGAAAGCGAAACTGGCTCACACTGCATTTGTATTAAATTAATTTAAAAAAAAAAAGTATTTCACAAAAAATTATATTCTAAATATAGGTTTTTCATTCAACTGACTTATTATTTCCTACAGGGTAGTTACAAATCTTTAAACGGTGACTACACTTTTTTACAATTTTATAAATGATTAAATGTAATGACTAATCAACTTGAACTTGAACAATTTATTACGGCTATATTTCTGAGTACTAACCGAATGTAAATGCGTATAAATCTGTTGTTCGATATTTACTTATAAAAGCACCGTTCGAGCGCTTGAAAGTTACTAAAAAAATGCTCGCATAAACGAGCATTCAATGCCATAACAGGTAAATGTCCCAAATGACTAAGGAACGAACGCTGGTCAGTGATTGCCTATCGATATGCAGAAAATTTATAATACATATATAAGCTTATCAAAAAATTTTGCAATATGTATTGTATGGAGTTTTTTTTTTTGAGCAACAATAAACAGACATGAAACAGGCACTGAATTCCTTAAAGGTGAATGGTTACTGTTTGGAAATATATTTGATAATAAAATAATAATTAATAATTAAAGTGATACGAAGCGCGATTAAGGGTGGTATTGTGAGTTACGAATCGAATGAATCTTTAGCCCCAAACAGAATTGCAAGGGACATTTTGTGGTGTTAATAAAATTAAAATTGTATTTGCCTTTTCTTCTGCAAATATAATATATCAATGCTAGTTTGTTTGCTTTTCGTTTGTCAAACAAGAAAATTTTCATTAGTTCACTAGAAGAGTAGCTCTGAGTCTCGGACCCAGCGGAGAAAATAGGAATAAATTTAAGTATTTTACCGCTGGAGAATTAACCGACGGCAAGAAATTTGTCCCCGCCGGACTACTCAAATTTATTTATTTTGTAGTATGAGTAGCGGATCGAAAATGTGTTCGCCAAAATGCGGCGAACGTTCGGTAATTATTTGTGATTTTATAATATTAATACTTCTTGTTCTGGCATTAAAATTACAGAATTGTCAAATTTTGGTGAACTGGTTTGCCATGTCCACTTTTTAGGGTATGGAAACAGCAAATGTAACCAAAAATTTGCATTCGCTACTCATAATACAAATCAAGGCGAATCCATACAAGGTGGTGTTATAAATACAACTACAAAATTCTTATGTATTTTGTTTTTGTTTCTGCGTAAGAGTTGTCAAAATTTAAATACATTTTGTTTTTGCTTTTACGGCTTTTGAAAGCTCATACGCAAAAGCAAAAACAAAATACATGTAAGTGAATAAAAATAATCAAATCAGCTGCTCTTATGCCATCACCTTCTATAAACTCGCCTTGATACAAATGATCAAAATTTTGGAGTAAGCATTGGCTTTGCAACTCACAATACCACCCTAAGGTGAACTAAACAAAATGGAATGAAAAAAATAAGATGAAACGAAACAAATGGCAATTAACTGAACTAAAACGATTTGGTAACAATCTAACGCAAAAGGTGTCACCGAACGGACGTTTTTGGGTTGTAATTTTTCATGAATGAAAAATATAGGTTCCGCTTTTCAAATTTAAATTTGCTTCCTTTAAGTCAAGAAATTAATATCAGTTAGGTGATCGCCACTATTTACAGCGTTTTCTTTTTTCTTGACTTGCGAAAATGTTGCACTTTTCATATGAGAAAAGAACAAAAAAAAATTCCACCCTATCAATTTCACTTGTAACCTTAATTCGAAAGCAATAAAATTAGATAAACTACTTTTATTTAGCGTAAAAATTGAGACTTTCGAACAAAACTATTCCACGAACAAATACACCAAGTAATTAAAATTAAAATGCTGCGCTTTCATCGGGCGAGACTGCAGCATTTTGAGAAAAATAATAAATAACCCAGAGAAAATGCAGTAAAAAGAAAGCCAAAGCGGGCAGAAAAAATGCAACATTAGAAAAGAAAAAGCTATTAATTACCAGGTCGGTTCGTTTTATAACATTTTATACGTTTTTTGGCGGATTTATTTACATAAATTAGAAACCTGAAAAAAACATTACGGAAAGAAGTCGGACACGGCTCGTAGACCAGTAAATATCTTCAAAATGGTAGGTTTTTTCACACAAATTCAAAATTAGGATACAACAGTCTTAAATGAACATTCATCACTATTTAAAAAAATTATAGCATCTTTCGATAGTGTGATGAAGTTTGCGCCATACGTTTGCGAAATACTGGTATGGTCTGAATGAGGGGCTTATTTACGTCGTACAGTTTTTCGTGATTCATTTCGCTATTCCATTTAAAAATAAAGTTACTCATACCACCTGTATTACAAAATAAAAAACAAGAGACATTTTCGCCTGCACACATGAGGAGGATCTACATACGTAATCTGCCTTTAATAGTTTCCTATTACTTTGGTCCAAATATCAATAGAAAGAGTAGGGCAAAACACTAGTGCAAACAGGGAAAATATCGGACATCAACTCCTTCTTTGGAGAAAATATTTTTTTATTTTTATTACAGATATTTTCTGTTGTATGAGTTGGTTGTAATGTTACCAACAACAAATCATAACTCATTATGATTCACAGTAACTCCGCTAATAATAGATAAAGAGGTATAATTTTAAAATTAAACAATTGCTATACCTTTGAAGAATGTAAAAAAAATAACTTTAGTTTATTGCTGCATTTTTAACGAAAAAACATTCAATTACAAAAAACGCTATTTATTTTTCACGTATAAAATGTAATACAAAAAATAGAAAGGATAAATGAATTTTATAGTCTTAGCTGTTTTCATGTAGGAGTTGTAGTGCAAAACTTCATTTCTGAATAATCACTTGTAGGATAACTATGCCTGCTCCAATCGGCTGCGACAAATAATTTATACTTTATAAAATTGTGAGATATCTCTTAACAGAAGGGCAGACAGGCAAAAAGCCAGACGTCTCAGCTCGTCATCTTAATCATTTTGATATAATTGTGGTTGGGAATATCTCTTCTTCTTCCAGTACTTTCAAACATCGGTTGTAAGTTAGAATATCATTTCATCTTCATGATAAATAGGTATAAAAAGTGGTGAAAGTGAAACGCCCGAATCAGCTTCATTTTCAAAAGATATGACCCAATTATCACCGGCCAAGAAATGATTGTTCGTATATTTCTCTTAGATCAAATACGATTTCTTTTATTATTTAGAGATGGAAATGAGCTTTATGCTGATCACAATTTTTTTTTCGAAAATTCATGATTTTTTTTAGGCATTTCAGGTACCCAATCTAAAAACCTTTGCTATATATTGACAGTTCAAAAAATGTGGAAATTTAAAATGAAACTTCTTATGGCATAACTTTTTATAAACGAGTTCATTTAAACTGGACATTTTTCATATGATTTAATTTAAATATTGAAATATTATCAGTATACTGGTTTAAAGCAAGTATGCGCGCCGGATGGCTAAAATTGAATAGGCTATAAAATTGCTACAAATCACAAATTTAAACATCTTGTGTAAAGTTTGTTGAATCTTTTTTTAAGTTTAAAACTTGATTTCAACCAGTTTTGCTGTATATTGAACTATAGTTTCCTGAAAGGTACATCGCATCGATAAATTTTGCGGGACAAACTTATAGTCCAATACCTCTGGGGTTTCTTGGTAAGTACCACAAGTACAAACATTTTCACAGTTACTGTTTTGTTGCTTAAGAAAACTTTGCTCCTTGTTAGACATTTTATACCTACAGCTTGACCCGTCCCTCCTTACGTATTTTTTTACATTTTTCCCCGGAGTCACTTTAAAGTCGCTCTTTGCCTGGTTGCGTTTTTGGGAAGTTCGACTAAAATGATGAATAAATGGTAGAAGGAGCGATGATGAGAGATCAAAGTGTGGATATGAAAAGCTTAGCTTCTTATAAGGAATAACATTTCCTTAGGCATACAAGCTTTGTTGAAATTTCACTCTGCGTTGAACAATCGTAGGCCGCCCTCTGCATATTCAATCTGTGATCTTCGATTCGGAAACAGAAATCAATTTGTTTTTTTTTTGGTATTGATCAGTATTCACAATCTTCTGAAAAGTTCGGTCTCAAATGAAAGTATTCCATCTTTGTCAAATAAAAATTGCGGAATACATAAAAGACGATATGAACTAAAATTTTTCATGTATACAAGTTGCCACTTTCTAATCCTGCAAGATTTTACCCAAGGCGAATTCATATACATATGTTTGGTGGAATTATGAATGAACAGCTGAGCGATTGAGTCTCACGGCTAGAAATGTCAAATTGCATGTATTTTGTTTGTGCTTTTGTGGATTTAAAAGCTCAAGCCATGCAAGCAAAAACAAAATACGCATGCATTTTGTTGGTGGGCATTCGACACCACCTGATATACATAAATCATGAAAAGTGTCAACCGATCAGCTGTTGCCCAAATTGAACAAAAAATATTAAAGTAAAATTGAATAATTTTGGAGCATTTGAAAGAAATAAAAATGAAAGAAAATAACGAAATATTTGAAAATGTACTAAGTAATTCCTCAAATGTTTCAGAGATTTTGATGTTACTAATTGTAGAAATATTACCGTTTTGTATTCGATTTAGGGGTTTGCCTACCATGTGTTAGATGTTTATTTTTAATTTGAAGGAAAAGTGTTTAACGTTTTTACAGTAAAAATGTATTTTTATGTCCGCGTACTTTTTAGTTGTTACTCTTTTCGTATTTTCACTCCAGAGAGTTTTTTTGCTGTTTCATATTTTTGCATTGCATTTTGCAATTTTAAATAAAATTTGTTGCATTTTGTATGCTATATAAAACTATAAAACTCATATATAAAAATCTCGCCTCACGGGCTTTGTGGTCAAATTATGAAATTTAGTGTGAATTTATATTTGGTAGGTATGAGACTTGGTCGCCAAGTAGATTTTATGCTTGTGAAAAGATTGCCACCAATTTAAAAAGTCAAAGATTAAATTATACTCAAGTTATACAAAATTTTAAAATATGGGTGTTAAACGGTTCGTCTCGGCGGGGAAAAAATTCATACATATATTGTGGAGAGGGAGTGCAACCTTTTTTAAAAGTCGAATTTAATTAAATTATACACAAGTTATGTATATGAAATAGGAAAATATGGGTGTCAAACTGCGCGATTCGTTGAGGACAAGGTTATAGCATATTATAGAGTGTTGCCAACTACATGGAAAGTCGGACTTAATAAAATTATACACAATTTATATGAAATAGTATAATATGGATATCAAACGGTTCGTTTTGCTGAGGAGAAGGTTGAAAGCTAGCTATATTTTAAAAAAGGTTGTCACCTGATACGACATAACTAGTAAAAACTGGGTGTTAAAGCAGTTGTATTGCTAGGAAAAATTTTTTAGGTATATTTCGAAGAGGGTTGCCATTTTTTTTAGAAGTAAAATGTACTTTAATTATAAACGAGAATATTCAATACTAAAATATTAAAGCTAAACTGTTCGACGCGGTGAGGCGTATATATTAACATATTTGAGATGGCTGTCGCGTGACAAAACCCAAAATGCGTTTTCTGTTTACATATTCAAAGGCAATTAAGAAATAAATACCTATAGGCAGAATAGCGTCTGCCGCGATTTTCTATTTTTATTATCAAACAAAAAATTAAATAAAGAAAAATAAATAGTCCAAACGTGTCTATACATATGTGAAGAGGCTGTATTTATAAAATTAAAAAAAAAAATTATGTATATTGTAAAATTAAAAGAAAAAAAACAGTAACTGAAGATAAAGGGCTATGTTCTTTTAGAAACGCCTTTCCTAAAACCGCTTTCTAATTTACACATTGTAAACATGGCTCATTAACCTGGCTAGAACAAGTCAATTCTACATACAGACATTCACTACACTGCTCTTTTTTTAAATCGAATTAAAGTATACACATACAGCACTTTATGAGTTCTTATCTTTTGCCTATTTGTTCAGATGATTCTGATATATTTACCGTGAAAGTTTGCGAGTCGAACCATTCATTGCAAAAAAGGCACGATGACTTCTCGTACTTAAGAACAGTGGTCGAACTATTCGATGGTAAAGAATTATTTGAGTTACGAGCGTAACCATTACGAGCATCATTCATTGCCATGGCATTTGCAGTACTATTGCAAGAATTGTATAACTTGGCTGAGAGTGGGTTTAATTTGAGCCAATTATTTAATTATATTTACGCAACAACACTTGAATTACACGAATTTCAATTACATGTAGTACATATAGCACTCTGCACTCCACTTCACTTCACTTCACTACACTCCACTTCACTGCACTTCAATTCTTCTTTCCTTAATGATGACAACTAATTTACAACTGTTGCAACTGTTTAACTGTTTAATTTACTCAATTGGCTGTATGTAACCAGGTCGAATATCAACGAGACGAGAGTGAGAAGAAATAATTATTGTCTCAATACGTCATTATTATTATTTGTTCTTTTATATTCACTTGTATTCATTTATCTTTGTATGTGTGTGTGTGTGCAGTCGTATTGAACACGCTCTATGTGTGTGTACGCAAGCGTTTGATTCTGTGGAAACTGAAACAATTTACTTAGTACGAAACAATTAACCAACGAATCGTTTAGCAAAAGAACTCTTCGACGACTGAATTTCCCAATAGAGCGCAAACCCAGTACTGGCGTATGGCGAATATTCAGATATGAAAATATCAAAATAAAAAGCAATGCAATGAATGTTATTCGTTTATCAAAATTTCATATACAAATAAAAGGAAAGATAATAATAGCACAACTACAATATCGAAATTAAATTTCGTATAAAGAACCACAACAACCTACGTAACTTTAATGCATATGTGTGTGTATCGTATCGTATCGTACATATCTGTTAAAATTGTAAATTCATTAGCGCTATCGTTATCAGCTGATACAACAAGAATAATATAGTAAGTATAGCCAGTGCGATAACACTAAAAGTAAAGAAATGATAATGAATGTATGAGTACCTGAAAATTGCAGAAATATTCGCGTTCATAGTTTTATATAGTTATACTATATATATAAATAAATTATATACTACATATAAACATACAGTCGGGCCCCACTATAACGAAGTGTTGGGACCAGAAACATAACTTTTATAAAAGCAAAGAGTGAATCTATAGTTATTATTTATTATTTAGAGACTTATATTATAAAAGTCTTTTCGTAATAGTTAGCTGCGTAATTTTCAACAACTTTTATTTTGAGACTTAATAATGAATGCAAATGAAAATGGAAAATGAAATGTAATGAAATGTTATAAAACACTTTTCATAATAGTTATCAGCAAAATAAATATTTTTAAGTCATCAAAGACTTTTATTTTGAGTCTCAACATGTTATAAAAGTCTTCTCATAATAATTATCGGCGAGATAGATTTGTTTAAGTCTTTAAAGACTTTTAGTTTGAGATTTATATAATAAAAATCCGCTCATAATAATTATGAGTAAGAAAAGAGTTTTTTAAGTATTGATGGACGGTACTTTCTCAGGACCATTTTGGGATTAGTTCGTGACTGAATCGGGACTACTCCGAAGTACTTTCGGGACCGATTCGGGATAACTTTTGGACTAGTTCGGTACTATTTTGGGTCACGAAATGGGTGCGTTTTTCAAAACTTCAAAAAAGTTGTCTTATTCATAATTATTTATGCAAAGTCTTTTGTGATATAAATCTCAAATTAAAAGTCTTTGAAAGACGTAAAAAAATTTTCTCGTTGATAATTTTTACGGAAAGATTTTTATAATAATAATCACAAAATAATAGTTATTTTCGTCTTAAAAAACTACTCTCAACCATAAACAAATGAATAAAAAGCCGTTTATAACATAAGTTTCAAAATAATAATTATCGAGAACATCAAAAAATTTGTCTGACTCATAATTATTTTCAAAAGACTTGTATAGTTCTTATCAAAATTAGGATGATTTTTTTTTAAACACAACGGCCAAATAATTATTATTCTGCGTCTCTGGTTTGGACGGTCTCATCATTCGAGTAGTAAAGGAAATCTACGCTGTAGGAGTAAAAGCGTAGCAGTTCGCATCTATGGTTCAAACACAGATAAAAGTATTTCCTTGAAACCGGAAATAAATTTCCTTATTTTAGAATTACTTCAATATGAGAACTTTACACTTAATTCAGGTTCATGCTGAAAACATTGTATCATTAATTTGAGGAAGTAAATTTACTTAATATTAGTAATAATTTCTTGAAATAATTTTTAGTTTTGTCAGTGCTTTTAAATCACAACAAGCATTGCCGGGCCATCATTTGACTTACAAATTGAACAAACAAAATATGGAATTAAAACTGTTTAACATAAAATTCATAAGATATCAGTCTGATCTTAGTTTAACCAAAGCATTTTTATTATAAATAAAAATTAAATATAAATCCGCAAAATAAAAAATTCAAATGATTTATTTCTTTTTGTAAATAATCCCTTATATAGAATTTCTTCAAACTAAGAAAATTTTCATTTCCCCAATATAAGTAAAACAAAACTCTCAATTACCTTAACATTAAAACAAAAATTACCCTGGCAAGTTAACCTTTCATAAAAACAAAAAAAAAACAAAAATAATACTGCAAGTGAAGAAAATGTGTTTTCCTCAAACTAGGTTTACTCATTTCAAGGCGACCATGTCTTTGGAACTATTTAAAGGAAATTTTTCCTTAGTATAAGTTATTTTTTCTGAGTGTATTTCTGCAAAAAATTGTTTCCCCCTTTGAAATAATATTTTGCTAAAAATATAACCTAGGTACTGTCTGAGCTAGGGCTGGGGCAATCCCCATATTCGAATATCCGGATATAGTTACGTGCGGATATCAGTTGACGCGAATAAACTCCGGATAGTATGGTTATCCGGTTAATATTTGATCGCGCAATTATTCCGATATCAGGATTTACGAAGTCCGGTTAATATTCGTATTTTCGGATATCCAAACAAACAAAAAATTGATGAAACAAACTCTTTTTGTGAATAATTTTTCAAATAACTTTCGATCTCTACAGTGTACGCTATTCGTTAGTGAACGAATGGAGTAAGGCAACTCATGAATGATGTTTGCAATAGCGACTTGGTATTTGACAATTTTTGTGCCGTACTATTGCATTCATCTAGACTCACATTCGCAAGAAATAATACCGCGGTTTATTTTCCTGACCGACGATCAATATCCAAATTTATTTGCTTTATTATATTTTTATACGGATTCCCGTAAACACATGCAACACAGCACTCGAAACAATGGACCTATTGAGAGGCGAGTTAGGTGAACACTTTATTCCACGTTTGGGGTCTGTCAACGGTCGGCGCATTAGAAGCCAACAGTAAAGAATTTGTTCGTTAGATACCGGTCGAAATGTTGAAAAGAGCAGCCGCGGCCAACATTTGCATGAAATAATATTCAAACATTAAATTATATCGACCGTACTATCGATTTAAACAAAGTTTTCTAGAATTTTTGTGAATTTTAGATATTTTTTTATTTAATATTTTAGATAACTCTTAAAACATCACCCCTTAGTTGACTCCCGCGACTCTGTCTACATAGGTTACTACTATTCTATACACTTGTAGCAGATTTTAAGGCAGCTTAGAGGAATTAAAAACCAATGCCCTGTAGTCAACAATGTATATAGTATATAGAGTATAGAATATAGAATATAGAATATAGAATATAAAATTTAGAATATAGAATACCGAATATAGAATATAGAATATAGAATATAGAATATAGAATATAGAATATAGAACATAGAGTATATAATATAGAATATAGAATATAGAATCTAAAATTTAGAATATAGAATACCGAATATAGAATATAGAATATAGAATATAGAGTATAGAATATAGAATAAATACTTCAAAATTTCAAAAATATTTTTTTGAAAGGCTTATCATCCAAAATAAAAACAAAAAAGCTTAAACGAAATAAACTCAAGAATCCTTAATCAGTAATATGTTTTTTTTAAAGTGGGTTGCCACCACTTAATATAAGGTAACACTGTCCAAATTAACCTTTCATAAAACTCTTTCTTTAATACCCTTATTATAAAATTTAATTTATTTTTTATTATTCTCCATTTAAATATTTGCCAATCATCGTTTAAAACGTTTTGGAAATGAAGCTTTTTCAAAATTCTTGCGTTTAACAATCATAAAGCAATGTTTAATTTCACCCATAATTTATTTGCAATTAAAATTTTAATTAGGTGGTAACTTCCGTTGAAAATATGTTGTATGGCAACCCAGATTATATGGAGCAATATTTGATTCAACTTACTAACTTCATTTAATTTAATTTTTTAAGCCAGTGGTAACTTTGATTGTAAAATTACCCTACTACTAATTACGGGTACTGTTGCAACAACTACTACTACTACTATTTTTACTAATGCTACCACTGATTATTACTACTACTTGTCACTAATTTCTACCACTATACAACAATACTTTGTGCTTCAATGAAGTTTTTCAATATAAGAATTATCTCGAGAAAGCATTTTGTTTTTGTGCTTTTGAGTTAATTAAAACAAATACATAGGATTTTATGGCAATTAGGTTTTTATGCCTAGGGGAGTTATTAATGGATAAGAGCATGACTTCACTAGGGGTCTCTAGCTGGCGCTATATTGGAATTGGCCGAAATCGTCTAGCACTAATTAAGAAGAAGAAGGAGAGTTATTAAGTTCAAATGAAGCACTTCTCTATTTGTACCAAAACCAGTTTTGGAGAGTTCGCTACAGTTCGTTATAAGGTATTTCAACTGTATGTATTTACCTTGCACGAAGTAGCCTGGATGTAGTATTAAATATATTTGAAAAAAGGGAAACTATGTTAGCTTAACTCCTATCTTTTTGTTTGCTGAGTTTAAAATATTTATATGTACCAATATAATGACTATCAAACAAATGGCAAGCAATTTGATAAAACTTCTTGGAAGAAGGGTTCAGGTGTCAATGATAACAGTTTGCCAAGTTGTATGAAACTGTAGAATATGTTGATATGTATAGGTGGTATCAGGTATATCAGTGATAACTTAATTTTTAATGTTATTGTGATATATTCACATATTAAATTAATTTTAAGTATATTTTGATATGTACTTAGCCTTTAATTGATATTCTATCTTCCATTACAGTCCTAATTTATTCATATTTTTGTAACTAATTTCTTTGTTAAAACATTGTTAGCTCGATATTGCGTAGGTGACTAGTACACACCTGTCATTTAATTTATAAGTTTTATTGCTTATTTATATACATACATATGTACTGATTATTAGCTTACTTTAAGATCTGTTATGTCTTGTTATTGTGACTTTGAAATTTGTTGTACTATAAAAGATTTTAATATCTTATTGTACTAATTTGCCCTAATAAATAATGAAATAATTAATGAAAGACAAAAAATGATACAAAAGAAGGCGTTAGTTCAGTTGAATTTGGCATTCGGTTTTCGATGTTCGATAACCAGTGAAGATCGAATGCATCTCATAATTAGGGTCATTATTTTTTAGGCATTTAAAGTGAGTTAAGTAAGCTTAACACGTTAGCTGTGCCTGCAGTCCACAGACCATATGTGGGCTGTTCATCGATACAATTTTCAAGAGCTCTAGAATTGTGGACGTTGAGAGAACATCGTTCATTTGACTTGGACTTCACAGGACAATCATTTAGCTATTTATATATATGTTAAAAGATGTAGATATTTACTTTTATTGGGGTTTACCCAAAATACACCGGTTATTAAAAAAAAACCGGACGTGCGAGGCATTCTCAGTCTCTGCTTTGGGCAGTTAACGTATTAAGGCCTAGTAGTCGAAGCTAAGTTAAGTACGGCATAGTTACCTTGTAAAATTTACTTTTATAAAATAACTAATAAAATTATAATCTTTAGCGAGTTGTCTGAATAAAAATAATTAAATAAATATTAATGTCTAAACGCGTGGACCTTATTTCGGCTGGGTGCATTTTTGGGTTCTGTTGTTAAATTTGCCAGCGCTTGGTAGTGAAAATCTGCACTGAAGAAAATACTAGGACTTCTTGGTTTTAAAAAAAAAATATGAACAAGGTGGGAAAGGTCAAAATATATTTTAGTGTAGCAACTACTTCTTAATAATAAAATAAAAAAAATAAGTTTCTCTTCAGAATTTGCGGAAAAAATATAGTGTAAAAAATTGAGGCACTCACTCGGTCAGGACGCTTTTGGCAGGGGTCCTGTCAAAGTGACTAATCAAAGTAAAATTTTTAAATTTTCTCCTGCCAGTTGCTTTATTTTAGGATTTATATTTCATGATATTATACCTGAACAAACAGTGGAATTGCAGCAAAATATATTTGATATAATCTTATCGGTTCGACAAATGATTAATATATTAAAGAAATACATCTGCCTATCAAATTTCAGTCAGATATCCCCAAAACTCAAGGACTAGTTTGCATTCAAAATTGAGTCAGCTTGCCGTGCTGATATTTTTCTTATACTATCTTCTTCCCGCCATGATCAGACGGGACAATGATTATATGCAGCAAGAAATAGAAAACATAAACCCTTTGGGGCTCTAGTCTCGTCGAGATCTGAATGGGATGGAGGGAGGTTTTGATATGTTCGCCTGGAATCCCCACATATACACTGACGGCTCCTAAATGGAACAAGGGATTGGGGCAGGGGTATTTGCAGACTTCCTGTGAGAGGGGAGATCTCACCACCTGGCTCAATTCGCCAGTGTTTTTCAGATGGACGTTTTTGCTATCGCTGAAGACTTTCACAACCAAATCGAAGCTGGTTAAGTAATACAGGACTCTATTGAACGGAGTCTGCAACCAGCTCTCAGTAGACTTAATTTGGGTTCCCGGGTATCGCAATATAGTTGGAAACGAAGCAGCCGGTATGCTACGCAGAGAGGTTTCAGTGACAACCTCAAATGGAGTGCCGATTCTAGTCCCAATCGGTTTAATTAACAAGAGAATTTATGTCCACCATCTTCAGCAATTTACTCTGAGATGGCGCACAGCGTCAGGATGCAGGATTGCAAAATTTACTTGGCCTGAATATGACCTTATGAGAACATCAATTCTTCTGGCGAAGGATAGGCCTAATGTCGCGAGACTCGTGGCTGTTCTCAAGGAACACTGTCCGATCGGAACCCAAGCCAGAAAACTTGATATTGCCTACTGTGCAGATATCCGGCTCTAATGAGGAAACGTAAGACCACTCTTGGAGCCTTTGAATATAAATCTCTGCAGGATTTGTGCAAACGTAGGCTTAACAACATTCGAAAATTTATCAACTGCGTTGGTTGCTTTTAAAAAGAAATAATCCGATGTTATAGGTATCAAAACAGCACTCAGTTGCTAATTGGACGTTGTGCTCCATTCGCCGCAATTGTAACATAAGCTAGGCTTGGAACTATCCCTCCATTTTCTTATACTTACGAACATCAAACTAAAGCCAAGATGACAGAATACGAGATTGCGGTGAGCGATATACCTCAAGCAAAAATAAACAAACGGCATGGAGAAGAGAAGAATGATTAGTTTTGAACTTTTCAGTAAGAAAAAATTTAAAATGTAGAAATATGAATTATAGACCGTGACCATTTTCCATGCATTTGTAAATAAATGATTGTTTACATTTTCTTGAGAATTGTCAAAATCGCCAAAATCAACGTAACGGCATCACTTAAGGCGCCACCTTTGGTATTCAGTACACCGTTAGACCAAAGTTAAAAACCATTTTACCTCCATGGAAGTTATAAAAGGGTCTAAATATTACACCAACAATAACAACAACAAGTTTTTTTTTTTTTCAAAAAATTAAGCAACTCCCCATTTTATTTTAACGTTTACCACTTACTGCCTCTCTCATCATTGGCAACCCTAAAAAAGCTCATAGAAGCTCATTGCCATTGCACGTTGCTGTTGCATACAACAACCATGCAAAACAAAGATTTATTGTAAGCTCTAGCGAGCGCATGGTTTTCAAGCAGTAAACAAAAAAAAAAAAAGCAACAAAAAAACACCGACATAAACATTGTGCTTACGCAAGGAAGCAACAACGTGAGTGTGTTGTAACTAGCATTAGCAGCAGCAACAAATAAACCAACAACAACCACTCAAATTCGCAGCAGCTGCGGCAACATTACAACCGCATCAATGGAATAACGGCGTGTAAAAACTAACAACATTCACGTGTACTGGTATAAAACGCAAGGATCTCAATGCACTCGACTCAGTTTCGAGTTGACTAGAAATCCTGTCGGTTGTTTGCTCGCAAAACGATAGCAACCGTGATGCCCAAAGTACATATAAAAAAGCGGCAAAGGACTTTGGCTCATTAAATCTAAAAATATACTAAATATTTAAACCGATAAATATATATATATATGTATATATATGTACATATAAGTTAAATGTGTGCGAAAGTGTTTGTGTAGCTCATTGTATATTATTTGAACCCTTCGGTTAATGAAAATTATGTATTTGTTGGATTATTTATATATCAACATGTTGTGAAATATTAATGCTGTGCTTTACAATACATACATACATATGTAAATATGTACATATAATATGTAGCATGTATTGTTTGTAAAAGACATGTGGCAAGGGCTTAACGTTAATGATTAAAATGCCCAAAAACATAATGTTCTACGTGCTCTGTTGTTCGGCAGATTAAATGGTGCGTGTAAAAACGAAAATAACGCGTTCTTTATTTTAGCGGGCTGAGCGGGTCAGCCAGTGCCAGTTGTGGTGGTAGTGGTGACAGTGGCAGTGGCAATGGCAGTGGCAGAGTCAAAGCCATAACGGACGTCTGTTGGATTTGCGTAAATTTTACGTTTTATTTTCCTGATTGTGCTTTTGCGCCTAGGCTTATGCTAAGGTGGTGCATTTTTGAAAAATATCCCTCCCCTCCCCCCAACTGTGTGTTTGTGTGTGTGTGTCTGTGTGCGCGTTGTGTGGAGTGTTGTTAGTATGAATAATTTATAAACAAAGGTAGCACAATGTAACCTTTAGATGTTTACAGCCTCAATACAGCAAACAGGAAAAATTGTGAAATGTGAATTTTGTTTGGAGAATTGCTAAACGCGGCGAGATTGTCTGGCACATGAATAGTTTTCATGTAAAACGAAGTTACATAAATTTTTAATCGCATACATATGTATGTAGTATATCGAGAACTCTGCTATGCGTAGTTATTGTTAATGTATTGTAATATAAATATAAAATATTAAAACTTAAATATTTAATATGCCATCCGACGCTATCTACATATAAATCAAATACATATGTAGAGTAATTGAAAAGTAAATAGTGTGGCTTAAAATAGCAATCAGTGAATTCAATATTTTCAATGCACTGATTTGTAGTCTCAAAAAAAAGAGTGTTAATATTTATATACTTACTTTCGTAGTTTAAATTTAATGCGACTAATCAAAAGCGACTTTAATAACTCGTATAAAAATAAAAATTGAATTGCCGAAATTAATTAATATTTGTGCTATAAGTTTAAGGTGAGTATGCAATAAAAGTTTTCTCATACATATGTAAGCAAATTATAATTAATTTAAGGAAAAAACTTACAAACCTTTAAATTGCCCTTAAGACATAAAAAAAAGCAACAGGAAACCTAAAAATTAAAAAAATTAAAATTTATTTCTTAGTGGCAAGAAACCCTCAGAGCTCTTATTCTCACCCTAATTCAAAGATGACGCCCCCTTAGCCGAGTGGGTCCCAGGTTCACGATTTGGGGGCAAGTAAAATTAAAAATTATAGAAAAAGTTATTTCTAATAGCGGTCGCCACTCGGAAGACAATGGCAAACTTCCGAGTGTATTTCTACCATGAAAAAATTTCTCACAAAAAAATATTCGCCGTTCGGAGCCGGCTTATAACTGTAGGCCCCTCAATTTGTGTTACAATATTAGGACGCACGCTACAAATTGTAGGAGAAGTTCGGCCAAAACATAAAGCTATGGTGTAAGCGCCAAATTATTACTATTATTATTAATTCAAAGATGAACAGATCCCAGTTTCAATTTCTATTAAATTTGAAATGCTTTTTAAAGTGCATTTCTTTACTTTTAGCGATTTGAGATTAATTTTCTTTTTTATGAATTTATCTAAAATAAAATAATATTTTGTTTACTAATTTAGCTGGAAGAAAATAATACAGTATATATATTAAGCTTTTCGGCCCACTTTGTGGATATGACAGAAAATAAACTAGCGAAACCCATATAAACCCGAATTTCAAAGTTTATACAAAACTTAGACAAATTTAACAAATGTTCAACATAACTTTGTCTGAGAATACATTTGTATTACCTATTAAATTTTAGTATAATAAAGTGGCTCATAATTCATACTTATTTTTTTGATAGTGTCAAATATCTTGGCATACATTTGGACAAACGGTTAACCTGGAAATGTCATATACAAGCCAAAAGTAAACATCTGAAGATTAAAACCAGCAAACTTTACTGGTTACTAGGCCCAAAATCGCCTTTAGATCTTAATAATAAGATTTTAATATACAAGGTTATACTAAAGCCAGTATGGACCTACGGAGTTCAACTGTGGGGCACTGCTTCCAATTCGAACATAGAAATCTTACAAAGATATCAGTCAAAAACTTTAAGACTTATTACGAGTGCACCCTGGTTCATCACTAATAAAGCCATTCATTCTGATCTAAAAGTTCCTTTTATAAAAAATGAAATTAAAAAAATTAGTACAAAATATTTACATAGAATAAGTAATCATGAAAATCCGCTAGCAATTGCATTACTTGATGAATCTAATGAAATTATTAGACTTAAAAGACATCATGTATTAGACCTTCCATTTAGAACTTAATAGCTAAATATAAAATTAAAATGTATTAAAATGTAACAAAAGAGTCGGAGTTGCATATATGTAGTACATAAGTATATTATTATTGACATCAGTGGAGTTCAATAATATAAGTAATTTTGTTAATTAATTATATAATTTGCTTATTATTTTAAAATAGATTGCAAATAAACGTATTAAATAAAAAAAAAAAAAAAAAAAAAAATTTTTTTGAGAATATTTTTCGCTGTATCAGATTTTCTTCCATATAGAAATTAATTCAAGCGTGCGTTTTATGAAGGGAAACGGCGGTGCAGCAAAAAAGAAATGTATTGAAAATCAGCGGTAATTTTTACCAACTTGCTGCCTGTTACTTTGTTACTCAAAAATGCAATTTGTTATAAAACTGTATTTTAATAAACAATTTGTAAAATTTTTTAAGATCTGTACATATGTAGTTTGAAATTTTTATTTTTATGGTTGTTCCTATAGAATAAATTATGTTTTTTGTAAAAATTTAATGAAAAAAATTTATTGTGTATAACGTTGCAAACATTGCAAAAATAAAAATAAAAATATTACTGTGGGTAATTTTGTTTGATGCTGGATACTTTAGAAACATTATTGGTACGAAAATATTTAAGCACTAGCATGGTTTTGTTGTAGTTGCTGTATCAGCTAGTTACACCGTGTAAAGAGAGGATTAACCCATGGCCGTTGTCGTCAAAGCTCTCATCTAGGGTGGGCTCTAGCGAATAGGTGTTTAATATCGTGCGGAGAATCTCCACATGCCTAGCATACTTAAGACCGTTTTTCCAATGCTAAATGTTTTTTTGTTAGTTTAGGCTGCCGTTTTACATTTTTTTAGTAGTACAAAATTTTATTTACGGTAGTATTTTAATAGTATGCGTGGAAATTTATAAAATTTAACTCTTTTAAAAACAACAAATCAGTAATTGGTACCTCAAAAAATTTATATTAAATGTGACTTGAATATTTTTCGATGTATTGAAAAAAAAAAAAAAATATGAACATCATTACATCCATTCGTATGTGAACTGGTCTATGTCTACTATGCCTATTTTCCAAATTTTTTGGTCGTGGTTTTTGTCTGATTTCTGCAATTTACTTTATAGCTTGAATGCAAAGTCTGTACCAAATTTTGTAGAGTTTGGACAGCTGAAGCTCCCGGTAGTTACACATTCCTTTAGAGACAATCTAATAATCTTATAATAGAGGTTAAGAATCTGCCGAAGTTCTTTCGGATTATAAAATGGGTTTTAGAAGAGCAGGTGTGACTTATTGCCCCCAAGTAGTTAAGCCTAAGTGAGTCCCACTAGGGACTGCCATCTTACATAAACAATTTTTGAAATTTTTATAATTTTTTTCTTAAGAATTTGTATTTAGTTTATAGTAAATTTTCTACACGCAGATTTACAGTTGTCTAAATTCGGTTTGATATAAATATACTGAAACGAAATTGTTGTAAAACAGCTTAATATTTGCTGTTAATAAAAACAAATTACTAACAATTTCTAAATAATTCGATCCCGACTGAAAATAAGCTGTTTTATATTTTTTTAAAGATAATACGCTACGAATAAGTATAAGTACATGAGTATACACTCGATACTTTTCGTTCGATACTAAGTATTTTTGGTATCGATACTTTTGAACTAAGTAAACTGAAACAAATAACCATATCGAAATTCGAGACTAAGGCAAATTTGCTTCAGAATTATTTCGCCCACTGCTTTCTTACTATGAATCGGAATGTGCTTTATGGCTAATTGTCAGCGACAGCCGAAGTAAACGACACTGAGGAACTCTGCCAATACTAATGATAGGGAAACCAGCTCTGTTATTAAAGAAACGAAACAAAAAAGTAAAATAGTAGGATGCAGAAGTTTATTAAAAAAAAGTTTCTTTAAAAAATAAAAATAATCAACGTAGTAGATGACAAATAGAAAATTCATTCTAATTTGTAGAAGTACCCTGGCATGACTTCGACTTCTGGCAGCACCACAAATAGCTTGCCATCTAACAAACAAACAAAAAAAACGATTGTTTTCGATAGGAAGGGCAGAAAGAAATCGGTTGACGGGTATATATTAGTAAACATTTTCTCTTAAAGGAGATTGATTTTCTTTTAACATTTTCCAATGTAATATCTGTGTTAAATACTATTCATCATTTTATAAATACATATTTTGGATATGTAATGGTGTTTTATTTATTTTCAATTCTAACATTATTAAATTTAGTAATAAGAGTTTAGGATTCCAAGAGGATGATTAACTTAAGACTTAGCTTAGTTAATACGGAATACCTTAATGGACAAAATTAGTGATATCGCTACTTTAGATCCGATGTTTTTCAGGTACCGATATTTGTTTTTTTCGATCATCTTTCCAAATAATCGTTTCATCCCTATTTATACTTCTTAACAATAATCCATAAGCAATACAATTTGCAAAATTTTGCTCTTTGTTTAATAATAAATTTAGTCCTTTTTTGCATTTCCTTTTATATTATTTTCTAAGGCTAGTTAGGCAAAAGTATATGTGTAAATAAATTATTAATTTTTTCATTATTTTACAAGTCCGCCATATTTTATGCACAGCAGACGCTACACACTGCATATGCACTTAACATATGTCTGAGTGCGCTATAAATGAAAGTTTAAGATTTCCGGTATGATAGTAATAAATAAGCAATAAATCCAAAGCATACATTCCTCATTGCATGCAGTGCACGTTTCATTGACTCCCAACCAGCTGACTGTACATATGTATACCTGCTGCACATCTGGCAGAACAATGAGAATTTTATTGTCGTTCAATAAAATATTTTCATGCAAGCAACTTGTCTGAAGGAAATTTTCGTAATAGATATTTTTATGGCAAACAGCAGCTGTTAGTGTGAGTTGAATTGTTGAGTAGCCGATGGATCTTTTGTATATACATATGTAATATTTATATATCGTAAAATAAAATTACTAATCATCTGAAAGAAAGTGTCATATTTTTCGGCGGGATACAATTTTCACAACAAATTCTATAACCACATATAACGAAATGCAAAATTTATCAGTTTCAAATAAAAATACCAAGAGTTCTTTGCTCGTTGAGAAAGAAAGTAATAGTAATATTCCGTTAAATGTTTAATTCAAGTGTAGACATGGCATCCTTGTTTCCGTTGGCTATCTATTGGCGCCGATCCCACCCATCGTACATCATGACCAAGACGGAAGGGATGGGTAAATAAAAAATAATATATGAATTTTGTTACCGCATGGCGCAGTTACCTAAATTATTGTAGAAATATTCTATAGTGAAAACAATAGGACGGTTTCTTTGTACCCGAGTTTCAAAAGAACACTAGGTAGGATAGCGAATTCTGAGATGTAGTGTTGCGCTATTGTGAATGAGCCCTAAGCAAATACATGGGAAATTTCTGTTTAACACCTAATCCGTTTTTTATATATTTTATGGTATTTTTAAATATATAACTACAATACATCAACCGAAAATTTGTTTACACAACTATTTTCCGTTTTTAAATTGTGTTAAACAAATCGCATCTATCATTTAATATCCGAACAGGGTTGCTTTTGCAACTACAGGAAATTTTATCCGAGTTGGACCATTCTTTTGCAAGAACTGGCCCAATAATACACATTTGGCAGTTTCACTATTTTTAATTATAAAATACTTTGTTAAATCTCCAAAATTACGACGGTATAAATTTGATGATAAATGAAACAAACTATTATAAAAAACTTTGGTTCAACGTAAAAAATATACATACTAATGTTGTCTATACAAAAAATTTTGTGGTTTGCATACCGGAGTTCCATCGACAAAAAATTGCGAAGAAGATTTGCCTGAGCTGGTCTATGAAAGAACTTAATAAATATCGAATTCAATTGTTGTAATCGAATATCAATATTTTGAAAATATTTTTTAAAAATTTATACAAACTTCATACTCGATTATCGATATTTTGAGATTACAAAAATTGATGTATTTATCCATTATTTACTTTAAAAAAATATCAATATTTCGATAAATCGTTGATTTTTAACCACCAAAAAAAGCTCCCGTTTTTCCACCAGAATTATAAAATATATTGATATATTGAGATTAAAAATATTGATTTAATTATCCATTATTTTTTTTCAAAAAATATCGATATCGCGATTAATCTTTTAGAATCTAGAATCCAACAGGGTTTATGACAGAAACTTTTATTCTAGTCCTGATTCAAAGATGGGCATCCTGATTCAAAGATGAACAATTCAATTTCAGTTAAGTTTGAAATGCTTTTTTAAACGTACTTCGATAGCGTACGATGTGACATTAATTTTATTTTTTATGAATTTAGCTTAAAAAAAACCTATAAAGGTTCCTGTCGCCCTCGCGAACACTGCCATATGTAAAGTAGTTATCTCGAATACTCCTAAACCGTTCTCGTCTTTGCTTGATATCGTCCAGATTTCTGCGCCATATACATAATAAGCCAAAAATGATGAGAGATTTGTAAAGCGTGATTTTGGTTCGTTGAGAGAGGACTCTGGTTTTCAATAGCCTACTGAGCCCAAAGTAGCACCTGTGGGTAAGGGTTATTTTTCACCTAATCTTCAAGCTGGTATTATTGGTGGTCTCAATGTTGGATCCAATGTAATCAAAGTCCTTAACTACTACTTCAATGTTTCAACTGCGAACAGTGGCAAGTAGCCCAATACGCAAAGACTTTTTGTGTGTCGACAGGAGGGGCTTTTGTTTTAGTCCTCGCTCACTGCTAGATCAACCATTTTGGTTTCCTTCTCTTAGCTGAAGAATCGCGCACTGACAGTGTTGAGCCGAACAATATTACTTTCATCTACATACACCAAGTTCATCGTGCTTTGGCTAAAAATAAGTATAAGTGCCGCTGAGATTCAGATTGTCAGCACGTATGATACTTGCCATCATCAAAAATGAAAAATTCATACGAGAGCGAGCCCACTTGTCTAAAAACTAATTTGATCTGTCACGCCTAAAAGAGGTCCATCCATAATAGCTTTGCGGGGATCCCAAATTTAAACATGGCATCGTAGTAGCAGGTTAACTTCGAGATATTAAGAGCAGATCTAAATTCGACAATAGATTAATGTTTGTCGATTTGTTTAATCTGAATTTTGTGCAGTGCTAATGCTTGGTCTGTAGTTGATTTGTCAAGTCTGAAGCCGCACAGGACACGCCATCTATAGGACCTTATAGGCAATGTTAAGAAGATTTATTGTGGATTGGGTAAATTATACTAACATTTCGTTCTTCGGACGTGTATTCATCGGAACAAATTGGTGCGTGCCACCGTCTTTAAACAGCACGACCGGTTTATGGTCGGCTCCAGTGGCCTTGTCGTTTTGACGTGCAACTAACGGGAAGTAATTCAAAGTCGAGAGATATTGAGAAAATTTTCAAAATAAATCTTTATTTACTTATATTACAATCTTGGATGGAGGTGCTACCGACACGAAAGGCAATTTCGTAATCGGCATTTATCATAATTTGAAATGTCGCTAAAGCGAAATACAACAATTATTCTTTGCGGTGGAAATATGGCAGTTACGAGTGTAGAAAGTCGAGTTTTGACGGCACCTTTTAAAAACAGTACTTCCGAAATTCGTGAATAATTAATCAACAGACCGGGATGCCAGATATACTCTCTTTGTTTATCTTCGATATATATAAATTAGAAAATCAGTTTTGTTTGTCCCTTATTGACTTTTTATACACAGCACGGAATTAAGTACCTGCAATTTTGCAAAGTCTTTAGTTTCAACCCCGGAAAGATTTTCGGAATGGCCCTATTGGCTGGGAAGAGAGTTGCCGCCTGTTTCAAAAGTTAAATTTTATTAAAATCTAAAAAAGTTATATCAAATATTAAAATATGGATGTCAAACGACTCGTTCCGGCAAGAAGGTTCATAGTTAACTTTAATGAGGGTTGCTACCGTTTTTAAAAGTCCAATTTAATTTAATTTTGTACAAGTTATGTGAAATTTTAAAATATGGGTGTTAGACAGTTCGTTATGATAGTAGAACAAGTATATGCATAAACTGAATGTGGTTGCCACCTTTATGAAACGTCAAATTTAATTTAATTGTACACAAGTAATCGAAAGTCTGTAAAGTTGGTGTCAAACAAATCATTTTGCTAAGGAGAGAAGGGTTTATAGCTAGCTATATACAAACTTAATTAAAATATATACCGGTATAAAGGATATTGAAATATGAGTGCCAAATGGCTTGCCTCGGCGGAAACAAGGTTCATACCTAAATTAGAAGGTTGCCGGTTACTTGAAAAGTTAAATATAATTAATTTATGTACAAGTTATACGAATGTTTTGTCTGATTACATGTGCAATAAATTAATAAATTAATACAGGCAGGACAATGCCTGTGGCGCTGGAGCCGAGATATCTTTGAAACCCGTATTTATAGCCTAATTTGATTAAAATTCAGAACATATTCTAGCCACATAAATAAAACTTTTTATGCTTTAATTGAAGCGATAGGTGTCACTCCAGTCGCGTTATCTCTTAAAGCCATATTTATAGCCCGATTTCAATCAAATTCAAAAGACGTATTGGCTACGTAAATATGAATATTTTATTCGAATATTGAATCGATTGGTGGCGCTGGAGCTGAGTTGTATATTAACATATATAGCGAAGTTCGCCGGATTGGCTATATAAATTGAAAATGTATCTTCGAACAGATAGATAGTAATTAGATTTTCCAAACGGTCTCAAAACATTAAAGTCATATTGTATTTACCAAATTCCATGAACAGGAACAGACTGAATGGTATCTTCGGAGAGACTAAAAATATGGTAGACCAGCTGACAAAGAAAAATCGACGTCTTCGAGCTAATGTATTTAGTAATTTTAGTGTTGAAGTTCTGTAACTGCACACCAAATGTGATTTATTTTAATTTCATTTCGAAAAGTCAGACTGGTTATTGGAAGTGAAAACATTGCATACCAGCGCCATTTCAAAACGCAAACAATCGCAGCATCATGAATAAAGCATACCATTTATTTTTCTCCTAAGCACACTTGAACTATACAATCATCAATTCTCGTAATGTCAATATCATTCTCTAAAGAACAAATCTATATTCCCTGAATTCTTCAACCCATAGGGTTACTTTGTACAAAACAATTTAGTGAACAATTAATTAAGAAGCAACACAATGTGCACAAGTTGAAATAACAACTATAGTTGCACTCCCAAAGTGACAAGGCAAAGCTTTTGCCAAATGGACCCTTCTCGCCGACCAGACTCTTTCCTTCCCATACAGCATGGCTGTGCAAACAAAAGTCAGGCAGCTGTATAAGCTGCTGTCCGTCACTCAATCATTCCTACGCTTAGATATTACTTGATCCTACGTAAATTTTGTTATTTTATTTAGTTATACTGAATGGGTAAGCGCCACATCTAATCTTGAGTGTTGTCAGTCTTAGTTGCCGAAGGCGATATGGTATGGAATTGTCCTGTTTGCTTTTTGCCTATTCACTTTTTGTCATGTTTCAATTTCAACCTTTCAGCGCTGATATTTGTACAATATGTATTTACTGTTAACCATATTGGGGATACCATTGCAGCGGAGTGAACGGGAAATGAGCATCATAACATAGAAAAAGGACTTCAAAATTGCAAGGCAGTGAGAAAGGCCTGACTATGAGGCCTGTGAAGTTGGGGAGGACGTAAGTGGAATCTATTTTAGGCATCTTACAAAACGACACGACAGTTAAAGAAGCATGAATGTGCACTTGAATTGAACGAACTGAAGGCATTTATGTTTAATGGCGCGAAGCAAAGCAAAAAGTTGAAATAAAAGAAATCAAGTGAAAGCTTTTTGTCGGAAGTAGAATGCAAAATGTACAAAATTTCATTGCTCTTGATTGCTTTTGCATAATGCAAACGAAAGACGCGGGTTAATTACGTTTAACTAGAAAGGCAGAACTGTATTGGCAATTGAGAGTCGGAGTGTCTAGAGTGGGTGAGATTTTCCGTCATGCGAAAATTTTCGGCTATGCTTCATCAGCAGGCATTTTTGGTAGAAACTTTTTAGGAAGGATTTTTCTTGTAAAGCTAAACAATTACACTACTTAGTGTAGAAATATTTGATAAATGAGTAGTATCAGTGTTTTTCAGACTAATTTTGGGTCGCTGAAAACGAAAATAAGTTTAATTTATTTTTCCAAAGAACGATTTTTCTATCACGTATAAATTTTGAGGTACATGGTGCTAAAGTTTTTACATAGGTGTGTTCCAACATAGGTTGACTTTTTCTCAATATTTTCCAACACTGTTTTACGAATCGAATTATGCAATTTTTTATATATCAAAAACATTTAAATTCTTATAGATTTTCTGACTGTTGGAGTCAGTTTTTTGCCAAAAAATGGTTGAAAATTCGAAGGAATTGCATACTTTTTCGAGTTGTTATTTGTTATAGAACAATTTTTTGTATGGCTAACGGCGAAAGAAATGAAAGTCGTTTAAGAAATATTAATATAGAAAATATGCCAGAAGAGGGTTGCCTGCTTGAACAATTAAATATCATTACAGTTAGAAAATTAATGAAATATTACAATATGGTAGTCAAACGTAAAAGGTATACGAAGGTTAGGTTAGGTTAGGGCGGCTGCAATCATGCAACTCCACGGATGCGCCCGTATGCTGGCAAAGCCCGTTGTGATACCGCTGGCGGGGGCTATTACCTGTTGTAGTGCGACTTACGTAGCACAGAAGAACGGCCACATAGTTTAGAAAATACCCATTTAGGAATTGCTTTCGAGTCTTGGATAGGGCGGGCAAGGTTTAAGAAAGTTTTATATAAAATATGTTTTTGATTTGCTGAGTGCTGCATTTCCGATTTCTATCATTTTCAAAAATGTGTTCATTGAGTTCAAATACACAAAATTATCTAAATTTGGTAGAGTTTGGCACAGTAATTTCGGAGACAATACATTAGTTGTTGTTATTTTCTCCTCAAACAACTCCTTCGTATCAACTTTAAACGAAGTAACTTAACATCGTTATTAAAATACCAAATTGTTTGATCATTTTTAAATTACCGTTATATGAGGAGTCTGCGTGGGTTTTCTGCAATTTATATAATATAAGTATAATACCCACTAAAATTGTTAATTATTAACTAAAATTTTTCTGAATTTACCAATTTGATTTTTCATAGTTTGACCTATTGGCGCGAAACTTTGCCCTTGTTTTATCAACGAGAAAACTAAAACCCCATTTATTGTAAAGTTTTGACTCCAAGGAGAATTATAAGAAACATAGAGGTAGATATTTGCTTAAAATATTCATTTTCAAAACTTACAAGCGGATTGTTAAAATATTTTGAATAGATAGTCTTACATCTTATCTTAGCTCAAATAAAGGATTAAATAAGGGTTTAACAATTGTCCAGCGCTACCTATCGATTAAATTTCCACATAAAATATTTAAATTTATGTGGCTAATATGTGTTTTGAATTCAAATAAAACCAAACTGTAAATAAGATTTGTATAAATATTTTGACTCCAGTACACTCTACGGAACTATAGACATCTAAGTACATAGTAAGTGAAGTTTTGTTTCTAACTCAAATCAAGGGCCATAATTTTCTACATGCCTGAAGGATAAAAATTTGATAGCAGTCCTACAATCATTTTTTGTGCCAATTATTTACAAAAACAACTGATTTCATTTTATATATGTATGTAGCTAAGACTGTTGCCAAATTTTACAGTGAACTGAAGAATGCAGTTGGAGATAAAATTTTCCCAAGTTTAATTTATTTTCTTGCTTTGCGCATACTTTTTTTGTTTTACTAAAGACTTAACCGCAAAGCAAAACCACAATTGCAAATAACGTGAAATTATGAACTTAAAGTTTTGCAATTTCAACAAAATATTTTATGAAAGCAAAAAAAAATTGATTGCTATCAACCAATGTCGGGAAAGCAAAAAAGAAAAATAATAACTTCTTCAACTTAAAAGGCAAAGCAATCAAGGATGGCATTGATAAAATATTTTAGAAGCTCTGAAATAATTGAACGTGCAAAAAGTTTAGTAAGCTACTTCAATTTGGGTAAAAGTGTATGGATAAAGATATTTTGAATCACATATTTATTTTATGCAATTATTGACGAGTGAATGTAAATGGCGCACTTTATATACAATATTTTCTATGATCCCCACTTTTCCTATTTCATTTCAATTATTTCAGCATATAGTTAAGGATAATGATTTACGTTAAATACTTTGTGCTTTCAGCTTGTTGCACATTATGCAAAAGTTGCTTGCCAAACACTGAACGTTTAAATAAATCCAATTAAGCTGATCGATAACATTACCATTCATTGTTGTTAGAAAAATAAATAAATAACCTAATTGAATAGTTTGAAGCGCTTTCATTTTGAGAACCTTTCCGTTGTACTTTTACACAAGTTACACACCGCCAGCAGCTACACTGGCAAAGGTCAGTACATCACTTCGAACAAAGTACCACAGCGTATACGTAACTTGTAAATGTTGGATTTAGTATGCACAATACATATACGTGTTTGCCCTGTCGGAAATAGAATTACTTTAAAGGCAATTTAAAAAGTACTTTTTTATCAATTACAAGTGGTTTAAATTCTTTATTTTTTCTTGTGAGCAACTAGCTTAATTAACATGGCGATGCCCTGGGAGCAAGTCAATTATTTGACTCTGCATTTGATTTCAACTACTTTTAAATATGTTTGACATAAAGAACATAAGAATTAGTTTTTTTTTTCAGCTACAATAAAATCTTTTTATTTCCAACTATTTGAAATTCCGCTTTTTGCAAACTGCTCAAAATTAGTCTAATTATTCAAAAATATCCAAATTATTTAAAAATATGTACATATGTATGCCTACTTTATAATAACTATAAAGGTTTTATTTTTCGTTTAAACAAAAATGCATTTTAATTTCCATTCAGTATACAAATTAAAAATAATTACACCACTATTTCGAGCATCAATTTTTGAAAGTATTGTGAGTCGATTTCTTGTTCAATTGCATTGCTTTACGGGAAACGAATTTCAAAAAATATAGGGAGGTTAGTATGTACCTTCTGAGCTTAAACAGGCATTTTTTAGAGAGAGTTTTGAGATAAGGGTAATTTTGATTTGTTTTTTTTTTGGGTTATCAAACTTGTTCAAAAGACAATTACTGCGCTTTTAACGGCTGCTCAAAATTGCATTTTTTAAATTTTGAGTTCAAATTTGTTTTTTGCAAAATGTTGCGGTTTTTTAAATTTCTTCATTTTATGCCAAAAAATAACTAAAATGAAACATCATAACAAAAATTACAAAAATTCTAAAAAAAAAAACTTTTAAAATCCAAATTCAAAAAACAAATCCATTTTAATCAGCCATAACTCTGCCTGTTTTAAACCAAATATATATTTAATAAAGCTAGTACTTATCTACAAAATAATAACTAATAAAACTAATTCCATTTATATGAAGATATACATATAACGTATTGAAAAAATTTGTTACCACAAAAAAATTATTATAATAGAAAAAATATGTTTGCACCATATTTACTTTGGGCATGTTATAATTAATTTAACATGCTTTTGGTTTCAAAGCAGTTGACTTTCAACTACTTTTTAAATTGGCAAATTTTTTAGACTGTCTACTTTTTCCGACAGGGTTTGTATAAATGAATTTGTGTATATGAAACGGGTCGCTTACGTTGAGATATGACATCTCAAGTAAACCGACTGTCAAGTGAATCGGCCTATTTCCTTCATTTTCATTAAGGCATATCCGCATTATTGTATGATGAAACGACCGCGCTCATTATATGCAGAAAAGGGATGCTAAGTCGGTAGTGTCAAAGTGAAATGGATAAAATGCACATAATAAAAATATAAAACAAGAAAAGAGCACAAAACGAGTTTACTTATATTTTTTAAATATGCAAAAGGGTAGCAGAACAAACTAAGTAGTTTGAAGATGGATAAAATGCTGGTGTTAAACATTTGGGTTAAAAGAAAAGCATTTACATTTTTGTGCGTGTGTATTGAAGGTTTCCTAGAGTGGGAATCTTAAAACTAAGGTGTCTTGAATATTTTAAAAAAAGTGTTATAGAGTTAAATATGGGAAGAATTTTATAAGAGGTCCTTTTGTTTTTTGTTTTAGCATGAATGGAAATAGGAGTAAAAGTTAGTAAAATTGTAGCATTCATTAGAATAGTAGTAGAAATTAATAGCATTAGTAAAATAGTAGTAGAAATTAAGAAAACTTGTGGTAGGAATAGGTAAAAAAGAAGTAGTAATTAATGGTACATTAGTAAAAATAGTAATTAGTAGTAGCACTAGTAAAAAAGGCAGCAGAAATTATAACAAATAGTAGTTAACATTAGATGTACAAAGTAATAAAAATAGTAGTAGTAATTAGTAGTTGTAGTAGTTAGTAGTAGTAATTATTATAGAGGTAGTTAGCAGTAGTAGAATAAGTTGTAGTAGTAATAAGGGGTTGTAGTGGTCGTAACTTATTGTAGTAGTAGCAGTAATTAGTAATAGTAGTAGAAGTAGTAGTAGTAGTAGTACTTGTAGTGGTGAATCATTCCCGAACTACTGAAAGGACGTGAAATCGTTTCGAAATATCTAGTCCGAATATGGTGCCGAAATGGTCCAGAACTTGTCCTCAAATAGTCCTGAGCTAGTGCCGAAATGGGCCCAAGCTACATTTGTATATATGTATGTATGTATGCTTGTGCTTTTTCCATATAAGCGACATGACGCGAATTCTGACGCGGCTTCCGTGATGCGTTGTAAGAAGCCACTGTCGCTAAACAAGTTTTACTTCAATAATAAAGGTACCAAAAACAAAATTTATTGTTTTTAATTTATTTACAATAAGCGTTGAATGTTAGAATACGTTTGGACATCTAACCCTTTTTTGTATATCAAGAACTAAGTACCACTTTGTAGAGAACGCTATAGTTCCCGACAGTTCCTTTAATTGTCTTCTAACCTTCCACCTTAAACAAACGAACTATAGAGTTCGATACGTTTTCTAAGTGATCGTTAATTTACCTAAATGTATAGGGTAAGCATTGTATAATGGTAGGAAAAATATTTTTAATTACCGCCTTCAGCAATGGTAAGACAACAACTATCAGTAGCCAGAAATTATAACTAAAATGTGTATACTAGACTGGATCACGAAAAAAAAAATGATTGCAATTATCTGCACTCTCATAGAAACCTCTGGCAATTTCTTTGAGCATTAATATATTTTAAAGGATTTTATTTTCAGTTTCGCGATCCCAGGCAATGGGAAACTTTCGAATATATTTTTACCATGAAAAAACTTCTCACAAAGATCATTTGCTGTTGTCAAGACGTACATTTTTAATATTTAGTGCACCACCCCATCTCTGACTATACATTTGCCATTTTAAATTAAAACAAAAACAACTGTTATACGATAAGCTAATTTTCATTTGTTGCTTTATATTTCGAGCAGGTGGTTTTAATCTGTTATTCTATTTTCTTAAGATTTAGAAGAGCAGCCCAAACATTTAGGGTTAATTGGGAAACAATGAAAGGCGAAAATTTCCAACCTTAATTATAAAATGAAAGGTAAATCTCAAACTACTATTTTTCAATATAAACATTCACAAATCTGCAAACATTTTTACATCCTTTAAAAAATATTCTGAATTTTTGAATGCAACAGATCCCAAAGAGCTAACTTCACTTCAGTAAAGTTTTTTTCGGAATCTCAACAGATTCCAGCTATAATATTTTCCCGAGACTACTTTTCCTGTTTTTGGTTGCGGTGAGCTCGGGCGACGCCACTCCTTCGATTCCACAAAGAGATCGAAACAACGTTCCTAGTTCCTGCTTTTGCACCGCGGAAACAAGTTATGGGACCAATCTTGCAATTACGACAGATCTGTTATATACTAATCACACCTAAAAACCCAGAACTGATATTTTTCCAGTGAAAAAATAAAGGTTTTTTTTTTAAATTTTTTTTAGCTAGCTTGAAAAAAAAATAAAACATTTCTGTATTGAAAATTTTTTTACGTTATATAAATATTCTCCTATGATAGAAAAAAGTATAATAAAATATGCAAACATTTTCAGGATGTACGAATTTAAGAAGGGTCACAACGCAAAAAAAGCTCTGTGATGAGCCAAAATATTTTGATTGGAATTAAAAAGCAGTAACTCTAAATTTACATATATGTACATACGTAGCTATATGTATATGGATGCTATACATAAATGTACTTTAAACCAGTATATGAACAACATTAACTTCACCTTTGTTATTTATTTTACAATGCCTTATATGTAATGCTGGCTTTTCCAAAAACAGACAAAGACGTATTACCTTACACACATATGTATTTACATACATATGTACATACAGTTGTTTGCTTTGTCTGTGAAAATTAAATTTAATCCTAATAAAAAGGTGAAATTATAAAGGAGTACAAATCCCATGCTTGGCAACGAAAAACGACTGATTTTCTTTGTGATTGTTTTGTAAAAAAAGTAAAATCCATTGTACTGAATTGTTTTTGTTGTATTTCTTTTCGTACACAATTGCATTGTGCTTTTGTACGTGTACCTACATTACATACAATACATATATAGTATGAATGAATGCATATTGAATTGAAAATTTTCTGAATGCCGAAATTATTATCAGTATTCAATGATAGTACGAATATATGTAGTTGCAAATGAAGCAAAGCTTTTGTGCAATGTTAATATATGCAATGTTTAAAAATATGTATTCCCCACACAATTCCCCATGTATTGCACTTTTATTTTGAAGACATATCTAAATACATATAGCTTGACCACAAAGCCATACATTGATTGCCTTTCTTCAATTTAAAACATATCTTCTTATATAAAATTCATTATAGAGTAAAAATTTCTGAAGTGGCCCCCTCAATTTTCACAAAGTGGCAAATTTTGAAATAAGTATTTGCATTTTATCCCTTGAATATTCACAAATATATCAGTAAAATATTTCGCCGATATTCGATTTTTTTATAACATTTTTTGTTAATTTAATATTTATGAACTTTATTTTTGTAAAAGTGATTGCAGCCAAAGTTTTCGTACGAATTTGATGAAACTTGGTGAGTATAAAAAAAAAGTTTTCTAAAAGACTACAAAAACAAAATTAAAAAATTTTAATTTTTTTTATTTTATATAACTTTCTTTTCTTTTATTAAATTTTTTTAAAACTTCTCATTGTGATTTTTATCGCATTTAGGTCACAAATTGTTCCTTACAATATTGGTTACTAATGTGAGCAAAAAAATTTTTGAGCAACCATAAGGCTCCTTCGATATTTAATTTTTTTTACCCACTCCACCGACTACCTACATACATACCGATACATAATAATTATATTTTTCAAAGCGGCAAAATGAATGATGTTTGTTGTTGTAGTAAATTACGAAGGCAAATGTTTATTAATATTCATCACTTTGCATTTTTTCTGTTTTTTTTACAGTTGTTTTGTGTTGTTTTAAATATAATATTTATGGTAGATTTCACGTCCTCTGAAAAAATCTTACATTCTATATTCTCTTCATCTAATTAACGAAAAAAAAAATAATATTTTTTAAATGAGACATTTGGGGAACACAATAGAGTGGCATTCATACTTTTTACATTTTTTTAATAATATGTGGATTGCTGTCCAGCACTTCCCGTAAATCGGTAGTGTTTTCCTCCGGAATATTAAAATTCATTATATGTATCGATATCAAATAAAATATTTTACAATAATACTAAAAGTAAGTTGTGTTAGGTAGTGAAATTAAGATTTAAGTGAGGGAGTTCGATTTGAACTTAGTTCTTACTTACTTTTTGGATTTTTTTTTTAAATGCAAATACTGGGTATATGACTTAATTCGTGCGGTTTGCTAAGACAGCGTTCAGACTGGGAAACTTTTGTTGCTTATTATCGGCGATTTCCCTTTTGGTGTTGCTCGTCGCGTTCACACAGAGCAACTCTGTTCAGGCAATTGTCTGGCATTTCATTTTATGTCATTTCCGAAAATTTCTGTACGCTTCACTTAAGCGGCATTTACCATTCTGATAAATTTTGTGATTATAAGTAAAAGGTGAGTTGAAAAATGAAGTTTTAACATAATTTAAGTTAATATGTATAGTATATGCATACACATGTGCATATTTAATCGCAAAAAAATAAGAACAAAATTTCATTTCCCAACTTACCCTATGTATTCACTTAAAACTCAACAAAACTGCAACCACTGAAAGAATTTATAAATGAAAAGGAATGTCAAATTTCTTAGCTGCCGACTGAGATGAATAAGAACACAAAGCGTGTCGCCCGAGCACGAGCAACTCGTTGCCCTTCCCCTTTCCCCGTCCCTCTTTCTCCTACAAGTAACGAGTTGCCGCGACAAAAGTTTCCCTGTCTGAACGCTGTCTAAGAGATGGCGTAACTTGTATGTATTCCATCATTCCAATATATTCCGAACATATGTACGTTGGAATGCTACTGTCATTGTACGTCTTTTCAGTACATGTCTTTCATTTGAAGCGTAAACAACAATAATTTTTTTTCACTCAAATATGTCGAACTTTGTGCGTGAAAAAGTGTTTTTCCGGGGAGTTCTTCTTCATTACTTTTATATGAAGTAAACTGCTGCCGAAAGTCATCGTATTTTGGTGGAAGTTTATGGTGAACATGCTCTAGCTGAGCGAACGTGCCAAAAGTGGCTTGCACGATTTAAAAGAGGCGATTTTGGCTTGGAAGACGATGAACGTCCTGGACAGCCAAAAAAGTTTGAAGATGAAGAACTGGAAGCATTACTCGATGAAGATTGTTGCCAAACGCAGGAAGAGCTCGCAGAATCTTTGACTGCCACTCAAGCAGCCATTTCAAAACGTTTAAAAGCAAGGAAATTGGGTTCCACATGAACTCAAGCCGAGAGATGTCGAAAGGCGGTTTTGCTTCTCCGAAATGCTGCTGGAACACCACAAAAGGAAGTAATTTTTGCATCGGATTGTTGCTGGTGATGAAAAATGGATTCATTACGACAACCCCAAGCGCAAAAAATCATATGAGAAATTCGGCCAACCAGCCAAATAAACGGCTAAGCCGAATATCCAAGGTGCGTAGGTAATGCTCTGTATTTGGTGGGATCAGAAGGGTGTGCTGTATTATGAGCTGCTAAAACCGGGTGAAACCATCAATGAAAAACGCTGCCGAACACAATTAATCCGTTTGAAGAGAGCAGTAGCCGAAAAACGGCCGGAATATGCGACCAGACACGAGGCAATAGTTTTCCACCATGACAACGCTCGGCCCCACGTTGCTATTCCGGTTAAGAACTATTTGGAAAACAGTGGATGGGAAGTTTTACCCCACCCGCCTTATAGCCTAGACCTTGCCGCTTCTGACGCCCTCACTGGAATACGGTTCACATCAGAGCAGGATATCAAAAATTGGCTTGATTCATTCTTGGCTGCCAAGCCGGCGCAGTTCTTTTGGGATGGGATCCACAAATTGGTAGAAAGATAGGAAAAAGCCATAGCTTCATAGCTGGGCAATACTTTGAATAATACTATTGCACATGTTTTTCTTAAATAAACGTTCAAATTATGGAAAACCCCGCATATGCAGATACACTGACGAGCAGGAGTGACCGAAAGGCGATTTTTTTTTATAAATTAGCAAGGTTTTATGTTACATTTTTTCGTTAATTTTATATAAAACTATAGTTCACCCTATATAAATTAATCTTTTATCACAATTAATAAAAGTTCAACAAAATGTCATTAAAATTTTTTAAGATTAAACATTTTTTGGGTATGCAGTTTATTTAATTTTACAATAATAGAGTGGAAGTTCGAAGTGGCATGAAATCATCGTTGATTTTTTATAATATTTTGTAAATCTTGACCTTGGACAATTTTTTTCATATATCGCCTATATAAGTATATAGTTTATGTGGTAGAAAGTACAGAATACTTTCGGCATATAAAATTATTACAAATAAACGAAAATTTTTATAAAATTCAAGCGTTTCGTGAAAGTCCAGATTTAAAAATATTAAAAAAAATTAGCGGCAGCCTTTAGCCAACGCAATCTTGCACAATTATACTGTATACTAGAAAAGTGTCAAAAACTTTTCTAAAATGTTTTCCAATTTTGTTGAGAATTTGTTGATTTTTCATGAATTTTGCATAACATTTGAAAATCTAATTTTCAATAGTTCTTTCCAGTATGCGAACAATGTTGGCCTCTCTGAATCCTAGTTGCCATATTGACATATTGGCTTCACATAATCCCTTATAAGGGAAACATTTCAAAGAACGTAAATTTACCTGCACACCAAAATTATTTCTCAAAAAATTGTTTCGTGATTTTAGTAATATAGCTGAAAAATTTGAAGACGTTGTTGGACTTTGAGCATTAATAACGCGTAATATTTAAAAACAAAAAATCTTATGTTTAGCTCTAAAGACAAGTTCGATAGAAGAACCCAAGAGTGGAATAGGTCAAAAAGTGACTAGAATCTAGGCTCAATATTATAAATGGTGTGTTTTTTAGATGTGTGGTTTTCAATGAGGCAATACTTTTTTCGGAGTAATTTTGGAGATTTTGTTATGAACGAACTTATTTCGGAACAATTTTTTGTGTAATTTATTACCAAAATAATGGTACGGTTCGCGACACAGCGCGCACTGCGTTCAATATTCGGTCGACATAATCGCCCAGCAGAGTCGGCTCACTCTTGATTGAATGGGTACGTTAATAAACAAAATTGTCACATTTGTTGATAATTCACAAGCCATTCTTGAGATGCCATTACATCCTCAAAAAGTCATTGTTTGGTGTAATCTATGGGCAGAGGGAATCACTGGCCCATATTTCTTCAACAATCAAGCCGGACATAATGTTGCTGTCAATGGGGAACGCATTAGAGACATGATGCTGATGTGGACGACCTTTCGCTCCAACAAGATGGCGCTACATGCCATACGAGTACAGCCAACGAAACAATAAATTTATTGAAGAAAACTCTTGGTGAGCGCATCACCTCGCATCGTGGGCCTGTGGTGTGGCCTCCAAGTTCGTGCGATTTAACAGCGCTAGACTATTTTTTGTAGGGTTAAGTGACGTCGCTTGTCTACGCAGATAAGTCCGAGACAATTGACGACTTAGATGTTTATATTCGGCGCGTTATTGCTGATATACGGCCCCGATTGCTACAAAAAGTGGCTGAAAATTGGGCCTCTCGGCTGGAATTTATTCGAGCCAGCCGCAGCAGTCACTTGCCCGAAATCATTTTTAAAGCATAATGACAAAGCCTTTTCTTTATAAAAAAGCAAAATTTTTTTTTTAGACATAACATTAAACAATATACATTTTATTTCTTCTTGAAAACCACATTCTTAAAAAACACCCATTATTTTCGGAAACTCCAAACTGCGCTTCTTCTTTAGAATTTGTTCTTGGTTTTCTCATTCGCTACTCTTATTACGGCACCTTCGGTTGCTCCCTGCGTGGAAGGCGCCATCTTGCGCGCCATCTTTCTTGAGATAGTAGGATTCACTTAACCTAAACTTACCACTGTTCGACAATTTCAGCGTCTCTTTGGCTGCACTTTTTACTTTTTATGCACTTCTTTCAAAAGCTCTGTGTTCAAGTAGGATTTAATTGCAGACGCAAACAGCTGATGGGTCACACATTGCAAAGGCAATCTAGTTATACAAAGATCGGCGACTAAGGATGTACAACAGCAAGACGCACATCGCATATTGTAGGGCAAGTTATTTTTATTATTAATGTTTAATATGTACGTATATTTGCATATTACTTTTACGAATCCTTTGCAAATGCACCTTTGCCTTATACGATGCAAGTTTTAAACTGATATCGAACTAAAAGTAATTAGAAAGAACTAGGAGGTTTGAAAGTTTACATAGTCCAAATATACACACATACTTACACTACGTACGTGCTCTGCCATAAGCTAAACTTGCAGTTTTTCTACATCGAAGAGAGTTTGCAACGCATCTGGGTGAACGGGAAAGTTAGTATGAAAAATCACACAATGCTATGAAAACCTATCAAGATGAAAGCACAGACACATGTTTCCGATACACATCCATATAATAAAATATACTGTACATTCACTCCCAGCACGCATGTCTAAATCCAATATGTAAGTAGGTATATAAATTTCACATGTTTGCTCCATTGTTCCCATATATATTAATAAAATTCATTGGTGATTGCAATCAGTGTTGCCAGACAAATTATTCGTTTGGTGGTAAAACGGCCGTAAAAAAGAGCTACAAAAAAAGCGACTTTACCCAATCCCGACTCTTACGCCGACGTTCGTGCGAGATGCGGTAACGAACCCGTGTCACGGCTGAATGAGAGTGAGCTTTTGTGGGGCCCCTCCGACATACTCGGTTTAAGGGCCCACTGAAGTCTGCAGCGTCTGTTCACCAGTAGGTGCCCCTGCAAGCGGGCGTCTGTCTTGGAGCAAGCGGCTCGTTATATAAGTGCGTCTTTAAAAACAAAAAATGTCAGTACCTGATTGTCCTCTGGGCTGGAGACTCGCCAATAAAACATTTCAACAAGCCTCGGATGATATCCCCTTTTCTGATGACGATCATATTGCTTTGAGGGCCTGCTCCTAGAATCTCCGAACGTTTAATGTGGAAGGTGCCGTTGACCGGCTAGTTGATAGTTTCTTAAGAGTAACGGCTGACATAACAGCCATCCAAGAAATGAAATGGACGGGGCAAGGTAAGATAGTCATTGGACCTTGCTACGTCTACTTCAGCTGTCATGTTAAGGAGCGCAAGTTCGGTGTTGGATTTGAGGTGGGAGAGAGACTTCGTCGCCAAGCACTGACGTTCACTCCGGTGGACGAGTGTCTCGCCAAGATTCGCATCAAAGAAAGATTCTTCCACAATATAAGGAATGTTGAACTTTTTTTTTTGTGTATGTGAAGAAATGCACAACACCATCACCAAAAAAAAATTGTTTTTAAATCAGCGCGAATTTTTAGTTCCTTAAAACTTGCATGTTATTATATTAGAATTGAATGGATACCCAAAATTTAAATATTTAAATTAAAAGTTTTAAAATTTTGATTAAATTTTTTTTATATTTGGTGTAATTTTGTGAAAGTGTGAATTTGGGACTTATATGGTTTTGGTTACAGAGTGAGCCAAATTTTGATAAAAAATGAGCGTAAAAGTTTTAGCATGAAAAACGTTGTGAAAAATAAAACAAAAAGTTGCTCGACATTTGTATTTGGGTTTGCACTTCGACCTTTCGATCCATTGTGCCCTCCGTTCTTTATAGTACTCGTCTAGCCCCAACGCTCTAAGGAAGTCGAAGATCATGAGTGGTGGTAGCGAGCGTACAAGTTTCTCTTCGGGGATGTAGGAACCCAGATACCTCTGCCGTCTTCTCGAGATGGCTTGACATTCGAAGAGCAGGTACATCGGGGTCTCCAGGGCCGAGCAACAGAAGCGACACAACTTGTTCGACCATATTCCGGGCCTGTGCTGATTGATGGGCAGTCTGAAAGAAAACCTATAAGTATCTTAAAGTTGGTTTTTTGAGAGGTCGGTAAACTGTTAAGATTATTTACTATTATACCCCCCCAATAGACATTTCGACTGGCGTAACACTCCCATCTGTAGCGAGTGTCTTTGTTTTAAAGTAATTTCTTCTATCCTGTGCACCTCCCTTATGATATTTTGACATATAGCCAGGAAAGGTTCGGGTCCAGTGGTTGTTTTTTCCACCGCATCTCTAGCTAATCGATCGACCTCCTTGTTACCCTCAATGTCCGTGTGGTCCGGGTCCCAGAGAAGCTGGATGTGATAGTGGGTTGCTAGAGAGTTGAGTTGATCTCATATGATGATAGAGCCTTAAGTGCTGCTTGGTTGCCACTTAAAATAACTATCCGCTCATTGTGATAGCTCCTATTTAGATTAACCTCTGCACACAGGAGAACGTCATACACCTTCGTTGGGATGATGCTTGGGTTCTTACCCATTGGTATAGCCATGTGTGCTCTGAGACCGAAGACTCCGGCCCCTATACCCTCCGGAGTCTTTGATCCGTTCGCGTACCTATCAGGGTGCTAACTCGGAGATGCCATTTTAGCGAGGATGTAGTCCATAAAGCTTTGTTCTCTAGTTCAATTTTAAATATATTCTCAAATTTAGTCACCTTAATGATCTCATCTCTGGAATGCTCAGCTTCTCCATGTTTTCGGAAGATATGATCTTACCTTTCCCAAGACCTTCCCTAGCTATTTTGAGAAGTGCTGTTCCCATACTTTTTCCGTCACTTTTTGTATTATATTTATTAAAATATGTTTATTTTAATATAAAAATAATAACATATCGGCATTTCTATCTTGCAACCGAATCAGGATATCGGTACTAAGTTGACCTGCAACACTAAACCTACTCAATTTATAACTCTGTGTTGCAGTAATTTGTACTTCAGGTAATTTGAAAGATAGCTAAGAAAAGAGCTAGTTGCTAAATACAAATTTTTGGAGCCAAATGGAAAAATAAAGAGCTAAATTTAGCTTCAAAAACACCAAAATGGTAGCACTGATTGATCCAGCTTTACCCGCCAAAGAAAAACCACTACTAGATGCAAACTAGCACAGATTTTTCTTTAACCAACTGGGGAATTTCAGAACATTCTATAAGTTATCGGCTAGTTAAAAAAAAGTAAATTTTCCGTTTTCAATTTCTCTCAATACTTCAGTTTATGTGTAGGGTATTCGTTCGCACACGTAGTTATGTTTGAATTTGTGCGCTCAGGGTAATGCACCAGTTTGTGTACTTTCAAAGGCATACAGACAAAATCTCATTCAACTATTTGTTGTGGCAAGCACAATTTCATTTACATACTTCTAGGCATTATACATTCTGTTTGGTTTGTAAAGCATTTTATGTTCCACAAACGCAACCGCAGTCAATTGTTAGAATTTACATGCACATAGCATTGTAACGAATGGCATGTTATGGGTATAAAGCAATGAAGGACTATGGGATTTATACATAGTAGAATCAAAACGTCAAGGAAGTCAGACAAATATATTTATTTAAATAACTTTATAGTACACTCATGCGCAAATAATTTTTTGTTTTTAATTTTAAATTACTAGAAAAGGTGTATGCCGATATTCTGTAAGCAGTCTCTAGTCACTAATTGAGACTTTTCGATGGTGAGATTGATTTTGAGACTATTCGTTATTCAGTAAGCCGCATCAAGTCTCTAGTCTCAAAATAAATTCACTAATTTGTCAGTTGTTCCTGAGCAGGTCACGAAACAAAGAAATTGAGGAAAGTATTGAACAAACTCAAAACTGAAGTAGCATTCGATCTGCCCTTTTGTCGTACGCTATATTCTACCAAAAAAAAACTATTCTTTACATTTGCTTGTGAATCATTTATTGCATTTATCGATTGTTGATAGTTCTAATTTTTACACATATTATAAATATTCGGTGTACACAAAATGCAGTAATGAGAATTCTAAACAGTTAATTGCAAGGTTTACTTTATGATAACCATATGGTTTGAATTTTTAAAGACATATAATGCTATTGACAAAAAAATTAAAAGTATATCGTGTGCTATCGATGAATACATTTTCATTGAAGTTGATTATGCATCTCTAGCTTAACAGACGATCAGCTGATTCTCTCTACTGCTTTTCAACACAGTCTTTGGAGAAATTTTTTGAGACTGTTGCTTTCTGAATACCGAAATCGTCTCAAATTTACTCACTTAATATGAGAATCAGTTACAGAATATTGGCAGTAGTGTTCACCACGATATAATAAAAGAGATAATTACATTGTCACTTTTCAGGCGAAATATTAATTACCCGATAATTAAATTGATTTTGATATTCAACAAAAAAGTGATAGCGAACATAAAAGCCCCTTAAAGATTTTTTTTCCCGATTATTGTTGGTATAGCCCATTTTTTCTTGTTCATTTTTGTTTTTTAAATAAAAAAGTCTTTATTTAAAATTTTCCAATTAAACAAGAAAAATTAAAATAAGGAAGAATAAACGCGAGCACCTTAGTTCAAAGTATAACTTCTGTGCCTTTTCTACAAAGAGATAGAGCTTAAATATGGGAGTTAGGTAGTAGTCGATAGGTAATAATTATTAGAAATGGTTGTAGCAATTAGTAGTAGAATTAGTAAGAATAGTAGTCGATATTTATTAAAATAGTAGTAGTAATCAGTAGTAAAATTAGGAAAAATAGTGGTAGAAATTGGTAAAAGTACTGACAAGAAATAGTAGTAGCATTAGTAAAAAAGTAGTAGAAATTAGTAGAAGTAGTGGCAGCAGTTTGTAGTAACTCTAAAAAATATTGTGGTAGAAATTAGGAGTAGCATTAGCCAAATAGTGGTACAAATTAGTAGTAGCATTAGCATAAATTCCAGCGGAAATTAGTAAAAATAGTGGTAGTAATTTGTAATAGTAGCAATAGTAGGCGTAGTGTTGGTAGGAGTAGTAGTAGAAGTTATAGTAGTAATTGTATTAGGAGTAGTAGTAATTGGTAGTTGCAGTATTTCTAGTAATTAGTAGTAGTGGTATTGAATAGTAGAGTAGTAGTTAATAGTACTGCTGGAAGTTGTAGTTGTAATAGTAATTAGGAGCTGCCATAGGAGTAGTTGGTAGTAGTAGTAGAAGTTGTAGGAGTAGTAGTAGTACTAGTAGTAGAAGTTGTAGGAGTAGTAGTAGTACTAGTAATAGAAGTTGGAGTAGTTGTAGTTGTAGTGATGAAGGGCCCTGTAATCGTCAAGAAATATTTAGAACGAAAATAGTGCGCAAGGGTCCAGAACTTCGTGAAGCGTTATCAGTACTTTCTTCGTTACGCGATCGATCGTTATGCGATGTAAAAAATCACACTCATGCCGCTAAAGAAGTTTGACTTCAAAAAATGGGCTGCTAGTTTTTACTAGTACCCAAATAGAAAGCACCTTTGCAGAGGTACAGAGTTAAAGTTCTTTCAATTCTCAGTTATTCAGCATATTCAGAAGCAGCTGGGCACATTTGGCGAATGACTAAAGTGCAGTACCAAAATTTCCATTAATTGAACGAAAAGAGTTTTTGTTTTGCACCAGACGAGCGTATTAAGATTCATTATTTACTACTTGTATTATTTTGAATTTTATTGAAAATATATACATACATACATATATGTTCTAGCTTAAAAAAACAGGTCAAAGATTTTTTAAATGCCATAGCTGTGCTGAATTATTTTGAGTTCAATATACCGAAAAACTTCAGTGGCTAAATTTAAAAAATGGGCATAAATCATTTAGGATGCAGAACATCTGCTGGAAATTCCCTAAATTTTACATTTTAATTTAATTTCGTTAGGGGCTATGTAAACCGAATTAGAGTTTTTTAAGTTACTTGGAACAGGCGTTTGTCAAAATTAATTACTTAACCACGAATCCCAATTAAAGACAAAATATTATGGTGTATCCAGTTAGCAAAGTAAAGAAACGACTGGAGTGCTTTATTAGAATCAGGCGAAATCGCCTAGCGCCAGTTATTGATTGGTTGATTGAGAAAGGCTCTTAGGAAATCGTAGACCCTTTTCCCAACATTTCAATTGACTAGACGTCAACTGTATCAACTGCTTTGATAATTTTAATTTGCCAAAGGATCCTTTTTTAATTGGTGTCTTCAGTTAGCATAGTCCAAAAGTGATAATCGGATACTGGCCGCTGTCCCTTGTAACTGACTAATAGCGAAAGAAAGCGGCGACTACCCTATATTTGTTCAATTTACTGCTATATATGTATGTAATTGTAGTTTGCTTATACGACCACAATACCTAAGCGGCTGGTAAGGCTTCCAGTATTTACAAACTCGGTTCTTTTGAGTGTAAAAGGTATGTTAATCCAATTCCATAACATCAGCATTGAAGCTTAGGTTTGATGTTCACAATTCTCCACTTAATTTGTGCGGCCAGTTGTAATTGCAAGTTAACCTTGACACGCAGCTACATGTTCACGTGAATTAAATTCCCTGTGGGAAATTAAATTAAATTTAAAGTATTTGAAAACTATAAGTAGTATTTTTTTCATGACAACCAACCCATTGCCATTTCATACAGCAAACTGATTTATTTAACATGACGATGCCATACAAGGTGAATTCATCTGCATAAGGTGAAGTTACTAAAGCAGCTGATGTCTTCTTCTTCCGCTACATTTGCATTTTTCCTTTACCCATGACATCCTAAAAACGAAAACTAAAAATGAATCTGCGAAATAATTATCCAATTTGTTGCTGTTATATTTACCGTGGCCCGAGTAGTGTTTGTATTGGAAAAAATTGCCGCTGGGTGGCGCTGAAAGCGAGATATATTTAAAAGTCGTATTTAGGGGTCGAATTGGTATATAGGTTGGCTATGAAAATAAAGAAGTGTTTGCAAAAAAAATATACTCAGTAGGTGGATATTGCGAAAACCCTCATTTATGGACCGAATTAATTTATATTAAGTATGTACTTATAGTTTGACTGTGCAATGAGCAATGGGTTTGCACAAAAAAATAGGTTGGCTGGGCAAAGCAAACATTTTTGGGAATGTAGACTCGGTAGGTGGGGGTGAAGTCAATATATTTTTTAATCGACCGATTTAGTTCATATTTGAAAAGAAGATTATTAATGCATAAGAAGAATTTTGATTTAAAAATTAACTCGAGAGATGGCGCTGGAGTCGAAATATTTCCAAAAACAACATTTGTTGGCCTACTTGGTTCGTAAACGAATCTACATATATGTATTTAATTTGCTTTGTTTATTTTTGTATTCTAAATATTGTCGCTGTGCCCATAATTAAATATTCACCTTCCCACATGAAATGTTTGATATTGGAAGAAAAATTTGTGTAGATTTTATCGAAAAACTGAGATAGTTTATAACAATGAATTTTGAAGTACCTCAGCAGGTGCAGGCAAATAGCGATTATCACAGTTTGCCCTCCAAGATACGGTAATTTTGGAGAATGGAATAGTTACATATATATAATATCCGAGGGGATATCAGGGATGTGACGCCTGGCGCAGGTAAAGAGCATTTTTCCTTCGAAATTATTACAATGAATTTTAAAGATCCTAGGCTGGCGCGGGCGAAGTGTGTTTGCCCTTCGAGCTACGGCGATTTTAAAAAGATGTATACTAATCTTATTGCTATTTAATCAACGAAGGATAATCAATTGACGTTTGCACCTCGGCAATAATCGTTTTCAGATAAGTTGTTTTAACTATAATTTTCTTTTCGATATACTCTAAATTTCGCATTCATATAGAATTCCTATGTAATGCCATCGATAAAACGGAGAAATATAAAAGTAGAGCGCAGTTCTCAAAATAATTCAAGTTAACGAAACTTGAGATCTAGGAAAGCTGCTGCGCAATATGAAAACCGAAATGAGATTGAGAAGAATCGCAGAATCGTAACAGATAATTTGAATAAAATGAAAGAATACAAGCAAATATTGCATCAAGTGCTGTCGAGCTTCCATTACAACGCTACATTCGAATACAGTACACACAAATCTGTTGTTATTGGATCCGTAAGCATTGTGTGCTCGCATTGTAAAGCAATGCAATTTAAAAATGAAGCTCCTGGATTGTGTTGTTCAAGTGGAAAATTTAAATTGTCAGCCTTGGTCCCACCACCAGAGCCATTACGCTCATTCGTCTCAGGAACAGGAACATACTCCAAAGACTCCTTGACAGAAACACAGAAATACATCAATTGCTTTCAAATGACGTCCTTTGGGACAACAAAAAAAAATTCATTATAAATTCATGCCTACCTTTAATGTAATTAGAACAAAATTATTGCTCACAACTTCGACACTTCCACAAAGTATCCACCGTGCATTTTCTCTATTGCTAACCAAAGAAAACAGACATTAAGTATCTAGAGATTTATTTCATGGGCGATTCGTAACAAGAACTAAACCGGCATCATGCACAAAGTACCTTTTTTCATCAATATAACAAATTGATTTCATTGAAATCATATGCCAAATATTCAAACGACATTATTTAATGTTTTTTTTTTTAATTTGAAGAAAAGTTGAAATCACGAATTTTTCCTTTCTCTATTGAGTTAACAACATCAAATTTGTTGCCGTTTAGTTTTCGGTAATCGACTAGCTAACGACAACAGCTGATTCGGCGATAGCGAAAATCGTTAAAAATGAATGCTGAATAGCAACATCGTTAAAATTTTCGTTAAGATGAGTTAACCATGCGAATATCGTTAAAATAAGTTAGCGAATCTCCCATATTAATCTCTCATATTTATTTGCATTTTTCACAAGTTTAAGAAAACTTTCTCTAACTTGCTAAATAAATACAGAAACTATTTATAAAACTTTGTGTAGGTCCAACATCTGTCAGCTCAGCTAGTTAGAATATTAAAACTAAACATTTGTATTGAATTACGTAGTGTAAAAGTAGTTCCCAAAAAATTAGTTTTTAAATATGATTTTTCATGCAACTGACTTATTTTTTCCGCCAGGGTTCATACAAATGAATATACATACATATACTCAGATATTTGTATGCATGTGTGCACATACATTTGTATAATCCTACACGCACACAAGCATATGTTGCAAATTGGTTATAGCCGTACAATAGGCATCCACACGAGAGAGGAAACAAAGGAATTTTATGCTTAGTTTTCCATTTGCTTTTTCTCTAAGTATGTTTGTGTAGTTTGTGGTATGCTTGCATTTAGTTACATAATTGAAACTATTTAATGGTAGCAATTAAAAACTGAAACCAGATTTATTTTTTCATTCACCTTAAACTAAAATTAATTACAACTGCTGTCAAAATTTAATGCTGCTGTCAAAATAGTTTAAAGTATTTAAACAAGGATTTAATGAAAGATTCGTTATCGTTATACACAAAGGCAATGATATACTATATACATATGTGGGACCGAGTTAATAGCAAAATGCAACCCTGCAAGCAAACGCAGACACTGGACGAAACATAACCCACGCGGACGATAAACGGGACTCAATCAACTGGAATCAACGAATTTGCGGAAAAGCTGACGAGTTAGTTAGTGACGAACCTTCATAGACGCCGGACCCTCACGAAATACCCGCTTCTTAATACTACATAAAAAGGGTGGTTAAATTTTTGGGGCCGATGTTGATTTTGAATAAAACACAAATTATTTTGGAAATTATTGTAATTTCTTTTTATTTTGATAATTGACATCGCCACCACGTGAGATAACACGGCCATTGAATTTTTCGCGCAAAAGAGCCATTGTTTCGCTGGCTGTGTGGCAAGTGGCACCATCTTGTTGGAACCACATATCGTCCACATACATATGTTCCGATTCGGGCCATAAAAAGTTCGTTATCATCTCACGATAGCGCACACCATTCACAGTAACTGCCTGACCGGCCTCATTTTGGAAAAAATACAGCCCGATGATGCCGCCAGCCCATAAACCGCACCAAACAGTCACTCTTTGTGGGTGCATTGGTTTTTCGACAATCACTCTTGAATTATCATTCGCCCAAATGCGGCAATTCTGCTTATTGACGAATCCACTGAGGTGAAAAAGTGCCTCATCACTGAAGATGATTTTCTTCGAAAATGCACGATATGCATTTTGATTTGAGCGCCCATTTTCATAATAAGCCTGAATAACTTTAACACGTTGCTCGATTGTGTATCTTTCCATGTTCAAATTGGGTTTGTCTGAAATTGAGAAATGTCAAATGAAATGCAGAAAAAGACTTGACGTTTATGTGTGGTTCACATTCAGCGTCGGCCCTTAAAATTTAACCATCCTTTATACATATATCGTACAACCCTTTAGGAAATGTGCGAGCATTTTGCAATGCGTGCCTAAAATATTGCACGAGTGAAATATTCGCCTACACTAGACGGCCATGAAAGTATCCTTTTTGACCGATGAGAAAACTTTCACTGTTGAAGAAGTTCTTAATAAGCAAATCTACGCAAAAACTTCCAAAGTCGTAAACAAATATTATTCCACGGGTTCAACGTGTTCACCATCCAGCTGTTGTAATGGTTTGCTAGAGAGTCTCCTGTAAAGGCGTCAAACCTCTTAAATTTTGTGAAAAAGGGGTTAAAACTGGGGCAAAAGTGTACCAGCAGGATGTTTTAGAAGGCGTGGTAAAACAGTAAGGCAATACTCTCTTGGATAGAGAGCATTAGATCTTCCAACAAGATTCTGTTCCACCACACAAGGCAAAAATTACCCAGCAGTGGCTTAAAAGCAATATCCCTGGTTTCATAGCTGCAGATGATTGGCCGTCTGGAAGTCCAGATTTTAACCCACTGTACTACTGTTTGTGGGTAGATATGGAGAACATAGCCTGTCGAATACCCCACAGAAATTTGGAGAGTCTCAAAAAATCTTTGGTTCGTGCAGCCTCGTCGTCCATACTAATAGAAACTGTGCGAGTTGCTATTGGTCAATGGCCGAATCGTTTGAGGGCTTGTTTGAAAGCAAAAGGTGATCATTTCAAATTAAATTTTATACATCGCTCATTTAATATAAGTATTATAAAATAAAATTTACTTTATTAAAAAATGCATTATTTTCATAACAGCTTGAACTTTTAATAGAACTTATGATAGGACTAAGTATATTGGAAGAATATTACGACTTATGTTAGCTGCAACGATTGGAAATCACTTCCAGAAATGGAATTTTTAATAAAAGAAGACAAATCTGTTTTAATTTAAAAAACGTCTCCGCAACGAAATTATAAAAATAAGATTTGCGAAAAAAATTTGAGACGCGAATGCGTTTATTTGCAAAGAAATAAAAAAGGGTGAGAAAATACATTTTCAATATAGTTCATAATCGGTTAATTTGTGGCTGAGTTATTGAAGTTTTTCTCAAACCAATTTTAAAAAGCTAAAAAAAATCTTACTATTATGTTTCCGTTGGACAAATTTTTAAATATTTTTATAAAATCTTCTATCATCTGTTGTAAGGTTTTTTTAAATGTTTAAAAAAAAGTTTAATTATAAAAAAACTCCGTTCTTAGAGTTATCGTAAATCCTAATATTTTTCCGAAACATTTTGGTGGAAGTCTTAAAATATAATAGATTGCATGCTTTTGATTGAAAAACATTATCGATATTTTTTCGTGTGGGAAGTGACGCACCCTAATGTGTTCATATAAAAATTACGTGTCACTATGTTCGTTTATGCTAATCACCAAAACTGTCCATCCGGTCTCAATAAATTTCGTTTGAGTGCGTTTTGTTGGCCACCCAATAGAGATGTGATAATTTTAAAACTGATAGGTGGCACCGTTGTTGAGCTGCAATTTCAATACTTTTTTCTTTGCACTAAAAATTTTTATATATCTAATTTTTTAGTGCTCATCTAAAATAACGCGCAAGGTAAATTGTGTAACCCGAAATTGTTGAGGTCTCATTTATTTTTCAACGTTTCCAAATTGTTTTATATAGTAAAATCCCGACAGTTGGCGGCGTAGTCGAGGTATAGACAAATACTATATTTATTAACAAAAATGGAAAACGAAACAATTAAAAAATTGTTAGCCGGTAAATAAGAACATAGGGCATTTGAAACCAAAAACACTATTACGTCTTCTCCATTAACTTCGACAAAAGTTGTTTTGACATTTTAAGTTGTCAATTTTCAGCTGATTTTATTTGACGTCTCTTCCAGTTTAGTTACTTATTTTAATAACCTTCTAATTGACGAGATGTTGCAAATGAAAAAGTATGCTTTGAAAATTCCCTGTGAACAAAACTCTTTCCCCCGCTTGCGAGTACAAAAAGCCAAAAGTAAACGAGAATTTGAAGCTGGTGAAGACCTCCCGTAATTGGAGCGTCAATAAGGAACAGTTTACCGTGAAAACATAGCGTTAGGTCTTATTGATTTCCCACACATCGTATTTGTATTATGGTGCACTGGCATGGACTGATATCTTTATATATTTCTTAGCATGATGAATAATTAATATACTTTGTAATAAGTCTTAGTGAAGGCAAGCTTTTTCTGTACTCATTATGGATGTTTATGTATATCTAAACTAAATAAGAGTTGGAGTTCGAGAGAAGTTTAATTAATTATTAATAACATCTTTTAAAATTGAACTACTAAAAATATGTATGTATATCTGTTTGTGTGTAGCTACATATAACTACTTAATAACAGCTGTGGTCTTATCAAACATTCAAAGTCTTAATTAACTGCAGCATTAATAGTTTGAACTTCTTGAAATATGTGTGTCGACTCCATTAAATCGAGAAATATACTTTCCTTCATTAACACATTATCAATTACGGCTCACTCCTTCATCAAAATTTTTGCTTTCCAATCCAGCTAAGCAGCAAAGCAAAATGTAATTTAAACTCGTAATGAGTTGAACAACTTTTCTTGTAATTTTTAACCCTTTCTGAGTGGCGTGTGTTTCCAACGAGATCTCGACATGTGGTTTTTTACAAAAGTTTGAGGCCAAATCAACGATAATCGATTCTTATACACTAAAAAGGAGAATTTAGTTTCGGAAACTAAATATATTTAAAGTTTGTTTAGCCATCTCAAGCTACTTGATTTTGTCGCAAACATATTTTTTAGCTACTTCTTTAAATGAGTTTAAATATTGAATTCTATACTTTTTTCCATTGTTAAAATTATTTTAAATTTTCAGCTATAAATAATAAACTCGTAAAAAAATCGAGGGAAATTATCTGGATTGCAGATACATTATGATAGAAGTCTGGCTAAAAATCAACTATACGACTATTTCATTAGACGTCTAGTCAGCAACTGTTTTTAATGGTTGATATTTGAAGATCAAGTATTCAATTCCCCTTCGACTAACCGCTCGCTCACCATCAAGTAGTCTGAAAATCGACTAACCGAAATTATTCGAATATTCATGAAAACTTTATTATAATAAAAAATGAGTGAAAAGCAAAAATATTCAAACACATATAAAAAAAAATAAATACTGGAAGCAAAGAACTAGTCGAAATATCGAAAACGAACGGTTAGTCGACTAATCGTTTATAGGCAATGGGCCGAGGGAATCGAAACGAAAACGGTTAGTTTATTAGTTGAAGTCGATCGATTAACCGATTAGTCGATTATCAAGAACTCTAATTGTAAGCAGTTCAAAATATAAGCAACTTTCATACAACCGGAGGTGAACTATTTTTGATTGTGCTATTGCAGAAATTTATGCAACTCACATATTTTATATGTAAAAACTTATTGTTTTTTTTTTTTTTAAATACGGGTAAAACAATTTAAATTAAATTAAAGGTTTTTGCCCAAAAGTAAAAAAAATACAGCCACTTTAAAAAGGGAATTGGATCACCATTATAATATTTGTGCGGCAAAAATGATAGGCATTTGCTGACGGTTTACAAAGCCAAGAACTTGAAATTTTGAGCAGAAATATTGTAAAAATTTAAATTTAAGACACTAATTCATTTATTATGTTCTAGAGATACATATATAGCAATATATAGGCTTGGGAATTTCTTTTTTAATATATCCTACAAATAATTATTCGGAGTGAGTTACTTTTTACCTAAGAAAAAATCATAATCAATCAAAAAAGTAGCTAAAATATTGGAAATTCGGTATAAAATCAAAGGTATTTAGAAACCACCTAAGTACCGTCAAACATTTTTTTTTGTATTCCCAAATCTTTCCTTCAGAAAAAAGTTTAAAGTTGTCTAAAAATTTGTAGCTAAATATTTTATATACATACATACATACTATATGGGACATTCCACACAAAACTTGCCACCAAATTTTTTTTCGCGTTAAATATTTTTTTATAATAGCGAAAATATTCGTTACGTATTTTTTATATCAATATATTGCGTCGAGTTTTCGAGAAAAATGTTTTTCAAATTTCACGTGTGTTTAATTAATTAATTAATTAATAATAAAAATCGAAAATTAATAAAAAAAAAACTCTTGTTACATTTGGACTGTTGTTTTTTTTTGCTTTTATTTTATTGGAAAATAAAAACAAAATCTTTTTCTAAGCGCTGGTAAAATTTCGGAATGGGAAAACGAATACCATTCAGATGTTCTTGTGATCCAAGTGTTGCGAGTCTGTCAGTTGCCTTCAAGCCCTTGATGCGCCGAAACATACCAGGGGCCACTTGGTTCAGAAGAGTTTTGTAGTATTCCAAGCATGCTTCAAAAAAATTTTATGTGAAAAGAACCACTTAAAATGCTTCATAAATTTGAACAAAAATAAAAAATATCCAGCGAGATTCTAGTAAAAATATTTATTTACTTTATATGAATTCTTAGATCAAAACAATGAGACTTCTTACAATTTGCATATGTTCGGACAAAATTCCATAAAAATTAATTAATAAGAAGTTATCAGCTTGTTTTCTTCCGTTTTTCCTTTCAAGAAATTTGAGATTAAGAAGATTTTCTAGCAAACATTTCTTCAATTTTCTCCCATCTCGCTCCAAGCTTTTTTTATAAGTCGATCTCTTTAATTATAGGTGAACTTTTTAGATCTGTGTATTCAACATAGTATGTACATCTCTACATATACATTCTAATACCATTTGTTCTTTTGCACGAGCACAGAATTCGATTGCGTAAGCCTCCGCTTAGAAGATAGTTGGCTTTCCTTTACCATCGATCCGAATATTCCCGCTCTAGTACTCTCATCCACCGGCTTAGATCCATCAGTGTACCAAACTTAGGGATCCTTTGGAGATATAGTATGATATTTCCGTTCTGCAATAGTGGGGAATAACAATCTTATTAAAGAATAGTTTTGGTAGTATGATATCCGAGCATTTCTCGTTTGTGTAACTAAACTCTCTTCTCAGTGTAGCGTTTAGTTTCAGGTACAAATGAATGATAAACCGCTGAGAAATCTCCAGCGTCCATTTTTCTATTTTATGAGTTGCATTTAAAGAGAAATAGATGATTTTTTCACTAAAAATTTAGTAAACCAAAAGACATTCGTGGTCTTGGAACGAATTTGCACTATTACCTTTCCAATTTGATGCCTTTAAAGCAAATACGTTACGAATATTCCTACCACATAAAGGTTAGGAACTTTAAAGTTTTTACTACATTAACTGTTCTATTTACACAAAGTTTGCGGGAAGGCGTGGATACTATGTGTGTGCGTATGTTTGTGTGTGTACTTGTTTCACAGCAATTATCAAATAAATGTTGATTTACACTTTTTGTCTTCCCACGCAGATTAGACCGGGTATGCCCCCAAATGAAAGAAATAAGCTTTCATTCACCCCAACCATCACCTCCTTAATTTTAAAAATTTGTTTGAGAAGATTTTATGATTATACAAATTTTCGTCCTTGGCGTCTACTAAAAACAGCCAAAATCTTAATCCTTGATGGGTACGTTTATACATGTGCACATATTAGGGTGGTTCTTAAATGTAGGAAGTAAATTTTTTAATCAAATACTATACTACTATGGTCGAGGATATCATACTTAAATTTTGGACCCGATCGGAGTCGGTTGAGACGTGTCACGCAGGCGTCTTAGTTCAGATTACCCCATGAAGAATCAAAAAATCAAAATTAATTTCTTTCCCATCTAATAGCCAAATTCGATATCAAAATCGGCAAAGATTTGCATATTGGTTTTAATTTTTTGAAACATCAAAGGATAAACAGAATTTTGACTTCCCAAAACAGTGGTATTACCACTTGAGGAGGTGATACCAGAAGGAATCGTTAATTTTATTTTGTGAACCGACCTAGTACATATATATAAACAGTAAGCACATTAGACTGGGTCACGAAAAATGTTAGCAATTTTACTCTGGAGTGCCTCCTTAGCTAACGAAGTTCAAATAACTTTATTTCTAATATTTGGAGTAGTGTATTAAATTTCTGTTAAGTTTATGAAATTTGTTAAGTATTAAATATGAATTTAATTAGTTGTGCCAAATATGAAAATATGACAACCTGCGTATTGCAATAAGGGTACTTTCGAAAGAAAAGCACTGAAATAAATTGGCAGATAGATAAAGAATAGTTGAACGAAAGAAGTTTTTGAATTTTTCGGAGGTTTGTATGTGACTAATGGTAGAAGTTTTCATGCAGCTTCCATGCGGGATGGAGCTGGAGGGTTTTGTCCATGAAGTAAATAAAATTTCTCATTAGGAAATAATAATGCATATATGTATGTAGTACCTTTATGCAATGAGATCGTTATTGTGATTTTGAATTATTTTGCTCCAATAATGTTATTCTTACAGCTCTTCTTGCAAACGAAATTGCCGACCATGGCTACTTAGTATTGAGAAATCTACTCCAGTCTATTATTTCCACTTAGAGATTGCTATTAGAGTTTTTACTTCCTCGGGGAAATACGTAACTGCCTCTAAGCGCATTGGTCTAAACCTTGAATTTGTTGATACTCTCGCTATGCCGATATGGTTGCGCAGTTTCCCCGAATCTATCCCGCATTTACATATAGAGATCAGAAATAGTCGATTCCATTCCTAGTCTATACATTTAATAGGATTTTTTGTAGCAAAATAATATTTTTCAATAACTACGTTTATTATTTATAAATTGAAAGTCTGACAACACTGGGATCCTCGTACGTTCCCAAATTGTGGTCAGTTTTTTTACTAACTCTGGAGAGTATAGAATTAATTTGCAATCTTTGGGCACATTAGAAAATGCCATTCTGCTTTAAATTAATTAAGTATTGTATTATGTTGCGATTTTTTGATAGCTTGTTGCTCAAAAATCATTGTCTACAGCTGCGATCGCATATACAGTAAAACTTCACGCTTTAAAATTTTTTTTTTTTTTGATAATAAACTTTTGATTTAGATCAAGTAAGCACAGGAACTCGGTCAAAAATTCAATGTTTTTTTTTCAAAACTGAGTTACAAAAAACCAAGTGTACCAATATTTTTCGATGGTCGAGCTATTTCCGTACGAAATACGTTAATTTAGAACATGAAACGTTAAATAAAAAACCTGAAGCGGTAAGCCTCTGCATAAATATTAAAAACATTACATTGCCTAATACATACATACATACATACATACATACAAAACATTGTAAATAAAGCCTAATACTTTTTTAGCAAAATCCTCCTCATCTTCATAATATAAAAATAAAAAGACTAGTGAAAGTATTTCCAAAATAAATGTAGGCTCAAATCAAAACGGACTTTAAGGACGAAAGTTTTTAAGGGGCTAAATATAGTCCGAAAGTGTGGTATAAAAATTTAAAAAATTGGAAATCAAATAAGAAAGTTATAGGCGGGTGCCTAAAAAACATTTAAAAAAAATAAAAAAAAAATGTTTGACCTAAAACATTTTCTCGCCATAAATCTTCAAATGAAACTGACCCACACTGGCACCCCTATTGCGAGTGTCGACTGACAATAGAATAGACATTTGTCGATCGAGTCGATTATAATTGAATTTTGTATTGTGTAACTTGATCGACAAAAACTTGCTCTATTGTGAATGGTGAACTGAATTGACGGCTGTTTGGGTATTTATTTACATTTGTCAACTATTTCATTTACTTGCTATCTGCTCAAAGCGATATTGTAAACTTAATATTTTTGTGGTAATATGTAAATAAATAAATGGATACCGTGGAGCTGTGGTTAAGTGACGATAGTGAAGATGAAAGTAAAAGTTTATCGGAGTTGGCGAAATTGAGAAGGAGGTTGGGAGATTCGTCTAACCCACTGGAGTTGGAGGACCAAATGTATGCCGTTTGCATGTTTTGCTTTGGGAATTTTACTAAACACATCTTTGCAGGTTTTCGTTTGCCAAAAGTTGCATTCATGTACCTTCTTACACTGCTGAAAAGCAAATTACAAGCAGGAGTGAGAAATACATCAATTCCCACCATTCTCAATTGAGCGTGGGAAATGAGAGCAATATCGCGCTTGGCCAATCTAGTGTTTCTTAGTATTGACTGAAGTGAAGAGGAGAAAAGAAAAGCGAAAATTTACTTTTTTGGGAAAAATTGGAATACCGGGCGTAGTAGGTTGCATTGACGGGACAAATGTTAAATACGTTGCCCCCAAAAAGGAGCTTCAACATCTGTACTTCAACTGAAAAGGATATTATGGTTTAAATACTTATACTTTTTAAATCCGTCCACACCTACATAAAAATATACATTTTTCATTCATTAGATCTATAAAAGTAAATATTTACCTTTAACCACTTTTCCCATGAACGCAGTGGTGGTCCCAAGCTATTAAGTTCAACTGCAATGGTTTCCCATTTTGGTTTTGCCCGACTATATGCTGAATCTCCTGCATAAGTTCAACCAACCGCGCTAACTGCCTTTTATTGCTCACAACTTTTGATATGTAATTTATCTTTATTATATATTTTTTTAACTAATAACTTACTTTTTATCCATAATTGTAAATTTTCTCTTTAAACTCAAACTTGAACAACTAGAAAATGGCAGTAGAATGATTATCGATCAAAAACTATTCAAAGTCGCTAGTTGAGTGACTAATCGACACTCACAATAGCGCCAGCGATCGATAATCGCTCAGTAGTCGTTTATCTACTGTAAGTCGACACTCGCAATAGGGGTGTGAATTTTTTTTGTGATACGCCTTAATGTACATATGTAATATACTTTCATACATCAAGTCTTAATTATGTGTACATATATTTTGTATGTGCAAATGTTCAAAAGTTCACGAGTGCACTTATTGTGGCGCCAAAGCAGCCCACCGACAACCTCGAATGCCACACAGCTTGAGCTACAGTTGGCTGCGTTGGTGACCTTTGGATTTTGTGGTTAGGATTTTACATTGAAAACCTACAAACAATTGGCAACTACATATTTGCATATAGCATCCGCGCCAATGCGTAACGTGTCCAATTCGTAGAGGCGGTAATGCCATGACGGTTCATCATGCGTGGTGCTACATATTTGGGCAAAATTCACAGTACATCCACATACTTACATACATATCTACGCATACAAATTTGTTGTACAATTTTTAAAACCATTTTGACGCACACAAAATTTGTTGATTTACATTCGCAGAGAGTCTCGTAAAAAGCACAAGTAACTGCGGTAACAGCTTGCTAGATATTTTGCAAATTTTATTGACGGACGCTTGCATGGCAAAGCAAAATAAATTCCTCACATACCTAATTCAAATGCGTGCTAGTTTAAAAATATTTATTTAAATCTGCTCCTATAGCACGAGCGTTAGCATAAAAACCGGTATATGAGTGAGGTTATTCATCAATTTCTCCTTTTTCAACAGCACCTTGGGTAAAGTCATTATTATTCAAGTTGTTCGATGCATGAATTGACGAACAGGTTTACTTACTTACTTACTTAATTGGTGCTATAACCACTTAAGCGATTTTGGCCGAACTTCTGCATCTTGGTATTGTAATACAAATTGAGGGTCAGAAGTTTTTTCATGGCAGAGATACACCCAGAGATTTGTCATTGCCTGCCGAGGGGCGACCGCTATTAGAAAAAAAATTTTCTATAATTTTTGATTTTACTTTCCCCGTCCAAGATTTGAACCAGGGATCCACCGAATGAAGCGGCCGCCTATGGACGAACAGTCAGACATGCCTTAATCGAGTTCTCTTTTTCATTCCGAATATTTGGTTTTATACAATGAATCAAACAATAGACCTACGGTGTTTTTTTTTTATAGGATTTGCAATATTTTTCATGTTAAATTTATTTCGTTAATTTTTAAAATAGAATATAGAATATAATTCGAAATATACCAATAATCAGAATTTCAAACTTGATAAAAATTTTTTGCAAATTCAACAAATTTTCTTAAAAATGTCTAACTTTTTAATTTGAATTTTTAGAGAACTTTAGATTACTAAATTTTGTAGCTCAGGTAATTGTAGCACAATTACATAAAAATCTCAAAAGGAAAAAAATGTCTGTTGATTTTTTTAGAATTTTTTGTTAATTTTGTAATGAAAAAAGATGCGAATATTGCAAAAAAAATCAAGATATGTTCAATTGAGAGGTCACCTTAAATAACATGGCAAGGGCCAGTGCGAGTTTAACTCAATTTGCCGTTTAAACTCAGTTTGAACTCGCTATGCCGTTTTTGAGCCAACTTTAAACCAAGCTTAAACTTATTTTAAACCGCAAGTCAAACAGGGTTAAACTGAGTTTTACAAATCTGCTCGCGAGGCCGACAATGATCGTATTTTTCAAACAGCCATGGTCGGAAATTTACACGTACTCGAAAACGATGTTTGACAGGGGAGAGGTACTAAATTCTGCTTTTCAAAATTCTTTTGGATGAAAATTCTGTAAAAATCAAAAAAAAAATTCTGTCCAGCCTAAATTCTTTTGGTTCAAAATTCTGTATTTAAAATTCTGTATGATCAAAATGATGGAGAACTGAAATTCTGTATATTAAAATTCTGGAATCAAAATGCTGTAAAAATATAACCAAATAAGCAGATAACCTGATAAGAACGCTTACCTGAATAGCACATTTATTTTATGAATAATGGAATTCCGATTTTATAGAATCAATGGTATATATACATATGTACGTCAATTAAAGAAAAATTCAAAAATTCATTCAAAACAAAAGTTATTGCAATTCGCTTTAGAAAAGAAACATGCCTTAATATAAGCCTTTTTTCTTGTTATTCTTTTAATTCTGTTGTTTGCTTTTACAGCCTTCTTCGTTTGACTAATTTTGTGACCATTTTGAAATTTCTGAAGCTATAAATACATACAAACATATGTACATTTGCTTTATGTAAATCTGTTTTGATAATATAGGAAACCATATGGGTCAAGACAAGTCATGTATTGGCAGTATTTTGTTTTGCAAAACTCTGTATTGAAAAACCGGAAGAGCATATGGATAAATAAAAAAAGTGCGCACTTACATAATTTTGATTTACAGAATTTAAAATTACAGTGTTCCGCAATACAGAATTTTAACAGTACAGAATTTTGAATTACAGATTTTTGAATACAGAATATTGAATACAGAATTTTAAATACAGAATTTTGAACCAAAATCATATTGTACCCAACCCGTTTGACAGCAGCTCTCATTCTCTGTTTGATTTCACTCAAATCAGCACTAACACGTACGATTCGACAACGGCAACGCTGCTTCGCGCTTGTGCATTCGGATTTGCCTGGTATTGATCAAAATATATGTATGTATTTAAACCGACTTTAAGTAATCTGAGTTTAAACTTGTACTCAAAAACTGGCCTTAAAATAAAATAAAATAAAATTTTTTACACTTCTCTTTTTTGTGCATCCTTTAGTTTCAAATGCTCTCTTAAAAGAGAATGTGTCATAAACAAAAATAATTATACAAAATTTCCACTTACAACCTTTTTTGAAGCAACCCTTCAATTGTTTGAGTCCCTGTATGTGTCTATATCTATCTAAGTTGCGCTAGGCTGTTGCAAACAACCGTTATGTGTGCAAAGTTATAATACCTTGGGCAGTAGTGCGCTCGCCTATAAAGTGGAACTTTCTTGTAGTCCTTTAATCTGAAATCACTCGGTGCATTATCGGTGCACTAAAAAATGCAATTATGTAAAATATATATGGATTTAAAGTTTTTATTCTGTGCCTTATGTATTTGTTCAGCCGTAATCCTTTCTTTTTCTAAACTACTTTCTTCAAGTTATGATTAAAGTTACCATAAAAGTTGCTATAATTGTATTCCGTCCGCTATTTGTTTGCATCTCTTTGGCGTGCCATTGTAGATTTGCTTCGAATGCTGTGTTATTTTCAATTTCCATTAAACTAAGTCCCTTTTGTGTATTTGAGTATTATGATTACGAGTACGCTGCAGCTGGTAGGTTTCAAAGTTATTTAGCTTTCTTACTTCTGTTTTTATACACAATAATACATAAATGCATATGTACATAGAAATTTGTATGCGTATAAAAATTAAAGTAACTTACTTTCATTGTTTTGAACTATAAAAGGAAAAGTCCTTGAAAGTACAAGTACTCCTTAGAAATATTATTTTATCGTGTTTCGAATAAAAAATATAGCAGGCGTTACATAAATTTAATTGAATATGAAAACTGGAAAACAAAAACTAAGTTTCGTCATTCTGCGGATGCAAAGATGCATAATATCCCTGATCGGAAATAAGGAAGCCAATACCGAAAACCTTGTGTTGTGATTTATTTGCCGAAAATGTCTAGAATACGGTTCGATAGTTTGGAACCCACGTTATCAAGTTCACATTGATCGGCTGGAATCAATTCAAAAACAGTTCTTTCCTTTTGCCCTAAGAGACTTTAGCTGGGATTATCGGCTTAATCTTCCACATTATACTGATCGTTTGAAGCTAATAAATCTTCCTACTCTTTCCAGCCGTAGAGAAATGCTAGGCATAATATTCATGACTAAACTACTCACAGGGTCTATCGCAAGCACATTTATTATTGCCGAAGTTAAACTTAATGTTCCTTCTCGGATTTCAAGACACTTTAAACATCTTTATTTAAAGCAGTGTAAAACCAATTATGAATTAAATGAACCTTTCCGATGTTTATGTCAAGATTTCACCTGTCTTTCCAGCACTTTTGATATTTCGGACTCACTTTTCACCATAAAAAGAGCTGTACTGTCCTTTCTCAATAAATGATTAACGGCGGTATAATATATATTTGATTCAGCTGATGAAGTTTTTTTTCTGTAGCTGAGCAGTTTTGGATCTTGACGCTTAACAAACTTTTTCCTTTTAACAACTCGGCACAAAAAAAAAATTATAAAAATAAAAAAAAAAAAAAGATCCGTACGTCATGCGGACTGTGCCCCTCGGGTCGGTTGGGCGGGAAAGAGGGTAACCGTTGGGCTTATTATTATTATTATTATTAAGTATAATGACTTTTAATTTTTTTTTTTAAGTATAGCAAGGACTTGAAATAATATAAAAAATAATTTAAGAGTACACTTTTTTATTTTAAAGCACACATTTTGAATACAGAAAATCATAACTTTCTGATTTCCAGACCACGTTTAGAGTTTTCAGTTAAATGAAATAATTAAGACAGTAAGCAAAATTGGTTGTGTAATATAGAGTTATATATAACATAACATAATGATTAAGTAAGATAAATTTTTTGGAAATCGTGAATAACAGTTATATCTGATTTTATAACATCGTAAATAACAACCATATTTGATTCTTATTTCATAAATAAATGTATTCAGTATATATAGCATTCACTGACTTTTGCTTATACTTTTAACAGTCATTTTCATTTTCCCCATAGAATGATATCAATAATAAATAATTTTTTCGTTTTCCAACAACATAATTTCTACGACATATTAAAGTGACTTTTAAAAGTATCACTTAAAATATGAAAGTTAGTGAATGAATTATACTTATGACTTCTATAAATAAAAATCTTCAATAACTGTTATTTTAGATTTATAAAAAAAAAATCCAAACTAACCGTCACTTTTGATTAATAAAATAAAAATCATAAGTAACTGTTACTTTTATGAAGTAGAAATAAAAACACTTTTATTTATAATTTTAAAACAAAAATCAAAATATAAAAAAAAAATAATTCTAAAATTATAAAACAAAAATCAAAAAATAATTCTAAAATTATAAAACAAAAATCAAAAAATAATTCTTAATTAATATTTGTAAAACAAATATCAAAAAAAAACTATTAAATTTGTAAATTTTTCATACAAATTGCGAAAAAAATAATTTTGATTTTGATTCTCAGTGAAAAAAGGTTGGTTTATTACACTTGGTTGTAGATCATTTATTTCATAGTGAATTTTTCAATGAAAGTTTTCTAAAATGACTGTTATTTTCCGCCACTGTTTCAAACTATAAAAAAAATAAAATCCCTTAAGTATACAATAATACAATAGACCGCCCCAATACGGATAAAAAAGTTTGCAATTACCCTCCCATTCCCTTCCCTAGTCTCAAGCTTCATTTGAGAGGGGCATCTGAATTTTCGCGCTGGTTTAGTCCTTCATAACTGTTTTATTATTACAAGATTCCAAAGTGTGAAATATCGTTGAAAAAATAATTTTTAATGCTATATATCTTCCCTTCTTTCTTTGAAAGCGTAACAAAAAAAAATTATTAAAAGAATAAAGCTGGGCTTTACAGATAAATAGTTATTTAAAAATACTAATTTCCAAACCAGGGCTAACAAATTTTTCTAGAATTATTTTATGTTTCGACAAAGGCCTCAATAGGTGGACTAACTTCGGCGCTTAACGTTATTATTACAATATTCCCAACGTTTGATTTTATCTCAGTCCGCACTTATTACTCCTTATTACTTATTATTTCTTGGTGTTGAACAAAATCAACAAAACAAAATATTTTTATCAGATTTCAGTACCAGACAAAAAGTCAAACCTAAATTCATGATTTTATTGAAACTAAATTTATTTACATATATTTTTTAATATAAACGAAAATATTTTTGGAAGGGTACTCCACGTTCGTCGAGAAAAACCTCAAATTTGACTGAAGGGAATGTAATTTTAACTACATGTTGCATCCCATTTTAAAATAGTATTATTCCAACAAAGCCTTTATTTTTGTGCTAAAATCTTTTTCGATATAATGTTACCCTCACTTCCAGCTCGCACAGTTTCCATTGCTGTAATCCAGAACTCAATAATTCTGTTTTATCAATGGGTACTCATATATTCAAATCTCTTGCCAAATCATTCGGGCATGTTCTGCAATTTACTTTCACTCGGAAATTTTCACTTCACACGGCAACTTCAGATAGGAACAAAACGCGAATTCACTCGGAAGTGAATTGCAAAACATGACCGGTTGAGTCTAGTTTGGTTGACAAATGACATTAACGTACCAAATGGTATTATTTAAATTTTTTCCTTGAACCCACCATTCAAATATGTGCAATAGACCGTCCCGTCCCACAAGCAAAAAAAGTTTGCCGTACACACCAAGTATCAATTATTTTTAAGAAGCAATTTCAGAAGAATTATTTGAGATTTGAGAAAATCTTAATAATATTATAAGCTATAAAAACGCTCAACTTTAACATAATTTAAAGCTCCGAGATGACACTAGAAATACCCAGCAACTCCGGGATAGCAAATTGTCATCGAGAATATGACCATACCTAATGTGGATAATGTTCTAACTAAGCCTTTGGTGATTACCAACGATGTGGAAAAAAAATTGTATGTAATGAATGCAGTTTTATTTGCGAAATATAATTTCTTACTTATACATATATACCTACATATGTATGTACTTATGTCCATCTTCTATCGTAAGCACTTATGACAATATTGTAACACTAAGCGCCTTAAATTCCACTCAACCAATTTCGCCCAATCTTACTGACGCCTTCTTTGCGTCAATGATGTAACAGAAGGCTCTTACACAAATCTGTTTCAATTAAGCTTTTAATGTTTTTAGCATTTAAGCCATTTTTCCACTTCTATCTTATCTAAATACGGCATAAAATCCGCTTAGAGTGGGTTGGCCTGTCAAAGCCTAATTCAAGTGAAACTATCACCAAGGAGAGCCAAGGTATATACATACATACATTATAATGCACATTTCATATTTCTTTTTATTTTCGTATTTTCTGATATATTCAGAGCAATCACGAATATTTTATATCCCTTGAAATACACTGTTTTTAAACCAAAAATATAGAGAAATTCTGGTTTAAGTTAGGTAGAACTAGTATGTACCTCGTGAGCATGATTCAATTATTAAAGGAGTTTTGACACTCCCTTACCAAAAGTTGTTGTCATGTTACCTAAGCAAAACCTCTCATGACCATCTTCATAAATGCAATTTTAATCTTTTATTCAAAGAGAACATAGAAATATTTACTGATCAAATCTTTAATAATTGAATCATGCCCCGTGAGCACATTTTTGAATTTTTTTGTGTAGAATACTCTAGCCTTGACTCTAACCCTTCGTTTAAAAATTTATGTTTTATAAGCTTCAAAATTTCCCACTAGAGAGTGTAGAATATGTAATGAACCATTTGGAAAACACAAATTTAATTCGCAAACTTTTGATGGTCGCCTAATTTGCGAAAAGGTTTTTTATTCACTATGATGTTGCGCCATTTTGAAGACAGATGCTGCTCCAAATTTAACCTTTTCACGCCAAAATAACTGAGCGGATTTTTGTAGAATTTTGTACATAAACAGCCCGTGAACTGGATTAATAGATAGGGTACTTTTTAAATTCACAAAAACGGCAATCCTACAATATGCACCAACTACCGCGAGATCTGTTTCCTTCGCATAGCATATAAGGTTCTGTCGAGCGTATTGTGTGAACGACTAAAGCCCACCGTAGTCGAACTGATTGGACCTTATCAGTGTGGTTTTAGACCGGGCAAATCTACCATCAACCAAATATAAATATATATATATATATATATAAATATCACGATACGCCAAATCTTGGAAAAGACCCGAGAAAAAAGAATAGGCACACACCATCTTTTTGGCGACTTCAAATCTACTTTCGATAGCATGAGCAGAAGCTGCCTATTTGCCCCAATGTCTGAATTTGGTATCCCAACAAAACTAATATGGCTATGTAAAAGGACGTTGAGCAATACCACCAGCTCCGTCAGAATCGGGAAGAACGTCTCCAATCCGTTTGAAACCAAACGAGGTTTCAGACAGGGTGACTCTCTTTCCTCGTACGACTTCTTTAACCTTATGTCAGAAAAGATAATTCGCGCTGCAGAATTGAACCACCGAGGTACCACATTTTATAAGAGCGTGCAACTTCTGGCGTGTGCTGATGATATCGATATCATCGGCCTCAACAACCGCGCCGTTACTTCTGCCTTTTCCAAACTGGATAAAGAAGCGAAACGTATGGATCTGGAAGTGAACTAGGGCAAAACTAAGTATCTCCTGTCATCAAATAAACAGTCAGCGGTACTTGCGTCTTGGCTCCCTCAACACTGTTGATAATTACAATTTTAAAAAATGGGGAGGACCAAGGCGAATCCATACAAATAAATTCACCTTGTGGAGGACTTTGTTAACCTTGGCACCAAAATCAGCACAGATAATAATGTCAATCTGGAAATCCAACGTAGAATCTCCCTAGGCAAAAAGTACTACTTTGGGCTGAGTAAGCAACTGCGCAGTAAAGCCTTCTCTCGACGAACCAAAACCACACTCTATAAGTCTCTCATCATGCCCGTGCATATTGTATGGTACAGAAGCGTGGACGCTGTCACCATCAATTGAAATGGCCCTTGGAGTGTTCGAGAGAAATATTATCCGAAAGATTTTTGGACTTTTACGTCTGCGAATACCGCAGACGATGTAACGATGAGCTATATGAACTTTACCGCGACATAGACATAGTCCAACGAATTAAATACAGCGACTACGTTGGCTGCGTTTTGTCGTACGAATGGACGAAAATGCTCCAGCGCTGAAAGTATTCAACGCGGCATCAGCTGGCGCTAGTTGAGGAAGAGGGCGGCCTCCTCTGCGTTCGAAAGACCAAGTAGAAAAGGACTGGGCGTCACTTGGTATTTCCAATTTGATGAATTTTGATGGTGCTATTTGATGAACTGATAAGAAACAAAAGTGCAGTATGACGTTAATTTTTCGTTACCGACTATTTGCTTTATAAATAAAACTGAACCTCCATAGAATTACATTTGTTCACAATTAAGTTTTTTGTTTTTTCTGTAAAAAATTTGATTGCCTGCTGAGGCCACAACGATACAAGCTTTGTAAAAGACTTCACATCATGTGCAAGAACTTTTCAATCACGACACTATTGAAAACAAAATATTACTGAAAAGATGAAAAAACTTCCGTCCACTTGCCAGATAAAAGATAAAACCGGGTTTTCCTTTTCACCAGATTATAGAAAATTAATAGCTAAATTATTTGTTTTCCACGCATTTTTGTTTTGCACATTTTTATTTAGAAAATAAAGTTCCACGTAAACAATTTATTAGACAGACAACCTTTAAAATCAACATTTCACCACTCAACATCGTCTCTTCTTTCGGAACGATCGACAAATAGCACTCCTCTTTTTACGTTTACTCTTTGACATTTTGCAGGCCTGTCAATGAAAAAATCAAATTTTTTTTTCAGGTTACATTTTGTAAGTTTGTAAATTTTTTCGAAAGCACCCGAATGGCCTCACACTCACCTGCCGCATGTAGCGTCGCTTGCATTCGGGCGACATTGAGCACCATCTACGCGCACCCTTCCTTACAGTCTCTTGTGGTGATAGTCCACAATGTTTACGCTTGTAGGCGCGTAAGAAATTCAGATATGCATTTGCTGTGAGTGGTCCGGGTTTCATGCAGCGCTTGCGCTTGCTGCGACAACCTCCACGCCTGCGGCGAGGTCGCGAACGTCGACTACAACTACGCCGCCTTGGACGACGGATCTTGCGACAGCCGGAACGTCTACGTTTTTTCGGCCGACAGCTACGACGCTTCCGACGCTTGGGGCGACATGAGCGGCGTTTGCGTTTTGGTCGACAACCACGACTCCTCTTCTTGCGTCGCGGCCTCTTGCAACTCTGTTTCTATGCATTTTGTATATTCTGTGTTTAATCATGTCGTAAATCAGATTGTTACTACTCACCATTGCCCGATATTTGGCTTTCTGTTTACAGGATAGTCGATTCCATAATTTAGCACCTTGACGCACTGTTTCCACCGCTGACAAGCCGCAACATTTTTTCCTAAACTCGCGCAAAAAATTTAGGTAACCATTGTTGGTTATTGGTCCAGGTCGCATACAACGACTCATGGTTCGCAAAAAAGTTCAAAAAATAGATTTCAACACAACCAATATAAATTACTGAAAATTTTTCTAGAGTAACGATAAAAAATTTCTTTTAATAAAAATGTAACTGATGATTTGATTTTTTCTTATGCCGAGTATTTCAAAGACTGCGAAGTTTTTTTTGAACATTGTTAACGGGACGGTAGTAAATGCAAAGTCAATTTTGTGCGTAGAATCTTTGTAAACTCTGTAAACAGTTGTTAGGCGCAAGAAAGGCAAATACTCGTGCAAAAATGTAAAAGCGTGTTAAATGTTATGGTAAATTTTCTAGCAAGGGATATATGTATCATTTAAAAAATTTCGAAACAAAAATTATACATCGCGTCTTAAAATTTTACAAGCCTGCCCAGATATTTGTACAATGTTTTCGTGGTATTGTTTCGAAATGCGTGTCCCGATCAAACAAATTTTTAAGTCCGCGTGTAGTCGGATGATTCAGTTTTAGTTTAAAACGAAGCTATGAACTTTTATTAATAAATTCCGTTTGCAAAATGCACTTTTTTTGTTGTAAATGCGCGGAAGGAAGTTCGCTTCTTATTTCGTTAATAAATCACTTAAGTATATTTATGCTTTTGGAAATTTACAAATTGAAATACTGGGAAATATTTTACTATATCGAATTAACAACTTCCCCCTCCAAATGAAATGTCAAAATTGCTCTCTCTCCTTGCAAGTTTGTTTTACCTAATTTAGTACAAATAGTTAAAAGCTTGTACAAATTATCTGCCAAACGAACACTCTTATAGTCTTTGTCCGTGACATGGGTCTAGTGAATTTACCGTCCACATTTGATTGGAGTCCGTTCATCGATTATTGAACCAAGTTGTCAAGTTGTCACAAAATGAAGAGTTTTGTTTGTAAAAGCGAAGAAAGGACTAGAAGGGTTAGTTTTTTGAAGTGGGGCCTAAGGCTGCCTACGTAGATAAGAGTTCTATGCAAAATTACTCCGATGGCGTTGGCAGAGTTGAGCCGACTCGTGTTATTTCCTAAAGGACCCCAACGCAAAACAAAAAAATACTAAGAATGGCATACCCAGAGTTTATAATTTCTCTGTAAAAATGTCAATGAGCGGAGTCTGGTGAGGGGTAAGAGGGGCAGGCGTAAGAGGAGTATGGGTAAGAGGGGTAGGGGTAATTTCACCGAAACCTACAACTGTGCTCTTTTTAATGCAAGGCGTTTTATGTGCTATGCAATCTTTCCCTTCGTCCATTCAACCGAAACCTTTGTAAAAATAACTCAACATTCCTAATTTGACTTGTAGGGATAGTCGTGGTAATGAACCATTCTTTGTTATTAGGATAGTAAAACTATCTTTATGGTGAAAAGCGAGACCGAAATAACAAAGGTGCAGGGAAATATTGACACAAACATCGGAAAGGTTCATTTAAGTCGAAATTAGCCTTACACTGGTTTGAATAAAGAGTGTAAAGTATTTTCAGACTCGAGAAAGAACATTAAATTTAACTTCGGCAAAAATAAAAACTGTACTTTCAATCGAACCTATGAGTAGTTTAGTCATGAAAATTATGCCTAGCATTTCTCTGCAGCTCGGAAGAGTAAGAAGATTTATTAGTTTCAAACGATTAGTATAATCGAGAAGATAAAACCAAGCATCCCAATGAAAATCTCTAAAGGCAAAATGTAAGTACTGTTTTCAAATTGATTCTTGATAAAGTGGGTTGCAAACTATCGAACCCCGTATTCCAGTATCAGTCTTACTAATGATGTAAAAAGAGATTTAAGTTACATATGGGTCCTTGAATTCTTTAGACCATCACTTTATAAAGACACCCATACTTCACTAGCCTTATAGGCTATAATAGGGAGAGGTACTAAATTCTGCTTTTCAAAATTCTTTTGGATGAAAATTCTGTAAAAATCAAAAAAAAAATTCTGTCCAGCCTAAATTCTTTTGGTTCAATATTCTGTATTTAAAATTCTGTATGATCAAAATGATGGAGAACTGAAATTCTGTATATTAAAATTCTGGAATCAAAATTATTTTCGATCAAAATGCTGTAAAAATATAACCAAATAAGCAGATAACCTGATAAGCACGCTTACCTGAATAGCACATTTATTTTATGAATAATGGAATTCCGATTTTATAGAATCAATGGTATATATACATACGCCAATTAAAGAAAAATTCAAAAAATTCATTCAAAACAAAAGTTATTACATTATAATGGCGAAACAATTATTATATTATTAAATTTTTAGCAATTCGCTTTAGAAAAGAAACATGCCTTAATATAAGCCATTTTTTTGTTATTCTTTTAATTCTGTTGTTTGCTTTTACAGCCTTCTTCGTTTGACTAATTTTGTGACCATTTTGAAATTTCTGAAGCTATAAATACATACAAACATATGTACATTTGCTTTATGTAAATCTGTTTTGATAATATAGGAAACCATATGGGTCAAGACAAGTCATGTATTGGCAGTATTTTGTTTTGCAAAACTCTGCATTGAAAAGCCGGAAGAGCATATGGATAAATAAAAAAAGTGCGCACTCCATATGCTCATCCGGTTTTTCAATACAGAGTTTTGCAAAACAAAATACTGCCAATACATAATTTTGATTTACAGAATTTAAAATTACAGTGTTCCGCAATACAGAATTTTAACAGTACAGAATTTTGAATTACAGATTTTTGAATACAGAATATTGAATACAGAATTTTAAATACAGAATTTTGAACCAAAATCATATTGTACCCAACCCGCTATAATATTGATATGATTATCAAAAATTCAGTTTAAGTGGCTGCCTTGAGGAGCCCTGAATACACATCAATAACATTGGAAGAAGCACTTTTGTACTATATCATTATTTGGTTTCTATCTTGTAGGTGGAAAGAAATCCAACATACAACAGCCCACATATTACAACTCAATTTTTATTAAGGCAAATTCATACAAGGAGGTGTTAACCAATTAACTGAATTGATTCGCTTGGAGGGCAGAATGTCAACGTTATGTATGTGTTTTGTTTTTGTTTCTGTTTATGATTGTAATTTTAGTTGATTAATTTAGTCGAGCCTTGGAGTTAGTCCCAAATGGAAATCTGTGGCAAAAATTCACTTTTCATTTGTGTGTACGAGTATCAGTAAATCTACAGGGCTCTTACCAAATATCAAAACCAAGTGTTTGTTGTAATTCTCACTGTCATTATGCATATAATTTGTTACTGTACATTTTTATTGTTGTACGCTCAACACCAGCTGGTATGAGTTCGTATTGGTTCTTACATTTAAAGCGATTTTATATTGTAATATTTGGATTAGGTTACTTCTCCTCCTACAAAATCGCTATATTACTAGAAAATAGTGCAGTTTCGCTTAGCCAGGGCACAATATTTTTTTAAATGCACACGAAACCCTGTGAAAGAGCTGCGACAAACAAACAGGGCAACATTAATTCGAGAAAAGAAATTGCTTTTATACTTCAATTAGTTCGAATGAATTCAACTGTAATGCTTTTACTTTGTCTCTTGTTTGCACTCCATTAAAATTCAATCATATCTGTGAGCCACCTTCGACTCCATCTTCTTATTGTTGTTTACTCGGTCATGTCACATTTGTTTGCAAAGTTTACCAACTACTCAACCGATTAAAGTCAGACATGGCATTTGTACATACGGACATTGTGAATGATCCCAATCAAAGTCGCTGGTATTAACGGGAATGTGCATTTAAGTAAATCTACATTAGACCAGACAAAAAAAAATATTTCATATTCATTCGAAGTTCAACTGGCATTCTAGAATTAACAATTTCATTTAGTTTCAGATTTCATAAGTGTTACTTACTGACCATAGAGCTTGCGAAGTAGTTTTTAAATTTGATGAAAGAATTTAAATTTTTGAACCTAGGTTATTTATCCGAATGATTATAAGTAGAACTCCAAAAAACGATCACTTTTTTATATTTTGCAGCATATATATGTATCTCCGAACACTCCTTCAGGTTGTTTTTTTTTTTCAAAAAAATTTATTCTGATTTACCCTTTCTATAGATACTAAAAATCGTTAAAATATAGCCTTTATTTCACCAGAATAGCTTAGAAATTAATAAATTTGCTTTGACTTTTGTAAATCTCCCTAAAATTTGTACCCAAATTACAACTCAAACTTCAATGAAGAAGAAGAAGATGGACCTTCGACTCTCATAGTAGTGGCTTGCCAAGTGTCGGGATAGCCAAATTAAACAGGTTTTTTATGAATTTATTGAATTTGTCAATTTACATTAAGAGACAGTATATTCCAAATTTAGGAGAGTTCCAATCCACTACAATTAACGCACTTCACCAAAATTGAAAGTATATCAATTTTGACTTTCGATGAGACAAAAACAAACTTGAGAAAAGCAGTGGGATTGCCAGTTAACCTTCTTTTATGTCTGTGAATTCCCTAAAATTTCTTAACTTACCCGTTACGCTTAATTTTTTTGTTTAAAAGTTAAATTAAATTAAATTGCACACAGTTTATATGAAGTATTAAAATATGGGTATTCAGCGGTTCGTCTCGGAATGGCATTTCTTAGCTTACTTTTATGAAGGTTGCCACCTGTTTTAAAAATCGAACTTAACTAAATGATACACAAGTTATCAAAAATATTGAGAAAATAATCGATTCGCCGTGCAGAAGGTTTCTAGCCACTAATATTTTGAGCAGCGTTGCCACCTTTTTCAATCCCCGAATTTTATTTAATTATACAAGAGTTATATGAAGTATTAAAATGTAGGTGTAAAACGGTTCCTCTCGGCAAGAAGATGCATTTATAACTTTATGAGGTTGCCACCTGTTTGAAAAGTTGAAATTAATTAAATTATGCACGAGTTGAAGAAGAAGGATAATAGCTATTGATATTACAAAGAAGGTTGCCACCTGCTTGAAAAGTCGAATTTAATCAAATTATGTGCTAGTTATTTGAAATAATAAAATGTGTGTGCCAAGGCATTTATAGCTTATATGTATATATTGAAGAGGGTTGCCACCTTTTAAAAAGTGCGATTTAATAAAATTATACACCAGGATATAAAATATTAGTATCAAACTGTTCATCTTGGCGGGGATAAGGAGCATACTTACTGGGGTTACCACCTGTAATGTGTGACAGAAACCTAAATGCGTTTTTGGCTACGTATGCAAAAGAAAATTAATAAATATAGGCAGGACAACGTCTGTCGGGTTTTGTTTTTATTTTTTTTTTTTTTTAATTGTATTAAATTAAATTTTAATTTTATTTTACTTTACACATTTCGTTTACACAAATCTACAAATTATCAAGACAACGGCGCATCTAACAGGCAGTAACAGGCGCAGGGAGCCTCATTTAATTGTTTTCATATCAAGAGCTTTTTAACATTTCAGCATTTTAATTGACATTTCATCGTCGTCTGGTAACAATAAAACACATGAAATTTTAATATTTTTTTTTTTACCCCTATAACCTATTTAATACACCTTGATAAAGATGTATTTTTAAAATTATTTTGTGTAAATGTTATATGAAAATATTTATTGCCTGACAAATGTAACGGCTGCTGCTATCGAATATGCCATATCCTTATTCGTTTGTAAAAACAATTTGTAATTTTTAATTTAGTACACTAGCACATTTAGTCGAGATGGGGGAAAAACGTGCTAGATTTTAAATTTTCTATACAAACTTGACCTTACTTAATACTCTTACACGCCATTTGTTTGTCGTACAAATCAATGGAACTATTTTTTAAACAAATATTTATACAAACTGTACAACGACAAGCATATCGCAATCGTTCTGCGAATTGTGCACAGAATAATGCAAGTGGGTATGGATTTAATACTTATTTTCTAGTTCGATTTCCTTCTGCCTCTGCTTCAGCTTTTGTCAATCTTTCATACTTTTCCACTATATTCCACTCTCGCCACATACAGCGATGTGCATGGTCGTAGCTTGGAAGAAATATTATCCCAATGAAAATCGATATAATATTTTTATACCCTGATAAATTTAGAATCTGCAGGTTGTGTTTGCCATTTTTTTATTAAATGCTTTATAACTGAAAATGTATGTACATATATGTAAGTAAAAGTGTGGAAAAGAGCAAACGAGATAGTTATAAACATGGTGTTTGTGTAGCATGTAGTAATAATACAAAGTAACGTTGACTTTTTCATGACTAAATGTTTATATCAATATCTGGAATTTTACGCCATAACCGAATGGCAGATGATTTTTATGAGCAGGTATTTTATTGCAGAAATATATTCGAATATTTGCCATATTCTGGCAAGTTGCAAAGCCGAAAGACCATTATTTAATTTTTATTTAAAGTATAGTTTATTTTATAATACATCCCATTCAAATACAAATCTAGAAAAAAGTCAACAAAATTTATTATAAAAGTTGTCACTAGGGACTGCGTTGCCTTTCCATATACTTGCCTTTCCATAAACTTGCAGTAAATTTGTTAAAGCTGAAAATTCAGCTTCGATGTGGTTCTCATCACACCCCCTTTATAAATTTTTGGCTTTCATCAAAATCGGATCATAAATACTGATTTGGTAAATATTTCGTCTCTAGCGCCACCTAGCGCATTTATTTTTCTTATAAATATTTTTTATTGCACGGGCACCATACCATTCTAATATCATCAACTTCGGAAATTCGATTTTCTGGAGCTAATCATTGCACAAAAAAAAAACGTTTGTAACCATTTAAATAAGGCTGTATACGAAAAGTTAACGCAAAAAACTCATTGGTCAAATTTCAATCTGCGAATCGGTGCTGAATCGCAACAAAATTGGTCCATTTCTGAAGCAGATGGTTACTGATGATGAAAAGGGGGTCACTTATGATAACGTCAAACGAAACTGGTCGTGGTCGAATCGCAGTGAGCCGGGGCAAACGATGGTCATGGTGACGGCCAGGAAGATTTTGCTAAGTGTTTGGTGGGATTAGCAGGGAAGCATTCACTATAAGCTGCTCCCCTACTGCCAAACTCTTAATTCGGAGCTGTACTTTCAACGATTGGGCCATCTGAAGGAAGCAATCGTGCAGAAGCAGACAGCTGTGGCCAATAGGAGAAAAATTGTATTCCATCAGGACAGCGCCAGGCCACACGCATCGATAGTGACTCGCCAGAAGCTGGTTGGGTGGGTGATTTCTACCTCTTGCTGTCTGTGGTGTGGTGTTTGTTGGTGAAAAATTCGCCTAAAGAGAAGCCTGTGAAAATCAACTGTCTCAGTTTCTTGCCAATCGGGACGGTAGTTTCCATGAGAGTGAAATTGTGAATGCCATTCTTTTTACTGGGGTCCATCTCTAGTGCGTGCTCGGGCAATTATGGGTCAAGCATTCACAAAACTGTTTGAGAAGTTTGTTTTGTACCAAATCTCATTTTGCTAAATCCATATATCTTTCTAACGTTATATGCGATCGCACTTATACAACGCGAGATGCAGATTAGGAAAGCCATCTATTGGAGAAATAATGGATTTCTTCTTACTTTAACTTATAGTCTATGTATAATAGATTAAAAATTTTGCGGCATTTTTTCATATAAAACTAAATTCGAGTATGCGTTATAAATCAACGGTATTTTATATTTAGTGAGACTTTCACTTTATTATATTTACTAAAATTGCATGGGCTATTAAACTGCTTAAAAAATTTAAGTCTGATTAATAAATAACTCTGCATTAAATTCTGTTTGTATTTGAGTAATTTATTATTATTAATAATCATCATCACTTAATTCTAAGTAGTTTAGTTTCATGAGTTTTATTGAGTAAATTTATACAAATTTAATAAAAAGTGTAGGTGGCACTTAGTTTAATTAGCTTTAGCTAGTTTAGTTTATTTTAAATATTTAACAAATTAATAGGTTCATTTACGATCGGCCAATTTGAGTTGATAGCGCAAACTAAACACTTGTATTCTTGCCGCTGTTGCGGTCAACTCCTGATACTTGCCATTATTCTATTGCACTTTACGCAACAAAATTTGGAAAACTTTATATTATTCCCACGGAGTGAAAATGAAAAAAAAAATATAATTGTGAGTTCACACGGTACTGCTAAGTTCAATTTTATTTTTTGCATATATTTGCAACAATTTCGTACAATTCTTTTGAAGCATCTAGTCAAAATCAATAAAACGCTGTCAAATAGAATTTCGCGCTTTTCGACATTTTGAAGCGCCTCTAGCGTTTGAAGTCGAACTATCATTTGGCCAACTTTTACACAGTTTACTACATCTCTATTCATTATTGACAGTTTTCCAAGCAAATACTGTGTTTATTCGGCGAACTTATAGGAATATTGCGACCCCACATATATTTGCAGAGAACAAATACATAATACTGATGCTCTCTCTTTTAGCTTTGATTTTGCTCTTTTGATTTTTTTACCACTTTAGTGTAGCAGCGAACACACCTCATTTTGTCAGAGCCTATTAAGTGCTGTCAGACTGAATTTCGCGCTAGTCTGTCACTTGGCTTCATACATTTGAATCTCTTTAAATAAATTTTTAACAGTTGTCAAATCAAAGCAAGTAACGCCAGTGGACATTGAGCTCATGACTAATTGACTAATTCAGGGATTGGGCGAATATGCATAGGTGGTGGCATAAAGCAGATGTAAAAGTTACATCCGTTTTGTTTATATATTTGGTGATTCAATGTCAAAAGGGAAAAATTTAAACTTATGCAAATATATAAAGTAAATAAAGGGATGTCAGTTCTCGCTCCTGTTTACGCTCGGCATATAAAAAAACGTTCATCTTATTAATGTATTTCTTTAAAATTTTGAATATTTAGTTTATTTATTGCCACTTTCAGTCACAAACAAAAAGTAAACGAAGCATTTCATTTTGATACCCAAACTAAAAATTGAATAACACTAGTTAAGAAATCCTACTAATATCATGTTAATGTTTGTGAGTGTGTTGGTGAGTGATTGTGTGAGTATGATATTACGCTTTCAGGTCGTTAGGCTTGGCGGAATTGTACAAAAGTTACAACACAAATAGCCTACCCTTAAAGCTATAACATAGGCTATATTTCATGGAAAGTTGTTACCTGTTAAAAAAGTTAAATCAATTAAAAAAATAAGTTAAATCTTGCAAGTATAATCCGTTATATAGGTTACCAAAGAATCGAGTTTTTTTATGCAATAAAAAAATAAGTTAAATCTTGCAAGTATAATCCGTTATATAGGTTACCAAAGAATCGATTTTTTTTATGCAGTGGCCACCTGTTTAAAATACTACATTCATTGTTTTGAATCAAATAAAATACTGTCATGAGTGGGTAAAAGTAAAGAGGCTTAATAAAGCTTAATTTCTCCAATGTTTCGAAAGGAGGTTGCCACCTGTGTAAATGCAAATTAATTTAATTTAAAAAAATAATAAAATAAAATTTATAACATCAGTGCGAAATCACAAATTTTAAGAAAACTTAATTTCGAAAATACTTTCAAAGAGGGTTGCCACCTGTTTGAAAAATTTATCAAAATTACAATAAGTTAAATCAAATCCAACTAATATTATTTGCAAGGCTCAATAAAGCTTTGTTTCCAAATACTTTTAAAAAAGGTTGCCACCTGTATATACATATAAAAAATAAGTTAAATAAAAAAAATAAACGACATTTTACAATACGAGCGCCAAACTACGTATTTTGAAAACGTAAATTAAAATTTGGAGATAGCTGCCACCTGTTTAAAAAAAATTTTTAAAATTATATTGAGTTAAATCATATATTGAAATATTGATCTCAAACAAAAGAATTTGAAGAAAACTTTATTTTGAAAATATTTTTGGAAAGAGTTGCCACCTGCCTAAAAGAACAAATTAGATTTAATTATTAAGTTAAAGAAAGAATCGCGTAATGAGACTTAAAATACTAAATTATGAAAATATGTTTAAGGATTAGTGCCACATGTTTAAAAACATTAGTTTAATGCTACTTGTATGTAAGCTTACTGAAATATAACAGTTTTACTCTGAAACGAAAGAGTTTATACGAAAGCATGTTTGATGAGGGTTGCCATCTTTTAAAGACCGTTGGTTCAAATTAATTGGTAAGGTAACGGAAATTCTACTATAATTTTGTCAAACGAAAACCTTTAAGGAAGCTCTGTTGGGGAAATTTATTCATAAAGTAGAAAAATTAAAATAAACTGAATTTTATGAAACTCAACTAAATTTAGAGTAAAGTGCTACCAGTACGAGTATTGAACTGACAGAGGCTTAGAAAAACTTAGTCTCGAAATAATATTTAGGGGTTGCTAACTGTTTGGAAAAAAATTAGGGCTTATTTTCAAAAGAGTTGCTTAAAAAGTTATAGTCAATGACATAAATAAGGTAAATCACATCGCGATGACAACTGGGCAGATTGGGGTAAGAAAGTATATGCACGAATATAGTTTTATTTTATTTTTTATTTGTAACAATATAACCAATGTTTTTTTAAGGGTTTCCACCTATTTAAAAGGTAAAATTCATTTAAATCAAAGAATGAACTTAAACATTGCAATATGGGCATTAAACGAAAGGAGTTTAAAAAAACGTTATTTCCTAAATGTTTTGAAAGGAGGTTACCATATGTTTAATGGTCAATTAAGTTGAATTAAATGATATTTTACAATATGAATATCAAACAACAAACTGTAGATAGATTTTTGTGAAATTATTTATTCCCTTTTATGTTACATTCGAATGTCAAGCGAGCGAAGCGTCGAGTAAATGCTAGTATTTCATAAATGATGAGTACTCCGTTGAGAACGAGTTTTTTAGACAAATTTTGGGTCGCTCAAGATTCGTTTATTTCTCCAAAAAAGAGTTTTCGAGATATAGACAAACCCCCTATATTCGATTATTCGAGTTATTGCGAAAAAACCCAGAATGGCAGACAAACATAACTTTCTTTGGATATCATTTTAAATTTAATTCAGATCATGTTTTAGAAGTGCGATTTGTAAAACAGTGGTGGAAAATATTGAGAAAAAATTCATCCTGGAAATGGTAACAACACAATAAAAAAAATATTATCATAGAAAGTCGCTAGCCATGATACGCAACCATTGCAATGCATAAAAATAATTTATATTTTAAAATAAATAGCATTCTTTTCTATCCTTCTCATACACTTGAAATATTCTGAAAAAATAAATGGGCGATTGCTGTTTTCTCGCATGCCATGCAAACATAAAACCAAAAGTTTAAAAGCATATATCACATGCACGCGTATTTTTATATTGCATATAACTACTTTTGATTAAAATATTTATCACCTAACAATGCATTAAAGACAATTGGCAGTTCGCGATCTGAGCCTAAAAGCCCATAGCAGATACCTAGCAGAAAGTGAGAAAAATTCCATATAATGCTTACAAAGACAATTCAGCTATTTTATTTATATCCAACGAAACACTATTTAATGCATTGTTCATGCAACTATTGTTTATTGCCTTGTGATTAAGTTGAATTCAGAGGACTTTGATAAGAGTATATTGTCAAAAACAATGAGTAAGTATTTAATTTTTGCAATGTGCCCTAATATTAAAAAGCTTAATAGTTTCGTGTGGAACTATCGACTGAACAAAAATGCATTTCTTGGTATGTTGAAATGGTGCAAAAGAAAAAGTATAGCTCATTCCCGAGCTGATGGCCTCGACAGCCAATGCTCAAAAACTTTTAGTACCGATATTAATACCAGTATCTAAATAATAATAATAATAATAATAGCTTATTCTATAATATGAATCATATACATAAATTAATGATGCAAACTTTATACGAAATTCGCAAAGCCTTAACAAATTTAAAAAAAAAAAATTGTCATCAAATTCTTGTGTCAGAATTGCTAGAAACTTTCAGGTATGTAGTTTTGTAGCCAATGCAATTTCAATATAATATAGTTTTAAATTCAAGTAAATGCTCTTTAAATTCACTTACATAAGTGCAATATAACTACGAATTGGTACACATACAGCATTCCGTTTAAAAATGAGAAAAATTTAATCAGGCAAATACAGCACATAAAAAAAACTGGTTACTGCAAAATTTATACAGAATATTCTAAAATTCAGCTCACCTTTTCCAGCATCCAATTGACTATTGTAAAATCCAATTAACGTTTTCAAAAATCCAATTAACATTTTCTAAAATCCTGTTGATCGTTCTAATATCCAATTGACGTTTTCTGAAATCATATTGACTATTCTCAAATGTAATTTACGCTTTCTATCATCCAATTGACTATTCTGAAATCTCATTGACACTTTCTTACATCTTATTGATCCTTTTTGAAATCCAACTGGAAATGGTGTAGTTAAAAGAAGTCTGATCTGGTGATCTCCGAAAGATCAGCTATAACTTCTAACGCTGCAACTGTTGCTTTTTCAGTAACTTCAAAGTGATTGAGCTCATAAAATGATTATTGATTCAAACAAATAGCATATTTTTAAAATTTGTTAATACCTGCGACGTCGTCTGCGTAACTTACTTCGTTTCCATATACTTACAAAAGATTTTTTCATGGCGAATCCATATAAGGTGGTGTTATAGGTACAACTATAAAATTCCTATGTATTTTGTTAAGCCGAATTCATATAAAGTGAAGTTGATCAAGCAGCTTATTGAATACGCTTGCTTCACTGATGTGAATTCGCCTTGGTATTTGGTTTCGGCTTTTGCGTAAGAGTTATCAAAATTTACATACAATTTGTCTTTGCTTTTCCGGCTTTTGAAAGCTCATATGCAAACGCAAAAACAAAATATGTACATGTATGTAGGTGAATGAAAAAAATCAAATCGGCTACTATAGTAACATCAGCATATATGTAGTGCCATCTATTGGCTTCTTTTTTCATAAACATTTGTATTTCTTGTCGCAGCTCTATTTTACCTTTTTAATTCCATCAGAATCGTATCGGAAACAAAGGTTTACTGAATATCTCTACTCCAGTATCACCTAGTAAAAGTATTTTTAATTATTTAAATACGAGTTTTCTTAATAACTCGATTCTAGCGTCATCTAACGGAACCGTTTGTAGTAAAAGTACTTCTCGTCGTACCCACATTATACATTTCAAATTTTATCGAAACTGGATCAAACACAGGGGTTTTCTGAATAGTTCGCCTCTAGTAGGTGGCGCATTTATTTTTCATAAAATTATTTTTTAGTGTACCAGCACCATACCTTTCTAACGTAATCAATAGTGGACCACATATACGAATTTTCTGAATATATCGACTCATGCGCCACCTAGCGCGTTAAAGTGTAGCCTACGCCCTTGCCACGGGGTTAAGGAATATTTAGTCCAAATTTGATTGAAAACCGTTCATCAGAAAACGTCTACATTTCTATTTATAGCAACTATTGTTGTATGTTTAATATAATACGCTTCATTTTGAAAATTTAAGCGTCTTTTATTTATTTACGTAAATATAAAAATAGAAACTAGTACGATTTTATTAACGTTCTTCGAAATTCTATAATTTTTTAAATTGTGCTTACTGTGTTGAAGTGCAAAACGCATGCCAAAGATGAGTTTGATAAACTAGTTTAGGATATTTAAATTTTTTCTTTAAAGTGGGTGGTGACACGCCCATTTCTAAATTTTTTTCATCCCACGACTTTCCCTCGCAAACCAAACCCTGTTTGAGAAATTATCTTTTATAGTCACTAAAATATTGATTTCAAATAAAAAGCTATTATGTAGGCGAGGTTATTATCCGATTTTATATCTAAGAAAGAAAAATGAAATGTCAAAATACCTGTTCAAAAATTTTTTAAGCAACCAAAATTGTAAAAAACGTTTTTAGACCAACAAGTGATACAAACCATAACGGGGAGTTATTTCAAATTTAAAACAAAAGGAAATTTAATAAAAAATTTAAAATGTTTTAAATATTTATGTATTTTTATATTTTTTGAAAAATAGTATTTTGTCTTACTCGCAGAGATTCATAGACTCATGCGAATTGTGTGAAAACTTTGATGACGATAATTATTACAAAATAAGGGTTCATAAATATTATAATTAAAATTCAAAAAAAAGTTGTATAAGCAAGTCGAATTGTGGTGAAATAATTAACTAATAATTTTGTGAATATTCAAGCTATAAAATGCAAATATATAGGTACTTAGTTATTGTAATCTGCGCGACTTTGTGATAACTGACGTAGCTACTTTACGAATTTTTACTCAGTTGCAACAAATCTTTTCACTTCATGTTGAAAACACAATTGAAGCTTCTAAGTCCTTTTTTAAAGTAACTATCGTTCGAATTCTTCTAAATAAGGGTCACGAAAAACTCAACAAGGATTACATTTTAGGAAAATGTGTATAAAGTTTGGTTTCGCATGAGCATTGAAGTTAGGATATTTTTTTTACAAATACTCTTATGACATAGTATGCCTCATTGGAATGTTTTCTAAATAGCCTTGACGCGTAAGGCGTAAACGATAGGAGATGGGAGAAAGCAATCGGCTAGCCTTGTCCTTGTGCAATTGAATTGCACGAAACGACGTCAGCGAATTTGACCTTGTTGAGGGAATAAACAGAATCCCTCACCTGCTTCCGTAACTACATATGTATGTCATGTAGTAAGCTTTCGATGTATCTCTGTGTGTGTGTGTGTGTGTGTGTATGTGTGAAGCGCAAAGTGTATTACAGCCAATTTGGCGCACTTTCGAACTACCAGCTTGCCTGCGTCTGTCGACAAAGTGACGTGCCAGTAATCGAATCAGGAGCCCAGTGTATCAAAATGCAAAGTACGAAAAATTAGATATCAACCTTATTATGCACATAGATGTGATATATGTTTGTGTGTGTCAAAATACTTCTTTGAGTACCTTTTCAGTATTCTCTTTTTAGTTAGTTTTTACCCAAACATTGACACTAAGTCATTGATTTATCAAAATAAATGGCAAAAAGTTTGCGTACTTAATTTCTTGAAGTTGGCAAGAATCGTTTTCCGAATTTTTTTCTTATAAGTAGCTTAAGAAATTTGACAAAATTATACCCTTCTCATAAGAGTCAAGCAAAATTCTACCTTTTGAAATAAATATAGAATCATTCACTCAGTGTTACAGTGTTTTCCACTTAAATTGATGCTCAGTTCAATGAAATAAATCCCCTCGAAATACTGAGGAAAAAATTACACTTATATCAATGGAAAAATCTACAATCTACTTTAGATTTTTTAGATAAAAACGCTCTTAGCAAAAATCCACCTACCTACTACCCGTTTTTTATTTGTTTAATCTTTCCCCCTAGCAATGCAGAAGTCCCCCGCATTTTTACCGCTATGAACATTGTTAAAATGTAGTTGTTGAAAAGTTAAATGCAATTTTAGATATTCGATATGGCTTGAAAAAGGAAGAAAAGTGTTGTCACGGTTTCGTAATTGAAAGGGAACTCGTACCAATGATGAACACTTCTAATTCTAATTTTACGTATGAACAAACTACCTCGCACCTTGCAAATAAATTATTTTTTAATTATAAATTATTTTTTAGCCTTAAACAAATTTTGATTTAAGGTGAAAAACTTTTAGCATATTTGGCCCTTCCCTTACTTTTTTTTTGCTTATGTCCCTTTTTCAAACTCGGGCAACACTGGTAAGGGGTAACGCCCTAAGGGGGGAGGGGGTGTTTGCGATTTGTGACGAAGTGTGACATGTGATTTGCCTTTGCCTAAGTTATAACATATATCAATTAACATTGTATTCTACTCTACGATTAATAAAAATAATTTTTCTGAAAGTGTGACATGGGGGTCTAAAGTGATCAAAAATCGCGTTACGTAATATGTGCACGACCCCTAATATACGAAACCAACATATTTAAGAGGTTGAGTCTCAAGTAAATAAATTGTTTTTTGGTTTTTCGATATATATAGGTATGAAGAAGAAGATCATATACAATATACATTACAGGATAACTCCTATTTTCTTTTTACTTTTTTAGTTGTTTGCATAATAACCAAAAGAAATGATTTTTTTTAATTTTTATTATTTTGTCTTAATTCTAGTATGCCCGCTTTGGTAAAATACTCTCATCCTGATGAAACGAGATAATGCCAAATGTTTTTTTTTTTATAAAAGCGATTGCATTGAATTTCAATAGTGAAGATGTGCCATGAGAAATCTGTTTTTCCAATCTGTACGATTATTGCCAAAGTCGCCAAAGGAAAAGACAGTAATTGAAAATTTTGTATGCAAATATAAAACTTTTAAGAAACCAAAGTTAAAATAGGTTTGGTGTTAAAATAAAACTTTATCAAAAAAATTGTGTCTGCTTTATAAAGTCAAAAAATCTATTTATATTGATTGATGAAATCGAATCCTAAGCTATACACGAACATGTACACAAAATTGTTAAGCCTAATTTTGAATATTTTCAATGAATGAGTAAAAGACACAGAGTTAAAATCATCGGATGATACGAAACTCTCTCGTTTGCCTGCTGAAAGCGTCTCCTAAACTCGTGATTTGACCTGGCAACAAAACCGAATCAGGGAACGGGCGAACAGCTGACAACCGAAAAGTGCGGTACCTATGGTTATAATTGAAGTCCACCACTATTTATTCTGAAAATATGTTGTGCCATCATCCCAAAAACTAACTTAAAGGCAATTTTTAAAATTAAAAACCATTTTATTAGCAATTCTGACAAATAACAATACTAAAGTAATATATACCTGTTGGAATTTTATAAGTTTTTCGTGTTTTACAGTAAAACTTTTACTGAATGAGTAAAATGGTCAAAATTCCTCAACGAATGCCCACACATGTTTTTTTTTATCTGATGGAACTATTGGAAATGTTATAAGGAATCTACATTTTGTCAGCGCTCTCACGAAGCAAAGAGTTTCGTATCATACTATCTTTGGTTAGGCGTTCCACCCATCGACTATTACTATTCTATCAGTCGATCTTTTATTCCGAATTTCCCTCGCGGAATGTTTTAAAGGGCTTTTTGTAACAATATAACAAGTTTTAGTGGTTCTCTTTGCTTAACTCATTACTCAACTGAATTTAAATTTTCGACACTTGAAGCCACCCAAAACATGTTCTTCTAAATAAACGTAAAGGTAGAATTTTAATCTTATAAAATACATTGATAATAACTGCAACTTTATCCTTTTTTCTTTTTATATTTAAAAAAAATATATTACATAAGGCGGTCGGGATTCGAATCAGTACAAAACGATACTATCATCAGCTATAAGCATTTTGAAAACCTATTAGTTTAAACAGTCCTTTTTAACAAATAAGCTATTGATTTCATATTGAAGTCCTATAGAAGATTTTTATAGATATTTTCAACAATTTTGTAAAGAATAATAAACATATATAGCTTACATATTTAGTACATCTAAATCGGACTATCAAGCATTTCTAATTGTGCCGGCAGCATATTTTTCTAATTTCAACCACTAAACGAATTTTCTGAATAACTCGATTCTAGCGCCACCTAACGGATGAATTTCTCGTAAAAATATTTCTTGTCGCACCTCCATTATAAGTTTTTAAATTTATCAAAATCGCATCGTGAAGAGAGATTTTCTGAATAACTTTCGCTTATAGCGCCACCTAGCGCATTAATTTTTCATTGTAGTATTTTTTATTGCCCAGCAACTGTACCTTTTTAATATTATCAATCTCGGACCATAAGTACGGATTTTATCAATATCTCGACTCATGCGCCATCTATAGGACTAAAGTATGTCCGTGCCACGCGTCTTTCAAATTTGCTGTTTAAATTTATTTGACATCAGTTTATCGGGTTTTGGGCCAAATTGTAATGTTATTAAATATAAAAATATTAGATATATTGAGACAAACCAACCTATATTCCGAAATTCGACTAAAAAGTATCCTGAAAAAATCTGTAAATTCCTTAAAAATCATCCTCATCCAGTAAAAATAAAAGAATTTGATTACTGATCATCGGTTTAATTAACCAGGGAATACTGCACCAACACATCTGTGTATGTATGTGTATATATGTATTATTTATATTGTAACGCACCCATCAAAAACTTTTAATTCGTCTTCGAACAAAATATGAAACTGCAAACTTTATACAAAACAGCAAAGAAAAAAAAGGCCGGCAACGTGCCAACCCACAGGCGTGATTTGTTGTAGGCTGGTAGACGGTCCTTGGGCGGATGGGGCGTATGAGTAACATAGCCATAAGCAAACAATGCGGCTGGCACTTTAGTTGTGCAAACAATTCACCGGCACACAAAGTTACATATAGCATATGAACATAAATGATGTACATCTATTATTTTTTCAACAGGATACTTCAAAATCACTTATTTTATTTTGATGCGCAAAGAGTGAAGTTTTCAGTTTTTTTTTCAAATGAGGCTTTTTCGCCGATTGGAGAATTATTGAGCAATGGTAATGTTGTCGTTGCGAAGAGCAAACAAAATTACCTGAACAAAATTATTAAGAATTTCGGAAGTGTAAAATTACCAATCCTGTAAAGAATTCTCACAATTCTTAGGAAAATTCGTAAGCAGACACAAACTCGTAAAGAACTTAAAGAATTTGTTTTAAGATTTCCTAAGCATTAGCATTTTATTTTATATCAATTATGTACTTCTGGAATTTTTTAAGAATATTGACGTGTTTCGCGGTAGCAAATTTAGAAATAAATTGAAAAGTGTAATGATTATATCTTAACGAATTCTTTAAGATTTTTTTAGCATATGAAATAATTGTGCAGGTACTGTAACAGAGCCGTTGTAGTCGAGTGTGTAGCATCTGCGCGCTTCATTCGGAGTGCCCTGGGTTGAAATCTCTGTAATGTTCAAAAAATTATAGAAAGTTTTTTCTAATAGCGGTCGCCTTCTGGAAGGCAATGGCAAAACTTCCGAGCTTAAAAAAATTTCCTACAAAAATCACCTGCCGTTCAGAGTCAGCGTAAAGTTGGGTCCAACATCAAGTTATGGTGTAAGTGCCAAAATATTATTATTATTGATATAGTTAGTAGGATTGTCGTTTGCAATTGACTAAGGTATCGATTTGAAATTTTCAAAAATGTTTTCATTCTAAAGATATTTGGCTTAGAACTGATGTCAACTGTGAGAGGTCACAGTGGGTATTTGTAGTATACAAAATTTGTAGCGTTACAGATTTAATCACTTAAGAAATTTTATTCCATATAAAAGGGTAAATTTTTCATATCTACACTTTGATCCGCCGGCATTCCTCCTTCTGCAATTTTTTTTTATATTTTCCCCGAAGGCATTATAAATGTGAATGAAAATATGGCGAAAGGAGAGGTGCTGGCGGGTCAAAGTGTTGGTGTAATATGTTTACCTTTTCATAGTCAACAACAATTTCTTAGGTATCAAAGCTCTAACTCTAAAAAATTTTGTACTAGATGTGCAAAGACCCACTGTGACCCTCATACCCTTTCAGTGCAAATAAAAAAAACAGGCATGGTGGTATTTTACAAAATCCTATTCAGGCTAAAAAACGAAATTAAAATAACAAATTAAGTTAGTTTTTTTTTTTTGATTTGATTGGCATTTTTTATTTTACTCATTAATATTGTATATTTTTGACTCTTTACCAAATATCCTATCCAACAAAATATTTGCCAATAATTCTTAATTTCTTAAATATTTTGTTATTAGTATTTCTTTAGATAAAATCGTATTCTAGGGCATTTCAATACAAGGGAATCATGTATAGTGTTAATTTTGTTCAAAACTCACCGCTATATGGGTGAGACTGAAGGGATTTGCTATCTTATTTAACCAAACTTGGATTATAAAGTTAATTAATAATTTGCGTCGGCAAATGTAATTTTTTCTAATTTTGAGAAATTCTCTCTTCCTCTCGCTGTTTATATCTGTGTTTCACATATGCCTAATATTATAAATACGTTCCTAGTTCAGCTGATTACTTTAATATTTAAATTTTCCTTTTCAGATTCTTCAGTAGGAACTTCCATTTACACCACAACCGCGACTTTGATAATTTAAGCTGCATATATAAGTAAAATCCTAAATGTCGATGGAGCACAACTACAAATTTTTCGAAAAGCAATAACTGCAACAGAACTTTTACCAAAACAGAAACAAGAACCAAACGCATGTGATGGATTAAATTAATACAATATAAAAAAGCTGAACACAAACCCAAACACCAATTGCTACAAAAGCATAATAATAATTTATTTAAAACAAAAATTTCATAAATTATATATAGTATATGTAAATACTGGCGATCAAAGAAGAAATTTGAATATATTTGTAGTGAATTATATAAGTAAAAATAAATAGCAGCTGTTACAACAAAACTTAAACTAAGCAACCATGTCGTTAACTGTGAAAATCGTGCAATTTCAATTGCCGAAAGTCAAATCCAACTTAATCGCACGCGTCGAATTTAGGGGTAAGTTTAGCAAGCTAATATTTATAGAATTGAGTAGAATATATTAGAACATTAGAAATTTATATAAAATTGATTAAATGGCAAATGTTTGTAACGATGTGGAATTCAAAATACTAAACCGATTCAAATAATTAATTTTTTTAAACAAAGCATTTGTGAAAAGCAATAGAGAGACTTATTTATTTTTTTACGTTTGGAACATTAGGGTGCATCACAAAAAGAATCGGCACTATTTCTTATTAGAGTTATAAAATTTATTATGTTTTATGATAAAAATATTTCGAAATAATATGAAGATTTGCGAGAACTAAACTGATATGAAATTACTTCCACAAATGGAAGTTTGTTTTAGAAAAAAGTGTTTTAAAATATTTAAAAAAAAATCACCGCCGACTATACAGAACAGTTAAAACTTAATATTTTCAAAAAATTCCAACGAAATTTTAGCAATATTGTTTTCGATGCTGTTTTTGATATTTTTTGAGAAAATTATGAAAAACTCGTCCATTTTATTTATTTTCATATCATCCCATTTCGTCCCATTTTTCGCAAATCTCATATTATAATTCTTTTGGACACATTTGCAAATATTTTTATACTTAGAATGTTTTCTCATCTTAGATGGGGTTTTTTAAATACTAATATAAAATACTTCAGCTTTATAGGTATTTCTAAATCGGTTATATTCTCGTAAATCTTAATATTCTTCCCAAATATTTTTTGGCAGAATTCTTAGAGCATAATAAATTTTACAACTCTGGTATATAACCCGCCACTTGCAATATTACAAAATTGTTGTCTTAGATTCTGCGAAAATATTGCATTTTTCATATAAGAAAAAAAACAAACAAAAAATCCACCCTATCAATTTATCTTCCATCATCAGTTTAAATCATCGAACGTCATAAAATAAGACTAATAACTTGCATTTAGTGTCAAAATTGAGACTTTTGAACAACAACATTTTGAAAAAAGGAGAAACATCACAGAGAAAATGCTAAAAAAACAGGACAAAAAAATGTAACGGTCCTTGCGCGGGGCAAAATAAATGCAGTATTATTTCGAAAAATAAAAACGCCATTTCTTTTAAAAAGTTCAACGTATTTTTATTTGTGCTTTGTGCTTTATAATGAAATTACTGCTATCTTCAAAACATTAACTGATTTAAATGTAAAAAAAAGGTTAGTAGGTTTTTTTGTTTATATCATTATTGACAAATCAATAATTAATTAATAATAATTACTATTTGAATATTTTACGGCGGTGCTTTTAAATTTTTTGGGGTGACCAAAAGAAATTCCACAAAAAAAGTACCATCTGGTTTGAGTTTTTATATTCCATTATAAAAACCAGCTGCAGAAAACTTCAGGTTTACAATTTATAAATAAAATAAAATTAGGTTATAGATATGAGTTTTAAAGCGACATGCATAAAAAAAGTTTAGAAAATGACTCCACCATTTCTAGTCGATGAAAGAACAACTATTTTAGCCAAAGCGTGAGTAAAAGTTTGACACCAGAGGCATTTAAATTAATTAATTTGGGGCGAAAAAATTCACTTGTGTCTGGCAACAGATATCCATTTCTGACGTCTCATTATTGCAAAAAGGAAATTATATTATTCTGGGTAAACTATGCATTTTATTGAATTAATTCGTTAGTTATCAAATTGTTTGCATTTATATTATAAAAAATATTTTTAATCATTTTCCTTAAAAATAAAAAAAAACCTCGATTGATTTTCGCAATTGTTCTCAAATAATTTGTTTAAATTTATTAACTTGTCAATTAAATGTAGCAGTAGGCTCGTTTCTTTCTACTTGACTTGCAAAAGAACGCTGCAGCTCGGATTAAATTTATTTTAATTGCAAATCAATCCTGTTCTCATTTTTTATGAAGCCTGCGATTTGCTTAGTGCTATTTAAGATCAGGAAATAGTTGTGTTAACAAATTTAAGATTGACGTAGTTATATATTTAAAAATACTATAAAATGAAAAAAAAGGATTACATGTTAAACAGAAATTTGCCATGTATAGTCTTAGCGCTCATTCACAATAGCGCAGTTTTTTCACTTCCCTATGATTTCACTTCGTTTCCACTTCGGATATAATTTTACCGAATTGGCTCAACTCGCTTATTTTTCCGAGCTGGTTTTGTTGTTTTGCATGCAATTCCTAGCGTTTTTTTGCTACTCGGTTACAAAGAGACGGGTCTAGTAAAAAATTTTGATTAGGAGGTTAAACTTTTTTTAAAATAAATATTGCCATTGTTTGGCTTCGTTTTTTGGTTGCATACATTTTTTTTTTAAATCTGATTGAAAATTTGCATGCACACTTTTGGAAATTGGCCCTATTGCGCGTAGCTAAAACAACATGGTCGCTGACATCTACGTGCCGATTGAAACAACCTCTATTTAGTAGCCGTAGATTGTGGCTGGTGATCTAAGAAACTGTGTACAATTTAAAAATATTTTGTTAATGAAAAATGTAAGCCAGTTATTGAAAGAAGTTAATAACATATCTTTATTTCGAGTTACTCGTTTTAGTTTTTGGGTAACTCTGAGTTATTTATTTAAAGACTCTGAACTGCTAGAAAGTGGCTAGTCAACTGCAGGGTTAAAAGAAGAATTTGGCAATAAAATTCACAGCTCGGCGTTCCAAAATCAGATAAAATTATATGAAATCATATGAGTAAATAATTCAATTCAAATTTTTTTTATATAAGTAAAAGTATTTATTGTATTGTATTGTAGCACTGAGGCTTAAGATTTCTGAAGAACGACTTTCTTTTGTTGCCACAAAAATTTGTGTGAAACGGAATCACTTTAGTATAAAAAGTGTCGCTCAAATTATACACAGCACAAAGGCAACATCCTTATAGATAAAACACTTATCCCGCCTTAAGACAGCAAAGTTCTACTTCGCCATCAAAATTTGCATCCGTTTGCTGACAATTATATTTCAAACCATTATATTATTTGCAATTACCAACTGAAGTGAATGATAAACATACCTACATTTTTAAAACCATTTTAAGCAAAGTTATTCAATTTTCAGGTTGAGTAAATTTCAAGCAATTATTTGTATGCAACCAGTTTCAGCGCACAAATATTTACCTTATAAAATTTATTACCTCTTCCATAGAGCTTCCTTCCATATGGGTAAAATAACTTATTAGCAAAATAAAGGAAAAACAAAAAATACCATTGGAAGTATTTTTCGCATACTCAAACGTGCGGCGTCTCTTAATCGGCTCCAGCATATCTTTATGGTTTTTACGGGGTTAGCAAACAGAAGGGGAGTGAAAGCGTAAATATCATAAATACCTGCGATGAATGCGTCCCAAAAGTGCGTGAGATGCGTGAAATTTTTCGAATACAAAGTGAACGCGTTGGTTACACAAACTCATCGTTTGTGTGCGTTTGCGTAAATATTTACACAAGATAAATTGCTTCAAATGTTTCATAATTCAACACAAATTGCGGGTTTCTTTTCTGCAAATAGAATTGGTGAAATATTTTTATTCTTACATTTCTGAGTACTTTTACAAAGCGCTGATATATAGTTGTTGATAAATAGCTATACTTTTTAAAATTTCTCATAATGAACATAATTTGTTCCAAGTGTGGTTAACTTTTTCGAATTATTAATTTTCTAAGCGATTTCCTAAATTGAAAAAAATACACTAACAGCCATAGATTTTTAGTAAATTAACGCTAAACTTATTTTAATGAATTACTTTTGATCATAACTAACTACTACTATCGGCGGGTAGCGCCTTGAAAACTTTCAGGGTAGGCTCAATTTTTGCTGACCCATGTGGATGTCGGAATTCGCCATCGCAAAGACGTAAAAGTCAAAAATATTTCGGAGAATCTTCCTCACGAATACTCCACTGACCATCTCATCTGATGTTGATAGTGTCCATATTTCGGCTCCATACAACAGCATGGGCATGATGAGGGACTTATAGGGCGTGGTTATGGTTCGTCGTGAGGCTTTATAGCTTATTTGCCTACTCAGCCCAAAATAGAACTTGTTGGCAAGAGATTGGATCGGGTAGAGCACACTTAAATTCCAATCGGTGCGTACACATTACCAGCTTTTCGAAACCAATCTTGAATAGCTCAGCTGGTAATCCATCAGCGCTCGCGGCTTTGTTGTTCTTAGCTGCGTTATTGCTATCCAAATTTCATCTAGGTCGGGTGACGGGATGTCAATAGCAATTTGGTGTTCGTGATATTAATTTTCTCCGCCGACGGTTTTATTCTCAGCATTTAGCAAAGTGGAGACATGTTTCGTCCATAATCCTACTATGCTTTTGATATCATTCAATTTATCACCGTAATCATCTTCCGTGATGTGATCCTAATACTCGCGAATTCCGATTTGCTGCGAAATACTTGTAGTGAGCGTTTTAAGAGCTGAGTGCTTTTCGATGTCAAGCTTCCCATACCTTCCGTCTATCGCAATATGCTCGATTTTTTTTCGTTGTTTTTTGATCTGGAGAAAGCCTCGTAGCTTGGTAAATTTCCGGTACTACAGACTACCATATTTTGGGCATCTACAATGTCGATCAGCTAGCGGAGGTTTCATCGTTTAGACTGAATTTTCCTCCATATCCACCCTGGCATTGAAGTCGCCAAGCACGATTTTGATATTGACGTTGGAGCAGAACTCGTAAGATCGAAGAGATCTTTGATCACATCGGCCTTCTCTTCCGTCGGGAAGGAGGGTGGTGAAGAATCTCGCTTTGATCTACGCATTAGTGGGATGCTCGTCCATTGAAGTGACGCCACTGGGAGACGAAGTTTTTCTACCACCACAAATCAAACACCGAACTATTGCTCCTTCACATGTAGAATATGTCGCAAAGTTCTATGAGTTCCTAACTTTGTCCTATCTATTTCATTTCCTATATGGCGGTGATGTCAGCCTTTACTCTCACGACAGCCGGGCAGCGGCAAATTCCTCATAAAGTGATTGAATATTCTAGGAGAATACCCTCAAATGAATCGTTCTTAATACGTTTCATATAGTGATCATATACTTAAAAGGGTAGATCTCATCTAAGGTTTGTTTAAATTTTTCATTCGTGATAACTTTACATGGTGAATCCCAAGCCCAGCGCACAACCAGATACTGGGGCTACTGGAGAGCAGACAGTGCATATAGTGGTGAGCTCTAAAACCTTAAGGCCTTAGCAATTAAAATTATGCGATTATGTAAATCTAATGTTGTTTGAAATATTTCGACTCCAGCGCCACTTATCGTAATTGCTGTTTGCCCTATGCACAATGGATATCATTTTAAGCACATTCAGCTCAAACGGTTTAGAAGTTTTTGAGTCTATAAACGCACGACCTTTTTATATACATATGATTGATAAGAACATAAGATGTAAGATAAACTCAGTTTTTATTGAAGCTGCAATACGATCTAGTTGTTTGGATAATTGTAAAATTGATTTCTTATATATTTATACCAATTGATGCAGGTAGACCAAACAGAGATTCATATTCACTCGTATGAGGTTGGATGCAAAATCATAACCAAATTTTTAATGAAACAAAATAATACCTGTTGTCGAAAATAGATTCCATCATAACATCAATAAACACGTATATGTTCACTTAAAACCACGTTAGAAATTATTGGAAGTATTTGCACAAAACCAAAAAATTTGTGTAAAAATTAAATGATTTTTTTGCTTCCCTACTTCCGCTTCTGACTTATCACTTTGGAATATTTGCTAAAATGACTTCTTCGAAATATGATTAATGATGCATTGCTAATGAGATATTGTCAAAAATTTTGGCGCTGTACAGTGCGAAATGTATTGTAAAAAAATGCGGTTCGAGTGAATACAATAAATCGCTTTTTTGAATAAACCACCACGGAGTAAGACACAAATAAATGAAATGACTTGCTATTTTAAACGATTACACTGCGTAACAAAAAATTTAAAAAAAAACCTGCGGTCATGTTTTTGTTAAAAGTTTTTATTAACATTAGTAGTAGGCTTACGAACTGTGTTTTTACTTTTTTTGGATTGGCTCTAGTTCTTGAGATAAACGAAACTTAAGAAATTAATGAAAAAAAAATTATATGACTCAGTTCCAGTTGTATTAATTTAATTATTTTTCAATAAGTTTTGTTATATAAATTATTAAAACAAGTAGTTCGTTGGTTGGGATAGTACCAAACTAAAAGAAGAATACGAAAATGTAAAAAATGTTTTAGCAAAGATTTTGTATGCACAACATAAGTGGTCAGTATGCGTGGACTGAAGATGGTGAATTTTTTATTGGACCAAAAAAAAGTGGGTATACTAAATACCCCTGTTTTATATGTTTATGGGGCAGTCGTGCAAGAAATGAACATTGGATTAGAAAGGACTGGCCGGTGAGAGAAAATATCCACCACTTCACATCAAGCTTGGGCTAATGAAACAGTTCATCAAAGCCCTTGATAAGGCAGGTAACTGTTTCGAATATGTGTGCAAAAAATTTCCAGTCCTTAGTATGAAAAAATTAAAAGCAGGAGCCTTCGATGGTCTTCAAATTCGTACCCTTCTAAAAGGCACTGTATTCTTAAACCATAATTGAATCTGAAGCCTGGCTAAGCTTTGTTAATGTAGTCAGAAATTTTTTGGGAAATCATAAATCACCAGACTATACAAAACTAGTTGCTGATATGCTTCTCAATTTTCGCAAACGTGGCGCTAAAATGAGCATTAAATTACATTATTTACATAGTCATTTGGACAAATTTCTGGACAACCTAGGTGATTACAGTGAGGAGCAAAGTGAACGGTTCCACCAGGACATAAAAATAATGGAAGAAAGATACCAAGGTCGATGGGACGACCACATGATGGCAGACTACTGCTGGAACTTAATATGGGATTGTCCTGAGCAACGACATCATAGGAGGTCCCACAGAAAAAGTTTTTTGTAATTTTTTATTAATTAATTAATGAAAAGAATATATACATACGTTTTTTATTTTTGTATTATTTTTATACAGGCGCGCAATAAAAGTATAATTTAAATCCATATTGTTATTTTTAATTAGGTTTTTTCGTGAAATATTTAAAAGTCTGTATCTGAAAAACTAGAGCCAATTCGACAAAACTGATATTATTATTTTGTAATCAGCTCCCCCAAATTACCCAAAATCGACTTAAAAATCTCCGACCGCAAGATTGTGTTCCGCAGTGTTATCAATAATGTAAATTTTACGTTTCAAATTGGTAACTCCGTTATCTAATTCCCATATAAATTCGGGTAATGAGTTTGAAAATAAATTTGCTTATTAATGAAAGCAAATTAGAAAAGTAAAGCTTCAATGTTTTTAATGTTTAAATTTCTTTACTACACTCTAATTATTTTGATAAAAGCATAAGGCCGCAGTATACAGTAGAATCTCGAATAGGCTAGCCGAAAAGTTCCGAGAGTTATTAACTTTTTCGAATTGTTAACTTTTTTAAGCGATATGCTAAATTGAAAAAATACAAGAAAAAATCCACCTGCGGAAAACTCAGAAATAAATTTAAAAATGAAGAGATAAGTAACTCAGTGTTATATTTTTAATTTCATAACCCACACATTGTCTTGCATCAAACAAAACTTAGTATTCAAGACTATCTACCAAGGCGGATTCATAAATATAAAGTGATGTTACTAGTGAATCCGATTTGATTGTTTTTCTCATCTTACGGCATAAAATTTCAAATTTAAATTGTTATTTATATCCTGATTGTGTTCATCGCAAGCGACCGTTGAAAATTTTTTAAATAATTTTCCAGTCGACGGCGCAAAAGCAAACTCAATATATATCTACATTTTGGGTTTTGATTTCATTCCTCACAATTTCTTTGAATTTGGTGAGTTTTTTGAAATTGCAAGTAAAACTAATTTTTGCAGATTATTGTACAACAACGAAATTATTTGTAACTAATATGGTGGAAGGGATCGCTTCATTTTGCCAAAGCTCTATTAAAGGAATTGGAGCCAACATGTGATGGCTTCCTCATCATTGTTGGAAAAAACGATTCATATCTCATCTTTTTTGCAAAGCTAATTTATCAAAATAACCGTACGTGGATGATGAAATCGGTTAACTTAACCGAGTCTTAGCTTTTGTGCGAGTTAACCTTCCCCCGATTCTACTGTACTTACAAAAAATAGTTTGGCGATTACACCATATGCTTGAAAAAGCAACAACAGCCCACTTAGTAGAAATGATTAAGGTGTAGCCTTAAGGAGGACGAGCACGAGTTAGCCGTGGTGGTATGTGGTTCACTCCCCGGAAGAAATAACCGAAATAACTATAACTTTTACCTCTGTTTATTTCGAGCTCTTTGTCATTTTTAATACAGTTTTCTATTGTTGTCATTAAATGTAATAGTTTTTTGAAAAAACGCCTCATATTGTCATAAAGAATTACCTAAATACTGAGCTTCGATTCCGGCTCGCATATTCTCGATTATTTCGATGGCCGTGAAATCGAGTTCTCGATACAACATCGGGTATTACCGTACACGCGATAAATTACCAGAATTTATCGAGACGAGACTTCAAAGCAAATTAACAAGAAATATTTTTCTTTATTTTTGTTGTTTGAAAAAGTACCTTGGCGTTTCTGTAAATTTCCTTGAAGAACCAAAAATATTATCATTTAGTTATTTAGAGCTGCGAATTGATTTAAGAAATTTTTGTAGAAGAAAACTTCTTGTTCATTTCTTGAGCGTATTTTGATACGAAGTTTTTGTTTTTCCTGCCAGCTAGGTACTTAAGTTTAAAGCAAAAATAAAAGAGTTCACTAATTTTGTAACATACATATAACAAGGGTATAAGGAAAAATACTACTTACGATTGTTTATAATATAGTTTAAACGATCAAAAATTAAATGCTCGTGTGTTTTTAGATTGGGAAATGTAAAATTTTTTTATCAAATCCAATTTCATTAAATATTTCAAATTTAAGTCCAATTAAATAATTTTATTGTAACCCATCTCTAACTTGCATCTGATATAAATTTTAATAGGAATTTAAAAAAATTATTATTCTAATAAAATATTCTTTTAACGACGGTACATGAATTGAAAACAATTTTAAATGAGATTCATCGTGGATCATCAATTACAGGACAGGTTCCTCTGAATAGACTAAAATACCGCCAAAATTTTTAAGTTTCAATAACATAACTAATTCTAATACCGTAGTGTTTATAATTTACATTTTAAATAATAGGGTATCTAATCCTAGTTCATTAATAAAAAATAATAGGAGCTTCAGCGTTATTTAAATAAAAATTTATAAATGTATAATTTCACTTAAAAAATTTAAATATATTTTATAATTACAAAATTTAACTTACACCGAACTAATTTTATTTGTATTATTTATGTAACCGCCGCTGCTGCTGGCACAAATTTAGCCAATACTTAATGAAATTACTACTTCCAAATTTTCTTGATTTATAAAGTTCATTACTGAGATTATAATAAAAATTATTTACTATTTAAGTAAATACAATTTCACACAAAAATTTACATATAAAATAAATCAATAACAAAATTTTTAGCTAACATAAAACTTTAATAAATTTAAATTAATTTTATTAAAAAAATTGTATCATTTATTTTGTATTATATTATTAAATTTTTATAGTATTAATAAAATATAAATTATTATTAAATAAATAATTTTATAAAAGTATATTTTTTTAAAATAGAAATTAAATAATGATAACAACCATTTTAATAAATTATTAAATTTAATAATTAAAAAACCCTTATTTTTTAAATTAAAAATTAATAATTTATATATTTTATAAATTATTTAAACAGTTATTTTATAGTGTATCCAATTTATGTTAACATTATATATATATATATATTTACATTTTAAATAATAGCGTATCTAATCCTAGTTTATTAATAAAAAATAATAGGAGCTTCAACATTATTTAAATAAAAATTTATAAATGTATAATTTCACTTAATAAATTTAAATATATTTTATAATTACAAAATTTAACTTACACTGAACTAATTTTATTTGTATTATTTATGTAACCGCCGCTGCGGCTGGCACAAATTTAGCCAATACTTAGTGAAATTACTACTTCCGAATTTTCTTGATTTATGAAATTCATTACTGAGATTGTAATAAAAATTATTTACTATTTAAATAAATAAAATTTTTCACAAACATTTACATATAAAATAAATCAATAACAGAATTTTTAGCTAAAATAAAACTTAAATAAATTTAAATTAGTTTTATTAAAAAATTGTATCATTTATTTTGTATTATATTATTAAATTTTTATAGTATTAATAAAATATAAATTATTATTAATTAAATAATTTTATAAAAGTAAATTCCCCCCTACAAACAATTTTTCTTGATATTTTTTTAAAATAGAAATTAAATAATGATAACAACCATTTTAATAAATTATTAAATTTAATAATTAAGATAACACTTATTTTTTTAATTAAAAATTAATAATTTATATATTTAATAAATTATTTAAAAATTATTTAAACAGTTTTTTTATAGTGTATCCAATATATGTTAACATTATATATATATATATATATATATATATCATAAAATTAATATAATAGATATTAATTAATTTAGTTAATTTAATATATTAACTTTTTATTTTATGGTATTAAAAATAATTTGTATTCCTATTATTTTTAATTTCATTGATATAGCACAAGCGCTACAATTAAATTGTGTACCGAGAAGCTCGCGAGCCTTACGAGATTGTCGATACACGAGACACTCACGAGAGAGCGACCCTCGCGAGAAATTTCATCTCGCGAAATCGAAGGCTCTTGTAATACGAAACATAGAAAGAGTACATTAGCTAATTTATGTGGTGACCATATATTTCTTTTATAAGTATTTTAGAAAACAGTAAAGAACAAAACCATCTAAATATCATAATCTCACTCGAAGTAAAGCCTCATTTCTAGATCTAAGCGAAATTTTCTTTAGTTTATACTGCTTAAAATGTCATAATTTTTTCTTCTATTTTCTCCGGTAGCGTGAAGGTTTTTTCGAAATTAATGAAATTCCACATAAAATAAAATCGGTATTCTTTAACAGTAGTAAAAATTTCTATAGCGCCATTTCGTTCCCACCTTTCTTGATTTTCTTCAATTCTGATCATTTTTTGTTTGAATGTAACGTATTTCACTAAAATTTCCACTTTCAAATATCTGAAATGATTCACATTTTGTTATTTCTGTGTCATTTGAAATCTCGACGCCCTCAAAGCACATCGTGGCATTTTTACTTATATCCAATATCCTTTGTTTAAAAGTCACAGCTAAATTTTACAACATTTTCATTATTGAAGGGATCTGTGGTGGTTAGGTACCGTGAAGTAGATATTGCAGGCACTTCAATAGTAAATGTTTGTAAAATATTAACAAAATATTTCTGAGGGTTAAAGCTGTCACTAAAAATCCAACTAAATATGATTACAACAAATTTCTGTGTTATTTTTCACGCCGCTTCTACTACCGGCAATATTACACGGTCATATTTAAGCGCTTTTTTCACTCGTCATATAGTGGGGTTTAAAATTGCTTAATGGCATACAAACGGCAAATACTCAGAAGTCATGTCAGAAGTGTACTTAAAATTTTCTATGTATGTATGTATGTATTTATGCCAAACTACATTCACGTTTGATCTAACATGGCTTATTTACCCATTGGCTTAGTATGCCCATTTTTTACGAGTATTTTCCTGTTATTGCCATTCTCACCCACTGGAGCTCTTCATGCAATTGATATTACAGTTAGATGCTACTGCATCTGTCGCGTGCAGCATTAAAACGACTAAGATGTGGCTGACTGCCAATAGCAGGATATGGTAGAGACTTCGTATGATAGTAGAGAGACTTGTACATACATTAGGGACATCGAGCTATCTGATATAAGCCAAAATTTTTAATGTTATTATACCCTTGCTCACCTAACGGTTGTTTGTCACAGCAACTGAGATAAATATAAACGATGAATGATGAATGAAAAGAGGCATCGATTAACCATCATCCGGTCTATAGGTCAATTTGACCCAAATTTCTTCTTTAATTGCTTATAATTCGGTCGAAATGTGATGCAGTTGGGCCGAGATTTTGGCTCAATAGTCAAATCGTCTGTATATGAATTTTTCAAAGAATATGCCCTATCGGCATATTAAAGAAGAACTAATTTCGTTTGTGAGGGTCATATTGACCCAGTTAATTTTTTTCGTTTATTGCTAAGTACAGTTTGCATTGTTATAAAAATATTTTGGAAAATAATGGATTTCTTACTTTTCGATCAATATTCAACTGGTGATGCAGATTCATTTATTTGCCATATACAAATTTGTTTGAAAATGATTTTGACGATAGTGATGATTCCGACATCGAATACTTGTCTTGACTTGAGATAATAAACTCTTTTATGCTTATCGAAAGACAAAACAATTGCATATTCAAAATATCCGTTGCCTGTTGCTGGATCCGCAGTCAAATTAATTTCTAATGGTTTATAGATTTTTTTATTCAAATGGTTTTTTCCACATATTAGGGCCAACAGCTTTTGTTGTGTCACAGTTTACTGATCCCTTACCATCATTTTTGTTGTTCATCGAGTTCTTCGATCGAGTTAACTGTATTGGGTATGAAAAATTTACAATAAGCACGTCTGTATAAGAATGGATGGGATTATTTGGATATTGTCACAATGCGAGCATATTGTGGTACGTTTTTGGTAGCTGGTCTTTATCATTTCAATGGTGAATCCATCGAGGAATTGTGGAATGATAAATATGACAGACCAATTATTTCTGCTACAATGTCTCACAAAATGTATACATACAAAAAAATCAGTCGCTGCCTTCGCTTTGGCGATCGAGAAGCCAGAGATGGTTTACGTGATAACAAAACTAAATAAAGGCGGTGTTGACGGTTTGGCCAAGCTTGCTGATACTTATCGTGGCAAAATAAAGGTTAATCATAGGTCAGTAACTGTTTTTTGTAATATGCTCGATGTGTCAGTTAGCAACTCATTTATTATTCACACAAAATGTTCGCGCAGTTTTCCGCTATGTTCGAAATTTACCAGAAGAGCCAGCACCACCAGAATCAATATCAACAGTCAACTTCGTTACGTTTGACACATCCAACAGATACAAAGAAACGGTGTCACTGTTGTATGTGCAAACTGGATAAAAACAGCTAAAAGCACAGTGCTCGCTGTGATAAATGAATTGAGTTATATTCGTACTAATCACAGATATCACTTGTGTGGAAATTGAATAACAATTCGTTTTTAATTATTTTCTTTTTAATTGTTTCCAGTTTCTTCGTTCCTATCTGTTTTTTAAGTGCATTTTTGATCAAACCATCTTTTTCTTAATAAACTACTTAAAAAAGCAATGAAAAAAGTTTAAGATTTTTTTATTGCAACGATTTACCTCATAAAAACGAGATAAAAGTCGTAAAAATAAGTTGGGTCAATTTGAGCGCCATGTAGAACGGTTTTGTTCACAGAAAATGGGTTCGGCTGAAGGTTAAGCCATGCCTATCTGTTCATCTGAGAACGAAAAATGGGAACGGCGGAGCAGCAGGTATATCTCCGAAATTACCTCTCCAACTTCTGCTTTAACGCCATTGACTCCATTTGAAAAATTTTGGGATTCGGACAAAACTCCCGCGAACCACTCATATAACTGTAATTTATACAAAAATTTAATAGCCCTGATATTTTAATAATTATCAGAGAAATTTTGCTCAGATTTAAGTGTAGTATGGGGTGGGAAGATAAAACATACGGAGCTGATACACTGCGAAACAAAATTTTGCGGTCGGAGATTTTTAAGTCGATTTTGGGTAATTTGGGGGCGCTGATTACGAAAATAATATCAGTTTTTTCGAATTGGCTCTAGTTTTTCACATACAGACTTTTAAATATTTCACGAAAAAACCTAATTAAAAATACCAATATGGATTTAAATTATATTTTTATTGTGCGCCTGTATAAAAATAATACAAAAATAAAAACAATATGTCCTTTTCATTAATTAATTAAAAAAAAAATACAAAAAAATGTTTCTGTAGGACCTCCTATGATGTCGTTGCTCTGGACAATCCCGTATTAAGTTCCAGCAGTAGTCTGCCATCATGTGGTCGTCCCATCGACCTTGGTATCTTTCTTCCATTATTTGTATGCCCTGGTGGAACCGTTCACCTTGTTCCTCACTGTAATCGCCTAGGTTGTCCGGGAATTTGTCCAAATGACTATGTAAATAATGTAATTTAATGCTCATTTTAGCTCCTAGTTTGCGAAAATTGAGAAGCATATCAGCAACTAGTTTTGTATAGTCTGGTGATTTATGATTTCCCAAAAAATGTTTGACTACATTAACCCTGCTGTTATGGTTAAAAAAAACTTACGAATCTTAGGTTAGAGGACCATTTGGTCCATACTGCAGTTTTCATACAAAATAACAATTTAATCTTGGTCTTTATATTTAGTTTGGTTCAATACTTGCTAAATATTATTATTTTATTATTTACTCAACTCTGGTAAAACCCAGCACCAGTGGCCTGCTCTAAAAATGCTTCTAGTTCAGGAGCTCGAAAGCGAGGAATTTGTAGTTGCTGCAAGTCTAAGTCTGATGTAAAATGCTCCATTTGCAGTGCGTTTATTTGCAAAACCAACCGAAAAACATTTTTTTGCTCATCATGTAGTGCCAAAAAATATCGAACAAACTAATAAATACTTATTTTTGGAAAATTAATGTAAAGAAAATCAAAGAAAATATACTATGGACCAAATGGTCCCTTAACCTAAGATTCGTAATTTTCAATTTATCTTAGTCCAGTTTTAAGTCAGAGAATTAAATTTTCGCACATAATATTGTTTTATAAAAAGACCACCTGAGCTGAAAAATTTAGACAGTATATATCACCGTTCCAAAGTTACAAAGAAAACAAAAAAAAATTGGACCAAATGGTCTTAACCTAACAGCAGGGTTAACAAAGCTTAGCCAGGCTTCAGATTCAATTTGTGACATATGGTTTAAGAATTCAGTGTCTTTTAGAAGGGTACGAATTTGGGGACCATCGAAGACTCCTGCTTTTAATTTTTCCATACTAAGAACTGGAAATTTATTGCACACATATTCGAAACAGTTACCTGTCTTATCAAGGGCTTTGATGAACTGTTTCATTAGCCCAAGCTTGATGTGAAGTGGTGGAAGAATGATTTTTTCTTGGCTTATCAGTTGGTCATAAACCACATTTGCTATTCCTAACTCCATATTTTATCTCACCGGCCAGTCCTTTCTAATCAAATGTTCATTTCTTGCACGACTGTCCCATAAACATATAAAACAGGATTTTTTAGTATACCCACTTCAAAAATTCACCATCTTCAAGTCCACCCATACCGACCACTTATGTTGTGCATACAAAATCTTTGCTAAAACAATTTTTACATTTTCGTATTCTTCCTTTAGTTTGGTACTATGACCGATTGGAACCGAAGCAAGTATATTTCCATTGTGTAGCAACACACATTTCAGACTTCTTTTTGAGCTATCTATAAAAAGCCTTCAATGTTCGGGATTATATTCGGGAATGGCCATAGCACAGCACTTTTTTTAAAAAAATTCGAGTGATGAAAGTCGATAGAATGGGAATTTGATTTTGATTATTTTTTTTAGTTTTATCACTAATATGATTTGAGGAGAAAAAATGTATAAACATTTTAAAAACTTAAACCTGATAGATATCTCTATCACCAACATACGAAGAATCGTTTACCCCGACAACAGTACTTCGAAACTAACGAAAAAGTCGCACCCCTAATGTATGTATGTATAGAGACTTATATAACTGTGTGCGCGTTCATACTTACATATTCAGTTCAGGCGCATTGCTTAAAAAGGAAAATTTTCGCAGCATTTTTCTCCTTCTTCGTAAAATGAATTTTAAATATTCTTGCATTTTCTATACCACCCCGAAGTGAATGCCATGCAAGAGGGTAGGTAGCGGACCCGTGGCGTTCTCTTCAAAGTGCATATTTCTGTCGTTTAGTATTTGCTGTGATTTTTGCGTTTGCCATTTTTTATTTACTTTCGTTGCTCGCCGCGCGTCCTCGCAACGTGCATTAAATTGAATGCAAATATTTGTATTGCGGCTGTTATAAAGAAACTCTTCACTTGTTTATCGTGTCATGTCAATGGGGATAGTTTTAATGAAATTCCACAATTTGTTAGAGATCGGAAAATAGAGGGGATAGGGCGAGAATTGGATCAATTTGTTACGTTTAGATAATAAACTCATTTGAAGAAAAAAAAGTAATCGGTGTGATTACTGTGCCATTTTGCTGTTTGTGGTGCGTTAGCACTTAAATGAATTGGCAATAACTTATTTTCTTAGAAGAGGGTGGTTATTTAGAGGGGCTTACTTAAGTAAGGATCTTTTCGAATTAATTTGTTTATTTAAAAAAAAAAAAAGTATCACATTGGTCACCGCAAATTTGAGGAGCTTATGTTAAACACCTGTCACTTTAATATAACATATGCAAAAATTACTTAATCAAATGAAATTTTTTTTATCTACATACCTGCTAGCAAGGTGAATTCAAACAAGGCGATGTTCCAAGAACAGCTGATTTGATTTTTTTTATTCATCTCAGCGCATAATGGGCCCAAAGGCGGTAATTTCCCGGGTTAATTAAAAGCAAAAACATAAATGTCAGATATGTAACGGTGCCTTTGCAGTGAAACTTTAAAGTTAAATTTGTTGGAAAAAAAACTGGAAAAAATAAGCAAACAAAAGTATCTGTGTCAAGTGATTTAAAAAATTGATAACGCAATCATCAAGTTTTTTTTTTAATAAAGTGTATTAAAAACATACTATTCAAAAACCAGTGAAATGTTGCTTCCCCAAATTGGGCCGCCAACATATGGCTTCTGGTCCCACCGTGCAGCGCAAAAAAAAATGTCAAATTTAAATGTTCTGTATACATTTTGATTATTTTTATTATCATCTTAACTGAAATTTTTCACAATTTCTGACAGAATGAGCCAACTGACTAATGAGTATATTTTTTTATTTCAAATACGTAGTACCTGTTGTATACACTAAATCCAGTTAATATAATAAACTTCATTTTGGAAACTTCAATCCTTTTTGTTATGAAATAAAATCAGTCTATATAATAATCTTCAATTTGAAAATTTGAATAACTTTTATTTATTTAATTATACAAAAAGAAAATGTTATAATATGAACATATATTTTATTTATATATCTCTGTATTTAAATTCTCCGTATCAAGTTTGTTTTCTACATGATTTGTGCGTATGGTTCTCCCCCCAATTTTGTAATATTCGAAACTCCGCTTACTTGATTTAAATGTGAAGTATGTACCAATTTTGATGATCGAGTTCAAAACAGTGGTTTCGGAGATATATCTATTTGCTTTAAACGGGCAGATGCCACGCCTTTCACCCACGAATTTTATAATTACAAAATACATTTTCTTTAGTTTCTGTAAATAACCGTTATATGATAGATGGTTGTATTTATTGTATGTTATTTTGCAGTGTGCACTAAATTTGGTATAGTTGTTCTTTTGTGGAAAGCGCCACGCCTTTTTCAAATTTTTTAATGCTATGTGTTTTTTATTAAACTCCATCAACCATATTAAATTAAAGCACACTGTCAATTATTTGATGACAAAATATAAAATGTAATGCCTACATGTTGCCATTTTTATATGACAAACATTTGAATGTTTTCATTCAACTGACAACATTTGACCTAATGTCAATCAAGTTACTAAAATTTCACAATTTTTATATTTGTAAATTGCCGTTATACGAGAACGTCCACCTTAATGTTCGATTTCTAAACTTTTAGAATTTTGAGTTAAAATTCATCAGGTTTGATAGTGCAATTTCGGAGATAGACATTGCACATTTGCTTTGAAGTGGGGGGTGTCACGCTCATTTTCCAGTTTTGAAAATAGGATAGGATTCGAGTGATATATTTTTTTTTTTTATAAAAAGGAATCCCATGAAATTATTTATTATATAATGTATATGTTTTTTTCCTTTGGTATCTTTCGATTTTACATGAGTTAGTTTACCACAATTACATTACATATGTATTTCAATTATTTTCTAACAATGTGTCATCATCAATTTCAGGTGTTGCTCACATAACATCCGAACTTCATGTAGATTCCAATATAATCGATGTTAATCAGGTGAGTACAAATATATGCTATTATATAGTTAGCAGAAAACGCTTAGCTAACTTCAACTAAAAACACTATGCTATCATTTTGCATGTTTTGAATTTAACCGTTAGCTATCCGGCAGTACATACTTCAAGTCGACTTTGCATCAGAACGTAGCTATTTTTCATACGAAGAAAAATTGTGCACTAAGTGCGTTTTAAGTCGGATATAGACAATTTGACATATATTTTAGCAAAAGTTTATTTATCATATATTTAAGGGCATTACTTATTTACTTAATTGGCGCTATAACCTCACAAGAGATTTTAGCCGAGTTCAACAAATTACGCCAGTCACTCCTTCTTCCTGCTCACTGGCGCCAATTGGAAATACCAAGTGACGTCGAGTCCTTTTCTACTTGGTTCTCCCAGCACAGAGGAGGCGTCCTCTTCGTGTACCACCACCAGCTGATATCGCTGGAGTATTTTCGCCCATTCGCACGACATGTCCCAGCCAACGTAGCCGCTGTATTTTAATTCCCTGAACTTTGTCTATGTCGCGGGAAAGCAAATACAGCTCATCGATTCATCGTCTGCGCTATTCTCCGTCGGAAAAAGATGTAGAGGTCCATAAAACTTTCGGAGAGGACATATCTACTTTAAAACTTGAATTCCTATTTTATTGACAAATTTAGAGCCGACTAACGTAATCAAATACTTCACGCCTCTACTAATTTTTTATCTCAGAGATTAAGAGGATTATATGAATGCTTATCGGTATCCCGTTCAGCAACGTCTCATACGTAGCAAGTAGTCCAAAGTTATAAGATATTGGAAGCCAGGTGACCATAGGTTTGGAATTAATGGGCTCATAAAAATGTTCGGACGTCAAATTTCGCGTCGTCATGGTCTTGTTTGAAGCGGGAAAAATAATAAATATGGACTCTTACCACTTACACTATCTATCCAGAGTTTCTCAATTGCTTATTTAACTGTAATTAGTTCAAAGGGTAACTTCTTTTTGGAGCAATGCAATCATATTTAAAATCTGTAAAACAAAATGTTTGCAATTCTAACAATAAAAGAATTGTTTCTAAATTTACCTTTTATTTAACTTTTATCATTGAAATTATAAGCTTTGTGAATTACTATAATATTTAAAATTGTAATCACTTCTGATTCATACAAAAATAAGTGAAATTGTAAAACAATTTTACGACCCGTTCGGACTTTGGTAATACAAATTAATTTTCTAGAACATTTAATCCTCCATTGACTTTCTAAATTTGCTTTCTGAGAGGTTTCTTGAATTAAGGAACCAAACGACACTTTTAGGTGAATGGTAACGGGTTAAATGTTCTACGAAAATATTTCCCTCAACTTTAATTTAACCATTAATTTCGCTCAGACATATAGTGTAATCATTTTCTCTACTGTTTTGAAAATAACTTAGGTCGAGGCGTGAAAACTTTAGTAGGTGATAAAAAAACATAGGCTAAATTTAAATATTTTCAAAAAATATTACTGCCTCCTTAAGTACAGCGGTCAAAAGCTGAACAAAAAATGCAATATCATCGGCGACAATTGTTAATGAATTTCCGTAACAAATTAGTGACTTCTACGATACAAAACAAAAAAAAAACATACGCTGGCTGGATACTTACGTGCAGACGTATGTACGTATTTTACAACCAAAACTACTCGCAAATGTGTCTCAACAATAAATCTTATTCAATTTTCTGCCAATATAAGAAGTAATTTATTTCCTTCAAGAACCACAACAAGCAACAAATTTTTCGTTTCTTACAACAACCAAATTTGTATAGTAAATATATGAAGTAATTTTCAACTTTAGTTGCGACAAAAAAAATTCGGAAAGCCAAATAACGTCAAAAAACGAAATTGCCTAAATAAATCACAGAAAAGCCGCAAGCTAATGGTCGCAGAAGACCTTCGGGAAAATGTGTTTAGTAATTGTACAAATTCGTTTCGTTCATGTAGTTGCCACAATGGAAAAGTTGAATTGGTCACTAATAACAAATCAAACAACAAAAGTTATTTTCAGTGTTTTTTGGTAACAATTTTAAAAAAATTTAGTGTCACGTTGTAAAGGGAGTAAGATAGATAGCGCTAATGTGCGTCAATTACCTTCGGTCTATAACAAAAAAAAAAAAATTAAAAATAAATAAATAAACAAGGTCAACAGATTTTTAGAATGAAAAGGGCGGCAATTCATGTAAATTCGATCCTGGCTATGACGTACATAGGGGAGCCAGGTAATCTCTAATTGTCTTAGAGCCCACCAAATAGTACCAAATGTTATTCGTTAGCAGGTATCTAATGAACCCTTTTTCTTTAGCAGCTACTGCAGTAATATGGTAGAGCAAATTAGATTTCAATGGGAAAGATCCTCGCTTAACTAAAATAGTCTTTCTACTTTCACGTTGCCACAATTTAGGGGCACCTCAAACCAGTTCTAATTGTTCTGTGTGTAAATGTGTTCAAAACTAAAAATTCCCCATAATCTGATTACGCGCTGGGTTCGGTACCCATCATGTAAACACAATTTCCAATGAAAAGACCTAACAAGACCTATTCTGATGATGACCATGGAAAACGTTAAACAGACTATTTTTTTAAGGCATGCACATGGAATGTCCAAATGCTTCTGTCCGGCAGGTTAATGTCTTCGTAAAACCAAAGACTGTCATCACTGTCTTCCTAGAGACGCTATGGACAAGGCAAGTAATGAAGAGCATCAGACCTTCAGCTGCTATGTAAAGAAGTCGGATTTTGTGATGGACGAGATAGTGCACTACCAGGTATTGTCATTCACCTCAGTGGACGAAGATCTTGCCGTAATCCGCATTAAAGCGAGAAGTTTCACCATTTAGCTAATTTGCCTAAAACCAATACGGCTGAGAAGGACGATACTGCCCCATAACGACATACAAATTGTGCTTGGTTATTTTGATATCACGGTGGGAATGAAAGAGGCCTTTCGTGTCAGAGTCGGTAAATTCAGCTTCTACAATGCAATATCCGCTAACGGGCTGAGGCTGATCAACTTCTCCGGAAAACATGGTAGCATAAAGCATAAAAAGAAAGATCAAGCTGCAAGGATATATCTTGATGGAAAACCCAAACACCAAATTGACTACATTGTGATATACGGAAGGCATGCATCCAACGCATTTTGCGGGAAAATCATTTGAGGTGCTAACATCGACTCGGATCTTTATCTCGTCGTGGCAAATATTCGCACATGCCACTGACACCAGAAAAGCTCGTCGTCGAAAGGTTGCAATAAAAACAAATAGTCAACCACTTGCTCTCTAACTCTCTGGGAGCAATGTTTAACAAAGAGTTATCTGTGCGCAATGCGACCATATTACGTACCGCCGCTGAAGAGGTGATGGGTTCTCAACGAGCGAAACTTCTGTTACGATGAGCAATACCTCGCCGCAATGGAAAAGAAAGATGCTGCCTACAAAGCCACTTTACGATCGGGCGCAACGAAAGCTGTGCGGGAGAGATATCGGCAATTGAAGAAGGAAACGAGGCACATCTTTCGAGAAAAGAAGAGAGGGACCGAGATACGCATTTGCGTGGGGCTTGAGAAGCTAACCAGCAGGGAAAACGCCCGAAAATTCTACCTTCTGATAAACGGTAACTTACAGATGGATGGTTTCAAGACCGGGACTACTTCTTGCAAGAATGAAAATGGCAACCCTCTGCAGTAATGCCTGGCAACCGATGTGTTTTAAAGACAAGAGCAATAGAATACATTGACGTGAAATTCGGGAGATTAACTTGACTGTGTTGTAATATTTGTTTTAATCCATGGAGCAAACTGAGAGGAAACATCTTTTATACGCATCAAAAAAAGGGTACATAATAAATTTTTTGTACACTTTGGGAAAAATACAAACGATAGAGAGAATACATACATGCCTACACTGTTTTTATTTTATTTTATGCAATGCAATTATTATTTTACAGTAAAAACAAAAAGAGCACTAGCTGCCAGGGCTTACGGCTCGTTGTTTTAATAGACTTATTTTGCTAAAGGCGTGCTAGTAAAATTCTATAAAGTTAGCTACTACCGATACATTAATTTATACTACATTAAGAAATAGGAGTAGGAAAACAAGATAAAAAATAAAATAATTATAATGAGAAGTTTAAATTAATTTGCGCAGTCCAGTTTTTAATAGAAAATCTATAAATTTTCTAATGTTTTCTTGAGAGGATATTCTCAATAAGTCCGACGGAGTTTCGTTGGCGAATAGCTGTTTCCTGGTGGAAGTAAAATGCGCGCAGTCATCTAGGAGATGTTTAGCTGATAATGAAGCCGAAGAACAGTATGAGCAAGAAGCAGGAGACAACCCATTTAAAATGTAGGAGTGAGTTATGGTGGTGTGACCAATTCGAAGGCGTATAAAAGCAGTGATATCGTTGATCCGACATGTTACTGGGTAGCTCGGTTTGGTACCTGTTGTATTAATATGCACATAATAGGCCTGGACGGTATTCCATTTTGCCGTTCTCTGTGTACTCATGTGTTCGCTTATCAAACGAATAATGTCCTTGTTGACCATATAGTCAAACGTGTAAAGTGGTTCCATTGAGGCCGTTTTTGTAAAACAAATCAGTTGTGACGTAGAAAAAACAGCTGATTTTGTCTAAGTTTTCAATTAAAGATTAGCGGTACTACGGAATTTTTCTGCTTTTTTGTTTAAAGGGAGGAATACCGTATATATTTATATAATCAGTGATTTACTTACTTAAAAAGTGTCAATAAATACCTACAGCAGAAATGAGAGTTTGCCTGTTATGGTTAGCACATATTTTTCCACCTACACTTTTCTGTTTGTTGTTTTTTTTCACTATAAACACATGAGCATGCGTTTGTTATTGAGTTTTTTTTTCATTTTCGGCTTTCGTCGATATATACAAAAAACGAACACTTGGTCTCCAATGCCAAATCTATACAAAAAATCACTAAAGTAACGGACGGCACAGCATATCCTGAGATAATTTAATAAAACTTCGATGACAACGACTGATTTGTTGTTTGTGACACAAATGGTACATTCATTCGGCAGGTATTCGTAATTGAATTGTTTCCTTCCGGATGTGAGTGTGCGATGTAATGTAGGTGTAACTGAGACTGATTTAATATAACAGATTTTGAGTTCATAGTATGTCAAAAGAATAAGTAACAGTGTGCATATGTATATAAAATATAGTTTACCAATATTTAGAGATCTACATACATACATACGTATCTACATTGCATGAGCTAATGTTTTAATGAAGTGGTTAGGATCCTTTCTAATTTAAATTGACTTCTTCAAAGTATTTCATTGATTTGACATCAGTGGTTAGTAAAATTTAATTACAAGGCTTCTTTGTACAGCTGCTTTGTGTTTATCTTCACTTTTTTAACAATACCAAATTGAGAAAATTCTCGATGTTTACATATTGCGAGACTCATGGCATTTCTGGTAGGGCATTCGCCTATGGTATTGCCGACAATGAAGAAAATAAGCAGGAGGCAATTGAAGACCTTCTGTGTAGACGCACAGCTCTAATGAGGAACCAGAGGTCAATCTGAGGACGTTAGAGTACAATTTTCTACAATACTTATCCAAACCTATTTTCAACCACATACAAGAATGATAGAATACTAATAGATTGTGCCCTCCGCGGATCGCTAACATTCTCTTTGTCGATTAAACAGCATCCACCCATTTGCTGACGAAATAAAAGCATTTTACACAAACAAGGCTAAGAAAACTTTTCAATCATTCTGTCGTTGGCCCGCTTCTTCTTCGCTTCTTCATCTTTTTTACAATTTTTTCTTTGCTCCCTAATTCTGCAGCTATTATTACGTCACTATCAATTGCGTTCAGCGTTGAAGGCACACTCTTTATTTCTGTCATTCTTGAACCACATAGCTTGTTGTTTTTTTAACGCAATCGTCCGAGGAGTATGGTATCAAACCAGACTCAGCCCCTAAATTGGGCGTTGAGTTTATGATAAAAGTTCACGGAAAAAATTATAATTTTCAAACTCCGTAGAGTGAATGGCTCACTCGAATCAAAATTATTGAATATGAAATTTTGCCTTGATTAAAACAAAATATAATCATCTGAGCAAAACAGAATTAACACCTTATAGGATTATTTTCAAACTTAGGATTACAATAGCAAAACTATGTACAAGGTTTGGCCACTCTAAAGTTCTGGCCTGTTGCCCTGCTAATTTCAAGCGAGCTAATAACGCCGCTCAGTTATAGCTCAGGTAAAATGTCTCCCCACACGAATTTCTCTGAGTATCGGATGGCTCGAAATTTGGCAATAGCTTTGTTCAACAGCTCTAGCAGAAAGTGGGATATATACACACAAATGTAAGTTTGTGGTACCTATTGTTTCCACAATTAGTAAAGCAATTTTTTAATTTAATAATTTCAATTTAATATTCAATATGTGTTCTATATTGGACACAGAAAAGTTCTTAAACAAAATTTTCTAACATCACTTCCAAATTTTGAAAAGAAATTTTTAACACTTCCTAATACACTTAAATCGGAAATCTTAACCAAAAATAGTTTTAAAAAAAATATATATTATTAACTAACAAAAAGAAACTCTACAAACTAAAGTAACTCGTATTTTTTGGATATTCTATAATAACTTTTATGCACCAATTGAATGTTTTTGTTGTTTTCCGTTTTGCTGATTAAAGTTTGTCTATCGGAATGGTTTTAATCTGATTATCAATTTCAAACTTAAACTATTTTTTGTCTTTTTCAAAATCTTTGTAAGGGTTATTGCAATCACTGTTTATTAATAATTCATACAAAAGCAAATTTCCAAGTTTCCAAATTTTACAAAAAATGTCAGTTGGAGAAATATTTTGCCCAAATGGAACAATAAGTTCACCAGGTAAACGCAAATTTTCGCCAAATCCCATTTCAGATGGTGTGACTGAAATACTTTATTTATATATTGTTCGTAAACCCAGAAGAATTATCGGTTACCCATCTTACCAATTGCTTGTGTCATTTCTACCCATCATCGTTGCTTTTGAAATCGTTCTACCATGCCATTCCCTTGACGATGATATGCAGGAGTTGTAATATGATGGCTACCAGGGATTTTTTTTAACTCAGAAAATAATGTCGACGTTATTTTTAACGGTACCCCGAAACGTGAAATATAAATATTCCTTAAAAATTATTATTTTTTTGCAACCACTGCGTTTGCTGCTGGCTAACTTGTAAACCTATCAACTATTGTTAAAATATAACAATGCCCTTTCGAAATAGGCACAGGTCCAACAATATCTAAATTAATATGTTCAGACCTATTTTTGCGTATCGAAATTTTAATTACTGGGGATTTAGTGTGATGATTAACTTTCTGTGTATGACAATTTATATATTCTTTTGTCGAAATATTAATTTCTTTACTCTTCTTTTCTGCGTAAACTACTCGTTACAAACGGCCTAGGATTTTTATCAATTATCTCACACCAAATATTAAAATTTAGAAATGGAGTTTGAATTAATTTTAGATTATGTGATATCTCTCCTGATTTTAGTTCATTTAGTTCCTCGTCCTAATTTTGTTCACTTTGCAAAATTTCAAAGTTTTGTTCTGTATTTTTAATTACTCCTACGTTTTCTATGTCTAGTTTGCCTCGGACTACGTTCGGTTTTTGAACTTAAAGAAACAATAAAACTATCGCCAATCTAATAGATAGCAGGAATGTTTTATGTTCAAATAAATATGTAGCTAGCAGTTCCCTGTCAAATACGTCATAGTTAATTACAGAAAGGCATTCCTGAAAAGCAAGCTTCTCTATAATGCATTTAACACACACTCAAATCTAAAATCGTAACATTAGCATAGATTAAATAAACAAAGTATATTATTAACTAAACAAATTGAACTCCTACAATGCTCTCACGATCCTCTTGCTCAAACTTTCGACTGCCTGATCATAGTAACCTACTTTAGGCTAAACTTAAAGTAATAAAGGAAGCCATAAATTGGCTAATAAATTGTACACTTAACCTGCAAGCAACAAATGTATTCTTCGATATTCATGGTGCTATTAAATTACTCAATTGCTGCGTAACATCATTAAGGTATCCAATCGAGTTTTGGAAAATTCTCAAAGAGCTGGCTGCCAAATGCCACACATGGGTAACATGGATCCCAGGCCATAGCGATGTATCAGGTAACTGCACACCAGATGAACTGGGCATAAATATCTCTCATATACCTTCTCGTATGCTCTGGTTAAAGGCCACTTTCCTTGAGCAGGCGAACAAAAGGTGAGCCATAGGTCCACCGGTGGGATATCCCGTCAACTCTGATTAAGAGTTGGCAAAGAAACACCCATCATAACTGGTAAATGCCTTATGTGAACGCATATTTGATTTCCTCGCAGCTGTCGTAAAAAGAAGAAGGTGGCGAGGATTGAACATTATCATTGTTACTGCCCTGGTTTAGCGAGTGCAAGAAAGAGATGACTACGCCAACACTCACCACTTATGTCACTATCTGCCGGGTTAAAGAAAAAAAAAAAACAGACGTAAAAGTTTTCCTAAGTTAATTAGGCAAACTAATTGGATCCATTTTTAGAGGAGTGTGCGTCACAAATTACTGAACTAGTATCACAATAGGCTCAATGGATCCTAGCGTGGCCTAATTCAATTCAACGGGACGAGGGCAACCAGTATAAAATAACCCAATCTACTTTGGATTACAGCATTTACATCAAAAAATGAATGTTTGTTTTTCTAAAATAATTAAAGTGCTTATATGAAAATTTCAATCCCCAATTAAAATTGCTGAAAACTGTCAATTTATCCCAAGTACTCTTTGGTGGTTAATATTTTGCAGTACTTAAAAGGATTATTGATTCATATATTTCAGATATACACATAAAGGAAAACCACACAATAGAAAGGCATTCTCAAAAATCAAAACAGTAAAGCATTTAAATTTTGAGCCACTTTTAACAGAATCAATACCACAACGAAATACGAAGCAATCATTCATCCATAGGATTATTTATTTTCAGAAATTCTTTGGAGCACTTCTTTATTTTCATTTATGCTTTTTTTTACTTCACAGTCTTTCATTTGGCCGCTGGCCCGACCGGCTACCGATGAGGAGCCACTCATCGTCGAGTTGCGCACACAAACCACAAAGACTTTGCTGCGTACCGGATTGAGTCATGCCTCTGGCGGTTTGATGGGCGGCGGAGGAGGCAATAGCAGTGGGGGCAGTATGAGCGGCATCATCAGCAGCAGCAGCAAATGTGTTGGTCAATATATTGTGTTGATGCAAGGTAAGAGAGATACAACAAAAAATTAATAAAAAATAAGGAAAAATCAAATAAAGTATAAAAATTTTAATATAAAGCGAATTTGTGATTTATGAGCCCTTAAGCTGCTTGAATTGAACTTTAAAAATTTAAATGCCTTTCATTGCATAATTTAGTTTCTCTTTTGTGATAAACTCTGCAGCTCAGTTTGTACCAAGTGGGATTTGATATGTAATTACATAAATACACAATTAGGTAGATATGATTTGTAATCTTGCATTTAATGGTCTGCTAAGCGCCTGTTAATTGGCTTCCATATGTTATCCAATAATCTGCATTAAATGTTCAATTTATTGACTGGCCAACATGCGCGGCAATTCATTGTCTGCGCTTGAAGTCATTGCAATCTAAAATGGCGGAGTATGCAATCATGTAAATCTCTAAATACATGAGAATGAAATTAAATCGTCTGTCGGTCCGTTTGCTCCGCACAAATATCTAAAGCGACTGAATCTGGTAGCTAGTATGACAATATTGCAGACTACGTTTTATAATTAACTAATAAAAAACATACCAACAAAAACTTCAAACTTTATCCATTTGTATATTAAAAACTTTCCCCTGAATTTCAGACTTTAAAAATAATTGTTTGAAAATTTTCGAATATGCACCTTTGTAGCCCCTAAAATTTTAGTGCAATAAATGGATCTTCAACTTTGAAGTGATTAAAAATTCCCGGTGATTTTTTTAACTTTTATATCACATTTTTTTCCATATAAAGGCTAGTACAAACTTCACAGCCGTAAAATTTCGCCAGCAACATGCATTTGGATTACCGTGAAATGTTGCTAGCAACCAAAACTATCGAATCGCCTAAAAGATGCCGCATTAAAGAAAAGTTATCAAATAATATAAAAATAGTTTCTTAAATGAAATGGCGAATTGTCACTTTTCCCGCAAATTTAAGAGTCAAATGCATTTTAAAAGCTGTCAAAAAAATGTTGCTGACAACATGGTGCCAATATGTTGCGAGCCTTTTTGCAGCGTGAACAGAGTTCATCAACTTTGTCGTGGAAATGTTGTGGAATTGGACGCATGTTGCATGACAAACCATTTTATATAAATTTTTATAGTACATTTTACGTGACCGGGAATAGAGTATTATGCTTAAAATTTATTTTTATATGGAAGAAACCCATAATACTTTCGGCAAGAAAAATTCTCAAAAATTAAGGGTAATTTTTAGCTAGTTGAAACTTACACTTGACTATATTTGAATTTAATGGGCTACACTCATAAAAATTTTCGAAAATGTTTCAAACTATTATAAATTTATGCAGAAATTTTTAAACTGGGGTTTATATGGTTTTTATTAAAGCATTAACTATATTTTAATTGAGAAGTAAAATAAATTAAATATGAGAAAAATAAATTATAGCCAATTTATCAATATGAGGGGAACTTATAGTTGGAACTTATAGTTTGAAGTTCGGCATACAAACTAATTTTATAAGAGGGACAGAATTAGATTTTTGCAAGATTTTTTTTTTAGAAAGCAATATGTGGACCCCCATTTATCTCAATTCCAGCAACAAGTAGCATTATTATTATTTTCTACCGACGTTTTTCTTACTACATTCAAAATGTTTTTCGTGCTGAAATTTCTCGTTGTTTTTTTTATTGAAAATTTATTTTATTTTATAACGAAACCCAAACCAAGCAATATTTCACATTTTGCAAACAATATATAAAAATTCAAAATATTGGCAATCAAGTGTCAAACTTTTTACTCATCACATTTAGATATTTTTTGGGTTTTTGGTTTTTAGTTGTTTACCACATTTAATTCGAGTACAATAAATTGTAAGAATTTATATAGTGTCTAAAAAGTTTGATAATTATTTTTTTACTGACGATTTTGCTCATTTTCATCCAAACAAAAACGAGCAAATCAAGCATACTTTATGGAAAAATACCGTAAACACAAAAAAATATATACCAAAAATCATCATTTTGGGTCACTTGAGAAACACTTTATTAAAATAAAGTTCATTCGACCTCAAAACTGCATACTCCAAAAAAATATTTAAAATTCTCATTTAAAAGTTTGAAGTTTAATCGAAAATTAGTTGATTCTTTATAGATTTTTTCCAAATGTGAAACATTAATTTGTAAAGTTTGACAGTGAAATTAACAATATTTTTATGAAAACCAACATTAATTTTTAAGCTCAAGGCCAGTTATAAGGACGATACTGAAAGAAAAGTAACAACAGTTAGAGCAGTAGAAATTATAGCTGTAATTTCGGTAGCCACCACAGCTTCTAATCAGATTTTTTTCAAGACTGCACCCGACTATGAATTCACAATCTCCGTCTTGGCAGGGAAATATGCAGCCAGGGATCAACAGCAGGCATGTGAACAGCTGCTGGTATTTCTCTTTTCCTGTATATCCGAGCGCAATTCAATTTTTAAAAATAAATGAGCACCAGCAATTGGATGAAATACATACATATATGCTTATACATATGTATGCTAATTTATGATCCAGAAAGGCCATAAATATTTTCGACTCAGAAAATTCTAAGTTAATTGTTCGCGACAGTCAGAGAGTTAGAGTATATGAAAACACTGGTTTATGAATTAATTAAACATATATACGAGGGTTGCCTTTTATATTTTGCGCCTAATAATGAAAACACAGTCAAGCATTCGCTTGAACCAATTTTCAAAGCACTTTTGCCCCTCAGAAGAGGATACCTCTAAAACGAACTGTTTGAAGGCTTCTACAGCTCCTTCAGGCGTTGAAAAACGTTGACCTCGCTTCTTTTTTTTATGTCCGGGAATAAAAAGAAATCATTAGGTGCCAAATCAGGGCTGTAAGGCGGATTCGACCTTTTCAGTCCTCAAAAACTCACTTGTGTGAATCGATACGTGAGAGCTCGCATTGTCTTGGTGAAGAATGATTTGTCTTCGGCGGTTGGTTTTCCTTAATTCTCCAAAAACTTTTGGCAAACAAATGGTTGTATACCACTCAGAATTGACCATTTGCTTTGAGGTGCTTCTTGCGCGAACAACTTTTGTTGGATTAGGCTCGTCTTGGAACACCCATACAGTCGATTGCTGCTTTGTTTCCAGCTCATATGCATAGATCCAAGATTCGTCACCTGTTACGATGTCATAGACATGCCTTGATCCACCGCGGCTAAATTTCTCCAACATTTCTTTACACAAATCGACACGAGTCCTTTTTTGAGCAATTTTCAAATTATGCGGTATCCAACGAGAACAAATCTTCTTTACGACCAAATGTTCATGCAATATTTAATGTATGCTGGTCCCACTAATGGCCAAGGATGCCTCTATCTCGCGATATGTCACATGACGATCTTGTATTATCAATTGACGCACAGCATCGACTGTTTCTGGCACAACCACAACCACCGTTTTTGGACGACCTTCACGAAATTCGTCCTGCAAAGATTGGCGGCCACGTAGGAACTCGTTGTACCATCGTTTTGCAGTGGCTAAATTCAACACCAAAAGTAGAAGTAAGTTGATTGATGCGCTCCCGTCTCGATAATCCACGTCGAAAATCGTAGTAAATCATTGCACGAAAATGTTCCCGGGTTAATTCCATTTTTAGGCAATATGAATTTTTAAACTCACTATAAATAAACGCAAATAAAACTCGTAAGTGAAAACGTTATACGAAAGTTGATGCCAAGAAATACCAAACTTTACGATAAAAATATCTAATTACAGCTAATCACATGTAGTGTTGCGAAGGCGCAAAATATAAAAGGCAACCCTCGTATTTCTTCAGAAGCATAAAGGCGGATTTTCCGTATATCCGGCTGCAGCGCCATTTAAATTTTTTACAAACATCTTTCCTCTTCTTCTAATGATTATTTGAGGTTGACTGGAACCGTACCATAAATACGGGGTTTACAAGTTTGGACAACGTGTCCAAGTACTTTTTGAGTTAATTTAAAATGAAAAATAAGAATCCTATGCAAATTTGTAATAGCCCGTGAAAATTCTAGCTTAAGACATAATTAGGCAATGCCAAAAACCCAACATATTTCTGTGTGTAGCTATTTATTATGCAGCGAGCCACTTGCGAGGATATTTTCATACAAATACCCACCACTCATATACACAAGTTTCGCTGCTCAAGGCCTTTGATGTGCATTTAAGGCTACCTCCTGTGTAAGGGACAAGGTCAATGAAAAATCCAATGGCTAAAACAACAGCAACCACTGTAGCTGCTGCATTTCGACTAAATATTTTTACAAATGATTCGTTGTTTCTGTTTTCCTGTTTAAAAATACATACCTTTGCTTTGCTTCATCGTACGAGTATTTATTTTTTTGCCTTTGCAACAACAAATTTTGTGTATGTCCTTGCCAAACACACAAACACACCTACTCAAACACACGCTAAATATATGTACTCTATGTATGTATGTACATATGTATGTGATTAAGTGTTTATATAAAACTTAGTAAATATGTAGGTCAAGAGCAGAATATTACAACAGTGAAACAACCGGCTATGTGGCGGCGAATTGGGGAGTGCGATCAAATGGTGCGAGCGCAAACCATGCTGATGATGATAATGATGATGATGATGATGACTGTAAAGTTACTGATAATAATTATTTAACACATTTTTTATGACGGCCATGTTTCGGTTAAAGCTGAATGAGCTTGAAGTGCGTGCTCGGATTGAATTATTCAAACTGACAGGCACGCAAAGTGTAACTATTTGCAATATACTAAGTACATGCATACATTGTTCGATGTTTAAACCGAAACCGCACCACTGTATGCCCGGATGCATACACACGCGAAAAACTTATTTTTCATCAAACGTCATGGTTAAAAATTTCCTTCTGCATCAAAACATTGCCCGCAGGTAACATTCTGTGGTCTCGGAAGTTTCGAGCAGTACTTATGTGTGTATTGGGAATTAGAGAAATACACATACGAGGGGCGGGTGATAAGGATGATAGATTTAGCGATTAATCATAATTTTGTTACCAATAACACTAGTTAGGCGACTCATTGTTAGTATAAATAACATCCTGCTGTTTGGCACTAAGTAAAAATAAGAGGGTTGTTATTTGTATTTTTATAGTATAAACAACACCCCCCGTTCGCTGGAAGAAGCCAGAACAGCACATAAACGGAAATTGAAAATTCCCCAAATCTAAAGCATAGCACTGTGATTAAATTCCCAGTTTAAAAAACCGGGCGTGGGAAATGTCTACGCGCGGAAGCTTCACAAGCAGAATTCTTGAAGAGAACAGTGTTGCAATCATTGGCGCACCCAAGGGGGGCTTTGGAGTTTAAACCCCTCCTTAAATCTTAAAACTTTAACACTACTTTAGCATCAGTTATATAATTTGAAATATAATTTTTTGATATGGTTATCATTTCTTTCCAAGCACTTTATTATTAGCCGTATTCGTTTCGCTATCTATTAGCGAGTGGCGAATCGATGAAGCATCTGGCATAAATTAGGATCAATAGAGTTTTTGTTTTTGTTTCCAAAGAAATGTTCGCGCCTCACATAACGAAGAATATGCACCAAAAATGCAAGTACGTCCGCGCACATAATCGTCGTTTAGGTGCTGCTTAAAACTGGTCTAATGTCTGCAGAATTGAATGTTATGAGTTCGACCAGTTTATTGAGGTATCACCGTACTAGCGATCGCCGACTCTAGCTAGCTATCGTTGTTGTTGCTTGTAACACAAATATGTTCGGACGCGAGCAGAGCTTGGGCAGCGCGAGCAGAGAAGTGGTGAATCGAATGTGCCTTTTACGTATATTATATATTTTACAATTAATTGCTTAATTTAATTACATGCAGATAAAACTTCTTGAAACCACCAATTTTTTCGTACTTTATGCGGTAATAATCTACAATGGAATTTCGTAAGGAATAAACCGTTGTCTCGTATAATGAAATGAGATCAAAAAGGTCGAAACTAGGACATTTTTTTAATATTAGTAATACGGCCTTAAATTTATATGTATTGGAGTTTCTGACCTTTGAGCAGGGTGCCTAATGAATATTTTACCCCTTACATAAAGTTACTAGTTGAAATTGTAATTTTACTTAAAAAATGTATTTTTTTTAGAAAATGGGTGTGGTGCTCTTACTTACCTCATTTAAGAAGGTATGTATATCTCAAAAATCACCACAAAATTATGTGCTTGGCGTCACCCTGCGAGTTTTCAAATTGGACAAAAATTACGCCTGTCTTTTATATAATGGTAATTTCCGAAAGTCCATTAAATGAGATATTTTAGTTATTGTTGCAGTGAATTTTAACTTCTATTACTTTTCTACATGCTGCATCATTTTAAATAATTTTGAAAAATTTTTTTGGAATTATTTAAGAGAGCTTTTGAGAAAATTTGCAACCTGGTTATTCCTGTTGTGCAAGTATTTAATACTAAAATAATTTACTGAGGGCTGTTTCATTGAAAAATAAAAAAAATATAATATAAAACATTACTCTTCATTCATTTGGTACCATATATCGCGAACTTATCAACCGCCCCTTGTATGTATAAAGTTTCACAGCGTTAGTATATATTTCTAGGGAATATAATTACATTTAAGTTCTTAGGCAATTGTTGGAAAATTAGTAATTAAATGATAGCAACCAAATGCACACACAGTAACTGTGTGCAGATACTGCGAACTAATGGCAAGGTAATGTTTTCCAAAAATAAAACTCACTAATGTGCCCGATCCGCTTGGGGATGGGTAAAGCAAATTCTCCAAAGCTTTCTATTGCCATACCATCCTAATCCCAACAGCATATAAAGTAAATCCAAAAAAAAAAAACTGCGCAGGTACATCAATAAAGACTGCGGAAATAACTGGCTTGGGATGTGTAGAGCAAATTCTCTAAAGCGTCCTATTGTACAATCCTAATCCTAATGAAAATAATATTTAGGTAAATGTACATACATATGTGCATAGCGAGCAAGTAAGTATTATAAAAGATACAATATGACAAGGTGGCCAAAAAATTATTTGAGGACAATATGTGGGTAACAAATGCCCGCCCCACCTGCGCTCAAATCACACACTCTACATGCGGCTACATTGGCGTTGAGAACCAAGCGAGAATAATTAACGAGGCTTCAGTCGCTCTGCGTATTTTAATTAGGGTCTGTACAAAACGTTCTTTGGTGCGATATCTCTTGACTATGGTGAGGAAAATTTAGTTTTCTGCTGTGCCAATCGGCAACTTTTTACTGCATGAAAATTTTGGCAGCTATGCAGTTGCAGAGGAGAAGAAAACTAATTCATAAAAATCAAATGCAGCAAATATACTGAAAGTACTTACCCTTACAAATTTCAATTATTTTTGAATTAAAGGTAATGTATTACATGCATTGTATCTAATATTAATTTTACAACAAATAATTCTCCGAAACTGCCAAGTATTAAAGTTGTTTGGTAAGATGTTTAAGCCGTAATCAATGGCTTAATGTTGTATTTAATTTTAATTTTGAATTTACAAGTTATTATAAGCAAAATTGTTGATTACTACAAGAAATATGGTTTTTCTTCTCATACCCATTTCATTATTCTTCTTCATTCTGCTTGTTGTCGAAAATTTCCAATTGCTTGTCAAATTTTTCACCAGCCCTATGAGGTTGGCAAATTATATTCACCTCACAACTGTCACAAATTTCAATTCCGAGAAATTTTGCTACCGTTTAATACCAAGAATGTTAGAAATTAATTTTAATTTTGAATTTCCAAGTAATTACTAAAAGAGAATATTATTTACTTACAAGTATATAGTTTTTCGCAACATTTCGTCGGGGGAGCAATAATATTGTACATTTGCTTGATTTTCGAACATATGTATGTATATGTACATATATAATATATACTCATTTCATTCGTCTTCTTCAATCAGCTTGTAAAAATTTCCAATTGCTTGTCAAATTCTTCACTAGCTCTATGAGGACGGCAAATTATATTCACCTCACAACTGTCAAAAATTTCAATTCCGAGGAATTTTGCTACTGTTTGACACAGGACCTTAGGTATATTGTATAGATAATATTAATATGTATTTTGTGGTTAGTGTTTCAAGGCAAGCGTGCAGCTAGTGCTCCTTTGTGTTACAACTTTATTTATTTATTGAATCTTCTCTGTAAGAGACTACCAATAAATTTTCGAATCTTAATTTCATTCTTAAAACCTATCCCCTATTTGAGAAATACATATGTCTGTTATACGGGCCATAGTTGATTTGGGTGCACGTTTAGCTTTTCCAAATACTCTTGATTTTCTTTATTTAATTTGGTATGGATGGTATGTTGACGTCTTCATGGATGTTCTCATTCAGAATTTATCAAGGAGCCCCTCCACGAACTGTAAATACTGAGCTAGAACTACATATGTTTGCATTGTTAAGGCAACGAGATCTACTAAAGATCCCAGTATCAAAGGTTGATAATGTGAGACGGAGATCTGTTGGAATATCTGCTGTGTAGAGAATTTTGTCGTCCGGCAAAAACTCGGTTACTAACATAACTTTCAAGAACTTTGTGTGTGATCGCAGGAAGTAGCGTCCGTATTTTATATATTAGACCGTTCAGCCAAACGCGATCAAATGCTTGAGCAATGCCCAGATGAAACGCCATCCTTATCTCAGACGGTTAACTTGTTCTATAGTTCTGTGTTGAGCCCGGAATCCAAACTGATGCGAATACATAATTTCCTCGCTTGTGCACCAATCTTGAGGAGCAAGATCTTTTCAAAGAACTTTGAAAATCAAGTTAGCAAGCTTATTGGCCTGTATTAGCAAGCTTGCGTTTTGTTCCTTCCTGATTTGGGTATCATTATTATGATCGACTTCTTCCAATGTGCCGGAAAATGGACACGGAAGTTCTTTGATCATCTGTGGGGCTATTAGATCATGTCTTGGTGCTTTCTTTAAGTTCAGTTGCTCTTTGATGACTTTCATAATATCAAGTGGATGCACCTTTATTGGTTCAGTTTGGGAGACAGCAGGGAGTAAAGGCAAAACATATCCGTTTGATCGCAGGTTTGGCTGAAATACGGTTTTCAGATGATGCGCCAAAACGTTAGCTTTTAACGTTAAGGTTAACGTTAGCCTTTTTTAACCTTAAATTTTTTTAAGTCTAAACAATAATAATAGTAATAATTAGATACGGATTAATAATAATCTTTAGAATTCATTTTTTTCTTTTGCAATTTTTCAGTTGCGTGAAATAAAGAGAAGAGATTTAAAAATTTTGAAAAATCTATAATCTATTGTTTTACATAAGTAAAAATTAGTGTTTTGCAGATATATGTAATTTCTTCACTTATGCAAATGGAAAAAGAAATTAAATGCAATTCCTAACGTTAAAGCAAATATATTTAAATCCTGTGATTTTGAGCGGCATTTTCCCTTCAACCGATCCAGTACGAACACCTCGCTTACATTTATTTTTCAAGCGACTTCTTTCATATAAAAAAAAAAAATCCACCTTCATTATTCATTTCCATTTGCACCAACACTCGCATGGCTAATGTCAAGTGCAGCTGACAGACATAATTTTACGGCTATTACTCACGATAGTGACTAACTACGGCGCTGAGTGTGGCGCTGAGTGCAGCGAGTCCATACGATGCATGTATGTATGTATGTATGAGTATTTCCATGCAGCCGTGTGGAATATGGAACGCGTATGGAGTAATATAAATTTCACAAAGATAGAAGTTACGGAAAAACAAAATTACAGTTATGTTGCAATCAAAGGGTATTTGGCATTTTAGCCTCGAAATTTTTTTTGTCGAAAATATATTTTCAAAATAATAAACATACGTGATGAAAACGAAAGTGATTTAATGTACTTCGCTTATGTGTTGCAGATCATGAGAGTTTTGCTTTTCTTTAAAATTTCCTGAATTAAGCTAAGTAACATACATTTACAATCCTTTCGCATTTAAAGAGAAATTATCTCTGGTTAGTTCTAAATTTAAAAAAAAACATATAATGTCCTTGAATACTTTTCTCGTATATAAGTATTCAAATTCATTTGGTTGAGAAATTTACACTTAAATTAAGATAGAAAATAAAAAAAATTCATAAAACTATTTATACTATAATAAAACTGTAGAAAAGTCGTAACTGTACATTGAAAATTTCTTCTAAAAATTACCCACAATTTTGCAAGGAATGTAATAAATATATTTCATATTAAGCTCCAATACTATTGAATGGATTTTCATTGGAGTTTAACTGCGGGCTAGGCAGTAATTTCAGGCATAACACAAGTTATATTTTATTAAAATATTATTGGAAACATTTAATCAAAATAATTAATAAGTAAAAATATTAAATAATATTAAATAAAAAAAAGAAGCAAATTCAATTAAAATGATTTAGAATTATTTTGATATATTATTTTTCAACGACATTTTTCAATTTTCAGCTTTAATTTAAAATTACCGTCAGTTCGTGCAACACTTACATGATGCCATAATAAAAAGGTGTTGTTTGTAGTGTCAGTTCATTTTGCAACTGCTTTAACTCAACGTCGTATTTTGGAAGTGACACAGAAAAACGAAAAGAAATTAAGGCGGTTTTGGGAAAAAGTTCTAATCAAAATATTCTTATATTTAGTTTAAATCTAATGCAATATTATTAAGCAATAATACGATAAATTAATTAGCTTTGTAGTATATGTATTAAAAATGAAAACATACTTAACTAGACAGATTGTCCTAAGTTGTCTTGTTGAATTCAAACATTACCAGATATGTAGGTCTGTTCTTCATAACGATGTGGTTTAAAAAGTAAAATTGATGCAATTCCGACTCATTTTGGTGGCGGTGCTCTTGATTCCGAGTGAGTTCAAATAGTTTTCGAATCATTTTCATTCCGAGTCGATAATCAGTTTGGCTATCTGTTGTCAATTATTTATGTATGTATGTATGTATATCTCTTGAAATATTTAACACTGGATTTTGTATGTGCTGATACAAGAAAACATATTATTTATTTATTCCCTTGGCTTCCTAGTTATTTCATGGAACAAATGCAATCAGAGGTATGTTATTCCCGCCGAGGGGCGACCGCTATTTACTATAATTTTTGATGTCATTTGGCCCGACTGAGATTCGAACGCGGACAGAATGACGCACTCATAAACAGGAACACAATGCAATTGAGCTTTTTATTCAGTTTCCCTACGATAAATAAAAACTTACTTGAATGGGTCAGTGAATATACCAGCCACCATACACAAACGTCACATGATGTACTGAACACATTCTTTCGTCCTTACATACATACGTCAAATATCATAAGCAAGATGTTGTAAGTCACGATTCCAATCATTCAAAAAAAAAAACAAATGTCATCGAATGAAAGCAAATCAAACTTTGAGCAATGAAGTTGTGTTGCCTACTCTGTATTTCGTTAACTTTTTAATATTGTTCAAAAAATCCCCATCAAAATTTGAAAAGAGATCGCACGCACTGCTTTAGACAGTAAAAATGGCGGAATTAGAGCGAGAAGTTGTCTACGTACGCCACCTTTCACAATTGCATCATGCACCATTTATATATCCAACTGTCCATGAATGAGAAAAAATTTGGTTTTTTATTTATGGAATAGGCTGCACACTTTTCCATTTTTCATTTATGTATGTATATTTTTAAAAAGTATCTTAAATTTCTTCTTCTTACGCACAACAAATGAATAAACGCACACATAAAATAAAAATCTATAGCTGAGTTGAAACTTTCAACCGAGCCCGTGTGTTTATTTCCTGCTCATAATTTGTTTGTTTCCCAAAACTTTCTGTATAGAAATTTAAGTACTTTTACTTTCCTTTTCGTGTCCACTGGCAACATCCTTTCTACCTTTCGCATCGCTTTCTCCAAAGTTTTGTCTTAAATTTCATTTTTTACTCCAATATTTAATTTTTGCGCTTGTTTTGCGGTTTTCTCTCTTGAAGTAATCTAGCGTGTTTTTTCCTTCATCTGCCGCCCGTTTTCGACAGGGCCGCTGCTTTTTAGGGTGTTTTATTTGGTGCTTTTCCAACTCCTCATGGTTTCACAACTTTTTCGAATAATTTAAATGGAAAATTTACATTTAATATGGGTTCTGGGTGTAGTTTATTGAAATTTTCGCTCTTATCATAACATATGTACATATGTGGCAAACTTTAATAGGTAATCAGGTAGGTTCTGTAATTCGCTTGCGAGTGAATATCGAGCAAATTCACTTTGAATCCGACATTTGGTGTTCTGTATTTCACTATCCCTATTTCATTTCCACATTTATTTTTCTAAAATGAATTCCGAGTGAATTTGCATATTCTGGAATATGATTTCATAAGAAAAAATTCGGTTAGCATTCACCTCAATTTGAGTGCGTGGATTTGGAGTAGAAACGAAATCTAAGTAGTTTAAAATTAAAAATATTATAGTTTTTACAACTTTTGAAGGTAAAACACAAGAATATAACGCAAAGAGCAACCTACTTCAATTTATGGAGCAAAATGCCCAACACCGTCACCTAAAAACAAATATCAAAAATCTTTTAGTCACTAGAAACTTTATTATACCAATTTTTTCTTAAAAGATCCTTTCTAATTTAATTTTCTCGTCTTCTATCATAACTACATTGACCCCACTGTAGACAAATATACATATTTCTGAAATCCAAAATGTTTAGCATACGTTTAATAATTTTTGCATTAGCACTTCGACCCATTGCAATGCAGCTATTCTTCACTATAGCTTTTTGAAAGCCACTTTCCGCCAAAAATCTCAGCGTGGCCGCCAATTGTAGTAGTCTTGGAATTGATATTTTTCCCCAAAATGGGAACCACAACGTCCAATAACATAATAAATGCAGTTTTGTTGACCGGTAGCTTCTTTAGTTACAAATTTATAAAACTTGTTTATGAAAATATTTGCACCAATTGCGATCAGTAATCAAGACATCTAAATACTTGTACTAATTCAGACACTCCCAAAAGGACGGAATGGTCCTAAATGATTCTCCTTCTACTGAAAGTCTAACATATTCTATAAAAATAGCCGCAAGAGTTGTTAACGCACTCGTTTTTCTATTTTTCCCAAAAAATTTATTACATATTTAGGATAAATTGACAGCTGTCAGCTGTGTAGTTCATTTGTAGGGCGAATCAAAAACGAACTCTAAAATGAACAAAAAATTCGGATTTCAGAACACCATCACTCGGTTTCAAATTAATTTTCGTATTCACTTTCAGTCGGATTCCAGAATACAGTTTTTCTACTTCGTTTACAGGGAAAGTTTGCTGAATACATACATATATTAAATGTGAATAATATATAATGCAATGTCATTGAACAGACAATAAAAACAAAACATTTTTTTTTAATTCGCGTTTCACTTTGTAAATTCAAACAACAGAATCTCTTAAATATCTGAAAGCTGCACTTATTTGTTCAGGCATTAAAAATGGTCAGATTGTTCAGACTTTTTTACTGATCACAGGAGATGTTCGGGTTAAAGAGTCGGTTCGGAGTTGCTGTCATAAAATCATATCGATGCTTTGCAACTACGCGTCATGAAAAACAGAATTCTGTATGTCTCTAGGCGGGAGCTGGGTGTTAGTTTTTGACGCCTAGTTTCTAAGGGTATTTTTTTCAGAATTTAGCGTAAGTTTCGTTTTTGCTATACGCCATTCGCGTTTTTTTCTCTCCCGTAATATTTGTCCCATCCTAATATACAACCATACATGCCTATGAATTTATGAAAATATTTGTGTGTTGTATCACTTCAGGTGGTTGACATGCATGCATTGCAACTTGATGACTTTGACGTTTATAGCAGCGGAAATATTTGTGAAAATTCTGTAACACATCTAGAATGAAAGGGTGTTAGTGGAAATAGTATGTGCGTACCCATCAGAAAATGTAACTTGTACCGCATTGGTTGGGGTTAGGCGCAAAGCAGCATGTGACTAATACCACTTTTGATCTCTTTTGGTTGAGCACATCCTAAAGAGACTTTTTAAACCCTTTTATAACCAAACGGGAACGAATAGAGAGTAGTTGTCTCTTATAGCCCAAGGGTGTTTGAGGAAGACTAAGTGATTTTTTACTTTTTAAAATAACATTTTTACTTTTTAGCAATTAAAATAAGCAAAACATATTTATATAGCTTCCTTTTTCATTTGTACTGTGTTTTAAGTTCGAACTTAAGGCCGGTTTGGATAAAAAAAACTGTTAAGTTATCTTAATTATTTTTTCATCGATATTGTGATCTCAATTTGAGGCAATTTTCAGAAACTCTGAACGGTGCCTTAAGCTCGAAAACTAAAACATAATATCTATCTGGAAGTCATATAATAATTTTCAGCTACATATTTCAATTTATATTAACGTAACAGAACTGTTTAGCTATTTTGCTTCTCTCAAAACCACTGCGTGAGCTATTTTTTTTGAATACATAATGTTTGCAAAGTTTGTTTATTTCGGTTTACATCGGAAAATAAGCCATCATTTTTGATTGATTCATCGGTTTAGTTGCAATTATAACTCAAAATAATACAAAATTTTGTTTCCAATTAAACTCTAAATAGCTTATAACTGATCAATCTTCAATTGTACCCGTACGGCATTACTTTAGGAGTAATTTAAGAATAACTCAACCAAATGGAGATTAATTATACTTGGACTCTTTAGAGACTAGAATGCACAACTTTTTTTTTTTTTTTGCAGGGTAGACAAATACTTAGAAAATATTTTATATTCGCTTGAAGTGTGCTATTAATGAAAATGTGAGTGAACACTGATGCGCAAAAATCCTTCTAATCTTCACGATATGAAAACTGAAGTGATCTCATGATAATACTTTGCAATTAGTAACAAAACGTTATGGAAGTGAATGGGCATAAAATTTGGTTTAAAATTTAAATACTATATATGTAAGTTACATCGCTCAAAACACGTAGCTCAAGTCTTATAAAGTGTTGAGGGCCTTATGCAGAATAATTGAAATATATTTGAATAGATTTTTACAATGACACTTTCTATTTCAATTAAATTATATATATGTAAATATGTATGTATATAAATATATAAAAATTTGACTGTTCGAATACAAATGAAAACAAAAAATATACCCTTTCATTTAAGCCTACGTATGTACGAGTATATACCTAGGTACATGTACGAAGGGATGTACATATGTATACATAGATCAGCGATTCTTAACCTCGGATCGCGACCCAAATTCGGGTCGCGAGAGGTATTAGATTGGGTCGCGGAAATCCTCCAAACGACTTTAAAGAAGTGGTAAAACTTCACGTTTTTAATTGCGAATATATTTATTTTGTTTTGGAAAGAAAAAGAAACACAAGCAAAGCGCATGAGACTTGATGCACCATCAAGTTCAGCAACCGTTTCGTTAGAAAAAAATTACCTACGCTTCTTTCGAAGTAGCTTTAAAAGTAGCTCAATGTAAAAAACCCCCATAGTATTGCTTAGCAGTTGATTAAACCACCTGCAATAGCCATGGCAAGAACCGCCTGTGGAGATGAAATTGCGAGATGGTGCCAATTTCAAACGATACTGTGAAAAAGAGAATAGATTTAATGTCCTTAGATATTTTAGAACAATTAATAACGGATCTCAAAAAAGCCATCAAATTTTCAAATCAAATGGACGAATCAGTTGATATTGATGATACCGAACTCCTCGAAATTTTAACGAAGGGTTCCTGTTTTGTGAAAAGCTTTTTGGAACTACAACTGGGGCTGATATATTCCTTTTAATAGACAAGTTCTTTGTGGAACACCAATTACTGTGGGACAATTGACTCGCAGTCTGTACAGATGGAGCACCGGCAATGATAGGCAGTCGCATCGGGTTTTGTGCCAAAGTCAAGGAACGAAATCCAGACGTTGTTTTAATACACTGCTTTTTACATCCAAGAATGATAGAATACAAGATTGCGCCTTCCCGCGGTGAAATGACAGATCTCGCCTTTAGTAAACAAGAATACGGGAGAGAAAATTGAACAACTTCCAATATTTCATTGAAAAACGTGTTCTAATTGTTCTAAAGTGTAAAAGTATGAATTATAGGCAGACATTTAATAAATAAATTCGCAAAATACTAAAAAAAAGTGTCTCTTTTTCTTAATTTGTGAAAAAAGCTTTGTCTAGTTGAAGTTGAGAATTGTCAAACCCGGCAAAACCAAAGTAGCGGTACTTCTAAAGGCGTCACCTTCAGTATTCAGTACACCGTGTTTTACATCGAGGAAACTTGGTTACACGTGATATGCAGCCAGATCTACATCAGGTGTTAAGGGACGTAATACAAATTATAAATTTCATAAAGGCACGCGCTATGAACTCTCGGATATTTCGACTGATGTGCGAAGAAATGGGTTCAGACCACCAGAATTTATTATACCATTCGAATATTCGCTGGCTATCCCGCGGAAAGATTCTAGCTAGAGTTCTTTCTCTTAAAACAGAAATAGAAATATTTTTGACAGATAAAAGACATATTCGTGTCGCTTCAGTGACAACAAATGGATGGCTAAATTGGCATATTTAGGTGATATTTTCCACCACTTGAATCAGTTGAACACAGAAATGCAAGGTCCAAATCGCACTGTAGTAGACATTTATGAAAAAATTACTGTTTTTAAAAACAAAATAAAACTTTGGAAAAATAAAATTGCCAATGTCAATTGGCAGCGTTTCCAACATTAAACTTGTTTTTGGAAGATCCTAATTATCTTAATTAATGGCAACCGTATTTTCGTGGCGACCATGCCTATTTTTTTAGAACATTTGACAAAACTTGAAAACGAAATCGAAAGACATATTCCACAAAATGTCCATGTCGTGAAATACAGTTGGGTAAGAAATCCATTTCAAGTAGATGTAATGGGCGTTGAAAACAATTCAGCTGGATTACAAGAAGAATTGCTCGAAATGCAAGGTGATGTAGTTTTAAAAGAGAGATTTGCCAGAACGAGTCTCACAAAATTTTGGGCACAATTATCTGGGAAGCCTGTTCTGAGCAATGAAGCTGAAAAAGCCCTGCTACCTTTCCCAACTACTTATTTATGTGAAGCAGGATTTTCATGCCTTGCTGTTATGAGGAATAAGTACAGGAGTAGGTTGGATCCTCAGCATGACATGCGGTGTGCACTTTCTATAAACATAACTCCATGTATACATGATCTTTGCTCAAAAATACAACACCAGTGTAGTCACTAAATATTTTGCTGTAAATTTCGCGTACTTCAAATACATTCGTTATTTGGGTCGCGAGCCAAAAAGGTTAAGAACCATTGACATAGATGAAAAGCATTATCCGAAAGTTGACGGCTTTGACGTATTTTGCTTAGTTAATGTGATCCTTATTCTGGAGCTTTTAAATGCATTAACGAAAATTATGAAAATCATATCGCTTTGGGCACTTTAACATGAGACAATAAAGGTTCAAACAGAAGAAGGATGTATGTTTAGGCTCAAACTTTAATTTTCAAATTATAAACCATTTCCTCCAGCTCATTTCATTTGTAGGAAAATTTAATATGCACCAGGGACACCACCTGGACAATGATCATTTTTCAACTTTCAAATAAAAATTCATGTTGAAATGGAAGTGGTGCCTTTGTAACGAAATCTTATTTGCATACACTAAGAAAATCACAATTTTGTTTAGAAAATAAAAGTTATATTTTGAGATTTGTTTTTCTTTTTAAATTAATTTAATTCAAGTTATATTTAGAGTCTTATTGTAGCGAGGCAAATAAATGTAATATCTTGAGTTTTAAGTTTGCTTTGAAAATAAAGTTTATCATTTGACTGTTGTTTTTTGCTCGGAAAGTCTCAATTTCGCTTAGATAAAAGTTATTATACGAAAATAAAAGTTTTCTTATTGTAGCGTGGAAAATAAGTTACTTTTAAGTTATATTTTTTACTTTTATTTTTTTGCTCGAAAAAAAATTTATGTTTTGAGTTTTATTGTTTCGTGGGAAATAAAAGTCTTTTTTTAGCACTATTTTTTAGAAAATAAAATTCATGTTTTGAGTTTTATTGTTACGTGGAAAGTAAAAGTTATTTTTAGAGTTTTATTTTTTGCTTAGAAAATAAAAGTTATTTTTGAATCATATTTTCGTAAGATATTAAAAATTGCCTTTTCCTTTTATCTGTTCTGAAAAATTATACTTATTTTTTGAGAATTATTTTTGCATGGAAAAAAATTATTTTGTGAGTTTTGTTTTGCTCGGTAAATAACAGTTATTTGTGGGTTTTTTTTTTGCTTTAAAAGCAAAGATTTTTTTTTTGTAGTTCTATGTTTGCTTAGAAAATACAAGTTATTTTATGACATTTATTTTTTGCGTAGAAAGTTAAATTAGTTCAGTTTGAAAAGTAAAATTCATTTATTGAGTTTTAGTTTTTCTTGAGAAATAAGTGCTATTTTTTTTTAGTTTTATTTTTGTTTATAAAATAAAATTTTTTTTCTGACTTTATTTTTTGCTTGGAAAACAAAAGTTATTTGTTAATTTAATTTTTGCTTGGAAAGTAGAACTCATTCATTGAGTTTCTTTTTTTCTTGACAAAGAGAAATTATTTTTTTGAGTTTTTTTTTTTTTTGCTTGGAAAGTACGTATTTTTTTAGTTAAATTTTTAGCTTGCATAAAAAGATCTTCGACTGAGTCTTACCTACTGCAATGCTCGAAATCCTAGTATTGTTCATTGCGCCAAAAGTCTGAATTTGTTTGAAACTTTCCATCGATGTATATTGACTATGAACTTGAATTCTGCAAAAAAAAATTGTATGACGAAATTAAAATTAAAAATTATGCGGACAAGAAAATATTACCATTTTTAAGTGTTTGATACATAAGCAGAATCGGTATTACTATCGCGAGAAAACAAATAAAACCCAAACAATTTCTAAAAAAGTTAACAACTTTAGTTTTCGCATTATTTCGAATTTCGAGTAATCGTCAAACTTATACTTTTTTAGCGTTGTAATCTAGAAAAACTACAATTACAAAAAACGCTTGGTCTTCGAAAAAATGGTATCCGACTTCAAAAATTTTACCACATAAATTTTTAATAAAAAGTACATTATTTACTAAATTATAAAGTAGACTAAAATTTATTTTTGATGTTATTGGATTGTAGAGCAAAAAAATTGACATAACATAACTAAATAAGTAAACTAAATTTTTAAAGTTTTATGTTTTCTTTACATTATAATACCGTACTACATCTTGTGAATCCCTTAAATACTTACAATGGTATATAGCATAAAGTGACTTTCAGATGAGTTTCCGATTTTGGAATTTAGTTAGCAAGCAAATAAGTCTCAGTTGTCCGGCTTGCATGCATAGAATTTACAATTAGTGATACATACAACACGTTTGAAGTTTTGAAATTCTCAGAAAGTTTTATATAGAATTATATGGCCTTTGTTGAAAATATAATGCAGCTATATTTTACATTTTAATTAATGTTCGCATGCATTTTAGTTTTGCGTATAAAAATGGAAAGTTTGTAAACTTAAAAGAAAATTTAATAATTCATACATACAATATTTAAAAAGTACCATAAAAATGTTTCGTCACGCTTGCTTCACATGCACTTTATTTCCTGATATCGAAAGTGTGCACCTGCCTCTCTCCACCAGAGCGAGTGCTGCTGTTGCATAATGCTCTGATTAAATATGCACACCATATCGCTTAATTTACATACACATGTACAGTACATATGTATGTACATATATTTGTATTAAAAATTTATTAAACAAGTTATTTCAATCCTAAACATTGTCACGACATTGACACTGATGGATTCGTAGGTTTCGTGTTGCTATAATTTAGACAAAAAATTTTTATTAACTTAACTCTGTATACAATAGTTTATTTTTTTTCTTCTTCATTTTGAGGTCCTGTGTTCGCTATTTAACTATACAATTTCTAAACATAAATGCCAACCTCTTTTAAATGTGAAGATTTTTAGCGAAATAGATTTTCAATTAAAAAAGGTACTTTCGAAAAACTTCCATTTAGAGCCTTTGGCAATGTTAAGGATGAGGAATGCATATGGTCCTCTTAGTTAGTTACATTCTGGAATTAAAACAAGAAGAAGGGTGGTAGTTGCAATTTCGATTTTTTATTTTTTTATTGAAAAACAGATTATTGACATTTCCCCAGATGTAAAGATTTGGCAAAGCATTGCCCCATCCGATATTTGTTGGAGAGGGTAATTTTCATATCAATATATTGGGCATCATTTATAAAATGGAGGGTTTGATATATTTCGAAACTTGGCTTTGTTTTGTTAAAAATAATTCAAATATTTTTCATAAAGCTTTTAAAAACATAGTCGAATTATATCTAAGAGAAAATTTAAGAATATTTTGCTGACTTTTCCGAGGTTTTATTTTATTTTTTGAGATTAGTTTCAAAATTTTGTTAGTTATGATTTAACTCAGTTTAAATTAACCAATTCTACAAATTATTTTTTTTTGCATACAATTTTTAAATAACAACATAAAAAATAGCAAATTATTTAAGATAAGGATTATCAAGGTTATCTTACTTTTATCCAGAAAGCAGAACTTGACGAAATGCCAAATATTACCTCGAGTCGGTTTAGCAGAAAAATGCTTCAATCGGTTGTTAGTCCAGTAAATTACACGACGTTTATATTTTTGAGAAACTTGGACAAGAAAAAAACCAGAAACTTATACTGTAGCAAAATCCTAACGGAAAAATGGCACTTAGAATTCGAAAAGTCATAAATTATTAAAAACGCTACTGAGTTTAGTAGAAATGCTTCTGAAAAATTTCCATGCAATACTAAACGAAAACAGAAATTAAGAATGGAAAAATCGAAGCAATGTCAAAACTTTTCGGCTGAAATTTATTTGATTTTTTGCACATTTTAAAGAAAGATCATGAAAAAAAATTTCCGAAAATTTACAAGTTTATATAATTTTCTCTTCTAGAATGAACCTTTTGATGTTAACAGAAAACAAATTATAACGACTGAGCCACTTTTGGCGAAATGATGTCATTTGTTATAAATGAAGCCTCATAATTTTGAAGTCAACAATTTTTTTATTCTTTTTTCAAATCGCGATATAAAAACTTGCTTTCCAAATGTACCATGTTTCATAATTTTCCTTTTAGAAGAATAGAGGAAAAAAAATTGAAGATCGGTAATTTGTTCGCAAAGCTAAAGTATTTTCCAAAAAAAAAAAAATATTCTTGCACCAAAGGCGCGAAATCGAGAAAGAAAATATAAAAAAAAATTCGTTTAGTGTAGTGAATATTTCGCTTTGATGTTAATCTATGAACAAACCGCACAAATAATATAAAGCACAAATTTACCGTTTTCCTAACCAAATGTGTAGAATATACTTCTGAAAATTTGCTTATTTTTAACCTTATGTTGCTTATTACTATCGGGTATGCTGTGCATTTCACTTTCGAGTAAATTTGCATATTCTGCCTATCTGAAATTGCCGCATGAAGTGAAAATTTCCTAGTAAAAATGAATTGCAAAACATGCCCGAATATTAAAAAAAAAATCTGTATTTACACATTACAGTAAAAAAGTTAGCTTAGTGAATATAAACAGTTCAAAAATTTTTTGTTAACATTGCATTAAAAAATCTACATATGTATGTATGTACATCTTTTACCTTTTTATACTTCTCTACTTCTCTAGGCCTAATCGGCAACGGTTACATACGAATTGAGGATCAAATGGTGGATATATCGTCAAATAAGCCGATACAGGTAAATTTCATATGCAAACATTTAGTACACATTTGTATTTATATATATACATATATATAAATGTTTCTCATATGTACATATGTATGTGTGTTTATAATTTGCGTTCTAGTTATATGAAATTAATTAAAATTCAATTAAAAAAAAAAAACCAGGTAATGTGTCAGTACCCCAGATGGGACTCGAACCCACAATCCCCGGCTTAGGAGGCCGGTGCCTTATCCATTGGGCCACTGGGGCGTCCGTTTCATCGCTGGCAAAACACATTGAGCAAGGCAATGCTCACAAAACGATACACACGAAAATTACAATCACAACGAAGAGCATAAAAGAGAAACGACTTTTTACGAGCGAGTATCTACTAGCGTGCGCTTCACATTTGAACAGAACAGCTGAAGCAAAATAAATAATAAAATGAAAAGTAGCTGCTGCTGATAAACAAAAAACAACAAGAACGTTCACCGCACACAGCAGACAGGCAGGCAAACAATAGCAATAACAGCTGAAGAAAACACAAGGCACGCCACAGTGAATGGCAAATACATATATTGATATACATACATACCTATGTACATATGCACATATTAAATTTTTTGTGTGTGTGTATGTAGAATATGCGTACATATCTACATACATACAGCCGTTCATGCTTACTTTTACTCAGAATCGAAAACTAGTTCCATTCGAACGCCTAGCAACGGGTGATTTTTTTTTGAGGTACATATAGAAATTTATTCTAAATAAAACACTAGAATTTTTTTAATTAGTTCGACAATTTGTATGGCATTTACATGGTAGTTGAATATAATTTGGGGCATTCGGTTTATTTTTCCAACCAGTCAGTCGTAGCAGAGAACTTACTTGTAAGTTCTCTGGTCGTAGCAAGAAAACAAATAATGTAAATAAAAAAGCAACTAGGTTTGTAGTATGTATGTACATATGTGTTGTTGTTTCATCCCTGTCGGTAATAGAATTACAGTCGAACTCCTCTATAACGAAGTCGTTGGGACCGGTGAAAAAGTTCGTTATAGAGAGGTCATACGAAATTTCATGTATTTATGTTCAAGGCCTATTTAATGAAACATTGATTCATTTTATTTGTTTTATTTGTTTTTATTTCTTACATTTTAAAAAGAAGACCTTAATAAAAAGTCAAAAAGATTATAAGGATTATTCAGGTATGAAAAAATTGTCGACTGTAGTTTGTTTAGCTGTTTGAGCCTTTCCTTATCAATAAATGTTTCTAAGGAATTAATTTTATTAAATATAATGTCGGGTACATCGCTCCGTGGTTCAACAAATGTTGATAGAGTTTGTAATGCTGCACGCGTTTCGGAGAATGATGGAACTCTAATATATTTTTGTGTATTATAACAACTACTTTTTAGCTCTTCGCTAAATTCGTTATAGAGGAGCTATTTGCTATGGAAAATTCCATTTATGTATGACAAAAGAACGCGTTACAGAGAGGGATCCGCTATAGAGCAGCAGTTCGTTATAGAGAGGTCTAAATATATGAATAAATTGTGAAAGTCGTAGTGTTTCAAAAAAAAAATTCGTTAGAGAGAGGTTTTCGTGATAGAGGAGTTCGACTGTACTTTAAAAGCAATTTAAAAAGTACATTTGTACCAACTACAATTGGTTGAAATTCTTTATTTTTTTTCAACTAATTTTATTGGCAACGCGATAGCCCAGGAGCAAATGAATCTGCATTTAATTTCAACTACGTTTAAATATTTCATTTGTTTCAAACTATTCTTTAATCAGCCTTATTACCAACTACTTTCAAAACTGTCAGTTTCGAATTATTTAAAGATATGTATACCTGCATACTTTATTTTTCATTTATACAATAATAATTCAGAATACCTATTCGTATTTTAAATAATTACACTACTATTTCGAGCACCAACTATCGAAAGTATTATGAGTGTCGATTTTTTTGTTCATTTACATTGAGCCTATTCATTCCAAGACAACCGGTCCATTCTGGTCATGTTTTTCCTTTTTCCACGAAACTCGAATATGTTTTTTTTTGTCAAAATCATCAGACACTAAATGTAAAAAACAAAGTTCCTTTTTAAACTTTTCCGAAAAAAATGTGTTTGGGCATGAGTTCGCAATTGTTTTTCCTTCGTATCTTAATGTTCAACTAATTACTAACATTTTGCGTCGAATTAACAAATTCGAACAGTTTTTAGAGAAGGTATGAGTGTATAACACGATTTTCACCGCGAAATTAAAATCGGCGAAAAATATCGGAAACATTTTTTTTAGCCTAGCCCAATTGCTACCTTAAAACAATATAGAGTATGCAAGTAAAATATGAAATAAACTGTTATTCACTACACAATATCCAACTATATTTTAGTTAGATTTGCCGACGTAACATCAGTGAGCTAGTGATTTTTCTTCATCATATGCGGTAGTAGAAAAATTTGTTGACTATGTTTGGTGTTACGGTTACAGGGGATAGATATTGTTTGGCCTGTTTTTATTTTTTTATATATTTACAATACAAAGTAACATACAACTTGAAACTTAAATACGCTACAAAACTGAGTACATGAAATATTTATAAAAGCTCTGATAAAAAGGTTTAAAATTGTAACGGAACTTTGTACATAGTCTGCATTTTTTATTTAAATCTTCATCGTTTGATTTGAGAGAGTTAAATATTTTAGAACGCTAAATAGCACATAGTTAAGTAGTTGAACCATATTCTTTTTCTAATGTTTTTAATTGAAATGATTTTTTACTAGTGGGTTTTAATTTACTATATACACTTAATATTGAAAAAATAACATATAAAAATAAATAAATGTATTGTGGAAAACGCATATCAAATTAAAGTGTAATAAAGTCAAATATATATAGCCAATATTTGACTACAAAATAATATTTAATAAAAAATTAATAACGTTTTTATAAATATACTTACTTACATACTTACTTAATTAGTGCTATAATATAGCTTGAATGATTTTGACCGAATTTCACCTGGTGTGCGTTTTGATGTTATTACAGGTTATTACAGAAATTCTCTTTCGGAGGTTTGCATTTGCCTGCCTCGAGCGACCGCTATTAGAAAAAACTTTTCTATTATCTTTGAGGTTACTTTGCCCGGGGCAGGATTTGAACCCAGGACCCACCGAATGAAGCGCGCACGCACTACACACTAGGCTACGACGGCAATATAAATATATACATATAATTTATTGGTAATATATTTTACCACAAACAAATTATATAAATACATAGTGGATGTACCTCTGTATATACTGGAGGCAAGTTAGATCAACATAATTAATTTAACACTCATTTTTTACACAGCAGTTGACTTCCAACTAGTTTTTAAATTGGGAAATTTTTGCGACTGTCTGCTTTTTCCGACAGGTATGGTATATCATCATTGATTATTTTGATAAAGATTTTAATGATCGGGTTGTCAACGACTTAACAATTTCCTATTAAAATCGCTGTGTATGAAAATACAAATTTGCCTTTTTCAATACCGACCCTACTTCAACTTAATAGCAGTAAGGACCTTTGCTAAACGGTAGCCAAGTTCTATGGTGATATATCCTTTTACTATGGTGAGGAAAGTTTCCTTTTTTTGCTGTGCCAGTCGGTAACTTTTTACTGCAGAAAAATCTAGGCAGCTATGTAGTAGTTGCAGAGAAGGTCAAAAAAACAAAGTTGATAAAAGAAAAGTGCAGCAAATATATAAAAACTATTATCGTTACTAATTTCAATTATTTTATAATTAAAGGCTATACAATAAATAGCACTTTTAATTTGAATTTTACAACAAACAGCTCGCCGACACTTTCTGATAAGATGATTGGTAAGTTTTCAAAAATTTTCAATTGTTTGTCAAACTTTTCACTAGCCATATGAAGTCGGCAAATTATATTCACCTCATAACTGCCAAATATTTCCATTCCAATGAACTTTGCCACCGTATGGCATAGGCGTCAATTATCAAAACAAAAATTTAAGTAGATAAGAGTGGATACCAAGTCCTTTTTAAACTTGTACTAACTATAAAAGAAGGGGTTTTTTAGTTAATTAGTTTAATAAGCTTTTATTTCAACAGATATTCATATATTAATATGAAGAAAAAAATAAAAGCATTCCACATAATTCTTGTTTATTGTTTGTAAATCTAAAATCATAAAAATACATAATGATGTCCCAATACCACTACCTAAATACTCGATTTCTTACACTAAAACTTTGTGGGTTTCGAGTATGTACATACATTGTACAAGTAGGTACTTACTCGTAGCAAAATTAATGAAAATTTGATAAAAAAGTATAGACGAAGTTTCTCAGTAGTAACAACGTAGTGGCAACGTCGGTTCCTTTTGAGTGTCCATTTTCCAATACAGAGGTAATAATTTCTCAAAAAGAAATCATCTTTCACCTGTGTACATATATACATACTTTAACAAACTTCCTTTTTAAACGGTATGTCCGACGCTGAACTTTTTCACCAGCTATTTCATAATGCAAAGTCCATACAAAATGAGTCTGAACTAAACAGTGGAAGATAAATATATATGTACGTTTCAAAAATAAGCATTACAATGTTTCGATAATTATTAATTTCTATAATAAATCATAACTTTATAGTATTTTATATCTAAATTTCGCATTGTTTATTTAAAGTAAAAAACTGAAAATAAGTTAGAATTTAAAGCTGAGAAACTATTATCAAGTATAAATCATCATACAAAACTTTCATCACATATTCTCTCCGATACATTTAAATGAGCAGTAATATCGAGTGCATAATGGTATCGGAACATCACTAAAAATGCTTTGATTTTTAATTTATAGTTATTTAAAAAACAATTAAAAATACGCAAAAATAATGAAAGAAATACGAAAATGCTTTACGTCAAATAAAAAACAACTTTATTCTCGATTTATAATCGGATGTTGCATTTCGAGCATATAAAAAAGGTACCTCTCCTTTGCATTCATAATTCGTGCATCGCATAGTTTTGCCATCGTGTTCGGTTAAATGCTCAAATTTATCTTTGGAGCCAACAATTCGTTTTATAGCAGATTCATAACAATTATCAGAGAAAAGAGCAAAAGTAAAGCTATAATTATTATGGTGAGACATTTATTATAAAATCATTTTTAAAACAGTTATCAGTTTAAGTCTTCAACGGCTTTTATTTTGAGATTTATATTATAAAATACTTTTCTTATGGGTGTTTCATAAGGTGTCATAATTCTTAAAGTCATAAAATTTTAGATTTCAAATATTATGTTTTTGGATTGCATCGAAACAAATAATTAAAACTTAGCAGTTTTGTGTTGTGTTTGTTTTTTAATTTTATAACTTTATGACACATTATGACACCTTGTGAGTCACCCAATAATATGTAATTATGAGTCATAAAAAATGTGCAAGTCTTGAAGGCGAAATTTTTTTTGACCATTTAGGGATTAGTACGGGACTGGTTCAGACCAGCTCGGCATCACTTCTGGGCTAGTTCGGTACTATTTTGCGCTCCGATATAGTTCCATCTTTTCAGATTTCAAAAAAGTTTGCCTTATTCATAACTATTATGCAAAGCCATTCAAAATAAAAGTCTTTGAAAGACGTAAAAAAATTGATCTCGCTGATAATTATGGAAAAACTTTTATAACATTAGTTTCAAAATAATAGTTATTATTGATTTGGAAAGTTTTCCCAGCTCAAAATTGTTATGAAAAGCCAATTATAATTTAAATTTCAAAATAATAAATATTGATAACTTTAAAAATTTGTTTGACTCATAATTATTATCAAAAGACTTTAATATTTTTTATCAAAATTAGCATGACTTTTTTAAAAGTCAACGGTCAAATAATTATTATTCTGAATCTCTGAAAAAACTAATGTACTACACGCAAATTAGTGTAGAAAACGATCGCATCAAAAAACTCCTCTATCAAAAACTCTTCACAACTGCCACTTATCTGGCTCTCTCCCAGTTTCATACGTGTTTATTACATTGCTCTCGACGTCGAAGGCATGTGGAGTGAAATCGAAATTTCGCCTATCCTATTTGCTATCATTTTTTGTAAGTTATTTTATATTGCCCTTCCTCATTGTCCTGCTGCTCTAAACAAACGGTTGGATTGAGCTCTTTAAGATTTTCGAAATTGTTGCCCAATATTTTTGAATCCGAGTTTTGATCAAGAATTACTGAAGCGATAAATATTTGGTCAACTGGATCCATCTGTTCACTTGCACCATAATTTTCTTAATCCCAAACGGAAACATTGACTGAAATTTCTTTCAAAATATCTGTGAGTTCTACTTCAGATAGCTCCAACGCTCGGTAACTCATTCTGCAATGGTCAAAAGACATATAATTACTCGAACCACATATGAAATATTCAAAATATTCAACGCCTAACTGCCTCTCCCAAAACATATTCACTGGAAGCCATTGCAGAAATCATTTATTATTATTATATTATATTGCGCCCTTTTTTTAGCCATTGGGAAAAAAGGTTAATTTTTGTTTTAATTTAATTACAAATACTTAATGAAATTTTCACATTTTGCACTTTTTCGAATAAAAAGGTAGGTAGGTAGGATCAACTCTGTAAAAATTACTGTTGGCAAAAAACAGTATACAAAGGTATGAAGAACGTTTTATACTTTCAATTTCATTATTTTTAGAGAATAACGCATTGTAAAAAAAGAAGCTTCCAAAGTTCCAAAATTCGAAATGTGCAATATATAATACAAATTTCCGGAATGGGTTAAGATGCTTGGTTTTCTAAAATTAGTATTGCGCGTAAAAAAAAATCCACTTCAACATTACAGAGTGGTAATATTTACCTAAAAACTAAATGCCAATTCGCCAACTTCAAAAGCAAAAATTTCGTTTAGTGAATTATTTAATTCTCGGACTTCTATCCAACACTTTATGAAAAAGGTTACATTTGATGATAGTTTTTCTTTTTTTGTTCCGTCATAATACTATCTTCATTCAGCTATGAATTAATAAATAAGTAAAGTCAATATTTTAAGTAATTATATAAATATTTAAAAAAAAAAAGACTAGTAAAAAGCCACGAAGCTAGAACTAAAATTCCGAGTCCAGAGAACAAAATTAGATTAGATTAGATTAGATTAAATCTAGCCTCGATCACAGTGCATCTAGATGGGCAATTGACAGGCCAATTTCTTAATAAAATTCGGCCACCAAAAGTTCGTCCTAATAAAGTGATGCTATTGACGTGGGGAGCAAAAAAAGTCGCATATCATTTGCTTGTAGCGTTCACAATTGATGGTAACGTTGGCCTCCATCTTCAGTTTTGAAATAGTAAGGACCAATGAAGCCAGACCATACCAGGCAGTAACTCTTTGAAAAGGAGCCTGATGAGTCTCTTCAGGATTGTTCGCGTTCCAAGTGCAACAATTTGTTTTGTTTACGTACGCAATTACCACGTGTCATTTGTGTAAGCACCTCACTGATATTTTCGGGAGTTATTTTGCTCCACATGCTGATCAAAGCACTTTTTTAAGTTTTGGCAATCCATTGTGTGACAATGCCGAAATTTTCCCTTCGAAAGGTCCCAAACATGCTCAATAGAATTTAAATCCGGATTTGAGTGGTCGGTAGAGTTGTCTGGGTGCAAAGGCAATTCAATCTTCCCCTAGACCCAAGTATTCAACAGATGACTTCAAATGTTCTTCCAAAATTCCCTTATATTGAAACAATCCATCATTCAATCAATGAATAAACGCTGTTTTTCCAACAACATTTGCCAACAACAGAAAGTTCCCCTTTATTGTAGAGTTTTGGGTGAGAGTTCGAAAATTTAAAAGTTAATTAAACGAGGTTGCAAGCATTTTTAGCAATTTTAAAATCTACGAAAAGATACAGATTAAAAAACAAATACCTAACTCGTTGGTTAATATAAAGGGTGCTTAAATTTTAAGGGCCGATGTTGATTTTGAATAAAACACAAATTATTTTGGAAATTATTGTAATTTCTTTTTATTATGATAATTTCGTGTGGTTCAATTACGTATGGAACAAAATATTGACCAAATGTCCGCCCCGACCTCGGCGGCACACCTCCATCCGATGGTCCAAATTTTCGATGACGCTGAGGCATAATTGAGGTCCTATGCCGTTAATGCGCCGAATTATCTCATCCTTTAGCTCTTGAATTGTTGCGGGCTTATCGACGTACATACACCTTTTCTTTCAAATAATCCCAAAGAAAGTAGTCCAACGGTGTCAAATCACATGATCTTGGTGGCCAATTGACATCGCCACCACGGGAGATAACACGGCCATTGAATTTGTCGCGCAAAAGAGCCATTGTTTCGTTGGCTGTGTGGCAAGTGGCACCATCCTGTTGGAACCACATATCGTTCACATCCATATGTTCCAATTCGGGCCATAAAAAGTTCGTTATCATCTCACGATAGCGAACCCCATTCACAGTAACTGCCTGACCGGCCTCATTTTGGAAAAAATACGGCCCGATGATGCCGCCAGCCCATAAACCGCACCAAACAGTCACTCTTTGTGGGTGCATTGGGTTTTCGACAATCACTCTTGAATTATCATTCGCCCAAATGCGGCAATTCTGCTTATTGACGAATCCACTGAGGTGAGGTGAGGTGAGGCGATATGCATTTTGATTTGAACGCCCATTTTCATAATAAGCCTGAATAATTTTAACACGTTGCATGGAAAGCCATGTTCAAATTGAGTTAGTCTGAAATTGAGAAATGTCAAATGAAATGCAGAAAAAACTTGACGTTTAGGTGTGGTTCACATTCACCATCGGCCCGTAAAATTTAACCACCCTTTACATACATACATATGTACTGAATGTTCATTAAAACGTTTATTCAAATGCTGACGCAATTTCGAAACTACCGTTTATAGTAAGTAAAATAATATTTACAAAATGAAATGTGTACAAAAAATTCGAAATTTTTATTTAGCTTCTTCTTCATAATTTATTTTAATTTGTTTTATCATCTGGTCACATTGATCAGCATATATATGTATGTATAATTATTACATACATACATCTATACAAACATGCCCACCATAAAGATTGTGTATTAAGTAAGACACGAGTGTGCGTTAAAAAATAGTGAGGTAGCACCATACAAAACAACAAATCAGCTGTTGAGTGCGCAATGGTCTGGGAAAACATAAATTATATGTACACACAGTGCATAGATGTCAGCCGGCCTTTAATAGCGTATCATAGGAAAAATACCAGATTTGCGCACACACAATAATTGGCCCGTTTTTTTGTTGCATAGGTAGGATAAAGATATGCATGTAGAGCAATAACGCAAACTCGAAAGAATATACGAGTAGATTGCGTTTTCCGCGCTGAGAGCGACTACAAATGACGTAATAAAAGCTAGAAAATGAAAAAGCAAAGAAAAAACTTTAAATAAAAAGAGAAAGTAACATAGAAATAGCGCTGAATAACAACAAACCGATTGAATGTTTTGCTAGCATTGTTTGTGTAAAAGAAAAGAAAAATACTTTTGGTACAAACACTTTGACATATATAAAAACATGTACATATCTGTTGTCTTAAAAAATATCTAAATTACTAGAAATAATATTTCTACTTCGTGTTCTGCTTTAAAATGCCATAATTGGCTGCTTAGCCTATTGCATTGTTTCACTTGATATATTTCTATACCCAAGCACACTGGTATCCAGGGTGTTATAACTTTGCTCACCTAACGGCTATTTCTAAACGCATTAAGGAGCCGAGATAGATATAGACATTTATATACTAAAATTCTTAGAAGAAATAGTGATATTGATTGTCTATCCGTCCATCCCTCCTTCTGTTCGCAGGTAATATAACGCGAGTGAATACCCAAAGGTAGTTTTTTATTGCAAATGGGCGAAATGGGATAATACCATAACGGCGTTTTGTGAAAATAAAAAAATCTATATTTCAGTAAAGATAATTCGCAAAAATTTGATACATACGGTTGCGTTAGCGAAAGGAATTCATTTGTAAGTTTTTTTTTGGCAAATGGGCCGGCCTTAGAAGAAAAAGGCATATCTCCGAAACTACTTGACCAAACTCTACCAACTTTGGTACACTTATTACATTTGAAGCCAGTAAGCAAGAATTTGAGAGTTATAAAAATTTGGCATAAACCACAATCACTTCGCATGTAATGGTAATTTTCAGTAATAGAAAAACGTGATCTATGAGTAACTATTGAAGACAATTTGCTCAAGTTTAATATGCGGATAAACGGAATGACAAAATGTTGGTAATAGGATTGGCACACACACTGCATTTCAAGTCAATAAGCAAGATTTCGAAATTTATTAAAATCGTAAATAAACCATCTCCCTTCTCATATAACGGTGAAATAAAAACATCATAAAATTCGTTTTGTTATTAACTACAAAAATTAAAACAATCAGATATTTACTAAATGTACAAGGGTTTGAGAATCAAATACAGGCAATCATAGGTGTTGGAAATGGCAATGGCATCGCCCATGTTAGAGCAAATAGGTATATCTCCGAAACTTATCTGTCTGTGGCCGATCGCAACATGTGGGTTCATTTATCCTCGTTTGAGCCGAAAGTAACTGCTAAGGAGATAACAAATTATGTATCTAAATATGCGAAAATTGATATAAAGTCACTCTCTTGTTATGCGCTGGTGAAAAAAGATGACCCAGTAGACAATCACAGGCGTATCAATTTTAAGCTGGGGGTCCCTTTAACTGATTACCCAAAAATATTGGATGCGGCAATTTGGCCAGTGAATGTGAGAGTCAAACCATTCCATTTTTTTCAAAAACCGGTCGCTCATATGAAACCGGTATAACAATTAAAAATGGAAGTGTAATTCCCAAATCTAATGCCGGTCTTAAGATATATTACCAAAATATTTCGGGACTTAGAACAAAATCAAATACAGTTCTACAATTCAGTACGCAAGAGGCTTATGATGTGATTGTTATTGTAGAGACCTGGCTGAAGTCTGATCTCTACGATAGTGAATTCTTCGATCCAAATTTATACGATGTGTTCCGCAAAGATCGAGATTCAGCAAAAACGGGCTGTTCAAGAGGAGGCGGAGTCCTAATTGCCGTTCGACAAAAATTTCGGGCATCGTTAGTGACCCTTAGTAATGGTGACTCCTTGCTAGATCAAGTGTGCGTTTGCATTAAAGGAATGAAATCTCATGGCTTTTTATTCGTAATGGCATCATATATTCCGCCCAACAGCAATTTTGAGCTATATAAAGCTCACGTGGACAACATTATTGCGCTACCTCTGGACTTAAGTGATAACCATCTTTGTGTTCTGGGTGATTTTAACCTGTGTCACATTAAATGGTGCTGTGATTCTACTAGCTCTCATCTTATTCCTAATAACATTACTTCAAATCATGAATCTTACTTCGTAGATAGTTGCCTTAGTCTAAACCTAAAACAAATTAACCCTATTTTAAATGACCTAAATAGATTATTAGACCTTATATATGTAAGTGATAATATAGATTCTTGCGCATCTAAATGCATTTCGCCGATCTCTGATGCTAGTATTCACCACATGCCCTTAGATGTTGAGATCAAATTTTATGTGTTTTCAACCATTTTGTCTAATGATAGAAATTCTTACAATTATGCATCCTGTGATTTTCCAAGTTTAAACAAATCCCTCTCAGAAATTAAATGGGATGAGCTACTCATGGACTTGGATACTCACACTTGCTATACAACATTTACATCGTTACTCAATGAATTCTGTTTTAATAATATACCTGTGAAAAGGAAGAGACCTTATAAGTCGCCGTGGTATAATAGAGATTTAATGAAGTTAAAAAATCTTAAAAACAAATATCTGAAAAAATTTAAGTCAAATAACATCCATTCATTTTTTTTAAAATACCAGCACTACCATAAGGAATTTAAGTCATTAAATAACACGCTTTACAAAAAATATGTTCGAAGTGCAGAGCAGAATATTAAAGCTAACCCGAAATCATTTTGGAACTTTGTAAAATCAAAGAAACGTTGTTCTAGTATACCCAGCTCAGTATTTCTGGAAAGCAAATTTGCTAATACACCTGTAGAGGCAGTTAATTTATTCGCGGAGTTTTTTATGTCAAATTATGTAATTGACGATCAGAGTTCACATGATTTTTCATCTGAAATATCATCGTTAGTTAATCTTGGTACCATGCATATCTCTCCGGAAGAAGTGATGGACGCGATTCTTTCCCTCAAGCCCTCGTCGCATTCAGATGCTGACGGATTGTCTGTTATTCTACTTAAGGGGTGTCCAGCGTTGTCATACCCGTTACAAGTTATTTTTAATAAATCTCTCGCCTCTGGTACCTTTATTAATGATTGGAAGCTAACAACAATTACCCCTCTTTTCAAAAATGGTAGTAAAAACAATGTTAAGAATTACAGACCAATTTCGAAACTATCAACCTTTTCTAAACTGTTTGAAAGTGTGGTCAAAGACAAAATTTATTTCGCGATAAAGTCATTAATCAACCCAAACCAGCATGGATTTGTTTCCGGGCGATCGACAGTCTCAAACTTAATGGTATTCAGTGATTTTTGCATTTCATCGTTTTCGGCTGGTTCGCAAGTTGACTGCATTTATACGGACTTCTCTAAGGCGTTCGATAGAGTATCCCACAGGATTCTGATAAATAAGTTAGCTTGCCTGGGCTTCCATTCATCCCTTCTAAAATGGATTACTTCATACTTGGCTAATCGGCGCTGTGTTGTTACAATTGATGGCATAGCTTCGGACTTTTTCGTGGCCTCTTCAGGTGTACCTCAGGGGAGCATTTTAGGCCCTCTTTTGTTCATTATTTTTATAAATGACATAGGCAGTTGTTTTTCGTTTTCGAATTATTTGCTCTATGCTGATGATTTGAAGGTCTTTGCAATTGTTAATGATGATGACGATGCAATAAAACTTCAATGTGATTTAAATAATCTTAATACATGGTGTCTAAAGTCACGGCTATCTATAAATTTTAATAAATGTTTTCACATAACCTTCACTAGGCGGCAGAACGCCACACCTACTATTTTTCATATTGCTAATATTGTCCTAAACAAGGTTACAGAGGCCAAGGATCTGGGAGTGATTTTCGAGGCAAAGTTTTCATTTAATAATCACCTTAATTTTATTCTCTCGAAAGCATATTCGGTTCTGGGTTTTATACGACGAAATAGTTCAGAGTTTTCCGATCAATACACCTTTAAGCTTCTTTTTTCGTCTCTTGTTCGCTCTCATTTGGAATATGCGGTAATAATATGGAGGCCATACGACCAACATTCCGTAAAAAGGATTGAAAGGGTCCAAAAAATTTTTCTGAAGCAGGCACTGCGTTCATTGCGGTTCGAGGAACCCGTTCCTTCGTACCACTCACGCCTGTTGCTAATTAGTCTTAGTTCTCTTGAAAAAAGAAGGTCTGTCCTCTCTCTTTCATATATATTCAATATAATTAATGGCACAATCGATTGCCCAATTCTACTGGAGCGGATTAGCTTTAATGTTCCGCAAAGAAATCTGCGTAATTTCTATCCTTTTTATGTTGATAGTTGTAGAACAAAATTTGCAAGTAATGCGCCTATTTCGCGTGCCCTAACGGAATTTAATGATTTATTTTCCTCTAAGGTAATTGACTTTTCGTTTTCTAAGTCTGCTATTGTGAGAATTTTAAATTTGATTATCCAATAAACATTTATTATTAATTCGTTTGTTAGTCTGTAAGGTACTATGTACTGTAGATTTAAATTTGAAATAAAGAATAAATTGTACCCCATTACGTACACTTTGCATTTCTAGGCCGAAAGCGCAAATTCGAAAATTATAGAAATCAGATTAAAACCGCGCTAATCTCCCATATAACGGTAATTTACATCTTTTGTAAAGTCACTCAAAACTCTGAAAAATCAACTTTTTAAGAGAACGTTGTGACGTCAATCTTTCAAACGAGGCAAGTAAGAAGTAACGGAAGTGTTTTCGTCTACACCTTCTTTTCTCTGCATCGTAGACTTCGAACGACTAATGATTTTTGTGAGAAGTTCTTTCATAGCAGAAATACACTAGGAGGTTTGCCATTGCCTGCCGAGGGTCGACCGCTAATAGAAAAAACTTTTTCTATCATTTTGATGTTACTTGCTTCGATCAGGATTTGAACCCGGGACCCACCGAATGAAACGCGCACACGTCACACACTCGGCTACCGCGGCCGCCGAATTATGTATCTACGCCAAACAGCTGGGAAGAGAATAGTATTTTCGTTTTAAACTTTTTTAATTGACCCACCCTAATATACAATCAGAATGAAGAGAAATCGATTAAACCATGTCCGTCTGTCCGTCCGCCGTGCATCAGATAAATCCAGTAAACGATCAGATATATTAACGAAACTTTGTATACAAACCACATAGTACATACATACATACATATATACCGGTAATTTACAAAACTGAAAAAAAATCTGACTAACTATAATAGGTAATTTTCTGAAATTTAATATCCCGAATGGGATTAAAAAAAGGAGTGCCACCTGGCCGTTTAAAGCAAAAAGGTATACCTCCGAACCACTTTATCAAACTCTACCAAATTCGATGCACACTTCGCATTTCAACTATGTAAGCATAATTTTGAATATTATATAAATTAAACAAAAACCATGCCCGCCTCTCAAATAACGGTTTGTTCCCACATAAACGAGCCCCTACTTTTATTTCTGCAAAAGATTAGTTTTCTAAATAATTTACATACTATGTCGAATATTATATAGTATATACATATATTTTTCCAAATAACATCTATTGAATTGCTATAATAATAAGTTTCACGCTCTTCCACACCTTATGAGTATTCACACCCTCTGCACGTTGTTGCTCGACATAAGAAAATGCATGCATTGGTTTAGTTGTTTTTCTTTCTTGATTCAAGTGTTTTTTTCGGCTATTTTAAGAAACTCATGTTCGTACAACCATAGATGTGTTTCATTGACCTGATTGAACGTGTGTGATGATCGAGCATTTTATAGATTTTTATTTTTGTTTTGTCTATGGTTGCTGTTTTTGTTGTTATTACATTCTATAGCCGGCAACGATCATTACTAAGCAGCTAGTACACGAATAAGCAAAGAATTTTTGGCAGCTATTTTGATTAAGAGCCCCAGTGGCCCAATGGATAAGGCATCGGCCTCCTAAGCCGAGGATTGTGGGTTCGAGTCCCATCTGGGGTAAAGTGCGCAAAGCAAGTTTTTTTGTTTAGAAAATTTGGGAAAACATTTTCCATTAATTAAAATTAATTAATTAATGCAGACAATGCATCATTCTTTGTGTGATAATGTAATGGAAAATATGTAATAATATATGATGTACCTGTGTGTGTGTGTGCAGTGAGTTGAGTAGGTATGTAAGTGTATCTGTATGTGTGGTGGGTTTGAACTGTAAAATCAATTAGCAAAATGGGTCACAGATAACAGTAATTATCAGACAAATACTTATAGACTTGTGTATGTATGTAGGTATAGATAGAGGTACACTGATTGCGACCATACGAGTTTTACTATTAAACTGTTATACTTAAAAATGGCATTTTATGTTTCATTTACTTAATTATTTTACATTATTATACATTATTTCTCGGATATACAAAAGTACCGTTCAAAAAGCATGAATTTCTTTGTTAATGAAAGTTAAGCGTATCGCGCATAAAATTCTTTTGCTCCGCTTGACATTCGTAAATTTGTCAGAAATGCGAAAAACTCAAAAGAGATGCCACAATAAACAACACAATTGACAACACACACTTTTTTATTCCAGGGACCGAAAACAATGATTTATTTTTAAAATTTCAATGAAAAAAATCAAAAGGTTCCAACTATCGCAGAACAGTTTTGAGTAAACATCTGTGGATATCTCTTCATGCCCGTTTGAAGTTGTTACGATTCACAAAAAAAAAGGTTAGCGACAGCTCCTAAAATTATAATTAATAATTACTTTTAGATTTTTGTCAATCGCTCAGAAAAAAAACATCATTATATGTATGTATGTACATACATATGTAAAATTTTTTTTTTTTTGTTCACAACTAAAACTCATTTTTTGATTGTTATTTTTACGCTCTGTTACAATGATTATTTTTTGTATTCCCATTTTTTTATCACACATAATCATCGTTTTATGAGTTAAATTTGTTATGATTATTTTTTGTATTCCAATTTTTCTTTATCAAACATAATCATCATTTTATGAGTTTGATTTTTTTGGTCACAAAAAATAATTTTTTTTTTGACAAAACTCAACTTTTTTCATCAGAACTAATCATTACTTTTTGATTTTTATTTTTTTTTTGCTCAAAGAAAAAACTTAATTCTTGAGCGGTATTTTGTCTTTTAGAAATAAAAACTTACTTTGAGTTTTATTTTTTTTTTGTTTCAGAACAAAAAACTTAAAATGCCATACCACTTTTTTAATTAGTATTTCGTGGTAAATTTTTTGATGCATGCCATCGTCGAAAGAAGATTAACCTCATTCAGAACATGAGAATTTTCAGAAAATTTTCGGATAGGCAAACTTATTGCCCATTTAATTATGGCATAGTAAAATGCAATTTTCAAGTTCCAAAAAATGTTCATTGAGTATTGTACGTACGAACAAAATTCATCATCCATCAGAAAAAAAAAAATTACGAAAAGTCAGCGATTATTTTCAACAACCTAAAACGTCTACATGATTATTTTACAATTTATTTGGCTACAAAACTGCAAACTCAAAAAGATTCAAAAAACTCTGATTAAAACTTTTTAAAACTCGATGACATTTTTTTTTATTTGTTGAGTTTTAGTGAATTTTTCATATAGTTTCAAACTTTGATTTATAGGGGTTATGTTGCATACTGAAATATTTTTCTATGAAAAATTAATTTTTAAAAAGTTTCTGAAAAATGTTGTGAATATTAAAAAACAAACATCACTGTACGAGTTTCGCTTGAAGCCACTGAACATTTTTCTTACTAATCGTATCTTTTATTCATTTGTTCATGTGTTTCTGTATAATTGTTGTGAAATATTAGTGGTACTCATTTAATGTCGTAAACTTATGGCATTTGTTGCAAACTTCGCAATATGGCAACGTCGCAAGACAGCTGTTCATTTCTACATGCAATTTGTTTTGCGATAAAATTGCAACTATGCGAGACTCTTTTCAGTGGCATTCATGGCAATTTGTCGCAAATCATAATCAGCTGTTGACCAAAAGTGCGCTTTTTGATTTTAAAATGGAAGTTGTAAGTATAATCAATTATAATATTGCATTGTACTATTATTTTGTTAATACACATTTAAGAATGAATTGGTTATGAATGTATGCATGTATTTACAGAAAAAACGATCGCGGATCAATGGCACTTTTCGGTGGACGGAACAGCAAACTAGAGATCTTCTTACGATTGTCTTGGACAATGTGAAGGCTAATCCGGAACAATTTGAGGTAATATTCTTATATCTTTTTATTATTAGCTTGTTTAATATTTTACCAACTTATTCTAGAAACCTACTGCTCAAAAATTGTATGATCGTGTCACGGAAAATACACCAAATTTACGCAACATAAAATGGGATGTTATGCGAACAAAAATGAGACATCTCAAAACATGTTTCTTGTCCGCACTCAAGTGGAAAGGCCAGACAGGTGCAGGCTTGCTTGAGAGTGGAGATGTAAAAGGTGTTGAAGAATACATCAAAAAGATATGCCCATATTATGATGACCTGCACACAATATTTGGACGGCGTGTAAATATCCAGCCGCCAGCCATTTTTCAGTCCACAGAGTCCATATTATCGTTGGAGAATAATGAAGCGGAGGTGTTATTGGAGATAAATTGCGAAACGTCTTCTACGAGTTTACTTGAAAGTCCATTATCCAGTCCGCCTGCTATACTTCCTCTTACATTATCAGAAAACCTAGTCAGTCCGTCCTCTACCTTCGTATCCGATACTTGCACACAAAAAAATATGACCACACCAATAAGAAATTTGAAGAGACCTCACAGCTCGCACCCATTTGCTTTATTATTCGAAATTCAAAAGAAAAAGGTTGAATTAGAAACACAAAAACTTGAATTGGAAAAAGAAAAAGAGGAAAACAAATTTAAATTGCAGAAACTACAGCTGGAGAAAGAAGAGAGAATCGAGATGGAAAAACTAAGATTGGAAAATGAAAGACTGAAAAGTGCAAATAGCTCTTAAGTTAGGAAAAAGTACTGTTATCTTAATAATAATAATACATATGTGATTTTTTTTACTTACATATGTATATATACCCGTACAGTATTGTTCGTATCATAAGCAACCAAATTGAAAATTACATACTAGTACTTTGCCACTGATATTCATTTATTTACTTTTAAGAACTTTCAATTAAAATTCAGTTTATTCTCTAACATAAACCATACAAATGCAGTTTTAAAACTTTGTTGAAAACTATAACAAAACTCAACAAATTTTTATATAGATTTTGAACTTTTTTCTCAGAAGTTCTAAATTTTTTTTTGACTATGCAGTTTTGTAGCCCTTTCAATTTCAGTACACAAAGTGCAAGTTTCAGTTGACTAAAAAGTACCATTGATTTATTAGAATTTTTTTTTGTCAAGGGACTTTAAATAAATTTTGCTTTTTTGTTATATGGAAGAAAGTCGCAACACCTTTGACAAAAAAAATTCTAATAAATCAATGGTACTATAACTTGAGTTTTGTTATAGTTTTCAACAAAGTTTTAAAATTGCATTTGTATGGTTTATGTTAGAGAATAAACTGAATTTTAATTGAAAGTTCTTAAAAGTAAATAAATGAATATCAGTGGCAAAGTACTAGTATGTAATTTTCAATTTGGTTGCTTATGATAAGAACAACACTATAAGTATACAGAAATGTATGTATATATATGCACATATGTATGTATGTTTACGTTTTGAAATTGAATTTAATTTAAAAAAATAAAAAAGTAACTGAATTCTCCAAACAAATGTATTTATTGATTGTTTGCATGATTTAACATTTCACAGATTGTTCGTCGCCTTGCCTCCCCTTCATTAGTTCGAGCACTTGGTAATGACTCGTCAATATCGTGCTCCGATTCCTCAAGTTGGTAATCGAAATGATCTCCTTGTTGAAGTATAAGGTTGTGCAACAATGCGCAACATAGAATCCATTTGTTCACATTTCTCATTCCATTTTCATTTTTTATTTGAAGCCTTAAACCTTTTAAACTGCCAAACCTTTCTTTCAACATTCCAAAACAATGTTCAATTCTAATCCTATACCCACTGAATGTTTTGTTGAAAAAAGTTCTTTGGCTCTGTGTTAATTCTCTGGAATTCTCTCTAAATGGCGTTATAACAGTGGGAGACAATTTATAGGCACTGTCACCTGCGATCCATTCTCCTCCACCAAAAAATGTGTCTGTTTCATTCGATAACTCGCAATTATTAAAAATACGTGCATCATGCACGCTACCTGGATACCCTAACACCAAGTGTCTTATTTGCAGTCTATGATCGCACACGGCCTGAGCCTTAACAGAGTAGACGTGTTTCCGTGAAAAGTACGCTTCAGGGTCTTGTGAAGGTTTTTCCGCCAAAGGAATTTCAGTGCCATCCACGTATCCCACGCAATTAGGTAATTCAGTCCAAGTTTCCGACACGAGCTTCTTGCGTTCCTCGATACTTGGCCAAAATAGATACTTGTCTTTATGTTTTAAAAGGGCTTTAAAGATTCGTTCAGTTAAATTCTAAAATAAAAAAAGCTTGATATTAATTTTGCGAAAACAATGACAGTCACTGACCTGAAGGACACCACCGTCACTAATTCCAAACATGCCAGCAATCTTTGAGAGAGTAGCACCTTCACCACTTGAGCCTAGGCGGTACAATACAATCGCGAGCTGCGTTTCAAGAGGAAATTGTTTGCATGATCGAGATTGGTTGAAAACCTCATCTTCCTTTATTAAATTCAAGATAACATCGAAGGTTTTCCAAGTTACCCGTGTGATCTTCTTGAATCTGCTTTCATCAAGTTCCCATAAGACTTCTTTTAAAAATACCTTGCATTTAGGTACACTGTTTTGAATAAATTGTACACTGTATCTGCATCCTACATCGAGAGCCACCACAAGCAGAAGGTCCTCCAATATTTCATCCTCTTTTTTTCTTTTCTCCTCTGCCAAAAAAATCAAATTTAGTCATATAAAATAAAAAACAGTCTTATTTAAATTCATACCCTCGTCCTCACAAAAGAATTCTAAAATCATTAAATCGTTTAGCGCTGTTTCTTCCAATAATTTAAGAAGTTTTCGTTTTTCGCTTATTCTCGGCATTTTAGCTTTTACTTTTGACAAATAAAATGCAGTTGACTTATAGTTTTGCCATGGGGCGCTCATTTAACCGAAGTTGCGACTTTGCCACTTTGCCATTATTACATTATTGCCACATTAAATGAGTACCATTATTAACTTATTAAAAAGTGGCATGGCGTTTTGGGAATTTCATTCTGCAAAAAAAAAAACAAAATCAAACTCAAAAGTTAATTTTTATTTCTGAACGATAAAATGGCGCAAAAAAATATAACTCCAAAGGTAATGATGAAATAATGAAATAAGTTAAACTCAAAAAATTATTATATTTTGTGACCAACAAAATTAAGCTCATAAAATTATGATTATTTAAAAAAAAAATAGCAATACAAAAAATAGTCTTTTTGACAGAACGAAATAAATTAACATTTTTAAAGTGTGAAATTTTGTTTGTGAACAAAAAAATAAAACTCGGCATGTGATTATTTTTTCTGGACTTAAAAATAAAGCTCAGAATTTTGATTGATATTGAGCGAACTTTTAAAAATCCTAATATAATGATTAATTATCAATATTTTGTATAGAACTCAATGATTACGGTCCCTGGTTTGTTGTGACAGGTTAAAAAACTATTCATGTGGCAAGGCATATTCAGTAAGATGGTGGCAATGCCAAACAACAAATTCATTCCCAAAACTTAATCATACTTTGTTGTGGTAATTGTCAAAGTCAGTCTAAGGTGAATTTCTTTGGGCAAATTGAGCAAATATAAAAAATACTTTTTTGTTAATTCAGTATACAAATATAGGTACCATATAACAAAAATCTTGTAAACTAATGTTTGAAACTTAATTTGTGAAAACTAAAACAAATTTTCATTAAAATTTGAAAAAAATAGCAGAAGAGTCTTTAGACACTTTTAAAGTTTCCAAGGCCAAGAAAGATATAATAAATCAGTGATAGTGTCTAGCCACTTCAAACTTTCATTTTATCATTCGAAAATTAAACAGCCTATAAAACTTAAAAATTCCTATATAAAGTTAACAAAGTAATTTATCACGAAAAACCTCGCTAATATTATAATAAAGTCACCATTCGACCAGTTTTGCTCGCTAGTGTAAACAAGTTGCTATTCGGTCATCATTTCATATCGTTTCCATGCAGTTAGGGTCAAGTCTTATTTTTGGATTTTGAGAAATTTATCAAAAACCCGATTTCGCGCCATTAGCGCGATAACTTCGCAAAAAAATTACCGATCTTCAAAATTTTTCTTTTCGTTTTTATATATTATAATATAAAACATGATGTTTTTGGGGGAAAAAATTTTTGCCGTGATTTTTGAAAAAAAAAAAATTTTTTTAATTTTACTTAAGCATTTTCAAATAGCGTCAATAATTTTTCCTTCATATTTTGTTCTTAAATAGTAATATATGTAAAACTAAACAAGCGCAAATTCGTTGTTTTGAAATTATGATTGTTTAAAGTCATAATGCCAATTATTCCGTAATTTTAGGTTTCGATATGATCTTTCTATTGTTAACAGGTTCATTCTAGAAGAGAAAATTATGAAGTCTTGTAAATCTTCGGAATTTTTTTTTTCGTGATCGTCTTTTAAATGAGCAAAATATTAAATGAATTTCAGCCCAAAAATTTTGACATTGCTTCGATTTTTCTATTCTTAATTTTTGTTTTCGACAAGTATTTTATGGGGACTTTTTTCTGGGCCATTTCTAATAAACCCAATTTTGTTTTTAATTAATTATGATTTTGTGCCATTTTGCCATTAGTCTTTTGCTACAGCATAGGTTCCTGGGGTTTCTATTGTTCAAGTTTCTCAAAAGTATAAACGTCAAACCGTGGAAATGTAAATATAATGAATGATAAAGAAAAAAGCACAAATCCTGCAGAAACACACAAAACGAAAATATATCCAATATATTCAGAGAAATGTTTAATTCTAAATTTCTTACTGCTTTCTCGCCTCAGTAATATTTGCTCTTTTTTGAATATTTGGAATAACACTTCATATAGGATTTGGGAGATGGTTGCGCTAAAGCTTTAACGTCAAGTCACACATCGAAACCGCTAAATGGATTTGCTCAACAGTTTGCACATAAATAGATTAATACATATATTCGATATTTTCATAAAAGAGATGCCGTTTATTTAAAAATTTAAATTAAATTAAATTAATCAGTTAAATCAAATATTACAATATGGTTGTCAAAAGAAAACGATTAAGAAAGATAAGTTTCGAAAATATGTGCGAAAAGGGTTGCCACTCGTTTAAAAAATTAAACATAAATTAATTAACAAACAAATGAAATATTACAACACTGATGTAAAACGAAAACGTGTTTTTTTAGGAAATATTTTCGAGGAGGGTTGTTTGAAAGGGTTAATTACATTTAATTAATGAGTTAACTGAATACCGCCAGATATATTTGTGATATCAAATGAAAGAGATTGAAGAAACCCAATGTCAAATTTATTTTTGGACAGGTTTACCGCTGTTAAAAATATTAAATCAAATGGTTTGTATTAATGAAATATTACAATAAGGGTGTCAAACAAAAAAGTTTTTTTTTCGATATAGCTGCCTCTTGTTTAAACACTAAAAACTTCAATTCAATTTAATTCTTAAGTTAACTGAAATGTTACAATATTAGTGTGGAACGAAAGAAGTTAGCACGAAAATATTTTTAAAGAGGGTTGTCAACCGTTCAAATATGAATTCAATTTAATAAAAGGTTTGAGAAATCTTATAGTTTTGCAAATATGTATTTTTGACAGGAGCTCCAACTATTCGAAAAATTAAATTAAATTTGTAATATTAGTGAAATATTGTAATATGCAATTTCAGTAATTTTCATTTAGTCTAAACTGGAAACAAAATTTTTTAAACTGTATTCATTTATAGAAAACTCTTTCTTTGGTGGCATTTTCAAATCGATTCGACTCACTTAACCTACGTTCAAAATGTAATCCTGCAGAGATACTTTATAGCCTTCAGAATAGATAACAACTTATAAAAAGCATCGTCCGACCTATTTAAAAGTTCCCTACGGCTGTGCATTTATCTAGTTATGTAAGTTCATTTGTATGTGTGTATGTGTGTGTGTCTCAGCATAAACTTCGAAGTGAGTGAAATGAACTAAGTGAAAAAATCTAATTTCCGCTTATTGTCTCAAGTTTTTATTGTTTTCCCATTGAGCTGACACAAGTTGGACATCGGAAGGATGGAATAATTGGCTCACTGGCTGCATTGACATATGGACGTGCGGATGTATGTCAAGAATTTCAATTGATTTCGCTTATGAAAAAAGCTTAAGTACAAAATGTGCAACCGCTTTTGCAGAGGAATTAAAATCAAAGTAAAAAAAATTGAAAATAAAAGTTTTCTAATAAAATTGGGAGTGTGGTGGCCCTACGCGCGGAAGAAGTGAAACTTTATAGGAAAAGTTTTAGAAAGTAAGAGGATTACAAGACATACATTTATTTTTTAATATTGTTATCATTTCTTTCATTATACATTTCATGCCGCGCGATGCAGATGCATACTAGCAACATTTTAGAATTTGATCTTGACTTTTATTTATACTAGGGACCAACTACATATAATCGTTATTTTAATTTTTACAGATAAACAAATCATTTGGAAGAACTTGTTCAAAATGAAACTCGAATATATCGATCTCACCCATATGTCATTATGGCTTTTCAAAATTAACTTTATTTTTATTTAGAAGATTTTTTGTTTATTAAAAATCATTGCATAATTTGTGATTTTTATTTTTTCTATAAAAAACAATGGTCATTCTTGGATTTAATTTTTTCCTAGCTTGAAGGAAAAAAAATCACAAAATATCGATCAAAGGTGAACGAAAAAATAAAAATCACAAAATAACGAACAAATCATAATTTTTTTAATTATAATTTAATTTCAAAAATATTTTCTAAACTTCATTTGTTTCATACTAGTATTGTAATTTTTTAATTTAGCTAATTAAATAATTTGTATTTAGTATTTAAAAGAGATGACAAAGAAATAAATGTTTCTTAAACCTATATCGTTTCACATCCATATATTAATATTTTTTTTTAAATTATTCATTTAATGTAGTTTCTCAAACATCTGGCAGATTTCTTCAAAAATATTTTCAGAACCGAAACTTCGTAACCTTTTTTTTTGTCATTAATTTAGTAGCATTTCAGTCAACTTATAGAATGTATTGAATTAACTCTTTCAACAAGTGGTAACGCATCTTCGAACTATTATATTCCATATTTTCGTAAGAAAGATTTATTAGATTCCTTTTCATTGATACGCATTCTGTAATATTTTATTTAACTTATTAATTTACGCCGACCCAGAACAGTAGGTGATATTCGTGAGAAGCTTTTCCATGGCAAAAATACTAACACTCGGAAGTTTGCTATTGTCTGCCATAATTTTTGATGCTGCGTCCGAGATTTGGGCTAGGACCAAACCGGCTTATAGCGTGCTCTCGCTTTACACACGTCTGCGGCGGTCGGCATTAATTGATTTCACTTTTTAAACCGCCGGCATTTGACACCCAATAACATTTGTAACAATTAATTTATCTTTATATTAATCCAAATTATAAACTAAATATTTATGTTCCAAATTTTATCCAATAACAGTTTAAACTTTTTCACGTATAATTTTAGTAGAATTTGTTTGTCACACCTTTTTACGTCCACCTGCTTACTTTTCATTTAATATGCCACAAATAGAGAACATTATTTGTTTTAGTGTAGGTCATTATTGAAATCGTTGCGTAGTGGTCGAGCCCATTGGCCAAAAATGAAAAACTTAAAGTACGAATCTCCTCTCCAAATACCTCCATTTAAATTTTTTTTTAAAGAATAAGTTTTTAAAAGCGGTTATTGATTTTGTTTTACTCCGTTCATTCTCTTCCAGAATAGCATGGCAAAAAAGGGCACACAACTAGTATTTAATTTTCTATGTAAGCATAATAAATGCGAAGTGCTAGTTAATAAATCTAAAAGAAATTATAAACGCTTTGCGCAGAACATTAAATCAAAATTAGTTTTTAGTAAATTAATAAAGTTTTTGTTTAGTTTGTGTATGTACAAAAAAAAAAGAATGTTCTCTTAGTGGCATGGCCAGTGTTCAGTAGTTCTTACAATTATATTTCCAATCAAGGTCTTAGTTCTGTTCCCTCCAATGATTTTATTTTTAACTATAAGTTAAAGTTTTAGCATTACCTGTTGTTTAAATCAGCGGCATATTTTTTGTAATTTTATTATTATTAGTTTTTTTACTATTCAAAGCAATTAATTTGACTTTGTTAGAATATCGAAAAATATGGAATTAATTGGAAAAAAGATGGAAACTCAGCCAGAGAACTTTTCAAAAATAGTGGACCGTCTGCTGAAATAACAAGCCTGGATAGAAATTTAATAAACTATATTAGAAAAATATTATGACAATCCATATCTTCTGTTCATCGCGTTAATCTTAAAAAATTTAGGAAGTATGCGCTTGGCTTGACACCGACGAAGAATTCATTAAGAAATATTATTGATTTTATCTCCTGCTACCATACTCATAATATTGATTCACGCTTCTGACATTATTGAAAATATTTTAGTTACAATAGAAAAAAACGTCTCTATCTTAACTAATATGGATATGCTTAATACATACATTATTGTTAAGTTCAGATCCATTTATATCAGCTATGAGAGTCTTAATGAGCAAGCATACATTAATTTTGTTGAAATCAGTTTTTTATTTTTATATAAAAAATAGTTAGTTTTCTCTCCGAAATAAAAGAAATGGATAAATTCGTTAACATTCAATATGTAATGTGAGACATGTAAAGATTGTGAACCATCATTATTTTATAGACATACTACTTATTTTTAACCTTCACATAATTTTCAAGTCGATATCTTCACTGAAACTATTTTTGGCCGCCCACTCTATACAACATCGACCACTGTGCGTCGTAGAAAATAATGATAACTCCTTATTTTTCGCGGGCATAACTGAAGATTTTATATTTATTTAATAGTTGGCATTCGTGAAAGCTTCGAACGAAACTTAAAACAGCACATTCATGAGCCACTCCTTAAAGAAAATCAGCGTAAGGCTGCACATGCACCTATATTATTTTTATTAATATTTACTATATAATGCGGAATACTGCAAACACATTTTTCTTCTAAATGTATGTAACTATATACATATTTTTTTAAACGTCTACTCTTGAGAAGGGCTACTTGTTGAACCTTAATAAATATTAATTTACTGCAAAGGGTTAGGCCAGTTTTTGCTCGAAATAAACTTAGCATTTTGCATATTTGAAGGGTGTTGCCTAAATTAATAGAAACCTTATTATGACATAAACATTTCTCGCCATTCAAACTTAATTGTAAAGAAGGAAAATATAACATACGAACAAGCCTATAAGTAAATTAATATTCGAGGCTAATGGAAGTTTTTATACCAGTTGCTCATTTTAATTAAATTCTTTAATACAAAGTTATAAACAGTAATCTTAGGGACTGGTATCTGTTTTATAAAACGGATTGTGGAGACAGTTGTAGATTTCTGGAAAATCACCGGAGCCGCAATTGTTGGCAACATTTTTCCTATTTTCTTTAGACGCCTATAGGCGATAGAGCTTATCGGTTAATCGATTAGCAAAAGTTGTTTAAAAAATAGTCGACTTCACATAAGTAATCAACAAACCGTTCATTTTCGATTTCGCGACTAAATGTTTTCTTTCGTTTTTTATACTTGTCTGAATGCTTATGCTTATTGACAAAGCTCGTTTTCCACAATTATGAAGTTTTTATGAATTTGTTGTTCGAATAATTTCGGTTAGTCGAGTTTCAGACTACTCGCTGATGAGCGGTCAGTCAAATATGAACGGTTAGTCGAGTACTGGGTATTCGATTATCAACTATCAAAAAGTTGTTAGTCGACTAGTGGGGTGGACGGATAGTCGATTTTAAGCAATAGCTCTAATAGACAACTCGAATCTTGTTGGGAAACGAGACAATACTGGAATATTCATCCCTATTGTGGTTGTCGTCGTCGGCAGCAAACGACGTTGATTTGTCAATATTGCTATCGGCGTAGTCGCTATCGATAACTATTGATAACTTATTGTTATTGGCTATAAAATATAGAAGTCGACGTCGCGATTTATTTTGTAATTTAAGCTAAAAAAACATAACTGATAGTATTTATAATGGAAACGACTCCTATTAGTTTTGAGGAGTAATGACAGCAAAAACGTACGAATACGCAACGATGTTTACTGTTTTAGAAACATTTTTACAGTCTGAAATAAGATTTAAATAAGTAGAGTATATGTTGCGAAAATGACATTCAAATTTTCCTGCTAAAATATATATACTTTATTCATTAGTTAATTTATTTATAAGGATATCGTGAGTGATATCATAAAAAAGAGGTTCATTAAAGGCCATCATAAGGGATGTCATGGTATAATTTATAGTCAATATCTTGAAGGATATTAAGAATATTAAGGGCGAATATTAATGATAAAATGCATAATGGGATAATTTGTTTATTAATTTTATATGCAGTCTTATGGCTGATGAGATAAATTACATTTACAATTAATTACAAAATATTGGAAACTATATACATTGACCCTTACAGTATTAAACAAAAAAGGTTTAAAACAAACTTTAAATTGGGTATGTGTGCTATGGCGTCAGATAAGTCGATACACAACGATTTTCCTGTACTTGTATTACCGAAGCGGTCTGATAGAACGAGATTCCGATCCACTCGGCCTTTGTGTTTTCGGTTGCGCATGATGTTAGAATGACGCGCTTCCGACCCCCATTGTCAGGTGGTGGGAAAGACCTAATTTCCAAACGGCGTTTTTTCGATCGGAAGGTACAAACTTCCGAGCTACTGCCCATTGGAGAAGTAGGTTCGAACTCTTAAATTTGTTACACACACGATTGTGTTTGTTCTGTGGCGTGTGGTTGACGAAAACGTCGGGTCGATAGGCTAAGTCTCCAAGCCTTCATCTTCACTGCGACGAGCTTAAGTTGTCGAACCACTGTTAGAGAAGTAACCTCAAACTTTTCTATTTGTCTTTGTTCGAGGTAAAATTTTAGCAAGCTTATTCGGATGGCTTAACAATCTAAGCGAGTAATTTTATTGCATTATCTCTATCTCATCCATCACCTTGTTAATCATAAGGTCGTTGTAAATTATAGTGTTTTTCACATAACATGGGCCTCCGCATAATACCATCACTGCAATCTTTGAATTCTATCTAAGTTAGATTTAGACGCTGAACCCCAAAATTGTATCCTACATATATGTCCAAGGTATTGAGGGAAATGAATTAGGAGGGAGTAAGAATTATAACGGGGATTCTTACAGGATATTGTAGATTGAAATATCATCTGACAAAACTGGGATTTTACTCGGATGAATATTGCAGGTTCTGCAGAGTAGCAAAATGGAACTACAAGACATATTTCTGTAGTTCCTTTTTAGGGCACTGGAGCAGTGTCCTGCACTAATGCAGCAACGCAAAAGTTACCTAGTAACAGATAGCAGTCTGAGTAGGTTCTGTATTAAAGTTTATCTCGGATGCTGGACTAAAGGAAGTTCTTTAATCCTCGAAATGGCCACAATTGACCTCAGCGCCGCAGTAGGTAAATAATGAATTCTTTCTGCAGTATAATTCTGTCGTTGATGGAAATTTTTTTTAGTGTAAATGTTACCTGTATATTCTCATGAGTCCAATGAATTTCAGTCTCCACTACTTTTAAATGTTGTTGCAATCTATTAGCTTAAACTGAATACACAACAATTTACTTAAATTCACTACTGTTAAATTTATTATGAAACTACACAGATATTTAGAAAATATAATACTTACCACTTTACCAACACGAATTAGCTTATTTGCATAAGATTCAAAACAAAACGGATGAAGTTAATCAAAAAAATACATTTGACTGGCGACGATGGGGAAATTGCTGTCGCGTCACAAATTGTCACTGTCACTTCTATGAAACAGGTCCCTGGTTTAAATATTTGAATACAAGTAAAAAAAATGATTTTTTCGACGACGCTAATGTTAATTCCTTTTTCGTTGATATATAACACCGCATTGAATACCTTCTGGGCAGTCTGACTAATCGCTACGCTTGTGTGCTTATATCATTATACAAAACTCAAATATTTACGCTTCATTCCATCGCCTGCAAACAGTTCAGGTGTTGTTACACGCTGGTATTATCATTTGATTGGCAGATTCATTTTGTGCGGTCGTGAATGGCCTAAAAGTTGACAATGACAATGGTGTGTCCTTTCGGCTCACGGGTATTTTCTAAGATTTGGAGTTTAATAAATAACTCGTCGTTGGAAGATTTACTGGACTGAAGACGAAGTAAAGTCGGTTGTTATTTAGTCCATCAAACAACAAATTTCGCGGAACTTTCGATTTAATGGAAACAAAAACTGATTTGATGGCAATAACCGCACATCTTCGTATTATACTTTTTCTGAAGTGTAAACAGTGCACATGAATTCCATATAATCTTCCACTGCTCCTACTCCTCCTACCTAAATAGATTATCCAAGTTCTGGTAGGTTTCAGTCAAACTTTTGCTATTAGTGCCTCGTCTAAGAGGATATGTCATATGGCTTTATGTCATCAACAATCATGAGATTAGGTATTTAATTTTCTCCGTGTGTCTGGCGCGGATTTCATTCCGCTTATGTCATTATATATGTACATTAGGGGCGTATCCGAATTGCCACGTCAAGCGTCAACGAACTGTCACAATTTCTCATGTCCATAAATCTTAATTGGAGCAGCCCACAATATCTCGTCGCTAGCGAAGGCAAATAATATAAAACAGCTCGCAACGAAACTCAAGAGAATGAGAAAACGTAAAAAATTAGGCGCGGTTGTTTGGGTATGGCACGACCTGCCACTCGTTGGCGTTAGAAAACGCAAAGCCTGACGGCCCAATTTACTTACTTACTTAATTGGCGCTATAATCCGTTTAAGTGATTTTGACCGAACTTCTCCTGCAATTTGTGTTGTGCGTCTTGATGTAAGACAAATTGAGGGTCCTACATTTTTACACTAACTCCGAACAGCGAATGTTTCTTTGTGGGAAATTTTTTTGTTTTCTACCATAATACCATGATAGGTTCATTGTGATACCAGTTTGTGTAAGAACGGTACATAAGATGGGTTAACTGGAAAAACGCTGCATACCCAAAATGAAGTCCCACAAAGAGCTAATTTCCACCCCAGAAAGCTCTTCTGGAGTGTTAATGAAGTAAGAGGCTAGGTACCTAAGCCTCAGCCTCGCAAAGTTAGGACAGCTGAGTAGAAAATGAAAAGAGGATGCCACCACACCATCGTCCATACAGCTCCGGCAAAAAAGGCCGGAGGCTATATTCAGCCTAACCGCTTGAATACCTAGCTGACAATTCCCGGTCAGCTTTGTTAGCGAGAGGAATTCTCACGAACGCCCACGGTTCACCACCAGCCAGAATATCCTTGCAATTTTGCATGTCGTAACTATTAGTGACGGAATGGAAATGGAATAACTCATCAATCAGTTGTTATTAGTTGTGATTAATTGTAAGGAATTAAGCAGTCGTTTCGATTAAAATCGAAAAAAGTGGATAGCCACTTAACAAGTTAATTGTTCCCTAAACTTAAATTTAAACTCAAATTTGTAAAGCATTTATTATAATTTTCTTTAATTCTTTCACTTCACTGAAGTCGACGGATTACTTTTAGTAACAAAGCGTTACTAGAACACTAGCAAGAAAAAATGAATTTTTAAATGTATATTATGTAGTATACCTAATAATGTAATCGTTTCAAGTAGCCGAAAATTGCCGTTGTTTTTTGATATTTTGTTTGCTGTCGGTGCCACACATTTCCTTCCGTACCAAACAAAAATTGTCGAACATACTTTCCGTTATTCGGTGAGTAGGGCGGAAAAATTTTGATGGTGCGTTTTCGATTATTTTACACTGTTTTTGGTTAACCGTTCGGTTAACAGAAAGAAATAATCGGTTTATTTTAACTGCTAGCCGAAATAAAATAACCGATTATAACCGGATTTTTCGATTAATCGTGCCATCACTGCCTACTAGTTTTTCATATTTAGGTATCGAAATTTAGGCAGACAGTTGTTTTTATAATACCTTTGCAATCGGAAGTCTAGTAGTCTATGCTAAAATTACTTCCATGGCGGTCAGCATGCACAAAATCTTTGCAAACGCATTTATTATTTTTTTTACCGGTCTAATCTAGCGACAATTAAATTTTGTTACCAATACTTGTAACGGGTATTCTGGCAACTTTGTTGCAAGGAATAGTTCACCTTGTGGTGAAAATAAAATTATTGGCAATACTCTTGACAGCTGATTATTGAAATAATAAATATGGCAAATAAAAAATTTTTTTATTTATTTAAACATTTAAAAATATTAATAAATTTAACAAATATATTTTTTGCAGGAAATTTCGAAAAAAAGTGTGTCGGCCTTCGAAAATAGGTCACAGTGTTTCTCAGATTTCTTAGCAGTCGTTTCCTTTCCGACAAATCTTTTTGTACCATTTCTACAGCGTAAAGAACTAAAATTTCTTCTTTCATTCTATAATTGTAAATTTAAAAGTTTCATGCACGAATTCAATAACCACACTTTATAATTATTATATAACTTTTACTCCGTTTTGATTTCTACATTTGAAAATACTTATGAAAACAGTTGTAACTAGCTGGTTAACTCCTTACCGGCAAATAACAATTTTTGTAACTTTTATCACGGTATCAAGAATTCAGAATACCGAAGTTTTAAATTCGTAACCAACGTAGTCAATTGTAACCGTGGGGACTTCGGCCAAGCTTCGGCTTATACATTGGGTATAAAAAACAGATTGCGCCAAACTTGACACTGCTAAGCAGTTATGGATAGAAAAAAATAATTACAAAGAAATAAGGGACCATCGTAAGTAAATAACCTCAAAAATTGCCTTCAAGCCTTAAAGAGAAAGTTAGCGAAGGTCATAGAAAGCAAACAGCGAAACCCCCGATATCAAAAACCGCAACAAGTTCCCCATTATGTGAACATTTAAACACAATTTCAATTCCCTGTGAAAATTGCGATGTGCGGCGCTGCGCGTCCCCTCACAACTAAAAGCGACCACTACCTTTTGTAGCAAAAAAAAAACACAAAAAAAAAACAAACAAAGCAAACATCTAAATCGGGTGTATAGAAGAAATGCTTGCCAACAACCATGATTTGCCCTCTTAATACCCATATTTACTTATGTTATATATTTACATAGATATATAGTACACTTACATTTCCTTACAACTCAGCACAAAATAGAAAACATGAAAATCCGCCTGTTCAGTTCCTTCAATCGCTTTCCCACAGCCCCATTCATTTCATTCACCAGCTGTGAATGCCAACTAAGTTCACTTTCTTAAAGCTATCGTTTATCCTATGCCTCTTGGACACGGAGCCACGTTTGTAAGGTGTTTGTTTTATTTCTTTATTCCTGTTATTATTATTTTAAGTACTTTCTTCGTTTCGCTTTATGAGGTCTCATTCATTCAAACAATTTTTGGTGATTTGAAATTGCTGTGGCAAATTTCAGAATAAACTATTCATTCGAGGCTCAATGGTGTGCTAAAGATGTTGCGAATTACGGAAACTGGCTACTTTTTCACTGTTCGTTTTTGTTTGTCATCTGCACGAAGGAATAAAACGCTGTACATGAAATTTATATATTCATTTAGTGTATATTCTTATATATCTGCATATGTATACTAAGATGCCTCAAAAAAAGCTGCGTTTTTTACACCGAAGTTATGAAATGTATTATTGTGTTAATTTTTCAGAAAATATTAAAAAGATTTCCATGAGCTGAACCGATTACAGAATACCCACAAAAATAAAGTTTTTTTCAATAGATAATTTCTTTTTTTTTTTAATTAAAAAAAAAACACCTCAGTTGACAAAACAGTTTAAGCTTGAAAGTTCGGCATACAAATTTTGTAAAAGAAATTTCCCGAAGTCATATTAAAGAGATTTGACGGAGAAAAATGGGATGTGAAGGGATTTGTTTGCAAAGAGATAAAAAGGGTGAGAAAATAGTTTTGCAATTATTATAATAATTTATAAGTCGAAATCGATAGTTGTTCAAGTTTTTTTTTTTTAAATCAATATTCAAAAAAAAAAACCAAAAATAGCATTACATATTTCATTATTCTGATTCCTTTGGGATATTTCCAAAATATTTTTAAACAGATTTTTTAAGCTTAAATAGTTGTATGATCTGAGGCCATTCATTCTTTAAATATTTTCAAAAAATATTTTTTTATAAAAAAATCTCTATATATGTTGGTAATCTTAAATCGCTCTACTCACGCAAAGCTTACTATTTTTCCAAAGGAGTTTGGTTGAGGTCTTAAAATATATATTATATTTTTTTTTTAATATTTTCAAAAACAATTTTTTTGTAGAAAAAAATCTATATTTGGTTGTAATTTTAAATCATCCAGCTCACGCAAAACTTAAAATTTGTCCAAAAGGGTTTGGTTGAGGTCTAGAAATATATACATATAATATATATATTTTTTTTAAATATTTTCAAAAAATATTTTCTTAAAAAACTCTATGTTTGGTGGTAATTTTAAATCGGTCACGTATGCTTAATATTTTTCCAAAAGAGTTTGGTTGAAATCTAAAAAAATATATGAATTATTTTTTAAATATTTGCGAAAACAATTTTTTTTCATAAAAAACTCCATTTTTGGTGGTCCAGCTCACGTAGGGCTTAATATTTGTCCAAAAGAGTTTGGTTGAGGTCTTAAAAATATATATTATTTATTTTTTCCCTCTAAGTTTTCAAAAACTATTATGTTTTTTAACCCCCCATTTTTGGTGGTACTTTTAAATGGTCCAGCTCACGCAAAGCTTAATATTTGTTCAAAAGAGTTTGGTTGAAGTCTTAAAATATATTTTATTTACTTTTTAAATATTTTCAAAAACTATTTTTTTTCATAAAAAAACTCCATTTTTGGTGGTCCAGCTCACGTAGAGCTTAATATTTTTTCAAAAGAGTTTGGTTGAGATTTTAAAATATATATTATTTACTTTTTAAATATTTTTAAAAATTATATTTTTTATAAAAAAAACTCAATATTTGGTGGTAATTTTAAATCGCTCAGCTCACGCAAAGCTTAATATTTTTCCTAAAATATTTTGAATAATGTCTTAAAATATAAATAATTTTATAATTCCGATGGAAAAATACTATCGATTGTTTTGTATATGAGGAGCGATGCACCCTAATGTAAGTATACATAAATAAATGAAGCATTTTAGATGTTTAATAAACTTAAAAGCACTCTTTGATGTGCTTCCATTATTATAAAAGGAAAGATATGGTTGATTGAAGTTGGTGTCAAAAGCGAAGTTACTTATGTGCCTATGAATGGATGTACGAATTTCTTAAGGTGTCTCACACTCCATAAAAACAAACCAGACAATCATAAAATTTGGTATGTACATAACTTAATATTGAGCCAAAAATCATAAAATATGCCCAGCTTGATGATTCGCATAGAAAGTAATAACTTTTTTCTGTGTTTATTTTCTTAAGACCGGGAACCTTGACCAGAGAGATAACCATTTACGTAGCCGCCAAGCCTGACACTCACTTCCTCTGACTACCTTTGAAATTATCAATGGTGATGCTAATGTTTGAGTGGTGCTTGACTATCGGAGAATATGAATGGTTTTGTGCTACTCGCTATTTCTTTACGTCAAGTATCCGGAACCTAAGAGAGGCGTGTCTAGATTATCTAAGAACACACCCGCAGTTCATTTTGGACCCTTCTGGGAAGTTGATCGTTATGCCTTTCTCGGCTACTCTGTCCCTACTTCAGTTCCGTCTAAAAGCGAAAAGCGAAGGTGGCACTGAGTCAGCTTCATCCACTATTTCTAAGGGCTTGTCAAGGACGCCATCAAGCTCTATGGGTAGTTTGTTTAAAATAACATTAGGCGCATCTGCACGTCGAATAGTTTATAATTTTTTGTATTGTTTTATTGCTTGTCCAGTGCCAGCCACCAACATCCTGCTATACCGTAAGTAGTATTGACCTTATACGAGTAATAGCCATGTGCAACTGCTGGAGAAGCTTCCGTCTTAACCCCAGCTGCTGCTGAAGATTCGCTTGCATGTAAATAGGCTATGCAAGCCTTTTCCAGCAGCGGCTTTGGCTAGTCCGGACTGACTCTGCGGCTACTTTTCGAGGCCCAGCAGAATATCGTTCAGAGAAACCGGCCACATGAGCGAAAATAAAATTACACCCTAAAAAGTTGACCTGCTCGCATCGTGGTGTAGTGTTGCTGAGCCACTAGTTAAAGTTATGATTCTATTCTCCAGCATCAGTTCAAATCCAACTGCATATGGGTTAATAAATTTCTATTCATTTGCATTCTAGATCAATATGCCCTTGCAGGTGCATTCGAGTTAACCCGAATATACCAAATCGTAGCGAAATGAAGACAAAATTATCGACCCGACTTAATATTGTACACACAGGTACATATATATGAACAAACATACATATATTTATTAAAGGTTCGAGATAATGTCGTGTCGATTGATTTTCTAGCTGATAATTTCCTAAGCACACACACACTGCTTTATGAAACGGTTTTTGCTTTTATGCCCAACCACAAAATAGCACATTCACCATTACACAAAGTACACATAATAACCTTGGTGGAAAGAACATTGTGACAACTAAAGGAAACAAATTCTAAATCACTTTAAGTACCTTGCTCTTGTTTGTAAAGAATGAATGCATTGCTAAAAAGTGATAACTTAAAAATGAATTAGCGTAAACCGGATTTTATTAACATTTTCTGAAAATGCACCTATCCAGTAATGATGGATTTACAACTGTTATCTCGAAGTTTTTGTATGGCCTACTACATTTTTCAAGTCCTGGTATAGTAGCAAAAATGGTAAACCAAATTTGTCTGAGCAAAAGGAACTTCTTAGTTAGCTCTTACCTAAAAGTGATACTTACTTCAGTAAACCCCTAAGAAACATTGATTCGCCGGAAAATTTCACTAGAGGTCTTCGCAGATAAAATTTGAAATAAAATGTAAATAAATATTTGTATATAAAATTTGCATAATAGTTCTGCTAGTTAGCAACATCATTGTTAATGAAGGAGGGCAATTTTATTTATGATATTTCACTGGAAACTTTTCAATAACACAAAAATTTAATTTTGTTCATGAAATGGTTCTATTTTTTAAATTCTTAAATATTAGTAGTAATACTAATAATCACAAGTATCAATAATTAATATCCCTAGAATTTCAGTTCGGGTGAAACCGAACTTTAAATATACGAAGCCTGTTTTTATTTAAAATAAACAATACTTTTTGTATGCAATAGAAGCGCTAATTAAATTATTCGTACCAAGTTTACAGTACTTTGCCGCATAGTTAAAACAATAACGAATAGTTTTTTTATGGGAAATTACAGTTAGTTTTCGAAATTATGGTGACAGAGTTGAAATGCAACGCACCCCATATTGCAATTTCGAGGATAGTCTCACTACCTCTGTGACTATCCAACGCTGTCACGCAACAGACAGCAGACACTGGCGACCGACCTGAAGGATGTCTCTAACTGCAGAATAGGCAACATTAATAGATTCGTACACAAATCCGAATGGTTTAAAAACTGAAAATCATATCAGAAGAAAAAAATAGGTTTCTAGAGCTAATTGGGTCCTAAGTTCCTAGGCAGCGCTACGGTCAATCCACCAACCTTGAAATATAGTTAAATTTCTTTGGTATATCTCAGCATGTGCTTTAGTTATCCGTCCACACGGGTGATTGGTATATATGTATGTTTATATCTACGTGCAGCTACCCATTGCTTTAGGCCGCTACAAATAACTGTTAGGTAAACAATGTTATAATACTCCAGGCACCCCTTTTTCTGGCTTCGAATTGAAACTAGATCAGAACCGTTTTTATTTGGAAATGCCAAATACCAATTCGCTTTAATAATAGCGCCTCTAACTTCACTTATTCAAGTATCTCCCTTAAAGTCCCTTAAAACAACATTTTCTTAATTAGCAAAGCAAGTTTTGGTAAATCTTATAAAGAAACACCTTGTTTTCGCTCGGACCCCTCCGAAACGACCGACAAATGAAAATAGATCGGGAAGTATATTTTATGCTTGAGTGAGGGTGACCATCTGTTGGAAAAGTAAAACTTAATTATATTATATATAAGATATATTAAATATTGAAATATGGGTGTCAAACGGTTCGCCTCGACAAAGAGAAGGTTCGTACATATATTTTGGAGAGGGGTGCACCCTGTTTAAAACATCAATATACTAAAATATGAATACATATGTATGTATATATGTTTGTTTCACTGGGGAGAAGGTTGATAGCTGACTATATTTTAAAGAGGCTTCCTACCTGCTTGAAAAGTCGAATTAAATTAAATTATACACTAGTTTTATGAAATATGAAAATGCGGATGCAAAGCTGTTCGATTCGCTGAAGAAAGGGCTTAAATTTAATAAAATTGTACACAAGTTATATGAAAGAGTAAAATATCGGTGTCAAACGGTACGTTTTATTTAGAAGTGGGTTGCCACCAGCTTGAAAAGTCGAATTTAATCAATAAACAAATACAGGCAGGGCAACGTCTGTCGGGTTCTCCAGTATTATATATATTGGAATTAGATCTCAATTCCCTTTATTTTTATTATAAAATTGAACAATTCGGAACAAACTGAACGGCGGTTCAGAGATACTCATGATCCACCTCTTGTGCCGGTATAAGTGGTTTTTATGGAGTTTGCACAACTGGCAAAATGTAATAATACACTGTAACAAAGTTACCACCTAATTAAGCAGCAAAGCTCATCACTGCTAAATTACTTAACAACTTTAAGCAAGTGGTAGATTATAATAACCAGAAGATGCCCAAACAACATGAAATCATTAATGGTGAGCAGTATATTTGGAAGAAAAACAAACAAGGTAAGTTCCACCTGGCAACTGTTAGAATACAAAAGTGTCTTAAGTAAAGATAAGAGAATAGATGGGAATTTTCAGCAAGCACTAGGTGGGCACGATGAAGGCTTCACAAACTCTCACCCACAATTTTTGCCGCATTTCCAGTAATCATTCTGATTAGCAGTCCGTCATTCCTAATTAGCCACACAACCGAAGGCAAAACAATTTTCTGCAGATATTGAACGCCAATGGCGGCAATTAGCCATCTACTGGCCGAAATTAGATGACTTGCTATTGACATAAGGAGTTATTTAAGTGTACTTAGTTATTTCATGGCAATCCTTCATTTTCTCCCCACTATTGACGTGGTGGAAAACGAAGTCCTTGGGTAACGTGAAGTGTGTGATGTAAACGTCGTGTCTTCTTCGATCACTTTTCCTGCTTTTTCAACTGACTTTAGTTTAAAAACTGAGATCTGCAAAATAACTGGATATCTTCGGTTTAAAAATTGACTAACTTAAAATGCATTTTCACTCCTTTAAACCAGTAATTACATACGTACATATGTACATGTTATACATATTTATATAAAAATCTCGTATCACGATGTTTGCGGTCGCATTCCTCCGCAATGGCTCGACCGATTTTTACGAAATTGTATGAAATTGTGTGTTAATTTGGTAAACATGAGAATAGGTCGTAAAGTATACTTTATGCTTGACAGAGGGTTGTCACCTGTTTTAAAAGTCAAATTGAATTAAAATATTCATGAAAGTCAAACGGTTCGTCCCGGCAAAGAGAAGTTCCAGACCTACATATATTTTTGGAAAGCCGATTTCAGTAGAATTATACAAAAAGTAATACAGTTTTGAAAATATGAGTGTGAAACTGTTAGCCTCCGCGAGGAGTAGGTGCGTACCTATATTTTTTGAAATCCATTTTTGGGTCACAAATGCAAGCAGGACAACGTCTGTCGGGTTTTTCTATTTAGTATGTACATAAAATTAAAAGCTGCTTAAAGTTGAATCTATGTTGGCATGATCCGATTGTATAAAGACGAATACCTACGTCTTCGTCACGGTCAGGACAATGTTCATATGTAGCTAAGTTTAAAGAGAGTTGCGCCATGTTTAAAAAGTTTAATTATATTTTAAATAGTAGGACTGATCTAATATCGCAATAAAGATGCCAAGCGGTAAAAAGTTTAGGAGCGTTCATTTACAAAATATATTTTTTGAAGAAGGTTTCCATCTGTTTCACACATTAAATGCCATTATCTAGTTTAAATTAAAGAAATACTACAATAAATGTGTGGCATGGAGTTAAATATGAATTTTTCCATAAAAAAATGTTCAACTATTGTAAAAATCAATCCCACCTATTCGCTCTAAGGTAAGTGTACCTATTTACGGATTATTAAGGCATATTCATGTTTAGAAACTTTTCATTGTAATTTACGATTAGTAAAATTTAAAAAAAATATCCAAAATTTAACCCTTTTTCACATTTTCTAAAAACCATATTTTATTACTAAAACCGTGCAAAAATGTTGTCCGGTTCCTAAATCCGTAACCAAAACAATGTGATTGAATTCTAAGTATTTACATTATTTGTGCAGGTTTATTTAAAGGATAGAAAACAAAATTTATAATAGAAACATAAAAAATTAATTCGCCTCTGGACCTTTACGAAGATTAAAGTAATATAATAAGTAAAGTTCGTGTTCTACGTTTTTTTTACGTATAGGAAAATTAACTAAAAATACATACTAAATATGCACTTTAAGAGTCAGAAATAGTCGTAATTTTGCTGAAAGTGTGACACGGAAATAGGCTATGAGAATATAAGTGAAATTTATTATTTATTCGAAGAGGTACAAATATATCTTATTCTGTACTTAACACGCAAATTGGTACATACTAAAAAAAATATTGCACATATTTCCATGCTATATTTATGTAAAGGTTTTGAATGATTTTTCTATTATACATAGGTTTTAAATAGAAATTTACAAAAAAAAATTACTTGTAATTTTCAATTAAAGATTAGAATCTTATGAATTTTTCACTACTCTCGTAGCAATTTTATGAAAACTATTCACTGGCATATGGGTTTAACCAAGATTTTGTATTTAGCTGAAACCTGAATGCAAATTTACTAGATACGAATTTCAGAATCTTGGAAAATTCTGATCAATTTCTTTATTTTAAAAAACTTTTACATTTTGTTATTTATCTTTTAAAAATTACTGGTCAAAAAGCACGGGTCCAAATTCCAGAAAAATTCATCCCATATCACAATACTTCTGCCTACTTGTTTTATTGGTTTTTTGGTGTAAATACCTCGGATTCAAATCCTAACATTCAGAAAGATGAATTATAATTTGTTTGTCAAGCGTAACTCTGTTTCTTTTGGTTTCATCGCTTCATAACATATTTTTTCAAAAATTAAGTTCCTGGTTTTTATTGGAGTTAAATTCTTCATTTATTTCCTGCATTATTTTCCATGAAGACTTAAAGAGATCTGCTTTACTTTTCCGTTATATGGCTCTATCCACATATATCATTTTTTTCCATTTAGCTGATCACTTAGATTTCTTTCGAATCAAGTAAGCTTCACTTTCAACCGCTGTTTTACGGGAGCATTCATCAAAACAACAATTTCCAACACAATTTTGACCATAAGATGCATAATGCTTCTTGTTTTTAGGAGTGAAGCACTTGCCGCGTCCCAGTTTAGCTAAATTGAGGGTAGTTTTTTTTTAAATTTTATTTTAAATGTATTTTACTTCCGCGAAAGGAAATATAAATTACTTCCAATATATGCACATATATCCGAAGATTGAGATATGACTGTCATGACCACTAAAAAATAATATATTGTTTCGCGGAATTGATTTCAAACCGCACAGTTTTTATGATAACGGTATACAACAAAAAGCTAAGAAAACTATATGCCTTAGGTAAGTAGCTGTAAATTATATTTTAAGGTAATTTCGTTTTCTCGAACAGAAATAAATAACTAAATAGTGATGTTTGCGTGGGCATGGCTGTATATTTTGAAACTAGTTCCTTTTCACAGGAACTCAGCTACAAAAATTTGAATATCAGGCTCACTACAAAATTATAAAAATTTAAAGTTTACAACAAGTAGCAGTAAATATTTCCACGTACTTGACGTTATAACAAGGGAACACTTTGAACATGTCATTTAATGGTATTTTGGGAAAGCAATCGCAAAACGTCTATAATATAATCATATATTCGAAAATAAAAAATTAATATATGCCATGCTCATTTTTTAACCTTAAAAACACTCTGTAGTGTTGTCAAGTTTCTGAGTTTATCGACACATCTGATTGAGTGATTAATAAAATAATTGTGAATAATTGCTAAAAGTTCAATTGCAAAGGTTAAAAGCCGCTAAGGCAGAATGAAAATGAAGATAAAAATTTGAATTCTTTATAATCTTGATGTTATTTTCAAAATAGCTTCAAGTACATTTCAGTAAATTGTGCTCAGCCCGTAAACTGTGTGACATGGCGTATGAGTTTTAGTTTTTAGCATTTGCATTTACTGTTCCTCTTCAGTGTTGCCAGTTTAGCTTGTCTCATTTCCTTTTAGCCCGAAATTTTTAATTTACCCTCTACCCCATTTCCTATCGTAAATGGGAATAGTCAAGTGTAAATAATAAATCGTCAAATTAAAATGTGAAAATGTCAGATAAAAATGAGAACGCGTCAAATGAAAATGCGAAATTATCAGCGACTTCAGTATTTAGAAAAGCTGGTAGATGAAGTAAAAGCCATTATTACAGGAAGAGAATGGGCATGAACAACATACATCATTATATTTTATTGCAGTTAATGTTTGAAAAATATGCCATAAAAAAAAAGTTTCTCATCCCCCTTTGACGCATTCTCATTTTCAATTGACGATTTCTGATTTGCAAATGACTATTCTCATTTTCAATTGACGCTTTCGCACTTACAATTGGAAATAGTGTAGACTTTTTTTTTTTGATTTGCCTTAAAATTATTTTGCTTTCTTTTAGTTGTGCTCAAAAATTAAATTTTTTTGATAACTTAACTCAAGAAAAATGTCAACTCGATACTAATGGAATAAATGGCATCGAATTGTAATGGAAAAAATTACTCATATACCAATAGAAACATCTACCATTCACTGTAGAATTTTAGGTAGCGGTTCGTAAATATAAAAACGGGCTTGGCGAAAATTCATTTGTTCCAATTTATAGTTTCTTTTTTTTTAACTTCAAGAATTCCCCCGAAGTCAAACACATTTTACTCAAAACAAAACAAAAAATTGATTTAGTTTTAATATCTTAAATACAATTTTAAAAATTAGATATGGAAGGAAGAAGGAAGAAAATTATTGTCATGATTTCGCAATTGAAAAAGATGTCGTTCAAATGATGATCATTTCTAATTCTAATTTAATACCTCATACCCTAAAAATAAATTATTTTTGAACCTTATAAACCCAATATATGTAAATCTACGAACATCATATAAAAATTTTTCTATTACATCGTAATACGCGTAAAATATTTGAATTGTTGATTTGATTTACAAGTTTAGCCTTAAGCAAATTTTGCTTTAGCGTTTTTTAGCCATTTTTTTCGAAAACTTCTGACAACACTGCTCTTCTCTAAAGGCTTCCTGCTGCTGTCAATAACTTCTGCTGTAAAAAAAAACCCACTTTTACAATAATGTCTGCAATGAAATATCGCCCCAAGGACTGCGGTACTTTTTGCAGTCAACATACCCACTGCGTACGTTAGTGTGTGTGTGTGTGTGTGTGTATGCATGTTAAGTATTTGTACCTTTTGATATGGGTATGCTTTAATACCTGTCTATTTCCTTTGTATATCCAATAGTCATTTGTTTGTCGTTAAAATGTCAATGAGAAATATTGCATTCCAACTACTCGAATAGTTTATAGAGTTACAGTTATATTCTTCCACCTATACATACGCACAAGCGTATATATTCATATGAAACAATTGAAATTTTTTAATATACATGACACTTATAAACAACAAAATTTTTAAGTTTGATAAATTTTCGCGCTTTGTTTTGATTATACTTCGCGTGTATTTTCCTCGTTTTTGTTTCACTCATTCGTTAAAAATATGCAGTGCAAAAATACAGACACATATTCATGTCTACATATATTTCAAAAATATGTATGTACATATGTACGCGTCCGTGGGCAGAATATGTCTGAACTTTCGGAAGTAATTAAATGATAGCACATGTTGCAAATTTACTTTGTTGTCAGCAGTTCGTTACTTGCATACTTCCTGCTGAGAGCCATTGAGTCGGCTCACTTGCCAATTTAAGAGCGTGGCTACTGAAGAGATATTTTATTGTACGCGCTCTTTCACAAACAGCACTCAGGAGTATGAAGTTTATTTATCAAGCATTTACTTGGGAAGAGGCAAGTAAATAAATATTCATACATAGATACTTGGCATTATTAGAGCCAAAGCGTGAAAAGCATGGATAGTTTGGATTATTTGTTTTAGGCTGTAAGCTAAATTTTTAATTAATTCTCTAAAAAGTTGTGCAGTATAATCATAAAAATATTACTTTAATTCTGAAAGACATAGTTTAGTCAATTACCTGTCGTAATAATCAATACCAATAGATATTATTCGTAGTGATGGTTGTGATGGTCAATATTAAAATATCAGTATAATACAAAGGTTGACTTTTAAATTATTATAATCAGCGCCCGAAAATAACAGTTTCTTTTTTCGATGTAATAACAGTCCAGAGCAAAATATTGTTGTGCAAGTAAGTTATCAATGTTTATTTCATTTCAGCACCTTCTGGACAAGAATTCTGGAGTCTTTTTTTTTTTTTTGAGAAAATGTCTAACAAGAACTGAAAAATCTGGACCCATACCTTTTTAGTCCAATAATAACAATTAAATTTGGCCAACTATTTTTTAAGGCTGAAATAAGAGTGCTTGCCTCATAATAAACAAATTGCAAACCTACAATATTCCAATATTATGGAAGTGTTTAAAATCACAGTCTCGAAATATTTGTATACAAATTTGGTAAAAATAAATAAAAAATATGGTTAGAAGTATCTCTTATCCCCAAATTATTTAGCAATAAAATAATTTATTATTAAATATAATTAAATTTGTTATTGAAAAATTGTTTTGCTAATATGCACCACTTTTCCTTATTTGTCAATTAATATTTTTGACTCAACAAACAAATCAAAAAAAAGCTTTTCTCTTGTGTTTTTAACAAATTTGTAAAATTAGTTAGCATTTAGCAGTTCAGACATTGTTGTTGTACTACTCGTCACTTTTGCTTAAGTCCTTTTTTTGGTCTATAAGTATATAAGATTTGAAGAAATAAAAGAAAATTTCAATTAAAAGTTCGGAAAGTGATTTTCATTCAAAAAGTGTTTAAAGTAAAGTGGAAGTAGTGTAAAAAGAAAAATCAAAAGAAGAATAATCTTATACTTTAGCGCAAGGGTAAATATTTACAATACCGTTTTATGGAACTTATGTACTTTTTAATCGATTTTCGGCGAAGTTTTATTGGGACGTTTCAACGATTTGTCAACTATTTTGTTTTAAATGCAGATTACACTAATCTGAAAACAAACATTGAGTGCACCCTAACCACTTTTGCTGGTAACGTTTTTTAAACGATTTCCTTTATACTATTTGTTAAATCTTAGTGTGATTTTTAATTTTTTCATTAGAAATTGTCATCTCTATACAATATTTAACTTGTATTTCGCCACGAAAACACTCTTCGGATTTCCTATCATTACTAATAATGATATGGCGCTTACATCATTTAGCCTAATGCTCGGCCGAACTGCTCCTACAATTTGGGGCCGTTTGCGTCTTATTTTTGTGCCAAAGACTGACAAACCGGCGGGCCTAATGTTTAGCGCCGACTCCAAATAGTAGATCGTTTTTGTGAGTAATTTTTACATTCGAAGATCTGTCATTGCCTGCTATTAGCAAAAAGCTTTTCTATGATATTTTGTGCCAGATAGCCTGACTCAGATCTGATCTCAGAGCACAGATCGATAGTTTGACAGCTATATCACGTAGGGGAATTCATCGGAGGTAATACATCACATTTACGAGGCGTAATTCGCTCTCTAAATAATTAGCATAGTAATTTGCATATTCCCCTGTTTATACGGCAAATTCCGTAATTCACTTTAGCAACTCTACCTCTTTTTCTTCACCATTACATTTTATCATTATTCTTTACTGTCCATGTCGATGATTATTAATATTCTGCGTTGTGAATATCGAAAGAAAGAGAGGATTAAATTAATGTATTCTTCCTTTTATTTACACTTTCTCAACTATTTTTACTTCTTTGTTCATTTTACATTTCATTTGCCTGTCAGATTTCCATACCTTTTCGATCCAAATTAGAGATTAGAGGCATCAACTTATTTGCAATTAGCTGGATAATTCAGAGGGAATCCCCAGAGTGTTGTATGAACGATTACTTTTCTACCATCGAACATTCAGCTGGCTATTTTTTCATGAAACTGATAAAGTTAATTGACCAAGTTAAATTTAATTATTCAGTAAATTTCATCGTTTTAGCTTTACAACATGTATTAATTTTATTGTCAAGGTATGCTTAAATTGTAATTAATTGAATATTTACATGTATATTTTTTTATTTAAATTTGGAGTTATAAAATGACGATGAAACGCGCTCAGTTTGGTTCCCCATTAATAGACTAGAGTCAGAACAAAGCTTGCAAATTGGGTAAATTTATTTAAAAAAATTAAGGTTTAGTTTGGTACATCTATTAAGGTCGACAGTTATTTAGAGCTCAATGCTTTTTTGCTTTTTAATGTGATATTGTATTGTCGCTCACTACGTATGAGTCTACTCAAAATTTAATACAAGATGTGAAGATGCTTGGTCGAATCTATATTTGCCTAAATATACTTTATCTCAAAAAGTTCTATCAAAGCACAGTTTGGAAAGTTTAGGCCGCGTGAAGAATTTGTAAAATTGATGGAGCACTGAACTTTATAATCTTCTCTGCAGACTTTGTATGATTGATAAGTAAACAGCTCACAAAATCTCACGATTGATGGAATTTTAAAACTAAATTTCAAATTTCAACTATAAGATGTAAGGGAGCTATAAATTATTGTGATCTGACCATATTTTATATTCGTGATGGATAAAATTAAATATTTTGTAAAAACAATCTTAACTTTCATACACAAATATAACGAACAAAAATAAAACGCATCCAAAAAGTTTGAAGCATTAGGGTAAAAATAAAAACACTTACATAAATTGGACTACGATAACCGAAAGCCTACCATTCCATTCAAAGTACATAAACAAAGAAAGTAGAGCGTATCAAGGAAAAACTCAAAACTTTTTCCAAAAATGATTTGCAAATAAATTACTAATATAAAGAACAACTTATATCATGTAAAAGAAAATTTTGAGATGACTTGGACGCATTTTTATTTTTTTGGTAAAAACTTCGCAAAAAACGAGGCTAATGGGCTCCATACACGGAGCGTCTGACTCGCGAGTCATCTGTGTACATAAATACGTGTTGACTGGCATTTTAGCTTTACACAGTTGAGTTAGTAATTTATGTTTACTTAAATACTTGGATCGATGAAATCAAGCAACCAGAATTTTTACCCGCTTTAGAATTGCATTTTTTGTTTTGCGCACATATTTACTGTTGCAGAAGATTTGTAAATGATTTGACAGTTAACTTATAGAATGTGATTTGCAAGTCATAGCAAAATATCTGACTCATTTTGATTTTCAGGAGTCATACCAGAGTCGTGTGGGTGTAACTAATACATACTTATTATTTTCGCTAACACATCCAAACTGATTCAGACACTCACGTGTGTGGAGCCTATAAGCAAATTATGAATTAAAAATTACATTGAATATGGTAGTGAAATTGAACTTACGAAAATTCAAATTTTGTTCCTTAGCGTTTCTAAAACCAGCCAAAATCGTAATTTTCTCCATTTACATATCCATTTACTAGTCGAAATCGTTGGAAAGACAATATTTCCGCTTACTAAGGGGCGTTTTCTCGACTGGCTGTTAATGGTAGAATTAAGAAACTGGAAGTTAAATTTGCCGACATGTAAATTTTGATTTCATTTTCTCCACAACCAGTTAAATATTTATTTAACGGTGGAGAATAATTGGCAGCACCGAAGGAGAAGACAAATTTGTCGACATGATAAATTCGAGCCGGCACTTGAGAAAACGAAAACGCCTTTAAAAAGGAGATATATTTTAGCACGCGGTCGATAAAACGGCACCGAAATTTTTAAATTTTATATAGGCATAAATAATAGAAATTAAATAAAAGGATCCCAGCAGGATGCTAAGTACTCAAAAATTTCGTTTCAAAGATATGTCACACCTTTGTATAGAGTAATAAATAAAATAGTTTGCTGTTCTCAGGATACGCCAATGCCGAAACTTTCTATGACCCATAAATCCTCTGAAAATAAGTTTCTAACTAGGTGTGGTAATTGCAAACTTCTTTTTACATATGTGAGGCGACCCGGTCCAATTCACGTCTTCTTTAAAACTGCAATAACTTAAATCTATTATTTCGTTTTGAAAACCAAAACGTTCACCTTTATATATTTACATTAGATTTTTTAACATAAAATAAAATTGAAAATGTGTTCCTTGGCTTTAAATACTTACCTCGAAAGCATTTCAAAAATGAAATCATTTTTGTCGGTACTTGCTGTAGTTAAATTGGGCTGTAGAAACCATGTCAATCCCAAGTTAACTTTTTCTACGAACAACCCATTATTTTCAAAACACATTATTACAAAAATATGCAAGAAAAATTATTAAAGCTCTTACTGAAAATCGACTATTCGACTAGTCGATTAGCAACTGCTTTGATAGCATTCGACTAACCGTTCAGTTTCGACTAATCGCTCACCATCGGGTAGTCTGAAAATCGACTAACCAAAATTATTCGACAAAATTAGTTACAGCTACTCACAATAAATTCATAACAACTTAATTGCAGTGGAAACGAGTTTTATCAATAAGCCTATAAAAAATATTAATTTATTGAAAACAAACATTTAGTCGGAAAAATTAGTTCTTATTCGACCAGTTGTTTCTAATCACTTAGTCGAAGAAATCGATTAACAAGAGCTCTAAAAATTATACATGTAATTTTAACCAAAAGTATAAGTATATTTACTAATATAAAATTAAATAGAAAGTTTGAAATAAAAACAATTTAGCTGGTTTTAAAGAAAAAAAAATTACGAAAAATATTTTTTTTCATATTTGAAAGACTAACAAGGTAAGTGTTCAAGCCCAAGGGACACATTTTCAAACTTTTTTTTTAACTCCATTCCTTATTCTGAAAAATCTGATCGAAGAAAAATAAAAGAAATTGATCAGAACTGAGGTATACAAGAACTATTCATTCTGCATACAGGGGAAATTTTTTACTTACATCTTAGTTTCTCAGTTATTTATATTAGGTACTAAAAATGTTCTAACTTAATTCACATGTGGAATGAAACCATATTTTGTTGTAATTTTCTGTCGCAAAAATAAGTATGCATACATATCTAATACATCTCCCTTCACCCCACTCCTCTCACAACATAATTAACACCAGACTACAGACAGTGCTTTTCCCTACCACTCGTTTAGCTTAATACATTTCGGAAGTAACAATGTGCTCTATATACATATATTATAAATGTGAATATATGTATGTATGTATGCATATTTCTCAAGTTTGTACTCTCAATTTGTGTTCGGCAAAAATCCTAGTACAAAAAAATGTAAAACAAGTCTGAGTCTATGACTCCAATTACTACACGCAGCCTTGAAGTAGCAAAGGTCTTTAAAACCTTGGTACTCTCTCACACACACAACTCTCCCATGCGCACATCTAGTGCATTACATTTTAAATATCCTTGACTTTATTTTCTGCTTAACTGACATCTGAAGCGTCTAAAAAATAGCAGAAAACAAAAACAAAACAGAGTATGAAGAAATAGGGTGGGGGAATAGATCTAATATACATACATAGGCTATATATAAATTTGATAAGCTAAATTAAATAAAAAACAAGCTGGATTTGTCAACTGTACCATATTAAACTTTAAATTTACAAATATCATGTGTTACTAGACCACCTTTTTCCATGCTTGCTAGGGGCATGTTGCTTAAACTACACGCAGTTATCAAGTGTCATTCAAATTCGTTCTACCTGTTGCAAAGAAACTTCCGTTTTAGTTGTTTTCACACGTGGTCGCACATTGTGCAAAACAAAATCACCGCGAACACCTACTACTACTTCTCCATGCAAATTCAATGTTAGCTAATATGAAGTGCACAAGGATATTTTGAATTTCGAATCAAGGTAGCTAGCCGGTAGCGCTACAATGCCGAACGCCAACAGGTCTCAGTGACGCTGCCGGGTGATGGTGGCGTAAAGTTGCTCTGGTACACAAAACAGCTGCCACCACTCAATTGGTGCTTCATTGTTGTTTATATATGCCAAATGAAATGCGCGCCAAACCAAAGGACATTGAGTGCGCTCGCGCTAAAAGTGGATGCGATACTTTTGTGCTCTTTTTTTTTTAAATGCAATGTATTTTACTCTTAGTCAAAATTCTATGTACACTCTTCGTCATTGTATTCTCTCCACAAATTTACTAACTATGAGCATTGTTGTTTTTTGCTGATTTTTTTTTTTTTGCAGGCACTTGTTGTATTCGAAGCGAGATACACATCGCCCGACGATGCTGCTGGCAATTTTGAGCCGACCAATCTGGTGCGACCCATACAGGAACAGCAAAATATTAGTTGCAGCAGCCAAAGTTTGGACGATGATCAACAGATGCTTCTCGACATCGAGCAGAACATAGCGAATCTGGAGCGTAGTTTGAATCGAGGTAAAGTGAAAATTCGAAAATGAAAATTGAAGTTAATACTGAAGAATCCATCTAAAAAAAAAATTTTGAAAAAATTGTGCAATTTGTGTTTAAATAGAGGAAAGAGTGTAGAAAAATTTGCATATTTAAAAAAAAAATGAATTAGAAATATGCGCGCATATACAAAAAAGTTAAAAGTTTGGAAAGCATAGTGAACGCAGTGGGAGTTGAGAGTTAAAAAAACAAAAAGATATATTACTTGAAAGCAAATGCAAAAAGTTAATATGTGCGTATGTACGTGCTCAGTAATGAAAGGCATTGTGAGAGTTTTTTTTAAAGCACATTAGCGCTAAAAGTTAAATATAAAGTTGCAAACAGAATTTCCTTGCGTCACACTTTGCATGTACAGTTATTGAACGTGCGGGGAATTTGAGAAGAAGTTTTAAACTATGTTTACTGCTTGGCTTTATAGAAATTTTAAATGAAATGAAGAGGGATTCAAAATGTTTGAGAGTAAAAGTAAAAAATTTTGCAATACACAATAAAATGTTTCGAAATGTAAAAAACTTTTTAAAAATCTTAGCCCCAAAGTGGTCAAACCCAAAGTGTATGAAGAAAAAGTGTTAAGTAGAGGCAGCGTTGTCATTCGACAGTCATGTTATGTTAATTTGTTTTCAAATTATTAGCCCTTAAATGAAATATTGGCTTTTCATTTTCAAACTCAAAAAATTTGTGAAAAGAACAATGCAATCAATTAAAAACTCTTTGTGGATTACAAAAAAAACAAAACAGCTAATAGGGTTCCATGAAGAGACCGACATTGAGCAACAAAATTGTGATGTATGCGAGAAGGTCACAAGCTTGAATCATAATAATATTTACACATCCTTCAAAAATATGTACACTCGATTTTGTGGATGAACATTTTATTTATGCAAAGTGGAGAAGACTACAAAATTCGCCTTAGCTAAAATTCTACTTTAAACGAAAGAACGTAGATTACAAAGAAATTGTATGGCGTTTCGTTTCCTGTGGCGAGATTTTGCGTCCAATTTCATCACACCAGAAACGAATTGGATCAAGTCAGCTTCTAATATCCATCAGCAAAAGTCGAATTAGCGGTGGTGTGGTGAAATTGGACGAGATTTTATGGTGGAGGAACGGTGGGAGTGATGGAACTTTTTTGCAATCTTTGCTTTAAACAATATTGAGGGTGATTATAATGCAGTGCAAATAGTCTTGGATTTCAATATTTCGGTGAAATTACAAAAATTCTATGAACTACGTAGTGTGAACATATGTATTTTATTTTTGCGTTGTTATGGTGTTCTAAACAAAATTAAATTTAAAAAGAGAAATTTGGAATTAAGCTACTTGGAGGAAAAAATTAAAATCTGAATTTTTTTTCAATATTATATGCTTTAGAAATAGGCCTTCATTAGTTAAGGGGGAAGCTATAAATATTATTCGAAATTCGAGTGAATATTTCTTAGCGAAAAGCAAGGAAATAAATAAAAGATTCTTAAAAAATATAATACTTTATTGCTTTGATATTGAAAAACAGAACCCAAATACCAGGAAATACGTAAATAAATATTACGAAACAAAAAAAAGTGAAAAGATGACCTACATATATGGCAATTTCGATTTACATATATCGGGCCCCATAAGGGCAGTCCTCATTAATGGGTTAAGGTCAGGGACCGTAACAGTTACAATTTTTATTATAAAAATCGCTCATAAACGACTATTTTGTAACTTATTTTTAATTACTCACTAAATAACAGTTATTTTTTTATTTTTATTTTTGATTTTTATTTCAAAACCCATAAATAACGGTTCTTCTTAATTTTAATTTTATAAAACAAATGTAGCGGATAGTTTTGATTTTTATTTTAAAAGTTATAAATAACAGTTATTTATTATTTTTATTTTACAAATCAAAAATAACAGTTATTGAAGACTTTTATTTATAAAAGTTAATGAGAAAATAATATAAATAATAAATACTTTTTATGACTTAAAAATATAAGGCAGGGAATGATTTATATTGATGACTTTTATTTTTGATTTATAAAATAAAAATAATTAATAACTGTTTTCTTGATTTATAAAAAAAAAATCAAAAAAATAACTCTTATTTAAGATTTTTAAAATAGAAATCAAAAAATAATTATAGTTTTAAATTTAAAAAATGAAAATCAAAAATAACTGTTATTTTTATAAATTTTACATAAAAGTTGCAAAAAAAAATGCATTCGAAAATTTGATTCTCGGTAAAATAGAAAAACGATCCGTATATTACACTTGGCTGTAGAACATTTATTTCATAGCGAATTTTTCAAAGGCAATTTTCAGAAATAACTGTTATTTTTCGTCCCTTGTTAAGGCACATCTTTTCGACTTAATATGGGTGCCGTTAGTAACTGCCACACATTGTCTCAATCACTTTGGTCAAACTTATTTGAAAACTCAAATCAAAGTATATTTTTTGATAGGGCATACTTTTGGGCATGGACAAATTCGAAAACAATAATCACCTAATTATTTATTCATTGGCTGTGGGAATGATAAAAGATAAGACGTGAATTGTATTGCGAGTAAAATGATATATCTAAAAAACAAACAAAAAATGGCAAGCATTTTATCCTAGGCATATACATTTGGCAGCAAATATAATGCCAACACACAAATATGCTACAAAATGCTAAATTTAAAGTGTGAAAAATAACTTCGCTTCGTATGATTGACATTCAGTGAAAATTTGCCGAATTTAGAGACAACATGATGTATTATGCTTTCAGTCATTACCAAAACAAAAAAAGCAAAAATATTTTACGCGAGCGACCAGGAAATGCATAATTGATGGAATTTGCTTATAAAAAGTTTATGAAGTAATAAAAATAAAAGCTTTCCTCACTTCTGTGGAAAAATAAAAGTACAAAAAAGGGTGATGTAAAAGAAAAGCAAAATGCTCGAATTATATTGTGCAAGCGGGTCAAACATGATGGGAGGCTGGCATCTAGCTAGGCATTAAAGCTAGGCGTCTCTTGTTTAAAGGAATTCGATTTAATTTACAGTGCAACTTTCACTTTTAAATGAATTCCACTTAAATTGGCTTGACATTTAAATGCATTGAAATTTACTCACTGAAAATGAAAAAAATTCTTCCAAAGCTTTCGTGCTTAATTACCTCAACAACAATTTAACTAAATTGGCAAATTTTCTACTTCATTTGCATTTTAGAAGCACAGAAAAAAAATTTAAATGCTTCGATGGAATCACTTCACGGTGGTTTCGATAACTGAATCAGCGGTTTATCCGTGAAAAACTGTAGAATTCTGTAGGATTCTGCTAAGTTCACGACCTAAAAGCTCGGGCCACTACAACGTAAATTATTTATTTTCGCTCAAATTACTGCGCATAAACAAAGTGCGTCTCCACTTGTCAATCCTAATTTGTATTGACAGCTCTGTAGCCACAGGGTTGCTTAGTGCTTTGATCAAAGGAAAAAACGGAGAGATTGTGTACATTTTGAATATATTTAAATTTTATTGTGATAATTTTTTTTTAAATTTGCAATCATGAAAGAAATCTTCTAGAGACAGTAAAAATCGAAGTACAGTTGAGCGAAATGCTAATATTTTAAAATTCATCGCCTAGTTTGGTTATGGGATAACATAATTTTCGATTATTATCGATCAAATTTAGAGCCTGAACGCTGAGTAGATCGTTTTTATAGGCAAATTTTATAAGTGGAAATTACTTAGTTTCATAAATTAGGAATGAACCGTAAATAAAGATATTGCGTCCGTGCTTTAAGATATTTAATGAATAAAAAGTATGGTTTTATATTTTTTACTAGCTGCCACTCGCGTCTTCGCCAACAAAACAAAACAAAAAGGTTGATTTGATAAATTTATGCAGGTCTCCTCATATTGCAATACAAATATTGACAATCTCAATTATTTCAAATTTTTATAGACCAGTGAAAGTAACTGAATATTAGAATATTTAAAATCGTCCATTTTAATACCAATTGAACCTTAGAGTTTGAAGAATATCCCGTACAAATTCCAGTTCGATAGTTTTTGTTTAACAGCTAATTGTTGTTTCTTTTTTTATTTTCTATTTTACCGATAGTGTGAAAAGTTGATGTATATTGGAACCATTTTTCATTATCCCTTGTTTTTGGAGACCACTCTGATTCGGTGTTGTGTCATCTTCGGTGTAATTTTTGTTTCAGCCATCTCAGCTGAAAATTGTTTTTTATTTTCAATGAATTTTCATATCAAGATATTTTATTATATACATAGGTAACAAATTTTGAAGTTTTCAAGTTTTTTAACCGAAGTGACTGGCCAGTGCAAATTGGCATGAATTCTATATGGCTCTATAACTTTGAAAAAATTTGATGGATGTACCTTTTTTTTTTTTGTTTTTACGTTTCCATGATGATCGAATAATTTCTTCTGTACAAAAAATAATCAGGTTTGACATGGAATGCCCCATATATATCAATATAATGAATTTAGGAATAACATAATAACATTCGATGTACTTTCCATATTGTTTTCTACGATAGACAAAGTCATTAGGGACCAGGCCCGTATTGTAAGGCAGGTGCTAAATTTATGTGAATCCAGTAGCTCTTAAGGCATCTTTCCCAATCCTTGAACATTGTGAGTGGGTGCGGTATCTTGCAGAAAGATATGTATTGCCGCAAACCAATTTCCCATGTCTCTTTTCGTCATGCTCACATGTCTGGCTCAGTGAGACGAGTTCATTACATTCTCATTAAGCAAGTAATTAGTTAATAAAATTCCCTATCTTTCGTTATACCACAAAATTGAAGCCCACATCTTCGACGCTGATTTTTCCACCTTCAGCTTCATTTTTGACATTTCTTCCTATTCTAGCCACTGCATCGATTTTCGGTTGAACTCCGGTTCATACTAACAAACCGAATAAACTTGCATACCAAACTGCTCATGCTAAATCTCTCACATTAATTCCAATTTAATTTGTTACACTGCTGCTATCTGCCACAATTTAATTTTCCGATCGGCCAGTACAAATTTTTCGTTTTTGAGGAAATTTTCACGGAGGTCGTCTTGACAGCTCTCGTTTCCTTGCTATAATAGCCAAGCCCAATTTTGGTTTAATACTGTATACGATGTTTTACAATTCTGTAGCACCAATGACATTTCTTCAAAATTTTTTTTCGAATTATTTGCTAGGTTTTTAACTAAGGATTTAATACATTTCGTGTTATTATAAAAACAATGATTGGCACAATTCGTATTGTTAGTAACACTATATGTTAGTCATCGCTAAGTAGCTAAGGTCGCGAGCTTATCAGTTACCTCTTTTATTTTCACAGTGAAATAAATAAATAACTCTTTCATTGAATCGAAATGTGCTTCGCTAAGATTTATACTTGAGGTGTTCCTTTGGGACTGGTAGAACATTTGATTTCAGAATTTTACTAACTAGAAATTATTATTATATCCTCGGAATTTATGCAATGGTATGTAAAATACATTTTTTTAAATACTGGTCGACTAGGCACAGTGAAGATGACATCAAATTGAGGTCAAAATTTTGATTTAAAAATATTGACAAAATAAAAATAAAAATAAACAAATTAGTCGTTTTACTCAAGCCGGCATGATCTATCTAGAGATAAAAAAATCAATTTCATGATCTTTTTTCTGTGTTTGGAACAGTTGGTTCACACTCATATAGTAAGTTGCAATATTCAAGTATATATTTTGCCGCAATTGAGGGATGCAACCAACCTTTTCAACTGAGAGATGGCAAGTTGACGTAAGGAAACAAATAATATATAAAAAAAAAACACCAAAGAATTTTATTTTTATTTAACTATTATTTGAATGAATTTACTTTTCAAAATTCCTTTATTTTACTTACTCAAAGAGTTTAATCAATTATGAAGATGGATTATTCTGTGTTGCTAAAAATTAAACTGATAAAAATTAGACTGATATATTTAACGTTTATAGAAATATTAAACAAAATTTAAAATTGTGATTATTGGAACATTTTTTTGTGACTGTGGGAATAAGAACACAATCCGTTTCGTGATTATTTGGAACCTTACTAATATAGCTATTTATAAATTTTAGCAAACAGTATAATAATGAGAATAAAATAAACAAGCAAATTAATAACAAATTCACAAAAATGAAATTGTTTTAAGTTTGTTTAATTTTTTTCAACGGAAGTTGTAAAATTTAAGTTAAGTTTGTAAAATTTTTGCTACTTAAAGACAAAAATAATGGAATCTGAAAATCGTTTTTCACTTTTACATGTAATCTGAAATTTGTAGAAATATTTCACTTGAAACGGACAACTAAAAAATATTGTTCGACATTCTGTTTTTTTTTTATGCTATGCATTATGGGAAATTCGCCCAATTTTTTAGTTATAATTAATTATAGCTAAAAAAGTAGTTAATATAAAAGAAATGAGTTTTTTTATGATTGCCATTTCATTTTTGCAAAAGAAAGAAAACGTACTCCTTACCGACCGGATCTAAAGGGGGCACTTTTTCATTTAAAAAAATTAATACAGAATTTTCTCACTAATCTCATGTTGGAAAATAGCCAGTTAGTTTTGAAACCATTTACACAATGGTAGTTTTGAAAAAATTGTCAAGTTTTCCTTCCACTTAGAGGACTCGTGGTTTATCTCTTTATTGATATCAATATCAGGATTAGCTACAAACAAATTGCAACTTCAAATTTCGCAAAATTACTCAGTATAACAGGTATACAATGCAAAACAAAAAAATTACAAAATCAAAGTTTCGCAGTGAACAGCAGCTATTTTCACTAGTAATAAAATTTATCAAGCATTGCAGTACATTATTGTTATCTAAAAAATATAGAGAACCTATCAAAATACTTAACTCACACGTGCTGACTTTGAAAGCCAAAGCGAATTTAAAAAGGTAGTGACAGTAAGCAGCTGCTTCTTTCGCCATGGTACAACAAGTGCCAAAATTATCTATGTATTTGTTGTAACACTAACTGCCATTGTGCGTATAATTTGATAATGAAATTTTTATTTCTGTACCTTTAACTCTCCCTTACATGAATTCGCCTTGTTGTCCGATTGTCGATGTCGGAATAATTTTTGTTCATATGCAATGAAGTATTTGCCCCAAACTAGCAAAAAAAAGTTATTAGAACACTTGCGAAACGGAACTTTTGGCCAGAAAATCAATGAAGTTTTAGAGAGAGTGACCCTCGCTACACTTAGGCCATGAGTTGATCCATTGTGATGTCATATGCAATTTATGTTCCTCAACGTTGTTGCAACGCTCGCCCGGGTTCAAACCATCTCGTTCGCGTAATGAACTTTGACACAGCTCTTTTGATGATATTTGCTATCTCCACAAGGTTGCGTAGAGATGGCTTTCCGATTAAGTGTTGTACATTTTCTTCGTATTCTTCGCATTTACAGTTGCGCCAGTAGTCCGACGCGTTCACTCTTCGTAGGCTAAGATTGTATAGAAAGAGTAAAATTGCAATGAAACCAATTTGTTATTGATAATAAATTTTATTTTTTATTACGAATACACTTTAGCCTTTTATGATCGAGCTGAGAAATGAAATTTCGTACCCCAGAGGGATAAATTGTCCCAGTAGCCTCGAAAGGGTTAAATGAATGAGCATATATTATAGTATATAGATATACAATGATTTAACTCACTAAATTTGAAATATTACTGAAATCAAAAAGGTTAAAATAGTCAAAATTTCAAAAACAAATTTAATTGTACGCTTTATGAATCGGAAAATATTAAGCACTGAGTTAATAAAATTTGAATTGGTATTGTGGATAAGGGGACTAAGCACGTTCACGCTGCTTCTGGTGCTGACAAAAATGTCCATGGTAGTTAGATACAGCACGATAAAATAACTTTCAGTAAATATTTATTTTAATTAAAACTTTTAAAGCATTTAATTTTAAACAGGAAAATGTAAAATATAAAATTTAACTCATATTTAATTCATATGTTGAAAAATATTAAAATCAAATAAAAACGTGGAGCTTTGTTATTAACTTGTGATTTTCTTGCAATTCTATTATTTCCTTTATTTAAGTTTACTTTTGTCTATTGCCGCATGATGCAATTTAAAAACAACTACAATAAATAGCAAAACTGAAAATGAAATTTTCACAGATTTTGTGCTTGTCGCACCAATCACAATTTTAAAAATTTTGTATAATAATATTCTGCAAATTCGACTGTAAGCAGAATTTATAAACAATCAAATACTTTTAAATATCTACATATAACCAAAATTTCAAAATGCAAAATTTTACTATGAAATTTAAAGTTTGCACTTCAATTTTGTTTGAGCATCGTGTACGTGTACGTGTGTATTAGTGTGCCTCTCCAAAAAATGCCAGGCTTTTCCGCCGGAATGATAAAATGTTGTTTATATTTTAGTCCCTCCGCCAAAATATTTCAGAATAAAATTAAGATTTACGTGAGTTGCAGCGTTTTGAAGATAGCGCCAAAAATTGAGCATTTTTTAATATAAAAACTTTTTTACAGTTTTTTTTTGCCTATTTAAAACAAAAAAAAACAGGCGAGATTATAAAAAAGTCTAAACTTAAATAGTGTGCCTAAATATATTTAAAAATTGGTTCAACGAAATCATAAAAAAGAATGAGATTTGCGAGAAAAGCAATCGGGATGGGAATAGGGTTATTTCAAGTTCTTAATATAATAGAAAAATACCTTTCTAGTGTTAACCCAAAAATCAAAATTGGCCAATATTCGGCAGCATTAATCAAGTTTTTCGTAAACCAATCTTTCAAAAAAGGTCAAAAACAGTATATAAAATCTCATTATTACGATCAAGTTAAAAATTTGTTTTTATATTTTTATGGAAGCTATTAATGAACTGAGATCATTTGGTTGATGAAATGTTTTAAAAAAGCTATTTCTATTAAAAAAAAACTCCACAAAACTACATAATTCTTAATATTTTTTCGAGATATTTTAATTGATACCTTAGAATATAATAAACTGTATAATTCCTGGTGAAGTCCAGTTTCAAGTTTTGTTCTATATGGAGAGTGAGGCACCTTAATATATATAATTATAGTACATATATACATTTTTGTTATTGTTGCATAAACCTGATTTATTTTGGAAGAAAATATACAGCCATAAATAGAAAAAATTACCGGAAATTTTTAACGACTTCTAATCTTTAATTTAATTTACATATATTTCTAAATTTAAATTGACTGTAAAACTTTATACTCACAATAATTTTAATTTCTGATCAAAAATGCTTTTTTCAGTTTTCTCAAGACTTTGTTTATATGACTTTTGTTTTGCTATATAACTACATTTGCGCAAAAAAGCAGCGAAAGAGATTTTAAAGACTTGTAACCATTTTAAAAAAATTTGACAGTGTGTTCAATCATACATTTCCTGAAGAAAGTAGTAAATTAAAATTTTATTTTTGAATTTTCTCAATTAAATAAAAAATAGGCGAACTTTATTTTTTTATTTCGCTAACGACAAAATCAAATTAATATTAATCGTAAAGTCTTCGAAAAGATTGCCCCGCGCAAAGTATTTGTGTGAACAAAAACATAAGATAGGATACTTATAAAGATAAGAATCGTTGTTACTTCCATACAGAAATTTTGAATTCATTACATATCGATTCAATCAAATTTTAGTTTTCTAAATTACCTCCAAATAAGTACTTTTAGATTTTCAATCTTTTGCCTCTCACACCGGAATATTAATTAACATAGAATTGTTCAAAATTTCTCTGTAAGATTTAAACCTGGACGTTGAGTTAGCAACTCCAAATATCGTATGCCATCTTTTGCAGGGTGGATTGAAGTAGACTTTCTAGGAAAATTGAGATGATCCATATTTAACGCTGCACTTTATATTTGTTCGTGTTCGTTGTTATTCGGACTCAGCGATGCCATTTTCGTAAAGTTTCCGAAAATCGCGCTACGATTGATTCAGCGTTAGGGCTGAATAAGTACTGTATGTACACTGTAAAAAATGAAGTCATTAAATTTTTTTTCGAATATTCGAACTTTTTCGCCCTGCTAATAAAAAGCTTTTACTTTGTACTGAACTTTTTCCATAAAAGTTCTTAATTTTGAGGCCGTTCCATATGCATTTTTGTATCCTAAAAAACAGCTGGTTGTTTTTGTGCAATGAAAAAAGTAACGGGTTAGGTGATTATTTCGTGTACATCTCTTTGGTTCACCACAAGGTTTTTTGTCATCTTTTGATAAAAAATTTTCATACATTAACGAAGTTTCATACTACTTTTGAACTAACATATTTCTATTAAAATGGCATAACATGATTATTGTTGTGTCGTATTATGGAGAATATGGGTTAAAGTTTATTCAAATTATACTATAAACAAAGAAATTCAGAAAATATCAGCGTCGGATAAAAATATCACTGAGAACAGTTCAAAACAAACCTCATATGTATCGATATAAGTTATGCAAATCTGACCTAATTTTTTGGAAATTTTTTTGATTTTTTCCTTGGTTTTAATTTTCATTTTTCAATTAAATTTGATAGATTTTTTTGTGATTTTTAATTTTGCGATCAAAAATAATCGCTATATTTTATTTAAATTTTTCCGATCCCATTTGATCGATATTTGTGATTTGTGTTTTTTTTATCACAAAAAATAGATCGTATTATTGATATTGTTGTTATTATTAACATAGCCGGTAAATTTTTTTCCGTTTATTATGATCGAAAAATTCCGAACTTACAGAATAACGGTTATTTTTTTACCGAAAAAATAAAATATATACATAGATCAAATTTGATAGAAAAACTAATAATTTACCAACAGCCTGATCCAAAAAAATTATAAAATATCAATTAAATTTAATGTGAAAATATCAATTAAATTTAATCGAAGATATTGTAATTTAATTATAAGTAACGAGTAAATTATTTTTTTATAAGAATTAAAACCGTTACGGTCCCTGAAAAATATCCATTAAAATTAAAACTGTTTCGGTTCAGAAAAAAGAGACTTTCCTTTAAATTACCGATTTTTCTTGTAAGAGTCTTATTTCTATGCTGTTACGGGGCCTCCCGCATGGTGTAATAAACAAAGGTGGCATACGTTCAGGCTTTTCTCGCTCTAATCGCCATTTTGAACTATCTTAGGACATTCAGTTTGCCTCTGTGTTGAACTACTCTTTATGTTACAGCAATTCTCAAGAAGAAGTACTAAAAATTCTGCGCACACAAACAAGCTGGTTTTATTCAATAAATGGTGCATGCATATCACTTCAGAAATTTTGATTAGATATTTTTCAAAGTATATTTATATCAAAATCACGCATATCGAATTGCACGCAATGCAAAAAATCTTTCGTTTATGGATTTAGTTATCAATTATTTTACAAACCGCTCAGGAGATATTGCTTTTAGCTGATTAGTTTTTAACACATTTTTTAACACTTTGATACGAAACCCAGTTATGAATCGTTAGGCAATATTACTTGTACCTTAAGTTTTTTAAGAGCACCTTAAACTATTCGTTACTAGGGCTTATGTGATGTGAAGCGGCAAAATATAAACTGATACATAGATGCCTTAAACATTTTGTGCAAAGAAAGACTAAACCCAATTAAAAATTGTGCAACATTTAGGGATGCGTCATGGAAGAGTTTTTCTTTCCTCAATTAAAGCCAAAGAGTATTAACTAATGTGGATAAAAAATCATTCATTTGAATTTTTAAATGCCTCCTCCTACGTCCAAATCTCAGTATACCTATCGCTTCCATACAGAATCGGGTGGCCATGGCACATCTGGTAGTGGTGGTGGTGGTACTGCCTCCAGTGGCAGTGAATCGCATGGTACACAAAAGAAACGACATTTGCTGCGACGCGTCATGACCGCAGCCCAACACAGCACAACTAGTGTTTCATCGAGTCGTCAAAGAATTGAATTGAAATTTGACAAATTTGGCAAATCCCCCACAACCGGTCGCAGCAGTAGTGTTACCACCCTACTCACCACCACGCCCAATGCCAATGTCACCACCACCAACACAACAGTCACTGCGACCGGCAACCGCAGCGCCAGCGCACTCGCCGCTGCCATGGTCGCAGGTGAAAGTCCTCAGCCGAAGGAGAAAAAACTTACCATGCGTACGGTACGGAATATAATGCGTCTGGGTCGGTCCAGGCAAACGTCACAATCACGGGACAGCAGTACCGAGGATGAGGGCAGGTAAGTTGAAGATTTTGAAAGTAGAATTTACTTATTTAAACCGCAACCACATGATAATAACTACATCCATACATACAAACATTAACGCATACTCGTACTAGCATATCAAATCCTTACACATTGTCGTGAGATGAACAAATTGAATTAGGGATAGGAAATGTTGATGAGATGCATGCAAATTATGGCAAGCCTATAAAAATATTTATATTATAATTTTCCTTTGCACAGCTTTCAGAGATTTTGGCTTTGTGCGAAACGAACAAAAAAAAAACACAAGCAAAATTCAACAAAAAGTGACCATATTGTGCTGACTTGAATCAGGTTATCGCAAAATGAAACCGCTACTAAAAGTCAAGCATATTGTGCAGTTGGCCGCTTGTTGATATGTCACGCACTTTTGTCGCCCCCAACATAAATACATACACACACACACACGTGTACAATTATTAATATTGTAAATGGTTATGAAAGGATACACCGAAAATTGATCTTTTATAGCATTTGAAGTTTAACAGCAGCATGGAAAATTTTACAAAAAATACGTACATATTATATTAGGATGCATCACTGCCCGTTCAAAAATAAAAAAATTTCCACTGCTTTTGTATCGAAAATATATAAAAATGTAATGGTAAAACGACCGGACCAAATTGGCTACTTTCTTCTGCGGGTTTGTTCGTAATTGGGAAAGAAGAAAAGTAGTCACTTCAATTCAAATACAGTTCACATATCGCTAAGTGGAGATTGGTCAGATTTGGATTAAATTTACCACACATATAGTCCGTTAAATGGAAAACCACAGAAGTATTTTTTTTAAGGGAGTTGCCAGATTTTTTAAAGCTTAAATTCAATTAAAGCGATCAGCAAGCAAATATTACCATATGATTATCAAACGAAAGCTTGATTTTCCAAATATTTTGACAGAAGTTTGCCACCTGTTTAAACGTAAGTTAAGCCAAATCAAGAAATTAAATGAAATGATGCAATACGGCGGTAAAACTAAATGGTTTAAGGAAGCTCGATTTCAAAATATGTTTTTACAGTGTTGCCACCTGTTCAAAAACTGAAACTTTGCATAGTTACTTGTATCTACCAGTAGAGGAATTAAGCATGGTTTAGCTTGCTTGAGAAAAGGTTGTCACCTCCTTGGCAAATGGAAATTATATAAATACACAAGTTATTAGGAATATTATAATATGAGTGCCGGGCAAGAAGGTCCATAGCTTATTTTTATTGGGGTTGCCACCCTTTTGAAAAGTCGAATTTATTTCAATTATGCACAAGTTACATGAAACATCAAAATATGTTTGTCAGACGTATCGTCTCGACGAAGTTAAAGTTCATAACTATATTTTGAATTCGGTTGTCACCTGCTTGAAAAGCCGCATTCAATTCAATTATATGCATGTTATATGAAATAGAAAAAATATGGGTGTCAAAGCGTTCATTACGATAGGGGGATGTTTATGGTTTGTTTCGAAAAGAGTTGCCACCCTACTGAAAAGTCAAGTTTAGTTAAGTTACACACAATTATATATAATATTCAAATATGAGTTTCAAACGGTTCGTGTCGGCGAGGCCTTTATCTTTTATTTTATTTTGAAGAGGATCGCCACCAATTTGAAAAGTCAAATTGAATTCAATTATATAAAAGTTATATGAGCTAAGTTATGAGAGTAATCGAAATGCATATTAAAAGGGAAATTAATAAAAAAAAATAGAAAGTTTGAAAATGTGAGTTTGTTCATTGAAATTATAATAATGGGATTTCTTCTTCTTCTTCTTAATTGGCGCTATAACCGCCTAGGCGATTTTGGCCGATTTCAATATTGCACGCCAGCCGCTCCTCTGCTTTGCTGCCTGGCGCCAGTTAGATATCCCAAGTGTAGTCAAGTCCTTCTCCACCTGGTCTTTCCAACGTAGAGAAGGCCTTCCTCTTCCTCTGCTACCACCAGCGGGTACCGCGTCGAATACTTTCAGGGCTGGAGCATTTTCTTCCATACGTACCACATGACCTAGCCAGCGTAGCCGCTGAATCTTAATTCGCTGAACTATGTCTATGTCGCGGTACAGCTCATACAACTCATCGTTCCATCGTCTGCGGTATTCGCCATCGCAAAGACGTAAAGGACCAAAAATCTTTCGGAGAATCTTTCTCTCGAACACTCCAAGCGCCATCTCATCCGATGTTGATAGGGTCCATGCTTCTGCGCCATACATTAGCACGGGCATGATGAGGGACTTATAGAGCGTGGTCTTCGTTCGTCGAGAGTGGGCTTTACTGTTCATTTGCCTACTCAGCCCAAAGAAGCACTTGTTGGCAAGAGAGATTCTTCGTTGGATTTCAAGGCTGACATTATTGTTGGTGTTGATGATGGTTCCAAGATAAACAAAGTCCTCTACTTTGTCAAAATTGTAACTGTCAACAGTGATGCGGGAGCCAAGGCGCGAATGCGCTGACTGTTTATTTGATGGCAGGAGGTACTTCGTTTTGTCCTCGTTCACCTCCAGACCCATTCGCTTCGCTTCCTTGTCCAGCTTTGAAAAGGCAGAACTAATGGCGCGGTTGTTGAGGCCAATGATATCGATGTCATCGGCATACGCCAGCAGTTGCACACTCTTATAAAAGATGGTACCTGACCGGTTTAATTCTGCAGCTCGAATTATCTTTTCTAGCATAATGTTAAAGAAGTCACACGATAGGGAGTCACCCTGTCTGAAACCTCGTTTGGTATCAAACGGCTCGGAGAGGTCCTTCCCAACTCTGACTGAGCTGGTGGTGTTGCTCAGTGTCATTTTACATAGCCGTATTAGTTTTGCAGGGATACCAAAGTCAGACACCGCGGCATATAGGCAACTTCTTCTCGTGCTGTCGAAAGCTGATTTAAAGTCGACAAATAGATGGTGTGTGTCGATCCTCTTCTCACGGGTCTTTTCCAATATTTGGCGTATCGTGAATATCTGGTCGATGGTAGATTTACCAGGTCTAAAGCCACACTGATAAGGTCCAATCAGTTCGTTGACGGTTGGCTTTAGTCTTTCACACAATACACTCGATAGAGCCTTATACGAAATGTTAAGAAGGCTGATCCCGCGGTAGTTGGCGCATATTGCAGGATCACCCTTCTTGTGGATTGGGCAAAGTACACTTAAATTCCAATCGGCGGGCATGCATTCGTCCGACCATATTCTGCAAATAAGCTGGTGCATGCACCTTACCAGCTCCTCGCCACCATGCTTGAATAGCTCAGCTGGTAACCCATCAGCTCCAGCGGCTTTGTTGTTCCGTAGCCGCATAATTGCTATTCGAACTTCATCGAGGTCGGGTGACGGGATGTTAATGCCGTCATCAGCGATTTGGGGTTCGGGATCTTCATCTTCTCCGGCGACGCTTTCGCTGTCACCATTTAGCAGAGTGGAGAAGTGTTCCCTCCACAATCTAAGTGCGCTTTGGACATCAGTCACCAGATCGCCGTTCTTGTTCTTACAGGAATTCGCCCCGGTCTTAAAACCTTCCGTAATAATGGGATTTGGGTGGTGAAAATTGGGGCATGAATGGGTCTGATTTCTTATAAGTCCAAATTGGTCATATTTTGACTGAGCTATTTCATTACTCCTTAAACAAATCTTCCAAAAAGGGTCAAAATCAAAAACTAATTGTTTAATATTTTTGTGCAGACCTCTTAAGCATAAATTGTTTTAGCATCTGAGTCTGAGTTTTTTTATATTTTTAAAAACTATTTTCATTTATAAAAAACTAAAGTTTCTCACGTTATTCTTAATAATTTTGCGAAATATTTAGGCATAAGTCTGAAAACATAAAAAATTGTATAATTCCGATAGTTAACCCTCAATTTTGTTTTTTTGTGAGCCCTCCTAATGTACGGTTATGTGTATGACTTATAAAATTGCAAATAGCCTTCAGTAAACTGAGCACATTATTCAATGCCATTGTACTCGACCCAAGCGTGCGACTATAAGCGACACAGCAGGTTGTCGAGTGTACTTTGTGTGGGATGTCAAAACCTTGGTTATCGTTAGAATAGCTTTCCATTTATTCTGCATGATGTTTAATTCTAAGTACTCTATTCACTTTGCACGCCGCGCACACACGCTAAGCTGAATGCTTTCTATATTTTTTACTACTACAAATTTCGTGATTGTGCCCGAACTGGTGTCATACGGTTGCGAAGCGGAACAGTTGGTACTTAGACTTACGCCAACAGCGCTGCGGTCTACGTCGTTAATTTTTGAATCCTAATACTAAATTCTTTTTTGATTAAACAGAATTTTCAATCCAATCCTTCAATGCGGAATATTTTTAATGAAACAATATTATGTAATTAAATTGGCAACTCTGAACATTAAAGTAAATTATTTGAATTGCTTAAGGGGTTACGCCTCTATTTCGGGCAAAAAAAAAGACATGAATAAAAAATTTATTTTCATAAGTACAAATATATTTAAATGAAACCTTAAGAATTGCCTTCTATTGAGCATTGAATTTTGAGTAAAAAACAATTTTTTATTGGTTTTTATCGTTGAAAATATTGGTGCAAATGTCCTGCGAACATGGTCTCCGCAAATTGAGATACACAAACGGTGCCAACTCTCCTGGGCAAAATATTAGTTTTTCTGCAACAAACAAAATTTTTTTGTTAATAATATCCAAATAGCTATGGCCGTACGTAAGGGTTTCCTGAAATTCTTATTTTTCGCAAATTGACAAGAATTGGATCAAGTTTTACAGTTTTTCAACTGATTTTTGACGACATTTTTTGTTATAACAAATTCAATTTTTAATATTTTGTAAAAAGGCTACGTACGGCCATAGAGGATTGATTACTGAATATTTTGATATAAAAATAGTGAGAATCGGTTGAAAATTGTTGGAGATACAGTTCCAACCGTTCCGAAAAATGTCGTTTCGAGAAAAACGAGTTCAAAGTTGCACGATGGCATTGTAGACCGCTTTTGGCGCCGGAGCCCGCGTGACATCGCTGTTTTGAAAACGCTAAAAGTGTGTTTTGCAATTTCGTTACTTCGTTACTACTACTTACAGACTTCCGCAAAATGTTTGAGCCGATAAAAAAAAATCGATTTTTTAAAATTCAAATAGAGGTGTAACCCCTTAATTCGTTATTATTATTAAATGGATACAACTCTACAACAAATATCTTTCCCAAACAGTTTTTGTTTGACAAAAATATCGGCCTAGTTTCCAGTTTTTACTTTTTAAATTAGAAACAACTCTATTTTGAAATATTTTGGCATTAAAGTTTTCTTGAGTATCTTATAATTGGTGTCCAAATTGTAAATTTTCAATTAACTTAAACATTTACTTTATTTCGATTTTCTGAATGCATTGGGGGCAACCCGAAAATATGTCTGAATTGAAATTCATATAAAAGCATCCGAAGAAGTGTCATGAAACTCGTTTCAACAATCAATACCTGAAATATTTTCCGAACAAGCAGTGAAGCTTTCAGGGTTGCTAAAATTTTTGGTTAACACGTAGTGAGGTTTTCTGTTGTTTCCAGAAATAAATTATGGCAGCGACATATTTTGTGTCAATCGGCATAAAATGTGTAAATGAACTAAATTACCCGGTAACATTGAATTAATTAATTTAATAATTAAATAAGAAATACTAACTTATATTGTGAAATAGTAATATTAGAAAAAAATTTTAAATTTGCACTACCCTTGAGATTGTTTTTCTTATCCAATTTTTTCCTGAATTTTTTCTTGTAGATATGCTCGCTTCTCGTTCTCAATCTTTTTTGGAAGTGCTCACTGCGTGTTCAGTCCTTTTTGCATGCAGAAATTTCCCCTTCTCGGTCGGCAGTTTTTATATAGTTCTTTTTTAGTTTTTTTTTTTGTAACTACATCCCTACTGAATATTTAATAGGTTTTCGAGATAAAAAATACTGTTGGGATATTACAAAATTTTTCTTAGCTAGGCGTGGAAACCTGCTCGAGTGGTGGTTTTTTACAATATTATCATGATAAATTTGTTTCTTTAATTCTACATAAAACTATAGTTCATCCTATAACGAAAATCATGTAACTAATGATTCAAACTGTAAATACAATTTATAAGAACTCAACAATTTTTCATGAAAATTTTTTATAACGGACATTTTTATAAATTGCATGCGTTTTATGAAAAATGGTAGCAAGTCCAAAAATACAAAAAATTAAAAAAATCAGCGGCAGATAAAAGCGATGATGCAGACTATTGAGTGAGGGCCCTGTATTACAAAATACTAAAATGCCTTTCGTTTCATATTTAGAATCGAATACATAGTGCATATGTATGTGCGAATATTTATCTTTTTAGTTGTGAAAATTTAATATTTTATAATTAAATTAGTATAAGAATTTTGTATTAACGAAAACAAAACTTTTATATCCATCACTATTTATAGAGAACGACCGTACATCAATTTTTATGGCCGAACTGAACCGATCTTCGGGTAATTTTGGCCAAAGCCGAATCGAGCTGAACCTAAGATTTTCAAGAGAAGGAAAAATTAATGAATTTTTTAAAACTCTAGATTTTTATCATTATTATTAAAATATGTACGTTAGTTTAAATCGCATTTATTTCAGTTAATAACACGAAGGTACTTATGTTATAGCAATAAAAAAACCTATACATTTAATGTTTGAAACTGAACCATTTTATATTTGAATGTAAGAATAATAACCTGTCGGCATTTTTACCTTACAACCAATTCCGTATATCGGTATACAGCTAATCCACAGCACAATTGTTCACTAGACTCAGTCAATTGAGAATGAGACAAATATTTTGAAGGAATTTTTTTCAACGGAAAAATGTAACACTTTCTTGTTACTATTTTCACTGAGAAAAGTCTCCAATTCGTCATGTAGTGAATACTTTCTTTTAGTATTATAACTGAAAACCATATCGCCATCATGTATTGTTGCAATTGATTGTACGATGAATTGTATCCTCCCATCCCAACTGGAGTTGTGTTTTCATAAATGACACATTCTGTTTTAAGCTTGTTAAATTTATTTTATATGCTGAAGAACTGAAGATTTGCTCTACAATAACTGGTATTTCAGACTGGCTCAACCTTCACAAGGATTTTGATAATGCATTCTCTTCGCGTATAAAAATAATAATCCAAAACTAAACATCAACAAGTACCATCATGTTACCCTTTCAAAATTACGCCCTCCTATCGTAACTTCCTACCATATTGGGGAAACCTACCATCAGTTAGGTAAACCTATTAAAATTACGAATCTGGGCGAAGTGTTCTTCAGGAGTGTTTTATAGATTTTCTTATCAAAGCCACTTTAACTGCACTATAACTATTATTATTATTATTATTATTTGAAAGACGAGTGATAAATCATTCGCTTACATTATAAGAGGAGCACTAGCGTCTAGGGCCTTCGGCTCGCTTATTCTAATTACACTTATTAGACTTAAACTAAGATAATGATACAATTTTGGATACAGTTGATTTTGAAATGGATAAGTAGAGATATTATATACATTTTTTTAATTCGGTTTTTACTAAAAATTCATTGCTCAGTTTTATTTTTTCTGGGTCTGTTTCGGTCAGAAGTCTCGAAGGTCTGATTTTATCGAATAGTGAATTTTTTGTTCGAGCGTATTGTGGGCAACTGTCCAACAAATGGCAAACGGAGAGGTCGTTTACACCACAGAAAGGGCATTGAGGTGAACTCGATCCCGAAAGAATATAACTGTGGGTGATAATTTTGTGCCCAATCCTTAGACGAATAAATGATTTTAATGCGCTACAGCTAAACTTGTAAAGCAAAGTAGGCTTTTTGCATTCTGTGTTGATGTTCGAATAGTGATGGCGGTAGTTTTTCCATTCATTTTGTTTCTTAAAAAACATATTTGAATTTATACACCTAAGTATATCTTCTTTGGAGATCCAGTTTGACAGGAATAGGGGTTCCTCTGTGGCAGCTTTTGCTCTCTGATCTGCAGCCTCATTTCCTTCGGTTCACACGTGGCTCGGGCTCCATAACTAAATCATCCCTAAGTTGATTTTTTATCCGGCGTTTCAGTTCATATGATTTTTCTAATTCGTATTCACGAAAGTTACTTTACACTTTCCTGGTGTGCTTCCAGTTGGACTATGCTGCTGTAATTCGGAGTCCTTATTCTGCTTATCTAGCCAAATCATTAGAATGTAACGAATTCAAAAAAAAAATTGTTATGTCCTTTCCTTCGCATTTTGCATTCACCCTATTCCCTTCTATCGAACTAGATGTCTACTTATTAATCTAAAGTCACTGGATTGTAGGTGGACTCTTCTCTCCCATACCTCGAACATTTGTCTACAACTTAGTGCGTAGTGTTATCGAATGTCCATAGTTATTTGGGCGCATCGATTAGCAATGCCACAAAGATACTTAAGAAACTATGACCTTTTCTCTTTGGAGATGGTTAGCACTAATTGCGCATCTAATGTTATCGTAAACAGCGCTTTAAGGGGATTAAACTTGCTCTCAAATGCTTCTGTTCTTGGTTTCTCTTAAACGGAAATCCGCTTTAAATCTTTACTCAATGAATTAATTACTTAGTTTGTACTTTTTATTTATTTGTAATTTTTTTCAAATCTTGGACTTTTATCAGTAGCGAAACTTATCTAAGACAAAACTTTATACAAATCTTGGGTCAAAGCTAGGTTTTTTTGCCGAATATGGGGGGCACTATTAATGCGGTTTTCGTATTATGTTTTCGGATTAAAAGAAGTTGTCAACCACATCTTTATAAAAAGTTAATCACAACTTGCACTGTCGAACAAAAACAAAAAAAGGAATTGAATAGATTTTTTCAAGGAACCAACGAATGTTTGCCAATTATTGAGATTTTAGAATAAGCGAGGAACGCTCTTTTTGCCATGCGTGTACCAAATTTCCGGTTACGGTACGACAATATTTTCGGATTTCCCGTATTTTAAAACTCGAGTGTTCAAAAAACATCAAAACAAAAACTACATATATAGGCAGTTATTATTCTCATTAGCGTAAAATATGAATCATCTCAGATAATTTTTCAGTGTTGCGCCGTGTGATGTATTAAATTATTTAAGCGGAATTGTTTTAGTTACCTCACTCACCGGTATTACAAAGTCAGTTTTGGCCAATAGTATACCAGGCTTAAAGATTCTCCATCACATCTCTTGCTCTACGCTTGAAAAATAAGGTGTGTTTTTTTTTTGCAAAATTTCCTGCTACAGTTCTCTTAATACATATTTATTAAGTCGATGAACTGAAAAAGATGGAGTTTCACATTGCCCTAAAAGATAAGTTTCTGGGGAATAGGAATCTTGAGTTATTGTTTAAACAAAAGCGAAAATTCGTTTTTAAGCTGCGCAATAAATTCGAATGAAATTGAATGTCATACCACATAGTTGCCACAAATCACTTGATTACTTCCAATCAACATGGCTATAATTAAAGGGCAGGCTAATTTGGTTTGTGTACTTCCATTATAAAATAACAGCTTACATATGTAAATTTTTTGTAAAGTGAAAAATTTATATTTTTCGGTCTTAATAGCCAACAACATTGTTGATTGGTTAAAGGCTACAATTAAATTTTACGCTTTTAATGCCAATTAATGGCTACCCATTCACCGCTGATAACTCCTATATTCTGATCCTACGTTTGCTCACTTCAACCCACACACATCGGGGAAAATTGCAAATATGTGTACTTACTAGGGTGCCTCTGAAATTTATATAAGTTCGTTTGTGCACTCTGGCTCTGAAATGCCGCAAATGCATTGTAAATAAAAAACAATGCATTATAATTTTTGCTTTGGCTTTCCATTTGCATTCTCCCGTTATTTTCGAGGAACGGTTTTAAGAATTTCATATCTCTGCTATTTTAATTAAATAAATATACTTGGAAGATATTATGGTTAATACTTCCCATAAACCAATCGAAAGAACATAACCTCGATGTTTGATTAAATAAATATAAAAAAAAGTTCTGAGTGGTGTTCGAGCGTTTTTCGGTAGGTAATAAAATGATCGTCTTCAAAAATGAATCAATAGGTAAACTTAAAGTTTTTTTTTCAAACTCCTCAATTATTGTGCAATAATCTGAGTTGGTATCCACACCGAATCGGAAGACGTACACAACGTCAAAAAATTTAAATGGGGCCAGTACTATTTTTTATTACATTTATGTAATTCTCGAACTTAAGCGTTTTTAGTTTAGTTTTAGTTTCGCTTAGAAAATAAAATTCAGTTTTTAAAGATAACCGAAATCAATAATTACTATCAGGGGCCCTTTGGTGTCAATGGGGGTATAATGAAATATTGGGACGAGAAAAATCAAATCAATCAAAAATATCAATCTTTGTATAGATTCGTATAAGTTTTGTATAGCATGCCTGTAACCTAAGTCGAAAGCGGAAAGTGAATTTACTGCGCTAAAACTAACACTAACCCATTTAAGATCAAGTTTATCTCCTGAATTCGTATATAAAATCATAAATATTTATCTGTTAAACTAAATTAAAAATACCTTTTATTTTTTTAAACAAAAAGAAGAAATAAAAGGTTTAAAAAAAGAAATACTGTACCCATTTTGGGCTTTAAAATATTCCTGAAATGATCCCAAAATATTCCTGAAGTGGTCCACGAATAACTAGTACCAAAATTTGTCTTAAGTCGTCCTGAACTAGTGCGGAAATGGTTCCAAGCTTCATAGTACATTCATATGTACTTATGGAGAGTGATATGTACATATGTTTGTTTTATCTCACATAATCGTCGTGTTGTGGCGCAAAAGTGTGACGTGACCTTGAAAAAATCACTCCCATGGCACTAAAGAAGTTTGACTTCAAAAATGTCTACAATGCTCGTGGAATGATACAGCATTTGAGACATGTGACATGCCGTGAGATTCACCCATCCTTGAGGTTGGCACAACAACGATATTTAATGAAAATTTAGCTTTAAAGAGAATCTGTTCTTGTTGGCTTTCACAAAATTTGACTATAACCAAATAAGAAGAATCAGCTGCACACCTAGAAATTTTGTTCACAATGAAAATGCGAGATTAGTTTTACTTCTGTCCTCGTTGTTGTTGTTATTGTTGTCGAAGCTTGCCGATTCGAGTGACGCGACGTTGAAAAATCACTGTCATGCCGCTGAATAAGTTTAACCTCTATAATTACTGTTATTTCTTATGCAACAAATAAAACTCAGAAGATTGATATTACTTTCTACCCAATAAATGAATAAAAATCAATGCAACTCATGTTAGTGTACTCCTTATGCAGGCCGTACTATCTTATTCTCAATCATTAATTTCGAAACTTCCATTCTTGTTCTTTTGTGTCAGCTCCAAACGTTTCGGAATAGCAGCACATGCGGCACTCAAAAATTCGTCCGGTGTTTTACACCACATCTGCTGCTAGCGGGGCTTAAATTGCTTCAACTCCCAGAGCTTTATGTTCTTCATTTTGTCCAACATGTAGCCCCATATGCAATAATCTAATGAATTCAGATCTGGAAAGGAGGCGGTCATTCATCTGACGAAATAAAATGCGTAAAATCGCTTCTGTACCAGCTCTGAACAATTCTAGCCTTAACAGCTAGAGCAGCAAAAACTTCCTAAAAACAAAATCGCGCTATGCCAAATAAACCAAATAAATTCTTGGCCTATGGCGGCATATGCTTCTTTAAAAACTCCGCCAAATACTAATTAGCGTTTGTTTAGACCTCTTTCAAAAAAAAAGCAAACAAAAGGATAAGAAGCTGGCCTTTTTTTGAAATCGCTCGCCATTCCCATAACAAATGGTAAATTTTGGTACAGGTCAAAAGGCTTTTTATGAGTGGGAATATCCGCTATAATTTCTGCATACATGCGGTAGTTTTACGCATTGTGACAGTTCTGTAATAAAAATAATTTTTCATTAGAAAAAATCGCTTTGCAGCTTACGTGCCGACGAAGTAGCTGGTCACTTCTACTCGTTCTGTAAATTCATTATTTCTATTTTTTTAAGCACTCATCTTCAAATTTTTTAATGACTTATTTTGTAGTTTTGTGGCACACACCAAGGTACATTAAACGGGTAGCTACAACAGGGTTGCATTTTTGTTTTTTTTCATCCGAAATTAGCCATAACTTGCCAACCTTTGTTTACATTTCTTCGTTCCGCAACAAACTAAAAACTATGTACTTTGGTTGTTGAAGTTCAATTTTTGAAACAAAAAAATTTGGAATTTAGGAAATTTTAAAATTTGAAAAAATTTTAAATGGGTAAATACTATTTGTGCAAAAAGAGCAGGGGAAAAGCAGCGTGGGTAGATTTTTTAAGTACCGCCAGATATAAAGAGGTAGCACAATTGGAACAGTGCTTGTAGTGTGGAACTTCCGGCGAACGGATGGGATTGTTCAAGTCGTTATCAAGATTCTGATCTCTATATAGCTCTAAGCGCTGCAAACTATGAAGAATAAAATCAAATTTGTTTAAAATGCAAGTACATATAAATGTGTGTACACTTTATTTGAACTACAGGGTTTTTTAATAGGAACAAATACGGCTTGGGATATGAATTAAATTCTTTATTCCTGTGAAAGTACATTCGATGGCATTATGTATGGAACTCGATTTCTTTTGCATGGGCTCCACGGGCACGCTTGCAGAAAGGCCAGACGCTGAACCCAATTTTCGATGGTTTTCAAGCATAAATCGGCCGATACTGCTCCAATTTCACGTTCGATATTCGTACAAAGTTCATCAATCGTCGCTGGCTTGTTGGCATAGACCATAGACTTGACGTAGCCCAACAGGAAATAGTCCAACGGCGTCAAATCGCACGACCGAGGCGGCCAATTGACTGGGACATTTCGTGAGATGACACATTCGCCAAACTTGGTTTTCAATAAATCGATTGTGACATTCGCTGTGTGGCCTGTGGCGCCGTCCTGTTGGAACCACATATTGTCCAAGTCCGTATCATCCAATTCGGGCCAAAAATATTCGGTTATCGTTGAGCGGTAGTGATTCCCATTCACAGTAACGTGCCGGTCTTGATCATCACGGAAGAAGTACAGCCCATAAATTGCACCAAACCATAAATTTTTCGGGATGCAATGTTGACTCATGGAGTACGTGTGGATTGCTGCCTGTCCAATATTTTTTGCATATTTTGCTTATTGACGAAGCCAGAAATGACGACGACCATAAATTGGGCGTAGCGCTCTTAAAGTTGAGGCAATTGACACCGAATTTCGGTAGTAAATTTTAATAATTTCGACTTGTTGTTGGATCGTATATCTTTCCATGATGAAACGGTAAACCTTACTGAAGAGAAATGTCAAAAGAGCGGGAAAAAATATGGCGTCGTTTGCTGTCACTATCGGTCTACTTTTGTGCGTCCCTATTGCAAGACCCGTTATATAACTCAATCTTTGTATCCGACTCACTACAGCACACAAAAATATATGTAATTAATTGAGATTTTTGATTTGTTTTGGCACGACTTTTGTGTACATTTTAAATTGCTGTTTAAATTTGACACTTCTATTTTGATGACTTCCTGCAACAACAAAATACATGGCAGGGTTGTATTTTACCTATCCTATGGCACTTGCCTGCCGAAATAGAACGAAGCTCCTAGTTTTCTTGGAAGTTTGATAACTTTAAGATTTTTCAAGGGCTTAGCTATTTTACTTAGCTTTGCCCTCCGCTGATGAAGTTTCATCAGCAGTTCTACATTTGTTGTCCATCTTCCTAAATTTGTTTACGCTGAGCGATTATTTTAACTGGTCTGCTTGTTTGTGCACAGCAATGACATAACAAATAAAACAAATACAAATTTTAATACTACACTTGTTGCGAATGCCACAATTGGGCTTTGAAAAATGTAACAACTATTCATCGCCACAACGTACACACCTAATGCTCACACGCCCACATAAATTGCGTAAATGAAAACAAATTGCCGCCGGATATCGCACGCCCATAGCAAGGGTAACATATGTGTACATACATATATAGCATGTACTTATATGTAGACAGTTCTGTCAACACCCACTAGACACGCTGTAATCATATTTACGGCACACCGCCACTCAAACTAGCAATATTGCCGGCAAGGTAGTATAATAATAACAATAATATTTATATATGCAATCGAGATGTTATCTTATCTATGATCAGAGTGCACTACGTTTATTTGTTTGTACATATATATTTACTATGCGTAATTAAAACCTGACTGGACAAGAAAAATGCACATCAATGTTGACTCATACCATATGTATGTATGTAGTTGTGTATGCGAACATTTTGCAGCTAAATTGCCGCAAAATGCGTCTGCTCTGCTCTGTCTACGGCGGCAGCCGACACGGCGTATGTGTAACATTTCTAGCAGAAAGTGTTTACCCACTTCAAATGTGCAGTCATGCATGTGTTGTTATGCTTATGTGCATGTGTAGGTGCATACATACATGAAAGTTGCTCATACAATTAGCTGCTCATACAATAAACATTTTGTCTGTTTTCCCCTCCGTTGAAGCTCTGACTCTCGACACATACTACACACGTTGGGTTTGCTGCACTTTTAGTTTGGTATTATATTTTTGCATATTTTTTTCCTGGAATTTTCGTAATGTGGTGTCGAAAGGCATTTATGGCCTTGTGTGTGTGTGTGGGTTGTTGATGCTTTTATTGGGTTTAACATACTATACCTGTAAGGTTTCTGAAATCTAATGCACTGCATTTCTACCACGTAAGTAAAGTATGTAATTGGAATGCTTGGCTGAGAGGTGGTGAGATTGTAGTTTGAATTCTTTGCATTTACCAAAAATGCATGTAAAGGGTTTGAATTTATCTTTCCAGGGTTGGCTTCAGATTTTTGGCATTTCTTTGAGCAAGCATTTATGTGCATACATATGTTTGTGTGTACTCTATATTACGAGAGAAAAGTAAAATCAAATATTTTGCTACAATTTGCATAAAGTGCAGCGCTGCAAACATTCAGTTTTTATTTTAATTATAAACATTTTTTAGTCTACTGTAGACAAATCTGAAACTCAATTGGATGCGAAGACTTTACAATTATAGTTAACAACATTAAAAAACTTCCCACTTATTGTTTGCGACAGCAAAATATCCAAAGGTAAGGTAAAAGAGAAATACCACGCTACAAAAATTAATCCAGAAATATGGAGCGTGCCTTTTACTTTCCGAATTTAATCAAAATAATGAAGCAGTCCTTCATTAATAAACTTTAGCTTGTTGTAGAAATGTCTAGGGAATTTTGTGCGTTTTCCCATTTCTTCTAACATGAATGCAAATTTCAGAAGGCCATTTTCTCTTTTCGTCTAAAACAAGCAAACTTCGAAATGGAAGAAATTAGTTAGGACGAATATTAGGAAACGAGAGAGTAGGTTGACATGTTTGGATATTATTTATTATATTTGAAAGTGAATTGATGTACAAAGAGAAAAATTTAAAATTAATCTTTTATGGATACCGTTGGAAATTATACTTTCATCATTTTGCGTTAATATATTTTGTATGTTAGTGGTTTTGAGTTACTGCAACTTAAATTACAAAAAAAAAAATAACGCCTTCGATTTCTGCTCATACATTCTCGATTACTTAGTTGCTCAAAACAGCAAGAAACCGAGTTTTCGGTATAATCACTGGTATCGTCGTTCTCGCGAAAAATGTTGAATATTTATAGAGATGAGTACTGTGTACGCATTAACAAACGAGTGACGAGAACCTCATGAGCGCTACAAGATTTTCTATGCACGAGAAGCGCCCGAAAAAAAGATCCTGCTTGGCTCACTGTGCACATAGTGGATTACGACATGTGGTGCAAAATTAGTGCAACCAATCCAGTTATCTTATAGAATTGGATTTTGAGATACTCGTGAGTCTTACGAGCTTTACGGTACACGAGAAAGCAGTCTTCGCGATAATTTGCTTCTCGAGAAATTTCGATAAATCGCAACCTCTATTAATAAATTACAAAAGAATTTAAAAAGATATCAAAACTTAGCAACATTGCATTAAGAAAATTGGAAACTTAAGAGCGGTCAAACCGAACATAAAATGTAAAAGTTATAGTAATATTAAGAAAAGCGATAATTTTAAATTTTTGTCAAATTACGATTTTTATTTAACTTGTCATTACCTTCATTTGAACATATTTTTAGCTATTTTTTTCCAAACACTACACCAGTTTACAAATATTTGATAAATGAGTGATACTTCATTGAAAAAGTGTGTTTTATACTAATTTTGAATCGCTGAACATGAAAATCAATTGCATTAATATTTCCAAAGAAGAGTTTTGGAGATATAGGCAAAAGCCGTGTTTTCGAGGTCCTTTCGCTCCCGAAATGCAAAGTAACCTTCCTATAGCTCACCTCTTTACGCTGATATATGTATATTTTCTATAAACCGAAATAGTACTTTTTGATTTGCGGGCGTCTAAATGCAAAAAAAGGACATTTTCGAAACTTTTTGGAAAATGGTAATCTTTATTCACTCTTTTTAGTGGTTAAACTTTGTTAAAAAAAACTTTCTAAATGTTTTGTTGAAAGGGAAATTCATTATGAAAATGTGGGGCTAAATTGGACAGAAAATGTAAAGATTCTTACAGATTAAATAAAAACGGGCAATTAAATTTTTTGCTAAAAACATGCATTTTTCCAATTGAAACAGAATGTTCATTTAATGTAATAATACGTTTTATATTAATTTAGGTAGGAAATTTTTGGAGTTATTTCTTGCTATAACTTATTATGGAAATTTTATATTTTCTTTATTTTTACATATAGAAAATTCGTTTTTGTATTTTGATATGTATGTTACAAGCTCGAAAGTTGCTGAACCAATTGAGCTCAAATTCATAGGATGTGTTTAACATTAACCCTGTTATGTAAAGGCTCTCGACTGTCACTAAAAAGATGTTTAATAAAATAATCAAAGCAACAATTATAATGGGGAAATAAAAATGTTTCGAATTCCTTTGATCCAAACAGAGAGCTTTTCAGAACAGTTTGGATTCTTCTCTGGAGACTCGCAAAATTAAAACACAATTGATTTTAATTTCCCAAATTGATCCTAATAGGAAATACAGGTTCAAAGTTCAGATTACCTAAGTAAGATTCATAAAATTAAAATTAATAAGTGATATCTTCGACTACAGTACTTTCGATTTTGGGTATTAGATGAAAAAATTAATTTTTAGCTTTTGATTTATCATAGGGTAATCTGAACTTCGACTCCTCCAGTCGGAGCCAAAATTTACATGAGATGTCTTCGACTACAGTGAGTATCCGTTAAAATTAAAGTCTTGATGTAAAAGTTTTCTTCCTACATTTAAGGAGATCGGCATTATTAAAGATAGAAGTGGCATAAGAGTTTAATGTTCCAGAAGGATAATCGCCGTTTTCATTTCCTCTTCGATGTTCATTTTCTGCTTCTTCGTCATTTCGTTGTTGTACTCCTCTGATTTCCGCTTCAGTTTTTCTCTATTGATATTACTTACTCTACTATCGGAGTGTTCACTATCATCTGCTCTGAATCTTTTGTAGTATTCTCCAATATCGGTAGTACTTCCACTTCCTCTCCGCCTTCGGTTTCGTTTTGTGCCACATCGTCGATGACCGCTGGTTCTCAAATCGTCACATTCTTCATTACGGGTTTCATTATTGACAAAAATATTTTCCGCGGTATAAGGGTATGAACAGTTACTTAAGTCACTGTCACTTTCAACTATAGAACATATTTAAATTTTCATTTGAAAATTCCTGCTTTTTATAAAAATGAATCAAGCATTATACCGACGACACAGTTGGCTAAGAGAGTGTTAAATATGAGTGTTAAATATGCAAAGTTTGGAGCGTTGTCGTACGATCGAAAAATAAACTATGACAAATAGGAGTATCATGGCACTAACAACAGTCATTGCTGAATAAATTTTGATATCTATTTTTCAATTGCTCACTTCGAAAGGGGTTGAAACTTTATTAAAGTTAAAACACTGAGACTGCCCACTCTGAACATTTTCAAACACAAATTTAGTCCAATTTCCATTTCTCAACAACTGTTTTTCTCGCAGTGCACCGAACTTGCACTAACAATAGCAAATTTGAAAAATTAAAAGCAGCAAAACGAGTTGAAGTGCGGTGCGCCTCGAGGCAAAACGAAATTTTAGGAATTCAACTCCAAAGTGACTGAAGGGAGCTAAAATTCCTTTGAAATTTACTTTAGAGCTGGCAATGAGCTGCCTGTTTCCACGAACAGCCAGACCTAAGCTAGCATAAAATCCAAAAAAAAAAAAAAAAAAAAATTAAAACCAACTGCATACAAGAGCTGCAAATTAACAATCAGCTCTTCGCTAGCTGAAAATGTTAAAAATTTGTTGCAAACACCCGGCTACCAATTATGGGGTATGACGTGGGCATCTCCGCGCTCTACAACTCTTCATATTAATTCACATTTTTTCATAAAACAACCATAGCGTTCTGAACTGTAGTATACTACACATTTCACAGTTTCGTTAGACTTCGAGAATCACCTAAAGTCAGAATTACAAAACTTCTATTCACCTTAAGCGAAATAACTAAATATGCGTGCTTGCAACCAACAGTTCAAAGGTTAAATTTTGAGTTTATCTTCAAATTCTCATGACATTTATCATAGAAATTATTTCTACTGAAGTAAAATTATTGAATATTTTTTAAGGCAGCCCAGTGAAATAACAACTATTGAAATCGTCAAAAATGTCTCATAGTCATAATAGTATTTTGAAACTTTTACTTTTTACTATCAGAGAAGCTTGGTAGCTACATACAAATATACTACATATCTACGGGCATATGGAAAAGTTGATTAAGTCGACTTAAGCGAAAAAATGAAAAAATGTATCGACAGCGTTCTTTATACTCTAGCTGCCTAAATATGTTGGTACAATATTCCATTATATATTCCTTATAAGCCTATATCTTTATTTATATATTCGGATCTTACGGTTTATCACTTAACTAAATAACTTAAAAGGACCACGCCCAAGAGAGATGTATATTTAAAATTACTTACATTTACGCTGCTCAATTCACAGTATTTATTAAAGTTCAGTAAATTCCAAAGCTCAGTTTTGAAAGAGCACATAAGTAAAAAAAAACAAAGCTTTATATGAAGTCTGGTCGTAATTTTATTCAGACTTTTATCTAAAATTAAGAGCAGTGTTTTCTTCTCAAAAAAATCACTGAAGCAAGCTAACATAAAAATTAAACAAATCTCCCTATATCTCTTAACCATTATATTCAACATAAGCTACTTTTTCATACGAACACAGATATGTAGGCATGTGTGTGTGTGTGATGGAATTAACGATGTACATACGCGTGTATTCTGTTTGTGACAGGAAACTACTGAGGCATTTCTTTTTATTTTTTATTCATTTTTTGCTTTATTGCAATAACAAATTGTTGACATTTTTTAACTTTTCTATTGTCTCCTTTGTAACCCACAACATACGAAAATATTTGGTACGAAAAAAAAAATCGCAAGCATCAAACTGTTTTGTATGTGTGTGTTGAAAAAAATTTCCGTATAGCTCATTTGAAATGAAAACAATAGCACAAATTGATGTACATACATACATATATTATTACTTATAGTAAGTGGAAAATAATAAACATATCAATCTTTCATTATTGGCGACTGTGATTGTCGCTTTCTATTAACTTTTTCCCGGTATTTTACACATCAACGAAGTGAGCAAAAACGTGGTTGTTCTCAATTTGATCAGGTAAATTCTACCATTTTTATTATTTGTTGACGCCAATTATATTTTTACGATTTCCACTCAATTTTTTTTTAATTTTTGGAAATAACCAAAAATCACAAGTCGCTAGATCCGGGAAATATGTTACTGGTCGCCTTTTTTTACCAATGTGAGTTGGCGCGTAGGCGGCTGCCGTAGCCGAGTGTTTCATTCGGTAGGTTCCGGGTTCGACTCCTGGCCGGGGCAAGTAACAGCAAAAGATATGGAAAACTTTTATTTTGAATGGCGGTTGCCCCTCGGCAGGCAATGTCAAACCTCTGAGTGAATTTCTGCCATGAAGAAACTTCGCACAAAAAAATCTTCGCCCTTCGGAGTCGGCATAAAACTGAAGAGTACTCAAATCAAACTTGAAGCTATATTTTATTATTAATCTACTTGCAAAATTTAGAACTCAGTTTGTGCTTTAGTCTAATTTTTCATATGAAAATTATAACGAGCTCCTACTTAGCAAGTTTTGGCAATACAATATAATAGTACAAGTACATGTGTGTGTACATTGGACTGGATTCTAAAAAAAAGTTGAGAATGTGCGCTTCGGGGTTCTACACTTACCTTCTGAGGATTTCAAAAATGTAATTTCTTTTTCGGCAACCTGCAAAACAACGAAATCTGGGTTTGCTCTTTTATGTATGATATATAGTTATAAAGGCATTGACCAAAGGCAAATTTCGGCTATAGAAATCATTAACCTATCAAGCTAGGTTTTTATGAAAGCTTTTTCTAAAGGGTGTTAGCGGTTAAAGGGTAGTTTAATTTAAAAAATGTAGGGGTTTGGACCCCACTATCACTATAAGTACTAATTACTAGTACTACTATTATTCCAAGAACTGTCACTACTACAGCTAATTGCCACTACTAATAATTACTACTACTACTGCTACTACTAACTACTATTACAACTATTAATCACTATTACTACTAATTACTACTACTTCCACTACGGCTACTACTGCTATTAGTTTTATTAATACAAATGCTACTTTTGATTACTACTACTATTTTAGCTTTGCTACAACTAGTTACAACTCCTATTTTTACTAATTTCTACTACTAGTTTTACTTATTTCAATTAATAGTGGTTAATGTTGCTACATATTAATACTACTATTTTGACTATGTTCTACTACTATGTTTTACTAATTCCTACTAGTATTTTTACTTGTGCTTTTACTAATAACTACTACTATTTTTACTAATTTTACTACTACTTTTACTATTTTCTACTACTTTTTTTAATGCTACTACTAATTACTACTACTTTTTAAATAACATCTACTATTATCTTTTACTAATTTCTGCTACTATTTTGGTTAATGGTACTACTTATTACTGCTACTATTTTGACAATGCTCTATTACTATGTTTTACTAATTTCTACTAGTATTTTTATTTGTGCCTTTACTAATTACAACTACTATTTTTACTAATTTTACTACTATTTTTACTATTTGCTACTACTTTTTTGAATGCTACTACTAATTACTACTACTTTTTTAATTACTTCTACTATTATTTTTACTAATTTCTACTACTGTTTTGGTTAATGGTACTACTTATTACTACTACTACTTTGACTATGTTCTACTACTACTTTTTACTAATTTCTACTAATTACTACCAATATTTTTACTAAATTTACTACTATTTTGTACTCTTTTTTTAATGCCACTACTAATTACTACTACTTTTTTTAATAACTTCTACTATTATTTATACTAATTTCTACTACTATTTTGTTTAATGTTACTACTGATTACTACTACTATTTTGACTATGTTCTACTACTATTTTTTTTACTAATTTCTACTAGTATTTTTATTTGTGCTTTTACTAATTACAGCTACTATTTTTACTAATTTTACTACTATTTTTACTATTTTCTACTACTTTTTTGAATGCTACTACTAATTACTACTTCTTTTTTTAATAACTGCTACTATTATTTTTACTAATTTCTACTACTATTTTGGTTAATGGTACTACTTATTACTACTACTACTTTGACTATGTTTTACTACTACTTTTTACTAATTTCTACTAATTACTACTACTATTTTTACTACTTTTACTACTATTTTGTACTCTTTTTTTAATGCTACTACTAATTACTACTATTTTTTTACTAACTTCAACTATTATTTTTACTAATTTTCACTACTATTTTTACCAATGCTACTCCTAATTAGTATTGCTATTTATATTAATGCTACTACCATGTTTTAATAAATTCTACTACTATTTTTACTCATGCTAAAACTAATACGTAATTCTATATCTCTTTGAGGAGTCGGTACAGAAGTTTTACTTTTGGTGCACGCGTGTTTTTCTTCTTTTTTTTTTTGCTTAAATAAATCGTTTAAGTTTAAAAAAAAAATTAAAGTGTATTATATTAACTGAAACAAAACTTGCGAAATTAGGCTCTTCTTTACTTGTCACACTAAAATTTACAAACAAGCCGACAAATTTTATTTTTACTTGTACCTGAAATGCTAATTTTTCATAAGCCTACATATTTTTACTCAACTCATAATAGTGGCCTTTGTGTATACCATAATGCAAATAAGCCTTATCATAATGAAATTACTTAAATTAAGTCAAACACACAGCACGTGGCATTGTGCCCATTATGTCATTATAATCATTACACACACATACACACCCACACATGCACACATATTTACATTTAGCGTTTTATGCCATTATGATATCTAACACATACACACACAAGTGCTTATTGGCCTAATTTGTCTCCCACTCCCTCCCCCGCCTAAAAGATCACCACTGATTTTCGAGCCCAACGCAGCTCTCACCACCGCCACCTCAGCAACTGAAGCCGAAACAGATGATGCATTGCACACGCGCCGTTTGGGGGTGGATGCTCGAGGCATTGGCGGCATGCCAACACAAACAACAAACGCTGACAGTGGACAATCGAATCAATCAAGCGATGTGGAGGAGTTACAGGACTATGACAAAGGCAAAATGTAAGTAAAGTTTGCTATTAAATGCAAATACTTGCATAATAAATATGTATGTGAATTGCATTACGATTAGTATTATTTTTCTTTTATATTTCTTTTTTTGCATTTTTTATTCAAATACATCCTGTTCATCGCATGGCTGCTAATGCAGGATCAAAGCAATGACACGCGCTACCGACCATTTAAAGTCACAGGACTTTCAAGTTTGCATCACCATAATTGAGGCACGTCAACTGCCCGGTCTCAATATGGATCCCGTTGTGTGCATACAAGTGGGCGATCAAAAGAAATATACCAGCGTTAAAGAGAGCACTAATTGTCCCTATTATAATGAGGTGAGCAAATGAAGCTGAAATTCGCTGTATTGGTCTTAACATACGGAATTCTAATCTTCTATCATCTTTTTCTTGGTAATTTCTTTTATATTGCAGTATTTTGTATTTGACTTTCACATGCCACCGGTGATGCTCTTTGATAAAATTATAACATTGTCGGTAAGTAGAATATGTTCTAATTTATTTAGTGTATCATTAATTTTGCTTCTCTGTAAGCATTCGAGATTATACTTAGTAGATGAAAACGAACGACAATATAATAAATTAAAGTAATTGCTAGCCGAAATTAATTAAAGCTGCCTAGCTACTTAAGCTCTGTCAAGTCAACATGGTAATAAGTCGTAGTAACTAATCGAGAAAATAAAATATTAATAGTATTCAAAATTCTCTGAACTATTGGGTTTAATGGCTGGCGTGTAGCCCGCCCATGGCGTATGAGCAACAAAAAATTCTGCATACTATTTCAGGGTTTTATTAAAAACTTTGGAGCCAGATAAAAATGTTATATTAACTAGCTGGCAATACAAATATTGAGTAATAACAAAGTACAACTAGATTCTTATCCAAAGTTCGTGATTTTCAGAATACCGTGTTAACCGGAAAAAAATGAGTTAAGTTCAATTAAATAATATTTTTTTCTGAATTTCTTTTAGAAATTTGCGGTATCGAACAGTTATTGGGGTTAGAGAAATCAGTTTTTTTTTGTTTATTTTTATTTTTACGCTAGATGGCGCTGTCGCAAAATTTTGCTAAGTTTTTATGGGTTATCATTGAAAAATAGTCTTTTTACGGCTTTCAAGACTGGGAAATTCATTTTTGATGTATGTTTTATTGTCGTACTTATGCCATATAATGTTTCAAAGATTATTTCATTATATTTGTTCCAACAAAACCAACATTATTATAAGAAGAAATATTTATTTTAAAGGTTCTGCGCCAAAAATATTATTTTTAGAGGGAAAATGAGTTTCTAAATAAAAACAAATAATATTTTTTATTTCGAAATACTTTTTTATTTATCTTTAAAAAAATTGTATATATATATATATATATATATTATAAAAAATAAAATAGCATATATATATATATAAAATATCGAAATAAATCCTTATTTGAATTTTTTTTTTTAATATCATTGTGAAAAATTGGTTTAAAACAAATCTCGAATATACCGATCTAACCCTTATGCCATAAGCAACGCAAAACTATCCTTCTTTTTATTTAGAATATATATTGTTTAAAATCATTGCATAATCTTTATTTTGTGATTTTTATCTTTTTTATCACAAACCAAAAATTTTATTATTTTTGTTGTTGCTATAATTGTTCTCGCGGATGATTTTTTTTGCATTTATTATGATCATAAAATTATATATCTAAACAAAATTATCGATTATTTTTCAAAAAATAAAAATTGAAAAATATCGATAAAATTTGATACAAAAGTTTTTATCAAAAAATAACGATTATTTTTCATCGAAAAAAAAAATCACAAAATATGTTGGAAATATGATCCCAAGTATAACAATTATTTTTGATAAAAAAAATAAGAATCTCAAAATATCGATCAAATTTGATCGAAAAAAAAGTATTGACATTTTGTGTGTCAATCAAATGTAATCGAAAAAATAAAAATCAAAAAATAACGAGTAAATCATGATTTATTTTCAAAAAGTTATAATCATTACAGTTCCTAAAATATACCACAACAAATTTTTTTTTCAGCCTCAAAAGCGGTAAAAAAATATCTTTTAATTAAGCCCCATAAATTGGACTACAGCACCACCTAGCGTTATTTTTAGGTAAAAATGAAATAAACACTTCAACAACGGAAAAATGCCATATTTTTCTAATTCCAGAAAAAAAAAATGATTTCATCAAAATTTAAAATTTTTTTCAGTGTATCTTAAAAACCTCAAATATAGACACCTAAAACCAAACAACTAAACCTATGAGCGAAAAATCTTTTAGAATGTTTTTTTATGGGAGAGATTTTGTATCACTTTGTAAAGGCACTAATTAAGATTTATTCTCTTCTGAAATTCAGTAAATCCGCTTAGATAATTATTTTTAAAATTTTATTGTGTTTTAGTTTAACTCAACTGTAATTATATTCCCAATTCCCTCGCAGTTACAATATAAGTTTTGATCCACAAGTTCCTTCTCGCTTTTACTAAATAATAAAGAATTTCGTTTATTCAATGAAAAAATATTCGTATCAGTAATAAATTATTTAATTAGTTATTGGAGTAATTGATTAAAATAATACATGTTATATTAGTTTCAAATCAGTACTCGATTGTTACATTATTATTTCTTAAAGCAATTTATCTTTGTTTTCATGACTATTGCCAGTTAAAATGAATTATCAATGTATTGTAAATAAGGTTTTATAATCTTAAATTGCGAAACTAAGGCAAAGGAATTGCTAAGCACATAATTTTCAAAAATTTATATGAAAGAAATCATTCTGTTTTCCATTTGCCTACAGAATTTTTTGTTTATATTCTTCTTATTTAAGAAATATTTGGACATTAAGTCAAAACCGCAATCAGATTTTTCTATAGATCTTATTTTTCATCCCCAATATATCAGAGAATAGACCAGGAAAATTTTTGCAAATCTCATTAGTGGGCGGTCTAATACACATATATCTAATTTAAAAAAAGACACTAGGTCTTGCATTTTCTAACCAATTCACGTGTTTGTGTTCACTTAACTTCAAACTATGTATGAGTTAATTAAATTATTGAAGGTTCTGTAAGTGGAACTTTTTCTCACTCTAATTTATCCGATGAATTGTTCATAATTTTAAAGAAATTTTTTAAGTAACAATTAGTTTCGCTATTCAGCGTAAAATTGTTTGAGGACAACTAAAATTCTTTGCATTTTAATTCAATAGTCTGGGTTCATTTCTCAACTCTTTAAGTTGAAGTTAATTGGAAATAACAATAGCCGATAAAAAATCTGACTTATCTGACATCTAATCAACATTAAATGCGAATGTGAGGCCAGAATACAAAAGGTAGCACAGTTTTTGAGATATAGCTAAATTCAGATTCTTTGAGATCTGAAAACAAGATAAACCGCTTAATTGTCATCATCTCTGTCAACTTAGTTGACTGATTTCAAATTGGTATTTTCTTATATAAAGCTAATAAAATTTTCTTTAATTTGTGTTAACAATATTTTCTAATCGTATTATAGATTTAGAAGCTATATTCAAGAGTTTACCAGCAATTTCGCCCAGTTTTTATAAAAAATTCAGAATAACTTTTTACAAAATTTACAACTTGCTACACACACCGAATCATTCGCTATTTTAGCCTTGCCTTATTTAAATAATTGCAGCAAATTTGGAATTACCTTGCATACCTTTGCGTAGCGTTTGACTACCTTTTTACAAATTGTGATTAACTTGTTCGCCGTTTCCTCCTTCTGCTTGCAAAAAAAAAAAAACAAATACAACTTTGTGGGCGGGAGTGTCAAATTAAGGAAAAACCTACACACAGAACTTTTATTAATTGAATCATGACTACAATAAAAAATTGTTGAGAGCAGTAAAGATTCCAGCTTTATTCATCCGAAATGTTTCGGGTATTTACAACATGATTTTCCCATTATTTTGGCTTCTTTTTTTTTTTTTTTGGTAGTCAAAGTAATTATCTTAAACATAACCTAACATAGTTTAGCAAATCGAAGCAGTTCGAAATAGCATCGAGTAGTTCGTGGAATAGTTCTAATACGCGTAGATACTAAAAAGATAGTTCAACCAGAAGGAGCTATGTATGTATTTAATGTTGCAACTTGAATCGCAATTTATCAGATGTCACAATTTAATTGCTCTCTCCGAATTATTGTTGCACAGCTTTTATTACTTCAATTTCTATTTAGACAATGCAACAGGCTCATTTGCGAAATATTACTGCAATTTACTGGTATTAGATATAAATTAGTTAATTAATGGCCGTTTGTTCAGCATACCACATCCTTACCGTTGCTTAATTTTCAACACCTTTGGTAAATAAGCCAAATAACAGAGAGCAGGAAGTTTAGTAGGCGACTGGTCATTTTACCCGCCCAATTACTTATTACAAGCTGAAGCAACAGAATACATTTACATACGAACACATGAAAACATGAAAATATTAATCAGTTGAAATGGGTGCAGAAGCGTAATTGGAAAAGTTTTGTATAATTTCCGCAGGATGAAGTAATTTTATTAAAGGTTGACACTTTATGCTTTAGCGGCGCATTCTTTGCTAACTTAAATGCTATAGTACTTATATAATCGTATCTCAAGATATAGCTTAGGAAAAGCATAAAAGTGATATAACTCTTTTTATTAAAATGGAAGTATGATTATAGTTGCATATACAGGGTGCGCAATCACTTCCTCCGGTAAGAGACTCTTGAAAAACTTTTGAAAGAAACATTAAACTGCAAAGCATGGTATTTTTTTATTTAGTTAAATTCCTTACAATTTATGTGAACTGCTTTTTAAAACCAACATCAATGAATTGACCACCGCAAACTGTGCCCCTTTTTGGCCATCTTCCATCGCTTCTTCGAGCCTCTCGGTCGGAATGTCTGCTACTTTGGCATAAATGTTGGTATTGAGCTCGTCAATAATCTTCGGCTTGCTGGGCTAAACTTTACTCTTTAAATAACCCCACTAAAAGAACTTCGGGGTAGTTAAATCGGTGGATCTTGGTGGCCAGCCAATATCGCCACTTTTCGATATCACACATCTAGAGAGTTTTTAATACAAAAACCGCATTTGTGGCATGGCGCCCCGTCTTGTTGAAACCAGAAGTCAGTCAGACCTTTTGCACGCATTTTCGGATACATAGAATGTGCATCCACAAAATCCACAATCCACAAATTAAAATCCACCGATATCGTTTACCATCGGCTGTTTCGCCATCCACGACAACATTCTCTCTCACTGGCAACATTTCTTTCATTGGAACGTCTTGGACGTGGATGATTGTAGGTTTGATTTCAACGTACATATTCACTACTTCGGCGCGTTCATTCGGTGTGAAGCGGCCTATAATTAAAAATTGGTTTGAAGTTTCCAAATCGGGTCTAAGAAAGTAAATCGGTTGGCAATTGCCGAAGTTATGTTTACATACCGGAGGCGCACATGGCGCACCCTATGCTAATACCCCGCTTATGCTCACAAGAGTTTAAGATGGTTAAGCCGTAAAATGTTCAGCAAGATAGTCAATGTATCCATATCGGAACACCAGTTCTAAACAGCACTATTTTGTTCAAGAACAAAACTACCAACTCTAAACTGTAATATTCAGAGATCGAATTATATCTAGTGACTAGATTGGGGCTAATAGAAATAATACAAGACAAACAATGTCGTGTTTGGAGTATGATAAATTGAAATTATCGCACCATGAATTTCCATCAAAGTTTCAAATTTTTTGTAAAAAAAAAGCAAGCTCCTCTTGACGCGAATTTTTCACTAGCAAATCCATTCCGGACTATAACGTGATCCACTATCGATATGTGTGGTCTGGCGCTGTCCTGGTCGACCACAATTCCTCTCCTATTAGCCAAAGCTGGTCGCTTCTGGGCGATTGCATCCTTAAGGTGGTTCAATTGATGCCAGAACAGGCTCGAATTAAGAATATGGCCTTAGGGAAGTAGCTGATAATAGAAGATTCCCAACCAATCCAACCAAACAGCAGCGATTCGCAGATGGAAACTCGGTCAGTGAGGTTTTGTTAGCATCGAGACTTCTTTTTGCATCCCGCCTTATTTAAATGATTCCAAATAGCTTTTGAGAAATCAAAACAGTCCCTATCAAAACAGTCCCTACATGACGGTTGGAATCGACGATTTCCATTATTTTATCGATATTTTCCAGAGCTTTGCTGGAACGGAATCGAAGAAACCAAAATTGCGCATGATTCGCTGTTACAGTATCAGGACAATAAACACGATTCACATTTTTAGTGGCTTGGCTTGCATTTTCGCCTTCATCGAAGAAAAACTGTAAAACATGGCTTTTTTTCTTTGTTGGTGTCCATCTTTGACGAGTGCCCAAACAATACTGTATCAATCAATCGCAAAACTGTGTCTGTGTACGAAATCTTATCTTTCTAATGCCATATAGCGTAGCCCGATCGCACTTATACAATGCGAGATACAGGTTACTAAAGTCATCTAATGGAGAAATAGTGGATTTCTTTTTACCAGACCTTGTATTACGTTTGCTGGAACACCAAATTCAGCAATCACGGCATATAGGCCGTATTTTCTCATGCTGTCGAAAGTGAAAAAGAATCGATCGAAAGAATCGTTGAAGATTAGGCTAATCGTGAACATCTGATCGATAGTAGACTTCCCAGGCCGAAATCAGTTCGTCGACGGCTTTGTCATCGTACCAATCGTTCTTTAGTGGCAATTACTTCTTCACTGGGTGTACGTAAAGAGCGAGAGATGTGTCCCATAGCCTACATATATTTAACATTGCTCTCTCACTGCAGTAGTACATGTCGAGTGGCGAAGAGCTTGGCTATGTGTTGTGTTTTGCAGATTTTCGATTTCCATGTGTCAATTGACGCTGCTTTTTGCAGCACAAAAGCTGCGACGGGATAATGGTCCGAGTCGATGTTCCGTTTCGTTTACCACAACGTTTTGGTTTTTCAGTTTACCATACAGCTTGATGTACCTTTTTATACTAGAACCTGGTACTACGTACTACCATTTTTCGACCCTCGAATGGTGGTGATGTCAGTGTTTGCCTTCCAATTAAGGGTCTGGACAGTCAGATACCAGTACTCAAATCATAGTACCTAAAACGTTTGTCGTGGTCGTCACTATGGATATGGAGGTATCATCCGAGAATTGCTGAATATTTCCATTGGTAGCTGATTTTACGTGGCGGGTACGAAACATAGCGCATAACTAGATTGTGGAACATTTTTAGTTAGAACATATTTCAAGTGATACATCCACTCATAGTCGCTCCTACTGGTAAACACACGCTCAAAGTCCCTGGTGAACCCTTAAACCTATAACGTCGGAGTGCCGTCAGCAGGTTCGCTCAGAGGACACTTAGGTGAAATGACCCAGAAGCCTTGAACTGCTTGAAACGTATGCAGAAGAATCATTCTGGTAACTCTTCGAGGCCGCCAGAATGAATGGTGATCAGAGACTTTACACACTTGCGTGGACTTAAACACAGAACCATGTAATAAATTTTATAAAAAATTTTAAATTAATATTAATGACAAACTATTCTCTCAGTCACGCTTCAAAGAAAATTTAAATAAATGTATGTAAGTATATTTCAAAATATACTTCTTTCAAAACTGAACTGCTGGGCAAATTTGTGGAAAAAACTTTCCTTCACTTTAATTTAATTTTACTTTAAACGCCAATTTTGAACGAAATAAAAATGTAAACTGTCACTGTAAAACTGGTCATAAGCAAATACAAAGTAGTGAAATTTATTGGGAACATATTGTAATTAGGGTATTCACGCAACCCTCCTCCATTGGGTTATTTGGTTTTTAATTCTGCTGTTTCCTGTAGCAAATTGAACTGAAAAATGACTTAAAAACGAGTTTTCACTTTTTGGCAGATCACTTTGCTGTTGAAAAATGGGTATTTGTTGTTGTGTACAGAAAAAACTGAACCCAATAACCCGATAACCCAATAACCTGGACGGCGTTAAAATCCCAATTATCAAAAAAGTATACGAAAGTAATATTTAAATAGCAATTTAAATATCAATTCTAGTAATTTGATTCGTTTATTTTTTTAATGTGTTATGTGTAGTAAGAATAAAATCAAAATAGTACCGTTACTTATATATGTTTGACATAAAATATCCACCATAAACTTCATATTTCCCCTAGGTAATACAAGCAAGGAAATTTTTACGTTCTGGTACACTCGTCGGATCATTTAAGATTGACTTATCTACCGTTTATGATGCACCGGGTATTTAATAAAAAAATAATTACTTAAATTATAATTGCCTATACATGTGTGCTATATGTTTTATTAAAATAACAGTTCATTCTTATATATCACTACAATTTTGCACTCACTTTTTTTAAATATGTATTGAATTGTGTTTCATGTTGCTACATTTAAATTCTATCTACTAAAAATTTGCAATTACTTTTTACTCTCAGATAAATGTTAATCGTAAATTCTTTATTCAATTTAAACATAAAACTATTTTATACATACTAGAAAATACAAGACATCGTTTTGCTATTATAAATTGACATATGCAACATTCATACTCAATTTACCCTGCAGACATAAAATATGTATGTATGTATTTCTGTTGAAACTCCGAAATTTGAGGTTAGCGAAAATTCGGTATTAATTAAAAGATTGACTAAGTTTGATTTATTTAAAAATAATTTCTGCCTTATTTATGTTGATAACTTATAAAAAGTTAATTTACACATTAAAATCAACTTAATTCAACTTTTGTTATTGCACAATTTATATACAATAGCCTACAATGACTCCATGCACTTACATACGATTTTTAAAGCTAAAAATGCAAATGAATTTAAAAGCAATGCGCCGTAGTCACAGTAAAGTTGAAGTCGACTCTAAAGTTTGTAGTAATGAAATAATTTTAAATAGAATATCTGCCGAAAATAGCTGTAACTAAGTTTAAAGTCAGCTTAATCTGGACTATGACTAAAGAGCATTGTTTTTAACTGCTTATTGGATTTGAACTAATATCATGTTCAAACCAAAATGAAGTCATGTAATTATACAGTATGCATACTTTTCTGTGTTTTAAAAGCCACCTAAGTCCAACTATAAAAGCATTTCTAATCGCATCTGCAGCATACTTTTCCAATATTATCAGTATCGGACCTTAAATATGGATTTTTTTGAGAAACTTAATTCTAGCACCACCTAGCGGATGCATTTTTCATAAAAGTACTTCTTGTCGCTCTCTAAATATATGTTTCTACTTTCATCTAAATCCGGTAATTCATACAGATTTTGTGAATAACTCGCCTCTAGCCCCACCTAGCGTATTTTTTTCATAAAAGTATTTTTTATTGCACCAGGACCTTACCTTTCTAACATCATTAATACCGGACCAGTTTTTTTAGCCAAATTGTAACACAAAAGAAAACGGTTACACTTTTATATAGTATATAGTATATTAGGGTGCGTCAAATTGTATGGCGGTGAAAAAAAGTTCAAAGCGAAATTTTTTTGGCAGTTATTTTCAAAAATACAAAAAAGTCGATTTTTTTTTTAACTTTTATTTATTATTGATTTATTTTTTATTATTATATTATTTTTTACTTATTACTATTTTCTTTTTGCAATTGAAATGCACTAAATGAATCTAAAAAAAAGTGATTGCCAAAAAATTTCGCGGACTCGAAATTCATTTAAGAGGTATACACAAAAAAAACTTGTTACGATCCATAGTACCAGAATCGCGATGATGCTTTGAACATTTTAAATGTACCCACCCTAATATGGATATTTTTATTTAGATTAATTATTTTATAATATCTTATAGTCCATTTCCTTACACAGAAATTATTCCGTCGCTGCTGAATGTTGTGTGGGAAAGACGAATTCCGCCAAAGCCTGAAGATATTATTGTAATGATAACTTTGAAAAACAACTTGCAATAGTTGTATTGAATTTTAGTTAAAAGCAAGTTATTTTTACTAATGCTGACGAAAACAAAACATAACACTGCGTAACAAAAAATTTAAAAAAAAAACCTGTGGTCATGATTTTGTTAATAGTTTTTATTAACATTAGTAGCAGGCTTACGAACTGTGTTTTTTCTTTTTTTGGATTGGTTCTAGTTCTTAAGATAAACGAAACTTAAGAAATTAATGAAAAAAAATTATGTGACCCAGTTCTAGTTGTATTAATTTAATTATTCCTCAATAAGTTTTGTTATATAAATTATGAAAACAAGTAGTTCGTTGGTTTAAATATTTTATTTCCCTTGCAAGAGAGGAAGGGCAGCCGGTTAAGTCGGGTGAGTAAATACAACTAAACATTAATTCGACGACTTCGCTTAAATACCTGAGAACTCTAACAGTCCCTGCCAGCCGCTGCACGTTATCGACCGCGTGACTTGTAAATACAATTCGATAAATTACTTATTTATTATATATGTTTATTTGTTTTATATGTTTATGGGACAGTCGTGCAAGAAATGAACATTGGATTAGAGAGGATTGGCCGGTGAGAGAAACTATGGAGGTAGGAACAGCAAATGTGGTTCATGACCAACTGATAAGCCGAGAAAAAATCATTCTGCCACCACTTCCCATCAAGCTTGGGCTAATGAAACAGTTCATCAAAGCCCTTGATAAGACAGGTCACTGTTTCGAATATGTGTGCAAAAAATGTCCAGTCCTTAGTATGGAAAAATTAAAAGCAGGAGTCTTCGATGGTCCTCAAATTCGTACCCTTCTAAAAGACACTGAATTCTTAAACCATATGCCACAAATTGAATCTGAAGCCTGGCTAAGCTTTGTTAATGTAGTCAAAAATTTTTTGGGAAATCATAAATCACCAGACTATACAAAACTAGTTGCTGATATGCTTCTCAATTCTCGCAAACTAGGAGCTAAAATGAGCATTAAATTACATTATTTACATAGTCATTTGGGCAAATTCCCGGACCACATGATGGCAGACTACTGCTGGAACTTAATACGGGATTGTCCTGAGCAACGACATCATAGGAGGTCCTACAGAAAAAGTTTTTTGTATTTTTTTTTAAATTAATTAATGAAAAGAATATATTATTTTTTATTTTTTTATTATTTTTATACAGGCGCACAATAAAAATATAATTTACATCCATATTAGTATTTTTAATTAGGTTTTGTCGTGAAATATTTAAAAGTCTTTATCTGAAAAACTAGAGCCAATTCGACAAAACTGATATTATTTTCGTAATCAGCGCCCACAAATTACCCTAAATCGACTTAAAAATCTCCGACCGCAAAATTTTGTTCCGCAGTGTAATCAATTGGTTATAGTCGATTTTTAAGCTACTACCCAGGAACCAAAAATAACAGTTATTTCTTTTCAATGTAATAAAAATCCAGGGCAAAAGAAAATTTCAATTAGAAATGTTATTTGATTACCATGGAACAAAGATTGGGTGCGCCATACTTCAACAAAATTCAATATAATAAAGTAGGTCGCCTATATTTATTAATTTATTTTTGATAAATTTTTATAAAAGTGGAAAAATTGTTAAAAACTCATGAGTAAAATTTTACGATAAATATTTTCATATATCATTTTATCCCATTATCTTCCACCTAAAGGTGTCGTTTTGACCATTTCTTAAAGAAACTCAACGTAAAACAAGTTTTGAAAGTAGCTTAGGGAATCAAAATGTTCTAGAGAATGATTCGGCGGAAAATTTTAAAGTGGATTTTCTCAGATTAATTCATGGAAAACCAAAACATCGTATTCTTTCAGTAGCCTGCTCTTTTAGATGATTCCAAACTGTCACGTTAGACGGTATGTTGTATTTCTACAGATATTTTTGTTCTTTTGTCCGGTCGAGGAATACAGAACTGCTGCCTCAAAAATTTAGCCCGAGGTGTCACCTTTCAAATTTGATTAGTGTTGGCAGATCTATCGGTCACATAGAGACAAAATTCTACGTACATATATTTTTCATATGACCGAGTTTGTATATGAAATGTTCTAAGCTATTTATGGCAAATGTAAAATGAAACGAAGTTGTCTTCCATATTATCGATCGAATTCAATTTTTGCTAACGGAATTAGCTCGGCTAGTTATATTCAAATAGTTAATTTTTCGGGAGGAAGTGCAGTTAAAAGTGAATTTTCCAACGATTTTGACACAATGGTCGTAAGATTTTGACACAATGCAAATTTCGGTCAATACTATGTCGAACCCATATCTAATATTACTGAGCGGAAATTTTACACTTCGACTGTTGCTAGGCCTCTTTTCCTAATATCAAAATGAAGTCGGCTTTAAAGCTAGTAACAGCTACAATTTTTAATAGGGTATCTGTCAAATTAAGTTGCAACTTTATATTGACTATAACTAATTGCCTTTGTCTAAATCTCAGCTGCTGTCTCTAATGGCAATCCTGAAATTAAAGTAAGAAAGTTCAGTTAGGAAATTTAATAACTTTTGTATTTTCCAGTAAAAGAATTCGTAGCTTTTTAGTAACTTCATAGGCTTCCTTTTTAATTGCATCAACAGAAAACGAATGGCGTTTTAATCATCGAAAAATTGTTGCCTTGTTTATTTTGCCCAGTGACCCACATGGTTGCATTTTCATTTCTCAAAATGTAAACCCTGTTATAAAGAAGAAGGGCAAAATGTATCATTAACATGGAAGGGAAAATTTTTTTGTCGTGAAAAGAAAATGTCTTACGCTAAATAAATCAAGAATAATCACAAAATCAATATTCCAAAAAAAAAAATCATAGTATACTAAAAATAATCACATAGGCATAACTAATCAATAACCTGATTATATCTGAATAGAAACCAACACCATTTTTATTTGCTTATTTATAATTCATATGCGCTTTGAATACGGATGATATGAGTATTACAATTGTGCATTCTTGTCAATGTGGGCGCCGCGAAACTCACTACAGTTGGCTTCAATTTCATTCAAGTAACCTGATAGATAAGGAAACAATGGATGGCATTTCTATGTGCACACACGTATGAGAAAATTATAAATGTAACTGACAATTCTACGTTATGATTTTTATTTTACTATTGCAATTTATGTCAAAGGTTATTGAAATGTCACAAAACGAGCTAAAAATAAAATTTAAAAAACCACGTCGGAATTAAATTTGCGTAAAACTCAAAATATTTCCCAAACAACAGTGAAATTACCTTATTTTTGAAATTCATTTTCAACAAATTACACAATAAAAATCTACCCAAAACTCAAACCAAGCAACACCTGTTGCCCAACAGCGCAAATGACAACAAACATACAAGGCATGCTATATATGTATAACACTTCCCACAAAAAAAAACACTTCAATACAAAATCCACACTATCGCTCCACTCGCCAATGAACCAAACTCTCATCGAATATTATCGCCATCATCATGAACTTGAATGAATGAACGTTTACTGCATCGAAATTGTTAATCTACTGAAACATCACAATTAGACAACGACCGAATATCGTTTTTAGGGTCCGAACGGAACCGAGCATTTTAAAGATCTAAAATTATAAACAATCAATGAAAATCAATAAAGCTGACCGGCAGCACTGCAAAATTTAACACTAGACACACTCGATAGAAGAGCAGCCAAAAAATTTAAATGCATTTTTTTCCGACAACAAATATGCCGCCGTAACCGAATATATAGCGCTGGTTTCATTCGGTGTGTCCCGGGCTCGTAACTTGGCCTAGACAAGCAATATCAAGCATTATAGAAAATGTTTTTTCGAATATCGATCACCCCTCGACAGGCAATGCCAAACTTCCCAGTATTAAAAAACGTCACCATTTCTGTAGCGCGATTCACCAACTTATTTTAACAATATTCGCATGGTTAACTCATCTTAATGAAAATTTTAACGATGCTGCTACTCAGCAGCCACTTTTTAACGATTTCCGCTATCGCCGAATCAGCTGTTGTCGCTAGCTAGTCGATTACCGAAAACTAAACGAAAATAAATTTGATGTTGTTAACTCAATCCAGAAAAGTGAAATTAGTGATTTCAACTTAAATAAAAGATAACTTTTAAATTCGTAGATTTGTTTTCTTGAAATTAAAAAAAAACATTAAATAATGTCATTTGAATATTTGGAATATGATTTAACACGAGGTGGTGAAGAAGTAAGCGCTCCAACAGTGAATCCACGTGTACTCTGCAACAGAATTTCAGAAGCTGTATCGGTTAACTCCATACTTGGCTGAGGGCCTAATTTCTCAGCTTGGCAGGTTTCCTATGACCCAAGTTGGGCTTCAAGCTGCTAAAGAAATGTTTGCTTCAGTGTGGGAGACAATATTGGGACTGTCGATTGTACTCATGTATAAATTTTGCCGCCAAAAAAACATGAGGTGGCTTAATCATATATACCAATCAATTAATGTGCAAAATTGTATCAAGAATTCAAATATAAAAACAGAAATATTACTTATTTTTAATACAAAGATAAATGATCTTAATTAAAAAATTTGAAATATAAAACCTAAATACCCTGGAGCACAACGTGATTCATAATGGAGTGAATTTTGAAAACTATACCCACGGCATATTTGCGAGGGATTCCGAACATTCTTTGGAGTCGATTTGATGACTATTCTACCAAATCATTCAGAGGAGAGTCGCTATTTCGCTACAGTGAAACATTGCAATATATAAAAACAATTATAAATATTTGTAGTTTCTTATGTATTTCACTTTAATCAAATATAATAAAACCGCGCTCAATTTTATATTGGCAGCATGCATTTATTTGACGTCTTTTATTATTTTTTGTGTTTTTCACCCATTTAGTTTGACCAAGATGCCACTCTTTATCACTTTGAATAAATGCAATGAGACAGCTGTTAAGTGTCGTTAAGAATAAGTTAGTGATTCGCACAATCGTTAGTGCAAACGACAAATATTTTCGACAAAATCGCGATTGTCGAATCGTTTAAATTTAGTGAATAGCCCTAATATGCAGTAGAATTTTATTTAAAAAAGGGTCCAAGCCGTTTTGCAATGCATAATTTCTTCCAGTATTATTACTGCAAATCATCATAGTTATCATAGTTAGGCTAAAGCCTGCTTTAGAAGTTAAACTGTTTAATTTAATGTTGTTGAATTAATAAAAATTAACAAATGTTCGGCCGAAGTTCGTTTTTGTTTTAGATGAAGCCAAAGCCGAAGCCGAAGTTCGGTCGCTCTCTAATCGCAATGCACATATATGTTTTTTATGTTTAAATCGACATACTAAATACTTAAAATGCTTCGCAAACTGCACATGTGAATGTGCAGGTCCATCACAGTCGTATTGGCTTGCTACGAAAGATATTGATTGGCAATTTCAAACTTTATAAAAGAAACTGACAACATAAACTAAAGATTACTCTTAAAATACTTATAAGCAGTAATACGACTTGCCCTGTACATATGTATGTATGTATGTAGTTTTGTTTAAGTAAGGCGTAGATATTTAGTAGCTTTGTCGAAATTCCAACTGCAGATAGAAATTGTTTATAATTTTTATTTAGATGTAAACATTTGTTTCTTAAAATATGCACACAATTATTGGCTATTTGTTTGAGATTTCCTCTATTGCCATTACATTGAAAATTATGATATTTAGTTTTGAACAGATTAGTCTGAGAAGACACCCAGTGTCTTTTTTTTTGTATATGGAACTCGTAGTGACCTTTCGCATTATTTTTTACATCACAAACTTCACAAAAAGTTGTAAAAATCGCCTTTATAGTGACGTTAATAGGTTAAAATATACTGCGAAAATATTTCTATTAAAATAGTACTTATATAGAAAATGCATGTACATATATTAAATCGAAATTGTATTGCCCTGACTCCTAAGGTTTGATGAAATCAACGGAGCAAGTAAAGAATAGGGTCCCTTAAACTAGCACAAAATAAGTCGTATGGTCCGTCTCGTTTCACTGATTTTAATGGTATACATTTATAAGCTGGGCGTTAGGGAGATGTATGAGGCAATTTGAAAAATCCATTCAAAATTTATCAGGCGTCTCCACTAAAAAAAAATGTTGTTGCCGTATTAGAGTACCAACCTTCAAATCATTAAATACGAAGTTTCAAGAACATCTGTCAATTAGCTTCTTGTTTGACAGCAATTCGAATCAAATAACTTTTGAGTTTTGTAAAAAATGGAAAAAAGTGAATTTCATGTTACCATCAAATATTATTTTTTACACAAGAAACGCCTGCAAAATTAAAAGCGAAGCGTGAAATACATTTCCCGGACTCTTTACCATCAATTAGAATTATTTAAATGTGGATCGCAAATTTTCGCTGTTTTCGTACGAGCACCGAACGATCCTGATCGTTTTGGAAGGCCATAAGACGCTCTCACTGAAGAAACGATAGAAAAAATCCACGATATCGAAAAGTAAAAGTGAGCAAGATAGCTGGCATGGTGAAGATTTCAACAGAACGTGTGTACAACGCCTTACATGAAAAATTGGGTAGGAAAAAGGAATCAGCAAGATGAGTGCCGCGTTTGCTCACAATGAACAAAAGTGACTAATTTATGGTACGAATTGCTTCCTCATCCTCCGCATTCTCCAGATTTGTCTACCAGCGACTATAATCTGTTTCCAAACTTTCCAAGAAATGACTCGATGGTAAGAGATTTTTATCAAATGAGAAAATTGAATTGGAAAGTGAGGCCTATTTTCGAAACTTTGACGCAACATACTTTTTGGAGGGCATCAAAAAGTTAAAACAACGTTGGACTAATCTAGATCGAGCGAAAAGAAGACTGCGTTGAAAAATAAAATGAAATTTGCCCGAAAAAAAATTTGTTTTCAATATTTTTGCAAATTGCTCTAGGAAAGGTGCATTTTTTTTTAAATTTTTAAAAACTTATATTTCGTAAAACATTTAACCGGTTATGAAAATATAGTTATAATTTGGAAGGCAAATAAAATTTACTTTTCCCAATATCTATTATATAGTATATATATAATTGATAATTTCGGGAAACCCCAAAAAACTTATGACTGTGTTTTCAATAAAAATTTATATTTTTCCTTTAAAAACTTCCTAACTAATTACATGCAAAAATAAATTTAAATGTGAACAACAAAGTCCCGTAATTTGATATATGAATTGTTAAAAATAGTTCTTCGAATACATGTTGCATTAGGTAAAATAATATTGAGATTAAGGACAGTCTGACATTGATCTCGTAAAGATGATTTTTGTGTTAACTGAGGTTTGCCTTTGTCCAGCGAGGTGTGCCCTTTATTAGAATAAAACCTTTTCTGGTTGATATCACTTTTAGTTCCAAAAAAAAATAGGAAACTTCTAATTTGCCTTTGTCTTCCGCGGTGCGCCCTTTATTAGAATAAAACCTTTTCTGGTTGATATCACTTTTAGTTCCAAAAAAAAATAGGAAACTTCTAATTTCCATAATTTTTAATTTAAAGTAAAGAATCGTCATTTTAGAGTTTGAATTTTCAAAAGCATCTGATTTTGTTATTGTTAATTTTTTTTTAGTTTAGCGAATGAAATTAATCAAGATATGAAAAAATCGATATTATTCGATTTTTTAAATAGACTCAGTATGTAGGACTTGATTGTATGAAAACAAGCTTCAATACCTCTCCAATAGATCTCTGTGTGAAATGGCCTCTTAAATCGAAATATGAACCTCCATTTCACGTAGTATTTTTTACTGCCAACCGTTTGAAGTTCCAAAATATTCTAGTAACTTCTCATTCTTGAAAAATTGTTTGAATTGTTTGGGTCAAATATAGCCGCTATTTCAGCTAATTTTTGTGTAAAATGGCTTTCTAGATCCGAAAATCCAATCATTCTCTGTTTTTGATGGACGCCGCATGAGATAAATATTTATTCTCTATGATTTGAAAAGAAATTGAAACCTATAAAGGATAATTTCCTCGCTTTTGGGCGATTTCGAATAAGCTACTATTTTTCCATTTTTTTATTGTTTATGACACTTTTCTACATGTAAAAAATTGATTATTTATGCCTTTGAGCCAAATGGCTGCGTATTTAGAGAGAGATGTTTAAAGAGAGGATATGCGCCACTTTTTGGAATTCGGGAAGTTGTTTTTTTAAGAATCATCTTGATTGGTAATAATGTTTATACTCCCTAAATTTAGCAAATTTTGCATTTTTCTTTTTTGTAAATATGAATACTAGGCGATGATACGAATAGTAATAGGAGAAAAAGAGTAGGCCAATTGGATTTCATTTTATGTTTAGGGGCAAAAATGAGATAAGATGAGAGAGAAAAGTGAGGATATTATTCGGATTCTTCTACATTTGATGCCCCGAAATATAATAATATAAAACTTTGATCAAATAAAAAACTTATGCGCACAGAAAAGAAAGCGGTTTGGAGATTTTATTTTAAGGTTATAATAAATTCACCCCAAATTTCAATCATTCCACCACTAGATAGTTATTGAAAATGTGCAACAGTACAATTTTAAAGGCAAGATACGAGTACATTCTTCGATCGAAATGCGTAAGAAAAATCAAATTCAAAATCAAATCATACACTTTTAATACAAATTTTTTGTTCTTAAATCGGCTATCCGCCCGCCGGGTACATTAGCTTTGGATGTTTTATTGTTATTTCAATTATTTACGTTTTGTGGAAAATTCATTATGCAGACATACATATTCATACCCACAACTACAACATAACTACACCAACAAAAAAAACAAAAAACTTGCACTACCAAATGCCTGCTGGGCAAGTAGCACTATTGTTCAACCTATAATTGCTGTGTTTGTCCGAATGTGGCCCTTCCTTCTTGGTACATAAACATCATATTACGAGTATTTGTATGTACATACATACATATATTTTGTACAAGTGTATGGGAAGCGGAAACAATGTTACTAATTTTGAATGCGCCTACAGTAATAATTTTAAGTTTTCATTTTTGTATCATACAGCCACTTGAGATGGATGAAAATCCTCCATGGTTCAATTCGGCCTAAGGCATTTCGTTTATTTTTGGCTTTTCTAAATATCTAAGATTCCGTCGCCTTTCAACTAATTGAATGAATGGTATGTAGCTTTTTCGATACTTTTTTAAATGAATACAAATATTTTCTAACTACTCAAAAGGTCTTTGAAAATTCGTTTTCTTCAGAAGTGAAACAAATACAAAAAATTTTTAAATTTTCAATATAAATGCACAGTTTTGTTTTTATCTTAAAAATGGGCGTAGAAGAAATGAATCCTCATAGGAAAGAGATGGAGCGACCCGACGTATATTTGTAACTTTCAGTGTGTGACCTTGACTCTTCTTTCTAACGGGAATCGCAAAATGGTGGCAATTAAAGGAATTCGTGAATTCAACACCAATTCCCTTAGGGATACTCGTATCCAGCGACGATAACGGTTTGCGCAATGTGCTTTTTTATCTCCACAATATGTAAATATTTGCCTGTTGACAAACTAGGTTCATCTGGGTTAACTGGGTGAAGGCTTTAACTTATTAATTAATTTAATTTTACTTAGATAAAAAAAAAATAAAGCGTTCTTAAACATTTTCCCTTTGATACACATGTACCTACTATGTACATATGTATGTAGTAATTTCAATACCTAGTAAATTTAACTGGATTTGATTTTTCAACCTGGTGGCAGCTCTCTTTAATAAATCTTTGCGCAATATATCTTTCTGGCACCTCTTATGTTTGACATGGAAATATAAGTTTTTCAGTTAACTCACTAATTAAATTTAACAAACCCTTTTAAACAGGTGGTAACCCTCTTCAAAAATATTTTCGTATTAACCATTTTTCTTTGATCCACGTGATATGATATTTCATTTCAGTTATATATTAATTTGTATTTTTTTTTTTAAACAAGTGGCAACTCTCTCCAAAAGTATGCTCGAAAAATACGTTTTGTTTTGCATTGTATTATTTTTTAATTAATATTATTAATGTAATTTTATTAGATTTTCCAAAAAGGTGGCAACCCTCTTCAAAAATATGTTCGTATTAACCACTTTTGTTTGATCCACGTGATATGATATTTCATTTCAGTTATATATTAATTTTTAATTATTTTTTTTTAAACAAGTGGCAACTCTCTCCAAATGTATTCTCAAAAAATACGTTTTGTTTTGTATTATTTTTTAATTAATATTATTAATGAAATTTTATTAAATTTTCCAAAGAGGTGGCAACCCAGGTGGAAACCCACGTGATATGATATTTCATTTCAGTTATATATTAATTTGTATTTTTTTTTTTAAACAAGTGGCAACTCTCTCCAAAAGTATTCTCGAAAAAAGACGTTTCTTAAATATATTTTGTTTTGTATTACTTTTTAATTAATATTATTAATGTAATTTTATTAAATTTTCCAAAGAGGTGGCAGCCCAGTTTAGCAATATTATTTTTGAATATAACCTCCTTTGTTTTATATCAACATTGAAATATTTTAGTTAACTTATGAAGCAAGCCTAATTAATGCTCTTTCAAATTATTTTTCTACTAAGGTCTTCTGAAACCTCTGTATTGAGTTTTTCTGAACATGTCTTCGAAGTGAAGCAGAAGCGAGGTATATCAATTTCACAAAAATATTCTACTACAATATTATTTATATAGGAAAATCTTGGCAACTTGTTTTCCCTCCTTTTGTACATTGTTATGGGAAATCAGTAGAAGAAACCTACATTTTAGGCATTTTTTCACAGACGCAAAAGTGCCAAAACGCAGTTTATGAAAAATGCTAGCAACGATTCGTAGAAAGTTCCAAATTAAACCCTAAGTACATTTTCAGTTTGAACATGCACATTGATAGCGTTCAAGTTGATTTTTGAGCTTTGGCGTGGTCAGGAATTAATAGCAGAATTCAATGGAAAATATTGTTCTCGAATATTTTAACCCGTTCAACCTTTTTTTTTTTTTGTATGTTTTGTATGGACCAAAGTCCTCTATGTTAAAATATTCCACGAAAATATTATCCGTCGTATGCCGAAAGGGCATAAACGGGTAAGGTCGAGCGCAATACCGTAAAACTGCTCTTATATATCCTGAACTATTCTAGATTGAAAAAAACCCTTAAATTTGTACTAAATATGAGTCATCGATTATTTATTATAAAATGCTACTACCACAAATTTTACATGTTTCATGGAAATATTTGCAAAAAATAAAAGAGCAGAAAAAATAACGGGCTATCGATGTTTATCTCATGGAACTCCTAACAAGCTCCACTTTATGAAAAGTGTATATATAAAATGTTAAAGGTATAGTGCTGCTACTCTTTTAAAAATATGTATCCAGCTGAATTGTACCCATCGAAAAATCTGAAACGTAAAATAAAATTATTAATTATTTGTGCATATGTCCAGTTTGTATATATGTAAAAAATATACATACTTTGGTTTGGCCAATAATTACTTATACCTAACTTATCTCCTTTTACCTGTACTTTCGTATTGAGTTAATGCTTTAATTCTCTTACAATTTCGATATTTTAATTAGCTGTTTTGAACTTTCCACCGGAATATGTTAGGACCATGGCTACAAACCGTTATAAAAATCGGTGCGCTGCGGTTCAGTGGTTCGAACCATTTTTGACGCGGTTTTCGGTGTATTTTCGGTATTTTAAGATAAAAACCGTTCGGTTCACGGTTCAGTTCAAACCGCGAAAATGGCGACGATTCGGTTCAAACCCGATTTACAGCCCTCGTTCGAAGCCTTTTAAACTAAGAAAGCGATATTGTACAGACATTCATTTAGCTCCCAAGAATTAATCTTGTCGTTATACAAATCAATCAAGAAAGAAATATTGCTACACTTATCGTAACTCTGCTAAATATTTCAACTATTATTGTACTCCTTTTTATCATCTTTGTTTATAGAAATTTATGTACGTGCATTCACATATTTCAACACAAATTTTGATTATTCATATTTCTTAAACTAACTTTAATTACTTTTTGATAAAAATATAATATTCATTCTACAACAAACAGTGGTAAAATCTAAGTTTAAAACTTTGTTAAAATGGGGGAAACAAATCAACAAACTTTACATAAGATATTAGATTTTTTAATTCGAACTTTTAGAAAAAATCTCGGTATCTAGTTTTATAGCTTATTCAATTTTAGTGTAATAAAGGGCATCAAGTGGCTAAAACTCACGTCTGATTTTTGAAACTTTTTATTGCCAATATTTCGCAGTTTCCCCCATATAAAAAAAAAAAACAATGCGCGCATGCGTTATAGGTACGAATTTAAAAAATCATCTGAAATTGAATCAAATTGAACTGTGAATATGGGGTTTAGAGATATTTCGAATCCAACGCCAACTATCGCTCCAATTTTCAACTAAGCATGTGGCAACCTTCTTTAAAATATACCTAGCTTCTCCTCAGCAAAACCTTCTCCTCGAGCAGGTGGCAACGTTATATATGCTATAAGCCTTCTTTTATATTTCATATACCTTGTTTAAAGTTTAATTAAATGCAACTTTGCAAATAGGTGGCATCCCTCATAAAATTAGCTATGAACCTTCTTACCGAGACGAACTGTTTGACACCCATATTTTAATATTTCACATATCGCGTTTATAATTAAATTAAATGCGATTTTTCAAGCAGGTGGCAACCCTCTTTAAAATACTGCTAAACTATAAAACTGCTCCTCAGAGTAACGTACCTTTGATACTTATATTTTAATATTTTGTGTACTGAAGTATAATTTCATCAAATTTGACGTTTCAAATAGGTGGCATCCTTCTCTAAAATATGTATATGTATGAACCTTATTCTAGCTGTTTGACGCCCTTATTTAAATATTTCATAAAACTTGTGTATAATTTAATTAAATTAGACTTTTCAAACAGGTGGCAACATTCATAAAAGTGACCTATGAACCTTCGTTCCGAGGCGAACTGCTTCACACCCATATTTTAATATTTCATTCAACTTGTGTATATTTTAATTATCGTTGACAGTTCAAACAGGTGGCAACGCTAACCAAGCATAAAATATACTTTACGATCTATTCTCGTTCATACCAAATATACATAAATATAAAATTTTATAAAAATCAGTCAACCTATTTCAGAGGAGTTCGACCACAAACACCGTCACACGGGATTTTTATATAAAAGATTTAATTTGCTATAAACCTGCATACCTAAATTTTTCTCAAAAAAATTGCAATCAAAGATTGTAAAATCTTATGTAAAATTTATTGAAGTTGTTCACCCATTTGAACAAAGTTAGAAACTTGGATTCAGTCATTGTTTTTTTTTTGTAGAATGTACTATATTTTATTAAAAAAAATTATAATCAAAATAAAATTAAGAAAAATAAATAGTCAAATATGTATGTGCGTGTTTTTAATAATTATAATTCAATTCTGCACTTCAATGTTTTCCTAAGCGTTTGCATGTTTTTTTGCTACTTGTGCTTACTATGAATTTACTTCATTTTTTCTGATTAGTTAATATAGCAAAATAATTACAAAAACATTGATTTATAAAACACACTCTGCAGATCATCAATTCTATCACAAATGGGCGTTGCTCTCCGATCCAGATGATTTCTATAGTGGACCAAAAGGTTATCTAAAATGTGATATTGGCATAATAGGCAAAGGTGATACGGTAAAGGTGCCCCAAAAATCCGAAAAGGATCCTGATGACATCGAAGCGTAAGTTAATAAACAAAATTTCGTAAGAAATTATAAAAAGCGGACGCGAACAAATCAGCACATATATAATTCATGCACGATACTATTACTTTTAGTAGTTCTCAAATTTGGTATTCCACCGTTTCGAATATTTTCTATAAAATAGCTTAATGAAAAGCATATATATTTTTTCTTATAACCAGAAATCTATTGCTACCAGTTGGCGTGCCGATCGAACGTCAACGTGCCAAGTTTATTGTCAAAATATACCGCGCCGATGGCTTACCTCGCATGAATTCTTCGCTAATGGCCAATGTGAAGAAAGCCTTTACTGGCGAGTCTAAAGATTTGGTGAGTCCCTACGTGCAGGTCTCGTTCGCAGGACTCATGGTAAGACTGCAAATTTGTCATCAAAATGGCAGCTAGTTAATTCGCTTATTTTCTTACTCACAAGGGGAAGACCACGGTAAAGAAGAATGCCTATGCACCAGTGTGGAATGAGCAATTGGTATTTACCGAAATGTTTCCGCCACTTTGTCAGCGTATAAAAGTAAATAACCGCACACTTCAATATAAGCAGATTTTTATACCCAGCTTGTACTCTTACCTGCTTATAGATCCAACTACGCGATGCGGATCCTATGAAACCAGCCATTATTGGCACACATTACATTGATCTCAAACAAATATCCAATGATGGTGATAGAGGCTTTCTTCCCACATTCGGTCCGTCATTCATACATCTTTACGGCTCAACACGCGACTACACGCTACTCGATCAACACTCAACCCTCAACACGGGCTTGGGCGAAGGTGTCAGCTATCGCGCACGTCTACTACTCGCTATACGCACCGAAATTACCGACAACGTCGAAATGACCACCGAGAAGAATGTTGAACTCGAACCAGCATATCCGATTTCGGAGTCCTCTTATTCACGCAATGAGGAGTTTTTCCTTTTTGGTTCGATTGTAGAGGCCTCAATGTTGGATAAGAAAGTTAGTGATAAGACGGTGTTCTTTGAGCTCAGTATGGGTAATGCGGGTAATTCGCTAGACGGTCATAACGAAAGCTTCTCCACGGCCACCGAGGATGGTGAGGATGGCTGTGTACTCGAAACAGTCGACACAACCTCATTCAGTAGCGTAACGAACGCCTGCAAGCCAATCAGTCATGACAAGTCGCATTATTATCTACCCTACTGGGACTATAAACCGTGCATGGATGTGCGGTGTACACTGCCGGATCTAAGGCGCCGTATGTACAATAGCAATATGCTGACGAAAATGTCGGAGAAATATGTAAGTTTGAAAAAGAAAAAATTAAGTTATAGACTTGTATGTGAAAATATCTATACTATACAGGAAGAGGGTTTGACAAAGACGCATAAACTTATCGACGACGAAGATGTAAAGGCAGAAGTACGACTTCGTACAACTCTTGAGGATCTGGCAATGGGTTGTGCGCGCTATCTGAGTATAACCAAAGCGAATGCACTTGGACCGGGAAGCGGCAAGACAAAGCTGGACAAAGAGCGCATAAAACTTTGTCAGAGTGAAATTGTAAGTAACGATTCGATTCTACGACTAAGTGCTTAGAGTATATCACAAAAATATTCTACTGCCATATTATTTACATAGGAAAATCTTGGCAACCTGGCGCGCAATCTACGTGCACTAGTTACACGCAGCTCACTTAAGGAACGCTTTAAGACCGCGCAGACATTTCAACAAAAACTTAAATTCCTTATCGACGATGTAAGTTTGCCAGCAGGCATGGGCGTGGTGTACTACTTTTTGAGTGCAAAAAAAAAAATTTTTTTTTACTACTATATCTAGTGGTAGGCCAATTGGCTTTCTACTATAAGCCTTGTGGTAGAGGGGCTGGCAAATTTCCCACCATGTTAATACTAGTGGTATAAAACTAAAATTGAAAATAGTGCCAGTGAATTTGGCCCCATAGTAAAATATGTCCGCAAAAAAATCCGCTTGATTCTAATTTCAAAAAAAGTAGATTTAATGAAATCAAACAAATTATACAGAGTTTAAAGTCTTAGCGCGTTATTTTTGGAGTATAGGCTAAACTTTACTTACATACATATGTATATGAATTTGTGGTTGTTATCTTTAAGATAATTGCAATTAAATATGCAATTTCAAAAAAGCCAATTCTCGCATATTTTGACAAATATTTTTTTTTTATCAATTTGTTCTAAATGCATCCCTGTACTTATTATGGTCGAAATAGATTTCTTTTATTTGTTCTAAGTACTGTCGACCTCATGGTGGGTACCTAAATCATTGATTAATTGCAACAAATTAGACTTGTAAATCATAAAGATATTGGAACTTTATATTTAATTTTTGGGGCGTGTGCAGGTATAGTAGGAACTTCCTTAAGTATTTTAATTCGGGCAGAATTAGGTCACCCCGGTGCCGATCTCAAGAACTATCAAGACATCATACAAAAATATTCAAGAAAATTGCATGCTTTCTATTGCGGTTTTTACCAGTTTTTTATAAAAAAAAGACCACAAGGGCAACCCTGAAATACATATTTGCTTGGTTCGTTGTTTCTTGATGAGAGAGTGGCAAATGTCGAAAGTCTAAATTTGATACTAATTTTTTACACAAGGAATAATGCCAATTTTTTTATTGCTGTACATAATCAATTGTTTTGGTATGTAGATATTTCAATGCGATGTTCTCCCGAGACTTAGCTATGGGGATTTAATGAATCAATTTTTTTTCTATGTTGAGATTTATTTGACATTTACTAACTTTTTTATCTCACTCATGATATTTGCTACCAATATCATAAATATGGAAATTTGTGTCTGAGTGAGTGTGCAAGTTACATATATAAAATTTGGCATATAAATAGCTTTTAACCGGGTTTCACATATACATAGGTTATATTTTAAAAAGTTAACGCCTGTCAAAAAAGATATAATCAATTAAATAAATTAATTAAACCACACATTGCTGTACGACGACGGCACATCTTTGGATTAGATTTGGTAAACTTTTTAAAGGGAGTTGCCACATGTTTAAATAGTTAATTAGAGATAAAAGGAAATTGCAAAAATGGAATGTTGGTCCAAAAATCTTTATTATAATCAAAGCCTTTTTGACCAAACGTAACTTTTGCGTCAGAATACTCAACCAGTTGTCCCAACATTACCCGTTATACAATGGAATCCCGCAGGGTTCACCTCTATCCACAGTATTATTCATCATTGCCTTTGACCAAGTAAGCAAGATATGCGAAAAATACAACAAAATTGACTACGGAATTTACGCAGATGATCTAATTATTTTCACGAGAATTCCCGAATTATCACTCGTCCAAGAAGTCTTTTCGAAAATTCTTACCGACATTGACAGATGGTGTAACACTTCTGGAGCATCACTATCAATCAGTAAATGCAAAACACTGCATATCTGCAAGAAACATCACTGTCCTTCTCTTAACTTAGCATTTAAAAATACGCATATAGAACAACTCCAAAGTCTTAAAATTCTGGGTATAATTTTTGACAATAAGCTTAACTTTAAATCGCATTGCTTGGATATAAGAAACCAACTAGCTGCCAGACTAAATATTATCAAATTCTTAACATCAAAAAAATTCCAAATTCACACTAACAAACTAACAAATGTAACAAAATCGCTAATTTTGCCCAAAATTGACTATGGTCTGCCAATCTACGGGTGGTGTACCAAAAGCAACATCCAAAAGCTAAATTCACCATACCACACGGCGGTGCGTCGCAGTCTTAACGCGTTCCCAACATCGCCAACAAGAACCATACTATTCGAAGCCGGATTTCTCTCCTTGGAAGAAAGGGTTAAGGCAACCACATTAAAATTGGTGCCCCGCTTAATAAACACAACAAATTCTGTTCTATTTAATTGTTTTAAAAAAGTTTTTAGCCACAAGCGGCGGTACAAACAAATTTCCACCGTAGGACGCTGTGTAGCATTCTGCAAAAAATTGGGTATTGAGCCGCAAAACACTTGTAACAAGACACCACGTCATCCCTGGTGGACCTTTGATAAATCAGCTATTAACATGTGTCTCCACCAGCATAAAAAGTCCACAACTAGTCCTGAAGTATACAGAGGTCTATTTCGCGAACAGTTTTCAAAGTATACTCAAGAAAACTGGAACTTTATTTACACAGATGGTTCAAAAACTAACAATACTACCACGTTCGCGGCAGTGTCCAACATATGTTCACTCAGATCAGGTGGTTGGCTTCTCGATGGAACCACAGTCTTCACAGCAGAAGCATTTGCAATCAAAACAGCCATTGATCATGCGATTAAAAACAAAGGGAAATTCGCTATATACACAGACAGTTTATCGTGTTTGCAAGGAATCCTAAGCGTAAACAATCCCATCAGTATAATCCAAAGCATTAAAGCAGTACTTCATACTCATAACAAAAAAATCAACCTGTTGTGGGTTCCGGGACATACTGGGATTGAAGGCAATGAGGCAGCAGATGAAGCAGCAAAACAAATGTACAAACTACCATGTATTACTTTTGCCACATCCGAAAATCACGACCTAAATAGTACTGTTGCAGCCTATATTCGAAAGGATAAAGCGAAGTCCTGGAATCAATTATCATCCAGATACATAAAATTTAACCCAACAGGACAAAAACTTCGTTTTTCAGGCGACAACACTCGAAGCCAAACTTCTACTTTTATACGGTTACGCATTGGGCACACTCTATTGACACACGAACACCTCCTGACAGGGAACCCCAAAAACACATGTCCGTGGTGCGGATCAGATTCCACAATAGACCACCTCCTAGAGGAATGCCCAAGTCTCCAAGACCACAGGATCGAAACCTTCAAGGACTCTAAACCGACTGCACTTCTTGGCAAACCCTCAACAGAAAATATTAACAAAATATATAACTTTTTGAAACTATGCAGTTCATTAAAACACATTTGATCTCAAAACCAGACTTACACAAAACACAAAAATAATGTAATACACACCTAATGATAGAGTCGTAAGCCCTGGCAGCTAATACTCATTTTGATATTTAGATATAAGCTTTTTGATATATCTAATAAATAATAATAATAATAAAAAGAAAAAATTGCAATATACATATGTATTAAACGAAAGAGCTTTAATAAAACTCCATAAAGTTTTGAAAGAAGGCTGCCACCAGTTTAGGAGCAAATTAAGTCAAATAAAACCATATGATATGAAGGTCACACAAGAAGGTTAATTTCTAAAATATTTATGGAGATGATAGCCACCTGCTTAAAAAGTGAATTAAATTAAATTATTAAGTTAAAGGAAAAATTACGGCATGGGATTAACAAGAGATAGGTTTAAGAAAACTTACTCATGGAAACGCGTTTAAAAAATCAATTGCAAAATTTAATTACAAAAATTAATTTAATGCAATTTCTAAGCTTGCTGAAATATTACAGTATTGGTGTGAAACGAAAGTGTTTTGAAGACAGCTACCACCTTTAAAATAAGTTGCTTCAATTGAATTGGTAGGTTAACTAAAATTCCACTATACTGGTGTCAAACTGAAAAGGTGCAAGGAAGCTTTATAAGAGAAATATATTTTGACAGGGTTGTCACCTGTTTTAAAAATCTAAATTAAACTAAATTTTTAAGAAAAATTAAGCATTACAATCAAGGCGAATCCATACAAGGTGGTGTTATAAATACAACTACAAAATTCCTATGTATTTTATTTTTGTTTCTGCGTAAGAGTTGTCAAAATTTAAATACATTTGTTTTTGCTTTTGTTTACACAAACAAAATACATGAGCAAACTGGGCGAACTCGGGTTTTGACATTTCACTCGCAAAGTTACACAAACAAAATACACAGCGGATTCGCTTTATTTATCTTGCTATCACCTTCCATAGATCCATCTTGGGTTCAGTGAATCAATGAAAAAGGAAATGTAAATAAAATATTTAATTTTTATATGACAATTAAATTGGAGGCTACCATACCGATCATATTGTATCAATTGATTAATATTTTTGAACACTTAGCTAAAATCTACTGGCGAGACTTAATTTCTTATGATAATGTCGAATGATTTATGCCACGATAGTTAATCACCGCAAATCGAAGTTAATTCACATCACTAACTATTTCTGTCCACACCGAGGTTTAAGGTTTGCAATTCATATAAGATGGTATGGCTTTTGATTGGAGTTAATGACAGAGAAACTAAGAAAGACAACCATAAACGAAAGGGTTGAAAGTAAAAAAGCTTAAATTTTATACGAGTAATTCGAACGTAAATAAAACTTGAAAAATTAAATGAAACAAACAATTTTGAAATTTTCACCACGCAAAATGAAAATAGAACAACCGTTCAGTTCATGCGACGCCACCACCTTATATCATGTCTAGACCAAAGCTTAAGCTTGTATTTATCACAATTATCGTAATTATCCCAATCCACTTGATTTTGCAAGATTTCGTCATACAAACATGTGACTTGAAAATCTTGTCACCGAGAAGTTCAAAATTTAATCCGCATTTAATTAGTATGTGCAACCCTGATTTGCGCAATCTGTTTGTGAACCACAATCTGTTGTCAAACTGAAGTGATAACAAAATAAACCAAGGTAAATTAAGCTTTCGTCTGGACATGGTATTAGGGTTAATTCTTATCAATGGAATAAATCTTCTCGCAATGGAGTACTATGTCTTTGTAGGATATACATATGTATACCCAAGTATATATATATAAACGCATACATGTTTTTGAAAGGATTTTCTTCTTGAAAATTTGTTGATTCCAGAAACAAATCTAAATTTGTACATTATCACCATATTCTTTAGATTTAATTACCATTCACGGCTTTTATTTTTAGTGGTAGTGAAAAAAGTGAGCACGAAAATAAGTTTCACTATTTTCAATATTAGTGCCACTCAAAATGTAATGCATTACGCCCATCCCTGTTGACCAGCACGTTCTCCTAGAGTTAAATACTCAATAGCAATTTATCACCCATTAGCCTCAACACTCGCTACCAGATATCTTTATATGGCTCATCGCTAATGGTAAACGTTACGCTTACCATCGCATGTTTGCGCGTGAATTGATTTACTCCAATATCGAGGAAGAGTGTGGCGTGCACTGCGCTAAAATACAAACCATTTTCTTAAGATTGCCAGGTAAACAATCGATAGGTCCGGCCAGCTGGTTTATACAAGCCAAACTATCTATTTACTTTTGGTTGGGAGTCGTTGGTCATAAGGGGCATTTCTTCGATGGCTTACCTATTGGTTATGATCTATCGCATGAGCTACGCAATGCGGAGAGACCAGGCGCGATGGCACCCAACAACATACACTATCTGGAGAAATCTGTAAGCTATTCGCGGTACTTCTATTTAATTCTTTCATTTTAATTAAATTTTGTAGACATTTCAACTGCGTGCACACGTCTACCAAGCGCGTTCTCTTATCGGTTCTGACGCCTCTGGACTCAGTGATCCCTATGCCACTGTGTACATTACGGAATTCGCCAAGACAACACAAGTTATCGAGGAAACATTGAGCCCCACTTGGGATGAGTTACTCGTTTTTGATGAAATTCTAGTATTCGGCACCAAAGATGAGATCAAAAAAGACCCGCCCACCATTATCATTGAGATTTATGATCAAGACAAAGTCGGAAAGTCAGAGTTTATTGGGCGTGCTATTGCGAAGCCACGCGTAAAGCTACGTGAAAATTCATACACCACACCCACATTGGAATGGTTCGATATTGTGCGTGGACATGAAAATGCTGGTGAATTGCTGGCTGCTTTTGAGATGCTTGAAATTGGTTCCACCGATATGCCACGCCTCACCGAACCCAAACCACTTTCGAGCAGTCAATTGGAAAAGATTAAAGAGCAAAATGTGCCGCCACCGCCGGGTACCATCTTCCCAGTGCCAAAAGAGGTACGTCCACATTTGGCGAAATTCAAATTGGAAGTACTATTTTGGGGTTTGCGTGATCTAAAGCGTGTTCATTTAATGTCTGTCGACAAACCACGCATCGATGTTGAGTGCTCTGGCAAAATACTAAGCTCGAACATAATACAGAACGCAAAGAAGAATCCGAATTTCCCTGGTATGCTTAAATCTATAGAATTAGAGTTGCCGCTTGAGGAAACCTATGCGCCACCAATAACCATACGCTGTGTTGATTGCCGCTCGTTTGGCCGCTATACATTGGTGGGTACCCATCAAATCACTTCTATACATCGTTATATTTACAAACCGCCGCCGAGAGAGGATATCACCAAATACAAAACTATGGGTGGCCAAATTATATTGTCTGCGCCGTTTAGCGAGGATAGTTTGGGTAATCTCGTCGATGGCTTCAATATGCAAGCAATGATTGCCGCCAATACACAGCAAGCACATATGAAGGATTTTTATGGGAATCGACGTTCATCCTGTGATCAATTTACGCTCTATGGCGCAGCCTGTGTTACAAAGCTGTAAGTGGGACTTTTTTTCTTCGGGTTTTATGCATACATGCTGATGATTTTTGATATGTTTTTTTCCAGCGCCAAGAAGCAGGCATCGAAGAAGAAGTCATCGCAGACGAGTAATCCTAATGAAATCTTATCAGAACTTGATCAAGATGATCAGCTTAGTCGAGATTGGTGGACCAAATATTTTTGGTCTTATGAGAGGCTTATCGATTTAACGAAATCGGAAAAATCTTATACCTCCGAAAAATTCCTAACTCCACCGCCCAATGTCACACCCACCAATGCACAAAAGTTTGGTATCAAAGGATCCAAATTGGTGCAGAAATTAAGTCCAAAAGGTATGGCTGGTATAGCGCGTGGCAAGCAAGACCCTGGCAGCGAAAAACTATCACCCAACCAGCAGAACGATAGAACCAATATGAACGCTACGGCTGTGTGTCAGGTGAGCGCTATTTTAGAATAACGTAAACCTAAATTAAAATTATTTTTGATTATTTTTCATTTCCTGCGCAGATTTACCCCAACGAACTGGAAATTCAAGCGGATTATAACTATTTTCGCGAGTGGCTACACTCTTTTGCACTCTACCGCGGCAAAAAAACCGGCGACTCCACCGAGGATGACAATCGCACTGTTGGCTTTTTTAAAGGTGCGATCAAAGTCTATAAACTTCCACCGCCAAAAGGCACTGAACTGCCCATACCCAATTTACCCGCCAATGATCCACTTCACGTACTTGTACGCATCTATATCATCAAAGGCACCGACTTGCATCCCATGGACCTGAATGGCAAAGCGGATCCATATGTTGTGCTACAATTGGGCAATAAGCGAATATCCGATAAGGAGAACTACGTCAGCAAGCAGCTGAATCCAATATTTGGTAAGTGTTTCGAGGTGGAAGCAACATTCCCACAGGATTCGATGCTGACTGTGCAAGTCTTAGACTGGGATTTGGTGGGCTCCGATGATCTGATAGGCGAGACAAGAATCGATTTAGAAAATCGCTACTACAGCAAACATCGCGCAACGTGCGGGCTTGCGCAGAGATATGAAGTGTAAGTAGATGGAATGGCGGGGGTAAATAAATCATATAATGCGATCACGTTTTCTTTACACAGCTGTGGCTACAATCAGTGGCGTGATCCCATGAAACCTACGCAGATACTCTCGAAACTATGCAAGGAAAACAAATTGGATACGCCACATTATTTTCAAGATCGCGTGGCCATCGGCAAGTACTGTATGACCTTCTCCGATGAGGAAGTAATTGCATGGAATGGGCCGACCACTTGTAGAAATCGTGATGAGCATTTGGCTTTGGCTGTGCTGCATAGATGGAATGAAATACCCAGAGTTGGTTGCAAGGTAAGAGAGGCAACAGGAATATAGTTGAATAATTGTTACTACTTACTGACTCTCATACATTTCGCACAGATTGTTCCCGAACATATTGAATCACGACCCCTATACAATCCCGAAAAACCCGGTATAGAGCAGGGTAAAATTGAAATGTGGGTCGATATGTTTCCCATGGATATGCCATTACCGGGTCCACCTGTGGATATATCGCCACGTAAACCCAAAGAATACGAGCTGCGTGTAGTTATATGGAACACAGACGATGTGGTGCTTGAGGATGATGCCTTCTTTACAGGCGAAAAAATGTCTGACATTTATGTAAAAGGGTGAGACTACTTTTTAATTCATTTTGAAATGTATTGCAATCTTTCTTTCTTCCAGTTGGCTTACGGGTCCACAAGATATGCAATCTACAGATATACACTATCGTTCGCTCACCGGTGAAGGCAATTTCAATTGGCGTTTCATTTTCCCCTTCCAATATTTGGCAGCGGAGGAACGCATAGTGCTTTCGAGACGCGAATCATTGTTCAGTTGGGATGAGACGGAGGTGAAAATACCAGCACGTTTGGAGCTACAAGTCTGGGATGCGGACCACTTTTCGGCAGATGATTTTCTAGGTGAGTTAGAGTTGTTTTTTGCAGTTCCATTTTTGCTTAATAATTAAACGGTCAAAAATTGATCCGATGTGACAATAATTTTTTTCGCATTAAACAATCGATTTATTGAATAAAATATTTGGTGAACGCGTTATTTCTGCAAATAGGTCAGTCAGTTGGCCACTGATATCATGTAACTTTATTGATATTCTACTCGTACAATTTTACACCTCCAAAAAACACCCCTTAAAAAATCTGTCAGTATGTAAATGTTTAGTTTCTCTAACTGATCCGATGGTGAATTGAACAGTTATGTCTTTACGACAGTCAAAACTGCTTGATTATGTTGATTATGTAGTAGGGTGGTCCAAAAAAAAAGTAAAGTTAGTTATATCAAAAAATTAAAATTTTTCTCTCTAAAAAAGATTAAGATGTCGCCCAAGGCGGCTTAAATTTCTCATGTATTTTAAATGGGTATAAAAATATTTTTTTGTTCAGAGCCTGTGAAAATCAATATTTTCCGACAAGCTCTGCTTGAAGAATTGTTTTTCTTCCATTTTTAAATAAGTACATTGGAACTTTTTTTCGATATAGCTGGGAGCAAGCGAATTGTCGAGCCTCATGTCGACGGGGCCGCCACAAGGAGGTGTCCCATACCCACTTCTGTGGAACGCCATCGAAAATTCGCTTCTGCGAGAGACGAATTGGCGAGGCGCAAAAGTTTTCACATACGCTGATGACGTAGAGGGAACATTTCCGCAAACACTATGCGAACTGATGCCGTGAGCGCTTCGGGAGGTATCCAAGTCGCCCACCCGCTGCAAGCTTAGGGTCAGCTCAATTAAGGTGAAACTCGTACTCTTTACGAGAAGGTATAAAATGTCTTCGGTAACTTCACCGGATCTAAACGGCGTCGTATGAGATTGAACTGGAAGGAGAATATAGTTCAACATTATGAATAGGCTTCCGTAAGAAAGCCATAGGAAGGAAATGGGGCCTTAGTCCCCGGATCTGTCGGTGGATATTTATAGCAGTCGTCAGACCAATTCTCAGGCTGCTCACCAAGGTGTAAAGATCTGGCGCTCAGAACCACGCCAAATGCTACTTTGAACGCTGTCTTAGACCTCCAGCCATTGGATTTGGCAGAACTATAGATGGCAGCGTGGACTGCTCTGCGATTAAGAGAGACATCGCAATGGCATCCCGAAACCCAGGGTCACTTTTGTATATAAAACAAGCTTCGTTTCATTCCAAGTATCACGGATATTTGTGCTTCGAAATCATTTTCTGAAAGTAATTTTATTACAAGAATTCCAAGTAAGGGCGAGTGGAATATAGAGTTTAAAACTCCACCTGATGGTATTTTCATCTATAGAAATGACTCGGAACTCGGCAGTAATGTGGAAGGACGCGTTTTCTCGCGAACCCCTCTCCTGCAAATCTCCTTCACGTTACCTGACCACTGCAGCATTTTCCAGGCTGAGATGTTAGCTATTACGGAAGTGGTGGAGAGGCTTGGAGGCGGAATTCCAGGAAGAGACATCTTCATTTTTAGTGATAGCCATGTTGCAATCAAAGCTCTGAGAGTTCTTTCACGTTTAATTCAAACATTATGCTGGAATGCCGCCTATCTCTACAGGAGATGGCCAAGCAGAACAGACTGTACACCATTTGGATCACTGGCTACAGGGCCATAGAGGGAACTGCATGGCAGACGAACTTCCAAGACAAGGTACGACCAAGCTGATTCTTCAGGATAAAGAACGCATTGGTATGCCGTTTGCTACTTGCAAACTGCTATTCAGAGAATGTATATATAAACAAGCTGACAATAGATGGAGACAGAATAAAGACCTGTCGAGCCTCAAGGCAGACGTCGCCGAACGTGGGACCCGAAACGGTCGCTAAAAAGGAAGATATTTCTAGCGTTCTTGGGCCACTACCCGACCACTGTCTAATAGGAAAAAATGCTAAATGGCTGGGCGTACCTTTCCAAAAATGCTGCAGGAGCTATATAGAATTATGAACAGTACGAAACGGTCTTACATCTACTGTGTAAGTTTCCTGCACTGTGAAAAAGCTGCGTTTCTGGATGGCCTTAGTGCGGTTTCGAATACCGAGATTAATTACGTGATAAGATTCATCTGCGAGACAAATTGGTCTTCTATTTATGGCCTAAGTGTACCATCGCAAGCGGCAGCTAAACCTACCTACCTACCCCACCTTCGATATAGAAAACTCCGAGCGGTTGAGAGCATTAAAATTTCGACTTCGATTTTTCGCATACATTTTTGGATTACCCTAATATGTGTACATTTATTTCTCATATTTTTTTATTGCTATACAAATACAAACTCTGCAATTTTTCCTGCAGGCGCAATTTCCTTCAATCTGAATCGTTTCCCGCGCGGAGCCAAAACTTCCAAACTTTGCACACTGGGCATGCTGAAATCAGATACCACATTGCCCACGATTAATATATTCAAACAGAAACGCGTGCGTGGCTGGTGGCCATTTTACGTAAAGAAACAGAATGAAGAAATGGAGCTAACTGGTAAGGTAGAAGCAGAGTTTCATTTGCTGACAAAGGAAGAGGCCGAACAGAACCCCGCTGGCTATGGACGCAGTGAACCAGATGCGCTGGAGAAACCGAAGTGAGTTTTAATTTGAATTATAAACTGCTGTGCATAACTATCTCTCTCTCTCTCTCGCTTGCTTTCTTACAGCCGTCCTGATGCTTCGTTCATGTGGTTCCTAAATCCGCTCAAGTCCATACGCTACATCGTCTGGCATAATTACAAATGGGCTATACTCAAGGCCCTACTGATTTGTGGAATATTCTTATTCTTTATACTCTTTGTTTATTCGGTGCCTGGCTATTCGGTCAAACGTTTGTTGGGTGCATAAATGCAAAAATACAGCTGAAAGAATCCAGAATTTTATAATCTGGTGGGCTGTGCTGGTAGAATCATTACCAGTTACTAGACTCGGTCGATAATTTATTTTTATGCAGTTTGAATGGACTCATAAAATATTTTTGAGATATCTAGGAAAGATGCATATAAATCCATCAAGCCAAGGAATTTCGAAAATATCAAAAGAAACTAATTTTTACGAAGGAACTCAATTTTATTATGTATTACTCGTATTAAATTCCATTGTAAAAAATATAACGTAATTTTGTCGCTTATCAGCGATTCAAACAAAAATGGTTTAACAATTAAGTGTTAATTCTGTTTATATGTATTATTGTAAGTTTTTTTTTGTATCTCCTAGGAAAACCCACAAGCTTTGACAACAGTTTCTAAGTACTTTTACTAATAATTTTTTTACATCATTAGGTCATACTTAGTTTTCCTTTTACTCCGAAAAATTTATAGAAAAAACAGAATTTAAACAAACAGAAGTCAAAGCATAATAATCAAAAAATTATGGATTTTGTGGCAGCGTCCTAAATTATCCGCAGAATAAAAAAGCAATTTTTCGAAAAGTATCATGTATAACTTAAGGGGTAACACCACTACCTAACTAATACTAATCGTTCAATAATTTTAAGTACAAAGAAGGGGTTAAAATAGATGAACGAAAATTTTGATATATTGCAAAGCTTTACAAACAGTGCCGCATTTCTATTGAAAATTTGAACTTTAAAAAGATAAAATCGATAAATAATCTGCATGAGTAGAGCTCTCGTTAATCGACTAGATCGGACTAGTCTAGTAGTCGGATTAGCAAAAATCTCTTCAAAAATGACTTGATCTCACTTAATCTGCTAAACGTTTCCTTTCGACCAACCGCCCACAAACAACTAATTCATTTCGGTTTTTTTTTTGACTAGTTGTTTTCTTATAAATAAATAATTTTTGTATGCCTTTCATAAAGATGAAGTGGTATTATAACTTAGGTCCGTTGTACTCGTATGATAGTATTCGAAAAATTATGCATTGACCCATACAGAAGTATACCAAAAGAATCAGAACGATGAGATAATTCGATTAAGATACGGCCGTCTGTCGGTCCATCTGCCTATCTGTTTGATCCCAAAAGTAGTCCCTCAGTTTTAGAAATGTCCGCTGAACAAATTATTTTTAATAAAATTTTTTAATTTTTTCTTCCCATAAAATAAGTTATTTTTTCGAGTTATTTTTTTTTTGCTTAAACGATAAGAGTTTTATTAGTCTTATTTTTGGATTAGAAAACCAAACTTATGTTTTGAGTCTATTTTTGCTTAAAAAATAAGTTGTGTTTTTTTTTGCTCAAGCAATAAAAGTTCGTTTTTTTTTTTAGTTTTATTTTTTGTTCAGAAAATAAAAATTATTTTCTTATACATATTTTTTGCCTAAATAATAAGAAAAAGCGAGTCAAATTGTTTGCTTAAAAAACAAAACTTATTTTTTGGGTATCATTTTCTCCTTCGAAAGTAAATTATTTTTGAGTTCTATTTGGTGCTTAAACATTTAATTTTTGTTTTGTTTTTTTGGTTAAAAAACAAAATTTTCTTTTTTTGTGTTATTTTTTTTTCTCCGAAAATTTTTTGAGTTTTATTTTTTGCTTAAAAAAAGTTATTTTTCAGTTAAAAGTTATTTCTTATTTGTTAAATTAAAATTAAAATAAATTTTGCTTTTGAAGGAAAAAATAAGTACTAACTTAAACACAGAAACTAATTTTTATAATTTGGTTTTTTAATATAACTTATAAACTAAATTTATCGTTGCTCACGAATAATTTCGGTTAATCGATTTTCGAACTAAGTAGTTGATGGTTAGTGTTTAGTCGAAAGTGAACGGTTAATCGAACACTTGTTATTCGACTAAAAGTTATCAAAAAAGTTTTTTACCGGGGACAGTAAAAGCTCCCATAGACGGGCGCTCTAATAAGCGGGCTGCTATTATAATCGGACTTATTTTGGAAACGAATATTTTTTGTTTGGTTTTTTTTTTTATAGAAATTCTCTCATATATGCGTATATCCCATTAGCGAACGTGAAGCTTTGATAAGCGGATACTTTTGTCTTTTTTTATTACAAACATTCCTACTTTTGTATTTTTGTTTTCTCGTTATTTGTTTGCGTAACACACTTGACCCCCAAATATATCTACTTAAGTATGTAAAGAGTTCTATAAGCGGACGCGAAGCTCTAATAAGCGAATAATTTAGATTTTTTCAAAAACCTTCGAGCTCTTTCTTTCTGATTTTGGCTCGAAGTTTTATTTTAAATTAGAAACCGGTTTTTTAAGGCATCCCCATAAGCGGCCATCTCTTATATACCGGCAAAAAGTAGCTAACCAGCGGAGTCCGCTTAAGAGAGTTTTCACGGTAGTCTATTTAATTTTGGTAGACGCCATAGCCGAGTGTGTGTGCGTACTGTCTCCCGGAGTATGCTTTCTTCGAATCTCGGTCGCGGTACGTGGCATCAAAAAGAAAATAAAAATTAATATTTTTTTCTGATAACTGGTGGATTACTTTTTGTATCATTGGCGAAGGTTTGAACAAATTAGACAAATTTTCAACAAACCAAGCGGACAAAGCTTCTAATCAAATTAAACATTTTTTACTTGTTTCTATGCGAGATAACATCCTCAAGCGTACGCTGCATGCCCACTACGAAAAGCGAATTTCGAAAAATGCATCTAATTTTTTGAACAAAATTTTCATTTACAATTTTTTGAAATTTGCTTTGAAAATGAAAAGGTTGATATACATACAGCCCGGACTGGACTCAGAAATTAGAGCGTAAATGATAAGTTTTCATTAAAAAAAAAATCGGACTGTTTCGGGACGACGACAAAAACAATTACGATCCAATGCGTTCCAAAATATGGGCTCTCTATTATCCATTTTCAGCCTACGGGGAATAACTTATGGGCTGTTTTGGTATTTCGCTTGGTGGAGAGGATAAAAGCTAATTCTTTCTATAATCTATACGATATTTAAAACACATTATTATTTATTTATGATATAAGACAATAAAAGCTTTACTTTTTTAATGATCTACAGTAGTGTTACCCCTTAAGTCAACTCGATTCGACATTCGACTGCCGCTATGAAAAAACCACCGTCCCAAAAAAAATAGTTAATTGAAGAAAATAGAAAAATTTGGAAGGTATATTCTTTATTTATTGAAAAATTATATCTAACGATTTTAGGCGCTTATCTTGCTTATTTGATTTAAAAATGCTATCATAAATATGTTTGTGTTTCCAACCATGAAGGCAAGGAAAACTTTGTAAACCTTACGGCGAAATGTTATGTTTTAAAAATATACTAGCCCTAGCAGTGCTAACGCAGTAATGGCAGGGTGTACCTGATTTTTTCTCGTAGCAACAATCATATCAGTAAAATTTAAAAATTTAGTTAGGAATAATAAAACGAGAATTGAATGTACGACTGTGCTCACATAAATACATACATAGATACCAATTGAAAAACGATACTTAGCAAATATTTCAGGGTATACGAAATGCCTGAAATAATGAAACGAAAGTGCAAAAAGCTAGATATTCAAGTAGATAGTGTGTATAAGCAGTGAATGGTATAAAATAATTATATTTTGAGAAGCATTTGTATGTGAAGTGGAGTAACTGTAAGCGCAAAGAACATATCGTATAAACAGGGTAGTCCAACTAAAGATAAAATCACAAAAATGGCGGCTTATGTTAAACGGCGTACAACTGTCAAAATAGAAATTATATCATAAGAGTTAAACCATGATACAAAAAGAAAGTAGCTCCGTTGAAACGTTTTGGGCGGATAAAAATTTTTTTGGAAGTTAAAAGAAATTTTTATTTTTTGGTCTGATTACACTGTGGAACAAATTCAGGTTAGACAAAAGTTAGGTCGATTCTGAGAGTGAGAGGTGAAAATAGAGGCTAAATTAGAAGACCCGTATCGCGCCGTTTGTTTATGTTAGTTCGAATTTTTTTTTAATCGACCTTCGAACTTTGCAGTCAAATGCCGATTTTCAGCATATTGTTTATATGGTTTTTTGGCTATAACTCGTCGACTAATTGATATTTTTTCAATCTGTTAAAGCCAAATTATTGTTAGAGACCTGTGCAACAATTAAAATTAAAAAAAAAAAATAGATTTACAAAATTTGTGTAGTGCTTATGAAGCAAAATGTTGGAAATTTTTTTTAATGCTTTTTGAAATTATTTTCCATAAAACTAACTCTGTTTTGCTTTCTGTTTGATCTATAATCTGCTTCTCAATTTCTTCAATAAATTTCGTTTGAAAAAAAAACAATCATAATACAAAACTTGCGTTTTCCAGCTTAATATTAATTTACTTCTCATTTAATTTTTTCAGTATTTTGAAAGAAACATTGAGAAAGAAATTATACAAATATGGAAAAAAATATAATTTTGAAATGTTTTTAGTCATGTTCCCTCTCGCCCTCCTTTGCCACCAAGCTTTTTCTGTTTACGCAATTTATTCTTCATGTTAACTGTTTCACTTAACTCAACTTCATCGTTGGTTTCATTAGGGTCGCTTGGGCAGAAAAACCTATTTTCTATATTTCTCGGGATTACAAGAAAGTGGGACCAACCAGACTTTAGATATTTTACTTTCTATTTACATATGTGTAATAAATATAAAATTCTACAAATTTATTATACGTCTATCAAACCTGAATTGCTGCTGTATTTTCCTATTTTTAAATCACAATTGTTCGCTGAACATAAAATCAATTGTTTTGTAAAAAAAATAGTGTTTCAAACGACGCTAAAAAAGTTCAATCAATATTCCAAACGTAGATTTTCTCTCCTTCAAAGGGGGGTTTTGTGATGATATTTTAATCGTCGCATCTGTTGTAAAAAAAAATTATAGTCACCAATCAAGCTGAAAAATGCTGGGATCCCGGGATTAATAGGTATTAAAATCCTACAGTGACTATTCTACTCTCCTAAATTGCAAAATAGCTTTTAAAAAAAAAAATTGGCCCTGTGTTTAAGGTCTCCCGTTTACTTTAATAAATTCTCCAAAATGTTAAAAGTGGAGTTTAGCTTGTAAAATCCATCCTTGTACAAAAAGTTAGCATAAACAATAACTTCGCAATTTTCTAACTCATCAAACTTCACATCTCTGTGTTGACTAATGTCATTTGTTCCTCTCCAAACCTTTGTATAAGATTATAAAATCGGTTACAAGGTACAAGGCAAGGCATATTAAACAGGGATGCTTTTTTGATAATTTCCATTCGCAAGGCATTCATAATTTGTCAATCGACAAAGGCAGATACAATAGTTTTCCACAGCATTCAAGCACTTTTCACACAGCGTTATGTCAAAAAAAAGGGGGCAAAAACTGGGGCACCAGCAATAACAAAATACACGTTCTCTACCTGGGTAATGTGCCTTGGTGCAGAGCAAATATTATTTAACTCTGCTCTTTTTCTACGGGCAATGGAACTGCATTTAGTGACAGCTATTTATTCGCTTTTTTTTGTTTATGCCTTTCCTGCAAGCGCTTTGGTCCGATGTTTGTAAGTTTAAGAAGAAGAAGAGATAGACCCATACAATAGTGGATTTGGCCATGCCCCGTCTATCTGTCGGTTTAAACGCGAACGTATTTCTTTGTTTTAGAGTTTTCTGACCGAAATTCGTTATAGAATATATTAATCGTTTGTGGCAACCGAAAATATCAGACCATATATAGCTTTAATACAACTGATTTTTCAGATATACATTATACACTGAAGCAGCTAAGAGCCTGACATTTAGCACTCCCTTCATATATCAGAAATAGAGCGTGATCAGCTAATGACGGCTGTTTTCTGTACTTTCCACACAACTGATTTTTCATACTATATGAGGTCTTATTTTAGAACTCCTTCATTCGATTGCTTCGAACAAATAGATTCAAAGCTATGCTACGTTCAAATTTCGATCGATTCGGCGTAGTTTTCACGCAGATTTCGAACAACGATAGTTTCAGAGATAGCCCCGGAGGTTTTCATATTATCACATAACTTCATTAGGCTTCAAAGAATTGTTTGCCGTAGGCTAGGTTGATGTGGTAGTCTCCTCAGGGGAACTCACTTAGATATAAAGGAGTCTATTAGGATACCACTCACTGTTCGAACGATAAAGTACACCGCAACCAAAATGATTAATTGAAGAAACGCTGCGTACCCAAACTGAAGTCCCGCTCCGCAAGCTTCTGATTTCTACCCCTGAGAGCTTTTCTTAGGTGATAATGAATTAGAAGCCCATGTACCTAAACCTCAGCCTCGAAAAAGCAGGGCAGCTGAGTAGAACATGAAAAGGTGATTCCACTTCGTCATTCTCAAGACAGCTACGACAAGAGGGTCAAAGTCTATCTTTAGCCTAACTGCATGATACCTTTAACAGTGTCTGGTCAGAACTTCTACGAGGATCGACAGTTATCGCTTTGCTAGTTTGTTAGCGATTGGAGCTCGTTCTCCGGTGCACCACCACCGGCCAGAAGTTCTTTGCAATTCTGCATGTCGCTGTATTTTCCCTGCGCTCCATCTAGAAGTCCGTAGACGCCTAGAGGAGCTCAAACCCTTACCCTTCAAGGGTGCCCTGCCGAGTGAGCTCTTCAACCATGCAGTTTTCCAACACCGCGCTATATCAGTCCGATATGAAAGTATTCCGATGCAGCTGAGAGAGAATTCAGGCACTCCTCGACCTGTTTCGATCTGACCAGTTTTCGTTCTGAAGGGCATTACATTGGTGAGTAACTAATCGGCTACATTCTTGATTGCGGCTATCTCCGCCTGAAACACACTACAGTACTCCGAAAGCCTAAATTTTTGCCCATCCAGCTTCGACCCACCCATGAAGAAATTCACTGCCCCTCGCCCAAACTGAAAATTATTGTTTCACAAAGCCAGCGATTTACCTTGGGAGAGAGGCCCCATTAGGGGTGTCCTTATTTGTAAGGGGAAATTTCAAAATATTTATATTACAGTTTCCCGGCCAGAATTTGGTTCCTTTATGTATTTAAAGTAAACAGTTAAAATTTGGGGTCAATACGATAACATTTAGTGGGCCCGGAAGCCACCTGAAAAATTTAATAGGTCAGTATGGGCAAATATTGTACATTTTTATTTTTTTCCATACATATTACATATTTAAATTTATATTTTACATTAAATCAATTTTTTTGTATGATTTGTATTTTTTGCGATCAATTCAACAATTTGGAGTACCAACTGCTTTTCCTCTTTATCATTCGTTAAAATTTTGTTGTAGTCTTGCAAAAATTTTATTCCTCTTTCAGCGGGATCATTAACAACTTGTAAGTTGCGGCAAAAAGTCCAATTATTTTCGAAATCTGAATTATTTTCCCATTGGGATGGATCCACGCCCAAAAAGGCTGAAGATAACCCAAAATTATTGAAAAAAAAATTTGTCTTTTCTAAAACAAAATCGCTAAGTTCATAAGTTCGAAAATCTTTCAATTTTGAGTGGCTTCGGCTATTTTTTAAATGAACAACTGGTTCCTTGCTTTTTAATTGTTTTATCATTTTACGTTTTTCTGCGTGGGTAACTGATAAGTCAAAAAATGATAACGCTACTGTTTCTTCGGCGATGTACCATAAGTGGTTAGACATTTTTTTAATAATAGCTTCTGAAATTGTTGAATCTGTATCTGTATAATTTAGAGCGTCTTTAATAAAGAAAAGATCTTGATTAGGTGCTGAATTCGCATTTGTACTTCCGAACCAACTTTTTCTTAAGGTTTGGCCAGGCCTTCACAAATCGTTCAAACAAGAGTATTTCTGGAGCTGAGTTTGACATCATCTTTGATTCAAAAACGTTGCGCAAAATAATTTCGTACATATGATGACGGCATGGTAGGTGCATGAGATTGCGTTGCAATTTTTTTTTCCAAAAGGACTGCGGCTCCATTTTTAACACCAGTATTGACAGCAGTTGTATCATAAGATATGCCTTTAACAAGTTCAACAATGTTCCAATCGACTAATCTCTGATAAACAGTTTCAGCAATATTTGCACCAGTCGACGACTGTATCTTTGGTGCTCCAAGAAATTTCGATGTTCCATCGTAGCTAATTAAAACAGCAATTCTTTCCACTTTACTACGACCTTTTATATCTGTCATGAACTTCCCATCAAAATGAACAACTAGTGCTCCATTTGCATTGGCCTTGTTAAGTGTTTGAATAAATTAACATTAATAAAAGTGCATTGTCAACTATAGGGAACTCACCTTTTCTTTAAATTCAGTAGAAATATCTTTGAATTCTGCAGACCGATTTTGTTGACGCATGCGATGAATTGTTGATCGATTAATAACAAGTTCTTCCACACAATGACCCAATGCTTCAGCAGCGGCTACTAAAATATGTACGGCCATACCATCTGACACTTTGGCATTGTCTAATGCTGCTAACAATCGTGGTGTTATGATACTTTTAGTGCCTCGTCGCTTTTTACACTCAGTTTGCAAACAATTTTTTTCCAACGGAATTACTACATTTTCATTTCCAGCTTCCACAAGTACTATATCATTTTCATTGCTTTCCTCGATTATATTAAAACATTCAGAATTTTGTTCTTCATACCGCCTTTTTCGTAATGCTGCTTTCTCCTGTCTTTCTTGTGCACGCACTTCACGATCGTACAAAACCTTATCAACACCCATCATGCAACCTGGCCGTCCTTTTTGACGTTGCATTTCAAGAAATTTCTTATCTTCTACTAACTTCATTTTTTCAAGCGCATTAGCGGTGGCCATGTCAAATAAATCATCCAAACTTCCAACAAACATATCAACGACTTCTTCCTGTGAATTGGATCTCTTTTCTGGAACTGTTTTCAGGATTTTTTTCCAACTTTCGTACAGTTTCAATAACTTCTCAACACATTTATCTTCTTTTCTTATCGGTATTCGTGCTTGTTGCCAAAATATTTGTTCTGCTTTGATAGCAAGTTTTGCGCTTTCCTTTGCCGAAAGATCTACAAATCTCATATTGTAAAACAAAACTTCTAAAACCTGCCGATTAGATGGAAGTTTTGCACCTGTAATTTGATGCATTGTGTATCCAATCAAACTAACTTTTCTTAAATTGGCAACTGACATTCGTGTTGCTAAACTAGACATATTAGTTTATTTTATATACTTCACTTTTTACACTTTAAACACAACCGCCCACCGAAATTCAAACAATTTTAAAGTATTTATTAAACCAAATAATTATTCTTCAAAATAATTGTTATTTCTTGCTTGTGAACGCTTACAATTATATTTACTTATTAAAATCACAATATGCACAAGAACCTCTTGCATGCTTTTGGAAATATTTCACAGCAGAAATGTCCCGTTATGAGCAGTTACTATTTTATTTTCTGAACGACTTATTGTCGTCACACTGTTCACTTTTTCTCAGGAAATTTGTTTGCCTACAAACAGCGCGCTCAAAATGTAGAAACAAATTTCGGTAAATTTGCAAAATATCAAGCTTGTGTTGCATGCCTTTTTTTTTTAAATACGCAAAATTATCACAATTATTTTAAATGTTATTACCGAATAAGACTACAAAAATGGAATAATTATTTTTGTATACATATATGTTTTGTTAAATATACTATAAAAACTGTGTCTAATATAAGGCGAATGTATGAACATTGATATTTGCCCATACTGACCTATTGAATTTTTCAGCTGGCTTCCGGGTCCACTAAATGTTATCGCATTGACCCCAAACTTTTACCGTTTTATCTAAATACATAAAGGAACCGATTTCTGGCCGGGAATATATAGAAAACCGATGTTTGAAAATAAGGACACCCCTAGGCCCCATCTCTTAACAATTATTTGCTTTTCAGTAAATGGAACTACCTTCGACTTTTGTATCATGTATTTAATGCAATCGATTGTTTTTCGTGCACTATTTTGGCAGATTGTACGACGCATGTCGCAATCACTTTACATAACGCACACACTCTGCAAAAGATTATTAACTCAAAAATTGCAGGTTTTCAGATCATATGCTACAAATATTCACAGCTCTAACATTTACCTTCCAGCAAAAGCTGAAGCAAAATTTTTTTTGTAATTTGCTGCTAAGAACTTCTGTGAAGACAGACACAATATAATTTGCATTAGATTGCAATTTGCGTTCTTGCACTTTCCTAAGAATGAGCTATTTGGACTTAATACTCTTTTGTAGAGTGTGTGAAATATGTGTTTCTAGCGTAAGGTTTTAAATTTGATGTTGCACAAATGTGGAAACGGTTTTTTTTTATTTTCATTTTATTATTCGAAAATAGAAATGTTGTGAATAATTTTGATATACTATTCGTTCCACACCCCTTCGGGCACAAAGAAACGGACCTTTTGTATTTTTATTTTTGTGCCTTATATTTTTTCTTCTCTTCTTCTTCTATTGTCTAAAGTTCACCATGAATTAGCAAATGACAAAATTACTATTTCACGCTCAAGAATTATTGGCAAATTTTTCTTGAGACTTTTCCTGAGAGCTGTGGGCGAAGCTTTAGAAAACTTGCCGAGGCAGTCATTCGAAGTGAAAATGTCGTATTTCAAAACTAACTGCAAGGGCTATACTTCCGAGTACCCGCGAGTAACAGCGAAAAAGTATTCGTTACTTGTTTAGAGCAAAATCAAATTTAAAAAGCTTAGTTGGATCACCCTATACGTAGTTACATTTGCATGTACGGTACGAGTATGTGAAGTGTCAATAAAAGAAAAAAAATCAAATTATTATTAAGATACATAAAAATTAAAATCAAATTCACACTAAAACTAAGTGCGTTGTATTTACGAATTTTACAGGAAACTGGCAACAATGTACTCTAAAACAATCATATTTACAAACACACATACATACGTACGTATTTATACAACTATTTTAATATGAAAAATAAATAAACAAATCAATTTACTATATGCAATAAGAAATCCACTAAAAAAAATCAAATCTAAATTAAACCAAAAACAACTTTGCTGAATAATTATACACATATAGTACATTATTCATATATGTACGTAATAATTTCCGATGTATATATGTATGTAACGCATTGAATTTAATTACCTAATTGTACTTGTTATATTTATTAAAATACAAAAAAAAAAAACAAAAAAGAAATATCCGAAATCTTGTTATAACATTTACGATATGATATTTACTATTTACCCATCCATAGTGTACTTCTTATATACTTATATATTGTATTTGGGAGATCTTGATAATTATGCACCACCCGAAAATAACGTTTGCTCAATTTCATTATTTATTCGTGTTCGAAGACAAATAAATATTTCTAGTATTAATTGAATTAGTTATTAAAACAAATCAGTGTGAATAAATAATGCATTTGCATAAAAATTTGGTTGTTTTTATTTAGGAAATATTTTCAATTTTTTTTTACAATATTTTCATTAAATCTATAGTATGTACATATTAAATATTTAAATAGAGGTCATGGCAAAAATTAGCATACAAATAATGCTTGCATGTAGTACACTACTGCTTATATTGTATAAATATATCTATATACTTTATAAAATAAAATTTATTAAAAATCGTTTAATACTATATATTTTACGTATCTATATTTGGTGGCACTTTCTTACATGCTACGTTTTTTTATACTTACAGCAAATACGCTTTAAAAAGTCAATAATACTACATATTTTTGTTATAATCTAATAAAAGGGTGCGAATGTAAGAAATCGATTTTTTTTTTAAAGTAACTTTCAAATATTTTAAAGTTATGGCAACAGAGCAAGCATGGTGTTTTTCTGAAGGAACCCAGCGTACAAATAATTTTTGCTGAAGAAACTTAGAGTTCAACACGTCTAATTTTTTTATTTCCACTTGAGGGTTAAGGGGGTCACAATGGGTATTTGTACCACAGGTACTAAAGCTTGTAGAGTCGCAGCTTTAATGGCTAAGAAAATTTCATATCCTCCTTCTATTACTTTTTTCGTCAATTTAATCGAATTTCCACAAAAAGTAACCAACGATGAATAAAATATTTGTAGCAACTTTTAATGCCTTCCAATATGATATGAAAAAAAAAAAATGACGAAAGCCGAAATGGTGATAAGTTAAAGTGGTTATATAAAATATGTTTGTTTAGCTTTAAAAAAAAGTAAATTTCCTTGGCTATCAATGTTTTAACTCCTTAAGTGTTCGCACTTGTGGTACAAATACCCATTGTTATCCCCTTAACCCTTAAGTGCAAATAAAAAAAAAACACAACTCAGACGTGATGGACTATAAGTTTCTTCAGCAAACATCATCTGAAAGGTGTCAGAAAAATTCCATATTCACTCTGTTGCAAAAACAACACCTAAATTTGTTGTACTTTGATATTTTTTTTTTCAACTCATCGATAACTATTATGCGGCATCGGATACAAAAAACAAAACTCCATTTTTGGTACTTTCATGCTTTCTTGGCTACTTTATATTGTTTAACAGTGTACATGAACCGTTGCTCGGTCACACTTGATATAAAATGCAGGTGATTCATTTAGAGGTCTTTTTTTCATTCTATAGATTTCTTTCGTAAAAATTTCAATTGTGATAAGTATTTCCATGATGAAATGTCAAACAATTCTGAAAAAAATACTCTGACAGTTTGACAAACACTTGTATGATCAGATTCCGTACTGAAAAAATTACCTCCAAATTAATCACCCGATAGTATCTAAATTGCTTTCAATTCAAATTTCAAATTTTGTTTCAAAATTTATTTGTGTTTTTCAGTAAATGTTCAATACTGAGGCTTGTTTAATTTTTTATTTTAACATCGTGATATGCTTTCGCGTTCTTCTCGCTCTAATTGCCATTTTAAGCTCCCTTTGGAAATTCAATGTCCCTCTTTGACAAACTATTTTGAATATAGCGGCCATTTTTAATAACAGTTCTAAAACTACATATGTGCCAAATAAACTGGTTGTATTCAAAAAGGTTAATTAAATAATTGCTCCGGCATATTTATATCAAAATCCCATATATCGGACTTTAAAATTAGTATACATTTATTTTACAAGTGTTCCGCAAAAAATGCCATTTAGCTTATATTAATATAAAAACTTCAAAAATCTTAGTTTTGCACATAATTTGATTTAATACTTTGATACGAAAAGGACTACTAAATTTAGTACTATTTCTCAAACAGCATTCTTTTCTTCCCTGCCTCTGGTGATGGTAAGCTGAAAGAGCGTTGAAATGAGCTGCCACTACGGATGGTGAAAATAATACGAAAGGTGACACAGATTGATTTTTCTACGTCACAACTGATTTCGTTTATAAAAATCACGTATAATAAAGACCTAGAATCGTGTGTTTTATTTCCAACGTGTATAGCAAAATTTGTGTGTATTTTTGCCAATGTTTATAACAACATATTTCCACTTAATTCTCTCCACCGGTAAATCAAATATTACGTCACAGCCAAGTTACTATTCCAAATTTCATAACGCATTCTGCGCAATTTTGTATTCTATCTGTTCTTGGTCACGACCTACATATATCACCTTATTTATTGCAATCACCATGGCAATTTCTAAACCTACGCTGCACTTAACTTAACAATATAAATAAAAAACTCAAACTCAAACTCAGAACTTACACTTGTGGCTAGTTTCTCAGAAATGACACGTTTTTTCTTGAAATGAACTTTTAATTTCATTCAAAAAATACTCACAAATTAAAAAATGTTTTAACAGTTTTTCAGTGAATAACGGTTTCTGAAACACAACTCAAGATAGATTGTATAGATAGTTAAGACTCTGAACCGTCAAAAACAGCTGATTCCGTCTTTTATGTAAAGTGAAAGCAAATTTGCTGTACCCAATTGCGGACATACACAAATTCGGTGGCTTTTTTCCTTACATTAATTTAAATCGCTTTTTGACCAAATGTAAAACGAAAATAAAGCTTGAGAGCTCAGCATCTGCTTCAAATAAAATAAAAATCAAATTAGCTAGCTGTTTTGCCCGTGCCGTGACACAAATAAAGTTTGAATAGCAATTTCAACTTCCAAATTACTTGAAATTACTTAGAACTGAGACTGGTTAAATGTCCATGAAAAAAAATAAAAACAACACTAATACAGAAAGTCACTACAAATGATTTCGAACTACTTTCGAAAACTACTAGAAGGTTAGAAAAACTCGCACATTGTTATTAAGACGTCAAAATCACTGCTAATTTAAACAGTAAATGTCTAGCTGGTTTCTCATCTGGCTACGCACACTTGCAAATTTTGCAGTGATTCATTCATAACACTAGACATTCTTGTAAATATTTTAAACCCCTATGCTAGCGATACTAGCAACTTAGCATTCAATTTTCAACTCATAAATGTGTCGTCTGAACATTTTGTCGCATTCTCAAACGACCCTTATTTGGATAAAAACTACGTTTTGGCAAATTAAACGCTTTTGGTATAACTCTTATGACATAATCAGGCAGTAGGCATGCAATAATTGTGACTATAGTAAAAAGCCATATAGGAATAGAGGAAAGTAGCTTATTGTAGGCCCAATAGATGTCGGTGTCGTAGCCCCTGTAATAAGGAAAAAATTTGTTTATTATAAATTTTAAATAATGCAATATAAATTCATATATTAGAGTGTATATAAAAATTAGAATGTGTGTAGGTTTTGAATGGAAACTCCCAAAATTAAGAAAAAAATTATACTGGTCAAGTATTAACTTTTTGGCTGAGCTATTTATTGAAAATTTCACGTTAAATCCGAATCTCTAGTATATAAACTTTCAAATATACATTATTTTCACTCTAAAAAACTAGAAAAAAAAATAGGAACTACTACTTTTTTGCAGGATAACTGCTTGGTGTCTCGTACAAAACCGAATTTTCAAGTCGATCAACGTATGCTAAGTCATAATCTTCATTGAAATTTAATTTAATTTGAGAGTTGTCCGTATAAACTAGGTCGAAAAATGGCTGGCACTGAAATCAGACTCACGAAATAAATTTATCCAAAGCTAAATTAAGAAGAAAGATCTCGATTGCCAAGTAATCGTTTAAAGCTTTAATTTAAATAAAAATGCGCTCTGGATATTGGAAAGAGTGCATCCTTTTAAGTAGAGACTCTACATTTGTAGGGATCTGTACCCAACTTTTTGCCTGTTGCCGTTCAAACCGCCACGACAGGTTTATATCAAGTTCAGGTATGCACCTTATTAAGATTATTAATGAGTGTTATCGATTAAGCTATCAATCGAACATCGAACTCGATTTACCCTACAAAAATGGTATTTATCAATTATTCGATTAGTGTTTAAATAAACTTGTAAAATAATTGTAAAATGCAACCCTGTCAGGTATGTTTAATTTTGCTTTTAAAGAAGGTATGTATCATTAATGTGAAAATGATGGACAAAATCAGAGCAATGTCAGCTGTTAAATATGAAGCAACTGTTGATCGGTTTGGTCAAACAATTGGACCTAGAAATCTGTCGCCTACAACGAAAACCGTTCATATTCTTTAACATTGAAATTATTTGGCGGATGCTGAATAGAAAACTTGAAGAACATTTAGAAATCTCATTGATGATTGGTACGCCTATTAGTTTCCGTGAGAATCTCGCTACACAAATTGACAACGGCTAATTTTCTGCGAATTCAAATCAAATACTTTTACAAAACATCACTCAACTATGCTAAGCTTATCCAAGTACAAACAAATCTAAAACATAATTTTCTATATTCCCAAAACTCATTTGGTCCATACTACAGCCGTGGGTTAAAAATTAAGACCACACGCAACAATAATGTGATCAACTTTAGCATCTAAAATAATTTATATTTGTGGTAGAGGCAGGCATGCGTTATGAATACTAGTGCCTTAGTAAAAAAACTTGAAAATATTTGCCCCGACAAATACTGTAGTCTTACTTAAAATTTAATTCAAATCTAGCACTTTTAATACTTCGCCTGAGAAAGATTTATAAAGCAATCGCACGACCAAAGATCACTTGCGAGGCCACTGTCTGGGTAAATAGAACCAGCCAACACGGAGCCATTACAGCACTCAGCAAGCTACAGAGAATGGGCTGAGTCTGCATAACAGGAGCTCTGAGGACTTATCCAACAGCAGCTATGGAGGTTCCGTTGGAGCTACCATCTTTTCACGTTATCATCCAAATGCAATCGAAGAACAGCAGGACAGAACGGTATATGAATCGCGGGATGATGGCGAATCTTGCGAAACAATACCCCGAAACTGCAATACTGAGAGATACTATGTAACCAGAGTTTAACTTTGCAAAAATATCTTAGGCAGAACTCAGTAACAAAAAGTATTGATTAGTTAATTTATATCTAAAACATATAAAATAAACCAATCTATGATAGCCTGTTTTACAGAGGGTTCATAAACTGAAGAAGTATATGGTACGGGGTTAAGATACTCGAAAGCCATGGGAAAGCGAATGTCCATCTTTCCGTCAGAAATATATGCTATAGAAAGATGTGCGTACCTCAATACCAGCCGAAACTACCGAAGCGAGAATATTGCCATAATGACCGACAGCCAAGCAGCTCGCTCAAATCTCACCAGGTAACTTCCAAACTGGTGATGGAGTATCTTAATAAACTGCGCACACTTGATTTGACCAATCTCTGGATTCCGGGTCATACTGGTATTGAAGGAAACGAGCGAATAAATACGCCCAGAGCGCTTCTGCGGTATAGGAAAGGAACACTGGCTGGCTGAACTATCACCTGACTAAACTGGGAATTTATTCAAATGAATGCTGTAGATTCTGCAGAGTAAAAAAGGGTGCTCGCCAAGTGTGCCACACTAATGCATAAAAGGAAAAAAAAATCTGGTTGAATACCTAATAACGGAGGGCTTCGCCTAGGCGGCTTTAGTATTTTACACACGACTGTATTATCTCCTTAGTTATTTTACATTCTTTTTGTAGCACCCAGTATTGCAAAATAAGTATTTAAGTTATATGATTCTATATCCCGAATTTCGGACTTGATGTACATAGATACATATTTTGGGAGTAAGAATGATAAGAACTTTTTAAATTTAAAATATCAAGAACATTTTAAGTGCAATAAGTGAGCCAAATCATAAGTCGACCACAAAGCGATTAATTCAAATCGATCAAGCTCTTTCGCAAACATTAATTTTAAACTGGATAGTGAATCTTTATCCATAGAACTTTAAAATAAATTAATTATAAATAATAGCAAAACTATTCCGAACATTTAATGTTGTTTATAAATTAGGAAAGATCATCTCTCAGAGCAGACTTGAAATGCAACTACTAGCCTATACTTATAAATCGATGAAGCTAATTAATATGGAGAAGGCTAATCAAGTTGTGAAAAAACATAAAAAAGTTTAGTTATCAGGTAGGCTTTGAACATTATTCGAATGCAAAATGTACAACTTTTATAGGTGTGAAACTATCGATTCACTAATGATAGTAACACTATCGAGAGTTTGGCAGCACTATCGATAGTTTGCCACACCTGAAAGGACCAAAAATGCTCATCACTGGAAGTGGTGAAATTAAAGCTTCCAGCAAATAAGTGGATAATTTCTTTAATCATTGAGAGCATAGCATCTATTGCGAAGTTGTTTTAAATGTTTTTTGCACATAAAAAAATTCTCAAAGACCATTGGATCAAATTCAATAGTATTCATAGTTTTTTGATTCAAACACTAAAATTATCGATGATGGCGCTATCCATAGTTTGACATCTCTAACAGCTTTAACTTTTTAGAATAAATCAGAGACCGTAAAGGTTATAATTTTTATGAAAAAATCATGATTTAATCGTTATTTTGTGATTTTTATTTTTTCGATAAAAAATAATCGGTCAATAATAATCGATCAAAAACAACCCTTATTCTTAGGTTTTTTTTCGATTAAGTTTGATCGTTATTTTTTGATATATTTTTTCAATCATAAAACATATTATTGTCATTGTTTGTGTATATTATGATCGAAAATTTGTAAATACAAGAATAACGATAATTTTTATCGAAAAAATAAAAATCACAAAATATCGATTATTCATGGAATGATTTTAAACAAAAAAATTTCAAAATAAAAATGGGGCAGATTTGTATTTCATATGGCATAAGGATTAGATCGATATTTTCGAACTTTGTTTGGAACGAGTTCTTGCAAATGACTTGTTGATCCGAAAAATATCAAAATAACGGTTATTTTCGGTCCCTGGAATAAATACTTTCGAAAATATTTTCGAAATCCCACCGACTTAAATTTTTATGAATTTCTTAGACTGCCTTCAAGAATCTATGGAATTTGTGCTCTTGGTGTCTTAAATTACGGATACTATTTTAAGAAATAACTATAGTAATAACTAGAATCAAGTTATGTTTTCAATATAATGCTGATACTTACAGATTGAGTACGTTATATATTAGAGTTGTTATCACGAACGACAATATAGAAACCACAATTGTCGCTATATACGAATAGCTCAGGTACTTGGACTCTAACAGTAATTTCAAGTTGACTACAACAACAACAATCTCAATCAACAGTGTACCGAAACAGGAGAACTCCGCCGGTTGGCCAACATTCAATAAAATATTATTTGTGGAAAACATATATTCGGCGAAGAAGAAAGTAATCAACGTATGATATATGGCTAGAAAAGTCCAGCCAAGGAAATATTTCCAATGGAGATTTTTGTTGTTTGTATTCTTCATGTAAAGCTCGGGTTGTCTGGAAATAGAACGAAATAAAAGTGTGGATAGTAAAAAGCAAAAATATAATCGAAAAATGCTAGTACTTACTTTATAAGCCTTTCTTCGCTGTATTTCTTTTCGGTAAGGGCTATAATTAAAATCGGCAACGAGGTATAGATCAAATTGTATAGTGTCAGGAATAGAGAGTCATACACAGACCCCGATGAAAATAAGGAATAAAATTGAAATAGGAACATGATACCCATAAAATATATATTCTTATAAAAAAAATATAGCACCAAAAATGTCAAACGTGTCGTATGGTAATGCCCATGTACCAATATCAAACGTTTCAGCATACAAAACTTGGCAAAAGAAAAATCTGCACAACGCGCCGCCTGTCGTCCTTCTTTCCCCATTATACCAAGTCCCACATGTGCTTCTTGAATCATTGACACATCGTTTGCACCATCACCCACCGCCGCCGTTATAAAACACTCACTTGAGGTTCGAATCAATGAGACCACTTCACTTTTTTGCAATGGACTCAAACGACAACAAAGTACAGCCGTACATTTGATTGCAACATCACGAAAAACTTCCGGTGTCTCATTGAGCGCTACGCTAAGACTTATACCATCGATCAGTAGAGCACATTGTGCACCAATCCCGAAAATTATTTCACGATCCAGCGCATTCAAATGTATCAACATATCCGCTTTCGTTTTACAATCGATAATAAAATACTTTTTGGCATCGGTTGGTATGTGACCGCAAGAGAGCGCAATATTGAGTGCCGTCTCAACTTTGTCGCCGGTCAGCACCCAAATTTTGATGCCGGCCTTTTGTAGACAGGTTAGCGTATCAGCGACATCGTCTTGCAATGCATCTTCAACGGCCGTGGCGCCAAGAAGTTCAAGATCTAAAAATACAAATATTTGTTTTATTGTTTTGTGTTGCAACTTTTGGAAAGGTTTTTATTTTCTCACTTCGCTCAATGCACGCATAGGCTTGTTCCAGCAATTCCTTGCGATTCTCCAGCGAACTATTTGCCGCATTTATTCCTTGTATAAACTGTGCGTACTCCTCATCGCCAACGCGTCGCCGCGCCACCGCCAACGTACGCAGACCTTGTCGAGCAAAATCTCTGATATGCCCATTAGTGCGCGACACAATCCCCGATTGACTTATCGCACATAATGGAAATACATGACTTTCGGCGCCTTTCGTATAAATCCATTTTGTACCACTTTCATCCTTAACAATCACGCTCATACGCTTGCGATCCGATGTGAATTCCAAAACATTTAAACGACTGAAATGGATTTCTTTCTCCTTTCCAACACTAAATGGGCGCGAATAGTCCATATGCGGTGGCACAATACGTATACGTAAGACCTCATCGTCATCGCCCATATAGGCGATACCCAAATTGGCACAAGCCTCGACCAACGACTTTTCATCCGGACTAGATGCTTGGTAGTCAAGTGTGCTGTGGGGAAATTTCGAAGGTAGAAAAATCGGAGAAACTAAAAAATTTAAGTTCCAACTTACTGCACAACTTGTTCGATTTCGATTTTACGTCGCTGCGATTCGGCGCGTATCAACATCGTCGGCTGCCGCTGAAAGTTGGGCGACGCATAAGACTCACGCGATATGTTGCTGGCTGTGCGAATAACTACACCGCCTTGTTGCCCTAGAAATTAATAATAATTTACAATAACTCGCTCAGCATTCAAATTCTTAGTAATAAATTTACCTAATTGTGTAATATATCCGCCCGGTGAGTCATAGGACTGAGATCGTTTGTGTCCGGCTGTTGTGGGACTCTCTGCAACATCTGCCAAATCGATAGCTGACGTAGATCGTGTGAAAGGTAAGGTTGCTGGCCTTAGATCAGGTGTGCTTAATACATTCGGTGTGGTTGTCAATTGTATTGGTAACGACATAACCGGTTGTATTTTCAATGAACGACGCGTAAAATTCGGACTGCGTTTAACAATTAATGGACGTTTGCGTTTCTCCACTTTACCCATTTCGTCAAGTAACGGATTTATATCGGATGTGACATTTGTAGCGTTCAAACCATTTGTACCGGTACTGTTTGTGGGACTAATGGTGATATTGGAATTCCTATTACTTTCTATTTGGCCATTTGGATGATGAGATATCGAAGTTTCCAGCACATGTGTGTTATCAAAATTTACACCACTTTGTCGACTAGAATTGTTACTCTCTTCTGTAATGTCAGCGAAGGAGTAAATTTTGTCAAGTCCACTCTTCCCATTAGTCTCTGTGGCTGGTGGGGCAGCAGCATCTTTTGCATTATTCAAAATTGTTTCGCCCGCTACTTGAACTGTGTGGCAAATAGTTAGTGCTTGAAAGAAGTTCTTTTGATCTTTCTAGAAAAAAAAAAGAGAAAGGGAGAGATAAACCAGTGCAATGGATAAAGAAAAAAAGTTGTACAGATCGAAGATAAATAGTTAGCAAAACATGGGAGAGTGGTAATGAATTGACTTTAAGTAAAATCTACTATTTCTTTTTGATCTTCTGTTTTTCCAACAGGGTAAAAATATGATGTATGTATATTGGAATGATTTTCCGTCATCCCTTTTCAAGTTTGGTTTGGAGACAAACCGGACTCGGAGTTGTGCCATCTTCAGTGTGAGTTCTCGGGAAATCGTTCTAATATACATCAACCTTTCACACTGTCGGAAAAACAGAAGATCAAAAATAAACAGTTTAAGAATGTCTTCTTACAAAACATCATACTCGATATTTTTCTAAAAGAATTGATGAAAGTGAAAATTTGTTGGATTTCCCAAATTTTTTTCGAAATGTTTGAAACTTCAAAGCAACATAATTGATTTTGTTTAGGATTTTATTCATTTTGAAGAAACCTTTATGCAATCTGACATTTTAAGTAGTTCAAAATAAATAAAATCTTTCTTTCAAACTGAGTTAATCTTTGTTTTTTTTTTAAATATGCCGTAAAATTCTTGTAAAGCAAAGCTTATTATGAAATATGTCAATATCAAGAGTATTTTAGTAATACATAAGATCCATTATATTTTTATAAAATATTTTCCTCTTAAATAAATCAAAATACTAGGGTAAACGGTCAGCACAAAGTCTATTTCCACTTAACTCTTTGTACACTAGAAGTGGAGCACAAAAAGCAGTCAAAATTAAGAAAGTTAGGACTTTGTATATTTCTTTGGGTAACTTTTCATGTTTATCACAGCTTTTGTGCTATCAATTTTGCTACACTTCGCTAGCGTCTGTATTAAATTTATTTTGTAAGCCTTGATCTTTTTCAACATCACCTTACTTATAAGTCCCCAAACCATCAGGTTTCTACCATCTTGCTTTTCGTTCTAAATTGTGTTGCTCAGATTTAATTTGGTCTTAAAATGTTGTACTTAGATTCGTCGGAGAAGATAACTTCACATCGGAATTTTGGTTTCTTGTTAATGTCTCTTTTTGCGAAATCTTTTATATCGTTGATCAAAGGAACTCTTTTTTGGTTCTGTCATAATGATTCGGGTAAGAATAATTTAGTTCCTACGACTTGTAACTCGAAAATCTCTTACAATGTGTGGCGAGCGTTATTCTGTTGTACTGCAAGTTGAGGAAGCTACAGTTTTATGCCGACTTCCAATAGTAGACGATTTTTGTAAGTTGTTCATGGCAAAAATTCACCCGGAGATTTTCCATCGCCAGCCGAGGGTCGACCGAACTTTTGAAATAATCTTGCTTCTTTAATTTTGTGATACTAAATACTACAACCTAAGTCCACAATTTACTAAGGTTTGTCGAAATTATTCATGATAAACTTTGGTGCCTCAATATTGAGTGACTCGATTATATTTTTACGATACTCGTAAGTGGAATTCTCGGTAGCATATGCTGGACTTGCATTCATTCTTTATTTGTAACGGGCCTTCTTACTTTTAATCCACTTGCGATGGCTTTTTTGCTTAGAGGCTTTGCTATTACTACGTACGTATTCTTTTAAAAATACAAGGTAATTTTATGTGCTGTTTATATTACTTTACCAGAAACATAACTATTTTAAGAAAAAGGACTAAAAGTCAGCCTGGTTTGGGCCCTTTTGGAACTGTGTCGGAACTATTTATGGAGGATTTGTGGATAATTTTGACGCGTGTTCGAGATATTTGGGTATCAATCCCGAATTTATTCTCAACCAGTCCTACAATAGTTCCAAACTGGTCCCGAAATTTCGCCGTATATATTATTACATATTTTTCTCATTCATAATTAGTATGAAAGATCTTTAATAAAAATAAATACAAGCCGCAAGTCTTTTGAAGAAATCTATCTCGGTGATAATTATTATGAAAAAGCTTGTATAATATAAGTATCAAAATAATAGTTATCGATGTATTAAAAATTTATTCTTACTCATAATTATTTTCAAAAAAAGACTTTTATAATTTCAGTCTCAAAATTAGTTAGCTATCACTTTTGGTAGCGGGCAAGAGAGTGGAGTTTTCTAAATGCGAAAATGTATTCTTGAATTCCACGACCGACTGAAGTGAAACTTCGTCCTATTAGCCGTACTGTGCCACATAATACGGTCGATAGTTTCGATAGAACAAAATATATTCCATAATTTCCATATTTGCATGTTCAATTCAAGTTACAATGTATTTGTGGCATGACACATATGATATAAAAACTCGTGATTGTAAATTATTTACATTTCTTGAGAAAATCTCAACTGTTGTCACGCCTGATCAAGTTGTTGAATCTTTAAGATTACTGTTAATTTTTTTATTGAATTCACGCTTTAAAATATTAAAAATAAATCCCATAAAATGTATACACTAATAATGTTATTTGTATTCTCAAATAGCATTTGCAACAATTTCAGTGATATTTTTTGGCGGAATAATTCCAACTCAGGATGAAAGACGTAAACCCGCTTTGTAAAATTTCCAAATATTTTTGCATTCCCAAGTTAAATTCTTTTTCTATGGTGGGTGTCTTTAGATTGAGTGGGAGAAAAGGCTGTAATGCAGACTTGAGCCATATTACTTCTATGGATATATTAGTAAAATTTCTCGAGGAATAATTTTGTAGAACTTTTTGTCCCACTAGCTTTCTCACAAAAGCGTCGTATCGATCTCTTTATTAGAAGATCTGATAACATATGTTATATGTTAAGAGGGTTAGCATCTTCTAAAGAGTTAATTGCCGGAAAGTTTTACTAGGGATCTTCTCAAAAAAAAATCTTTATATAAAGATCGTGGAAGTCCACAGAAAATAAAAAAAGGGGTATTCTCACAAAAAAATCTTCATATAAATAACGTAAAGAAGTCCATAGAATATAAAAACCAACTTAATCCCTTTTAAATATGCACTATTTTTGGTTTTGAATATTTTAATTCAAAGAAATGTTAGTTAAAAGAATTTTGCGCAACTCAAAACTTTGATGCGGCTTAAGGAAATCTGTAGTTTGGCCAATATTCATACAATTTACGATTTTTCTATTCATTTTTGATAGTTCTCAAAGCAAGGCAAACCAAAGGACCACCGCCTTTAATGGATTAAAATTATTTCTCGTGAAAAAATTCGGCCTGGGAAAGCATAAAGATTTGGAGGTTTTACTGTTTCATCCGGAGTTGGAATGATTCCACCCCCGAAGAATGGCTCTGAAAATATTGAACAGTTATATTTGAGAACATTATTGATATTAATATATTATTGCCCACAATTTCGCTGAGATGTTTCATTTACGATCTAGTATCTTTCCTAAAAAAAACACAACTTTAAAATACTTGATTTTTTTCTTTTTAATTTACTTCAAATTTCATGCTCTCAATTTACGTTCTGGGGCAGTTTACTTTTCTTTTTGAGAGAGTGTCTACTCTCTTTTTTCAAAAATGTACTGATCAAGGCGAATTCATACCATGTGGTGTTAGGCGTACAAAAACAAAAATGTAAACTAACAAATTATACGCAGAATGACAGTAAGAATCGGTGAGAATAACAACAAGCACATAGTTTTGGCATTCAGTCTAGCAAGCGAATTCACTCAGCTGCTTTCTCAACATTACCTGAAATAAATTCGCCGTGATCCTGATGAATTAACGGATAAGGCAAGGCGAATTTATTTAAGGTGGACTTGAATGAACAGCAGAGCGATTTCGTCTCTCGGCTAAAAGTATCGCATTACATGCATTTTTTTTTAATCTTTTTTTGTGAGAGCTGAAGCCATGAAACCAAAAACAAAATACATACAAACCTTGACAGCTCAAGCCGTAGAAGCAAAAACCAAATGCATGTGCATTTTGTTATTAGCCGTTCAAAACCACCTGATATAAATTCATTCATTTTCAGTTAAAGTTCATACTTACATTGAACTTATTGACATCAATCAGCGCGCCAGTCCCTTCTTCTAGTAAACGCGTCTTCTTAAACAAAAACTTTTTTCCATTTATCGAACACTGCTGAAAAACCATCTCGTTCTTTGTTAATGTCCCCGTTTTATCCGAAAACAAAATGTTAATCTGACCCAATTCCTCGTTCAAATTTGAAGTATTCACTATGAAATGTTCATCGGCTTCGTCGTCGTATAATTGTAGATCCCATTCCATGAAGAAACCACCAATACCACGCTGCAACTCAACTGTCACATATAACGATATGGGTATTAGATAATTGAAGAGCACCAAAAAGGAGAGATAATCTTGCAAAAATTGTGTCACACTGTAGCCATCGGCAGCGGGACCCAAATATGGCAGATTCGGAACGACATAAATTTCTTCGTAACTGCAAAATCGGGAACAAAAAAGAAAGTAACATTCAAATGTCAATAGTTCTAGGCGCTAGTTCTCATATATGTAAATATTTGGTATAACCTACCGTTTGAAGAAATACATCAGTGTAACGATGCCAATCAACATGACGAGTACCACAATCAAAAAACGATTCACGTACATCTCACTTGAGGCAGTCTTATTTCGTGTTAGCCGGCTATTCAGCTGTAGTTTGGTAGTCATGCCGGTGTAGACGGCGCATCCAATCACACAATCGGTATTCTTGACGCGCGAACCACGTAAGAGTACATTATCAGCCGACAGTGACAGTACATGCCCCGCACCACCGGCCAATTCAATCTTGCCATTGAAACTATACAGATCAGTCTTCGGACTCTCGCACTCGATGACACCCAATTTGTGCAACTGGTTAATTTCGACTAGCGGTAAATCGCGTGGCACCAACAACGTCTTCAAATTGGATTCACCATCTAAATTGGCGGTGGTTATGAAACATTTGCCATGTGGATCGGTGCTGCGCAACAAAACCAAATCACAAGGTACATCACAATCGCGCTCCACCACCACTAAGTCACCGGGACAAACGTATTGCGATTGTATGTTTGTCGCTTCGCCATTTCGTATGACCGACACTGTGGAACAAAACATAAAGTGGTAAGTCAAAATTGAAAATTCAAAATTAATGGCAAATTAAACTTATGCGACAGAATCAAACTTTTAAGTTTGGTATTGAGGGTCACCAATAATGATAATCTAAATAAAAGGCAAAGAAAATAATCTTTTGATAAAAATATCTTTGTAGGAAACTAAACAGCAGTACTTAGAACTGATATTTGTAATACGAGCAATATAAATTTTGCGTTACGTCGGTTTTTTTTTAAAGTCCTCTAATTAGAGTATTTATTTCCAGAAAAAAGTAAATAAAAAAATGGCCTACACCGCCATCTAGCGTAGAGCTAGTAAGAAACACAGCCCAGAAATAAATTCCTCGCACTAAAAACCCTTATACAAGAATTTTCTAAGAATATTTTTCAAGAACTTAACTTAATTAAATAAAAAAAATAAGGATATCTTCCTTAAGCTAAATCCGAAAACAGCCATTAACCTTGTATTATTGAGACCCGATTGTTTTAGTTTCACTCAATACCGCAAAGTGTTATAATTTGATTTATTATATTTATTTCAAATTTTTTTGCATGTCATATCTACATTAGGGTGGTCCCAAAAAAATTAAATTTGGAATTTTAATGATCTCATTCCTTAAGATTATTCTATATATGTATAGCGAAAGAGGTTCTTCCAAGTGCTCAAGGTTTCCCAAGTATTTTATATAGGAAAATAAGTTGCGCATAATAGGTATAAAATTCTTGAAATTTAATATTTTTCAACTGGCAAGCTGTTTCTCTTCAGGAGGCTTCAAAAAATAATACCCAATTGTTTATTTAACCACAAAAAATTCCACAAACCAAAGAAATCCAAAAAATTCAGTTTTAAAATTCGGAGTGTAATTTTCCACCATATAGTTTTGGACCACCCTAACCTTAATACATGCGCATTTTTACATAGCTTCATATCTAATTGTTTTTTTTCAGTGTTCTGATAGAATACGTACCCGGTGAGTGATTCACAACATTGTCGGTTCTGTAGCGCAAGAAGTCCTCATAGCCCTGCTTAGCGGCTGTCACAGCGATTACAAAGGCTAGCGGTAGCAATGAAATTAATGGTGAAACCGGACTATCTGGAATTGAAAATAAATATCTTTAAATTAAGCTCGTAAATTTAAAAAAAATATACTCGTAATTATAAAAAAGCGTAAAAATGTCAAACTTATCATGGAGAAAACGGGGTACACCATCGCCATTGTAGAACCATAGCAAGTAGTAAATTTTTTTGTTATTGTTGTGTGAAGTATAATTATACACCTTTAACCAAAGCTTTCTAATTTGCCGAAAATCAGCTTTACAGCAGAAAGTCGAAAGTGTTTAAATTTAGGATATTCGAATCTTTCGAAACTCAGAACGTCGTCTTAAGTCTTTAGTCTATGTAGGAGTGAATTGTCAAAAAACGAAAATTAAGAATCCGATTAATAAAAACAAAACCTCTCCCATTCTGAACAAAAACGTCCAGGGAATTTTCTCCGTCTTTTCATTTCTAATATCATGCATACAACTTCGTGGAGACTTTTTCTTTCATTCTTCTTCTTTTACATTCGAACTTCGAACCTGAAGAAATTAGATATCATATATATCAGGAAGAGGGAGAATTGGTTGATGTGTTTTTGGTGTAGTTTTTGTATTGTAGTTGATGTATTTGAAAGCAAAAAGTCTTTAAATTTGAATCTTAATGTTTTCGAGAACTAAGTTAAACAAATTTTGTTCGAGTTCTTTATTTGCAGGATAAGCTTGGATATTTGGAATTGAACATTTTTTGTCTCTCCATGTCTATTAATAAAAGCGAACCCTGCATAATATTTTTCTTTGAAAAAATAAACTTCTGTCTTTTATTTTTATTTGCATTTTAAATTCTTATTTTACTTAAATATTTGTTTATAATTCCATTCACAAATCTATTTTAAATATTTTTTATTGAAAATTAAGTTGGTAAATTTTTGTTTGATTTGGTACATTTTTTCTGACATTTGGCACTATTTCGAAAAGTTAATTCAGCATTCCTGCATTGTACGAGCAAGAATGAGAGAATACGAGATTGCACTCTCCCCAGTGAAAATGATGAGAGTAAATGGTAGAACGAATGAAAGGAAATCAAGAAAAATTTTGGAGAAATGAAGGGAAATTAGGAGGCACCGAAAAGTTTGGTTAGGGCGCATCAAGAATGGATACAGTTTATTTGTGCGTATCAAAAGTACCAGAACACAATTTTATACCAATCAGTTCATTGTATTAACTTTTATTAATTAGAACGGTTTAAAATGTCGGCATAACAAAGTAAATGGGCACACAGAAACATTTGTTTTTGTAAGCAAAACAAACCAATGTAAAAAATTCTTCGATGACGTAGAAGCCCAATTGGTTCTATCAAATTCACTGAGAGCGATTAGCGGCTCGCTTAAGGCGCAATCTTGTATTCAATAATTTTTGTTGTACATGTACTACCAAGGCAAATTCATATACTATGGTGATGTTATTAAAACGGCTGTGTTTTTCGTTCACCCATGACATTCTAAGCACAAAGACTTTCATTCCTCTATTTTCTTTTATCAAGACATCCTTAAATGTCACCACTTTGTTTGAATTCGCCTTGGGTGCTACTAAATCAAGCGAAGCAAAATTTGAATAGATTCGAAATGACAATTTGATATTACTACAAATGCAATACTCCAAGGCGAATTCATATAAGGTGATGTTGAGCAAGCAGCTGAGTGAATTCGCTTGCAGGGCTGAATGTCAAAACTATGTGTTTGTTGTAGTTATCGCAGATTCTCACTGTCATTGTTAATTTGTTAATTGTTATTGAAGATTTATTGTAGATTTATTGTTATTGTACGACCAACACCACCTGTTAAAAATTCGCCTTGCAATACTCAGTGCAGAAAGTAACTATCAAGTTAAAATGAAATCTGTTTTCTCAATGTGTAAATAATCGATGACTTCAATGCCAAAAGAATTCAGTTAGAGCCATGTCTCAGAAATTGTGGCAGAAAAGTGTATGGCATGTCTCGATTATTATTAGACTTTATATAGATTGAAGTATTGTTAGCTGTCAAATAATTTAAAAAAATGTACTCCATGTATACCTTAACCAATTGCATCAGCTACACCTTTGCATATCTGCATATACAAACATATATCTTTCGTTCTGATTACAAATACACTTTTAAACACCTGCAATTCCAATCATTACAATTTACAGTTTCAGTTATTTGTGTATTGAAAATGCAATCAGCGCAAGTAAATAAACATCAAATAAAGTCTTATTAGCGAATTTAATGGCTGGCGTTGTGTAACATTTCACGTGTAGCTTTCCACTACATAATTTTCGCTAATTGCCTGCATTGCAAGCAAAGTAACACACACTGTACATAAATAAGTAAGAAAATAAAAATCCTCTTTCAGACATATTAATACCCATGTTATACGTACATATATAGGGTAAGTGAACATTCAGTTCCGATGAGAGATAAGAAACATTCGGCGCGGTAATAATCTGCTCCGTTGACAACCGATAGTCGATTTTTTGATTGCTGTAGGGGGTCTATTAACTACGTACTTGAGGTCCCCAGGAAGCAATTTAGTTCAACCAGCATACCTTAAAAATGCAAATACCTCAGAATAATTTGATTTTGGAGAAAATTTAATGATTGATGAGGGCCCATTTCAATTCAACCGGAAATCATGCGCTGTATCAAGAAATGGTGGAACAATTTTGCATTAAAACCGAAGTACGTGAGAAATAAATATTCCAATCAAATTTTCGTTTTGTGGCTATCTGGAACTGCCGGGAGAAGTGAAAATTCCCTAGTGAACGATGTAAGAGTATTATAATTATTGATCTAATAGACAATAAAAAACACCGGATGTAAGCTGTTAATATCAGCTGGTTTTTTGTAAAACAATATCACATATATACAGAGGATTTTAATGGAGTTTTACCAATTATTTTCTAAGTAGTTTCATACTTTGAAAAAATGATCATAGCAGTCTAGAATATATTCAGTCTAGTAAAATATTTTAAAGTTTATATTTTCTATCAAAGTGACAATTTAAAAATTTTAGCTCATCAGCTTCAAGTTGCACTTCTAATTCAAACTGCAGACGAACTCCCTGGCATATGCCGACGAAATCGATATCACAATCGCGCTATTAAATCTACTTGTTCTTTATTGGCGCTTTAAGCGCCAAGTTGATTTTGGCTGAATTCAGCAAAGCGTGCCAATTAGAAATCACAAGTACTGAATTCCAGTTCTTCACCACTTTCTTCGTCTTTCTATCTATAAAGTACACCTTTTCTGTATGGTCGGTTTCTTCTGCAAAAAAAAAAAAGATCTAATAGCCAACAATAATTTAGAATGTCATCAGCACGAACAACAACAACAACAAACATTCAAATAGTAATTCACAGCAATAAAAACTTAATTGATTCCACATAAGAGTGTCACCGCATAAATTCAATCTCTGAACCGAACTTCTAATATGCAATAGAAACACACAGAAAAATGCAAATAAACATAGAAACCAATTCAAACCAAACAAAATAAACAAAGAAAACGCTGCTGCTTATGGCAAAATATTAGTTAGCTAACGCTAAATGAAGACACAAATAGTAAAATGTATATTAGGGTGGTCCAAAAGTACACGAAAAAAACAATTTTTGAAATTTCCAAGCTCCCAGCAGAATTGTATAAAATGGAAAACAGATATTGTGTATTTATTAAAAAAAAATTACGTTAACGTTGTTAGAAAAACTCAAAAGTATGCATATCCCAGTTTCGCCATTGTGGGGATATTTATTGGTTATGGCGGAAAAAAGTTAACATAATTTAAAAATTTTGCAGAATTTCATTAATGGAAATTTTCAGAAGGAGATTGTCCTTAATAATAATAATAATTTTACTAATTGAGCGAGCTACAGTCTTACGCGAACTCCGAACCGGAGATGAATTTTTTGAGAAGCTTTTTCATGGTAGGAATACACTCGGAAATTAGCCATTGGGCTCGTTTTATTGTAACGAACTTGCAAAGAACGCTCCATTTCGGATAAAATTTATTTTAGTTGCAAAAGCAATCCTGTTAGCATCTTTCATGAAACACGAGATTTATTTAGTGCTATTTAAGAACGGAAAATAGGTGTGCTGGAAAATTTTTGGTTCATCTGGTTATATGTATATTTAAAAATACTGTGCAAATAAAAAAATCATTCACAATAGTGCAGTTTTTCCACTTCCCAACACTATATCTCAGGTCGGTAATCATTTTAACTAGTTGACTCAACTCGCATATTTTTTCGAGTTAGTGTAGTTGCTTTACATGCAATTCGTTATGCTGCCTGGTGTTATTTTGCTACTCGGTTACAAAGAAACGAGCTTATTGTATCGGAAGCTTCAAAGTGTACCATTAAATATTAACGAATTTTTAAATAAAAAGTTTGGGACATTTCTGGAAAGCGGCTGGTAAATCTTTGTTGGTACACCCTAATGTTTATATAATACATGTGTGTACAAATATCTATGTATGAAAAGAAGTATTGAATCCAAAATGTGCGACCCACTGACTGCATCATTCAAATAGTGCAAAACGAAGATCCAATGGAGAGTAAATGCAAAAAAAATAACAATAAACAATCTAAAAATAATATACTTTAATTGTGCCACATTAATTTACGATACTGTCAGTTGCATTGAACTGTGAAACTGCATTGAGTTCAGTTTTGTAAGCTTTCCTCCACGCTGGGTGCGAGGTGGCGCGTGAAGGTGATGGTCAAGGTCCCCCTACCGGCGTGCACAGCAGAAAGGGTGAGAGGCAGAGTGAGAGAGAGAGACAGAGTGTGGGGGTACCTAGCGTGCACATACGAACATATACCCAACCATATGTTGTCATTTATAGGAAAAATATTAATTGCCTCAATTTCAATCACGAAGCTTTTAACATAAATTCAACTAACTATAGGCAATACGAGAATCTCTATTACAAAACATGGATTCTGCAAACTTAATAAAGAAATAGACACGTGCTAAGATGAACATTTAGGTATGTATGTATGTATATTAGAATGGATAGTAATATTTTTTTGTTTTCAATTCATAATGGATTGAGCAAAAAAATATCTAGAGTGTCTTGGGCGTGCGTACTATTTAAAGAGCTAACATGAACTAAGCACGCGACGAAGCTGCCTAAAGGCCGCAATGTCTGTGTTTGCTGGAGGTTCAACTAGGATACAGAAGGTGGCGCCGACTGTGGTACTGCTAACCATCTCTTGAATATTTTGACAGAATTTCTACGTAACAACAGATTTTGTATACTCGCAATCGTATATCGCAAATCTTTTTAACATCTATAACAACGTATTTTCTCTCAGTTCGCTTTACCGGCAAATCTGGTGTGACGCCGCAGCCATGTTACTCTCTCGAATTTCAGATCAATCAGCGTAATCTTGTTTTCTATCATTCTAGGATGACTGCCTTTGGTGCGGCTCCTCTAACCTTATGTTGGAAAATTAATTCGAGCTCCAGAATTACATCGGTCAGACACCATATTTTGACGTTATTGGCCTCAATAACCGCGCCGTTAATTCTGCCTTTTCCAAACTAAATAAGTAAGTGAGGCGAATAGGTCTGGAGTTGAACGAGGGTAAAACTCTAATATCCTGTAATCAAATAAACAGTCAACGTACAGCGAACCAAAATTCAGCGGCTACATGTTGTTTGATTGAAAAAAAAAATATCTCAGCCCTGCAAGTTTTCAACGCAGTACCAGCTGGCGCGCCATGACGATGGCAGAGCAAGAAGTAGGCAAGAACACTCGAGCTCTTAAAAGCGCGACCCAGAAGTAAAACTCCTTTACTGAGTAGTAATGGTAGAAGTTGCTAGTAGTAGTAATAGTTATGGTAGTAGTACTAGTAGCATTTAGTAGTAGGATTAGTAATGAATAAAAATAGAAGTAGAAATTAGTAAAAAATAGTATTAGACAAAATTTGTAGTAAAATAAGTAAAAATAGTAATAGAAATTTGTGGAAATAATAGTAGTAATTAGTAGCAGCATTCGTAAAAATTTTTTAAAATAGTAATAGTAATCAGTAGTATAAGTAAATATCGTAGTAGAAATTGGTGAAAGATAGAAATAGATACTAGTAGAAGCCTTAGTAAACTGGTAGTAGAACTTAGCAGAAGCATTATTAAAAATAGTAATAGCAATTAATAGTAGCAATAGTAAAAATAGTAGAAGCAATGAATAAAAATAGAAGTAGAAATTAGTAAAAATAGTATTAGGCAAAACTTGTAGTAACATAAGTAAAAATAGGAGTAGAAATTTACGAAAATAATGTAATTAGTAGCAGCATTCGTAAAATTTGTAAAACTAGTAGTAGTAATTAGTAGTATAAGTAAATATCGTAGTATAGAAATTAGTGAAAAATAGAAATAGATATTATTAGTAGCGTTAGTAAACTGGTAGTAGAAATTAGTAGAAGCATTAGTAAAAGTAGTAGTAGTGATTTAAAGTAGTAGTATGCCTAATCGTAATGATGGCAGTATTAGCAGTAGTAGGCGTTGTGATAGTTGTAAAAGTAGTAGTATTAGTTTGTAGTTGTAGTAGTAATTAGTAGTCGTAGTACAGTGTGTGAATGGTGTGTTCTATAAATTATTAGGGGCTGTGGTGAGAAAGAATGGAGCGTGAGTGTATTTTTTTATTGCAGAAGTGAATTCATTCATAAGAACTTGTCATCAACAAAGTATAGAGTCGCGAAAAAGTTCTCAAACTGTTTGCCCGCATCACTTTGGGTACAGACAAAGAAATATTGTTGGCAACATATGAATGTCACCGCTGTGATTATCCAAACGGGCACCTGCTTATCGAACACCCGCCTCCTGAATACGTCAAAAGGCACCTTCTCCAACTGTCGGACGAGATCCAGACATGAACCACCAACGTACTGGACTCTACTACGTACAGAATGGTCTTAAATGACATTCACCGAGAGGCAGTCACCACCTTCGTCAACTCTCGCGCTGTGAATGCCGTGATCGAGGTCAAAAGAGCCCCGGAAGCCTCATGAGCCAAGTGACACTCTGGCTCCTACCTATCTGGAATTAACGCAATCATACTCAATGTATGTCCGGCATCCCCTCGCTTACCGACTCACCTAACACCGCTCTCTCTTTGGTCCGCCATTATTATTTCACTATAACAGGAGTCGTAGTAGTACGAATTGTAATTGTAGTAGAAGTTTTAGCAAAAGAAAGTTTTACTTCAAAAATTGTAAAACAGAGTATGCATGCAATATTTGTGGTAAATGTATCAAGATATGTTATGTTGAAGAAATACAAGTTTCGCATGGAAATTCGAAATTATTAAAACCGATTAATATAATTTCGCACAATAACTGAAGATTGTGAAGAAACTGATTGTATGAAAATATTACTAATTATTAATTTTTTTACGGCTAACAACTTAAATTTTTGTTCTTTCCGTGTAAAATATTTTAACGTTCACCTTTAACGGCAGGTAGATCAATCTGAACGCATGCGGGAAAGTGAGTTCCATTTGACCATTACGCAATAAGCGAAGAATACTGTATCTATTGAGATTTTCTAAACCGAGTTTCGTGCTTCGCACGGGACGGAGCTACCAGCGGGATACCTTCCGTTTGGTTTGTGGCCCCGCTGTAGGGATGATGAAGAGGAATACTGGTAGTTCATTTGACACCTCCGGTGCGAGTGTTCTATAATATGCGAAATGCGCTCCAGACTTCTGTGGAACCATTTCTTCAAAGACGTAGATTGGTTGGTGTTCAGGCTAGGTATTACAATGGGTCCTGCAACTGACGAGTGAACTCTCTACGCGAATAGCCCGTTTGACAAAATCTAACTATGAAATTTAAAATTTACGTTTTTAATTTAAAAAAATGGATTGAGAATGACCGATTCGACAAAGCAACGCGGTGATTCTTCTATTCAAATTTGAAAACCCGACCGCAAGGCGAATTTATAGAAGGTGATGGCATAAGAGCAGCTGATTTGATTTTTTTTTATTCACCTACATGTATTTTGTTTTTCCTTTTGCGTATGAGATTTCAAAAGCCGTAAAAGCAAATACAAGATGTATTTAAATTTTGACAACTCTTACGCAGAAACAAAAACAAAATACATAGGAATTTGGTAGTTGCATTTATAACACCACCTTGTATGGATTCGCCTTGCCCGACCGTATGGCGTCATCAAGCAAATCTGTAGATGAACTATCAATACCGAATATCTCTCTACTTCCTCACTCCAAAATAAAATGAGCAGTTTTGGAACAGCCCTTTATATCTGATTTAATTTCATGTAAACAGAAACTTTTGCTGATGTTTGTCTAAGGAGATACTCACAACTTACTAATTACTCTTATCTAGCTTCTAGCACCTGCCAGTGAATAGCACAAAGGCAAGCTAATTGCCCAACTAACTCGCACACGCTTTCGCGCCCATCGAATTGCTGCGACATTTCACCTAGTCGAAATTTAAAATCCTTATAAAATATGTACTACATATGGAAGTTAATGTATAACAGATAAATATTTAATCGTTTGATTAAATTGTAGCTTACCTATTATCAGCGATATGATAGTCATAATTAGAAAATAAAAATTTGCTATTCTTCGAAATTGTTCGAGCAAATTTTGTGGCAGGAATGTGATTATCGTGTATTTTGTCGATCTAATACGATTCAATTGCTGGCGGCCCTTTTTCTTTTTCACCTCGTCATCGCCGCCAATTTTGATTTGCAGCCAATCATTGATTGTACTAACGCGTGAGCCCTAACAAAAGCAAAAGAAAGAAGAAATTAAATTAAATAAAAATAAAAATTCAAACCAAATTGTAATTGCAAATGTTTTAATTAAACTTAAACTTAATTATTTTAAGTAAATAAAGAGGTGTAATTAAAACTTAAAACAGTTACTAGAGGACATAATAAATGACTGCGCGCGCATCCAGAAAAAAGTTCTCGAAACGTGTCCGTGGTCTTCTTTTTTTACCTCTAAATAGAAGAGTACTGTGTCGCGTCGAGTCGAGTCGGGTACTGATTACAGTGGTCTAGAGGTACTCACACACTCGAGTAAGCAAAATTTAGTACTCGCATACACAGACTCGAGTACGCGTCTCGAGTGCTTAGAGTATTCAAATACCGTATCGAGTATTTTTGAAATTGCAAATTAGCTTGAAACTAATTATTAATTAATTATTGAACATTAGACTGGCTCCTAAAGAAAGTTAGTTTTTACCTCCATTAGTTCGAAAGCTTACATTGAAAGGATTTTGGGGCATATAAATTTGCGTACTTGGCGTGTCCTATAAACAGCCAAAATTACTTTGCGTTTTCCTACATTTTGAATGAGAAGTTATGTTTATTAAAAGAGCTTTGTTTATAAATTTTTTTTTGAAATCGACAATAACTATTTGAGACTTATAAAGGGTCTTGCAATAGGGACGCTACAAAAGTAGACCGATTGTGACAGCAAACGACGCCATATATCGCCCCGCTCTTTTGGCATTTCTCTTCAGTAAGGTTTGCCATTTCATCATGGAAAGCTATACGATCCAACAACGACTCGAAATTATGAAAATTTACTACCGAATTTCGAAGTCAATGGCCTCAACTTTAAGAGCGCTACGTGAAATTTATGGTCGTCGTCATTTCTGGCTAAATGGCTTCGTCAATAAGCAAAATATGCGTCATTGGACAGGCAGCAATCCACACGTACTCCATGAGTCAACATTGCATGCCGAAAAAATTACGTTTTGGTGCGGTTTATGGGCCGGCGGCGTCATTGGGCCGTACTTCTTCCGTGATGATCAAGACCGGCACGTTACTTTGAATGGGAATCGCTACCGCTCACTGATAACCGAATATTTTTGGCTCAAATTGGATGATATGGACTTGGACAATAAGTGGCTCCAACGGCGTCACAAGCCACACAGCGAATGTCACAATCGATTTATTGAAAACCAAGTTTGGTGAACGTGTTATCCCACGAAATGGCCCAGTCAATTGGCCGCCTCGGTCGTGCGATTTGGCGCCATTAGACTATTTCCTGTGGGGGTACGTCAAGTCTATGGTCTATGCCAACAAGCCAGCGACGATTGATGAACTTCGTACGAATATCGAACGTGAAATTGCAGCAGTATCGGCCGATTTATGCTTGAAAACCGTCGAAAATTGGGTTCTGCGTCTGGACTTTTGCAAGCGTGCCCGTGGTGCCCATGCAAAAGAAATCGAGTTCCATACATAATGGCATCGAATGTACTTTCACAGAAATAAAGAACTTAATTCATATCCCAAACCGTTTTTGTTTTATTTAAAAAAACTTTTGTAGCGTTCCTTTTGCAAGACCCGATATTATAAAAGTCTTTGCATAATAATTATGGCTAAGACAACTTTTTTTAAAATTTGCAATTCGCAAGTATGTCGCGTGCCGAACTAGTTCAGAAGTGATCCCGAACTAGTCCCGAAATTATTCAGGAGCGGACTCGAATAAGTCCCGAACTAATCTCGAAGTGGTCCTAAAGAGTCCCGTCTTTCATGACTTAAAAAAATTTTTCTTACTCATAATTTATTATGAGCGGACTTTTATTATAGAAATCTTAAATAAAAGTCTTTGAAGATTTAAAAGTATTTGTCTTGCTGATAACTATTATGAAAAACTTTTATAATATAATTTATGCTATAAATATGAGAATATTAATAAGACAACAAAATATTGAAAACAAAAACTTAATAATAATACGAAATACTAATAGCTGTTTTATAAAGAATATCCAACTCTCATTCCCAATTACTGATAGAAAAAAAACAGCGTCACTTAAATAAAGTTAACTTGCACGGCAAAGAAAGCCCTTAATTTCCAATTTCACTGTTCACTTTTTTGCACGGTGCTATGCAATGAATCAATTAACACTTTAAGAAAGTTTTTTTTCGTCTACTATATATTTGCTTATTTTTAATGCGCCCGTTAATATCTGCTTAAAGTGCAAAATAATTTTGTAATAATAAAAACCTACTGCATCTTATCTCAACATATCGCACAAAGTAAAAAATTGAAAATATTTACATTATTTGCGGAAGCCTGAAAATGTGAATATTTCGCATCAAATATTTATTTATGTAATATATAAACGGTGCCGAAATAACAAATAATAGATAATTAATAAGACGTGGCCCTATATTTACATGAAATATCTGCACTATTGAAACTTGTCTTGACAAACCAAGTAGGAATACTAGCTCCTTACGTTTCGACGACAGTCGGGTTCTACGATATCGAAACGATCGGGATTTATATCCGACAAAGGACTGTCAATTCAGCAGCATACCCCAAAATTTTATGGGGAATGTTTCATGCTGTTACAAACACAACAACAACTAATGATTGATTTCCATTTTTCATCATAACATGAATATATTTCATTGCAGCTTCGGAAATAAGTCACAATTTGTATTTATGTACACCAGATCACAAGGCGAATTAGTACGAGGTGGTGTTACCAGACCAAAACAAAACAATTTGTAATATATTTTTACTTTTTTCGTATCGTTGTCCAAGTAATTGGTATAATTCTATCATAATGTATGACACAATTTCATGATAACGAAAACAATCAGAGTGTGAACCAAGGCGAATTCATATAAAGTGATTTTGACAAAACAGCTGAGTGAATTCGCTTGCTAGACTGAATGTCAAAACTATGTGCTTGTTGTAAATCTCACCAATTCTCACTGTCATTGTGCGTACAATTTGTTAGTGTACATTTTTGTTGTTGTACGGTCAATATCACCTTGTATGAATTCGCCTTGTTGTGAGCAAAATATTTCAATTTGATATTTCATGCACTGAGGCGAATACAGGAATTGAATCAGGCATTATAATAACAACACCTTGTATGAATTCGCCTTGCCAGATTACTTATATTTTGGTTAGATGCTCAACAGAAATATGGAATCGGAGAACGGCACAAATTTTAAACACCACCAATTTTCCTGAAATTAAAATTTTCAACTATTCCATTACATAGATCTGTTCAGGGTCATCGAGAGAAAATTCGAACTCAGGTTGGAAAAATCAAGGGCCTCTTTACATAAATTATATAAATTTAAAAACATGTAGTCAATACAGATAAAGAAGAGGCAGATATATTTTTAATAAAAGAAATTCAAACTTTTTGCTGCTAACAAAAGCAGAAAAGTACATACAGCGATAAAAAAAAACACTACATCAAATAATTATAGAATAAGAGATTACGACAACGTTGACAGCGTAGACGTCACAGTTGTTACTGCCTCAAGAATAATGAGAAGAAAAGGAAAGTGTTAATTGCACTTCGGAGTTTTATTTTGGCTGCATACAAAGCTCGGCACTTTACATTTATTATTCTATATTTAACATCACTCTAAATTTAGAAAAACTAATGATTTGATTGTCCTCAATGACGTAAATCCTTCAAACGAGGCAAGTACGAAGTAACGGAAGTATTTTTGTCGTCACCTCATATTCTCTACATCGTGCTCTATACCAATACACCCAATTAAAACTTCGTTTTAAGTTAAACAAAAAATGGTAATGTTCACCTTTTCAATGTTAATCAAAAATAATAACAAGCTATGGTTCTGGATTTCGGGCCCCTTTAAAAAAGTCTCAACCGGCCTGGATCTGTTAATCCATAATATTCTTCTCCACTATCACTAATTGTTGTAGTGCTAGTGTACGTTTTCCCATTTCACTCAGTATTGGAGTAATAAGTGTCGAATTATCAACTAAACATTAGAAAAATATTATTTTACTGACGAATTCATTATCATGTTTCTTCCGTGCAAAATTATTGAGTTGACACGATTGTTTTATGTCCTACTAATGTTTTCTTGTCCCGGCCTAAATAAGTTGTTTTCAAAAAGATATATACAGTAAAATTTCATAGAAAATAATTTTGTAGAACCTTTTAACCCATCAGCTCCCACTTAAAAGTTTCGTTTTGACCGTTACTTCAAGAAACTGCACAAAAAAACTAATTTGGAAAAACGTTAGAGGATTAAAATGTTCTAACGGATTATTCGCCGTAAAATTTCACTAGAAGTCTTGTCAGACAAAAGAACGTAAAATACCACAGAAAATAAATAAGCAAATATATCCTCTGTTAATATGAAACATTTTTGTTGATTCCCTTAATTAACTTTAACATTTCCAGTTAACAGGGCTGTTATATAATTTGTAAATGAAAACAAAATATTTGTCGTTTGATTTTACATACATATATAGAATTCAGAAAATATTTTTAAAGTCCAGGCTGGTTTTAATTGTTAAAAAGTTGCCTCAGAGTGTTAATAAACGCGTTTGAAAAATTTTGGTAATATATCTGAGATTTATTTTTATTTACAAATTTTTATTTACTAATCCAAAACCCATTGAGAACAAGGACACAAAATAAAATTCATAATTGGTTGAATTTACCAGCCAGCAACTACAATTGCTGCCACAAAATGTAGCAACTACTTGCAAATATGTTGTAAGAGATTTTTAAAAAATGTATTACTAATATTTATACCTACTGTGACTCAAACAACATACCAAATGGAGATTTTTTTACAGTATTTAAAATGGTTCTTCCGATAAACTTCTTCTACACCTTTGTATAAAAAATATAGGACGTGCTATAACAAAAATCAGATAAAAACTTTGAACCAAAGTTAAAAAAAATCATTGAATATTCTTTAAAGTTTCAAAAATTTTTAATTTGAATTTTTAAAAAACTATGCGTAAAAGTTTGGTACCCAACTCAATTGATTTTTTTTTTAATTTTTAAAATCTTGGGTTGAAATATTTTTTTTTATTTAACGTATGCAGTTTATGTGGCAGAAGCTGAGCAGCACAAAGTAAAAATTCAAAATCAACGGGAATTTATGTATATGGAAAATGTACGCAGGACCAAAATTTGAAAATGTTTTTAAAAATCGACCCGAATTTTGAGCCACCTCAGTGTCTTTTAAAAGTTATTTAACAATTCAAGTTTGAAATTTTGATGAAAATTTTTTGTAATGTTATGAAATTTTGATCAAGTTTTATAAATTTTGTACAAAGTATTTTAATAGTTTTTTTTTATATATGCTTATAAAAAATTAACAAAGAATAAAAATATATATTAAAATATACATAATTTAAAAAATTTCAAATTTTTTTTTATTAATTTGATATTACTTAATTATTTAAAGTTACAAAAATCTAACAGTATTTTTTTTTAAATATTCACAATGTTTTTCATCAATTTTTTTGTTCATTACTTTTTTTTATATTGAAATATAGCTCATTAGGTAAGATAATCTATATAAATCTAAGTTTCAAACTTTATAAAAAATTCAACAAATTTTAAAAATTTCGTCGAATTTTTTTAGATACATTTCATGAAAGAAAATATGCAACACAAAGACCAAAAAATTACCAAACATCAAAAATAATTTTTAGTTAGTCACTTGAAACTTACAAAAAAATAACATTGGTTAGAAAACTGCATACTCGAAAAGTTTCAAAAAATTCTGATTTGAAAAATTTAAATTTATTGAATTTTTCGGAATGTTCTATCAAGTTTGAGACTTTGATTTATGTAGTTTATCTTACATAAAAACTTATTGAAAAAAAAAGTTTCATGAGAATTTTTGTGAATATTTAAAAAAAAAAATCACTGTATGGTTTTTGCTTTGAGCGACTGTATGTACGCATATCAATATTACTACGCACCTTATACCATTTCCAAGAGCGGCTATCCTTAACGAAAGGCTTAGGTTCATACTTATTTTGAAAAAGTGGAAACCCATACGTTGCTGTATTGACGCGTCGATAACCGCCGGCGAGGTGATTATGTCGGCCGACAAAATTCATTTTTCTGACTACAAATCAATGCAAAAGCCGTAAAATATCACAAGGCCCACTTTTGGTGTACTCGAACCGCCAACACAAAAACAAAAAACAAACTTTTATCTCATATTATAGCACATGACAATTCTTTAGTTGCATTTCAGTAGTTTGTATTTAGTTTGTTTTTTAAATGTAGTTGACTTGCAAACCCAGCGTACTGCTCCGTCAAAAATTGCACACACGCGAATAGGATTTTGATTTCCGCAAAAAATTTCACTTTATTTTGTTGGCGCGTTATGCGTAGCATTGGTTGGAATTTAGTTTTGATTCACACCACTTTTGAGCTATCACTCGCAATTTAATAAACAACTATTGCGAATTTAATTCAGTGAACTAGGCGACATATGTACATACATATGTAGCTCTGGCACTTTTCCAAGCCAATACGGAATGCGCTATCTATTGCTCGTCGTGTGGCATCAAACGGCATCTAAACTTATTGTCAGCTAGCTCAGCGGTAACGCAAAATCACAGCTATAACAATATTTATTTGACGATATATGTCGAACTTTATGTACTTATAGATTTTATGTATGTATGTATGTAAGTTTGATAACTCTCATAGTTATACGCGATTTTCTAAAAGGTAATTATTGTTTTCATTGCAATGTATTTTTTATTTTTATTATTTTTTTCCACTAGTTCTGTACTCTAGTGAACATTTAAATTTACACCATTTTTTTGTATGTACATATTTACTATTTGCAAAACATTTGCATCATTCATTTACACCTTTTCTACCAAGCGCTAAATATCTGCCTGGCTTACCAAATGCCAACCAGCTTAAAGGGAATATATGTATGTACATATTTATTCGTCCGAATATGAGATGAATGAGCTCGTACTTATTTCATTTGAGTTTCTGTTGATCCATAATGTTTATATTTTTCCTCTTAAATATTTATATAGCCTTTTGTATAGCTAATCTTAGCACCTGCGGCTTGAAGGAACTGAATGGGGCTTTTAAAGGCTTTTGATTAACACATTTTCGTCGAATAAATATTCGAATTATGGATGGATATTTGGAATTGCTACTCAAGCGTGAGAGAATTTTAGATTAATAAATATGCTAACCTTTGTTACAGTTAGGTTTCTACACATTTGATATATATCGAAAGATAACAGCGGATTTGTATTGGTATTCGATAGAGGTAAGTCTGGTATGTATTCTTCTTTTATCTCCCCATGTGGATAATATTCTGAATGGGTCGCACATCATACCTGTCAATATAAAAAATGTGAAAGTTTGTTTGTTGGATGTGTGTTGTATGTATGGCCGTTTTGCAGTCAGTCACGCAAATTATATTGAATGGATTTGTACACCTAGAATAGAACACAAACTACATAGTACTTTCAATTTCAGAAAAAAACTTTATAGCTGAGTTTACACGAAGCGGTCTATAGACTAGCGGTTTATGCTGTTAGCCATTGCAGTGGCGGCGGCCTCTCTGCCCATTTCGACGCAACTGGCCATAAGCCACATAGCAAAGAACATAGGAACCCAAGAGATTACTAATGCCGGTATTCTGTAACTCAATCTCATCTCAAGTCAGTAAATTTGACACTTTCAATTAGAGACATTTTTTGTGACTTGAGACAATTTGGTTATTCAGTAAGCAACAGTCTAGAAAAATTTCACCAAAGACTGTGGTGAATAGCAGTAGAGACAATCAGCTGATGATATGTTCAGCTAGAGATGCACAATCAACCTCTATGAAAATATATTCATCGATAGCACAGAAGATACTTTTTCATTTTCTTTGTCAACAGCATTGTTGCTCTTTCAAAATTGTTAAAACAATAGGGTTATCGCAAAGTTAATTAATTTAAATTAAACGCTCGAAAATCTTATGAGTACTATCACATTCGATCCAAATGGCAGAACAAGATACCTAAGCTAATGTATACAAATATCGAGTGCAACTTCAATTTCGCGTTTGTTCAATACTTTTCTCAATTTCTTTGTTTTGTTACATGTTCAGGACCAGCTGACATATTAGTGACTTTATTTTGGGACTATAGACTTGGAACGGCTTACTGAATACCGAATAGTCTCAAAATCAATCTGTCCACTGAAAAGTCTCAATTAGTGACTGGAGACTGCTTACAGAATACCGTTTATTCCTTCATTTGGTGAGAGTTGCCCATTCAAAGTGGTCAATTAGCCCAGATTCTGCTCCACCAAAATTTTCCATAATCTAAATAATTTTAGAATCAAAATAAGTATTTCCATTTATTTGAATACTCTTAAGTTAAATGGCACTGTACAACAGTAATTTTGCAACAAAGTAACCATGGCATTTTCTAAAAAATTTTTGCTGAACTATAAGTTCCAGTTAGTCAAGCACGTCTGAGTTTTTTATTTGCACTTAAAAATTAGGCGACTCATAATGGGTGTTTGTGTACCACAACTTCAAATACTTTGACCTGCCACCATCTCTCTTCCCGTAATTTTTTCATAATTCTAGTCTCTAAAAATGAGCAACGCTAAATAAATCATTAGCACCAAAAAAAAAGGACCTAAGACAAATTGTCTTTATTTGGATGTCGTAATTTGTTCTTAAAATTGCGATAGTAAAGGGACAAGATTGTTAATCGACAATTCATTCACATTTCATTCATTTCGTTGAATTCCCCTGAAAAGTAGCAACACTAAGCAATACTAGTACTAATACTAGGTACTAATGTACCTTGAAAAAAAGGACCGAAGCTAAATTTTATTTATTTTGATATCGTAATTATTTCTTCATTTTGCGATAGAAAATGTTTCTTAGGCACCAATTCATTCATATTTTTCGTTCTTTTGATAGCTGTTTGTCTTCAATTCAGATCATTTTTTTTAGTGTTAGAACTTAAGGTTGCCGATGGAAAACTTCTTTATATTGGTGTTATGCTTTTTTGGTAAATAAAAGAGTTGAGATTCCTATTATTTGTTCTAAAAAATCTTCAAAGGTGTGATGTAAAACTCCAGTTATTTATGAGATGCATCCATCAAACGATGCATTACAGTATATATCATATTACACAAATTTGTGACGCTGAACACCACCGCACCGTCGATGTTCCCGTAACGCGGCGGCAGCGCGAGAGAAATGTCAATTTTTGACGCAAGAATTTTGTCTATAAGTGTTTGATATTTTTCAGTAGCTTAATATTTTTATATGCTAAAAACTTGATCAAATTATTACCACCGACTCTTCTGTCGGCCAATTTTTTACATTCAGAGATGATCAAATCAAATGAGGGACAAGGTCTGGGCTATACGAAGCCAAGAATGGCGACTCCCTTCATTGATTCGTTCAGTCGGTCGAGTAGTATGTCAAAAATTATATATAGTATATATGTCAAAAGCTATATGTACATACATATATTATATTGGGGAAAAAATTGGTAGTAACTACCAAAAAAACTACAAAAAAATAAGTTAATCGGATTTGTAAGTACTTAATTCTTGGAGTGAAAAACGGTTCACTCGCAAATTTGGTTGATTTATATAAACAGTTTTGTGCTCACAAAAAATATTATATTTTAAAATGGACACCATAAAATGTAATTGATATCAGAAAATTATTAACTAAATACTTGAGGATTATTTTTTGAAATCCTTTGGAGAGAACTAGAGTTTGGCAATTCAGTTATATTGATTTTCGAGGATTCTAATTTAAAATACATGAGCAACTTTGAGCACTTGGAGCGACCTATAAGTATTTGTTTCTTATTTTATCCGACATAGACCAATCCTAAGGGGGCTTTACTTTTATTCCAGTCATTTTTTTACCACCATAGTGTGCATATATCTTAATGATCTCTTGTCGAATTTGCAAAAGAGTAAAATTTGTATAATACGGTTTACAAATATTCTGTCTATTTTTCCTGCGCAATGAAGCATTAAATAATATTTGTTTAGATTCAAAATTTTAAGTATCTAGTAACGATCCACTTTCCTTTTTGTGTGATAGCCTCGTAAAATCTATTTAACATTAGCTGTATTGAGTTTTTTGAAACTTCAATCGGCTTCTGTCGCCGATTTGATTTTAATTTGTTTGACGGCTATTCATCATTCTTTCGGGTTCGTCACATAAATGCTCAATTGAGATTAAAGCCTAATGACAATTAAGTAATCGTAATACGAAAAATTAAAGTACAACAATGCATTTGTTTTCTCAACTACAAACAAATGTAATGAAAAACTCTTTTGTTACATTTTTTTGTAAAATTAAAAAATAAAATAAAAATAAATCAAACAAAATCTGTATGTGACTTTTATTTTTTTAAATTTTCCTAAAAATCACTTGGCGACTTTTTTTTAAGTACTTTTGTAATTTTTCCCCTCCAAATTATCAGAATACTGGCTAAAGTTATCAACGGCGTTCCTGCCTCAATATGGGCACAGGATTTTAAAATTAGTGCTAACGGACTTAGGAATCAATCTGTCTCAGATTTTGTAAAGAAAATCTGTATTAATAAAATCAGAAACATAACTATTAGAAGAGAAACGAATAAAAGTCAATCAATACTTGCACTATACAGCAAAATAATTTTTTTTTCTTGGTCTTGTCCCAAAATAATTTTTTTAAGTGGCTTATAACTTTTCTTATTCAGACTTTATTACAAAGGACAAATTTTTGATAAATTAAAAAAACATTACTTTTCAAAAGAATTTTAGTTTTTTACGTATTTCATAAATATAATAATTAAAATTAATAATAATAAATTACATTTTTACTTATGACTTTTTAAAAATGTATGATTAAATTTTATATTTTATTCCTATTAATAAAATATTGTTCGTAATAATTTTTAGCGAAATAATTTAAATTATTATGGAAAGACTTTCATAATAAATAAGTGTCAAGGTAAAATTTTCGTCAATATTTCAAAAAGTTCCTCTCGCTCATATGAGATTATTATGGGAAATATATTGATAACTTTTATAATTTCACTAGCAAAATAATTGTTATCGATAACTTAAAAAAATTGCACCATCTTGTAATAATTATCAAAAAACTTGTATAGTTCGTGCGAAGATTTGAATGGCTTTTTTAAAACTCAACCATTAAATAATTATTATTCCCGATCTCGGAATAAAGTTTATAAAAATAAAAATTATCGAATTATAGTCATGCCTTTGCAACTTTACGCCACAATATGGTTTGTTTATTATTAATTTGTTATTACAATTTGTGAATACGACTTCTAAACTGTGGCTTATAAAATAAAAGCGGCTTACAAATTTTTTATAGATCGATTTTATTATCATGAGAAAAATTAAATCAAAAAAATATCTGTTAATTATTATTCATATTAAAAATGTTTGTTACTTGCGGATTATTAAAATAAGAGTCGTAAGTAACTGTTTTTTGTGAGTTATTAAATAAAAGTCATAGAATAACTGTTAAAGGCTGGTTTTTAAATAAAAATTGTAACTGTTTCTGTTTCTTCTTGCTTGCGAAGTAATAGGCGCTGTTTTTATTATAACTTTATATTCTCCTTTACACCCACGCTTATCAATGGGTTAAAGCTTAACTACCTCTAAGCTATTTGTGTATTCCGCCGTATGATTTTTTTATTAATTCTGGTACCTCGAATGGTTTTTAAATACATTTGTATATACCTAAATACATATGTACATATGTACCGTTAAAAAATCTCTTTTCACCGTTTGATAAATTATTTTTCTTTTTTCTTGAATCGCATTAAATTTGAGTAATTGGTTTGGTTTTTTTTTTAATTTTCAATTATTTCGTCAATAATTTTTATTCACCACCATACATTATATATGATATAAATACACACATACATGCATATGTATGTATGTAAAGTACACATGTACATTTATTGCACCAAAATTTTGTATCGCACTTTACTTCACTCTTGCATATAAAAACAAAATCAAACGCCATAAACCACATGAACTCACTTCCGATTATCAATTTGAAATAACCAGTCCAGCTGGTCAAGTAACCGTCCCATAACGGCCCGATAGTGAGCTCAGATTATAAATAAATTCGCATTTCCATTTGGTCCATCTAGCGCCTTGCTCTTCAACTACAGGAATCAATATCTACCGACTACAAATTTACATTCGCCGATATCCGTAAAACAGACGCTTTAAGTTGCGCGAGCACTCTGGTACTGAACGCTTCGACCAAGTACTGAACTTGAAATTTGCTACAAAAAGCGTCTTTTACGACTACGCTCATCTGCCCCAATTTTCTTCGCGTTTTGTTTTTGTTTTTGTGTTTGTTTTTTTTTTGTCTTACACATACTTTTATAGTGTTTGCTTTGTATCTCTGCTGGGTGCGTCGTCGAACAGTCAAATGGCAATTTTCTTCTGCCCAACTTCTGTATATTTGTGGAGAAAGCATTGGAATATATAACACATACTTAGTATAGGTGTATATCTGTGTATGTATGTATGTATATGGTAAGTATGGGGAACCGGTATTGCAGCAAATTAAGATCAAACGCAAGACTCTCACTAAAACTATAATGGAACTCTCTTATAACGGCAACTGTTTAAATTTTGTTATCACTATTCGGTTTAGTATGGACTTTATTAGTAGGTAGTAGTAGCTAAATAACTGTTGGTTGGGTTTGATGATCTCAAAATGAAGTTGATAGTTACCCGCCTGCTCTCATAAGATGCACTGATATCTTAATCTTCATTTCTTAAGTGGTTATGCTAGCGGGTGTAGATTTACTACTTCACTTTGTGTCATATATCCTGTCGTAAAAGTTACTTGTTCTACCAGCTTATTTTGGAACTCAGCTGGTTCGTACTCTAACATTTTTTACAAGTTAAGAAGTGCTACTGGGTGTTTCAACAAGATGTTTAATTTTAAAATTAAACAAGCAATGAAGAGTCTTAGTTCAGATGCAATCGAACTTTAAATATCCAACGCAAGTTTTTATTTCAAATATCAAATACTTGTTGTATGCAATAAAAAAAAAATAATATAACATTCTTCATTTTAAAAACGACTTTCCTTTTTTTAAATATAAACAAAAAAATTATTGTGCTTGAATCGTGCCACACCCATTTTCCAAAATTTTAATTTTTCCACATTTCGCTCTCTAATTTAATTCTTCGCATCAAATTTAAACTACGAAATATTTAATTTTTTTTTTTGATGTCGAGAGATGATTGATGTTTTTTCTCCGAATTCATTAATTTTCGGAATTCGACCTATCCCATTTTGTTGTTTTTTTGTTTGTTGTAAATTACCATTATGCCGGTATGAGAGTTGTGAGGTCCGATTTTTTACAATTTTCGAAATTTCGCTTATTAACTTCAAATGCAATATGTGCCCAAAATTTAGTAGAATTTGATTATGTAATTTCTGAGATATTCATACCTATTTGCTCGAAAGTGGGCGTTGCCACGCCAATTTTCAATAATTTCTAATTCCATCTACATCCTTATCCCACCCCATCCTTTACCTTGGATTTGAGCAAATAATCTTCGATAGTTACTAAAATTACGTGTTTTAATTTAATTTTTGTAAATTACCGTTGTATGACAAGTGGACGTGGTTTTTGTCCGATTTCTATAATTTTCTACATTCAGCCTACTGAGTGAGCTAAAATCTATAATATGCATCAAAAGTAGTAGAATCTAGTGAGAAAGTTACGGAGATAAAATTATTGGCTTCAAAAACACTGTAACGTGGGCATGGCTGATATCCGATTCCGCCTATTTGCTACCTTCGGTCTAGGGCAATTGGTATACAAGTTTCATCGCTGTATCTCAATATTTATTCGAGTTATCCGATGCACGGATGGACAGACAGACATTTCTGTATCTCTCTCGGATTTGCTTTATGTTGTTACAAACAACCGTTAGCTGAATTTTGTATCAAGTTTCGCATAACTGTCCTTGTCCATATAGTTAACCGCTTAATCCAAAAACAAAAAATCATTAAATTTTGTCCAATTGCGCAATCCATTCATTGAAAGGCAGCAGCAGCGTAATTTAAAAAAGTATGGTTCAAATGGCGTCTTATTTAAAAGAAGCAAGATACTCGACCTCAAGATCCAATTGAATTTGCATAAGGCCAGGTAAACATCAAGGTACAAGGTAACAGCAGCAGAGAAATTGATATTATTTTTTTCATTTTATGAACACGTTGTACCGTCAAATTTTATATATGTTTAACATTTCATCGTAAAAGTATGTACATATCTTCCCATGGGATGTAATTCGCTAAGCAATTTGCGAAACTCTCGATTTAAACGGCGCATTACGCAAACTGTGGAACTATGTATGTTATATATATATTTTCTCTTAAAAGTATTTCTACCAATTTCAGATAACGTTATTAAGTTTATGAAAGCAACTTGGCGTTTACACTACGTTACATGCTAATCCAACACAGGAATAGATTCAGCAGTACTTATCGCAAAGCATTTCTCGGCGTCCAGCCTCTAACCAAGAATACAAGATTGGGACTTCCGCGGGCCGCTAGTCCTCTCTTTGTCGATTAGACAGCATCCACCCATTCGCTGACGAAATAAAGGCATTTTACAAACACAATGCTTTTTGTCCGCTTCTTCGGCGATTCTTCCTCTTCTTTTTAAAAATTTTTTCTTCGGTTTCTCCTTCTCTAGCTGTTATTACATCACTATCAGTTGCTCTCAGCGTGGAAGGCGCAATCTTGTTTTCCATCATTCTTAGCCTCTAACTGCTCTTTTGTAGCTCCTGTAAGTGAAATCTTCTCAAAGCCATCTTCATTAGTGTGTAAATTCGAAAACTTTTGGGAAGCGAAATCTTCACTAGTTCCTACACCGCCCCCATCTCCATCTGAATCCGCCTCTGAAGTGGTGTGAATGACCTGCATAAATATTAAACACGAGTGGATGAACTAGAATGTTTTTGACAATGAGTACTTTTCACTACAGGGTACTTACCCATCTTCGCGTAGATACACACATGCATACATACATACATACTTATCGCTTAGACAAATATTCCGCTTTATTAATTTTTTATTTGCCGCTTTTTTTCAGTTGCGAGCACTATGACGTCATATGCAACAAATACACGTTAGATATTTTTAATTTAACATCATTTGCGGTTCAATCAAATTGTTGCACATTCGAGAGAATACTTACAAACATACAAACAAAGCATATGAGAGTGTGCAGCTCTGAGAGCGCGCACTTTTTTATTCACTTGGTTGCGTTTGAATCGGTACGTAAACTTTTGTGTATATGGATTGATATGTTACCTGCACACACACACACACACACATTATTAAATACATATGTATGTATATCTAACAAACCAGGTATGGACGATATATCAATTTTATTGATGATATCTTCCGCTTAGTGCGTTCTAATAAATCGGGTAATCGATTGATTAATGGGAAATTTGTTGGTCTTATTTTTCTGTAGACATATTACGATCACTACACTTAGGTACAAATATACATAGCTACAAGATTGCCATCAATATATGACCCAAATTTGTTTAACTGTATCATTTGAATTAATGGATTTTATAAGATTAGATATTGGGCAATTCCCAAAATGGTATTTGGTGTGTTTTGAAACAATCGCCTGTATTTTGTTGTTGCTTTGCTTACCAGAAATGTCAAATGTTTGTAAATTTATGCTCGATTTGGTAATATGACAACCAAGTATGTGTGTACATGGAATTTGTTTTGACACAATCTAAACAAACTTTATATTTTAGGCTGAAAACTTCAAATGAAAAAAAAATCATCTCTGCACTGCTATCCGTTTAATGTAACTTAGAGAAAGTGTTCGTGCGAATTTCTGCCATGAATGGATGAGATAAAATCGTTTATTTTGCAAGTTTTCACGCTTGACAACAAAAATTTTTTGCCATCTGTATCTTAGTACTACTTTATATGGCACCTGTGGTCGACATTAGAGCTGGGAAAAATATCGATAGTCGTATCATCGATAATTTTCGACATTTCTAAAAAAATAAATATAATAATATTATCGATAGTAATATCGGATTGTAACAGTAAACGTGTTTGCAATTTTATTTTTCAATGCATTTTATTAGAAAAAAGAGCGTAAATTTATGGTATACATTAAATTTTTATACCTTGAGATCATAGCAATAATTTTTATTATTTTAGTAACTACAACTTATACAACAATCAATATAAAGTAAGCAGTAAACAACGGCAATAGTTTTTTAAGCATTTATGCTTTCATAAAAATGCGGTCACCCGTTGTGGGCTATTTATTTTATTAGGTATATATTTTTTCAAAATTAATTTTAAATTATTATTTTTTTTTAATATGGCTCGTTGTTACTCAAAATCCCTTGTAATCCATATTTCAAACTTCTTACGACAGTCGGCAAAGTTTTCTTAAAATGTTCAATGTTTTTGTTTCACAATTATTAGAATGTTTTAATGTGCTTATCTACGTACATATGTATATAACTCCATTCTAGTACATTAACGTTCAAGTTTGAAATGTATATGAAATATTAATAATTTTTGGTGATTTGTTTTTTTTTATTGTGCTAAGCATTTCGTTATATGAAAAAAATGCGTACCATCGACAGTAAAAAAGTTCAATACTCAGCGGTGAACATTTAGATGAAACTTTGCTAATATTTGTAAAAAGTTTGATATTTTAGTTAGTAAGGTTTTTGTTAAAGAGCGCGCTTATTTTTATGAAAAATATTTAAAAATTAGTTTGAATAAATAAAATTAAAAAAAAAATATTCTAAAATGGCTATGACTTTTGGTATATTTTGGCAATAAGTAGTAATTTTACACTCTTATTCAACGAGAAAAGCAAAACTAAGGTGTTGTCCATGATTCTTAAACAGTAATGAAATATTTCAAGATTATTGATAGTGCATAAAAACCATCGACAGTTTTTTAAAAGTGAAAACTATCGACATTATCGATAGGATATCGGTTATTTTTCCAGCTCTAGTCGACATATTAAGCATCCTTAGGAAATTCAATTTGCCCCTTTGACGAACTACATTTTATATTGCAGCGATGTTCAAGAAAATTTACTGAAATTAAATTATAAAATAATCCTAAAATAATAGTATGGAATATTTTATAAAAAATTGTCCAAACTTCTTCACATTTTCGCAATAATCTACTAAAAAGTTAATAAAACTCGTAAGTTACTATTTTTTTTTTTTGGTTTTATTCAGTAAATTATTCATTAAATTAATTATATAGTTTATTATATAGTTTTCCAGTATATTTATATAGAAATCGTATATACCGCAATATAACAAATGTGTTTAAACTTAGTAAATATTTATTTTACTCGTGTCCAGCATGAGTACAGAATTTTTCTCAGTTAAAAAAATTTTAATTTAATATTTTGATACCTAGAGTACTCAATGTAGTACTATTTATTTCGCAAAACGGTCTAAATGTCTTCCCATTTCTCGCTTGCTTCTTAAGCTAAACGATCACCATCATTTACTGCATCCTGCTTGCGATTAGCCTCTTTTGAATTGAACACTACCTTCGTCCGTGTCTCTTCCTACATTACTCATTTTGGTAAGTTTCCCAACACAAAATCAAGCGAAAACTAAAAAAAACATTATACTTAGGTAACAGGTTGCTACTATTTCTCCCTTTTTCAAATACTTATCATAACTTTCATGAAGATGAACTAGTATAATAACTTTGATCCGATTTTTATAAATATAAGAAGAAGAAGAAGTAACCCGTGAAATTTTACTATTTACTTATCAACCATACGAGGTATACTGAGAAAATCATCAGGAAAAGGTTTGGGTTGGAGACTTTAAGATTTAAAGCATTGCTTGGAATGCGTTTGAGCTAACTTGGGCTACATTCTTTGCTAGAAAATTTCTCTACTACAAACCAATAAATGATGAGTGATTAGTTATTGATGAATTTCTCTGCAGTCAGTACAAAGGCAATTAAATATGAAACCTCTTACAATGATCATGACGGCAATATCATTACTCATATATTTTAAATTTTTCTTTAAAAATAAAATTTATTATCACATCTTAGTAAAAGCCCGTCGCACGATGTGAACCAACAATGTTATACCCACGTAAATAACGCATTACAAAGATATCAAAACTGTTATCTTTTTTGTTATGCATACTTTCAGGCTGAGTGCAATGGAATTGACAGTTTGAGCGATATATTGGGAGTAGCAGGACGCGTGACTTTTATATATTAGATGAGAAATTGAATAGCTTTTTTTCTTTTATTTTTACGCTAAAATGCAGTAATTTAAATTATATTTTTATTATATTCAAATAAGGTATAAAGGCAATACTTTACTATTTTAGACATGCCTTAACTACTTTTCTAACTCAAAATGTTATAAATGCTTTTCTTGGTGTTTTTTTAGGTTTAAAAAGCTTTAACCTTTAACATTTAGAAATGACATATCGTATAAAAGTAGAATTATCATGGCTTGTTAAATATGATCAATCACATATTTGGGTTATTGATTTTTTTTTTAATTTACATTTTCGTCACATTATTTATTCATAAATACATATGTATATTAAAAGCTATGATACTTTGTTAGAATTATTTGGAATATACATATGAAGTTCAGGTTTTCCTCGAAAAAATTAATCAGCATCAAAAGAATTTTTATTTCTTTATTTTTATTACTTAGTAGCAAATGATAACGCCGAAAGTTTGCAGCATAATAATAAACACTAAATATACTTAGGGTCAAAGTCCTGTCCTAATTTATTAAGATTATGATAATTCCCAAGAGTAATGAACTTATACAATTGGATAATCGGATAATGCTAGAATTTGTGCCAATAAAGATAATGGAAAAATATAAAAATTAATAGCGATAACAAATACATTGTTTGACCTCGACTTGGTGCTTAGCCCGAGTGTTCATTAGATAATCTAAATGGTTTTAGCGCCTCTTATGTAATGAAATTTGTGAAATCCCGTGGTGCCTCTAAAAGCATTTGTAGTCTCGTAATAAAAAATTGGATCAGAAAAATTAACAGGAAGCACCACATCAGCCTTCACTACGACAATTCCAGCTCCCACACAGCGTATTGAACAGTTGATTACTTGAAGGAGCAAAATATCGAAATTATGACGATTCTCCATATCCGCATGATTTATTACTTAAAGGCTTCTTCCTGATCCCGTTTGATGAGAACAAAATGCTTAAATATCATATTTCTGAAGGACCCACTTCAGATTGGAATAAATATTTCGACTAGCTTCTTCGAATGCAAAGATGTATAGATCTTAAAACCGAATATTTTGAAAAAAAACAATTAAGCATTTTTTTATGTAAAAATAATTCAGGAACGCTTCGAGAGAGTTTTGGGACTAGTTATTTCATTACTATCTCGAAATAATTATGGGCAAGTTATTTCGGAATAATGTCGGTTCCATTCGAAAACTACTTCGGGATTAGTTCGGGGCAAGTTTTGAATGACTTCGACCAGCTTATGATCTAGCTCGGGAATCACTCAGTACAAGCTCGGAGCCAGCTTTTTACTGGTTTGGGACAATTACGGGACCAGTTCGAAAAAAGTTCAATGCTCTTATCGTTATAGCAAAGGACCATTTCCAATTGTAAATGCGAAAGATTCAAATTCAAATGTGAAAACAACAATTGAAAATAAAAATAGTCAATTGTAAATAAGATCAGTCATTTTAAATTCTAAAAACGGCAAATGAATATGAGAATAGGCAATTGTAATTAAGATTAGTCATTGATTAATCATTGAAAATTGTGGGAATAGCCAATTGTAAATAAGAAAGAGTCCAATTAAAATGCCCAAATGTCAGATAAAAATGAGAAAGTACCAAATGAAAATGCGAAATTATCCGCGACTTCAGTATTTAGAAAAGGCCGGGAATGAAGTGAAGTTCACTATTACAGGAGGAGAATGAGCTAGAGCATTTCAACAGATATCATCGTCCCGCGTGGAGGCGGTAGCCGGTAGGCACATAATATATTTTTTTGGCAGTTATTATTTGAAAAATGTGTACATTTATAATAAAAGAAAGTTTTTCATTTCCATTTGACGCCTTCTGATTTGCAATTGACTATTCTCATTTTTAATTGACGCATTATAATTTTCACTGGACGCTTTCTGATTTTCAATTGACTATTCTTTAATTTTCAATTGACACTTTCTCTCTACAATTTGACGCTTTCGCATTTAAAAAAAAGACTATTCTTATTTTCAATTGATGCTTTCTTATTTGCAAATGATCATCCCTTTAATTGATTTCCCTGCATATTTGTTATCAAAAAACTAAACGTTTACTTTTGCCCGGATATTTGATTCTCTGTTTAATTTAACCTTAAAGTGTGCAATTTTTGAAAGACAAATAAGAAGAGAATACTGTATAGTCGCTCTTACATTTCTCTCTATATCTCTTTATAGAATCTGCAACGAAGTTTTAAATATCAGGATTACCCGCGTATTTAATAACGATTCGCAAGCTTTTGCTGAAAATGCATAGGAAAAAGTTGCATTCTTTTGGAAGCAAGTTCAAAGCAATATAGCTGTGTTAAATGAGAATATGTGTATGTGTATGTATATGTGAGGGCAGGTGAATATGTAGTTGTAAACAAAATTTTATTTGCAAATACCTATAAAGAATGATATGATTTATTATTGAAAAGCTGCATTACGACGGTGTGCTAATCTAGGCTCTCCAAAAACAAAAAGTCTCCACTATCAGCAGAGATATGTAAGCAAACTTTGACACCTTTTTTATAAGATTGCAAACACCGATAAGTTATCAAATAACTGATAAACTACAGAGTTATTTGTATATTTGATAAACGGGCCGTTTTCATATTATTTGTTGACTTATACCATCGAAATTCGATGCAAATATTAGTCATAATTGGTAAAACAAAATATTTTATGTATGCATAGATAAATTGTTTTTTACTCGTACGGAAATTTATGTATGTATATGGAATTATACTCATACAAACACAAAATATTGACAATAGTTAAATTATTGACAAAAAAATTCACTCTTCAATATTCTTGAAATGGTCAGTCAGCTGACCTTAAACAAAACAAAAAAAAATTGCTCCACTATTTAAAAGGCGCTCGTCTTGTCCAGTTTACAAAAAAATAACATTTTATATAGACAGATTGAACGATTATCCGACTTTGTTAAGTTAAAAAAATTTTAGATACAGAATATTAGTACGTTTTATATGAAAAACTTATTGCTTAGGCCAAACGAAATTTTAGCTACATAAATAGCGAAACTTACCCTATGGCAAAAACAAGAGTTCAAGCAAGGATCCATATTTGCCACTCAGTAGCCTTGAACAGGAAATTAAGAAGAAAATCGCGCAAATTTGTATTAAACTCTATTTAACGTTAGCACTTTGTTTTAGGGGGAAATCGACTAATCTGCCCGCACAAACAATCGTTAACTAGTAGTTTCCGTATTTTCGAATACCATTCGATACTAAACACTTCGTTCCTATCAATACATATCACTAAAATACTTTTATACCTAGTGCTTACAGTAACCAGCATTAAGTCATTTTTTTTTTAAACGCACACATACACCGCTTCACTAACACAAAAATATTATTTTCCTTATCTTGGTTAACAAAGAAAAAAACAAAAAGAGAATGAAAGCGAAGCCAAAAAGCAGAAGCCTATTATGCTTGCAGTTTTAATTTTGGCCTTCCACAATTTGTGATTGCGCTTTAGTTTAGATTTAACTAACCACCGACATGGGAGTACCATGCCCAGATCCATACATTTGTTCACTGAACTTAGTTTGAATGTACTCGGCGCTGAATCCAACGGTTCTCTGACACCTAGACAATGAGAACGTCTGGTTGATTTGTTACCAGCTAACACTAAAATTTTATCAGCAAAGATAAGACAAGCGAGCGCTTCGTTTGAACATTTTTTGCACTTGATGGCTTACGTAGTCGAGGAAATGAATCAGTTTTCAAAAACTACGTTTCTAGTTACTTTTAATTAGTTTTTTTTTTTAGAGTTTTATTGGAGAAAACTCAATGGATGTGCTTGATTGTACATTTCAATTGAGTTAAAAAAATATCATAGAAAAGCTTTGTTTTAATAGCGATTGCCCCTCGGTTGCCATTGCCTGTCTCCGAGTGTTCTTCTGGCTATGAAAAAACTTCTCAGAAAATCATTTGCCTTTCGAAGTCGCACACCGCAAATTGTAGGAGAATTTCGACCAAGCATCGAACTAAAAAAGCGAAATTATTATTATATTATTAAAGGGCATTGCACAAATTTGATATACAGGATTGGGCTAGAGAACAAAGTTTGTTAAATGGGCATAGAACCACCCACTTTCGAGTGAACAGGTCTTTTTCCATCATGCAATTTTACCAAATTTGGTACACACTTTGCATTTCAACTTAAACTATGAAATTTTGAAAATTGTTGAAATCGGACAAAAACCACGCCCAGCTATCATGTAGCGGCAATTTACAAACAAGTACTGATTACTTCAAATAAAAACATGCGCCGAATATTTAAAGTGTGGTTTCACCCGAACTTCGACTTTTCGTTGCTTGTTTTCGGTTTTACTTTTGTTTGGCATTAGAGTTGCTCCAAAAATTATAGATTTATAAAGTGCATACATCAACTACAAAAAAAATGTAAATGACATACGAATTGAGCATGAGAGTAACTAAATTTTATATGTATTTGTGGAATCCTTTGTTAATAGTCATCTTAATGAAATTTTTGAACTAGTTTCCTAATAGTTTTTTGGCAATATATTTACTTTACCATTTCCCGATTTTAATACGTATTCAAAATTATCCTTTCAGTGATTTTAAAATAAAGAAAAATATCTATTTACTAGAACTCTTTAACGGTAAATAAATATAACTTATAAATATGTATTGTTAGGGCACCAGTATCAGGTTGTGCTTGGCATCCGCATCGTAAAATATATTACCAATGAAATATTTCAGCAAGCCACTTATGAGAATTCCCGTTTTTGATAACGACCACAGGCAACGTATTAAGGACTATGATTTGAGGGGCATAAAGGATAAAAGGAATAGAGTCGTACTGTTCGCAGCAAGAAAAAAGAAGCTGAAAAAAGTACGTGCGAAAAGCTTGAGATGATAGCTGATAGGAAAAGCGCACGAAAATTTTACCAAAAGGTGCAGCGGCTTACGGAAAGTTTTAAGACCGGAGTAAAATATTTCAGCAAGCCACTTATGAGAATTCCCGTTTTTGATAACGACCACAGGCAACGTATTAAGGACTATGATTTGAGGGGCATAAAGGATAAAAGGAATAGAGTCGTACTGTTCGCAGCAAGAAAAAAGAAGCTGAAAAAAGTACGTGCGAAAAGCTTGAGATGATAGCTGATAGGAAAAGCGCACGAAAATTTTACCAAAAGGTGCGGCGGCTTACGGAAAGTTTTAAGATAAAATTTCTCGAAGAATAAGCGCGGCGACCGGAAGACTGCTGTCCAAAGCCCACTTAAATTTTGAAGGAAACCTTTTTCCATTTTGCTAAATGGTGACAGCGAAAGCGTCGCCTGAGAATATGATCATACCGAACACCAAATTGCTGATAAGGACATTAACATCCCGTCACCCGACATCGATGAAATTCGAATAGCAAAAACGCGGCTACGGCACAACAGAGCCTTTGGCGTTGATGAATTTCCATGGTATTGGATGAATGCTTGCCAGTCGATGGGAATTTAACTATGCTCGGCCCAATCCACATGAAGGGTGATCCTGCAATGTACGAGAGATCAGCCTCCTTAACATTTCATACAAGGTTTTATTGTGTACCGTGAACAAACTGATTGGGACTTGTCAGTGTGTCTTTAGACCGGTCAAATCTACCGTCTCCCAGATATTCCAGAATTTCAAGATATTCTTACACCATCTCTTTGTCGACCTTAAATCTGCTTTCGATAGCACGACACGAAGTTGCCTATATTTGTTGAGGTAGATAATTCGAGCTGAAGAATTAAACCGATGTGGCATCCATCTTTTATAAAAGCGTACAATTGCTAGCGTTCCGATATCATCGGTCTCAACAACGAAGTCGTTAGTTCTGCCTTGCCCACACTAGATAAGGAAAAGAAGCGACAGAGTCTGGAAGTGAACGAGGGTAGAATGCAGTACCTCCTCTCATCAAATAAACTATCGATCGCGTTTTGGCTTCCACATCACTGTCGACAGTTACAGTTTTGAAAAAGTGGATAACTCTGGCGGCTAGCATTAACAGTAGTAATTATTTCTTGGTTCTACTTGTATCTTCTGGTAGATTATACGATATTGTATTTGGCCTGAAACAAATAAAACCTGACCTAGGTATATAGTAAGAAAACTTCACAGATACGAAGGAGGACGAATGAAATAACATTATAAATATAAAGAAAGAATTACGAACTAATCGGAGCTTAACATGACAACGAAGATGGTACACCGACGAACCCGGTTTGTCGCCAAATCAAAAAATTACATGAGATGCCGAACTTGGAGTGTTCTAGAGAAAGATTATCCGAACGATTTTTGAACCTTTACGCCTTTGTGACGGCGATGAGTTTTATAGCGACATACACGTAGTACAGCAAATTAATATTCAGCGGCTACACTGGCTAGGCCCTATTTTATGAATAGAAGAAAATGCTCCAGTCCTGATAGTATACAATGCGGTACCCGCAAGTGATGGCAGAGCAAGAGAAAAGTCAGGTGGAAGAAGACTTCCCTTCACCTGATGTCTAAACTTGGTACTAATTAACAAGGCAAAGGAAATACTGGCGTTCTTTATACATATAAATATTTTTCTGAGAAGACCCCTAGTGAAATTTTCCGTAGAATAATTTTCTAAAACATCTTAATCCTCTAACGACTTTACAAATATTTTTTGAAGGGTCGCTAAATGTATGGGAATAAACGACACTTTTCGGTACGACTTATTGGGTTAAAATATTCCCGTGAAATTTTACAGCTCAGACTTGGCCCCCTTTTCGAAAACAGCTTAGGCCGGGGCATGATAACTTTAGTATACTTTAAAAAAATTCGAGCTCACTTTTGCACATCCACCGAGAGTTTTAAAACTGAATAGATATACATACTTTCAGAAAATATTAGCAAAGACTGGGCTAGTTTTTCATTGTAAAATAAAAACTTTCTTTTTTTTCTTAACTCATGAAATTTTTTTTTTAAACTCTTTTTAATTAACTCCCTAGAAATTCTTGTATGACAGAGTTGATATGAACGCACATTTTTTAATTTATTGCATGGAAAAGTTTTTTGATTTAACGATAATTTAGTGTTTTTTGGGGTATCCCTTCATTCAAAATTGGTTATTAATAGAGAAAGACTTCCTCCGCATTGGAATAACTAAGTGGAAAGGATTTGACAGCACTTAGAGCCAAATCGCTTAGGTGGGTTATAGCGCCAATTTAGAGAGCAATCAAATAGGTAACACCATGAAATCTGGATAACGAATTCATTAGTTTTTAATTCGCTAGTTTTTAATTCACGTGGCTTTAACTTTATTAACCAAATAGTAATTTAGCAGTAATGAATATTGTACATATACATATACATACATACATACATACATACATATGTACATTGTTGGTATACATACATGTGACACACATTTGATATCAAACAAATAATAAATGTATCTTGATATTCTGATTATCTGATGGAGTGTGACTGAACTTTCATCACGTGCACATTTGATATAAAAATCATAGTAAATATATCTTGATATTCTGATTACCTGCTACATTGGTACAACATCCACCGACATACGAGAATGTACTACTTAAACATGATTCCATAATGAAGGGTTTGATACATAAACAGCTTTGCTCCTCACTCTTCACATGACGTCTCCCTTAGCTAAAACCGTGTTACTTCTTTGAAACTTTATGTATAAATCTTATCAAATATATTCAATTGGTAGTAAAATTTTCGTAAAAAATGTATTTGAGTAAGTATTTTATAAAAATGTAAATATTTTATATAATGCAAATATTTGCAATTCATTAAGTAATTTGTGCATCTAAATCATGATTGGTATACTGAGTGACCGTTTTCCAACTTCTTAGCCCGTTAAGTTCCGTGCAATAGTTAAGTTTTCTCTACACTCGTGTGTGAGCGCGAGTTGGCAAGACCTTTGCTGTTTCCTATCTTTTTATAGGATTTCTTTTCAAAGCCCATTGCTCGTTGTGATCATATCCCTACTCTTCTTCACCTCCACCCCTGTGCCATGGCTTCCTTGCCAAAGCGGGTGGGCATTCTGAATTTCGAGAATTTAAATTAATATTAAAAAAATGAAATATTCTAAATAAAAGTTAATATATATCTTTAATTAGGACCTTAGAGTGCGTATGCCATTAGAATAGATGATAAGCATTTCTGCCCAAGTGAAATATTAGTGTAAATATTGTTGCTTCTTAGTAGGTTGCTAATAACTTGTGTTCCCGAACTTCACTGTCGCCGTTTTGGAATGGTTTTCTGCCCAATTCTATGTAAATTGTTGAAAAGTAATCCAGTGATTAGATAGTTATTTATGGTTATGTACTTTTTGTATCATACATTTTTCTGTACGTAATATAATAAAAAAAAAGTACTTACTTTGTTTGAAACCATCAATAACCTTGTTTTTTGTAATCAGGTGGAAGGCTAAAAGCTCGATTGACTTACGTCTCAACAATTGGGACGTGGGGAGTTTGTGTGAGTTTTAGTGATTGAATTAATATGGCTCACCTTACAATATGTAATATTGGCGTTCAAAGGAATTTATGTATGTTGCTTGGCTTTTATAAGAACAAGGAACTATATCACATGTTTTTTTCATTGTGAACTACAAAAATTTGATTGTACAAACCATTTCATATATTTACCACTAAATGTCGAAAAATTACCTACTTTTATTTACTTATAATAATGATATTTGTTAATTATAATCAATGTTTGCATAACGAAAGAGTTTCGAATCGGAAGAATGCATCAAATATTTCGTAGACTACGAAACATATTTGGATTTTATGGAACTTAAATTCTACAACTAGTTACATATTTTGCGTACTTGTTAAACATTTTTTCACAAAAAGGGATTACATTCTTCCCATTTTCTATTTACTTCCTTCGCAAATGCAACCTTTTGTACGGGAGAGCTAGAAATTAGCTGTCATTATGTATCAAACCTTTAATAATTGAATCATGCTACTTATATATATAGAAAACTGTTAATCATTTTTAAAGTCACATTTTTTTGAGCTAACATACTTGAGATTTTTTTTTCGCAATACTTGATATACTGATTACCTGGTACAGTAGCTATCGTTTATATTTAAAGGATTTTGACGCCACATTTTTTTCAGCTGACATATTTGAGGGTTTTTTTTCTCACGTTGATCAGTACCCCATTTAAGTGTGACTACTTAAATTCCAATCATGAGTAATGTCATGGTAAATAATTATCCAAAGGTATCTTCATATTATGATTACACAAACATCAATCACTGGAGTTAGTCCAAATATGCTAATTTTCTTATTTACTATTATTTTTTCGAGCCTTTTTCACAGTGTTGATCTCTGTTTTGTTTTTGTTTTTTTTTTGTTTTTTGTGATTTGACTTTTACATTAGTAATTTTATTAATATATGATTGAAAAATCAATCAAGCACATTCTTATAAATTCACCGTTTTTATCCATACATCTGAGATTAATTTCCATTAAAATTTGAAAACTTAAACTGAAAAGCAAAAAAAAAAATTACGTTGATGTTATTGAAATCATTTGTATTACATTGCTTCCTTTTCATTTAGTATTGATGAAATATACCCTGCAGTTTTTTAATAAAATATACCCTATGCTATGCCAGACGTTGTTGTCTACCCATCAGTTAAAGTCCCTACAGTTTTACTATAGTATAGACAGATAGAAAATAGAAGGTAAATGTAAATTTTCAAATCAAATTTTTTTTGATCAATAGTCTCACAATTAATCACAAAAGTAACTTTTGATGACGTGATTGTTTTTATAAAAGCAGATCTGTGACTTTAGAAGTTCTAAAGAAATTCCAAATCTATAATAGTACTGTAGAAAAGTTGTGTATGTTCTTTGAAAATTGAAAAAAAAAAAAAATACCGAAGTTGATGCAGGGCAGGTAATATAATACATTTGGACCATTTTTAGATTTTTTTTTTTTGATTTTTTTCCTTCTAAATAATTTTTTTCCAATGATTATTTTGATTATTTTTTCTTGTTGATTTTTTTTTTTACTTTTCAACCTTAAAGGAAAACTAATGCAAGTTATGTGGATAAAAACGGTCAGTACATTTATACTATTTATGATTTTGACAAAAAATCAAAAAAATTAAAGCATAGGGGGATCACTAGACAACAATTTCAGAATTTCACAATATGTTAATACCAAAACGAAAAAAATTCACTAACAAATTGTTTGCATAGCCACAGTGAGAATAACAACAAGCACTTAGTTTCGACATTCAGCCCAGCAAGCAAATCACCACCTCATATATAAATTCGGCTTGTACGAAACAGTTAAAATAGTATTTCAGATTTTGAAATATTTATAAATCATTGAATAAAAGTCGAATCGTACTTTTTACCGTGTACGGACCTACAGCGACTGGAATGGGCATTTTTGAGTGAATTATTATTCAAAAAATAAATAAAAACCTATTTAGAAATTTCCTTTTTTAGTTGAAGAATATACAACAAGAATATCAACCATATTGTGCGCAAAGTCAACTATCAATTTGAACCGAATTTCGGATATTTCAGCAATTGTGTCATTACGTTTCGATCCTTATCAATTGTCCACTGACGTTTGATGAAAGCCTAAACATTTTCAATAATGTTTTGGTCGGGGCTCAGCGGAGTTGTACTTCCAAACTTGATTTGTTACATTTAAAAGTTTCGTAGGTAACCATCCTTTATGAGATGGAGCGTTGTCGTGTTGTAAAAGCCAGTGGACAGTTGGAAAAAGCCGACTGCCCGATACAAAGCCATGGTCGTCTAAAATTGTGGTATACCCTGACTGATTTAGGGTCCCCTCAATTGGTACCAAATCTCCAAAGCCGTAGTAAGACAAACATCCCAAAAACATCACCGTGCCACCTCCGAATCTGTTTAGCGGCTGAACTGCATCTTTCTTCTTCTCACGTGGTAAATGCATAAAGCGTTTACTAAACGAGCTCTGGAACTGAAATGCAACCACATCTGTCCCCAACACGCTGTACCAAAACTGTATAGGCTATTGGATGTACTCTAGAGTAAATGTTTATTTCCAAAATGTCGACCGCTTTACGTACATACATACAACATAAGTGTTTATATTAATTTCTTTTAATCTCTGGCGAAGTGTAGCATCACTGATTTTTTCCGCAATAAGCTAATCCTAACGAGGCTTATTGTGGGATTTTATATGACTGTCCCTACTCATTTACGACATTCTCTTTGAGCCATCACCGGTTTCCGCCTGGCCCTCTTTAAATTGTTCAAGCAATTATTTTTCTCCTTCTTTTTAACTAAATTGTAAACCGTTTTTCTTGAAATTTTGTAGCATTTTACTAACTCCGAAGCTGAAACGCCACCGTTATACCTGGTAACAATCTCCGATCAAGTTTCAATCGACAATTCCTTAGTTTTCGGCATTTTATTCATAATTTTTAAAATTTGAAGCACGTTTAGTTTACTAAGAATACAATAGAAATAAATCACGGTTCTGACTCAAGCAAAATCAAAAAATAAACGCTAATTCGCATTGTGTAAATACTTTTATCGCACTAAAGATGTGTGTAAAAACTTTTGACTATCGTTAATCATCACTGCAAGTGCTCTGTTGTCAGTCCAATATACCGTTATCTTTACCTAATTGACTTCAGTCGCTTGCACATAGATCAAGGTTTACAAAACCATAGCATTTTTTTGCACGGCAACAACAACGACAGCAAGCAAAAACGATTTCAGTGGAATGGGCAAAAAAAAAATACTTTTGACCACCTCTGTATCTTCATTCTGTAATCAAATTTCTACCAACAAAATCATAAAAGAAAATTCCAAAAAAGTTATTCAATGAATTTTAATCGCAGATCGAATTTTATACTTGACGCTTCTCCTCAAAAAATATGTATGTATAAGAAAAAAAATCATCCAAATAGGGAAGCGGCTATATATATCTACGAATATAACTATTAGCGTTTGATATTGCATCCATAAAGTAGCCGTTCATTTGTGATTACATTTGGTACTTTTACATTACCGGCACGTACACCGAACCCATTCTTAAATAATCGACTTTTGACATTCGGAACACGGAAACGGCATTATACTATTCGAAATAGCTAAAAAAAAAATCGTAAAAAAATTATAATTGTTCGTTAAATCAGCGTATTGTTCTTTTGTACTTTTTAAAATTAACAGGCGAAACGCACATTTGAAAATCTGATTGCTAAATAAATCAGCAAGTCCCAACTCGGCGTAGGGCCAAAATTTTGATTTGCATTTTTGTTTTAATAAAAAAGAATTTTTAATGGGTTCTATGGCAGAAAATATGGCGTCTGCAAAGGAATTTATCTTCTATACTAAATATAATAAAACTGTAGAAATGTTGTGTTTTTTTATTAAACATTCTTTAAAGGAATAACCGAAATTTGAGCCCGACAAAATCTCCAAAGGTACTTAATAGATTTAAATGGTAATGATTGTTCAGTCATTTCGGGCATAACGTAAGGTATATTTTATCAAAAATTTAAATTAATATAATTTTATTTTTTCAACAGTATCAAGGTACGCCGGTGTTTGCTTTTTTTAGATTTTTTTTTTTGTTCAACTGAAATGAAAATTAAAGCGTATCGGCTCATGCAGGACTTAACTGGTATATAATACTAATTGGGGTTTTGTTTCCATTTAACGATTGCCATTTTAATTATACCGAAACTGAATTCACTTAATTGGATTAATAAAATTGAAATGTTATTTTTAAATTTTTTATTATAAAAGATATTGGGAATATGAGAAAAAAGAGTTCTAGACAATGCTAGCTGTGGGTCAATGGATTTATAAATTCGAATGAAAAGATGTAAAAAACTCATTGTGTAACATAAACTATATAAGTAAGTGTTCCAATTTTTTTACGAAATTCATTAAATTTCAAAAATTGTCATGCAATTTTCAAACTCTTCAATCAATATTTTTACAAAACTTTCGGTTATGCAGTTTTGTAGCCAATTTGATTTCCATTCAATAATGTGCAAGTTTCAAGTAACTAATTCGCATTGATTTTTGCTACTTTTTTGTTGGCGGTATCGGGCACTTTCTTCGATACAAAATAAATTTTGAGCATTCGTTATATGGAGGAAAATCGCAGCACCGTCATCAAAAAAGCAAAAAAAAAAATATCAAATTTTTAGTCGCTTGAAACTTGCACAACATATAAAAATTCTATGACAATTGAAAGTGTAAAATTTTGATGACCATTTTTTAAATTTAAAAAATTTTTTTAAAACTTTTGAATCTTTTATTTATACGGTGTTTATAAGGTGTTATTGAAAATTAATTAACAAACATAAATACCAAAAAGTATTGTATTGAATTTTGTGCTCATCAATTTTGTACTTTTACAAAAGGATAGTTATCCGAAAAAAAACATTAAAAACTGCGAGTGTTATTTTCAAAAATCGCTTAATTGTTTTTCAAAATGTTCTCTAAAAAGGGAAAACATTTCCAACATGATCGGGGCTCTAACAGGGCACTGCCTGATAGGGAAACATGCTGAAAGGTTGGGAGTACCCTTCCGAAGATGCTGTAGGAGCTGCAAGAATGACGAGGAGGAGGAAACGATCTTGCATTTACTGTGTAAGTGTCCTGCACTGTGCAAAAGCAGAATGCGATATCTGGGATCACCGTTTTGGGATGACTTAGTGAGGTTGCAAGCACCGACGTAAATTGTCTGTTGAGGTTCATTCATGGTTTGGTGAGGGGTAATTCTTCTTCTTGGATGGTGCAAAATTTGTCCTTGTGGTAACTCAATGGGCCTCCTAATACATTTCACTCTAAAGTGGGGACCTCAGAAGAAACATGGTCTCTGAATGCCTGTTTCCTGTTAATTTTTCTCATTTCATTTTTCAAGCAAATTGTTTTATACTCTCTAATCAATGCTGATTGTTCTTCAATCCTCAACAGCAACCATAGCGACTGGTCCCAGTTTTACGGATTTATCCCATTTTGAAGAACACATACAATAGACTATTGTTTTGCTTCGGGTTCATATACATAGATCTAAGTTTCATTTCCTTTTAAGATACAACGGGTATAAATGTTTTCAGAAGTACCCCGTTTGAATGGTTTGAGCATTTCTCTGCATCAATCCACACTAGGCTTTTTTGAGCTCTGGTAAAATTGTGTGGAATCCAAAGACTAAATTCCACTACTAAATTCTCATACAAAATTGTTTAGATTTGACTTTTGGCAATATGCAAGGATGCCTCTACACGCCGAGATGTACATCTGAATCATTTCTTCGTGGTTTGTTGCAAAAACAGCAGTCGATCTTCATGAAATTCATCACTGCGGCAGTCGCTTCCACGTCAAAATTATGGCAACCAGTCATAGACAGTGGTAATTATTGATACTTCATTATCAAAAACCGTTCGAAGCTTTGTTCTTGAGTTAAGCGGCATTTAAAATCATAAGCTATCATCGCGCGAAAATTTACACTAGAATCTTTAATTTTTTCACAAAATTATATATTAATATTTGTTGACCTATTTATTTTTATATCAAACACTAATTTTATGAGCTCAAGGGAAAAATAGGAAGAAAGGAAAAAACAATAACAGCATACACAGCTTACGTGAGTTCGAATTCCCGCAAGAAGTCTGATGAGGAGATGTGGTGATCTCCTAAATAGCTATAACTTCTACCATTGCTGATTTTTCTATAATTCTTCCTATTAAAAACTGGCCTTGAGCTCATAAATCTTTGCGGAATTTTCAGCTGGCAATGTGGTTTATCTTAACAAATATCAGATTTTCGAAATCTTAGCGTGACATCCACAAAGCACCTCGTTAACTTACTGAGGATTAAGGATTTAATATATTTATAACTAAACAATTCGCATATCTAAAGTTATGAATCGATCAATTGTATGGATAACCGAAACATACCAATTCCAACATTTCATATTGCAAAAAAATATTGATAATATACTGTAGGATATTTCTTGTGGTTATTTTTCAAAGTACTTGCTGCTAATCCTTTTTGAACAATTTTTTCTTTAAATGTCATCAAATAAAAAGGCAAAACTAACGGATTCTTCTCCCAAGTACCATGTACTAAATATAGAGAGCTAGGTTAGGCTAGGTTGGAGTGGCAGCCGCATGTAGCGGCTCACTTAGGTCAGTATAAGGAGGCTCATTGTGTTACCACAAAGAAAAATTTTGCACCATCCGAGAAGAAGAATTACCCCTCACCAAACCATTTTGCCTTGCTGATGAACTTCAACAGACAATTTACCTCGGTGCTTGAGACCTCACTAAGTCATCCCAAAACGGTGATCCCAGATATCGCATTCTGCTTTTGCACAGTGCAGGACACTTACACAGTAAATGCAGGATCGTTTCCTCCTTCTCGTCATTCTTGCAGCTCCTACAGCATCTTCGGAAGGGTACTCCCAACCTTTCAGCATGTTTCCCTATCAGACAGTGCCCTGTTAGAGCCCCAATCACATTGGAAATGTCTTCCCTTTTTAGAGAGAGAACGCTTCGCGACCATTGCCGATCCCATTTGGGCCACGTCTGCCTTGAGGTTCGACAGGTCGTATTTTGCCTCCATCAATTGTCAGCTTGTTTATATGTACAATCTCTGAGTAGAAGTTTGCAAGTGGTAAACGGCATACCAATGCGTTCTTTATCCTGAAGAACCTGCTTGGTCGTACCTTGTCTTGCAAGTTCGTCTGCCATGCAGTTTTCTCTCTATGTCCCGGTGGCCAGGGACCCAAATGAGGTACAGTCTGTTCTGCTTGGACATCTCCTGTAGAGGTATGTAGGTGGCAATCCAACGCGATGTTCGAGTTAAACGTGAAAGAGCTCTGAGCTCTGTTTGCAGCCTGGCTGCCACTAAAAATGAAGATGCCCCTTCCTATGAACCCGGTCCCAATCCTCTCTACCGCCTCCATGATAGCTGAGACGTCATCCTGGAAGACTCAGCTGTGATCTGGTAGCCTAAAGGAAATTTGCAGAGCTAACTTCGATAACATCGATTTCCCAATTATAGTAAAACTCAAGCGCTGACTCCTACAAGCCCAGTCTTCCACATAAATTGTTGCAATGTACGCAAATGTTTCTTATTTTGCAAATCATTCATACTTTATCGTGGTGTTCGAGTTCAAATACGTCACAAAATATTTACAATTTTCATAAATATTTATATTGCTTTTGCCATTTAGCCTACATGTGACGCTGAGCTGAAGCTTGCTAGTTTTTTTTTGTTTTTTGTTCCACACCTTTTGAAACATTTGAGCCCCACGTTTTTTAAAAAGGCAAGGCAAACATTTTATTCCAATATACAGCAAATATTTTAGCTTTTACATATATACTTAGTTGAATTGGTTCTTATTTTATAGAAAGCTCTAAACGATTTCATTCTTTCTTTCAAACATTTATGAAATAACTATCAAGGAAATCATTTGAAAATCGAGGCGTTTCCCACTTATCTGATTAAAACAATACGAGTTCCAGTTATTTGCATTTAGTTCAATGACGTACAATAAATATGCAGAGGGCACGCAAACAAGAAACAAAAACATTTTGAAATTTGTTCATGCAAGTTTGGGCTGATCTATTGAGCGTAAATTATTTGCAGAAACTCTAATGAGTTGCCTTAACCGAAGCGTACCGAATTTCACCACTTGACTTAAATAAATAGGTACAACATTCCCCTTATAAGTATTTATAACAAAAATTGTGAAATTCGCAACAGCGGTATTGGAGTTGCTGTTTTTCAATCAAAACTGCTCACGATATTGTAAATACGAGTTATTCTATCGTTTGTTTGCCAAAGCCAATGGGCGTAATAAAAAAAAACGTGTAAGCGTTAGTGGAGAAACGGCAAATGTCTTATCTCTATCGTAAATATAAAATGTTTTCAAGAGTATTAGTTTATAGCCATAATAAATATAAAGGGTATATCTTTTTATAGATTGACTTTAAGTTGCCAACAAGGTTGCCACTAAAGAATGTAAATATTTAATATGCAGTTAGAAAAAAATATATCAAAAAACATGCATGGTTTTCTTTGAGAATATTTATTAAAAATTGTTTTCATGGTAGCTAACGTTGAGTTAGTTTTGACAGAAATATTATGTTTAATTTGACAGATGTCATTAACATCAAAAGTGGACTTTGCTTCGACTGTGTCTACGGAACATGTACATTGATGTGACACAAAAAAAAAGTTTATTTGGAATTTTAATACCCTAGGATTCTTCTGTGTCGAAAAAATAATACCTCCATGCCCATGTAATATGTAAAGAGAAAAAACAATCGACTCTTCAAAGAATTATTAATAATTTTTTAATATTAACTATTTAACATGGATGGATCCCTGGGATGGAATGCCCTTTTGGGGGTTTTGGGGGACTCTCAAAACATCTCCTGAAGAGAAACAAAGTTTGTTGGTTGAAAAATATATTTTTTCAAGTATTCTATACCATTTTTACATAAAATTATTTTTGCACCTCGAGCAACCTATAAATATTGTTTGATTTTAAAAACAGAATTATACATAGAACACTGGTAGGGTTGAAAGCATTAAAACCCTGACTTTACTTTTCCCGAGTATTTTGGGACCAGCCGAAAGTGCATACATGCTTTGCGGAATATGGCGGCAAATTATAGCTGATTGAATTATAAATTTAGGGATTCTAGCAACAAAACTTACACGATTAATAGATAAATGAAAATTGTTTTAAAAAAATATAGTTCATTCTATAAAATTAATTGTACATTTATTGGTTAAACAAAGAGAGTATTTAGTGACTTAAGGTTGAGTATTGTTTGGAATTTGATTCAAAAATTATCTGCTTATTTTACAGATACTCAAACTTGGCGATTATGCTTCAGTTTGCTATCTCAAACGGATTCAGGCCAAGGTGCAGTTCTGAAAGACCTCCTGAGAGGCACTTCTTCCTATAGATCGGAAATAATGTTTAAAAATTAACCCTAAATGATACATCTAATGTATTCTGCATTTTATTGTAATATGTCGTAATCGCAAATTTGTACTTTCTTTCGAAAGGATAAGACTTACTTTAATTTCAAATTAGATATATCCAACTATTCAACAACTAAAGATTTCAAGCGTAGTACACGTAAAGCTCACCAGATTAGGCTAGTCTAGCCATATTTTCGTAAACTTTCTTTAACTTTATTTTCATTTCATTATGTACAACTTTGGGATCCTCCACTGCAAATAGTGTTGATTTCTAAATTTTCACTGCCGTCATTTGATAGAAAGTGCAATTATTTTGTACCTCCACTTTTTCTTACTCTTTAAATAATGAATGTAAAATATTTTTTGTAAGAATTTGATTAATCAACTTTTTGAAATATGTGGATATTTGAAAAAAAAAACAACAAATTAATTGACTTTAAACTTTTTGCCTTCAAACTAATAAATTCTGGTCTTTCACAGAAAAATTTAATATTAAGGATATTCAAAGTCCGAATTTAAGTTTTTGTTTCGGTTTTGTTAAAGGTTGTTGCATTTGGCTGCTAATATTATTCAAACACTCGCATTAAATAAAATCGAATGAAATTAGAAAGTTTTTGAGAAACCGTGGTACCAAAGCGAATTTATAGAAAGTGGTGTCAAAAGAACATCAGCTGATTTTTTTTTAAATTTAAGTTGTCAAAATGAATATTTTTAAATAAAAAAATTTTCGGTTTTGTAATAAAAAACTGCTTACACTGTTGAGCAAACCCGGTTTTACAATATTAGCAAGGTTTTTCATAATACATTTTTTTCGTTAATTTTATATAACATAATAAATTAATGTTTCAAAGTATGTACTTAATTTATAAAAACTCAACAATGGAATGCAGTTAGATAGATATTGGTGTTGAGATTTGCACTTCGATCTTGCGATCCATTGTGCCTACCGTTCTTTATAATACCTCATCTAACCCCAACGCTCTTAGGAAGTCTAAGATGATGGCTGGTGGTAGCGAGCGTACAAGTTCCAGATCGGGGATGTGCGAGCCCAGATACCTCTGCCGTCTTCTCGAGACGGCTTCACATTCGAAAAGCAGATGCATCGTGGTCTCTGGGGCCGAGTCACAGAAGCGACGCAACTCGTTCTACCATATTCCAAGCCTGTGCATTCTGCAATGACCTTTAAGAAAACCTGCAAGTATCCTCAAGCCGTTTATTGAGAGGACGACAAACTGTTTAGATCGTTTACTGTTATTCTCTCCCAATAGACATGTCTCCTGGAGTTACCCTGTCATCTTGTGCCTGTGTCTTTCCATTAAAGTATTTTCCTCTATCCTGAGCACCTACCTTATGATATGTCGACCTATCGGCAGGAAGGGCTCCTATGGGTGCTTTTCCCGCCGCAGCTCTAGCTAATCGATCGGCCTCCTCGTTACCCTCAATTCCTGTGTGGTCCGGAACCCAGAGGAGCTGGATATGATTGTTGGATTGGAATGCAATATAAGTATAGTAACGGGTGTTTTTTAGACTGATAGAACTTTCGATAGGGATAGCTGTCACTTGACAGCTGGTAAATGACATTTCGTTTTGACATTTCTGTTCAGTAAGCAAATTGACAAATTATCATGGAAAGAATTACGCCGCAACAACGTTTACAACTTGTGGGAATTTACTTTAAAAATCAATGTTCTGTTCGCCCAACTTATAGAGCACTTCGTGAATTTTATGGTCCACTTAATCGACCATCACAGCAGCTTATTCGTCGAACTGTTGATAAATTTCGAACAACATTTACTCTACTCGATGAAAAACCAACAACAAGACAAAGAACGGTACGTACAGAAGAAAATATTGGTGCTGTAAGTGATAGTGTTGGCGAAGATCCGAATTTGTCTATTCGCCGCCGTGCTCAAAAAGTCCATCCACAACATGGAAAATTTTGCGCAAAGAAAATTGGACTAATCACATCCCATACACCAAAGCTAGTCGTGGCGGACATGAGCCAGAAATCGTTATTAAAAATTAAATGTCATGAAAATATCTTTCAAATAAAAAAATCATCATACTTAATATTTTATGAGTTTTATTTCAATTAAAAGTTCTATCAGTCTAAAAAACACCCTTCATAATAAAATCCAAGTTTAATTTAGAAACTACCGTTAATTTTTTATTTATTTTTTTTTTATTTTTTGTAAAATGCATGGGTTTTATGAAAAAAGTTCGCAAGACCAAAAATTTCGAAAATGCATAAAACATCAGCGGCTGGGTTTAATATTAAATAAGCTTTAAAACTGAGTACTCGAAAAATTTCTAAAAACTCTTAAAAAAATTTAAAATTTTGATGAACATTTTTCGAGTTTCAGAAATTTTTTATTAAGCTTAAAACAACAATTTACAGGGTTCTGGATTTTATATGAGCTATATTTGTATATAAAATTAACAAAACATAAACTGTATCATGAAAACCCTTGCTAAAATTTAAAAAATGCCACCATTCAAACGGTTTCGCTCGCCACTGTACGTGTGTTTGTTGTTTTTTCTATTTTCTCAACTCGTCCAACAAATTCACCTTACACTCGATAAAGTTATATTTCAGCTCGTAAATAGAGTTTGCAATAAATTTTTGTTATAGAGGTTGAAGCCGACAAGCTTTTAAAATCACATTTACGTATGTATGTATGTAGGGATAAATACATATATGTATAAACATATATTACAAATATTTATTTCATATTTAATCTTAATTATTGAGTCCTTTTTATAGCGCAATAATTGCTTTTTGTATTTTATTCTTAATAGGCTAAAAAACTCTTCATTTTTCCGCCCTGCCTACGTTGAACCTTGTAATAAATATGTATGTAGGCAAATTATTACTTCCCAAAACGCGGCCCTTTTTATGCCCCTTTCTCAACTTCTTCCGAAATACAACATTGAGCATTGGGCACACCAAAAGGGAGCTGTCACATCCTACGTCACCTTCCATTATTGCATCATGATTTTTTGCTGGTTTTTTTTTTGTTGATTTGTTTGAACACAGGTACATACATACATATGTACTTATATATAAGGGCATATGAATTTCAATTTTACATTTTATTTACTATTTATTATTTGTTGAAAAAACTTTATACATATGTATATATTGGCCTAATTTATTTATGTCAAAAATAATTTCGGATCCAGTGATGCAAGAGGATATTTTAACTGAAGAAACTTTACAAAAAAGTATGAGGTTTTGAAAATTTAATATAAAGTATTGTAACTATGTATTATGTAAGTATGTATGTATGTTAATACTAGCCGCCATAGGAAACAATATTTTTTTTTTTCAATGCAAATTCATGTAAGGTCGTGTTGATGAATCATAAGGTGAGTGCCTGATTGTCAAAATTGTCTATTTCGCAATAGTGAGTGAGCGAAAAAGTGCGAATATTTGCATTTTCTTTGCCTCTTCTTCCTTCAGGAAAGAATAGCAAAAAGTAAGTGCATGTGATTTTTTTTTAATTTTTCTTTGTTTACTGTAAGTTTTTTGTTATTTATTTTATTTTTAGTGTTATTTAGCTTTTTATTTGTATTATATTTCCTTGTATTTTTTTCAACATTTCAAAAACTATAGCCTTAACAATAAGCTCAAACTACTTTTTCTATTCTTCTGTGTACGTAACACATCTGCATTTGAACCAAAGATACATTTTTCATATATACGTGAAAAATTAAAAAAATCAATTCAACCGTTTCACAGATTAGCTGCCATAAATAAATCAGTTTATAAATATAGTAATTTTAAGAACTATCTCTCTAATTTTAAGAACAGCACCTATTTTGCGAAAAAAATCCGTATTGCTTTAAAAAAAATTTGTTGTTTTATAAGTTGTTCTTGATCAAATCCCACATATATTTAATCTATTAATTTGAAATATCTATTATAACGGGTTTTTCAATATGGACGCTACAAAAGTAGACCGATAGTGACAGCAAACGACGCCATATTTCGCCCCGCCCTTTTGACATTTCTCTTCAGTAAGGTTTGCCATTTCATCATGGAAAGCTATACGATCCAACAACGACTCGAAATTATGAAAATTTACTACCGAATTTCGAAGTCAATGGCCTCAACTTTAAGAGCGCTACGTCCAATTTATGGTCGTCGTCATTTCTGGCTGAATGGCTTCGTCAATAAGCAAAATATGCGTCATTGGACAGGCAGCAATCCACACGTACTCCATGAGTCAACATTGCATGCCGAAAAAATTACGGTTTGGGCCGTACTTCTTCGGTGATGATCAAGATCGGCACGTTACTGTGAATGAGAATCGCTACCGCTCAATGATAACCGAATATTTTTGACCCGAATTGCATGATATGTACTTAGACAATATCTGGTTGCAACAGGACGGCGCCACAAGCCACACAGCGAATGTCACAATCGATTTATTGAAAATCAAGTTTGGTGAACGAGTTATCTCAGGAAATGGCCAAGTCAATTGGCCGCCTCGGTCGTGCGATTTGACGCCGTTAGACGATTTCCTGTGGGGCTACGTCAAGTCTATGATCTATGCCAACAAGCTAGTGACGCTTGATGAACTTCGAACGAATGTCGAACGTGAAATTGCAGCTGTATCGGCCGATTTATGCTTGAAAACCGTCGAAAATTGGGTTCAGCGTCTGGACTTCTGCAAGCGCGCCCGTGGTGCCCTTGCAAAAGAAATCGAGTTCCATACATAAGGGCATCGAAGCTATTTTCACAGGAATAAAGAATTTAATACATATCCCAAACCGTTTTTGTTTTATTTAAAAAAAACTTTTGTTGCGTTGCTATTGAAAAACCCTGCACAAAGATAATAAAAAAAGGCTTAAAGTTTCCAACTAAATTCTTTTAAATGTGCAATTCAAATAGTATAAAGTGTATTAAAAAGAGGCATAATGATTTTGAATTTTCAAACTTGGACTTTGTACAGTTTCAAAAATATGAAAACATGAATTAAGAAAATATTTGTGTAAAAAAAACTATAATGTCAGCCGATTCGGGTGTAATTTGTAGAACAACAAAATTTGTGTGTATCCCAGTTTCTTGCTGTGCTTTTCAAAGAAAGAGGCGAGCACAATTAATAGTTATATAATCTTCATGTGCTATTCAAAAATGCGTGAACTTCATTTCGAAGATAATGGTTTTATTTATAGAAAATGCTGCTGAAAAGGATTCCTATAAAAAAGCTAAATTTCACATAAGCAAATGAACTTTAAAAGGAAAAATTTCGAATGAATCTTCTTGGATTTTGATCAATTAAGTCCGCATTTTAATGTTTATTTAGTTAATGGGGAAGTTATTAACTATAAGTAAAAATGTAAAGGTATATTACTCTCTACTATATCTAGCCTTAACCGCGAAAAAAACGTAAGTGAAATATTTTTCAAAATTTTATAATAAATGCTACTTAGAGCCACAAAATAAGAATCTTCAACAAAAAAATGTCGCTTAGGTTACTTTCACAATTAAGGCCCGATATTTTTAACTCAGCTGTAAAAAAAATAGTATCTACACTTTCAATGGAGTTCGAGCTCAACAGCAAGCATGAAACTAATGCTTTCTGGACAGAAACTCGAAAAGAAATTTGTTTAGATGTCCCTTTATGATTCGTTTGACATTACTCATTCACTTTAAATTATAAAATAAAGAAATAGTACCAAATTAATTAATACAAATTCTAGCAGGCATATTTTTTAATTAATTCAAGGTAATTTGATTAATTTAAGCATTATATGTGAGGTTATTTTTTATTAACATAACTTTGTTTTGCCTGTGAAAGAAGCACAGAAAATTCGATATATTTAACTGTGCAAGAACAAAGCTTGGTCGTTGTTTTTTTTTTCAAAATTCGCATGGGAATAAAATATTCATAGAATATATAAATCTGTGTACAATTGAAAAAATCAACTTAACTCAAGTTATCACTTATTTCCTATCAAACCTAAAATAACATTATTCTGATGAAATATTCCAATGTTTAATTAAGCAGACCTCTTGAAATATTAAAATTTTCTGCGCAAGATAATAGTTCAACTATCTGAAATCAATAATTCGAAAGTCAAATAAGTTGGGTTTTTTTTCAAATGTATGTATGTATACAGAAAAGTTTCCTAAATAAATAAATTTTCATATGCAAGCTGTTACGAATATATCGAGTTCTAACCGCGAAGAAAACGTAAGTGGCATTATGTTCGAAACTTTATTTTTGATGCAGAATTTAATTTAGATACTCCAGAAGCTTTTCTGCATCAAAAATATATATTTTTTTAATTTTTGCTTGGGTTTTTTTTGCGGTTAGAGTTCCATATGTATGCACATCGTTTAACTGGAGGACTTCAAAGGCACTTAATTATCAAGTAACTTATTCTTAAAAATTTGATATGATTTGCATTTTTTCCATTTACAAAACATTCCGAACCTATTTTTATAAGATAAAAGCATTTAAAAATAAGGAATTTAAAAAAAAAAATTTTGTTTTAATCTTATTGCAAAATAGTTAGAATGACGTTTATCACAAATTAATTTATTTATTACTGTAAGGCATTTTGTTTAAAAAATATCAGCAAACGTCATACACTTTATTGTTTTAAATATGCGTATTAAGTACTTTTTTACAACCACATTTAAGCCTTCTTTAATTTGGCAATTTAAAAAAAAAAAAACCAGAGATAAATACCCGTACATTGGACGAAATTACCGGGCTCGGACGCCGGGTCGTATACGTAACTTGGACTTCTTAATATTTGCTTAAAATTTACAACTAGCGATAAGCCGATTGGCTAACGGTCGCGATTACTTACCATAATTACGGCTTTCTTTTTAAATATTTTTAGTAAAACACACTGGTCCACTAAATAAGCTGCCTTCGCCGTTTTTTGTTGTTTTTGTTTTGGTATTGCAATTTCACACAATTCAAAAATTTATGGCACAAATAATTCCTTGATTTTTTTTTTTGGTCACTTAATTCAGTTAATACAAGTTGCTAGTAAAATTATTGGACTTTCTTTTATTTATTGTGAACTGTCACTAAGCAAAAAAAAAAGAAAAGTTTTGTAAATGCATCCTTTAAAAACATAATTAAGAAATGTTTACGTTATTGCTCGCCAAAAAAAAAACCAATTAAATTCAAAAATAAATATGTTGCCGTTTGCTAATTTCACATACTTTTAACCCGCCGAATCCATCGATAAACTGTCGAATGTGGCGAATTGGAAAGCAGTTAGGTGCCACCATATCGTTCGCTACCTCATGTCGCAATATTCTGTTATCAGTGCTGTCAGTTGTTGTATGTGTACATGCAAACATATGTACATGCGTATTCTACATATGTAAGTACAAACGTACTGAGTTGGTGCTCAACGAATATTTCGCTCAGTTGGCGCCAGAAAGCGCTAGTATAGATCGGTTGAAAACTCATGCATTTATATTTTAATACCAACAAATTTTCTTCATATCACTAGTTCTATCTATCTATCTTGCCGAATTATCCATTAGATGCAACATTATTATTACATGTGTATTTATGTATGTAAATTATTTAGACATTTGGTCGCTACTCTAGCGTCATCACAGCCAGCAACCAACCTTTCCTTGCCCGACGTACTAGGGGCGCCAAGATTGCCGAAAATTTCGATCCCGAAATTTCGGGATAAGGTAATAATTAGAGCTCTTATTAAAAATCGACTAACCGACAATGGCAATTGACTAATCAATGGCAACTTTTTTGCCGGTTAAAAATGGAATAGTAAATGTTCGACTAACCGTTCGTTGTCGGCTAACCGCTAACCATCGAGTCATCTGAAAATCGACTAACCGAAATTATTCAAATAGTGACAGCTACTCACAATAAATTCATAAAAACTTCATTATATGGGTAAACGAGCTTTGTCAATAGGCACAAACATTCAAACACATATAAAAAACAAATATGTTTTGAAAGAAAAGAACTAGTCGAAAAATGGAAAACAAACGGTTAGTCGACTAGTTGTTTACCAGCGGTTAGTCGAAAAAGTCGAAAGGAAACGGTAAATTAATTAGGTGAAGTCAACTATGTTTTAAAACAACTTTTGCTAATCGATTAATCGATTAGTGGACTAGTCGATCAGCAAGAGCTCTAGTAATAACTTTTATAATGGGCCAGTTTTATTGTAACCGACCGCTCCAGCTTGGATAGAATTTATTTTAGAAGGAAAAGGCACACTGTTAGCAACTTTTATAAAACAAACGATTTACTTAGTGCTATTTAAAAAGGGAGAATAATTGTGCAGGCAAATTTTTAGTGGATATGGTTATATATTTAAAAATACTATGCAAATAAAGCCGAATTGTGGCTTAAACTGAAATTTCCCATGTATCTCCTAAGGTTCATTCACAATAGCGTAGTTTTTTTCAATTCCCAATACTACATCTCAGTTCGGTTATCATTTTAACGAGTTGGCTCAACTTGCATATTTTTTCGAGTTAATGTTGTTGCTTTACATGCATTTTTCTTTCCTACGTAATGTTCTTTTGCAAGTCGGTTACAAAGAAACGGACCAGATACGAGTAAAACGTCAACAACTGCATTGAAACATACCATAAAACCCTGTAAAATTTAAGATAAACTGATTTTAATATAATATGTATTAAAACAAACAAATCTTAAGTTAATATATTTTTTAAATTGTATTTGCTGCCGCCGTATCCACTTTAACAGTCTAATGCTGACCACAGACGACGAAAATATGCGCACTCTTGTTTCAAACACTCAATTTATCACACTAACTTAATGACTTTGTCTTTTCTCGAAATAATGTTGCGCTGTTTATTTTTCTCAGCCCTTTCAAGGAATTGCGTGTTCATACATAGAAAATTCTATCCCTTTGACAAGGCAAAAGTGCACGATTTTCTAATAATATAGTCATTTTACAGGACGACAACTTATCTAATAGAAATGTTAGAATTTAAGAAGCCAAATTTTTTTCAAGGCTTGCGCTCATTTTTTACGCAATTGGGAAAGTGTTAGACATCGACACGCATCACAAACGATAAATATACACCGAAAGTGCAAAGCATATGGTCGTCATTTGCGCGCAGCTTAAAAATTGTCTAATGTCAGCGAAGAAATTTGGCAGCATTGAAGGTAACTAGTTTGACCAGTTTAATGAAGTGTTACCAAACTCGTCATCGCCGAATCCAGCTAGTTAACTTTGTTGTAGCAAAAATGCATGCGAAATATCGAAAGCTTAACAAATCTATATACTTATATAAAAATGGATCGTGGTTGGGGTGCACGTTTAGAACTTGAAAACGACTGGACCGAATTGGATATTCCCTTCTGCGGGTTTATTGGTAATTGCTACGCTCAAGATGAGGAAAAGAGAAAACTCGAAATATGCCCAACAGGTGGCGCTATAGGCAAACTTTTCCATTTTCAATACAATTCAATTACAGTTCAACACGTGGCTTTAAATCACATATTGCTAAATGACGTGTGAACAGATTTGGATAAGATTTGTTTCATATCTATCTATAAAATCCATAAAAGCAGTTTGCAGTTGCCACCTTTTAAAAAGTTTAAAATCAATTAAAGTAATCAGTGAAATCAAATTTTGCAACATGGGTATCAAACGAAGGCGTTATTTTTAATATATTTTCAAAAAAAGCTAAAAGTAAATTAAGTAAAATCAATAAGTTAAATGAAAATTTACAATATGGGTATCTAACTAAAAGATTTAAGAAAGCTTTATTTCAAAAATATATTTTTCAGAGTTGCCACCTGTTTGAAAACTGAAAATTTGCTAAATTATTGGTTTCTAGCCTAAGGTTTTAGGCATGGCTTTATTTGCTTGGGAAAGGGTTGTCACCTGCCTGAAAAGTCAAATTTAATTAAGTTGTACGCAAATTATTTGTGAGAGAAATCAGAATGCGGTTTCTTTGCCAAGTAGCCCGCACACTTATATTTGAATTTATGCTTTTCAATCATTTTACTAAAACAGTTGATTTTTTTGTTTGCCGCTTCTTCTTTAATAAATCACACATTTATAATTTCAAATATCTAATTGTATTGTTAGCTCAAATGCAACCATGTACTACAATCAGCTGGTTGGCTTGCTTACTATTTTGTGCTGGGAAAAATTTTCGGGACCTAACAAACACCGGGATCTCGGGACTGGCATCCCTACTACGTGCACATGTTTGTGTGTATGTACATCCACCATCAGGTATAGAGAGTAAGAGTAGCTTATCTAAAAAAAAACAATTTTACTTTATAACTATGAGAACAAATTATCAATACATAATAAATACGGCCTTTTTATAAGAAATGCATTGCTGTTGTATATTTCTACCTATGATAGCGATATTTTAATATATTTATACCGTGATATTAATACATTCCTGTCTTTTTGCAATGTCACTTAGACTATTTTGATATATGCCTGCAAAATAGGTAGGTTCAAAAGATCGTCTGATAAGAAAATTTTATCAATGGAGTTATTAACCAGTTGAGTTGTGAGAACAGGTTAAAGAGAAAGAGTATGCATTACATACATACCAACATAAATACGTCCGCGTTCACCAAGCAATGGTTGCCAAAAAACCCAAAGAGTGTATAACATTTCATGGTGCTTGTGGGCTTTTCCGACAGGCGTGTCTGAAATCCATTATAAAAACACTTCTTGAAAGACACCACAGCAAAGTGCGTTAGTCGTATCCATCTATACCGACTCACCGGAAGAAAATTCCAAGCAGCAATTAATCTAAAAGTGGTATATTTTTTAAGCATAAATCAATACACTTTAATATAATTCGCCTTAACCCTTTCGCGAAATTGATGCCATATGGCATCACCCAACTTTAATGTCTTGCGGAACCGCCTTAGTGTTATTAATCAATTTTTTTTTTTTTAATTCCATTAATTGCATGTCTTTGGAGGATTAAATTGTAAACAATTCTTTTTTTTACGCCTTGCAGCAAGAATAAATTAAGTTTCGGCTGATGCACATTACGTGACTGAAATTTTTAGTGAAAACTTCCTTGTAACAATTTCCTTCCTTTCACTTAACGTAAACAAATTTTGAATGACCTTATATGCAATAATATAAATTGAAAATTGGACAAAATGTTTGCATAATTAAAATTTTTCCCAAAAATTTCTATGAACTTCTACAATTTTTTAAACTTCATTTGATGCCATATGGCATCAATTTTACTTAAAGGAACACAAAAATATGTAACGTTGGTTTGCTTTCAGTTCAACTTTAGTTCAACAGGAGCGGTAGCATTTCTCATTATTATTTCAGCTTTTGATGGTGAAGGTTGTTTTTGCGATAATGGCAAACAAAATTAAATATTCAGAAATCGAAAAAATTCTACATAACTTTGATGAGTCTGACATCTCTGATTTAGAAGACTCAGAGGAACCTGATGTATTATTAGATTTGTTTGATGCTTTTGAAGGGAATAAAACCTTTGTAGAAGAAGAGTTATCTCGCCAAGGGCCATATGAAATAAGTGTCGGAAATCTTGAAGGAGGTAGTCTTGAAGCTGCTCAGGCAAGTGTTGATGAGCAAGATGCTGATTCGCCATTTAATAAAATTGATGTATGCCGTTGGAAAAGGGGACATGGCATTCTCCCGAAGTCAGGTTTGCTGAAGTTTCTCCCAAAAAAATGCCTAAAACCCCTGTACAATATTTTTTGGAGTATTTCACTGATGATCTTATTGAAAAAGTGGTTGAAGCAACTAACCAAGTTTCGCTTCTACAAAATGGAAAATCTGTTAATTTAAAAAAGGAAGAGTTTTATAAGTTTTTAGCGCTTGAAATTATGATTGGCACAATTGGTTACCCCCGATTAGAGATGTATTGGTCAAAAACTACTGAGATTCCCTCTTTTCGTGAAAGTATGACAAGAATCAGATTTCATTTTTTGCGTCACAACCTTAAATTTTCTATTGATCCAATTTCTGATGATAAATTGCATAAAATTCGCCCACTTTTAGATATGTTTTATAAAAAACTGTATGCAATTCCAAAAGATGAAAATGTATGTGTCGATGAAATGATGGTTCCATTTAAAGGCAAAACTTTTCTTAGACAATACATGCCAAAAAAGCCCATAAAATGGGGAATAAAAATATTTTGCGTTTGCAGTTCAAAAGGTATCATCTATGATTTGGAGATCTATCAGGGAAAAAATACCGTGGTGGGAGTTTCCAAACTGGGCTTTTGTTCAGATATTGTTGTTCATTTATCAAAAACGATTCCAAAAAATAAAAACTTTAAAATGTATTTTGATAATTATTTCACAACTCTTAATTTGGTCAAAATTTTGAAGGAACACGGAATTTGGGCAACTGGCACTATTCGGGCTAACAGGATGGGCAAAGCTCCTCTTACTTCCGAAAAAGACCTAAAAAAAATGGGGCGTGGTAGTTATGACTATAGGATTGAAAGAAACAATAACATTTTCGTTTTAAAATGGCTTGATGGAGGAGTTGTTACACTTGCCTCAGCAATTTATGGAACAGAAAGCATAAATACAGTTTCTAGATTTTGCGCTGAACAAAAAAAGAAAATTGAAATTCAGCAGCCAAGAATCGTCGCAATGTACAATAAAAACATGGGCGGCGTGGATAAGATGGACTTTCTTCTCTCACTTTACCGAATTTCTATTCGTTCAAAGAAATGGACGCTCAAAGTTTTCGATCATTTCATTGACCTTGCCGTTTGTAATGCTTGGTTAGAGTACAAAATAGATTGTGAAAGTAACCATATTGCATCAAAAGAGTGGATGGACCTTTTGGCATTCCGTAATGACATTGCAGATGGACTTTTAGCGCGTTCGGCTCAGCAAATGCATCATCGAAAGCGCGGGCGTCCCAAAACCACTCTTTCAGAAGATAATGGATGTAGCCCATCAATGTCGGCAACAAGCACTCCAACAACTTCCAGACATAGCTATGAAACAGCTCCATCTATTTCTCTCCGTTATGATGGATTTCAGCATTGGCCGGAGCATACAACGGAGAAGCGTAGGTGTAAAATCAAAGAGTGTACAGGATATTCGAGATATTTGTGTTCAAAATGCAACGTTCGCTTATGCATGCCCAACGGAATAAGAAATTGCTTTAAAACATTTCACAACTAAGTAACGGAAATATGCGAGTAAGTATAAGTATCATACGTTTTTTCTACAATATGTATTGCTTTATTTTATACCCATATTAGTATGGATTTTATATTATTTTTAACTTTTCCAATATATGCACATACTACTTATATAAATGTTTTATGCACTTTTACTGATTTCGTTATAGTTTAAATTGTTTTTTAATTAAAAACTGATATGTGAACCTAACAAATGATTTTTGAATAAATAAAAATATCTTGAAAGAGAAAAAAAATTTTGAATGTTTTTTACCACTTAAGGAAATTGATGCCAAATGGCATCATGCTCAAAATCCTATTTGAAAGCAAAAAAAATAAAAATTTGAAATTGGATGTGTTTAATGAGGTCAAAGGGGACAATAATTTTACCAAATCTGATTTTTGGAACTAAAAACAAAAAAGACGAAGCGAAAGGGTTAAAAAAAATTCGGGAACCCTAAAGTGGCAGCATTTTAAAGCATGTCCATCTTTGGCGTCATTTAGAAACTTCATGCAAAGCCAAATCTGCTTCGTATAGCCAATGCATTAGAAGCGATTTATATATCACAGAAATTCGACAATGTTCGCTAAATTTTGATTGTCCAAACAATCCAAAAAATGTGGCGCGTCCTGGCCATGGCGGGACTGTGACAAAGGCAGATATACATACCGACCTCTTCCATGTGTTCCAGTTATTACTCGGACTATCAATGAGATAGGATGGGTCGAGGCGAATCAGATCTTTGCACCGTTTTACGTCAACTTTTGTCCAAACTTATCTGGTAGTTGATAGGTGGGTTAGATATCCGACTGGGTATTAACCTCCTCGATGAGATCAGTCTTTATACTGCATTTGCAGGAAATTAGAGGTAATGCGTCCCTTTTTTAGCCAGCTCGCCGGTCACGCAATTGCCGAAAATGTCTCTGTGGATTGCAACGAATCAACCATCGCGCAGAATTCGGTCGCGAGCAAGCTGACAGCCCATCTGCATTCTATAGCCACCTTGGACGTTGTTCCGTCGAACTTTAGAGGTTGAGTAGCAGCTTGGAACTGTGACACCTACCCAATCATTCCTAGTTCCTAATCTAGTTTTCGTAACTTATTCGGCAGAGTTCCCACGATCTTCGCATGTCCGAATCTGAGTTATTTCTACGGCTGGATCAAATTTAGCTTATGTTGGTGGTGGGAGGTTTTAAATTAATTTCAGTAGCTGTCCTTATAAGAGTATGGATCTTACCGCAGCTGTACATCCAGAAGCCTGCCTGCACAGAGCTAAAAGACCTCCTAAAATACTCTATAAAATAGAACAAACTTTAGAAGATTTCTCTATGGTTTTTATCCAAGAAGAAGCCCGTCTTATTATTAGACGGAATCCCTTTTCAATAAAATTTACTAGTAAACCAAGTAAAACTTAATTGAAAACCTTCTTAATAAAATTTACTAGTAAATCTAGTAAAATTAAAATGAAAACCTTATTAATAAAATTTACTAGTAAATCTAGTAAAATTAAAATGAAACCCTTCTTAATAAAATTTACTAGTAAATCTAGTAAAATTAAAATGAAAACCTTCTTAATTTTACTAGGTTTACTAATTTTCAGTGCAATAGTTTGTTTTTTAAACATTTTTATTATTATTTGTAATTAAAATTCATTTTTCCAATATTTTTTTGCCCTTAAAACTTTTAGGCCATTATTTAAGAAATAAAAGTGTACTGGCGGACCATCTAAATAATCAAATTTGAGAAGTGTGTAATTTTGGGTCTTACTACCAACTAAATATGATTGAAATCTCTCGGAAAAGTTTAAGCAAGTATGATTTTTTACGACAATACTAACATCGCTTTCTTTTATTAAAAAATCGTATTTTTCATAAATAAGAAAATTTGATTTAGTTACTGAAACAATGTGTCCAACCTTAAACTGTTTTCCCCGGTAAATAACGGAATTTGTTCTTTTATATAAATTGAGGTCAGATAAGCTTAGCTCGAAAGTAGCAACTCCCGACTTGCTTGATCTTTTACCTCAGTATTTAAAATTGGAACGATTTTTTTATAAAAGCTGTCCATTTTCAAATATAACAGGTTTCCCATTCCAGGATGCATTGTTTCAAAGTCAATATTAACCTATTAGAAATTAAAAATTGCCTTCAAATTGTTTATATACTGTTATTAAATTATTTATATACTGTTGTTAACTGACCAATTCGTAGCCGTTGGCGTCATTATATCTCGGCCAATCTGCCAGCAAATCTGAGACTTTACAATGTTTTCTTAAGAGGCATGTATCAGCCCAGTACTTTTTTACCTGCTCCCAAGGAGTGCAGTTATGGGCCAGCCAACATCTTTGTTCCTCAACATCCTCTGTAATATAAGAGTTGATATCATAAAAGTTAAATATTTTGCAAAAATTATATAATAATAAGAATTACATACCATCAACAATATCCTCACAAGGACGCGCTTGAGATATCTCTTTGTTTTCCAATTTGATGGCATTGGCCCAACGAGAAAACAGTTTGCCACTGGGATTCTTTTTCCCTTTCTTCCTTTCCAAAAAATACGAATCCTAAAATAAAAAAATAACAATAGATTTTAATATTTTTTAGGTACTTCACTATCTTGAAATTTGTGCAAGTACCGGCTTCTCTTTTGGAAACAACACTGCAATTTCATTCGCCCATTGTCCATTTCGGAATAATGCATTTTTTGACCCGAAGCAATATAACTGTCCACAATGCAGTGCGTTAAAATTGTTTGATTCCTACTGTCTAAGTATCCCCATTTTTCTTGAAATGATAAAACAAGTTGACCTTTAACCGTTTTTTTTCAAAAGGTCTGCAAGATTTTGAGAAATTGAAAGTCCCGACGAAGGTGATTGGAGTGAGGATTCCCTCGTTTTAATAGAACACACATCTTCAGAAATTTGTTGCAGCCAATCGAAAATTCGGCTGTTAGCGGATAGCGTTTCTTGTTCAGTAATGAATGGAATATTCTAAAACAAAAAATAGTTACTAGCTTACATTAAAATGCATAAACTAACATCTTACCTGTTGTTTGCGCCACTCCCTCAAACCTGCCTTAAATTTAATTCTATCTCCAAAATATTTATCATCCAATCGATAGAAAAAATTTTCTACGTCCACAATTTCCATTTTCTTGAGCACGAATACTGAATGTATTCCGTGCTGCAGTATAATTGTTATTAAGTGAGGACACAAGCCCCAAGATGTAAAAATTGCTTGTGTGTCATCCATTTCTTGCGATGGTGGCGATGGAAATAAAATGTCTTCGGAATATTCATCTCCCATTATGAAACTGGAAATAAAACCGCACATAAGTATTTACATATTACATACATTTTAATAATATTAAGTTAATTATATTACGAGTAACTTACCTTTAACAACAGCAACCATCAAACAGCAAACATAAGCACAACACATCACAAACTGAAATGGCAGATAATTGGCATAGTCGCTGTCAATGTTTCATGTTTTGTTCTGATCACAGAAAATACACAAAATTAACAGTAAATCATACACATATCATATGTACGTAACTACATATGTATGTAGATTTGTAAAACAAAGCAACAACACAATGCTTCTTTTTTCAATAAATTTTAGATGACACTTATAAGAATAAGACGGAATTCCTTTTCAATAATATTCAGAAGGTATCTGGTAAAAACAAGAAGATGTTCATCTGATTTGATTTTTTTCTTCATAATTCGAGGTAAAAAACATACTTTTTGGCAAATATAAAACGGAATTAGAAGTTATCTTCTAAATTTAATACGTTTCCCTTTTCAATAAATTTAATATGAATTTCAAGATAAAATTGAGGTGGTTTTCTAGCAAAAATTTCTCCAAATTTGCCATCTCTCGCTCTCCTTGACCTCCAAGCTGTTTAAGACGTCAATCTCCTTAATTTTAGGTGAACTTTTTAGCTCTGTGTGGAGCGGAGGTACTTGATCACAGTTGGAAAAGGAAATGAGGTTGGTTTGAAGATATTTTCCTTAGACCAGTTGCTAACTTGACTAAAGGTATTTCGTAATAGCTCACTCATCATGTGTACATCTGGTCACATGCTTAATTATGGGTCCATCTCCCAGTTCGAAAAGAAAAGTTCTCTTTTTAAGAAGGAGCGCAACAAAATTCACTACTCCTCGCTGAACCCCTGTCTTAAGGAGGGACTTAATAGCAGATTCAGGGTGAACATTGTTGAAAGCTCCTTCGATACTGAGGGGAACTCTCAGCGCGGTCTCCACGGATTTCCCTTGAGAATTCGCTTTGATCTGACTCATTGCCAATTCAAATGGACAATTGTGATAAATAAAAGGTATACTTTCGGGTAAATTTATAATAGCATTCTCTCTCAATTAAGAACTATAATGGCAATTGCTCGCACAATCTGGTCATACCTAAATGACAAGATAATGAGCCTAAGCACAGTCTTGAACGGCGTGGTCTGAGCATATTAGAATTGAGCAGCTAAAAAAATAACAGAGACGATGTAACTGGTGAACACCAGCTCAAGTTCACTCACAGTGAGATTATACAGTCTGCTCCTATTCGCACAAGGCTGCGAAATTAATGAATCTCAAGATGAACGTAGGTAAACCATCTAGCAGTTTGTGCTTCTCCTTCTGTGACTTGCCACATCCTGCAATGCAACAAAATAGTTGTTGTGACAGGATCGAATCAAAGACAGGCCCCCGAGAGGAAATCCGGGCCCAGGGGTAAAAAGGTGGGCCCCCTTTCTACATACAAGTTTCGAATACTTCATCAACTATCTTTCTACTTACTACTTCAATGTTTTTAAAGAATAAGTCAAATAAGACGTGTTTTGCTCTCATCAGTTCATCATCTATATTGAATTTGCTTTATAGTTGATGTTGGGTGAAACAAATTTTTTTTATACGATTTCGAAAATCAATAGAATGTATTAATCAGTTCATATATAAGGACTTTTGGTGAGTATTATTTATTCATATTATATCGGAATATACGAATATAGAAATAGCAGGACTTGACAGTTAATTAGAAGGCAGAAACATCTTATTCAAACATTTATTTATCGATCTGATTATATAAAAAACATTTCTTTCGAAGTCTATTGACTATGATGATTAAGTTTTTGAACATTCAGTTTAAAATCATCCAATCTTCAGCATTCTAATTTAACTATTCACACAATTTCTTGAAAACTACGGGCCCTTCGAGAACTCCGAGCCCGGGGTGATTTCCGTTTATGGTCTGCCGGAAAGCCGTTGTTGTTCTTGTCTTAGGCCCTATGCTATTGGAAGCCCCAGGAAACGTGCTGTTTCGACGGAGTTGGCCCGAAGGGAGAAGGTAGTTCGATTAGTTGGTCTTAGAGGGCAAGAGAAGAGGTATTTAAAGTCATGATAATGGAGATGTTCACATATAGGGCACATCTGTTTATTAGGTGGGGTCTATTCTGCATTAGTAAGTCAACTGGAGCTCTTCGTGTGGTTGTAATTGAACTCCAGTGACGGCATTCAGACGGCGGGAGGTAATTTAGGTGTTAATTGAGTCCCGGCTCGGACTTAAGGCATGTCTGTAGCCCGTCGGGTTGAACGATTGATGTACGTATGGCAAAGAGGAACCCACTGGGGGTTCCTCGCATTGAAGTAGCTCAAAAACTCTGTGAGATAATCATTCACTTTAACGCACAAGTCATCGACGTCTTTCGCAGACGTCATAAAGGCGCAGTCATCTGCATATGGAATCAAATAGATTCCACCTGGTGGAAGTGGGAATTCTGATATGTAGAAGTCGGGTCCAGTGATGGTTTGACGTATGTATCTGAAAGGCGGCTGGCGGTGCCGTGCTGCATGCAATGAATACTTTTTTACCATCACCATCAGAAGTTCTACCGGCGATTTCGGTCCGCTGCGTCCTACTAGACAGAGCATAGTTTAGAACAGACACTAACGATCTTCGCTATATCGAGCCGTAATGCGAAACAAACAAAAGCTAAATTTTTTTCTAACGGTTTTTGATGGAGAAATGTTCCTAGGATACCTACATACATACATATGTATGTACATACATATGTGATGCATAAAAGAAATGTGAAGAACATTCGCTTGCAGTTTTTTTTTGCGGCTAGCGTTCGATATATGTATGTATGTATATAAGTAGTTGTGGTTTCAATTATCTACTCAGCCCTTAGTAACAAATGTTGTGGAGAAAAATTCACCGTTGAATTTCAAGAGTGGTCTTATTACCATCGACGATACCCAAAATTGTATGGCGGATGTTTTTTCTTCGTTACAACAACGACACAAATTTATAACCGACCAACTCAGCAATATTCCCCGTAATTTACGAGTAAGGTTTTATGTTGTTAAAACAACGATACCAATATTTGTATTCGTTTTTCTAATAACAGCGATTATTTCGAATTCTTCAAATGAAATAATATCTGTATTTTTGTCATTTATTTTATTTTCACTTTGCGAGTTACGATAACTTAGCGGATGTGATTCATACATTTATGTAGATACTAAATTAAACGTCATAAGAAAAAATTGAGTGCATATACATATTTACCCACGTAAAAAGCGACAACCTATTTCGAGTTGTCAGTAAACTTATGCGGTGGGTTTTTGTAAATTAAAACACATACATACATACATACATGTGTATTACATACACTAAGTGCGTGCAATTTTTCAAAGTTCTTGAGATCTTTGTTAGCGGACACTTTTTTTTTGCTACAAGGTTTCTAAAAATTTATGTAATAAAATTTAAGGACAAAAAAATGTTATTTAAAAAGTCTCATGTATTTAAGAAGTATGTTGATCTTGTTTTGAGCATTATTACAAGCAATTTCTGCAATGCGCAACATATAACTCTCTTTTATTGTAATTTATTAAATAAACAATGTAAATGTACCCATATTTAATTTAAAAAAAAAACTAGATAAAACCACTAGGGTATTCACGCCGTAATTGGTCTTAATTTTTCTGTTTACAAAAACAAATTTTTCCAATAACAATGCGAAGTGCAAAAAACTAATTTTAAAGTCTTTTTTACCGTTTAATTTATTTTTGTAAACCGAAAAATATAAAGCTTTAAAGCCAGATACATGATCCAACCATTTTTGTATCCACGTAAATAACGCAATACAAAGACATTAAAACTGTCACCATTTTTAGATGCATACTTTCAGGCTGCATTCAATTGAGTTTACAGTTTGAGCGTTATGTGGTGAGAATATATTTTTCCATTTAAACCAATTTACTTTGGACACCCCTAATGTGCATAATATGTATGTACATATATATCATTTTGTAGATAAGATTATTAACTAAAGGCTGTGTCATCGCTATCAGCGTATGTGTTTGAGCTTGTTATGCATTGAACTTATTCAAACATACATTAAAATATATAAATATAAATCTGCAATATTGGAGACGATTAAACTGTCGTGTAACGCGCTTTGCAATGCACTAAAAACAAAGATAATGAAAATAGATAATTATTATTGTCTTCAATAGAATGGTAAAAGTTTGCTTCGCACGACAACTCACCAATAAATTCCGAAACAGGATCGTTGTCACCTTCGCCACGCATAGTCCCTGTAATTTCCTCATTCTCTACCATCGGCAAAAAGAGTTGTACAAACTCTGGCGAATATGGTGGTGTTATCGTCTCCAGTACTTCCGTAACAAAGTAACGTATTAGCGATATATCTGTATCCCCCTTAGCACAGCACTGTTTAATGTATTTCACCACTGGCACAACACAGCCGCGCGTTAATAAATTAACCATACGATCCAATAACATTTTCTTCATTTCTAATTGTACCAAAATCTCTAGCTCATCTTGTTTCGATTCGAACAGCCGTATAAGTAGCCGTAAAATTTGTTGATGCAGCGTTGGATGCACTGCAGCCACTTCATCTAGTATGGCCAAGTGTGTGGGACAACTGTCAGTAGATAGCTTGAAGTAGGACGGTTCTGTTACTGTGTTTTCAATCCAACGTATGACGCCAACACCAACCACTGGATACCTGTAAATATTTCCATATTATGAGTAATATTTAGTAGTTTTACTTTTCCAATAACCCAATATTACTTAATGCAATTGTAGAGCGTTTGCAACTCGGCTATCAACTCGGTGGAACCTTTGTTGACATTGCAAATGGCGTGAACTTTCTCGATTGCTTGTATGGTACTCTTTAATTCATCTTTATTGAGAATGCGTTCAGTTGTTGGTCGTTTTTTGGCCGGCGTATCCACAACAGAGGCAGCGTATGCCAACAAGTGGATGTATTTCGATTTGTGTTCGGGATTAATTTTGACGCCTGCCTTAAATAATGAATCCACAAGTAGCTCCAGGAATTGAGGATTGCGTATTAAATCAATGGGTGGTGGATCTGCGGCCGAATAATTACGAAACAATACCGTAATATCAGCGGGATTGAGAGTGTTGCGCGACAACATAGAGGAGAGCGCCTGGCATGCTTGCGGATATGCTGCTGAGCCATTAAGCGCCATTGTGATGGGGGTCACATTTTGATTGCTAAACAAAGGGAGAGGGTAAAATATTGAAAGTAAATATATTATTAAATACATAAATATATTATTGTTGTAAAAATAAATTGTATGCCGCGAAATAAAGTGTGAACGTTATTACTTCTTTAACTTCTTCTTGACCTATTTGCCAAACTCACTTTTGCAGCGCATATTTAGTGATTTCCTGTGATAAACGTTTCATATTAAATCCACCTTTCGGCTCCTGACTCAATACTTGTATTAGAACTTGCGAGTAAACGTAAGTGTGCTGACCATGACAAACCATGCGCGCACATTCTTGTATAGCACTTTGTATATCTTCAGGATTATTTAGGAATTTTGTAATAGATGTCTTAAGCACGCGTGAGAATACCTCAATCTGCTGGGCAGCAGTTGAGATTGAGGTAATTTCACTTTGGAAGCCCGCATCTGAAATCAGCTTTATGGTGAAATTCAACATCAAACAATCTGGATACTCCTCTGCTAAGCGGTATATTAGTGATCGCCATGTGTGATGGTCGATCATTTCAGTCAGCCAATCGGGCGTTTCACCTTCCTCTGTAAAGATAGTGTCGGCCTTTTTCGGATCGAAGGTTTTCAATATCATATCCTTTAGATGATTCTCTACCATTGCTTGGACGTCAGTAACTTTTACACCGGCTAGTATAAGCCATTCTGCAAGTAGATTCGCCATTTGAGCAACGGCTTTATAGTTTTCGGATAGCATAGTGATGACTTCTTCGGGCGAACCACCAGACTGAAAGTAACGTTTGAGTTGTGTAAAAATTCCAGGCTCCATGATGTAATCGGGCGTAAGAAACTTTTCCAAACACTCCTGAATGGTTTCCTGTGGATTATCTTCGGGCATTTCCTATATTTGTTAAAATAGAAAATAAGTATTCATTTGCACTATACAAACAAAAAAGCACAAAATATCACCTCATCTTCGCCAGGTGGTTTTTGGCGACCTTGCCAACCAGCATCCTCATACTCCATTTCCATATTAATATCGAACTTTTCTCAAATAATTTTGTATGAATTTACACCATTAATTGAGTTTATTACAAAATATTGCACATTTGCAATTGTAAACAATAACATTCGCCGATATTAGCGATGTAATGATCTATCGATAACATATACTTCAAAAAGTATACTCAATACTTATTTTTCGGTGGTCGATAGCGACTTGATACGTCAGCGTTAAAATATAATAAGGCTGCTGTGGTAGATAGCCAAATATTCCGATTATATGCAAAATTATATGGCATCGCATAAACCAAATACATACTACAGATCACGGTAAACGTTTTTTCGTAGTTGACTTTGAGAAAAAAGTAAGGGACTTCATTTTATAATTGGCTTTGTTCATTTTAATATGATGCTTTCTGATTTTTGTTTCATACCAAGGCGAATTCATATAAGGTGGTGGCAATGGCGAATTCAAAGGAGGACCAAAATGTCATGATAAAGGAAAATTGAAAACGCCTTTTTCATGTTCAAGGTTAATCAAGAACAAGCAATCAGCTGCTCTACTAACATTGCCTTGTATAAATTCCCTTGGGCCGTCTGTGACATCGCTTAAAAACGCAAGATGTAGATGTAGTATAAGAGAAAATGTTAAAACACTCACCTGGTGTAAAACCTATATAAAAAAAATTATTTAATCCCTTAAATGGCTTCTTTTTTTTTGTTCAGAAGTTCGCTGTCTCGAAACCAGACTCTATCTCTATTTTGGGATGTTTTACATTATAAAAAATCCAAACTATTAGGTTTGAGGATCGAAGGTATTCAAGAGTGATTGGATACAAAATTACGCAAAAAAGTCTTAACCAGACAGACAAAACTGAACACTTTTTGCAAAGGAAAAGTTTGTTTTAACTTTAAGTTAAATTTATTTCTTTACATAATTTCCTTTGATCTACATTTTTTTAGTATTGAATATTAAATTTCGCCATAAGGATTATTTGCCTCTCTGCGATTGATTTTAAATTAGGACAGGTTTTATTTCTGTGCATTTCAATAGTATTTCAAGTTTTAAACGGTGTCACAATCTGTATTTAGTCTGCCGTGGAAAGTATTGGAAAATTTTGAAAGCGGTAGCAGGTATCGATCAACACTTAAAGGTATCGACTTAGACTGGACAGTTTATTTTGAGATGCGAAGTAGTGTTAAAAAGAAAAGCCAAATATTGCGGAACGACATTGCCAGACCAAACATTTATAAAAAAATAGGAGTCAAAATAAAAAATTGCTTTGCCCAAGGCGAATTCATATTCATATATTTTATATATGGCTCTTTGGCAGCAATTAGCTCAGAATGCTTTTATTGCGACAATAGGGGTATTCACTTCAAACTCATTTCTGCGTTATACTAACTGTCGTAGTTACAGATTTCAAACCCATTCATCCATTTTTTCTCTAAAATTGAACTTTTTTGTATCTCAAAGGTATTGTTTTATTTCATCTTTTATATAAAATTACTTTAAATATATTTAGCATCGGGAATCTTTTATTTTTGACTTCACTTTCGGTTCGTTATGAAGATATTTGTGAAAGTGAAAAATAGTGCATACATTTTTCATTTTCATTATTTCCCTTATTGTTTTTGATTTCACCTTTCAATCTTAATCTGGCAAGACAGTGGATCTTAGCATAAAACTATATTATATTTTTGAGTCGTTTAAAAAAAGGGATAAGCTAAAGCATTTACCGGTTTTCTGCCAATTACTTACAATATTTCAATGTACATACGTAAAAACTAAACAGAACATACTAAACTAAAAGTCACAAATAAATTAACACAAATAATTCATATAAATTAGTTCTAAACTAAAATCCTTGTACACTTTTTGTTAAGTCACATTCATAACTAAGCAAACGCACCCACATGCTGCTTATTCACAAGTGTGACTTTGAGGTTTACATCTGCATTTCAATGCAACGACTGTTTTTTATATGGCCTAAGACCGACTAGAATAGATAAATTGTGTAGGAGCTCATTTTTGGTCAAGTATAAAATAGTTGATTGAGTTAAAATATTAAACATAAAATTAATTTAGGATATTAAACGATGGTGTTGATGATTTCATCTTTCCGAAAAAAGGTCGCTGTGTTGTATTTGCTTGTTTTTGAAGTCTTCAAACCACATTCTTTTAGCATCTGTAACGTCTTTTGGTTCTTCAACAAAGCCACTGATAATTGTTATCTTAGTTATTCTTTTTGCTTTCCTTAACTTCACCTTCCTTTGCTTGGCCACGTCCCAATATCTTAGCTAAGCTATCCCAGATTCCACCGAAGAAAATAGCGCAGAACAAATTTTCAAATGGCAAGAAAGGATCATGTATACCCAAAAGTATGGAAGACAGTTTGAAGTAGACAAGGAAGATGACAATGCCGAAATAAACTAATGCATGTGGTGCCGATATCCAATCTGTTTTTTTGTCTAGTACGAATATGATTGAAGCCAGCAATGATGCTTTGGTATAGCTAAAACAAAAATTGATTTTTTTTTTGTAAATATATTATGGTTATGTTATCGATGTTCAAATATTAATAGCTTACAAAGAAGGTTGCATGAACTCCATAGCTGTGGGTGTCCAAGCACCCCGAATCAGTCTTTCGAGTAGTTTAGTGAAGCCAGCACCGTTGCCCTTTAGTGTACCTATGATGATCATAATGATCCAAGCGTTTGGATACAATTTTGCAGCGTGTGAGACACCATCATAGACTTTCTTAGCGCGATAGATTTCTTTCATCGCACTGGCCACTACTTTGATCGGAAGGAATTTGCCAATTTTGTAGCCGATATCAAAGGGTGTGTAGAAAACCATATACCTTTAAATGTTCGATTTATTAAAATATATTCAAATTCTTTATGCAAATACTGATTACGGACTCACCATACAATTGTGCCAACCATTAATTGCGGTGTGTTTTTTAAAGGAGCTAGAATGGGTTCACCAAGCAAAGCATTGGCTACCATACCACCGGAGAATATCACTAGCATAGTGGAAAGCCAACAAGCAAGCGGATGTTTGCGTGAGAACGATTGTGCATTCGAACCTAAATCCTCCCGCACAGCCAAGGCAGCCAGTAGACTGTGCGCAATGTCGAAGTATGGAAACATTTTAAGCTTTATGACCTGATTGGCCATATCCAAGAATGCTTCGGGATCCATCTTGCTGTCAAACTGCAAAGTAAATAGTCGTTATAAATTATTCTGTTGGATTATTACATATTTGTATATTTTAGTCACAGAGCTTCATATAAAAAAGTTTAAAACACCAATGACCGCTTGACTGACATTAATCTTCCAAAGACTTAAACGTGGTGCGGGTGAACAATTTAAAAAAAAACGTATAGCACAATTTTCGGTACGCCTAAATGCTGGGAAAATGCTAAAAATAGAATTTTCGGTATTTTCTTTTTTAGAAAAGTGGCACAACACGCACGGCACCGTTACATAAGTCTTATCATCCTGTCACCATAGTCAACAAAGGTAAGAAATCTTAACTTTCATTTATCTTACTAGTGAGTAATTCTTTTTTGATAATGATAATTTTTTAGATTATAAATTAACATTACTTTTCTCCTAGTTCAAATGTTCACCTTATTCCGCTCCGAGCCAATTCACAACACAAAAAACACAAACACAACAGAACCAGTGTTCACATTTTACCGCATACTTGCTAAATCTACCACTTAATTTTGATTCGGCGTTTTAGCCTTATTTCTGGTAAACGATTTATTTTTGTTGTAAGTAATTTTTTGAGTCATTCTACTTCTAGTGCACAACAGTGACTCATCATACCTCAAAAACCGAATAGTGGTTGTGAAATATATTTTTGAACTTATTTTAATAGATTATACATTTCATTTTCAAATTAATATAATAATATGTTGATCATTAAGCTGTAAATATTATGCCTTCACAATTTTGCAGTTCTCGCAAATTCACATCGTCACTTTTATAAAATAACAAATTTTGATTTACATATGTACTTAGCATTTAAGCTGTGGTCAAATTTAAACAAATCTTAGTAAATAAATGAATTGAATAAATACCATCCATCTCATCTTTACTAAATGTACGACTGTTTTCAGTTATCGATTCTTGCAAAAAAAAAAAATAAAAAACAAAGGGGTAGTAAACACTGATCAGAATAGAGAACGTAAATAATATTTCTTAAAATACATACGTTCTTTGGATCAAAGTTAATACAGAACGTAAATTCTATAACATGAGATATTTTACAGGTGATACCGGCTGTACAAATGCAAAATTGCAAATATGTATATTTTATTTTGGCTTCTACGGCTTGCGGAAAATCAAACACAAAATATCGAGGCGCATTATAATTCCGCCATAATAAAATATATTTCAATTTATATATAAAATGTTATATTACATGTATTTTGGTTGTGCAAAATATATACATACATATAATCTTTGACAGCTGAAGCTGTAGAAGCAAAAAAAAAAGCAATACATGTGGAATTTTTTGTTGGACAAGCGACACCACCTTATACGAATTCGCCTTACTGTATTCATGCCATTTTTATAAATTCGCTATGATCACATTTTTGCAGTTCACATTTCGAGACATGCCTGACATGCTTACATACATATATTTTGTCGAATTCATACAAACATAAATACATAAAATTAAGTGACATTAGATCTTCCAATTTGGATTGACAACTAAGTTCACAAATTGATAAAAAATTAGAAAAAAAGAATCCAATTAATAAAAACAAACGAATGCTACTCCGATTCTGAATTTTCTCCGCTTTCCCATTTCTCATATCATGAATTCAAATTTACGGATACATTTTTCTCCGTCCTTCTTTCTTATTAGAACTCCGGGTTAAGGAAAGTTGTTATCACGAATATCAGGAAAGGAAATTCAATGTATTTGAAATAAATTTTATTGAAATTAAAAAGGAAATCTGATACGTTTTTGTTTAATTTGGTATATTTTTTCTGACATATGACACCATTTCGAGAAGTTAATTTGAAGAAGGTTACTTGTTCAAGTAAGCGAGAAGTTCAAGCTGTTTGTAAGATTTGATTAGCGGCATGGTGAAAATTATACAGAAGGTGGCGCAAATTGTGGTACTGCTAATCTGCTATCGGAAGCTTTGATAGAATAAGCTACTTTGCATCTTCTTATTTCAAACAAATTTCCTGCGCTGCCCTTTTGTTTATACTTACAAACTCTGTTATAGATTTACGCTCTTTCGCTGTGGTCATCAGTGCTGACAATTTAATATAAAGGAGGGCCTTTACAACACTACAACATATTCATGCCATCTCGCTTTTACTATTAAATTAATTGTCAAAATCTACGGCGAAATCCATCACAGCGAAAAGTCCCTTCAAGAACGCGTCTATTTTGCACGGCAAGAAAACTGCGCTGCTTTCCCCAACCAAAATTTAGGGATTCGTGTGGGAAAATGTTAAAGAAAACAGTATAATTTATAGAAAACCCTATGAAATAGTAAATGCAAACAAGCAAGTATACAATTTAAAAACATAGAATCATACAAAACAAATGTAAGTATAATTGCAAATTTTAATGGCGGTATTCTATTGAACTGAAACTAAAAATAGTTTTACTGATTACAGTTGGTGCCAGTGTGCAAAAAATTAGGCAAAAATGGAGTCGCTCTTTGATAAACTGAAAGCAGAGCCTCCTGTGGATCTTATAAAAAAAGATGAGGCTGCCAAAGCAACGAAACGGTCACCTTCGCCAGTATCAATTAAAGATCTGCCGACTCCAAATAAAATAAAAAAGCCAGTAGCAAAGCGAACAGAGAAATCTGTGGAACGACGTGAATCTATGCCGCCACCAGTAAGAAAATTTGTTACTAAAAACGTAAGTAAAAGTCGCAGTCTTTCACCACCAAAAGACTTATCGGTTAAACCATTGAAAGTGGTTTTGGAAAGAAAAAAAGTGGATGAATTTAGAGATGGCAAAAGTCACAACACTAATAAAACATTAAAAGCATCAACATCGCTTAAACGGCTGAGTCAAGAAGACCGTATAGCGTCAACTTTAAAAAATGGCGAAAAATCACCAAAGAAGGCAACACCTACGAAGGCTCAGCAAAAATTATTTGACCCGGCAGTACTTGTAAAGGCACAACAGTTAACCCAACTTAATGTAAAACGTTGTAAAGTACGTTTGATGCGCCAGAATCTATCAAAATTGCAACGTGAGTTCCATGCCAAAAGGAAAACGCAAAAGAAAAATAAGAAAATAAATAAATTGCCATCTCCTAAAAGTGCTGGCAAAAATCGTAAAAGCAATAATTCATCGCCTTCGGAAAAATCGTCTCCTAAGCGTTCGGATACGAAAGATTTAAAACAACCAACAACCGGCTTTTTCATAAAACTTAATGCACTTACTAAATCAACAAAATCAAAAGCAAGAGTAGAGAAAACAGTAAGAGAAAAAAAGTTTACCGCCGGTTCCATTGCAAAAAGAGTAAATGCGGCTGCTGCGATTTCATCTACCAAGCCAACGAAGTTTACCAGAACGCAGCTAATAAAAATGTACGGCAAACGTGTATTTTGTTCACGTGTTAAAATTGAGCGGTGTGCACATCCGATGATGTTAATTTTCGAATCAAATGCACGTGCTCGACGACTCCAGGCGAAGCGGTCCAAATCAAAAAATTTATCGGTGTCCTTTCGTGACCAAGTCGAAATTTTTGGCGACAGTAGCGATTCTGAAGAAGTAGATGTTAGTCAAACGTTTGAAACCGATGTTGCGTCTACTTCGCAAGCAGCACTAAAATCTGGAAATTCGGCAATTATATCATTAACGGCAACGCCGGCGCGTTTAAAAAAAGTAGAAAATGGTAAAGTGGTCGATGACATTGAACTTGACCCTTCTCTCTTTGTTGCCCCGTCAGTTTCTAGTACACCATATGCATCGTCCGGACGAAAGAAACGAGAGAAAAAATCGTTTAGTCCTCTAAAGGGGGACGGATCACCGAGTCCACGCAAAGAGCAATTGAAATTGGCCAACGAAAAAATGCCCCCAAGTAGTTTACGACGATTGACTGCAGATGAGGTGGACGAGGACGATGATGAAGACGATGAATGTGAATATATAGGTAATACTTAAACAAAAAAAAACGATACTCTTGCCATTGAATTTCCATTAAAAATATTTTTTATATTCATTCTTTTTTAGTGCCCATCGAAATACCTGAACGACGCATATCACGGACTAGTTCAGCAACCGCAGTCGACGAACAAGAACAAGAATTTCATGAACCAGTGCAAAATGAGTTGGAAACTACGCATGAAGAGGCAGCAGAAATTGCGGACAAAGAAACCGCTGTGCAAGACTCGTCTGGTGAAAGTTTCGCTTCGGCAGTGGAACAACCGTTATCGTTTGACAATTCCGGTAGCAAGGAACCCAGTGCGGAGGAATCTGCAAATATGGTAGTGGAAAATATTTCAAATGGTGCAATCGCCAATAGTGCTGAGCCTGAGGAAACGACAAAGGACGTTGTGTCGGATGAAAGAGAGGACATACGAGAATCTGCCGCCAAACTCCCGTGTATTGATTCAGTGTCGCCTTCACAATCGTTAACATCTTTAAACGACATAGTCGACTCACTTATAAATAATGTAAATGTTCGTGCAACGGCAGCCAGCCAAACGGCAACAAGCGATACGGCAAATGCTATGGATGGAGAGTTAAAAACTAAAAACGGCCCACAAAGTGACACAAATGGTAAAAATGTGCCTGAAGAACAACTCTCCATAGACGATACAAAATTACGTGATACTCTGGATGATGATATATCGTTGCAATTGTTTGTTGATGGTGAGTAGTTGGCAATAAATTGATACGATTTTTAATAGTTAATGTAAAAGTTATGTTACTAAAACCAATTAAATTTTTAAAGAAGATTCAACAATAAAGGATAGTGAAATTGTAGATGGAATTGTACAGCAACGTATCGAAGAAATATCGAAAGATAAACAGCTAAGCACTCCAAGTGAGGCATCTGGAAACCTTTTAGGCTCTAAAGTGACAGCTGAGTGATGATCTAATATTTGGACGTTATATAGGTAATAGACCATAAAGTAAATAAATTTCGTAATTAAATAAATAACAAATTTCTCTTCTACACTTTTAGCTTCATCATTATCCGCGCATAAAGTAGATCGGTGTACGAATGCGAACACCGATTTGTGAAAATCTATTTTTAAGTAAACATTTATTATTGGTTAATTTTTAGTTGAATAGTCGCATTAAAAGTCTAGCCACGACATTTTGTTATTAACGGGCATTTGCAGTCGTTAGTATGTAACTATACGGACTATTTAAGTGCTTTATATTCCTTTCAGATATATTGATATATTGATATTTAGCGACTATCAAACAAATTGATACTTGTTCCGATTATTTTCTTTTTATGTATATACATATGAAACAAAGAAAAAAAAAGTTATTATTTCACTTAGTTGAAAGTTACTTAAAGTAATTTAATATAAAAGGATTAACCTAATCCAGCACAATTTGGAATTTTAATCCCCAACATTTATGTATGGAAAACACAACGTTGAACAAAAAATATAAATATCATTGGGTCTCCATCGCATACTTTCCTACAAACAGACAGTTGAAATCAATATTTCTACTAACTCATTCAAATTTTAGGACAATTAACTTGTAAGTTGGTTTTATAAGAATTTCATAATTTAAAGTGTGTCCATACCGTAAATTGATAAATAAAGATGATCAAACAATTTAGCGTGGGTTTTTTTCGTACGCTAATGAGAAACAAAAATTTCATTTGAAATCTTTTAATTAGAATAAATTTGGTACACCATAGCATGCGCTTCAATTGCCAATTAACACATGAAAAAAGAATTTTTTGGCGTTATCGTACGTTGCTACATATGTAGGAGCCTACATGAAATTCTGTGACAACTGTCAAACGCGCGCAGGCGTATTCGCATTCTATAGAGTTCCAGCTTAAAATAAATGGGAAATACAATGGAATCGCGCTTTGACTAAAATTTTATGCAGTTGCAATTCGAAAACAAAAATATAGTAGGCATAGCGTTTCGTTTACAGTTAACTTTTTTGTAAACCCTCGCCGAGAGAATCGTTTGACATCCATATTTTGAAAAAAAAAAAAAAAAAAAAAAAAAAAATCAGTCGAATCAACGATACCGCATCGACTCGAATTTATATCTGGCCAATAACTGCCACTTCAGCAACATTCCGTACAAGTTTTTCTAAACCTGTATCAGTTCAAATTGAACTTAATTTTTTAAACAGATGGCAACCCTCCCAATTGTATTTCCCGAAAAAAGCCTCCTTAAAGTCTTGCCTTTGATACCAGCATATTAAAATCTCTGTTACCTTACCAAATACAAACTTAATTAAGGTTCTTTAAAACGTGGCAGCACTGTTAAAATCTTTTTTATAAAAACTCTACTCATGTGGTTTCAAAAAATCGATTTTTTTAAATTTAATTTCAACCGAGTAAGACTTTTCATAAAAGTATTGGTTCGAAAAATTTGTATATTGAATTAATCAGTGAACATACGGCTATGAATACCGAGTACGATTTGCGAAATTTTATTTTGTTCCATTTTTAGAGTCTCTAATATGTCAAAAAATAACGTGAAAATTGAAAATTTTAATAAATTGTTCCATAAATTTTACAATTCACAAAATAAAAAAATCCTGTTTCGGGAAAACATATCCAACGTAACTGTGATTATAAAGAATATTTAATTTTTGATTACAGATTACCCAACGGCAGAATTTTACTTGACCGGGACCCATGCAGTTTCAACATCAATTTATGTAGTTAATGGCGTTTCAAGGTTGACAATATTTTTTGTTTAGGTATTCGATACAAGAATTTTGAAGTCAGAACATGTACCTCTTAAATAAAATTTTTTTTTAATCCTTTCAGTAGATCCTTCGGAATTTGTTTCCAAAAAATCGCTCGATTTCAGGCCTTGAGAGTAGAGGACCCCCTTAAGTTAATAAAACTTATACATAATGATACTTATTTAAACATCTTATTTACCTTATTTCAATTTTAATGAAGCTTTGAATCAAGTGGCAACCCTCTATAAAAATATTTTCCAAATTAAGCCTTTTAAAACTTTGACATTCATATTGTCAATTTATTTTTAATTTAATTTATTAATTTAATTGCATGCACTTTTAAACAGGCGGCACAACCTTTCAAAACATTTTGGTAATGAAGCAACATTAAAGTTCTTCGTTTGATACCCATACGAGTATTGCAATAATTGATTTCACTTATTGTATTAATTGAATTTAACCTTTTAGGCATGTGCGAACTCCCTTTAAAACTAATCTATTCAAATCTCTCCATATCTCAATTAATTTAATGGACTATAACTTTTTTAGCACGTGGCAACTATCTTCAAAATATACTCTCTATGGCTAAGGAAACAGAACTACTGGCAGACTGCTTAAATAAAACGGGGAAAAGGTTTCTTAATACTTGTTTAGACTGAGCTTCTACCTCTATTTGTTTAGAACACAAGTTCTAGTATCCCTATGGTGAAAATAATATAGAAGGTGGGGCAGATTGTAGTACCGCTAGCCTTCTCTTAAAAATTTTGACAGAATCAGCAGTTTTTTCCATGATACAAGAAAGAAGCTAGTTCCATTTCGTTTTTTTTTTTATTAAAAAGCAGATTATTGACATTCCCCCAGTTGTTAACTTATGGCAAAGCGTTGGCCCAATGGATATTTTTAGGAGGGTAATTTTCAATCTTATATTGGGCATTATTTACAAACTGGAGGGTTTTATGCAATTCGAAAACTTATCAACGAAAAGGCTTTGTTTTGAAAACGAAAATATTTCCTGATAATTCCAATTTTGTAATGTATATCTTATTACCTAATCTGATTCGATGAAAATCGGTTTAAAAATTTTCCATCTAAATTAAGGTGTGTGTGTGTGTTTAATATTAATTTTTGAATGCAATTAGGATCCGCAGTTAATAGATCCCAATTAATTTTGGCAAACATTTTATTACCTGTTCCAAAAAAAAAAAAACTCAGTTAGTCCTCCATCCGAAAGTTAATTAGCAATGTAAAATTTAGACTATTTTCAGCAAATGTTCTTCATTCAAAACACCGTTTAACTTTTAAAAACATTATTCTCATATCAGCAGCGGCTTCTCCCGAATATGCGAAATAACTGGGAACTGAAAGAACCTTTGCGTAGATGCTTTATATTTAGACATTGATAAAACCAGTAGCTAATATTATATTTTCTTCCTTTTACTTTTTAATTTCAAGCAAAATGAACAAGGATTTTTTTCAACTACGTTTGGTAACATGAAATACCATAATCTGCTTAATTGTCAGGTAGTTAAAATGGCGTTTAAAAAATTACAATGGAATTTCATACCTTCTTTATTGCATCGTGGGGTTTCCTATGCAAAATTAATTTTTTTTTGTTTTATAAAAACCGTGTTGTTTTATAAAAATATGTACAGTGACTCCAAGCCAAGCCAGAAAAAAGGTTCCTGCCTAAAAATATTTCAAACAAAGCAATTAAAAAAAAGGTAAAATATTTTTTCAATTACTCATTTATTGCACTTCCAAAATATAAAAACAAAACATACAACGATCTCTGCGTGAAATTGCTGAAATTGTCGACAGAAGTCATTCTACTATTCACGATATAATTAAGCGCTTCAAAACCAACAAACAAGAGGAAAACAAGCCCAAAGCTTCCCACAACAAGATTTTTAACGACTCAGATAAGCGATATCTGTTGCGAAAAGTTAAAGATAATCCTTTCCTTAGCGCACCAAAGTTAGCTGTTATAGCTGAAAATGAGTTGGGAAAGAAATCTAGTGCATCTACCATCAGAAATCTACTTCACTTCATGAGGCTGATCTAAATGGTAGAAAGGCCCGACAAAAGTCCTTGATCAGCAAACGCAATCAGATCATTCGGTTAAAATTTGCAAAAGAACATGAAAAAAAGGATTTTTCGTTCTGGAAAAATGTTACGAAAGTAAATTTAAAGTTTTTGGCTCCGATGGAAAACCATTTGTTTGGAGAAAACCAAATGAGGAGCTGTAACTGCGCAATCTGAGACCAACTGTCAAACATGGAGGCGGAACGGTAATGGTTTGGGATTCATTTTCGGCTTCTGGACCAGGATCTTTGCATTTTATTGGAAGAATAATGAACCAGAATGACTATCTTAACATTTTAAGAGAAAAGTTAGCAAAAAGTCTTGAAAAATTGGATCTGGGCGATGATTGGTATTTCCACTAAGACAATGATCCAAAATATAAGGCCTACAAAGCGCATTCTTGGTTGCTTTATAATTGCCCCCATGTTCTGGAAACGCCACCCCTAAGTCCTGATATTAATACCAGCGAAAATTTATTGGACTATCTTAACACATCGACAGCATTCCGTTTCAAGCAAAAACAACTTGAAATCTATCTTATTACAAAAATGGGGAAAAATCGAAACTAGTTTTTGCGAAAAGTTGGTTAAATCAATGCCTAACCGACTGAAAATAATTGTTAAAAATAAAGGTCTTCATACAAAATATTAGATTTTAAAATACATATATTTCGATATTTTAAAAAACTTATTGATTGTCCGAGTTTGGCTTGCGCATTAAATTTACTCTTATTTGATGTTTTACTAGAATATTTTATAATACTGAATTAATTTATATGTTTTGTTTTTATATTTTGGAAGTGCAATAAATGAATAATTGAAAGTAGACGTCAAAATTCGGCACAGCTGAGATCACCTGATGTAGCAACTCTCACTCTTTTCTGATGTCATTCACTGAGCGAATTTCTATGTTTTTTACGCACTAGTTTATGATAGTTTGTAATAATTGCTACTTTGCATCTTCGCATGCAACAACTTTCAACAATCTTCCAAAGTTAGGGGAAAAGAAAAACACCTGACCGCAAGTATTCAGTTGATCAAAGAACAATTATTGTTAATGTTAATTACTTCCATAAAAAAAAGGAAAAATTGGAAAAAGTGATTATATATATGTATATATAAAAATACCACAAAAAAAAAGACTGTAAGAAGTTGGTTTTGCGTTTTCTTACTTTCTTTGAAGTTTCTTTCACTGAGAGCAAATTTTGCTTACGCTCTGAAATTTAGTTACAGGCAAGTACTGCTTATGTTTTTTTTTACTGGCGAGTACGTGTACGGGGACCTACATAATTAATAATGGCTATTGGTGACATTTAATATCAGCCGCCGTTATATCTAATTTATAAGACTTCTCACTTGTATTGATTTACAATGGTATGCATTCTCTCAATCGTATTTATTCTTTCGAACATGTAGAATAAATAATGCGTTTCTTCTCAGCTCTCTCCATCGGTAAATCGGTTGTTACGTCAGAGCCAAGTTACCCTTCCGAATTTTACATCAATCAGCGCAATTTTTTATGCTATCATTGCTGATGTTTTCCTACATTACTTCCTCCAGGACAACCAAGTATCGAATAGATTTTTACATTGATATTATAAAAGTGAATTAGAAATATTTTTAAAAAATGTTTTTTATTTATCTGCAGATTAAAAAAAAAATTGCAATTGCTTTTTTCAATTCAAATAAATGTATTCTTAATATCGTCTTCCAATAAACAATAAATTTTGTCTTCTTTCAACTCTTCAACACCCATGGTGTTCCAAAATTCTTTACAGCTATTTTTCCACTGTCGCAAATTGTAAAAACCACAAAACTGTTCTTGACTATCCTTTAGTAGATCCATAAAATATGGAAATATCTCATCGGCCTTCAATTTGGCCAACATATAGTGCGCCTTTTTACGATTCAACACATCGCCAAGTTCACCGAAAATTTGTTTCGCCTGCGTGAATGCTTTGCGTGCCGCTCGTTGCTCCAAAGTATTCGTATTAATCGCATACACTTTGCCCATAGCAACAAGAACTTCGGCTTCTCTCTCTTTGGAAGAACTCGCAATAGCAAATTTTAATGCTTTTTCTAGTTTAGTAATTGCACCACTTTTACGTTTTTGACTAAAAGGAAAAGTAACATCGTAATAGTAAAATAACAATAATATAATAAATTTTCATTTACTTCCATAAGCAGACGCCTTCACATAAAAATAGATCGCAGAGCACTTTGGGTTCGGTGATATTGGCACCTTGGGCAAGGTCGTTGTGGATCTTCAGCAACAATTTAGAAGCCGCTTCGTAATTCTCCAATTGCAGTAGGTACTTGGCACGTGAGAGCAAGGCGCGTATATATTGTACTTTGTTCTTTTCAATGCCAACTTTGATAATTCAGAAAGGAGTTAGGAAATGGCGTTAGTCTAAAAAATATATACATATAAAATCCTCACTTATATCTGTATGTATGTATGTATGTACATATATCGGTTTTTGGTAGACCTGAAATTTTTTCCTCTAATTTTAGGCTTCCTATGATTTTTAATATATGTACACTTGCGGTATTCACGCTAACCAAGTTATCAAGTCATCTCGTTATGCTGTCTTAATTTTTTCGGTTTGCAAAAAGAAATATTAATTTTTTACTGTTTCTGACAAAAAAGTGAACTGCAAAATAAAATTACTTTAAATTATTTTCCATTTAATTTTGCTATTGTGAACCACTCGTTGGAGTGAACACTTTAACTGAGAAAAAGAAAACTATAAGAAAAATGTTCCTTATTTTGCGGACGTATTATTTTCTATAAATTGTGATGTTTTCTACCGATTGAGTAGAGTAGTGCGATTCACTAACTTATTTTAACGATATTCGCACGGTTAAATCATCTTAACGAAAATTTTAACGATGTTGCTATTCAGCAGTCATTTTTTTTAAACGATTTTCGCTATCGCCGAATCAGCTGTTGTGGTTAGCTAGTCGATTACCGAAAATTAAACGACAACAAATTTGATGTTGTTAACACAACCGAGAAAAGAAAATTCGGGATTTCAACTTAAATAAATGATAAATGCAAAATTCGGTGATTTGCTTTCTTGAAATTAAAAAAGGAACATTAAATAATGTCTTTTGGATATTTCGCATATGATTCATGAAATGAAAACCTACAAAAAGTTAAATTAAAACCTCCTAAAGCATCCCTTTAGGAAATTAAATATTGTTCTAAAAGAAAATATAAATGAAATCTGTTCTTCAAAAGTAGTAAATACTTCTTTAATGTCAATTCATTTTCATTTTTCTTCCTTTTGATAGCTGTTTTTTTATATTTGTTTAAAAATTACATGGTGCTGGTTAGGGTTGGGCAAATAAAAAAAGATATCGATGTAATATCGACATTTCAATATCTGTCGCTATTTTTACCTAAAGGCGCAACTACCTAACCTAAAAATATGTAAAAATATTCGATAGCGAAAAATAATAAATTTTTGTTTTTTGCAGTTTTGCCAGTTTTGTTTTTTGATTTATTATTAGCAATTACCCGGCGCACTTTGTTATGCCGTCAAAGATGGATTTATTAAATTTTATGTCTTTGTGTAAAATTGTAAAATTTATTATGCCTTAAGACCTCCGTCCGTTAAAATATATTTCGATTTATGCGAGCTGGGCTCATAACGCCTTTAAAAAATATCGAATTTGATACTCAGAAGTAGCATAAAACTATTTTCGACATTCTGTAAACAGGTGATATGTCACGGATCTATGAATATGACCCGGAAACTAAAATACAGTGTGAGGGTTTATCAAAGCGAAGCTAACTCTACAAAAGTTGTTCGCGCACGAAGCAATTCGAAACAATTGGCCGACTATTTTCTCGCAAAAATTACGTCACGTGGCAACAATACCATTAATACATACTCTTGTTTGTCAGAAGTCAGACCAGAGAAGGAAAACCCAATAAATTCTTCACCATAACAATGCTAGCTCTCTGAAATGTGTTGATCATACTGGAAAATTAGTAAGGCGCAAAATTTAGGCAATACACCTCATATTCTCTTTCCAATTGATGCATCTTTGAAAGTAGCCAAGAAGTTTTGATCGAAATGACACACCCAATGTGTCTGCTTTACATAATTTTGTGCGAAAAGTTGGTGAGACTGGATGCTTGTAGGCAACATTTACTGTTCCTGCCATCGTACGGTGTGCACTGACGAGAATGTGGCTGCCGTAGCCGAGAGAGTGCAACTCGGTCATGGAACATCGACTCGACGTCGACCTCAGAAACTCAAAATTTCTTTACGCACAAACCTGATGCGAACTTTACAAAAAAAGGCCTCGCATTATTTGTTCACAAGGTCCCATTGACTCAGCATTTGAAGGCATCCGCTTCGTTTCTGATTCTCAGTTTGGGCCTTAAAGCAGCGAGAAAGGGGCAACGATTTTGTTTGAAAAATTATCCTTTCTGATGAAGCCGCTTTTCGTCTCGGCAAGAAAAATCGGCGAATCTGAGGATCGGAAACTCGCACGAGAATGGCAAGAAGTCAATGCACTACAGAGACATGATAAGTGTTTTACTATGGTCGGATATTGATTACATGAATTTGGAGTTCTTTAGTTTCAGCAGCCTGACGCGTCAATACCCACAACCATAGCCGCAATCGATCCTTTGTGCACTTTTGTTCGGTAGTCATGTCATTGATAGAGCTCTTGTTAATCGACAAACCGGTGAATCGATTAGCAAAAGTTTTTTTAAAATTAGTCAACTTCGATTTTAACAAGAGCTCTAGGCCCTTAAGATGATGAATATCGAGCAAGCAAATCGTGAAATAGAGCTAGAAATCGCCTCCAAGGTCTTGGAAAATCGGGGGAGCAGAATGCGATACTGTGATACCTGCCGAGTCAGTCACATTAATGAAATCTTGTTCCATAAATAATACGAATGTTTGCTCTTTCGAATAAACCAATGTTAGACCGAAAAAATTAATTTATCATTCATTTTTGTTTGAACTCTTTTAGATTTTTAGATTTTAAATTTGAGTTGGTTGGCATTTTCTACGCAGTCATTCTAAATGAGCTCAGTAATTATAAATGTGGCCAATATCCAGATTCGAATAAAACTCGACTGGTAAAACTATTTTGAAATTGCAACGCCCGACAATCAGTCTGTTTAAGCTCCAATATGGAGCAGGATATCGACTCGTGATTCGGCTAAGAGGAAGGAAAGAATGAACTCACTTTTGGGCAAAATAGACACAGCCTTAATTTGCATTAAGCGATGAATTATGCCATACTTCCATTAGCCCGCCGTAAATGCCTGAAATTTTAGCACAATTAGGCCAGTCTATAGCCTCGCGAGGTCAACAATTCAAACGTACGCCTGTTTCGCATTAAACACAACAACGTTTCTTTGTTTTGCGTGACACTGGTCTAAATGCACAAGGTTGTTATCTGTTATGCTGAAATCTTAATGTGCATTTGTGTTTACTTAAGCAAATCTACTAGGTTTCGTCTGCCAATGATTTCTGGGACTTACATATACAAATAAGTCAGTATATCTCACCACCTTATCCTGCAGTTTTAAAACACCGTTTCTATGAAATAGCTTCTATAACTTGAAGCAAGCATTATTTCTTAATAATCTGCCGCACTTGTATGTAGTTGTGTGAAAGCTTATACTTATAACCTCAAAAGCCATTCTCAAAAAGTTCAAGTATTTCTACATTTACCTTCTGCGAGACTAATAGCGGCTTTTTGTGCCGATTCTTCTGCACCTTTTGAATCTTGTGCAGCTATATTCTTTGCATAACGTAATAATAGTCTTGCTAATTCACGTCCTGCCACCAAATGTAACGTCGGATAAACGCCCCACTCACGTTCGGTGGTGTATTCGGAGAGCCAGCCTTCGTTGCGACTTAATTTCATTGCCTTTTCCATAAATTTGATTGCGAGGGGAAGTGAGTTTTCTAAATACGATGCATACGATATTGAGAAAAAATTCCAACCAAAGAAAACATGAATGCAATACAAACCTCTCAAGCTATGAAATGTTGCGGTTTTGAAATAGATACGAGCAATATCCTCTTCAGCATTACGCTCGTTGAAACTTTCGATATCCTCACAAACTGGTATAATTACGGTGTAAATATCCTCCAACAGCCAATCGAATGCGATTTTATATGGTTCTAGTAACTGAATAATCTGATAGAGGCATTTGGTTGTCGTCTGATACCTGTGCGGTTGTTTTAATATTAGCACCTTCTCGGCAACGCGTACATTCTCAAACAAAGCCATCAACAGTTCCTTATTATCGCAAACACGATCTCGAATGACTTTTGTTTCGTAGAAGAAAGTCTCTTTTTCTGCCAAATTTTCAATATGGCGTGCGCCGATCTTACATCCTTCCTCATACAGTTCCTTAACTAGAGCACAGTAAATGGGTCCTTTCAGACGGCGAGCCTCTACGTAATTGAGTGCGACGAGTTCGGAGCGAATTTTCTCACGATTGAAAAATAGCACATTTTTACGGTTCAACATTTATATATGTATGTATGTATTTGTGTATTTATAGCACAAATTTGGCGTGGTTTGTAAACGCGATATAAATATATTTTTTTATGTTTGTATGTGTGTTTGTTTTTAATTTAATTTAAAGTAAATATAATGTAATCTTTAATGTACGTACGTCCAAGTATATTTAATGGTCAACGTCTGATCGGTCCGCCAGCCTGTCTGCCTGTATGTATGAGTTGTAGATAAAAAGTATTCGAAAACGTAAAGTACATAAACATAATTTATTGACGTTCAATTTTTATGAAAGGCGTATGTGGAACATAAATTTAGAGCCCTTCTTTGGTGGAAAATTCACAAAATCCATAATAAAATCGAAGGTAATAAAGTTAGGGGAATGTTTAGCTAGCTATTTGTGCAAAGGATTTGATTGATTGAGCGGAGGAAAAGGGAGCGTAGTACCTAAAACCCCCACATTAGAAAGAGTACAGACGTAGGTTTCAGATAAATCACCTCTTCTCCTCTGACCTCTTCACAGGCCCCTAGGGACCAATTTGAAAATGGGCTAAAATATAGATTTTGTTTTTAAACGGCTACGGTGGCCACTACGGGAATACAAAAAACCTACCTCGTGACCGGAATCGAGAAATTAATTCTTTCGTTTATTTTTGCTGTTGCGATTCTGCGTTCGGATGTAAACCAAAAGTAGCTGCTATGAATTTTGACACTGTGCCGATTTGTGGACTAAAAATAATTTGGGGTATTTCGGGCACGAAATAAGATAATTAACAGATTTTCTGGATGCGGGAATGACTTCTGTGCTGTTTCGGGATCCCACGGGGAGTACAAGTAAGCAGCTAATAATAATAACAACTTGGCGCTAACATCATAGCTCGACATTTGGCCGAACTTCTACAATTTGTAATGTGCGAGTGTGATGTCATACCTTAAAATGAGGAACCTACAATTTTATGCCGACTCCAAATTTTTCCCAAGGTATCCTGCAATATGGCGGAATAGGTCTTCTATACATTTAATATAAGTTGAGCGTATTGTGCCAAAGGCTGAGTTCAACTATTCAAGAATTGATTGAACTTTATCAGTGCGACTTTAGATCTGTCAAGTCTAACATCGCCTAGACATTCACGATACGCCAAAAATTGAAATAGACCCGTGAGTCAATGGGGTCGATACTACCATCTAATTGTCTACTTTAAATCAGAGTTCAACAGGACGAGAAGCCGAGGCCTAAGAAACTATTAAGGCTACACTGAAGAAAATAACCTGTGGAATCATCATTTACACCAACAATAATGTCTGTCTCGAAATCCAACGAAGGATCTTTCTAGCCAACAAGGGCAGCTTTGGGCTCTGCAGGTAAGTGCGTAGTAAAGCTATAACTCGACCAAACAAAATCACTCTCTATAAGTATCACATCATGCTCGTTCTTTTTATTATATGGTGCAGAAGCATGAACGCTGTCAATATTGAATAACATGGCCCTTGGAGTGCTCAAGAAATTTTGGAGCTTTACGTCTTCGCGACGGATAATATCATAGACGATGAAGCGATGAGCTCTGTGAAGAAAAATGGAAGAAAATGCTCCAGCCTTGAAAGTATGCAACGCAGTATCCGCTGGTGATGGCATGGGAAGAGGAAAATCAGGCGAAGGACTTGGCTTAGGGAGTTGTAGCTCTGATTAAGAAGAATGGCGAATTTTAAAGTAGAGAGCGCTGCTGTTTTGTGACTTGCTGCCGAACGCACTGCCTGCTTTGCGCTAGTATTCTTTCATCCACTTCTTTCATTTTTGGTATCAAGTCAATACAGTTTTCATTCTCAGAAAAACTAGGTAGGCATTAATTAAGTGTACAATAATTGTGGCCACTGCATGCAGATCTCTAGTATAGAGTTAACTCCAATTGACACTTTCCAGAGTTACTGTCTTTTCCCATCAAGCCAACAAACGGAATAATTTAAAAGAACTTTACGAATATGTTTAATTGCTTAATAGATTGGGAATGTATTTGTTAAGTGTTTCACAATATGGAAAAGTAAGGTAAAAGTAAAGTGTACAAATATTAAAATTAAATTAATTTTCAAATCTCCCGCAGCAAGCAGCTTATTGGATCCGAATCTTTTACAATCCATATGTATTTCGGTGAAGATCTTTTTGAACCACTTCCATATGAAGAATATCTTCGCACATTTGCTGATAAGGTTACATGTGGAGTTTTTTGTGAGGTATCGCTTTGTTCTATACCTCTAAAGTCACTGCTCTCAGAATTAAGTTCATATTCATATTCGTAGAGTTCTTCTTCAGCTTCGGCTACGGCTTCTGCTTCTGCTTCAATCTCTACCGCTGGGCTGGGAATTGAGATATCACTATGGATAACAGTTTTCACAAAAGTACGTTCCAAACTGTAACTTTCCACACTATTGGCGGCTTTCACATCGCCACCCTTATTTTTATCCTTTACTTTCATGGTCGCATTCAATACGAGATTGTAGAGTTTGCGCAGTTTTTCAGATTTATGCATCAATATATTATACAAGACACCTTGATTTATATGACCAGCTTGCTTCTCCACTTCCCAAAATGGTTCACAACGGTTCTTCCAACACCTCAATTTAAAATAGTCACAATACGCACTCGAATTTATAAGTTTTCTCAAATCATCCTGTATATGATCTGACTTTAATGCGGCTAACAAATATTTTGTATTAAAAACTTTTGATCTGTCGCCTTGGCGCTCAAAATGAATTTTAGCTAATTGAAATGCTAAACGCGATCTTACTGCGCCGCCCGGCAGTCGACGTTGTGCATGACCGATTTGTAGTAGAATATCACCTTCAGCTTGCGAATAATTATTTGTTTTGCAAATATTTAATGCCTTGCCGAACATTTCGATTGCTTCTGCGGGTTGACCAAGGCTAATGGAAAATTAAAAAAAAAAAAATAGATTTCCTTGTTATACTGTTGGAGAAAAAATATTTGGTAGTAATTTTATGTGGTAGATTTGAATGAAATGATGGATTTGAGTAGACCACGAAATGAAACGAACTAATATTACAAGTTCTGCTTCATTGCAGGTAGTTTTATTTAAGGTTTAAGAAAGAACATAAAGATTCTCCCTTATCTTTGATGACGGAAGGAAGTTCCTGTATTCATTCTTCTTCCTGCCTGTTTATTTAATTACTTTGAGCTTAAATAAAGATAATCCAATCCAGCAAAATTTGCGCGACCGAAACTCTAAAAACAAAAAGAAACTTTTAGAGGCGAAAGTAAAGGAATTTTAGGCCAAATTTCTAGAAGACAGACTAATTTCTTTCGGAGGCAACACATGCACCTTAAAGGATACTCTTTTAAAAGCGTGTAAAATAAGTCGCTGGTCATACCCAGGAAGAAAACTACGCCATTCGTTTCAAATGTTTGACATTTCGTCATGGAAAGACTTAGCCCGGTATCGCTTCAGTCTTTGGGTGTTCTTGAAAAACTTGAAGCAGATCCACTGTTTTTGACCAAAATTGTATTCATTACTATCTCAGTCGTTACGTCAATCAGTAATATGCTGTATTTGGACTGAAGAACAATCTGAAGAAGTTCAGGTGATGCCAGTAGTACATCCAGAGTTTCCACGTTTGGTTTATGTATGTGGGCTGGTGGAATCATCGGTTCATATTTCATAAAAGGTGAAGTCGGCCGGAACGAACCTGTGAATGGCGCCCGTTGTATCATCAAGATGACGGACAACGAGTTTTTGTTTTCTAAAATTGAGCCGATAACCTTGGCGGCATTTGGCCCAACGAGCGCTTGAAACTAAGGCTTCGGTAAATGGGTAATTTCACGCTTCGAACCGATGAACTGGCCTCTTCGACTCTATGATATCTTATATCTAGACGTTATCAAAGGCCGACAACGATTGAGGAATTAAATGCCAACATTAATGGCGCCATTTTCCAAATATCACCCGAAAGGCTCGAACGCATTGTCGAAAAATACCTCTTTTGCTACAACTAGACATTATTCCTTTAATGCTAGATTTTGGTACTAATCCATAAAATGTTCACTAGTTGCATAACCACAGCTATATAAGGACCGTTTCATTGTAACCGAACGAATGCCTTAGATCGGATAAAATTTCCCTTAGTTGCAAAAGCAACCCTGTTAGGAAAATATTTGTGCTGGCAAATTTTAGATTCGTATATTTATGTATTTAAATATACTATGCAAATAAAAACGGTTGAGGTTTTAAGTTGAAATTCCTCATGTTTTTTTTTTGGGGCTCATTCACAATAGCGAAGTTTTTTCACTTCTCAACACTACTACATCTCAGGTCGGATATCTTTTTACCGAGTTGGATCAACTCGCTTTTTCGCGTTAGTGTTGTTGCTTTATATGTATTTTGTTATCCTACCGAGTGTTTTTTTCCGAGTCGGTTATAAGGAAACGGGCCTATTGTTAATGTTATTCTTCTTTTCATGCCCATTTTGAAGGAATTTTAATAACAATGATATTGTTGTTATACAATGAAATTGGGCTTATATAGATATATACGAAGTAAGATTAAAAATCCTAGATAAAATCATATTGCTTGTTAGGAGCAAAAGTGTAATGTAAATTCAAAAACTGAGAGTTTAAGAAACCAAATGTAGTTTATGATCAATAAATAAATAAGTAAGTAAATAAATAAATAAATAAATAAGTAAATAAATAAATAAATAAATAAACATAAATAGAAAATTCGAGCTAATGAAAACTTGGCGTAAAGGTCGAAATTCACAGCATATAGCAGGGACTACGACAATAATCTTTATAAAAACAATCATGATTTAATCGTTATTTGAGATCGAAACTTGTCAGGGTGTGCCTGACTTCTCTCGCAGCCGCCTCAGAGTATCTCGACGTTAGACTAATTTGGGTACCAGGCCATAGTGCAGGGAACTGTATGGCTGATGAGCTCGCTCGGCAGGGTACCCTGGAAGTAATTTCTCCTTGAAGGGAGAAGGTGGGGGCTCCTTTGGCTGCCTACGGACTTTTCCTGAGCGCTGGGAAATTGCCACGACATGCAGAGTTGCAAAGACCCTCTTGCCCAGAGTGGATCATGGGCGCTCAAAGGAGCTGAGGTCACTCTACTTACCACTGCGGGGACTACCACAGTAACCTAACCTAACCTAATCGTTATTGTCTGAAATTATTCTTATTATTAATTCGATAACATTGGACCGATATTTTTGAAAAAAATAAGCGTTACATTAGATTTAAAAATTTTCGATCATAACAAACGAAAGGGAAAAAAAGTATTTTTTCGATCAAGTTCAATCGTTATTTTAAAAGTTTAATTTCTTCGATCATACTTGATCGATATTTTTGATTTTTATTTTTTTGATCAAAAATAATTGCTATTCTTGGAGAAAAAATTTTTCGATCATAACAAACGAAAAAATAGAAATTGTCGGCGATGACAATAATAGCAGCAACAAAATTCCTGTTTTATGAATGACAAAGTGGAAACCGCTAAATCGCTAAATATCGATCAAATATGAGCGGAAATCCAAGGATATCGATTATTTTTTATCGAAAAAAATGAGAATTAATAAATAACGATAATGCAATGTTTAAAAAAAAATCCATATGGCATAAGGATTAGATCGATATATTTGAGTTTTGTTTGCATTCTGCCCAATGATTTTTTGATCCAAAAAAAAAAAAACCATTTTTTATTTAAGTTCCTGGACCTAACTAAACGTTACTTACTTGTGCAGCGAAATACCAATATTTTTAAGTAAATCCAATTTGTATTGTATAAATTCTGGGCCTTTAGCTTTCATTACACTTTCTTCCAATAAAACGAGTTCCCTCAACGCCCAGTCATATCTATCAGCATCCATAAGAATTTCGATTTTCGTTAGGAAAGCTTTAAATGCCAGACTTTTGTTTTCCTTTATGCCAACTTAAAAAATAAATATATTATTCCAACTGTATTTTACATAACCAAAGACCCTAAATGGCATTTTTTTTATATGTAAATACTCAGAAGACATTACATATTTATATTTTCCAAAAATCGTTTTATTTAAAACAAAAGTTTCAAACATTTAATTGCCATTTAGGAACCTCGTTAATGTTAACGAGCAAATATGATATCTAACTATTTATTTAATATCTACCTTGAGCGATTGCTTTGAGCGCTTTTTGCGCTCGCTTCATGGCGTGTTTCCGCGTAATACCAGCTTCTTTGGCTTTGATTAAATAAATCTTGGCCAACAAGTTACCCAAAGCTGCATGCAGAGTAGAAAAAAATTCATCTTCAGGGCTAGTATCGGGTTTCCAATTTTCGCCACATGCCGCTTCCATCGCAATAGGTATAATAATCGTAGCCTCTTGAAGTTGTTCTGCTGTTTGGCATACATATAAAAAATATAGATAAAATATCACTTATACTCGTAACCATTAGGATTTATTCTAAACCAACATTTTCCTTGCTGCAACAAAAATTTGGCATACTTGAAAATAAATCTTGTGGACTGTTCCATTGCTAAGTGATCGTTGGTTTTAGGTTCGAGCATATACTTGGCTATTATGGTGTATAGACTTTGTGTTAACCATTCAAATTTTTCTCTTTCTGCCAGCATTAAGATCTGATTCAGTATTTTTCTTGACACATAAATGCCGTGCGATTTATCTAAAAGGAAAATTTGCTCCGCTGCTTTTACATTCTCCACAAGGGTTATTAGGAAATCTGCGTTTTCGTAAACGTAATGTATCTCCTGCTTCTTCTCGATTAGACTTCGTTCCAATTGTACCAAGTATTGAAAGTGACGAGCTGCTAAATGACAGCCATCCTCGTAGAACTCCTTTAGTATCGCCTCGTAAATGGGACCTTTGATGCGTAGCACCCTACGCATTTCGCTTGGCTGCTTTGGTTTCCATTGCACATCAATGCAAGGGTGTGAGTAAATGGTAGGTGTGGGTATTGGATCTGGCATTATTAAAAGGAGTATTTAAAAACACAGATGGAAAAATTAATACGAGTATGCAATATTATGAAATAAATTATTTTAAGATATATTAAATTCCTGCAACAAAAAAAAATTATATATTTATAATGCCAGTTGACATGCTTTTTTTTATATTCTATAAATAATATTTGAAACATTGGAAATCGCAGTCATTGATATTTCGATAAAAATAATTTAAATGGAACAAACAGTAGGACAGTAGTATATGAAAAAGGTTTGGTCGAAATCAATAATAGAAAGATAAACAAGGCGAATTCTAATAAAGTGTTCTTCAAGGCATACTCAGTAAAGGGGTGGCCAAGGCGAATTCATATTCAGATGGCAAGTTGGATCCATAGAAGGTCATAGCAAGATAACCAAGGTGAATCCATTGTGTATTTTGTTAGTATAATTTTGTGAGTAAAATGTCAAAATCTGAATTCGCCCAGTAGTGCTCATGTATTTTGTTTATGTAAACAAAACAACCCAGCGAATTGGGAAAGAAAAACAAGCATTCAGCTATGGGATGCTATCACCGCACATGAATTTGCCTTGACCATGTGGTATTGAGCATACAACAACTAATTGTACACTAATAAATAATACGCACAAAGGCAGTGAGCGAACTTATTGAGAAAATTGAAAATTTTTAATAATATTGTAAAAAGGTCACCATTCGACCGGTTTTGCTCGCAATTAGTTATTCACAAAATCGAAATATTCGTTTTGACAATCCCTACAAAAGGCAAGGCGAATTTCTTTGGACACCACCTTACAAGACGAAGGTGTTGAGCAAGCAGCAAAACTATGTGTTTGTTTTTATTACTGATTAGTTATCACTGTCATTGTTCATACTCGTATAAGTAATTTGTTGGGGTACATTTTTGTTGCTGTACGCTCAACACCACCTAATATGAGTTCGCCTTGGTTTGATTTCAGTTCACCTTCTTTCGTCGGGGAGGGCGAATTCATAGCAAGCGAATGCAGTCAGCTGCTTGGTTAACACTATCTTATATGAATTCGCTGTGTACCCACTAAAAGCAACAACAAAATACATATATGTAATTTTTGCTTTTGTAGAATCAACTCAACATTATGTGAATTCACCTAGAGAGATAATATTTAAAAATATTTACAAGACAATTTTTAGCATGCTGCTTTTAAAGTGGCAAAAGTTTTTATTTTTTAATTTATAATTCACAATTTTGAGTGGCTAGAAAATTTTTTTTGAGAACTACTTAGCGGCTTAAAACTTTCTTTTCTGGTCAAGTATTCGGCTAAACAGTTGGCAACCCTCTCCCAAATATTTCCCAAATAAAGCCTTAAATCTCTTTTTGGTTTGCCACCTATATTACAATATTTTATCAATAGTATTTATTTAATTGGATTTCATTTTTCAAATAGTTGGTAATCTTTTTCAAAAGTATTTTCGAAACTAACCGCCCTATGCTGATGACCTGACAAAACTTATCAACCTGATAGTTGTCATGTTTAATGCGCCTAAAACTATGCCGCAGAATATGAATGAATTAAGTAAGTAATATTTATTGAACTTTTTAAAAAGTTGACAACCCTCTGGTAAATACTTTTCAAATTAAGCATTTAATGAATATTGCAATATTTTATAAAAATTATTAATTTAATTGGTTTTGATTTTTCAAACTGCCAGCAACTTTATCTCAAATATTTTTCATTTAAAACTCCTATTTGGTTTTACATCCATTTTGTAATTTTTATTGAAGTTATTAATTAATTTGTATTTAACTTTTTAAACAGTTGACAACCCTTTTTAAAACTACTTTCCAAATTAAGATATCGAAAGAGCTCCATTTTTAAAACCGGTTTCAATTGAAAGTTAAAGAAAAAATGTACGCTTCCTTTTGTCTTATTCTGCTGTTTTCTGCATATAACTTCAAAAAGTGCCGAAAATGCCGAACTTAGCTACTATTTTCATAAAAATTTTATGATTATTATAAAGTTCTTTCCAAGCTTGTGTACATGACATAATTGCTCAATTGCACTTAGCAATTGTCTGTGCTTCTTCGAGCATAAATATTTTAACAGCTCTATTGCCCAAGTCAATACTTGCCAATTATTTTAAATTTTACGATATTTTCAAGTCAATTTCAATTTCAACATCATTTGTTAGGCTGTTGTTAAACTAAACCTTTCTAAATCAATAACATTTTAATGCATTGCCAAGTGTAGTAGTACTATCGAAATCGATCGTTTCACAGATGAGCAGGCGAGTAGTCAATGGGGCATCAATCAAAAAAAAACGAACTCGTGCAATGACGAAGATCATCAATCGACATGAGAACGAGTGTGGATAAAAGCCATTAATTTGTGTTGATCATTTCGATATGATGATGGTATTGTGTATATTATTGAGAGTTACGTTATTCTGTTTTTTTTTTTTTGTATTTATTCACAATTGCTTACTTTAATCGCCATGCAATTCCTGTTCAATCGTTTTGCCACTGTGGTCGGCCAGCGATTGTCTAGACAGAGTGTAGACTGGCCGCCGCCGCAATCATTGCTAGACCTGCTTTTGATATTCACAAGGTAGAGAAGTAAGTAAATATATATGTATATCGTTATTTTAGTCAACGTTCATTTGTAGTGGTGTAGCGCATCTTGTTGTGATCTTGTTTGGCAATGTCTTGTCTCTTTGGTGTCTGTGTCGAAGATGTCTACTTGCAACGGTAAATATTAAGCGGTCAACTAGCTATCCGGCAAACTGCAGTTGCAGCAACAATCGAAGCAATCGATTTACGTAATTTGCGATTTTTTCTCTGCTACTTTAACATTGTGTGGTTTGTGGTTGCACTATTTTTTATGACTGAATGATAACGTTTCTCTTTTTCCAATATAGTTTACTAAAAGTTTAAAGCTGTGTAACTGTTAGCTTGTCGCTTTGACTTTTGACGTTGCAAAGATGTAGAAAAAAAAAACAATTTGATTTCTTATTGTCAATAAAATCGCTACTGTGCTGAAATTAAAACAAAAAACCCTTTGTCTGAATGTAGTAATGGATAGATATTAAATATCCAACTAAATTTTCAATCGTGCAATAAAAAGTTTTACGGAAATTAGAAATATGAATTATGCTAATGGTTGCTTCTAAACACAACATTGAATGCATAAATGATATTTATGCAGTCTTAGTACATCACTGATGGACTCGTAAAACAAAAACATTATCATCGAAACTAAGCTTGCTGAAATTAGAGAAAAGCTTACATAAAATATCAAGCCATACAGGGCGTATAATCGATGTATTATCTTATACAGCTATTTCGTGGAATCCGATCTTCTCAGTATCGGGTTTGAAGCCGACAACTTTTCCCGTGCCGACCTTATCAGTTTTTCTGTTCGAATTTCGGTTTTAGGTGTCCGGCCGGAGGTAATAGTCCGATCCCTGGGTTAGCTTGGGGTCGAACCGAGTCTAGCCTCTCTGCCCTGCGACAGAATTGTCGTGACAGAATGGGGCAGTGCCACCTTACAACGAAGGGTGAGTAGGGGTAATCCGCAAGGTGGAGTTCTCTCCCCACTCATTAGAAAAGGGGAGTTAGCGGAAAGTTTTTGGGCACCTTGTTTGACGTAATGCATGATCATGATATGGCCCACGGAATGTGTTCGTCTTGTTTACTAGAAGGTACAAAGTGCCTGATGCCTGACCCCGCTCAATCGGCGGTGTCCCACTTCTGCTTTCTGAACGGGTCTGGTACTTGGGACTGAGTTTGGGTAGAAAGATCTCCTGGGGGCCAAATATTGAGGAAAGAAGGAAAAGGGCATCGTTTGCTGTATACTGTTAACGGGTGGGGCCATTGGGAAGAGATGGGACCTCTCTCCCAAAGTAAATCACTGGATTTACGAAACAAAAATTAGGCCAATAATATTTTATGAAGTGATTGTCTGGTGGATCTCACTAAAGAAGGTATCGAAAGTAGAACAGGTAGAGCGGGTGCAACGGACCGCGCTCATTGGAATCAGTGGAACGCTTCGAACCACACCCACTCTTGCGCATAACGTTAAGCTAAACGTGATGCCCGTGGACATTGCCATCGAGGTTGCTGGAGCCCGTACTGCAATTTGGTTAAAGTGCTGGATACAGATTCAACTCGGTCTATGGACATTTTAAATTTCTTGCCAGTTTCGACTTTGTCCCTGCAGGTCGATTCTTCCTCACTCACATCCCGCTAAGGGAGGAATGCGAGAGGGCCGCATTTGGGGTGAAAGGCCGGTGAATTTCTTCGCGGATGGGTTGAAGCTGCCAACATAGAGGTTCTAAACGGGCATTGTCCAATAGGTATTCATTCGGTTAGACTGAATATAGTCGCTGAGCCTTTTTACCGCAGCTGTATGGAGGATGGTCTGGTGGAATCATCTTTTCATTTTCTGCTCAGCTGAACTGCCTTTGCGAGACTGAGGTTCAGGTACCTAGAATGGTAATGTGCGTAACTTAATTCGGGGTAGGCAGCGTTTCTCCGGTTAACCATTCTTGGTTACGTTGTACGTTACCGTTCTAACAGTAAGTGGTATCACAGTGGACTCTTTTAATATGTTTAGTTAGAGAATCAACTCTATTTGAATAACAACTAATCCTAGTTAAATATATATCTCCACATATTTTGTGCCTAAATATGTACTAATATATAAACGAAAGATAAGTTTGAAAAGCATTTGTTACGCAATTTCGGATTCTTTGGGTTTCAGTTTGGATTCTGATAAAAAGTCAGGCTTTCTTAGTTTTTTCCTTTATTGGCAAAAAAAAACGTTGATTCGGATATCGGGTTTACTCTTGTTCGAAAAAAGGGAATCCCGATAGAGTTCCGCGACACCTTAAAATCTATATAATTTTTAATTTTCGATAATAACCAATTCCTTGTCTGATTCTCACGTATTTTATCGCAAAAATTAAAAAAGGGCAATTGCATAGAAACTGCAATTTCAAAATAACTTTGAATCCGTTAACCGTTTTATGAATTTCACTATTAATAGAGATTTTAAAATGTATAGAGTACTAAAGTGCGCACTAAATGGGTATCAAAATTTTAGAAAGTACTAAATAGTACGGGTACTTCTTGCTAGGGCTGAAATAATTTTCTTTCCTATGCTCTTCCTCTATAGAGTGTTCCTCTATCGCCATGAAGGGCTCAGGCCCTATGGCCTAGCTAATCTATCAGCTTCATCATTTCGTTCGATGCCTTTGTGACCCGGAATCCATAGGAGCTGAATATGGCTCCGCGTTGCTAGAGAGTTCAGCGTTCGAATTTCTGCAACAATGTTTGCCTTGAGTTCAAGGATTGTCTCTGGCTTGTTCACATACACTCGCTCCTTCAAATAACCCCAAAGAAAATAGTCGGGTGCTTTCAAATCTGGCGATCGCGCTGGCCAAATAATTTCCGAATTTCTGGAAATTATTCGGCCTCCAAAAATTTGACTTAAAAGTGCCATTGTGTCTCGGGCAGTATGGGCAGTGGCTCCGTCCTGCTGAAACCACATACAGGTCTGTTTTCAAGAGCAGGACGTAAAAAAATTTCTATCATAAACCGATACCGCTCTCCATTTACGGTTACAGCACTTCCATCTTCATTCTCGAAGAAGTAAGGGCCAATGACATTTTGAGATGTGATCCCACACCATACGTACACCTGATGGGGTGCAATTGTCGTTGATGAATGGCTCTTGGATTTTGAGAATCCCAGAACCTACAGTTCTGCTTATTAACAAAGCCATTCAAATTAAAATGAGCTTCATCACTCATAATCAAATTTTTAATAAAGTTGATTTCACTTCTGGCCAACTCTTGAAATTTAACTGCAAAATTTAGATTAGAAAATTATAAATTCTCCAAGTGTTGTCTATATAATCTGAAAGAAAAAATAAAAAAAATTAATAAACGAAAAAGTTATTAAACTTTTACACCCCTGGTTTCTTTTGGCCCACCCTGTACAATGATATGGCATTGAGTGCTCCCTGTCTGTCACTTGCAATAACTATACGCTTATTTTGACAGTTCCTCTTCAAGGAGTACGACCTCTGCCTGGAAGGCGCTTGACATACTTCACATCGCAAAGAAATGTGTGTTCTGGAGCCAAAGTCACCTACTCCTATACCCTCCGGAGTGTTAGAGCCGTCAGTGTAGTAGGGCAGTTGGCTCGTCAGGAGTTGTCTTTCCAGTGAAGACAGAAATAAGCCCAGGTGCAATTCGTTAACCGACTTTTCTTTCGAAAATATACTATTGTTAAAAGCGAACGCTAACTTTACTTCATTTATTGTGTACATACGTTATTTGTTATAATTTTTTGAAGTTTTATTTAATTGTAATAAAAGACAAACAAAAAACAAATAAAAATAATTAAAAGTAATAAAATTTGTTGGAAAAGTAATGGCAATAGTTGTTTTTTGGGGTTTTTAAAACTATTTTTGAATTTTCTCTTCCAATGCTAAAAATATGATTATTTTTTGATTATGCTTAATGGTAAACGTCATTAATTATGAAATAGTGGAAATAATGGTAATTAATTATTAAATGGATTCTTAAAAAATAATTAATTTTCTAGTACAAATAATAATTATTATTTAACGGCTCTAATTAAATTAACAGGTGACTACTCTACTCCAAAATACTTTCTTATAATCCTTTTACGTTTCATACTAGTATTGTAATATTTTATTTATTTTGTTAGTCAAATCGAATTGAAATAAATTTAAATTACATAAAACTTTTTCAAACGGGTGGTAAGGGGTCGTGCACATATTACGTAACGCGCTAGGGGGGGGTTTGCGATTTGTGACGAAGTGTTACATGTGAATTTTTCTAAAAGTGTGACATGGGGGGGGGGGGGGGGGGGGTTCTAAAATGATCAAAAATTGCGGAACGTAATATGCGCACGACGCCTAACCTACTTCAATATTATTTTCGAAATTAGTCATTAACTCTTTCGTTGAATTTAACTTTTCAAAGAGGTGGCAACTCTATCCAAACATACCTTTTTAACAAAGTTTCGTAAATTTTTTTCAAACAGGTGGCAACCTTCTTCTAAATTATTTTCGAAATTAGGCATTAGCCTTGTTCGTTGGACTTCAAAATACGTAGTAGCATTTAAATTTACTCGGTTAGCAAAATTTAACCACTTACATTCTTGACTCAATCTAACCTAACTTTTCCTTTAACCTTTCTAAATTTTTCGTGTTTCGCTCTCTTCACTCTCTGATGATGTAGCACACAATTTACTGTCATAATTTTTAGTGATGAACGCGTACATTTTTACTCAATCATTTTAATTTTTTATTCATGATGTATGTCAATTAAAGTTATTAAAAAAAATTCCAATATATTCTCAACATATTTTTCAATTTTAATCCTTCTTAATTACGTCATCAGCTAATGTACAAGTAATATAAATTTACCAACATTCTTGCTAAATTGCCGCCAGCTACACAACACAATATGCTGTATTTCAAAAGTTTAATTTTATCGTCAGAAATGTAAACAAGACATTTTTTCGCAATCGATTTAACAACATTGAAGTAATCAATACAATAACGGTATTTGTATGATGATGCACACCACGAATTTCAAATAACCACATACTACATAACTAAAGAATTGGTTATCTTTCAACATTTTTATTACAAAACCAACAACAAGCAAGCACAACCATCGAGCATTAACAGTATAGAACCAGTCACTTACAAGAGCAACAGTTAGTTGTTGACAGCCCATTGGCATGTTGCCGAAGAGGTGAAGAGTAGAAAAGGTAGGCAGCTGCGACAAGCAGCGCTTCCGCAATGCAATACACTTGAGAGTGGCCAATCGGTGCAACAACAATGCACCAAAGCTCCTACTACCAAATATAAAAAGAAAAAAAAAAGCAATATTAGAAAAAAAAGTGCATCATACAAATGCTATTTCCCACGTCACGTTGATTACATGCCGCCGTGTTCAAGTGATCATCGCATTTAACTATGTGTGTGTGTGTACATATATGTTGTGTATGTCAGAATGTGTATGTGGTGGACACAACTTTGTGGTGGTTGACCTAAGGCGCTTACCATCAGCGAAACTTATCGGGGCATGTGGCAGCCGAAAAATTCAAACCTGTAGGTACACTCACCCATACATACATACAGATATACATACGTATATACATACCCTACAGTGAGGCGTTAATCTAGTCAAAAACAGTCTTGCTCATGAACTAGTTCGACAGTGATTGCTGCTCAGAGCCATCTGTCTTTGAAATGTTGAAGTTGCTAAGACAAAATTAAAACGCAAATAAGCAAACTCATTGCACTTGGAGACCGTGGTTTTGGGGGGTTTTAAACTGGTTCATACCGAGAGGTTTCGAGGCCTGTTCTACATTCCAATTCGGTTTGAAAATTATATTTGATGCAATTCCGATTCGTTTTGGCGGTAGTGATCTTGATGCCGACTGAGTTCGAATAGATTTCGAATGGTTTTTGAATCATTTCCATTCCGAGTCGATAATCGGTTTGCATAGCTGTTGCCAATGATTTATATTTCTTACACATGTTATTGAGCGTTCAAAGCAAACAAAAATAATTACATAGCTGAGATTACACGTGGGCATACAACGAAAGCTGGAATCGAGGTAAATTTGCCCTTTAAAGAAATTTATATTATAAAACCTCCTTAATTTCCTTGGTTTTGCTTCGAATTAATTAATGAAGTTTGTTTACAAATATAATCAGCTGGTCTCAATGACACTATCTTAGAGGTTATCAACAGTCACAAAACGCATTAATTTAATAACACCAATGTATTTTAATAATATTTTTCCAAAATTTAGCTGAACTCGAACGAATTTAAAAAGAAAAAATGCCATCAAGATCAAAGTTTAAGTTCGAATATTATTTGTGAAGCATGCCAATATAGAACTTTTCGATGAGGAAGTGGAATCAGGAATAGCGGTTTCATGCTAATCGTTTTCCCTGTTTTTATCTAGGTAGTTTTGAAATAAAAATTTTCTGTTACAGATTTATCAAACTAATTGAATACAGTTTAGAACAATAAATACTTATAAATCTTTCCAATAATATGAATTTTTAAATATAAAGGTTTGGCTGACAAGCAACATATAAATTTGAGTTTAATTTGCTAATTACTTTTCAGTTCCACTAGTCAAGGCAAATCTTTTCAAATTGAACGAATTTTGCCGGTATCGAAACCAAAAACACAGTGTAGTATATTCAATACCCTCTAAGTATATAAGGAACTACTTATGGGATCAACTGTCATCACTGATTTTAATCTTTAACTTTGCAATTCAATAGTTGGACGACGGTGCATCGGCTTATTTTTCAATTGCGATTAGAGAGCTTTTTTCCAACGTCTTCCTTACGTACATAATGATCTAGCCAAATTGCCACTGAATCTTAATTCGCTGTACTAAATATGTATGTATATGTTGCTATAAACCTCACACAGATCATCGTTCCAACGTTTGCATTATTCGCCAATCCAAGGACGCAGAAGCCCACAAATCTTTCGGAGTATCTCTCTCTCGAGCACTCCAAGGGCCATTTCATCCGATGTTGATACCGTCCATGCCTCTTATAGAGCGTGGCTTTCGTTCGCCCAGAGAGGGCTTTACTGCTCGTTTTCCTAATCAGCCCAGAGTAGCATTTGTTGGCAAGAGAGATGCTTCATTGGATTTCGAGACTGTCATTATTGATGGTGTTAATGCTAGCTTCAAGATAAACAAAGTCCTCTACTTTTCCAAAATTGAATCAATCAACATTGACGTTGGAGCCATAACGCGAATTTGCTGACCGTTTATTTAAAGACAGGAGGTGCTTCGTTTTACTCGCGTTCACTTCTAGACCCATTCGCTTCGATTCCCTATCCATCTTGGGAACGGTAGAACTAACGGTGCGGTTGTTGAGGTAAATGATGTCCATGTTATCGGCCTGATCGGTTTAATTCTGCAACTTGAATTATCTTTTCCAACATCATGTTAAAGAAATCGCACGAAAGAGAGTCGCTCTGTCTGAAACCTCCTCACTAAGCTGGTGGTGTTGCCCAATTTTATATAGCCGTATTAGTTTTGCAGAGATTTCAAATTCAGACATCACGGCACAAAGACGCGACATTCCTCAAACCAGTTGTTCTTTCTAGCCCGCTGGAATCCAAAAACTTCCTCAGCGGTGGTACTTAAAGAGCGACAAATTTGCTCCCAAAGCTCGCGAATTCGGTTTTGGTTTCGATCAGGAGACAACCATATTGCTTGGTGGATCTTCTTGGGCTGAAATCTGTCCAGACAAAGCCCATCAGTCTTAGTACGTTAGCGAAAGTTTCGTCGTGGCGACTAAATTTGCAGACAGTTTGACCAAAAATCTCTTTTTTACCCACCCTGGCACTACAGTAGCCTAGCACGATTTTGATAGCGTAATGGGCTCAGTATTCATAGTGCGTTCTAGGCGCTCATACAAGTGATCTTTGCTCACATCGTCCTTCTCTTACATCAGGGCGTGGACACAAACCAGCTAGAAGAATCTTGGCGACGAAGTCTCTATCCCACCACAAATCCAACACCGAATGTCATTCTTACTTTGCCCCCCCGAACATTTCATATCCTGGATGGCGGTAATGTCTATGACATTCCAGGTGCATGACCTCAAATCATAGTCTTTAATACATTGCTTCTGGTCATTGGTTATAACTTTTTACGTGGCGGTTCGCAGGCCCAGCGCACAACCAAATACTCGCACTTACCATGGCTGCTCAAAAAAAAGTTAAAGAGGAGTAGTTCAACTGAAATGTTAAGTAAACTGGTAGTAATCGTGTTTAGAACTAGTACGTTCGACTACAGGGTACATACATATTTAGTGGTGTGGCATACCAGAAAAAGTTGTAGTCAAGTCAGCGACTCAGTACGTTGGCAGTAATATTTTGTTGCTTATTGAGGATGTCAGTTTGTTGCTTCACACTGGCTGCTCTGCAGCGAGCATCTTCATTTGACTATGTAGTTGAACGACTGCTGGTTACATAAGACCATTTGTTCGATTTAGTGGCAACAACTTCGACATCACTTCTTCGCTTACGGAAGTGCAATGCTTACTTAGAAAAAACTGTGACCGGCGAACTATGAGTTCAGCTATTTTTGAGGGTTTTACTTACGTTTGGTAAACTATGTACAATGTATTTATAAGTCGCGTACACATTTAAGAAATATTATAAATTACTTTACACTTGACAAGGCCCTTAATAGTTATGCTTTCAAGTGTCATTATAGGACTAAGGGGGCTTTAAAAGCGAAATGTACCAAATAGTAAAATAAAAGCAAAATTAGTACCAGCATATGAATTAAAAAATTTATCTCAAAAATAAGTAAGTGAAAGTTAGGTAGGAAATTTAAAATGTATGTAGTAAATATTCATACTTCCTGGTAAAAATTATTACTGACAACAACCAATTTTTAAAACCTGTGTCAATTGCGAAAAGTTGACTTGAATAAAAGCGCTCAATTGTTAAAAATAAAATACTGATAAAAAAAGGACTTAGATCTTTTCCTTTTTACACTTTGACATTTGGTTCCAATCAAGAACGATAGAATACAAGATTGCATCTTTCGCGAACCGCTAGTCATGTCTTTCTTTCCAGTTCGCTGATGAAATAAAAGCAACTTGCTTTGATTTTACACAAACAATGCTAACAAAACTTTCGAATATTCTGTCCTTTACACGCTTCTTCTGCGTTTCTTCCTCTTCTTTTTTTTTGATTATTTTCTTTGCAACCCATTCTCTATTATTACTTCACAATCGCCTGTTCTCAGTGCTGAAGACGCAATTTTGTTTTCTATCATTCTTGGGTTTCACTGGGCTCGTTTTATTGTAACCGACTGGCAAAAGAACGCTCGAGCTCAGATACAATTTTCTTTAGTGCCAAAAGCAACCCAGTTAGCAGCTTTGATAAAAAATGTGATTTGTTTAGTGCTATTTAAGAAAGGAAAATAGTTGTGCAAAGAAATTATAAATTGATGTAGTTATATATTTAAAAATACTATGCAAATAAAACTGAAATAGGTATTAAATTGAAATCTCGCATGTATTTTCTCCGGCTCATTCACAATAGCGCAGTTTTTTCACTTCCCAACACTACATCTCAGGTGATGATATGAAGCAATATCACTAGCTATGTATGGCTGGGAAAAACATTCCGACTTTATTAACCGACTGGGCCATAAGAATGTTGAAGTCGCAAACCATTACAGAAAACCTTGGGAGGAATAAACAATCAGTAATAGTCACTCATCGTTGTCCTCAAGGTGGAATACTATCTCTCTTACTCTGGGCGCCGGTTGTGAATGAACTCCTGGGAAAGCTCCATGGTAAAGTATTTAATGCTTACGGTTATGCAGATGACTTAGTCATCTATATTGGGGGTTGGCATGAAGACACCCTCTGTTCGGGATTACAATCTGCGCTAAATCTAATTGTAAACTCTTGTGCTGACCATAAATCCATTGAAGTTCACCATCATTCCCTTCACCAAAATAAGGAAGGTTAATTTCACCAAACCCTGATTGGTGGAGACCGAAATTGAGTTCTCAAAGGAGGTGAAATATCTAGGGGCAGCACTGGATAAAACACTCAACTAGAACTTACACCTTACAATGATGATCAATAAGGCCACAAGGGCTTTTAATGCCTGTTAAAAGATTTTTAGTAAAACTTGAACTAGATGGCCATATTTGTTATTAAATGAGGGAAGTGATCTGGTGGCGCAAGGCTAGCAAGTTACCACCGGTATTACTTTGGGTAAGCTCCATGGTATAGTTTAGGTGACCATCTTCCTGTCCAACGGACGCTCATAGCGTCATTGCAATTTTCATTGAGAAGGAGGCTTGTTTCGAAGCTTTGAGCTTACTCTATGCACATATTTAGCATCAAGAGTGGCAATTTTCGGGATGACATCGGAATATTTATCCCATTTCTTGGTTATCCAGTGATTAAATGCTCGGATATCATGCTACCACATCTAACCCTAATAAGCACTACAAATAATTTCTGAAAAGGTTCGCTGGGGAGCGATAATACAATATATCTACGAAGGATCCGGATGATCGGCCAAAGTTTCATGAAAGTCCGTCAATGGGCCGCTACCCAACCATTTTCCAAGTGGAGGACAATTGGAGCCAGAATGTATACGGTGTCGGACAGTTAGGCTGCTCAAAAGAACCTGGAGGCTTGCCTAACGACAGCATGTCATACGGATGATTGCAAAACTCTTATAAACCAACTGGCCACTTGAAACAAAGTAATGTTGTCGTGGGTCTTGCGGCATAAGGAGTTTGAAGACGACGAAAGGTCTGACAGTCTCGCCAAATTTGGGCCGAACGAGCGGGAATATCGAATTTCTGGGGAACATCCAATAGTTACACTGCAGAACTGTTAAGAAAAGATGGAAGGAGTCTCGACTTGCAACTCAATCGCATAATATAAAGAGTAAAAGGCAATGCAAGAGCCACATCACTCTCTCTCGGAATACCTCTGAACGATTTCTGAATCTCAGCGGGGAGAGTTAAAGAACTCCTGCTGGTTACCTCACAGGTCACTGCAAGCTAAGATAATATATTTGTAAGATGGGGATTGCTGAAAGAGAGGACTGTAGGTTTTGAAAGTTGGCTGGCACAACGCTAAAGCATGCATTGTATGATTCCTGCAAGTTATAAGTCATAGACTCGCATACCTTGGAGAGCGATTATCATTTCCATCCAAAATCTAGAACATGCTAGCCTACAGTTCGAGTGATAATAGTATATACAATATGACACTCCCCAAAGGACTTATATGCTCGTCTGGAAGCCTAAGGTTTTGAGATCAGCGCAATAGATCTCTTTAGAATGAGTACAAAAGATCTCTTTAGGTCACAGCGCGGAATATACCCATTTTTAATAATAATAATTATAGAGACACGATATCGGACTGAAAGTATCGAAATTGTACCCATGCAAAATATTGTTCGAATATAATCGTGTACCAATATATGAATATCGAATAAAAAACACTGGATACTCAAAATATCGATACTAAAGGTCGATACGCTTTAGAAAGGTTGTTCATATCGGTTGATGATTTTTATAGCCAATATATGTGCCTTTGGTTTATTACAACTATATATTTATAACAATCGAAGAATTCAGCTGTTTTTACAGTAAGCCGGAAACAAACCCGAGCGGTACATTTTAAATTTTTTTTTATGATACGCTCGAATGCCCTTTATCTAGATTTTAGTAGATGGAATTCTTCTAAAATCCTCTTTGAGTGTTTTTCTCCGCAACAAATTGGCTAATCCCATAATCTATTTATTCAAATTAATGATTAATGATTAAAGAATAACTTAGCTAATCACGATTACGGTTGCTATGTTAACTGAAGATAATTAAATTTAACTAATCGATTGAAAAATTAATCGATTAACGCCATTGAGTTACACTTCAATCTTAGTACACTTGATTCTAATGAGCTTAGTAAAAAATTTCACGCATGTGAATTTCAACATTACTTCTTCTTCTTCCAGTGAACGCAAAAATACTCACGAGCCTCCGTGAAGTACGTCGTATGTAATAGCAGATAAACTTTTGGAATTGTTATTCTTATTTTTATGTGAATGGGATTTTGGGAATCAACATAATTTTTCACCTCTTTCGTCCCATCAAAAATGCCACATAAAATTCGTGTTAATCTAACGCTAGTGCCATGCAATGTTTCGGCTTGACAGCGATAATGTTAGTTGCAGTTTTCGAAAGCAAATCCAAAGCAAATTCTATTAAAAAACATGGGCATACTAAAAACAGAGGATTTCCTACATAGTTTTAGCGTACATTTGTAAGAACAGCGAGTGGATTTATTTTACTGATGCATTAAAATAGTAGGTGTATATTTGGAGGCATTGGCAAATCGCCATTGAGGAGGATACATTTTGCATAACCTACAGACATTTTTGAAAATAATAATATTAGCATCATTAGACATTGTGTTTTTATTTGTTTTTTTATTTTTATTTTTTTGCTATTTTGCATGCGCTTCTGCGTCACACTGCATCATTTACGGTCGCTTGCTTTGTATCCAAAAATATCCATTCACTTTTTCGGCTGCTGTGCGCTTTGCGGAGATTTTGTTGAATCCTGACGCAATCGCCAATCATCGGTTCATCTAGGCATCAGCAGCACAATTGCATTTTAGCAACGTACTTGCGGTAAGCTTGTGCAAAGCGTACACGAAAAACTCAATACCAAAAAAAAAATAAACAAAAACAAAAAAAAAACGCAAATTTTTATTACATGTAATCGCGCGTGCTATTAAAAATACATAAATAACAAAATAAACACATGCATCCAAATTTTTACATCTAAGGAAGCAACAGCTGCTGTATTTACCCCGGCTATCATTGCGACAAAGAGATTATCGTTATGGTTAACAATGTATGTAAAGTACATTAGGCTGTGTCACGATAAATGAATCTAGAAAAAATAGCCAATATTCCAAGCGTTTCTTTACACTTACTGTATACATAGAGTATTTCTGTAACGCACCCTACAAAATATCTAAAATGCTGTTTTCTTGTAACTAGTTTATAAATCATATACCATTGTAATATTATTGTAATGTTTATTACTAACACGTAAAAGGTGTCAGGTCCAAAATTTGTTTCATAATAAATCTAGAAACGAAACAAAATTAACTTTGGTCCCAAGAAAAATACAAAATTAATAAAATTTAACAAAATTTTTGATTTATAGTTTTTTGAGATATTTTATAAATGGGAACTTATAGCATTATGAGGACATACTATATATGTATGTAGTGTCTTTTACTTGGTAGAGTAAATAAGAACACTGCGTTCATATGTTTTGGGTTGTCGATTTATTTAGTAGTCTAATATTAGTTTATTTAACATTGATTTATTTAATGCTAGTTTATTTAATAAAAGTTTAAATTAAAGTAGTTAATACACTTTACAAGAGCTGACTCGTCAGCTTTCCGGTAAGTTCGTTTATTATCCAGTTGATTCATCGTCCGCGTGGGTTCAGTTCGTCCAGTTTTATTGTCAGGGTTGGTTAAGTTTCGTCCAGTGTTAGGGTTTGCTGGCAGGGTTGATTCATCGTCCGCGTGGGTTCAGTTCGTCCAGTTTTATTGTCAGGGTTGGTTAAGTTTCGGCCAGTGTTTGGGTTTGCTGGCAGGGTTGCATTCTGTTTCATATCCAATATATGATATTAAGAACTACCAGAGAACTTAGAAGTATGAGAAGCTGCAAATTGAAAGTGGAAACTATTCGGCGATGGTCGTTAACAGGGCTGATACGTTTCCAAACTGGGTCTGCACCACACTGTTAAATTAGCATTTTTAAGCCACCAAAAATGCTAAATTTAATGTTAGCAGGGAAAAATATAAATTTTGATGTTAACAAGTATGCAGACGAATGAAGATGAGAATAAATAGAAAAACTTAGAAAGTAAGATTGTGCTGATATTCAGAACAAAATAAAGAGTTTAATGTACATACATATTTATCAAATTAATGTTTTAGCTATTTAATTTTTTATAAATGAGGGTGTGCACATGCATATGTACATAGATACATATACAGGAAAAATGTTCGCCAATACATAAGTATGTAGTATGAATATATGCAGGCTAAGAAAATAAATATTTTGTACTTAAAACTTAAAGCGCAAGACTGATTCTGAATCAGGAGTAATATTAAAAATAAAATATGAAATTAAAAAAAACTGGCAAAAATATATCTATACTTTTGCCCAACTGTAATTTGAACCTAGAAAAAAGTTGTGAAATGAATGATAAAGAAGCGCCTATACCAGCAGCGCCACATCACACACAATTTTCGGGCGTCTAAATCACTACTTAATCGTGAACTTCTTACACTACATTTTAAAGTATTTTATATTTCTAACATTAAATGTTTAATTCAACATCCTTCAATCTGAAACAATTCTTCTATTGGTTTGCCAATAATATTAACACATTTTTAGAAAATTCTAAATATCAGCAATAATTTTTGAGCTCAAGGCAACTTTTTTGTAATTGTAAAGGATTAATACATGCACATATGTACATACGTATGTATATAATATGAAAATTCCATATAATTCAATGTTCATGTTGTTTATACTATTATAACTATAACTTATAAGTTTGGTTCCAATTTAATATTTGATCTATTTTCTGAGGGGGAGGGGGTTTGGGGGGGAAGGGTGTTTATTTAGATTTTTACTTTTTTTGCAAATTCTTGCACTAGCATACATATGTACATATGTACATACATACATATGTACATACATATGTATATATGTACATATGTATGTATGTAAGTTGATATACATACATACTATGTACATATACTACCAGAGAATACTACATAAGTACATAACTACATTTGAATGTACAGTCACAAAAAACTAAAATATCATCAAGTACACAATCATATATGCACACATCTATGTATACATATGTATGTATTCATATCTATGTATGTACATACATATGTACATATACATATCTAAATACATAAATTCTTATGCATCCATGTACATACATACACACATATGTACATATCTATGTACTTACTATGTAAGCGCATGTGAAAAAATTCAACCTTGACCTACGCTAAATCAAAATCAAATCACAGCGCAATCACAACCGCAGCTGCATTTGTGCCTGCGCCGGCGCCAAATATTCTAAAATATCTAAAACTACATACAACAACAAAAATTTCATTCATAAATGCGTGCGCGTATTCCTAAAAACAAATGCCGTTCATTCATAAGCGTAAGCATTTCATCTCCCCGCGCACGCAAACGTTCCCCTCAACGATCTTTTTCGCGACGAACACAAAAATGCTAAAATCTTCAATTTTACAAACCATCGACGGTCATTGAATTTCAACACCGCAATATCAGACAATAATGCAATTTGCCAACGTAATCTGACAAATTGCTGGCATTCTAGAATGTTCTAGAACATTCTAGAACATTCTAGAACTTCTGCCCAAATGCGCATCAATTCATTTGCGTACACGTGCACGCGCAATTGGCGAATCGACACAAAAATTGCCGAAAAACAGAAAAGAATATTCTTTTGCTTACCGTTCCCTTTCCCTTTCAGCCCTTCTCTTATCCACAATTTTTGCATAACTCCTCTTTCGTCTCTACTTGCCCCGCTGGCAAGCAAGAAACAGTTTTTTTCTCGGGTTACTACTTCTTCTTTGTTTCATTTTTAGTTGAATTCGTAAATTTTTCTTCTTTTTTGCGTACACATTGCTATGATTTGCATAAATAGCCGTATAAGCGAACTCAGTGAAGTGTCTGCTGTGGCTCAGCGCGTATAGTCGCCTGCCACATTATCATATTGCATGTTTTAGCTTTTGCCCCATAGTTCGAATCCCCGGTTTTTAGTGACATTTCTAATTTTTGTTTTTTTTTAATTCAATAAAAAATAAAGTATCATATAACTTATCCTTCATTTTATGGAAATCTTTTTACATTCAAATTTCTGCTCTGATTTTATTTCACTACAAATGAATATACAAAATCGTGTAAAAGTTTTCATATGTCGAATTTTTTGGAATAGTCTGAAATGCGAAATGCAAGCACATTACATATTTTATTTATTAAATAGGATATAAAATAAAATATTAACTATCCGTACATTTTTTGTAGTTACAGCGATCCCTGAAAACAGTTGCATCACTTCACAAAAGTTCTGATCTGATTATATTTAGGCACAAATGAATATGATGCTGTAAAAACTCTAAAACTAAGTAAGAAAAAAAATTTCCGAAATGAAATTTCAAAAATTTTACAACATCAGTTATAAAAAAGTAAAACGAAGCAAAATTATAATAATAATATTGGTAGGCACGCTGGTAATTGTCACATCTTAACATAATAAATATATGTTCACGACATTTTCTTACTGACCTCTATGTTAGAATGTTATGTGGAAATGTTAAATAGCTGTGGGGAAACCCAGTTTGGAAACGTTTCAGACAACATTTTTTACAGTCCACAAATTTGCAGCTTCTCATACTTCTAAGTTCTCTGGAACTACATATGTATGATGCGTTGCGTACCAGGATATCCTAACCAGTATTTAAAAGAAGCAGATATCTATAATTGACTAAAAAAAGTTGTATTGGTAACAACCGGAGTAATGCGTTGGGCCTGAAATTCCCAAATTCCAAATTTCCAAAATCAAAATCCCCCAAGCACAAACACCTCGTATTTTATGTGAAATTTATGTGAAAGGGAAATGTTATGTGATATGTATAAGTAGATTTTAAATAATCATGCTTCTACAGTTTGGCACGATTTTTAACAACTTTTCTAATTCCACGAAAACGGGCAAAAGTTTTTTTTTTTTTTAACGGTATAGAGACACGCGGACTGCATCTTTTGTAAATTGGTTTTAACTAAAATCATTTAATTTCCCAGCTCTTTAATGATCTCACAAGGACCGCAGTTGTTTTGTTTTTTTTTTTGCCAACAATAACTTTCAATCTTCTATGCCAAGCTTCAGTGGAATTTTGAGTTCGTGGAAAACTTTATTTTATAGAATCTGCTACACTCCAAAAATTAGGATGGTGTTTTGGATTGTTTGACTTAACTTTTCCGGTTATGAAGTTTTGCTTAAACCTATTACTTAGTTTCCTAAAACACTTATCTTTCGTATTGCTATTTAGTTTATTATATTAAGCCAAAACATCATGAGGAGGAAGAAACGGTAGGCTCTTTAGTAAACGAAACTGCAAGTATAAATTTTCGTTAATTCCATATTTTCGGGCAAATCCTTCTGTTTGCGCTCGTCTCAAAACAATTTGCCCGTAGTGAAAGAAACATCCTTTATATCTTTATATTCGCCATCTGAGAAGTATTCAATTGCTGAAGATGAAATAGTTCTCTCATAATCCGTAATTAATCTTACCATATGTAAATTAAAATTTTCTTCGCAACTAAGAAAAGAAGTTGGTGCAAAGAATTCCTCATGCGTCTGCTTCGACTGCTTTTCTCATGATGCAAAAAATTAGAAGCAAAAACTGACCATCGATTAGAGCTTGAATGGAAAACAGTTGATGGAAAATTGTTGGAACAACATAGAAATCTCCATCCATTACCCAGTACTGTGAATTGTCCAAAGTGTTGTATTCTTCTCCTCACCAAAATTACATTTATTCAAAACAAAAATATCACCATCCAAATATTTTAATTGTTCTGGAATATTTATATTCTTCAAATCAAGAGACTCCCAGGAAGCACCATTGCTTTCCCGAATTGGGCTCACTTTCATCGGGAAAACTTTCCAATAATTAAGCACGCGTTGAAAAAAGGGGCTTATAAGAGGGCGAGGGGGGGGGTAGAGTGAGTCCTCCTGATTATATAACTGTAAATCCCGGGCTCCGGAGGCTTATAGTTTTTAAGTTATTCGGTGATAAAGTTGCAAAAATAGTAAAATTTAACCTCACTTTTTCCTTTGTTGTTGAATTGAACTGGAAATCAGTGCTACCACACAGTACGAAAAAAAGTCGAAAGCAAATTTATGAAAACAAGAACAAATAAACCCTTCTGTTGCTGTATTTTGATTAGAGGATTTTGTGTTTGGAGATTTTGGTTTTTTGGATTTTGGGTTCAGAGATTATAATTTTGGGGATTTCTTTTGAATGTTGATTCTGTGCTTTTAGATTTATCCTGCTACTTCTCATAAAAATGTACATACCTATTTTTCGATCAGTTTCTTAAGTAATGGGCACCGGATCTCGGCAACGGTGTCCAGAATGTTGTATTTCAAGCGCCCAAAGTTTACAATTTATTCGGATATACATTTGTATATTATTTTTCGGCCTGATTTTATATTAAAGCCATAATAAGGATGAGCTAACTACTTCGCGTAACTGTAAAGCGCAACGTTGTCAATTAATTGCCCCATTTTTAGAAGTAAAGCGCTCCCAGAAAGATTCCTCAATAATTTTACTGTTTCGAGTGCTATTGAAATGGTAAATCCACCTGAATAGAGTCGACTATATCGAGAATAGATCTAAACAATTTGTGGACGTTTCATCTTTATCGAAAAATATAATCATAAAAAAAAACTCTTTATTAATTCAAATCTCAAATTTAATTTAAAGCAAACTCAAATTTAGTGCACACTTTGCCCGTGTGACTTTGAAATTTCTTGACATCTGATAAAACCTGCGCCTATCTTTCATATAATGGTAATTTACTAAATCGCATAGTAAATTCGCTGAAATTTGGTCGAAGACAAATGAATTAGAGAGAGAAATTCTTAAATATCATGGAAGATAGCCATGGTATGTTAAAAGCATAGGGACACCTTTTCGTTTTTATATAAATAAATAAAAGTCTAAGTTATCAAAATGAAGAGCATTATATACACTGGTTTTATTGCTGTTTTTGAATGGCGTTGGTTTTTCATTCCTAAAATACTTGCATTGAAAATGTTTATAAACAATTTGAAAATTATTTCAATTCTTGTTTGTATTACGGCCTAATGTGCAAAGAAGCTTTATGACTGCGTTGCGTTTATTCTATTGCCAGTCAGGAGCTGTAATAATTTTGTAAGTGGTAGTAAAATTCATGACAACGCATTTAGAAAGTGTATTATCTGAGCGATTAGCGAACGTTTATCGTAAGATTAATTTAGGAAATTGCATGCGTCTAGGAATTGCGTGTGTGTGGGCAGCACTTTATGTTGTCATTGTGAAATGTCAATTCATATGTAGCCGTTCACTCTCAGCTTCAGAACAATAAAATATCTGCAGGCGGTCTAAGAAATAACTCACGCTATATTTTACCTTATTTTCGTTTTACCTACATATGTTCATCACTTGTGCAGCTGTCGGCTGGTCATCAACGGCAACAACACTGCTACGCTTGTCAGCTTTATTATTCGTTACGCTGAATGTCAGCACTTCTAAGCTGTGTACAACTAAATCTTCGCTGACAGTGCAATTGTTGTGAAATAAAATTTTTATGAATTTGTAAAACATGGCGTATACGCAATGCGCCCCAACATTTGTAAATATTCGAGTCTCAGTCGAATGCACTTATACAGTTGTGTTCCAAATAATAATGGGCTACTCGAAAAATGGCGAAATATAATGTGGACAGGCGAAAATAATAAATAATAAATAAAATAATTTTTTCAGGTTACCCTTACTATAGTTATCCGAGCTTGCTTTTTTCACCAGGAAGCAGAGAAGGAAAACAAATGGAACGTATCACACACTATTTATTCCTACAACAAGTAGATCAAATTTGAACTCTTTTTGTCATACTGCTCCCGAGGACTACTCGTACCAATACTCGAAACTTGCGTAATTTCGTTTATTGTAAAAATACTTTTTACATCGCGTAACGAAAGTCGCGTTAGAATCGCTTTACTAATTTCAACCACTATTGTTACTAATGCTAATTACTACCACTATTTCTACTAATTTCTGCCACTATTTTTATTAATTTCTACCACTATTTTTTACTAAGTTCTGTCACTATATTACCAATTTCTACCACTATTTTTACGTATTTCTACCACTATTTTTATTAATGCTACTACTAATTTCTACCACTATTTTTACTAATGTCTACCACTATTTTTATTAATGCTACTACTAATTTCTACTACAATTTTTTAATAATTTCTACCACTATTTTTATTAATGATACTACTAATTTCTACCACTATTTTTAATAATTTCTACCACTATTTTTATTAATTTCGACCACTATTTTTACTAATTCTTTTGTAATTTCTTTTTCTATTTGTACTAGTTTCTTCCACTATGTTTACTAATAATATTATTATCTACCACTATTTTTATTAATGATACTACTTATTTCTACCACCGTTTGAACTTATTTCCACCGCTATTTTTATTAATTTCTTCCACTGCTTTTAATAATTTCTACCACTATTTTTACTAATGTCTACCACTATTTTTATTAATGCTACTACTAATTTCCACCACTATTTTTTAATAATTTCTACCACAGTTTTTATTAATGATACTACTAATTTCAACTACCGTTTTTACTAACTTCTAGCACTATTTTTATTAATTTATACCATTATTTTTACTAATTGTTTTATAATTACTTTTTTCTATTTTTACTAGTTTCTTCCACTATTTTTACTAATAATATTATTATCTACCACCGTTTGAACTTATTTCCACCACTATTTTTATTAATTTCTTCCACTGCTTTTACTAATTTCTACCCCTATTTTTACTAATGCTACTACTAATTACGACGACTACTTTTACTATTTTCTACTACTACCAAAAGGGTTGAACTTCTGGCTCGCGCACTTTTTTTATATTTTGATTACTAAACGAAAGGTTCCGCTTTGTGTTGTGAGCACTAACTTTGTGTTTCGTTTATTTCTCTATTGCTCTATATAAAATTGTATTGTTAGGTTACTGCTCCAAAAATGTTTCCGATTTATTTGAAAAGGTTATGGTTCGTTACCTCACTTGAGTGAAACTATACGAAATGGGAAACGTTTGCTACTGTTTGCCAGGAAGAACAAAATTTTTAAGGTTTCTGTTAGGGCTAAGCACCTGGGTTGAATACTGGATATCAAATTTTACGGGAAACGTAAAAGACTTAATTGTTCTAAGCTAAAAGTTTCTTTCCTCTGAAATACTATTTTTCGCCAACGCTATTCGAATTTACAATTTTTATATGTACATCGAAATCCATCGGTCGAAGAAGGCCCTTGTTGCCTTGCGCTGTTGTAGAGGATGGCGACTCTCGCCTAAAGCTCTCTTTGCGGGGTACTGGACACATTTAACTCGGATTGTGGTAATTCGATGGTTTTACAAGGTTTTGACTTCATTTCGCCAAGGCTTCCAAGGGTTACTTTGGTATCGCTATTCCCTCAAGGAAGGAAACGAAAGTGTTTGATGTGTGTCACAGAAGGCTGCTGAACATATGCACGGATGGAACGAAACTTGATGGGAAGGTTGGAGGTGGAGTATACTGCCGAAAACTCTGTCTAAGGAAAAAATTTAGGCAACCATATCACTGTAGCGCGTTTCAAGCGGAGGTGACCGGCATAAAGGAAGCGGTTTACTCGATACGATAGGCAAGTGGCAATCACAGCTATGAACTCAATAACAATGCGACCGAAAGTGGTTAAGGATTGACGGTCTTCTCTTTCGAGAGACTCTCTATCAAACTAATTTTGGTACCTGGGCTCAGGGATATACCGCGGAATTGTGAAGTTAGCCAGACAAGGCACATTTAAAAAGGGCTTCTTAAGCAAATAACTTTTCGGGGGTTATCTGGCCACCTCTCCGATATTTCTGAGCGATCAGCGTGGCAAGTCCTCGTCAGCTACTAGAACATGTAGGGTCGCTAGTAGACCGGAGGTGGTCTCGGGAGCTTCTACGGTTATCCAAGTCGCTTGATTTTTGCTTATGGGTGTCCTGATAGGCACTGCCCAATGGAAATCTAAGCGGTGCTCCTCAATATCAGAATCTACAGCATTCATCTGAGTAGATTCCCGGTTTAGTCAGGCGATACTTTACAATAAGTCTACGATTCTTCTTTGATAAACCCGTGAAATCTATAGAACATTTTGGTTCACAGGAGTGGTTTGGAGTATTTCAAACATAGAAGATTGTCCCAGTATAAGCAGTTTCCTGCAATCTCGTTTATTTCCTTACCAGTATGATCCGAAAGTCAAAGCTCGCAGACCAAAGTGTTTCCGCTTGCTAAGGCACGCCAGCCAAGGTTTTGAAGTTGTTGAGGTCCGGAAATCTTTCTATAGTATATATTTCCCTCGGTATCTTAGTTTCGCGGCACTCACGATTCAGAAACCTTTCAATTTACCCACGATTCTGATATTATTGCTAGCCTTGCTAGACCACTTCGCCTTGGGTTGGATATAAATGCAAAAAAGGACATTTTCTGACAGTCCTCGTTAACAGGAAACTGTTTGTAACCTACCTTTCTGGTACAGATAACAATCATAATTATCAAGATCATGCCACTAGAACTTAAAGCTACCGTACAACTGATTGCTCAGAAAGGAGGTTTTGCTTTCACATAAAGAGCATTTACTTAGCCAACTACAGCTGTAAAATTGTGTGAGCTAATTACTTATCAATCATAAAAAGTCTACGCTCATTTAATTCAAACTAGTTTCTGAATTTCAAGATAGTACTTCCCCTTGGGTGCGCCAATGCTGTTTTACTTATGCGCATTTTGTGCAAAATTGTTTTTAATGCATGCAGATTAATGTACTATTCTAAATAAATTTTTTTAATTTAAAATAAAAGTAAATTTAAGAAGTAAAATATGTCAAAACGCCATTACAAGGCGTAATTAATAGTAAGAGTATAATATATAAACGCCAATCGCCTACATATCGCTCAAACTGTTAATTTCATAGCCCTCAGCCTGAAAGTATGCATTAGAAAGGCAAACAGTTTTGATATCTTTGTAATGTGGATACAAAATGCTCGAATCTCGTCGTGCGGCGGGCTTTTACTACTGGTATAAAATTAAGTACAATATGACAAAGTAAATCAAGTATGATAAAATGTATCAAATTATAAAGTTTTACGTCGACTCTGAACGGCAAAGGATGTTCGTGAGAAGTTTTTTCAAGGCAGTAATATAATCGGAGATTTACCATTGGCTGTCAAGTGGTGACCGCTACTAGAAAAAGATTTTCAATAGCTTTTGAAGTTAGCTATGGCGGATACGGCTTTGGTTGTCTTAATAAAAAAGACCTAATAAAACCTTATATCTGAATAATCAGTTGAAAGAAGTGCCAATTTTTATGCCCATAGTTGCTTTGGTATAGGATTCTTAATGAAAACTTCATATCTGAACAATTAGTACTCTTGCAGCCATATAATATTAGATCTTACCGGTTTCAATAAATCATTAATGCATTATTAAAATACATCTACCTACATAAAAAATGTCAGCCAGATATCTCTAAAACTGAGAGATTAGTGTGCGTTCAAACAGAAAGAGTGATAGGCGGACATTGAGAGGGCTATGGCCCTCGTTCTGATCGTTTTGGTATACATGGTTATGGGTCTAGCTCTTCTATTTCTACAAACATTTGAACACCACTTCATCTTCAATAAAGGCATAAAAATATACATATATCGAGTCTTCGTCCTCTCATTCTTCTATCTTCTAACAGCACGTCCACCGCTGTATATCATTCTCAACGGGATATATTTTGGTTTTAAGTTTTGTATTAAAATACACCAAAAATTAATCTGTTCCATCCGTTTTCTAGATCAGCAGGCATTTTCTGTACGAAACTTCACATAGAAATCAAAATATTGCTTATTTCTCAAAATCTGTCAATATGTTTAGATCATTTCTTAAATCAAATTTGTAATATAAACAAAGTTTTCGTGTTGTAATAAACAAAAATTATATTCAAAATTTCAAATTAAAAAAATCGCACCCTCTCCTCGTTTATCAATATGGCGAAGAAAGGCAAGAAGGGCAAGAAGGATGGTGGAAAAAAGGGTAAAAAAGGTCGCAAATCTAGCGCACTTTCTGACACTCCAGCGGTGAAAGACAAGAAGGGGAAAAAGGGCAAGAAAGGCAAAGATAAGGGCAAAAGAAAATCTAAAAAGCCAACGATTGGCCCCACAACGACGTTGGTCGAAGCTGAGCCAGCGCTACCACCACCACCGCCGCCTCCGGAACCCAAATGCAATGACAAACAACGCGCCGATGAGCCGTGCCGCTATACAGAGGATGCCTGCTGCAAAGGAGCCGTAGCATGCCGGCCAAACCATTATCCGGGCATTCTCGAAGAACCCGAACGTATGGCCGTTGTCGGCTCGGAGAGCGGCAACTACGAAAGTCTCTGCAAATTGGTGCGCGCTGGTATGCGTTGTGCCGATCGCGTTTTCATCATGACACCCTGGGGAAATTACGTGATTTTTCGTGCACATGATGAGGAAAATAAAATCTATTTCATTTATGATGGTTGCACCTGCAACGTGAACCGATTTCGATATTTGGACTTACGTGAAGGCACTGCTGGATTGCTTTATTTTGATTGCGTACACGGTCTGATAACATATATGCTGGAATCGAAGCGGCAACGCATGTCCCTGAAGCGCATCAAACGTAGTGTAATCGATGATATCTGCAAGGAATTCTGCGAATTCGGACAGTGAAGCAGCTAAGTCGGTGATGATATTGCAAATGCAAAATGGAAGAAAGCTAGCCAGATGAGGGTACTAAGTATATTTTTGGAAATATTGATTGGGAAATTCATATTTTGTTTTTTTAAATAATAAATAAACATATTTCATAGTTTATAAAATTAGTATAGTTGCTTGCAGTGAAAAAGGCTACTCCAAATTGAAATACACTGAATAATTTTTCTAAATTGAACCACAAATTTTGTATGCATTATTATGCCCGGAAGAAAACTTAATATTATAATTAACGTAGTTATTCGGCAACCCGCTTGATTTGGCAAGATTTCCCCATACAAAGATGTGACTTGAAAATCTCGTCCCTGAGTAGATCAGAACTTAAGCCTAGTTTAGCTAATTGCACTGTGCAAACCTGATGAGGGTCCTCGGTTTATTCCTCTGTTTAGTCCTTTACTAGTTATGGAGAAGCGGTTTATGCTTATTCTTCTTGTGTTAATAAAAAGAGCAAATAAAAAAGGGGTAACCCTTCGATTAGTGAGAAGGTCCCTGGGGACATTTTTCATTTTCAAACTTAAATTGCTCCTATTTCAGCCAGAACGAGGTAACCCAAAAGTTACCAAGAGAATTTTGTGGAAAATCCTTCAAGGCGAGCATTTGATTTATTTATTTTAATTTATTTTTGTTCTTTTAGATAATATCAAAACCGACAAAAGTAGATGCACCGTCGTTTGCGCCTAGGACCAACATACCGTCATGACACGAAACACCCTTCGCAATAAAAGTATTAAAAATTATTTATAGTATGCAAAAAAAAAAAATTATACAATTTGTTATATATTTTTTTTGTAATAAACAATAATAAAAAATAAAAATAATTAAAACAAATCTTTTTCTTACAAAACCCATATAAATAGAAACAGATCCCTGCGGACCTTGCCACTCCACCAAAGACAACGGACGACTCACACATCGAAGGGTCAATTGCCTGTACATCGAGTTTTTCATAACCACTGTAGAAAAGTATCTATAGAAAAATATCAACTGATTGAGACGCACTTTTATGAACAAATGAAATTTTATCAGTACTCTTGGTTATTATATAAAATAAGCATTCTCTTTTTTTATTTTCTAAAGATTATTTTTTTTCTAATCTTTGCTGTAACGACGGCTAACATGGTGTATTTTGAAACTCTAATTTGGCCAGGTTATCCATGTTGACCTTGGACTGTATGTAGCTCCAAAGGCATTCCCTTCGAGGTGTGATGTTACAAGATCTAGGCATAAAATTCATTCGCCTAAAACCTGATATTAACTGCTTATATTGTTATTGCAATAAAGCCATGTAGCAACTGGGGCTTCAATTTCACGCAATTTTAACGCGGTAACGAGCGCGTTTTACAGCTAAAATCTCAGTTTCGCCACGATAAGCGTATTTTTTTTTAGCTTAAGGCAAGCTTCTTTATTTAAAGAATTTGGAAATAGGAAAGAAAAAACAACCACAGTTTAAACGACTTAGCTTGGTTGCCGAAACTTGTGGGTACGACTCCTGCTCAAGTCTAGAAAGAAGAAGCCATGGCAGATATGAGGATCTTCGAAAGAGCAGCTATAATTTCAATCGCTTCGATTGTTGTTGGTTTCTCCAATACCTTCTAAATAAAAAAAAAACTGGCATTAAGCTGATATAAAAAAATTCTTAATAATAACTAGTCACGAATTTATAAAATAATTTATACATAAATAGCCTTTAGCCTGGATTAATATAAATATGAAGACAAATTCATATAAGGTGATGATATAAACACACACACTTTTTAAATTTTATGATGTCCGATAAAACAGAATAGAAGAGTGGGTAAAGGAAAAATACAAAAATACAGCGGAAGAAGAAGACATCAGCTGCTTTAATAACTTCACCTTATATGGATTCGCCTTGATAGTTATGTTAAGATTTTATTTTAGAGAGTTTTTTTTGCAGGCGGTGTCACTCATTTTCTCCCATACAAAAAAATATAACACTGTCCGACAGTGATTCTATACTTTTGAAGCGACCTAGTAGAAATTGTTTATCTGGTCGAATAGTACACGAAACTACGTTCAAAAGATTTCTAACACCCCCAAAATCGTTTTTTAAAGTCAAAAAACCGTTTTTTTAGTTTTTTCGTTTTAAAAATCCATAAAAAAAAATTTTTTCAATCGAACTAAAAATACTCAACGGTTTTGGATAGGTGAATGTTTACACTTTCGAAATATATATAGTGTTTTGTTACTTTCAAAAGAGTGTGACGTGCTTTTTATGCTAGAAGTTGAATTTTCCGCCCAACTTGCCTGTTTCTTCAAGTTTTCAAGTTATGCAGCATAATCCAAAATCTAACATTTTGGTCTCAAGCGCCCTCCTGGGGTGGCGGTGTAAATGAAGAAATAGGCTGATTGTAAGGACATTATTTGATTTTCTAATAACAAATAGTCCTTTCTGTCGGTGGTTTGATCAATGATATCTATTTTATCAATACATTTTACAATCATTTTTTTTTTAATAAGATACATTTTGGATGAGCAATGGATTTTGATAGAGACAAAACTCTTATTAGAAAGAACGATACCGATATGAAAACGATTTGATTCAAAAATGTTTGCTAGATCTTCTGCGTTTATAAGATGAATCATCGGTTTCACTATTGAGCGACCAGCTAGCATCTTAATCTGGGTTTTCCTTGTAAAGCGCTTTTCGGTCGCAGACATTTCCTGGTGAAATCGTTCCAAATGAGAATGAAAGAAATGAATCTTGATGGACATGTTGCATCGCATTTCTCCATAAGCTTCCAAAAATTTATGAACCACTTCCTCGTATTTCGGACTTCTTTCATTTCCCATATAGTTTTTACACAAAGATATGAATGCTCTCTTTTCTACTTTGTTTAATTTTCCAACAAAATCTTTATCAATCATCAGCTTGCGAATCTGAGGTCCAACGAAAATGCCTGTGAATAATTTTGCAGAGTATTAAAATGACTGTAAATGTTTTTTCGAAAAATGTAGATCCGGACGGGTGTATGAATTAGCCCCCACTGAATTAACCCCCACCGGGCAAAATGACTTAAGCCCCACCAATTTCTCAGTGAATCTTTCAGCACCAAAAATGACGGAATCCCCACAAAAAAAAAATGCATTAAACCCCACGAAAATGATTTTATCCCCACCAATCGAAATGAATTAAGCCCCACCCCCCGCCCCTTTACATGACAGAATCCCCACGAAAAAAAAAATGAATTAATCCGCACGAAAATGACTTTAGCCCCAATTTACTTCATTTTTAATTTATTTTGCTTGCTTTAAACTTCAAGTTTCTAAATCAAAATTTTAACAAAAATTCAATTATACATATGTACATATGTATGTAATATTTAAAAAGAAAAAGGTAAAGAATTAAATGAAAATATGAAAATGTGAGAAAAAGAAAATAATTAAATAAAAATATGTAAATGTTCGTCATCATCTTGACGACAAAAAGGGCATTTAAATTTATTAAAATTGTTTGCCACACTCTCTGCTTCTATTTTAGATGTGCAGTCACTGCACAATTTTAAATGTTTGCATGGCAAAATCAAAATATTAGGTTTGTTTTCCAAACAAATTATGCGTATCAGTGGAGGATTTGCTGCACCTTCTTCCGTGGCATTGGATTCTTCTTCGACTTCAGATTCTTCTTCCATATATTCTAAACCTTCGAATATGTCTTCAAAGGGCTCCATATCAGTTACTATTTTGTTTCTAGAGAAGACCATTCTATCCAAGAAACTCGTAGCGGTTATGAGTCCATTAAGCAGGTCCGTCTCCGCTTTAGCAATTAGATTTGCTCTCATAACGTTTTCCTTTGTTTTTCTTTTTGGTTTCCCTAAGGCACCACCGCTGTTGATAACCAATTCTAATTCCCTACTTTTGCGATACTCCTCCATTTGTAACTGCCCCACAAATTTGAAAAAATTCCCTTGTTTTGGGATTATTTTGGCAAGCACAGCATTATACGATTCTACAGCTGATGTTGTACGGATCTTATTTCCAAAGACCGAAAGATTTCTTGGACCAATCTATAATATTTCGAATATTTATAATTTTTAAAAACAATTTAATGTAAAACAACTTACTTTTTTTAGCCATTGCTCTTCAAAGTATTTTAAAAACGATTCAAATTTAAACAAGTGGTCGAAAGTGGCAATTTCTTCTTTGATGATGGAAAAGCAATTAGCAATGTGTCTCCGGTAATAATGGGAGTGACAATATTTTGTGGTAAGATATAGATGCTTTTCGGTTTTGCCTAATAAATTCCGCCAGATTCTTGTGTTTTGTAGCAATATTTCTTCGTACTGCTTGACAATAGTGAAACCAGCACCCGAATAGCTTAGAATGTTCAAATATTTTTTTTAAAGCACTACGCAATCCAATTTCAAAATCCGCCATAAACACCGCTCCGTCCAATTTTACCACATTAGTATTAATATAGTTAAACACATGTTCGTAACTTTTTTTGTTTTCTTGTTCATAAGAACAAATATAGCAGGAAACACCTGAGGAAAACAAAAAAAAATGTTTATAATTTATCGAATTGAATATTATTATCAACATACCGTTTCAAAATATTCAATGTGAATAATTAAAAGCTGTTTGAAGCTACCAATAGGTAAAACAGAAAATGTTGCATCAACCAGTATTTTTCTCTCTACATTTGAAGGAATATTTTCTTTCATTAGATTTATTATTTTGTCAGAACAAAACAAACAATAGGCAAAGTCTTTTGCATCACAGCATATCTTAAAAAATGTTGAGGCATCATCGCCGGTATGTTTTGTATACCCAAATTTTTTCAAAGTTACTTCATCTTGAAATGCTTTGATAACATCAGCTGGTGTTTTAGGAGAAAATAGAAATTGCTTATTTGCCAGTTTTTGGTAATTTCGTTGGATTTTATAAAAATCAATATCTTTTGTTTCCACCGCGTATTTGAAATTATGACATTATGAGGTGATTAATTAAAATAAATAATAAAAATAAGAGTGAACCTACTCAACGCAAGTACTTTGACATATTTTTCGTATGCTTCCAAGAACGCTCGGTTCAGTGGAATCTTGATGTATTTCCATACAGGATGTCTTCATATTATTCATAATCTTTTATTTCCTGTACGTATCCTCCTGAGTTTCATGATTATGATCAATGAAATCTTTAACCTTATAACACACCTCACTATTCAAAAACACCCTCGCTTTGCATGTTTTCACGTAACAAGCATAAAAATATTTTTCTTTTTTAATAGTTTTTTTGGAATATAATTGTTTTTCCTCTGTAACATATAACAATTTGCTATTTATTCTTTTTCCAACCACGTGTTCATAGTTTAAAGTCATGTTTTTATCACGTCGCGTTATTCGCTTCAAGATTTGATAACAACTAAATTTGCATAACATAATGTAATGTGATAACATAGTTATTAGACAATTGAATGCAAAACCGGTTTAACAGTTAGTTTACGCTCTATTATTGAATGCAAAAAAAAACCCCAGCAGCAAATTCACTATCCCATGAAAAAATAGTTGTAAGAGATGGATTTTTATTATATGATTATTTACAAAATTATGGTTTCTCCTTTAACGAAATGTACACTGTGATTTTAACCTTTCGTAAAAGGAAAAATTCCCTTCTATTATTTTATAATTTACAAAATTATGGTTTCTCCTTTTACGAAATGTGCACTATTAGTGATTTTAACCTTTCGTAAAAGGAAAAATCCTTGACAATTCAATCTTAATAGAGTGATTATTAAAAACAGTTCTGCGTATTCTGCATAAAAATGAATATGGAAAAATTGAAACAAATAGAGAGTAATCGTATAAACGCAAGGAAGATCTTACTAAATAAAAGCGATACTATAAACTTTTCTCATGCTCCTGGATTTATAATTGATTCTTTTTTTGGAAAAAAAAGTTATAAGGCGCAATTAATAGTTTGTGTTTTTGCTTTCGTTAATGGAATCAGCGAGTCGCAACTCTTTCAACTAATACGATGGATACCGTTCACAAAAACTCACTACAAAAAAATATCAGATTTACTCTTATGGCTTGAAAATTCTCCAAACGCTCACAAGTACTATAGCTATAATGTTATACTTAATCAAATAGTTTTTTGTAACGGAGACTTACGAAAATATGGAGAAAGAAAGCAAAGAAATTAAATAAAATTTGAAAAGTATTACATTTTTACGTTGCTAACTGTTTGTTTTATTTTTATAAAAGATCACGGAATTAAAATGAATTAATCCCCACGAAAATGACTATAGCCCCACTTTCCGCCATTTTTAATTTTGTTGCAAAATTGGTGGGGCTTAAGTCATTTTGCCGGTGGGGGTTAATTCAGTGGGGGCTAATTCATACACCCGATTCGGACAACTCTCCATAAGTACCTTCTTTAATTTTAGCGTCACTTAGTTTGGGAAGAACTGTTTTCAGCTGCAGAAATGCCTCGCTATTTTTGTCGTACTCTTTTCAAACTAACAAAACACTATATATATTTCGAAACTGTAAACATTCCCCTATCCAAAACCGTTGAGTATTTTTAATTCGATTGAACATTTCTTTTAATGATTTTTTTATGACGAAAAAACTAAAAAAACGGTTTTTTGACTTTAAAAAAAGATTTTGGTGGTGTTAGAAATAATTTGAACGTAGTTTCGTGTACTATTCGACCAGATGAACAATAACTACTAGGTCACTTCAAAAGTATATTCACTTTTTTTTTTGTCAGACAGTGTAATTATTGGGAGAGGTACTAAATTCTGCTTTTCAAAATTCTTTTGGATGAAAATTCTGTAAAAATCAAAAAAAAAATTCTGTCCAGCCTAAATTCTTTTGGTTCAATATTCTGTATTTAAAATTCTGTATGATCAAAATGATGGAGAACTGAAATTCTGTATATTAAAATTCTGGAATCAAAATTATTTTCGATCAAAATGCTGTAAAAATATAACCAAATAAGCAGATAACCTGATAAGCACGCTTACCTGAATAGCACATTTATTTTATGAATAATGGGATTCCGATTTTATAGAATCAATGGTATATATACATACGTCAATTAAAGAAAAATTAAAAAATTCATTCAAAACAAAAGTTATTACATTATAATGGCGAAACAATTATTATATTATTAAATTTTTAGCTATTCGCTTTAGAAAAGAAACATGCCTTAATATAAGCCTTTTTTTTGTTATTCTTTTAATTCTGTTGTTTGCTTTTACAGCCTTCTTCGTTTGACTAATTTTGTGACCATTTTGAAATTTCTGAAGCTATAAATACATACAAACATATGTACATTTGCTTTATGTAAATCTGTTTTGATAATATAGGAAACCATATGGGTCAAGACAAGTCATGTATTGGCAGTATTTTGTTTTGCAAAACTCTGTATTGAAAAACCGGAAGAGCATATGGATAAATAAAAAAGTGCGCACTTTTTTTATTTATCCATATGCTCTTCCGGTTTTTCAATACAGAGTTTTGCAAAACAAAATACTGCCAATACATAATTTTGATTTACAGAATTTAAAATTACAGTGTTCCGCAATACAGAATTTTAACAGTACAGAATTTTGAATTACAGATTTTTGAATACAGAATATTGAATACAGAATTTTAAATACAGAATTTTGAACCAAAATCATATTGTACCCAACCCGTAATTATTGAACGTACTTTATGTGGAGAAAATGTGTGTCGATGACAGCAAAGGAAAAACTATCAAAAAAAGGGAAATTTTCAGCTATAGTAAAATTGAATGGGCTACAAAGCTGCATGTCAGAATTGCTTCCACAAGTTCTGATTAAAAAGTTTGCAAATTAGCTAAAACTTTGCTAGCTTTTGTTAGGTAATTGGCTTTAATTTTATAAAAAATTAATAAACATTATTTAAACAAAAAAAAAATATTCAAAAATTGTCAAAATGTCATGCCCCTGTTAAATTGTCTAAACTGTGAGTAAAAGTTTAAAATTTTTGAATCAGAATTTTTATTTATTGATAATTTGGTTGAACTTTTATTTATTTTATTATTAAAAAAAAAAAAATAATAAACATGCACAATTCTGTAGGTATCAAACAAAAGGATTTTATTAAAACTTCATGCCCAAAATATTTTTAAAGAATGTTGCCATTTGCATAAAGCTAAAAGTTAAACAAATAAATTAAAATGAAATTTAATAATAAACGTGCCAAACTAAAGAAAACTTATTTTCAAAAATATTTTTGAAAAGGACTACCACCTGTTTAATAAATAAACTAAAGTTATAATAATATTGAAATATGGTTCTCAAATGAAGGAAATTTAAAAAACAAATTTTTTTTGAAAACACGCAAACACAAAAATTAAATTAAATATAACTATTAATTCAATTGCAAGCTTACTGAAATATAACAGTATTGGTGTGAAATGAAAGCGTTCATAGAACATTTTAACCCATAAGCCCCTACCTAATCCTGGCCATAATTCAAGAAACTCCGCAAAAAAATTTGGAAAGTCGCTTAACGGTGAAAATCAAGGCGAGTTTATAGAAGGTGATGGCATAAGAGCAGCTGATTTGATTTGTTTTATTCACCTACATGTATTTTGCTTTTGCGTATGACCATTCAAACGCCGTAAAAGCAAAAACAAAATGAAATTAAATTTTGACAACTCTTACGCAGAAACAAAAACAAAATACATAGGAATTTTGTAGTTGTATTTATAACACCACCTGGTATGGATTCGCCTTGTTTAGTAGGATATACAAAAAAAAAATTCTAACTGACTTTTGAAAATCTTTCGGCCGTTTTATTATCAGCTAGATTTAATTTCTGAAAATATTAAGAAAGCCCGGACTGGTTGAGTTACCATACACAGTGTTATCAATCGAATTTCCTACCTCAAAACTAATTATGCTCTCAGTTTTTTGGTAATTCTGATGATCTTAATGCTGATGAGAACCGAATAAAATAAACTGCAAAATTTGGCTGAATAAACATAAAACACGGCAGCAGCACGTCGACAAGTAACGCTTGGCATTTTGTCACGTTACGCCTTGGCAGCTGCCAAACACGAATGAGCTGGCGATTTGGCTAAATAAATTAACTAGAAGAACATAAGTATCATATTTTAAACACCAATCTAAGTACAAAACCATATGGATACTCCAAACATGCCGGTAGATATAAACTTAGCGATGCTGTGGCCATTTGACAGTGGTGCTCAGGGGCGGATTTAGAGTTTTGGGGCCCTGTGGCCTACTTTTGGTGGGGGCCATCATGATTTTTTAATTTTTCTTAAACTCGGAAAATTGAAACTCATTGTAATTTCACATGTTTTTTATTGAATGCTCTTCTATAAATTCGATCGATGACATCATCAAAACTCAAATCACGGAGAACATTACTTTCGACACTGAGAAGCATGAGATTTGTCAAACGATCTTGTGTCATGCTAGTTTGCAATCTGTTTTTGATGATTCGTCAGTTCGTCACCATCATGGACAAGTACATACGTAGAGTTATTTCTGCATTGCAAAATATGGATTGAACATTCTTCTGAATAATTATACGATATAAAAATGCTTCTATCAGACGGTTCAGCTTCTATCGGTTCTTTGTCTGGTTTTTCATATTGTTTCGAAAAAGAGATGCACTAATTCACTAGCTAAATTATCTTCTAAGTCTAGAGGATAGAATGCAACAAGTTTCATGGCTGCCAATTCCAACTGAGAAGGTTCCATCGTGCTAATCTCCACATTCAGATTGTCAGAAAATTCTTTTGGTCCTTCGATGACCTGACAGTCTTGCGCTGGTTCGTCTTGTTTTTCCGATTCCAAAACAGGAGCTAAAACAGGATTAGAAGTTGACGGCAGATAATGATTTTGAGATTTAGGTTGTTCGATAACTTGAAAAAAAACTGCTTAATTTGGGAGTTTTCGCAAGCTGCTCATCTAATTTTTGAGCTTTCTCTGCAACAACTTTTCTTTTTGATGCTCCACTTTGATAATTCCGAGGATATTTGTGTCTGTTTTCGTTTCTACCGGACATTATGCTTCTCTGGAAACTGGAGATTAAAAAATTATTCTGAAAAGTATAATGCTGCGAATTAAAGGATATATTCTCAAATAAATCCGTCGAAATAACTGATGAACAGTAAAATCTTACTAATTAAGTCAGAAAGAGGTTACTGATCACAATTATAGTAACCTCTACCTGACTGTGAATCAGTAGATTTTGATTGATTCGAGTTGAGAAAGTAATTGTAGATAAATGTGTTCTTATATGTACTTAACATCATTTAAATAATATCTGTGGCAATTTACCAAAACATCTTAAGTCGACTTAAGTCAAAATCGAGTTAAGGGCGTATTCTAGTTCTCCTACTCATAATCCATATTTGTGTCCAATCCGATTTAAAAAATTTCAATTTTAAAGAAAGTTATCGCCTTTTGTATTTTTCTTATCTTTATTTTTGAAAATATTACATACATTAAAACATTTGATTTTTCTTAACTTTCCGTTTTTTAAAATATCTTATGTACAAACCAACGAATAAAACATACTTCTTACTAAATATTTTTATAATGTCTTAAGGAATAGTTTTACTTTTTCCTTGATTAAAAATAACTCATTAAATTTCAACACAATAGATTTGAGAGAAAATCGCCAATATCTCACAACTCAATTTTAAGACTTAAGATGTAATGGCAAAACGCCACAGATATATAAACATGAACTTTGGTCAGCGACAAATTTATATATATTACATGAATATTATATTATATGATTTGATCCGTGTGCTTTGTTTGGGATTTTTTTATATGTACTTACCGTAAATAACATTCGACTTGCAGTGAGAGTGTATCAAAAACTGAATTCTTTCTTCTTACACATAAATAAAAGGCATTGTTTTTCACAAAATGTAATAAAAACAATTTATTGTCAACACTCAGGAACGCTGTGAAAATTAAGTACGAATTCAGCGAGTGTTCTGAAACGCATCTTATTATCTAAAAGCAATTTTTCAACCACATTTGAAGTATATTTTTCTCGTTCTAAATATACGACAGAAAGAGACAATAGTATGCTTTCGGAACACCAAATAAGCAAGCAACTGCTCAGCCATTTTACAATATCTTTCCGCGCCAAAAATTTGAAGGCAACGATCGACATTGCGATTCTATGTAAAGCGCAAGGTGAAGCGTTGAAAAATTTCGAGTGAATTTATTTTAAAAAGCATGGTAATAGTTTTCGCACTATAGTCGATGAAATTTTTTTCCTTATATCAGTATTTTTAAAAATATGTGAACCGATTTTAAACTTTCATACTGTGTTAGTGGGGGCTCCTAATTGGTGGGGGCCCTGGGGCCATGGCCCCGCTGGCCCTGTGCTAAATCCGGCCCTGGTTGTGCTGTCCAGTATGTTATTTACATAAATACTTAAGCTGTCATCTGTCAATTTACAATAATTTTTCACTTCATCATCATCACTCAAGCAAATTTAAATGCAATGCCGCAAACTTACATATCTATGCCCATAAATCCTTATATGCATATAGTTTGTAGTTTTGAAAAACATCAAGACGAGGAGTAGGCTCCAACAGTAGCCAGCTGCTGCATTTGTCTACTGTCAAGTGAATGCAAAACAAAATTTAATTATTATAAAAAACATAAGAGCATCTATGCAAGTGCGAGAGAAAGAAGTGAAGCTTATGTGCCGATTCTAGAAAAAGATAGAGAGTTAAGTATGGGAGTAGTAGTGATAGTAGTCGTTGGTAGGAAGTAGTAGTAGCGACGTTAGCAGTACTTAGTAGTAGTAGTAGCACTCGTTAAAATAGTATTAGAAATTCGAAAAAATAGGAAGTAGTAATTAGTAGTAGCATTAGTAAAAAAAAGCAGTCGAAGCATTAGTAAAAATAGGAGTAGAAATTAGTAGTGGCATTACTAAAAATAATAGTAGAAATTAGTAAAAATAGGAGTAGCAATTAGTAGTGCCATTAGTAAAAAAGTAGTGGTAAGCAGTAGTAGCATTAGTTGTAGTGATGAACCTATCTCGAACTACTCCTGAAGTCTTGAAATGGTCCTCAAATATCTACTCCAAAAATAGTGCCGAAATGGTTCAAAACTTGTCCTAAATTGGCCTGAACTAGTGCCGAGATGGTCCCAAGCTAAACATGTACCTACTACGTAGCTACTGATGACCAACAGTAAGACAGGACCAATTGCACATTCTCGCTGGCTTACCAAGGCCAGTGTATATGACCACGCTAAGCCATTCAAAAATTTTACCATACTGACAAATTCTATAATGAAAGTGTACACGCCGATGTACTTCCACATTAAATTTTACAACACAGTCTTGTACGGTAGTGTATTATTTTATAAATTCAGTCGTTGAACTCAATATTTAAATTCCAATTAAGAAGAACACATTTTATTAGCAATGGTGTTTGACGATGAGAAAAAAAATACGCGATTTTCCGATAAAATAAATAATACACTACCGTAACCATGTGGAAGACCCAATGCTACTGAGAGTTTATAAAAAAACCCGTTATAAACTTCAATTGCTCGGATTACTTGAGTATGATTGGCACGAATGATTCAAATATGTATATTCAAATCACCATTCACTCAAAATATTCCATTCAAACATCTAGAACAATATCTATTGCTGGCTAGCATGTCCTAGCGTATCCAAACATTTTTTAGCACCGAATCGAGAAGGAAATATCTCGGTTCCATTAGAAAGCAGTGCAAATTATCCCAGACTTGAAAGCCAGAAAGTCTTTCAAAAATAATTCATTTGATTTTTTTTTCTAAAAAGGCTCGTCTGTTTATTCTTTGTAAAAATTGATTCAATTGGTACTTTTTCATGTTTTTATTTTAATGTTGAAATTTTGTTAAAACAATATACCAAACAATAAAGTCAGAGAGCAAATTAAAAAAAAAACCAATATTTTGTCTCAAGAATGATAGAAGACAAGATTACGCCAACGCCGGCAGCGTACACGTCACAGAAATTCTCTGCCAAGAATAATGAAAAAAGGAGAGTGATAATTTTGACAATAACAAAGCAATTACAAAGAATTTTTGAAAGTAACTGCCATAAAAATTCCGCGGACTAGAGATTCACTTTAGAGATATGGAACGTTGGGCACAAATACTTGGTACGATCCACACTACCATAATCGCGATGATGCTTTGAACTTTTTTTCAGCGCCATACAATTTGACTTACCCTTATGCATGTATAGTATACATAGACGCGTGCGCATACATACATACACATTGCTATGTCGCTTCCTCGGTATGTATGCTATTTTTTTTTCTCATATAAGCGTCATGTTGAGACTTCGTGGCGCGATATCGACACGACCTTCGCTATGCGATGTAAAAATCCCTCTTCTGTCAATAAAGAAGTTTTACTTCAAAAATGTTATCAGTTTTTACATTTAATAAACAATTTTAAATAAATTAAAACTATGTGATTCTTGCTTTTACTCCGTTGCTATTTTGGTATATTAAAATGGAATTATATTTGTAGTTGTTTCTACTTTCTCTACACACCAGTGTGCATGTAAAAGTGTCAGGTATGTTTATCAAGAAATTTCGTACTTATATTAATTTTCGCTCGAAAAATTCTCTTGGATGGTGTGTGAAAAATCAGAGTTAGAATAAATATCAATGATTGCAACTGAGCACATTGAAATGACATAAAATATAAGCATTATAAATTGATAAGAAAAATAATAAAAGTAAATGCTAAAGTCAAGTTAAAAGAGTACAAAAATATTGGCGACTGCTTAACAGTCACCTGGTGGTCCTCAAAAAATTATTTCTATATGGAAATCGCAAAAAAACAGTAGTTGAGTAAAAGCTTAACGGAATAACTAAATAATAAAACCAAAGCACTTCAAAAAAAAGTAAAAGAGCTGAAATGGTTTATGAAAACCAATTCACATCAACCGTAGCTTACGAGCAACTACTAACTAAGTAACAGCAACAAGCTACAAGCTATTGATTATTGAATTATTCGACGCAAACTATCAAAGCAATATAAACAGTTGGAGGGGATACAATGTTGAACAATCCACATTCTCCTTGTCAATGGATTTTGATATTAAATTTTCTTGCAACGCTTCAAATGCCCAGATATGTAGATATCGAATAAGCAAAGCAACTGGACCACACATTCACCAAATACTCATAAAATAAATGGCTTGTGTGCGCATGCCATTGACGACAGGACGGTCTCCTTTGAGATGTTAAACTACTTACCATATTGTACTGTTATAAATAGTAAATAGAAGCCAATACGAATGTTGACTTAGATTGTGGTTTATGGCAGTATGACATGAACAAGTTGAATGGAAAATATGCCACAGTCTGTCTATTCAAGTAATGTGGCACAGTTTGTTTGCTCTTCAAATGTGCGAATGACTTTGACGTTTGTGTGTATGCTTTTATTTGTTTCTATGTTTGTACAAATGTACGCATGTAACTAGTTGCTACTGTTTATGTTGCAAGTGTGGCCAGTGGCTGATATTGGCAAAAGCCACTGCACTTGATTTTAGTGTCGAAAAATGTAGAAAATATTTTTGATTTTCAGTTAATCTACCTAAGAGTCTATGTGTAATATATGTACACATATTTATGTTAGTTGCTCGATGAAGCTTGTGTGTTATGTGATATTTATGTATCTACATAAATGTATTAAGTATAATGTTGCAACATTTAAATATTTGAGTTTTACGTGCGACGACGATTGGTTATGAAGTTTCCAATATTACTATTATGGAGTTATGTGCATTTTCCTGAAACTGGATAAAGAAGCTAAGCGAATAGTTCAGCGCACTCGCATCTTGCCACCCACATCACTGTTGGCAGTTACAATTTCGAAAAAGTTGAAAATTTTGTTTACTGCTCAGAGAACCAGCATTAACGCCAATACTAATGTAAGCCTCAGTATCCGACGGAGAATGTCTCTTGCCAAGAAGTGGTACTTTGGGCTGATAAAAGAAATTTCATAATAAATTCCTTTCTCGACGACTCAAAACCCCGCTCTATAAGTCTCTCATTTCGCCCGTGCTATCATATGACAAGAATGGTAGAATTTAAGATTGCGCTGATTGATCTGAAATTCGGGAGAGTAAGATGGCTGTGACGTCACACCAGATTTACCGTTGGAGAGAACTGAGAGAAAACACGTTATTATACATGCTAGAAATAATACATATTAATTTTATTAAGCACGCTGAAAATAATACACGCGATTGCAGGTATACATACATACACGGTTTTTGTAAACAAATTCTGTTGTTACATAGAATTTCTGTCAGAACTTTCAAGAGAGGGTTAGCAGCACCACAATCTGCGCCACCTGCTGTATTCTTTTCACCATGATCATATGACACACATGTTGCAAGTGAGAAAAATATGCCTTCAAAATGCCCAGTGCCACCCTCTCTCGCTTGTGAGAACAAAAAGCAGAAAGCAAGACGAATTTATATCAGGAGATGTCGAATGCGTAACAGGAAAACTCACATATATTTTGGTTTTGCTTCTATGGATTGAATTGCCAATGTTTATATTTATTTTGCTTTCGGTTTCAAGGCGTCAGCTTTCAAAGAAATTAAGGTGACGTCAAAAGCACTTCCGTTACTTCGTACTTGCCTCGTTTGAAGGATTGACGTCATTGATGGCTCCAGAAAGTTGATTTTTCAGAGTTTTGAGTGATTTTTACAAAAAATAAAACACTTACTAATAAAATGTGAAGTTCCGAGCTTTGTATTGTAGCAGTTGCAGTAAAAATAAAACACCCAAGTGCAGTTATCATCTTCCTTTTCCACTCGCTATTTCCGTGGCAGGGACCGCTGTGACGTGTACGCTGCCGCCGTAATCTGGGTTGCTAACATTCTTGCATGGCATTTGACATTTCTAGCCGTGAGACGAAATCGCTCAGCTGTTCGTTCAACTCCCCCTAATATGAATTTAGATTGGCAGAAAGCAAGCGACGCAGAAAAATCGCTGCGAGTTTTGTTTTAGTCTGCATCCAGAATTGATGAAAGCAATATCACGCTCAGCTGCTGATTTGTTTTTCTTTGAATTTTGGGGCACGCTTGCCACTTTTTGTGTAGAAAATTTATAAAAAAAACCCAAATAAAAAATTTGAGTGTTCTTATTAAATTCGCTTCCACACCCTTTTCAGTTTTAGTTTGGAAAGTTGCAATTCAAATTCAGAATTTCCATTTCAAATTCAGAATTTCCATTTCAAATTCAGAATTTTCATTTCAAATTCAGTAAATCACAACTCAAATTCAAAATTTCCATTTCAAATTCAGAATTTCCATTTCAAATTCAGAAATTCTCATTTCAAATTCAGAAATTTACACTGTAGTTTCAGAAAATTTTACTCGCATGCAATTTAAAAAAAATTCAACTTTGATTTAATTTCATTAGTTCACCAGTTTGCAAAGAAGGCAAATATTTCTAACTGACTTAATGTCACGACGAGCAGTAAATTATTTAAATGATATCATCGAGTCAATTTAAGTTATTTGTAATGTTGTTTGTCATTACCCATTTGGAAAATTGATTTAATACTTGTGATAAGAAAAGGTAGAAAAGAATTCAAAAGTGCTTCAAATCTCTTCCCTAAATAAAAAAGAAATATTGTCAAAACCATGTTAAGAATATCTAAAGACGCATGACTTATGGCACTTGTGACCTTTTGGGAGATTTACTTATAAATGTAGTGGTAGATGACTTCCTGAAAATGCTAAAAAAGTAATAAAATAAATCCAAATATGACCACTATTATATGGCACCTTAATAGCAGTGGGCGGTAGAAGAAAATAGAGAATATAGATTTTATATAAAAATCCCTAAAAATGGTGTCAGGTATCAGAATACAAAAACAATTAAAAACAAAATTGTAACTTATTCCGGTTTTATTTTATTTTTGGAAATTTATATTAATCGTGGGAAGTAAGAGACGACCAATAGTTAAATTTGGCCAGAAATTTAGTGGTACAACTCCTTCAGCCCATCTCCTTATTTATATGAACATTTTAAGTGCATGTCAAATAATAGTTAAAAAATGCCGACTATGAGAGACAATAATTTATTAAAAAGTTTCAAGGAAAAATTGCTGCTGAAATTTCGTTCCATACCAACTATAACCATACTAAGGACATGCTGCTATCTTTTGGTTTTACCCCATTTAATATTTTGATAAAACATACCCTATGTTATGCCAAAGCCTACTTTTTAGACAACACATAAATTCTCATAAAAATCCATCCAGTAGTTTCGGAGAATAGTGAGTTCAATCAAGGAAACAGACAAACAAAAAGAGAAAAATTTCAAAAATTACTCAAATGTATTTTATTATATTCCTTGTATCAACTTCCGTAATTCTTTTAAGGAAATTTTCAACTTACAGTCTCGACTTTTCTATGGTTATATTAAAGTACTATTAATAAAATCCCGGGATCCAACTATTTTATACCCAAGTAAATAATGCATTAGAAAGATGTTATCTTTTTGTTATGCATACTTTCAGGCTGAATGCAATGAAATTAACAGTTTGAGCAATATGTGGTGAGTAGCAGGACGTATGGCTTTCATATGTATATTCGATAGATGACGGAGTTTTATATTTAGCTCAGATTGATACTTTAAAAGTTCTTTCATATTCTTCTTCGAAACAACAGTGGTTACAATTGCGAAAGCTTAATTTGACCCTAAAAAAGGTGAACAATTGTGACCTTCTGACACTATTGCTCTACACAAAAACTTCTTATTACAACTTTCTTCACTGAATGGAGCTATATCGGAATTCTTTCTAGATTTACCGAAAATCGCGTGCAGATACTACGCCTGGCAGGCAAACCTATTAACGTTGTGTCAAGCAAGTGCCGTGATATCGAGGAAAGCTAAACGTTGTCACTTCGAATAACAAATTTCATTAGCTGGTTGCGTAAACAAGAAATCTGATTTCCTTAAGTACTTAGATCTTCTTGATTTCTCTGCAGGGTTGTTGACATATTCAATACATATAATACATATTATAAATAAATAAATAAATATTTACCCGCCTTCATCTGTAACTTACGCTCGTTTCTTTACTTTGTTGTGAAAATGCCGTAACTCATATTTTTTCGAAAACGTTTGTTTGAGATATCGAGATGGAAAGCTTTCTACTGCACCTAATGTTAAATTTTACACACATTGGATGATAGTTACGGAAGTTTTGGGAGAAGAATAAAAAGGTAAGGCTTTGTTAAATGTTTACTGGTTAAAATAGATGAAGTAGGTGGATGTCTTGCCAAAACCAAAATATTGTTTAAAATACAAAATAAAATTATAATTTTAATTTTAATTAACTTGTTTTATGATAAGGATATTTCAAGCGTACAATTAAGTTCGAAATTTATCTATTACTTATAGTATTGCTATGGCTTTTCTATTTTTGAAATTAAGTTGATAGAGAGTTAGTGCATTTTCTTATTATGGCAATGCTATGTGCGCGCATATGTATGTATGCTATAAAATATCAGAAGAGTTAAGGCACGAACCTATTGTATAATCGAAAGGTTTACTTAAGAACTTCATAAAGAATTTCATGTCATGCAGAGAAATAAATTATTGAACTAATTTCATAAACTGCTATACAACACACCCATATTAAAGAGCATAGTGGAAAAGGTATTTACTAAATAAATAAAAAAACAAAAAAGGAAAATGAAAAAAATGCTTGATGCTTAGCAGCGGATATCTAGCTATAAATCACTTACGGTAGTAAAGCGCTAACAATATTTGTTATGCACTTAAATATAGGAATTTAAAGAATGTATATATTTTCTTTTTGTATTGGTTCCACCATTGAAGTGTCTTAAAGTGACTAGTCATGTTAATTTTTTATTTAGCTTCTATTCATACTTTTCTACTGGCAAAGAAAACTCTATCTACTACAATCATTTTTGTATTTGTATACGAGTTTTAGAAAACTCTTAAAATATCAGCGAGCTATAATACGTATATTATCTACCTCAGTATATTTGAAGTGAACTACTCAAGCAACTTCCGAGATGGTTGTGTTAACCCTACTTTCCTGTTAAAAAACAAACCTAATTTCCTCGATAGGGTCAAAAATTACACTTTCAAGTAGCATCCCTCTAATTGAATTTTTTTTTTAAATTATTGATGTTTGATTTGTTTTGATAGTTACTGCATAAAATATAACGCTCACAAAATTATTAGATTTATTTCCATTTATTTCATATCGGCATATTTGAGCTCTACCAATAACCAAAAAAAAAAATAAGGTCAAATATAATCCTACCAAGGAAGTAGGGCTAAAGGTTCAAAGAGAGAGCTTAAAATAGAAAAAGGTAATACTATCTGTTTGAAGTTTTAAACATTTTAATATCAATTTTTACAAATTCAATTTTCACTAAATTTGTATAAAATTTAAAATTTAGATTTTTAAGGTATTAAATGATTTATATTTTTGTCCAAAATTTACTATGAAAAATGTTCTGCGTATTACAAAAATAAAGCAAAAAAAAGAACAAATACCATTTGCCATGCAAATCCCTGTAAATAAGTCTTCAACTAAAATGGAAATTTATATACTTATAAAAACTCAATCTATTTAAAAAAAAAAAACTCAAAAGATTTCCCCTGCAATTTATTTGAGGAAAAATTTGGTCATTTGTTATTTGGAATACTCTATGCGTTCGTCTCACATTTATTTGTTTATTGTTATTTATTTTGAATATCGATCTCAGCAAGCATTTTCTATATTTCAGTGTTGGCATACAATTTCAAACTAAAACTTTAAGTCTAAATGAATCGGCATAGTTCATTTTGAGTTGAGCATAGACTCATTTACATACTACGCAATGAAGTGTATCCGAACTTAATTATAGCAAAGGGCAGATTAGGAAAGACAATTTATCATGTAGAATGAAGGAGAATTTACTTGCGGTGAAAAGAAAAAATTAACATTATAATTAAATTGATTTTTCACTGCTATGAATTGGATTAGACCGTCATCAATTTTGGTTAGGGCCAGGCAGTAAGCTAAATGACATTTTTTTGGATTTATGTGGAAAATTAATGAATGATGAAGTTGAAAAGGTCATTTCGGGAACGTTTATTAAGTTATGCGTGATATATTCGGAATGCAGTATAATTCAAATTGGTTTACTATACAGTTAAAATTTGTAGGAGTTCGATGTCATGGTACAGTTAAAGCGGGTACATATCTATATCTATATATATATATATATATATATATAAATGAAAATCTGTCCTGTCGTACGATCATCACGCTTAAACTACATAATGAAAAGTCGTGAAATTTTTTATACTCATTCTACAGGTTCCGAAGCTTATCATAGCCATGTCTTTATGATTGAATTCGAAATTTTTTTTTCGCCTTTATAGCCCTCCACACCGTCGCCACTCTCATGCGTCATATTGTTATATTGTTTGATTAGTTTTTCGAATTGATAATTTTTTCACGGATGTCTGATTTTGTCCTAATTGGCCAATTCATGTTTTTTACGCATTGTTTCTTTTATAAATTATTTCAAAACTAAGGGGTTTCCATGATGTTAAGAATGAATTAAAATTCTGTGTCATATATGTACATATATGTATAGTGGACATATATATATATATATATATATGCAAATTTCAGTCCGGATGCAGTGCTGCCAGATTTAACGAGATAATGCTATAATAGATGCTGCTCTCTGTCTGACAATGTCCGCTCCTCACTGTATACTTTGACAGCCAAGGTGCTATTAAATCTCTGAATTCTCACGATATAACGCAAAGTGTTGCTATAGAATCAAAAAGTTCTCTCAATCTGGTCGCGCCTAATGTTCCGTGATAGTTGCTTGACTTTCTGGGCATAGCGGCATTCCCGCCAACTGCACTGCAAACTGCAAACGTGTTGTTAGGGAAAGGAATTATCTGTTGTAAATTCTACCATCGACCCCGACATGCTTCCAACTTCACACAACGAACACAGTTTGAAGACAAAACTCATCCACGAGGTGAATACAAGATGGGCCATGAAACCTAATAATCCGAGAGATTACCAGGCAAGTTTGTTCAAAGGTTGACGAAAAGCGATCCAAAGCTCTCACCGCTTTAATTGCCCTTGTCTCAGACTAATGGTCGGGATAATAACCGGGCAGTGCCTCATGGGCATACACGGAAAGATATTGGAATGCCTAACCAGCGGTGTCTGTCGAACCTGCACGGATGCAGAGGAAGTGAAGATCATCAAACGCTATCTCTACCACTGCCCCGCCCTGCCAACTACCCGAACCAATTCTTAAATTGGTACTTTCTAGACTATTTGGCCGCCCTGAACTCGGCGCGCATTCCCAATCTTCTACACTATGTAAAGCGCCGTGTAGTTCACCTTCTAAGGCTCCTTTCAGCCTTATCATAACGGGCGTTGTTAGCCTACGCGTGCATCTGTAATCTTGCATGGTTGCAGTCGTTCTAACCTAACCTGTGTGAAATATGAAAATATGGGTGCCACACTGTTCGATTCGCTGAGTAGAAGGCTTATCTATATTTTAAGGAAAGTTGGCATCTGGCTGAAAAGTTGAATTCAATCAAATTATACACAAGCTATATGAAATAGTAATAGTTTGTTTCGCTATGAGAATATTTTAAAAAGGCAAATTTAATTAAGGATAAAAAATATTAAAATTTGAGTGCCAAACTGTTTGCCTCGACGAGGACAACGTGCATACCTATATTTTCAAAAGGGTGAATTTATAAATGAATATAGGCAGGACAACGCCTGCCGGGGTCTTCTAGTATTAATATAAGGAGCTAAATACGACTTTTACCTTTGTCTTTGCCTGCCAATTATGTTAATCAGAAAATAAGATAAAGTTGTAAATTTACTGCAATTTTAGTCAAAAAACACTTTTCAATTGAAATCAAAATTTTGTGTAGCATTGTAAGACACTTTAGTTTTAGATGATTATATTGTAGCAGAAACCTATAGCAGAAATCTAATGAAGTTAACTCGTAGCACCTGCACCGTACTCAATTGATAGTATGAACGCTTATATGCTATGTATTAGTCATCTCGAAGTAAGCATCTTAACTGCAAAATATTTACTATCTTGCGTTTATCGCTGCATTCATGGGCTATAAAAAGTATTTAGATCATTTAGTGCATCGCGATCGGTTACCATCACCAGCGCATGTTTATCTAAACACGCATGTACGTATGTATATACAGGTATGTTTAAAATAATAGCAGATCGACCCTTGCAAATTTTGAAAATTCATTTTATAAATTTAATTTAAAATTTTTTTTTTTTGATAAAAAGTATATTCAAACTATGTCCAAAATTAAAGAATATACAAAAATCGTATCATTGTTTTTAACTTTTTGTTTAAAATTTTTAGAAAAGAATTCCAGTTTTATAAAGCACAAGTTTGAAATTGCGAAAAATTTGAGTAAGTTTTTAGAAATATTTTTCGGCATTGTCTTCCATATAATTTCCCTACTTTCGTTTAGTAAAAGAAAATGCACAGAAACTAGAAAAAACTTAAGTATTTTGGTTTTGTAACCGTAACAACATTCGCATACTTTACGTTTTTCCGCGATTTAAAATTGTGACCTGAAACGTTTGTTTTGCAAAAATAGCAATCGTCTTGTTTATGATATGCCTGATAATGCCAAGTCATAGGCACAGAAAAGGGCAAAGTAATTGATTGTTGAACTTTACATCTTTTTAATGTTGTGCAGCAATATTCACAATTAAATTCTGGCTCGTACCAGCGACTCGCACTATGAAACTTTTCGAAAATCTTGTTATATATTTTTACAACAACAATATTATTTTTAAAATCACGCCGATGACTTGTATCCGTAAATAAGCCACAAATGTAGCAAAACTTATTACGCTTGCCGCACATTTTAGTTTTACTTTACCACGATTTTTATCCAATTTAACAGCAAACACAACAAAAGATAAACCAAACGGGCATTTCAGTATAACGGAAATTTATAAGGACTTAAAAATTGTGTAAAAACTCAAAAACTAAGTGATAATTTCCTTGGGAACAACAGATGCAAATTTTTGCAAAAATTTCGTAATAATAAAAAGTAAAATAACTCAGTCACTTTTTGGCCGATTTTTTAAAAGAAACATTCCTTGAACTCGGTATTAAACGTACTTTTTGAATCTAATCAAAACTCATTTTGTGTGTTTATAAAATAGTGTGTCGCCAAAGTCAGAAAAAGGAGAAAAAGGGTAGCAAAATTTAAGTTTGTTGTGCAGGAACAAGTAAATTTCTTCAGCTTTATTACAACGTTTATAAATCTTTCAAAAGTTCTGAGTTTCTTCTTTTTTAAACCGTTCTTAGAATGAAAATCGGTTGTTAATTAGCAATGATATGGGCTAAGAAGTGCGCAAAAGCACGAAAAATCAGTTTTTTAAGGTTAAGTCGAGATTTTGGGGGTGTTTGACAATTTCCAAAATTGGATTCTCGTTCTACTCGATAAGACCTACAAGGAAAATAACATCACTTCCCAGGTATTTCGAGTTCATTCTTTTTTGTAGCACTGTGTTATTAGCAGCTTTGAACTTGCACTTTGTTTTAAAAAAATTGCATTTGTTATATAATTCAATTTAAAAAAATTTCTAACACTTGAATTAAAAAATTCGTAGAAATTTATTGATTTTTTTTAATTTGGAGAAGTGTTCTTAAACTGAAATGTTGTTGAATATGATACCTATCGATTACGCTGAATACACACAGAACAATAATCGATTTTTTGACTTGATATTTCCCAGGCCGATGTATCTAACATGCCGATTATTTCGAACATCGATATTTAAAAGTACGACAGTCGATTTTTGAATTAATATTTCCTAGACCGATATATCGAACATATCGATATTTCACCCCCAATATCGATACTTAATTTGAAATTTATTTCTCATATACATAAAAGCAAAAAATAAAAAGAAGTACCCACTTGATGATATTCAATTATTCAATTAACTAAATGAAGAAGAACATATCCAACGATGGCACAGATTGAAATTACAGATGTACTTTGGCATCTTTACAAAAATTATCACGGTTACCATTAGGTGCTTAGCAATTGAGTCTTACTCCAATGGGAAGTTGATAAAGCTGGACTAAATTTTCGGTGAAAATAATGTAAATCTACCGATGTATTGTTTCAACTGCATTTTTGGTTTCGATTGGCCCCACTCTCCTTTTATCTACCTACTGGTGAAGAAAGGATGCATTTTTCGCGTCAAATAGTCTACGGGGAGACAAAATCTGATTATGAAGGGTTCATTACGTAATTCACTGACAAAGTGACTACATTGATTTGGCCTTCCACTACCCACTAAATTTACACAAACTCTCGCTGTAACATTTGGTTTGGTTTGAGTCAAGGTTGTTATTATTATAACTAAGTACAGATAAAGAGTATTTTGAAATATAAGATATTTTCTTTAGGAAAGGTTGTTTTTATATCGCTTTTTCTTCTATCGATATTATTTAGCAATTTGGCATATTATATCGGTTCATGATATCGATATTTTCTTGTGCTACAGAGTGAACTATATTATTATAAAAAATAGTTAAAATAAATCATCAAAACTAGTCAACATGTCGCACTACTACTACTATTTTGAACACAAATGCCCTACTGAATTCACTTACGATGGTACGGCGCTGTTAAAATCCCACAAATAGCCGCTCTGTTTATGAAACACTTTAGGTCAAAATCAAGCGTAACTACTAATGTACCAAATGATTTGCCAGTGATGTTTATTTTAGGGCAATTGTACTAAGATTTTATACTCAGAAATAAGATAAAAAGGAAAAAATAATGAATTACAATTTGTAAAGCAAATAAAATAAATAGACGGATTTAATCAATTTGAATTCATTAAAAACAAGTTTGGACCAAAACCGATAACATATGTAGGTGGTGTAACTTTTTGTAATCTCTGCAGTTTGAAAGCTTATTATTCAAAGTGAAACTCTCTTTCGGGCCTTGGGAAACAGCTGCGTTAAAAGTTTAACGACACAGATGTTTATCTTTCCACGCTGGACGGATTTGAACAAAACTCTACACATAAATAGCGTATAATTTGAATTATCATAGAAAATAATTTTTTAAGAGCATTGTAACCTGTTTTAAAAGTTAAATTAAATTAAATCAATAATAGCAAAGAAATATTACAAAATAGGTGTCAAATGGAAAAGTTTAAAGAAAGCTTTGTTTACAAATTTAATTAAATTCAGTTAAGAAGTTGTTAAAAGGAAAAAGGAAAAAATATTTCGGAAAAGGGTTGCCACCTTTTAAAAAGGAATTAATTCAATTTAACTTATAAGCTGATTGAAATGCTATTATATTTATGTCAAACTAAAGAGGTTTAAAAAATTTGATTTGGTAAATATTTTTGGAACATGTTCGAAAACTAAAATGCAATTAACTTATTAATAACAGGAAAAGTTAAATAAAGTAGTTTTAGCAAAGCTTTATTTGAGCGTTGCCACCTGTTTAAAAAGAGGAGCGTAGGGACTCCATACAGCCATTTATTTTGAGCGGCTTAAGAAAAAAAATCAGAAAAAAATTTGATATTCTGCATGCGTGGAATATTTGGAAACCGATAAACATAATTTTAAAATTCATTAAGTTTAAAAAAACGTACATTTTTAAGCGAAAAGCAAAGTTGAGCATAAAGCGTTAACAACAACGCTTTTTGCCGTTACCATTTTGGTAATTGCTATTTGTTGTTGCCACTTGCTTGACTACATAAGTAAAGTGTCTCAACTAAAGTGTAATTAGTTGTTACTGTGCATCCGACATTTTTCGCTAATGCTCTCATTGTTTTATATGTAATTTTGTTACGGCTGCTATCTAAAATATAAGTATGTTATTTCTTATGATCGACGACTTTTGCTAATAAGAAGATAATGCCTGCGCATACCACAATCCTTATTCACAAACTAAGTCAGTAGCGTTTAAATACAGAAACGATTGGGGTTAATTTTCCGGGCCACGGGCCACGGGCCCGACCCACCATCGAAAGTTTATGAAGCGTTAACAAAAATACGTTCAGTTAATAAAAATTTCAGTTCAGCATAAAAATTGTTATAATGTAAAATCTACGTCGAATTTCTGATTAGGCTAGTTGGTAGAGTAAAAAGAAAAGTCCGACACCTTTTTCGGAGATTGCTACCTGAAATGGTCCTTCAAATCTGCATATTGTTTTCGTTTTCCTTCGCCACCTTCAAGTTTTATTAGCGCTTCTCTACGAAACCTGAACCTAACCTGAAAAACCAATTGCCAGCAACGTTCACATTTCAAAAAAAATTAGTTGCAATGGAATCTGCCCCTATTGTTGATATGGAGAAAACGGTGACCATAATCGTCTTCCAAAAATTGATTTACAAACAAACAGCTGAAGTAGGTCCACTACCGATTTTCATGCCAACCAATAAAATAATTTATTGTTCACAGTAATTTTTATTAGAATTTTTGCGAAAAGAAATATTATTATGGAAGATGGAAAAACTAAGTATTAAAAGAAGAAATAACTTTTGTAGTAGAAGTTGTGTGAAAAAATCATGGAATGATTTAGTTCTCCAGATCATTCTCACGCGGACTTAATCATCATAGACTTTATGGCCGATTTATTCGAAGACATGGGCTAAGTTGTGTAACCCTCAAGCATTGGAAGGTCTTAAGGAGAATATCCATCATGAAATCCAGCGCTCTTCACCAGAAGTGTAGGGAAATACTATTAAATGACTTAACTAATATCATTTGCAAAAAATAATGTAATAAAATCTGAAGGTCCAACCAATTAAATATTCATGGAAGATAGTTTATTTAAGTTATTTAATCCTAGTATTATGATACGGAAGTATACATTTCGACCAACGACGCTTTACTAGTCGTAGATTTGAATAAGATGCAGTACAATCGAACCAAAAAAAATTGAAAAATTTAACGGTACAAAAGAGTCGGATTAATAACTTCAGACTGGGTTTAACTGGCACATGGATACTACAAATGCTTGAGCATTATAATTTATTCTAAAGAAAAATATATATACAACAACATCCTCGGCTTTAGTTGGCACTTATTAAACTTTTTCTAAATGAATTTAGGAAAATATGAATTAAATGACCAACTATATAAACCATAAGTTTTTGTAGATTGAAGAAAGTCTTAAATGTTTTATTATTATTATTGCTATAAGTCTTAAACTGACTAATGTTTTGCTTAAGATTTCGAAGTTTTGACAGAAAAATAAGTAATTTTGACCTTGGTTTGTATTAGCTAACATATTTATTAACTTTATTATTTTGTTCGTTTCAGGGCCCCTAAAATCCTAAACCAATTACCAGGGCCGTCAAACACTTCAGACGCCGCTGTCATACATTCGTACATCAGTGTGCGTAATTTTAGTGATGCTGCACTTCATTACTTTTACATACATACATACATACATATTCGAAAATAGATAAATCAATATTCGTAGCGTGAGTTGAGCTACAACAACTAGTGATATTTGTATTTTTCTAACGATGTTCATGATTTGCTTGCTGCATTTTACAAATTCGTATGTGAATGGAAGTACATATCTTCAATATGTACTTTTAATAAAATTATTGTGTTAATTGGAGCAAATTAAAGTGAATGATACACCTGCTGCTGTTGTTTCGACTGCGCGATTACAGGGTTGGAATTGAAATGAAAGCGAAATATATAACAAAAAATTAAAACAAACAAAAAATGTATAAAGTTAATTTTCTAGTTTTCAATTTATGTGCATTTGCACAGCTATTTCTTGTAAAATTAGTTCAATTAAACTTTGCCAGTGAAAAAGAATATTTTTTCAATATTTTAAGATATTGAAAAAACAATTCGTTATATAGTAAAAGAAAGAGAGGTGCTACAATTTATTTATATAAAGCATTGAATTGCAACCCAACTAGTCTAATGCTTGGTTTCCACTAAGTCAAATTTGCTGCCAAGTATTGCCAGTTGAATAAATGCCAAATGGTGTCATTTTCGTTTGTTGTCATATATGCCCACACACTTTTATTTAAAATGACAGTCAAATGAAAACAATGAAATTTCAGTTTGCCAACCAATATGACAACATTTGACACCAAAAATGGATTTGCCAGCATGTTGACAATTTCATTTTTTTTTGTTTGCCGAGCGCACAGCTATTACTATTAAAAATTATTAAAATTCAACGCAAGTTATTAGAGGTTTCCAATTTGCGCTTTATTAGGCTTAAATTTAATAAAAACTGCATACCCATTTTTTTTAAATTTAGTTAAAACTTTGATGAAAATTTGAATACCTGAAGAACTACAAAATTTTGTATAAGATTGAAAACTTCGATCAATGTGGAATTCATTACAGCTGACAACGCACTGTAGCATAAAAACCACAAATGGCTCTATCTGATTTAATCGACCATTGCTTTTGCTTTCTCAGTTGGTGTCTCTTCTTTTTCCATGTTCTTAGTGTTTTACTACATAAAGCGTTTATTTTTGCCCGTTGCTTCACGTTGAAATAATCTTCCTACTTTTTGCAAGAAATTTTGTCTTATCAGCTAATCGGCTGTCGAACAATTTCACTTCACATTTGACACCAGTAATGACCTTTGTCATGCACCGCCTTATGGATTTTCTGTCATTTTATAAAATATAATGAAAATTAAGTTTTTATGTGAATGAATTTGACCTAATGATAATTAAGAATAACATAAGTTAACTCACACATAACGTTCACATTCCAATTGCTCGCTATCTATGAGGTTTTTTTCAAGAGAACGACGGCACATCGATTTTTGGGGTCAAACTTAATATTTTCGGCCAAAGCCAAACCGAAGTCGAACCGAACATATTCAAGGTCTAAAATAATAAATGTATGTTGTGAAAGATATTTCAAAGTAAGTTTTTTCACGTAAACATGTGATTTGATGCTGCAATTATCGAAATGAAAAGGAAACACAGGATTACATATCCAAAGATAAATGTATAAAAATAGACAAATACTTGCCCAAACTGAGCTTATTTTTTATGCCGAACCGAAATAAACAATAACTTTGGTGGCCAAAGGGCGGTAATTTTCTACTCAATTATCTTTGAATAATAAAAGAAATTCAAGGGCTGTCATTAGATTAAGACAAATCAAAAGTTTGGTGTGCTTGATTGGTAGTTGAAATCATCTGTTCATATATCTTCAAAAGCAACACTGGTCTGAACCTAACTAAGAGTTATCGCCACTTGTTATCAGAACTATAGGCTGTCTTTAATTAAAGTCCGAAAACGATGCGATAGCGCTTCTTGCTACACAGAAGCTGAAGCTATGGCTTTGTTGCGATGATAATTCGGTTAAAAGTTAATGCTTTGGGTCGATGAAATGGACACCTAGATGCTTTGATACCACAATTCAAATTTTTTTCCTTTGGTTTTACGTAAAGTGTCAAGTCTACATGGATAGACCGAAAACGATTGAGGAGTCGGAATAAAATAATATTTGCGTCATTCGCCGAATATTATTGGCAAATATTTGGTAAATACTACTCAAAATGGTCGAACGCGTCTTCAAAAATTGGAACTTAGGCCCAGTTATTACCAACTAGGGCTGTGAATTCCATCAAGATTTTTCAACAATCCGGACGAAAAATCCAGAAATTAATAAATAAGTAAATGAGTAATAGAGAACGTAAAAAGGTTTCGGCATTAATCGTAGGTATCATTTCATTTGAAGATAAATGATGTGAGTATAGGTGAATGCAATAATATGGCATGGACCTGAATCTGCAATGCCGAGAGATACTACGGAACCAATGTTCAACTTTGTAAAAAGGTTTACAACTGAACTCAGTAACAAAAAGGAGTAGGTGAATGTATCTGAAGCATATAAGATACTCGTAACCCAGAGTAGGATAACCTGGTACACGGATGGGTTGTTAAGTGAAGAAGGTAGCGGGGTAAGTATATATGGCCCGAGCCTAAGATGCTCGGAAGCCATGGGTAAGTGTAAAAATCAATGGAATAGAAAGATATGTATTCTTCAATACCACCCGCAACAACCGGAATCGAAACATCTAAACTGGTGAGGGAGTGCCTTGACAAGCTGAATACACTTGGTCTGAACAATCGAGTATGGGTTCTCTGGGTTCCGGGGCATACTGGTATTTAGGGATAGGAGATCGCGGAATCCCTTCTGAGGTATTGGAATGGGGAGACTATCCACACTGGCCAAGGAGGAGGGAAAGCCACCGGTAACTGCATTGGAGATATATACCAGGCCTGGGGAATTCCAAAGCGCCCCTAGGATCATATAACCCAAAGCGTTTTGTGGAATGCATGGCATTATCGAAGAATAACCTAAGAATTATTATGGGGAATCTTGCAGGTCACTGCAGGTTGAAATATCACCTGACCAAACTAGGAATCAACTCGGAGGAATACTGCAGATTATGCAGAGTAGAAAATATAAACTGCAAGACATATACTGGAGCACTAATGCATGAACGCAAAAGCTACCTAAGGTATCTTAGGTGAATATCTAATAATGGATGGCGGTATGAACCCCAGAGATTTTGGTTCTATACTAAAGTTTATGCCGGATGCTGGACTAAAGGAAGTTCTGAAATCTATGAAAGGAGCACAATAGATCTCTAGGTCGCAATGTGCAATAATTCTAGTCCTAATCCATTTGTTTACTAACGCTTATTATTAGCCGTAAACTAGCGCATATCGAAACATGATTTACAAAAAAGTGTTTATTGATTGTTTTTACTGTTGATTAATTCGTTGATTTTTTGATGTCTGGATAATTGCACCAACGAATATTAAACAAATATTCTCACGGTTATCCAAAAATGCGGATAGTCCCAGCCCTTTTCTCAATATTTGAAAGAAATAATCTTAAAGAAATAAATTATAAGAATAATTACACGGTTTCGTTTATTGTAAAAATGCTCAGCATGAGCAAACCCCAAACAAAACACGAGACACAAAACAATGAATCATTTCTCAACCAAATATTCGCTCCAACCGCAAATTTTATGGCAAAAATTTCAAAATTTTTTTTATATTTTGTTTTCTAAAGGAATGGTTTTCTTTTGTGTTTTGAGCTGTAATTTCCTGTTTCGTTTAATTTCCCATTAGCAAAGCGAATTCATATGAGGTGATTTTGATCAAGCAGATGATTGAATTCGCTGGGGAGCGAAAGCTTTACGCACAAACCAAAAATGATTGTTATGTGTGCTTTTGAATACAGAATATTTGCTTCCCGGCATGTTTTTTCACTATGCGGGTTAACCAGTTACTTGTTAATGAAAAAAATTACAAAACATCTGCCAAGGCGAATTCATATAAAGCGATGGCATAACGCACACACACGCATGTTTTCAATTTTAGGATGTCACGATAAAAGAGAATAGAAGAATGGACGCCATTAGTTTACGTTTTTAGGATTTCATGTAAACGAAAAATACAAATAAAATGGAAGAAGAAGACATCAACTGCTTTAATAAATTCACCTTGTATGAATTCGCCTTGATATCTGCCAAGTCTGCGTACAGAAAACGAATGCCATTGCTTTCTGGCACACTTTATATCATAACACTATGGTTTGCGTTCGCTATCACTAGCAAAATTAGAGTAAAGTTACTCCTCAAAAAATATTTAATCGGTAGTGTTTCGTTATATTGCATGAGTGAAACTAAACGATTGGTAAACGTTTGCTATTGTTTGTTTGCGTTCTCTGGACGAAACAAAACAAAAAAAATCTATGATATTTTCTTAAGGTTTTATTATCAAAATTTTTTTTTTGGCCCCTAGGTTCAGATTTTAAGGGTCAATTATACATTTCCGACTATGCCGATTTTTTCCACTTTATTAGACATATAACTATGTTTCGCAGAACTGTCGCTCGCTGTCACTGTCGCACAGTACGAGTATTATTTTAATAACAAAGCGTACGCGATACCATTGAATTTTTTGTTTTTTAATTTAAGTACTTTCTCGATCTTAGCAAATATTTTTCTGCATCACCCTGTACATCATATTGCTGACAACATTCTACGTGTATAGATTTTGATTGCGTTATTGAACTTGTCGGTAGATATGTATGTTTCGATCCAACAAAGAAGTTTCATTTTAAATCTGTTACAGTTTTTTTTTTGTTTTTACATTTTTACTGCCTCATTGTCTCTCACTGCATTTTTGCCATGCATTCATATGCAATCCATATTAGAATCATATCCCACTCGCTGATACGAATCTAGCTCACTTTACAACCTTGCTACTTGTACGCTCGTATCGATGTCAAATCCAATCTGTTTCACAAATTAACAATGAACATCTGTCGTTTTACCGTTTGAACTTTTGAATGATGGGCATGTTTTTTTTTTGTGCAACTGCCATAGTAAATAGATGTTTGTAGTTTTTGAGCAGTTATTTTCAGCAGGCATGTACATACATATGTTGTGTGTATGTGTGTGTGTGTGGGTATGTGATATAAGTTTGTGTAAGTTTCACGCTTTTATTGTAGTTGTAGTGATTTGTGGTTTCAATGGCGCAAATTAGTGTAATTTTTCTACGGTGTCTACAAATCACGCGAAACCGAGCGATTAATCTTTAAACAAAAATAGATACATCTTATTAAAAGTGCATGTGAAAAATCGGCTTCGTTGTAAATGATCTTGGTAATTGTGACAAGTGGAGTCAAGTATTTGGTTAGATTTTGCATGAGTTTAAAATGAAAAGAATAGAATTGGAAAAATTGGTCCAATTTGTATGTTTAAATTTACACAATTACAGTTAAAGTGCAATCACGGAAAAACTTGAGCTCTGCAATTAACGATCTACGGGCTGACATGTTTGAAGGGGCATCTAACTTTAGGAGGCCAAAAAATATACATAGAAGGAAAAAGTAACTAGATCTCCGAGCTTTTTGAAATAGTTTTGTATGTATTTGAACTATTCTTAAACTTTTTTTTTAGTAAAAAATATGAAAATGAAAATGTATCGCATTCTTAAGGTAAAAATACATCAATATAAGGAACATTTTTCTTAGGTTCTTTTATTTTTTTCTGTACAGAGATCGAAATTCTTGTCTGAAATCAAAGAGAATACACATAACGTGGTGTTGATTATACAAATACAAAAAAATCAGGTTTTTTGTGTCAGGTTTTGATAGGCGATTACCAAATCCATACTATGCTACCCTAAAGGAAGAAGAGGGCAAGAAAATACAAATACTCTCACTATTCCTTTCACGCACTATTTCGAAATAATGAGCAATTTCAATTCAGATGCTTAATGAATAACACCTTATTTGAAGTCTTCTGTCTAAAACATAAAATTTGAAAAATGTTGACTGGCTCTGAAATTTGTTAAAACTTTCGCCAACTCTTTTTAGTATATGTAAATGGGAGAGAGTTTTATAATAAGAAAAACAAGTCGTGATCTATTAAAATTGTTTGATGTGCTTACCGTCAATTACGGCCGCAAATGTGGAAAATCGTAAAAAGTGAAATAGGGGAAAATGCGCCTTAAAGTTTGAGAAATTCATACACAGAAAAATTTCGTAAGGAACTTTACAGATCAGAAATTTTGAACATGTGCAGTATAAGATGAATTGTGCGGCTTCGAATCTAATCAGACGCTACATAATCTGCTTGCAGTGATTTTTTTTTGACCGTTTAAATACTAGCATACTTTTTTAGCACCTTGGAGGCTCTTCTATAGAATATACCACACAATCTTCAAGTAAAGCAAAGATTCTTCAAATATACAACAATATTCTTATCTACCTCTTCTGAAAAGATAAGATGACTATAAACTAACCGCTTGATGGAGATTTTATAAATAATTCCAAATTGAAGTGAATATTCCTTAGCAAAAGGCGAAAATGTTAAATTAATTTTGTACGTATAGATATTGCACTTCAAAACTCCTGACTCGGTGCCGCAATATAAACAAAAAAAAAATAGTTTTTCGAATATTTTTCTTTCTGAGAGCGCACACTGTTAAATTCTGTGATTAGGGAAAAGTACGAGTACGGAAATTTGTACTTTATTATAAAAATTTTCCGAGATTTTTTCGAAATTTTGTAGTTATCTATCTATACTGAAGATTAAAATTTTTTTTTAAATAAAATACCATTTTTAGAACTTTTGCCTATCTGTTTGCCTCTTTGAACTGACTAATCTCCGAAACTACACATAGGCTATATTTTTTTGAAAATATTAAATTACAATTGTCTTAGAATCTTCTTTTGAAAAAAATGTATTTTTTCAACGGCATCAACATACGCTTGTAATAATTTTTTGTGGTTTTACAAAATAATCTTTAGTTTTATGAAAACTTCATGCAAAATATTTGTTAAGGAAATCATTCCGATATTTTAAAAAATCAATTTTAGATTTCCGTTACCTGTCACTTACACTGGCCGAGAGTTGAGCACTTAAAGCTGGATGCCGAATATCAAACATACAAAATATTAGCATTTGGTTTCTATAGTATAAAAAAAAGAAATAAAAATCGGTTCCCAAAAGGCAAAAGATATTGAAAAATTAAAAGATATTGAAAATTTTAAGCTATGTCTAAACCGGTTATACATTTATAGTACGCGACTACCATATAATATCGTGGTTATTATTTACTCAAGTAGTGCAATTGGAGAAATAGGTGTAAAGGTAAAATTTCTGTTATCAAAAAGTTGTCAAAATGTGTTAGATTTTGAATTAATATATTAGTTCATAACATTCAATATTTTTTTGTAATTTTTTTTTTCAAAGATCAATTACCAACGATCTATCAGACCGATTTAGATGATTTGACCGCCATTTTAATCGTCATTTAATATAGATTACGTGTAATTTTTTCTTAATAAAAAAATTGAATCTGAGTCAGTTGTTTATATATTTGTTTATTACAAATTGAAGAAAAAATATCTACTGCGCCATATTTCGACATAAAAAACAAACCATATATACTAAATTTCACGCTAAAAAATATTCCGTTTTGAAAAAAAATGGTCCGCAATCTGGAAAAAAGTTATTTAGCCTTTAACGTCATGATGCAGCGTTTGGAGCGCGCTCGGACGTGCAACGTTCGGCCGTACGCGCGGTGATATGCGCCCGCCACTCTTTAGCGCAAGAATTTCTCGTTGCTACTAGAGAAACAAAAAGGAAATTTAAATGAGTTTTTTATAGTAACACCACCTTATATGAATTCTCTTTGCTGCTGAGGATGCGAGTTTTTAAAAAATTTTGATGTTGTTATGTTTTGTCTAGTAGTGCAATTGGCGAAATAGCTGTAAAGCTAAAATTTCTATTCTCAAAAAGTGATCAAAATATACTACATTTTGAATTAATATATTAGTTCATAACTTTCAATATTTTTTCTTCAACATTTTTGTTTTTGTTTTTACATGCTCAATGTCTGTAACAATAGTTTATCGCCAATTGACAGCCGCACGAATTCCACACATTTTTAGTTGGCTCAGTGTAGCCGATAAATAAATGGCAGTAATATCGAAGCTAAGCTAAAGTAAAGTCATTAGGGATTGTCACAAACGTAGGTAGAGAAAAAAATTTAAAAAATTGACATGCCTGCCCGAAAGCACTTAGTGCCGTTAAATAATTGTGATAACTCATATTGCGCTTTATGTGCAGCAAAACGCAAAAAATGTGAAACTAGTAAAGATAATGAAATATTGTAAATAAAATATAAAAATTTATTTCTAACCTTTAAATGTGTGTATATAAAAAACGTATTTCCTTAAATCAAATATCAGCTTCCGCTTATTTTGCTTTAAAATTTTGAAAACCCAAAATTTAAAGGCTTTTGGCGTTGGTTGATTCTCAATTTACTTCAAGGACAAGCCCGAAAAGCACATTTTTTTCTTTTTTTTTGTTAAAATAATGACAATCTAGCCGATATTGCCTACGCCAAACGCAATCATTAGTTAGCTAAGCGAAAATGCGATTCTGATTGTTTTTTTTTACAACAACTGGAGGTTTAATTAAATTTTTAGTTAGAAGTAAAATATTAATAGCAAAATGCCATCATTTCAAGTGACCAAGAGGAAGCGTTGCAATTCGTTACGGCAATTGAAAATAGTGTTCTGTGCGCAAAATGCGTAGATATTTTTTTAATACGCATTTCAGAATACCATAAGTAAGTAAGTTGAAATAAAATACTTCAAATAATAATAAACATTAAAATACCGCTCAAATTGCTAGGCGTAACATAATTAAGATAAGTGGCATGCCTCACACCCACACCCGCAACTCAACCACAGCGTCTAAATGCCGTTTCTTTTGTTTGGCTTAAATTTATTCTTTTAAGTGTACGAGATACGAAAAAATTGTACAGAAGTCTCTTGGGAAAACAGGCACACACAATAGCTATGCAACCCTGGCGGAAATCGAATAACTTAAATTTTTTTTTTCAAATGTTTTTTCAAACTGTTTTAAAACTAGTCAAAAGTATGTAAATAAGTATACTTTAAGTCACTATAAAATTTTTAATGTTTTTAACATATTGAGTTACGGCAACATTTTATTTTTTTAAATTTTGGTTTAAAAACTTTTGAGAATTTTAAAATTTTTTTTAAATTTTTTAACTTTATGTTAGCAAAGAAATTTCAAAAATAAGAAACTTATTGTAAAAAATTGCAAAAATTCTAGGGAAAAATACCTTAAAAATAAAAATTAAAAAAACATCAAAGTTGCATTTCGCTCAGCTCAAACTCTGCATTTTTAAACCAAATATACTATATAGCTAAAATTATCTATATTATTATTATCTAAATGCAATAATAAGTACATATAATTTATTAAATATATATTGCACCACAGAAAAATTATAATAATACACTTAGGTACTTAAGGGTGGGTCAAATTCCATGGTGCGGAAAAAAAGTTCATACCATCATCGCGATTCTGATACTATGGATCGTACCAAGTAAATATTTTTGCCCACCTCTTAAATGAAACTCGAGTATGCGGAATTTTGTTGGCAATTATTTTCAAAAATACTAAAAAGTCGATCTATTTAGTGCATTTTAATTGCAAAGAAAGAATTCAATAATTAAAGTATTTTCAATAATTTTATTTTTTGCTTTAACTGCCATAGAAATTCCGTGGACTCGAAATTTATTTTAGAAGTATGGTTCCAGAATCCCCATGATGCTTTGAACAATTTTAATAGACCCACCCTAATGTACACACATATTTATATACTTGATGCTAGTTAGATCAACAGAATTATTTAAATAGGCATTTGATTCAAATCAGTTGACTTCCAATTACTTTTTAAATTGGCACATGTTTTTCAACTGTCTGCTTTTTCCGAAAGGGTCATGTTGATCATTTGCCGGTCAGATCGCTCAATTGTTCATTGGCAGCAATTTGTGGCAAATTAATTTCAACTGTTTTTATTACCATTGTTTAGCTGCCCGTCAAAATAGTTCCGTTCGTAAAATATTTATTTATTTTATTTTCATATTTTTTTTACCATTATTTAGGGTTGGGTGCATCAGCTTTGCTTGTTTAAAGTTTGAGGAAGCAATTTGCCAGTTGTTCCATTTATCAAACCGTCAACTGCCATGCTACACCGAAGTTAAACAGCTGTCTAAATATATCATTTTAGATACAAAAATATTCGTAATATTAATAGGTATTATTTAATTCATAAACAATCAAATATACATACATATAAGTATAAATAATGATTAATATCTTTTTAATCTATCTATGTCCGTTTTCGTTTACTCACCATAATAGTTTTATGGTGTGAAACTTTTGTTTGCATTATTTTATTATTTAATTGCTTATTACTATCAGCTTATAATCGACTCGTACTAAGTATATTAGTGCGCATGTATTTGTTTGCAAGTATATATTGTAAATAAAACATGTTACATATGTATTTAAATGAAATTAATTGCTAGCTCTTGGTATTTCGCTTTCGATTCAATAGTGCGGTGTTAAATGTCAGCAAACCATAAAATCACACCTTTGATTTGGTTTTTTTTTTGGTATGTTATTTAAAATTTTTACCTCAGTGTGTATGTTTGTTTGTTTGTATGTACGACCGCTGCTATGACACAAAAGACTTAAGCAGCAAACCTGCATAGTTATTTCTAGTATACTTACTTGGAGTTCTGAAAACTTAGATTCTTATCACATGGCGTTACAGAACTGAATAAATACAGTATTTTGCGCTTAAAATTTCCCTGGCAGTAAGATGCTCGTGAAGCATGACGTTGAAAAAATACAGAAAGTGACTTATTTCTAATATAAGGCAATTTCTGCAATGAAACTACTGCTCACAAAAATTATATGGTTTATTACAAAATAACAATTTTTCCAATGGAATTTTTACAAAAATGGAATGATGCAGCTTCATAGCTTAGTATTAAAATATAGAGAATTCAGAGTTGTTTTCAGGTTATTATAGTGGACTGCTTGGTTTAAGTGGCTTACCCTAGTGACAACTAATTAGCAAAATATGCCATTTTGATGCCACAACCCGTGCAAAATTAAGACCATCTACCGGCTTTAACGAATTTCAGTATACCATATAGTGAGAGGTGGCTACACTCTAAAAATTAATGCAGCAATAGCTTACCAAGTGTCTTTAGCCTTCTTATTCTGAGAACAGTAAGTATTTGTCTGTCTCTCTTGAGCTCGCAGCTGCCACATAACCTGTTGAAGGGAAAGCCCTGTGCAGATTTCCGTGAGTTTGTAGGTATTTCCTTTGATCTTTCCTAAAAGAGCCTTGGTTTTAGGCGGGCTATAGGACACTGAAAACTGAAGGCTAATCCTATACGATCCTGAACGGTTCCATGTCTGTTAGTTTTTGAATAGTAAAAATCGGCAATTCCGCCTTTGATTTGCCTCAGCGGGCACGCGTTTCCCCGAGGTAGGCGCGCTGAATACAGAGCCGTACGTCACCTGTTTTAGAATAATCCCGTAAACGTCAAACATCGAGCTCAGCTCTCTTTTACACTCATCCACTAGTTGGGATCTAGCCGTGGTATCAAGAAGATGTTGTCTGAATTGCTGCTTGGCTATCAGAGCAGATACTCACCTGGCTTGTCGCGTGTGCATTCCATTTTACTGCCTCCTTTATAGGAAACTTTTCGGCCTAAAAACTCTTGTATGGCTCGGCAAGCCGAAGGTTAGATTTCGATTGTATTCCTCAATGAAAATCCCAAAAACGAAAAATCAGTGAATAGTTATTATAGTATTATACAAATCCCATCGATAACTATTATTTTGAGACTTATTTCGTACAAATTTTTTTCATTTCGAGACCCTTTCGAGGCTAGTTCACGACGAGTTCGGATCAGGTTCTAAACTAATTCCGAACAGGTGCCGAACTGATCCGAACTTTTTGCAAAATATGCCTAAAATGACCTGGAATAGAGCAAGAAATAGTCCCGAAAAATTTCCGTATTTCAAAACATAAAAAATGCGTTTTTGAAAAAAATTATTCGCAATTATCATATAATTATCGGCCAGGTATTCTTACAGAATTTTGTTGCAATTTTATTGAACTCGAGGTCAGTTTTTGTTAGGGAATAAAATGAGAAAGCAACGATATTTCAAAGTGGTAGGAGATATAGCTTCTATTTCGGAGATCGCCACATCTCATCAGACTTTTTTTCTTTCTAGACTTTATCATGGGTCGAACTATGGTAGACGGAGTTGCTAGGCCAGCATTCAACCACTGAGCCATGCTAATCGTGTGAGAAGTCTAGAAAAAAAAAAATATATTATTTCAACAAATTTTCATCAAAAATTCAAATTTTTTAATCAGAATATATAAACTGTAAGTTTGAAGTGCCTAGAAACTATATAGTGCTGGTATTTTATAATTTTTTTGAAATTTAGTGTCTGGAAACTTTTTTTAATTTTTTCGTGCCATTTTATATTTATATATTTTTAACCAAGACCAAAAGTAACTAGTATTGAAAAGTTACAAATTGAAAACATTGCCCAAATTTTGAAATTTAACGAACAATTTGTTCCATAACAGTTCAGAGACTAAGTGACCCAATTTTGGCCACTTTTAGGTCTCCGCTTTCCACCATGTGGTCTATCGTTCTTTTTACATTATTCACACTCTTTCCTTATGACTTTCCCTCGTTGATACGTTCGTAATATTTTCATTATGGCATCTATGATGATTTTCAGCCAAAAACTAAATATATAGATATTAAACAAGCAAAACATAAGCTATGTCGCTTAGGATATCCCCTTAGATGGGAAATATTTTTTATTTCGCTGATAACAGTTATGGCTCAAAATTTATTGGTAAGTTTAATTTTTTCGTTGGTTTTTATATTTATATACTATATTATATTATATTACATTTATTGAAAACACTTATTGTCCAACGTTTATTTTTATATTGATTGGTAAGATTATTTCATCCTTACCAATATCTGCACCTACAGCTTTTCCTTTATTTATGTTCACTTTCGTCATTTTTATATTCTCTTTTTTATCAGGCAACGAAAGAAAATAAACGTTGGAAAATGACGAATAAATTATTTCTCTAGCATAATAAAAAATAAACATTAGAATATTTATAACTCTTACCAGCGAAATAAACAAAAATATTTCTCGTCTAATAACTGTTATGGATCCTCTTTTTTGTGATAAAACTTAAAGCTGTTATGTTCCTTTATTAAATAAATAGTTTAAGCATGTAAAAGACAGAAAATGCTATATGGAAATTTTGAAAATTAGTTTACCAATCAAAGGATCATGGAGCTTAAGAAAAAATTGGAAGAGTTTTGGAAAAGCGTGTGTAATCGTTCTCTCGTTTCAAAACTAATATCGGTACCTTATCCTGAATGTATATTCCTTTAAGATCGTGCTTAGTTAAGGTACCGTCTTTGACCAGCAAACCCAACTTCCCCAATTTCTGCAGCATAAAATCGATTTTTTTTCGATAAAAATAAATAGCTTTGTAAATGATGAATTTGTCTTCAGTCAATTTTAATGGTTTTTGAGCGCAGATGGGATGAAAGGTTTTATGAACCAAAAGAAATTTTTTATGTGGACCGATTTAGGCAAATAGTACCAAATATATTTTAACAGATTACTCATCATTTTTATTTTGAATTCATTCCAGTTTCATTCAGCAAAATATTTCTTCCTCGTTCAATTTTACAAAAACATTAAGATAATTTCACAAACTTGCATTAAGTAATTCTTATGAGAATTCTGGAAAATTTTCCATTTACAATTTCTCTTAAAGCAAAGTAACGAGCCCTCAAGAAAAATCATAAGAAATATTTTTCATTATCTCTGTTGCTTGAAAAAGTACTTTGCCGTTGTGGTTTCAAACGTTTTTTTTTCTACAACTCCGGCTTTTCGACGTAAGCACTACATTTTGTACATTTTTGGCGTATATCCGAGCCATACTGTACATTGTTCTTTTCACAAGGCGATAGTGTCTTAAATATAGCAATTTGAAAATAAGTTCAAAAGACCTTGCTGCCAAGCGGAAGGTTAAATGTCAGCGGGATAAATGCATGTAATGAATTTTAATCTCTTCTTGTAATTTCGATGATCTAAAATTAATAGATATTTACATGAATTGATTTGAGAATGTCTATCACGTCTTTAATGTGTTAGCTTCAGATATTCTTTAAACCAGGAACTATTTTTGTTTTTTATTTTTAACATTAGTAGCAATTTTTATTTGCAATTAGTTAATGCTTATCGTAGATTTTTATTTATTTTATTATATTTTTAAGTGCTATGCGATTTGAGGTCAAGCGTTAAAATTTGTATATCGGTTGAAAAGTGATTACTGCTAATTTGCATTGCTGCATCTTCAATCACCAATGTAAGTCAATTCTTTCAAACTTTTCACTTAGAGCTTTTCAGAAACTTTTCGGAAACTTCAGCAGCGAAAAAGCCAAGTATAATTTCAGGACGCGCGAAACCTGCACTTTATTGTATAGATATTGAATGGGGTAAAAAATTGCATATATGTACAAAAAGTTGCAGAAAAGTTTGAAAATTTCGTGGAAAATTTAATGGAAAATATTGAATTTTTGTAAATATCAGCCGAAGTTATTAACTTTTATTTATATGATATATGTTATGAAATCAGCTATGCTTTTATAAAATTGATTAAACATAAATTAAGAAAGGTCAGTACCTAACAGTATTAACTGAATTTTGGTGCTAAATATATGACCACCAGAGATGGTAATCCGGGAGTCTAGTCGTTTTTAAAATACGAAAAATTCCGAGGCGGAATTGTCGGACATTGAAAAAAATTGTGTTTTGTTAATTCCTTTTGTACAACAACAAGGGATCCGACACAATTTTCACTAATTTTCTTGACGATTTCCAACGTTTTGATCAAATTTTTTTTAGAAATATTTCTGGTATGTTTTGTAGCCAATTAAATTTCAGTATAATAAGGAATAAGATTTTTATGCAAAAACGGAGCTCAAAATTTTTATGCGAATTAATGGTAGTTTTACCGAATTTTTCCAGATTTCGAATGTACTTTATAATTTTTTATTTTAATGCTTTTCGTTGAACAACGAAGCATAATTTTGTAAAAAAGAATAAAGATGTTTTTTCATGAGAAAATTTAGAGCGTTTTTGTTTTTTGCTTGTTAGTAATATATAAATAACTCTATTACAATGGACTTACTTGAATTTAATTTTAATATCAATTAATATGTTTTAAACTTTAGTACTTTCCGTTTAATATGCATAATGGAACTTAACAAATATATGAACTGATTTTAAACAAAAAATATAATTGTTATTTTTTAAGTTTGTCTCGAACGTTTTTCGTCACACCTTATGCTTCTTTATTAGATATTTAAATACGTAATGAATGAAATAATTTTTACAGTAAAATATTTCTTAAAAGCACATTTATTTCTTTTTTATTTTATGGTAGCAAAATTTTGGTTGCTACAAAATAATGAGTTTTTAAGTTTCGGGAGTAATCCCGATGTAATTTTTTCGAGTAAGGTTAATACAAATTTTTGAACTAATCCCATAATTCCGGGATTGTAAAAATCGAAAAAATTAATACGCCTTCTTACTACTATGTACATTGTCATCCTGGAATATAATTTTTTAGACTTCCTTAACACTGACTTATAAAACCATCTGAGTAATAATAACTAGCATGTAGGTCATGTCTAGCTTGCAGCAAAAAATATTAGTATAAGAGAAACCTCCAAACAGTTTCAATTCATTACTTTTTGCACTCCTTAAGATTTCGGCGTTTCATAGATTTATTGAAGCCGACAGGTTTAAATAAGTGAGTCAGCTTTGTTTATGCCTGCAAAAGCTAAAATTTTTGTTAATTTTTTGTCTAATAGTTTAAATATCGACAATCGGTATGCAAGCTTGAGGCAAATTTTTATGCAGTAAAAAAAAATCGGAAGACACCAAAGGTTAAAGCTGTTATTAATATGCGTGTGAAAATAATATTAAATTGGAAATGAGGAATAATACCGCTATTCATGGCTTAGTTTTGCTACTGCATTATCTAAAGTAATATCAATCGACTTATATGGCAATGAAAGAATTTGAAAAATTGAATTTAAATATTTCGTATTTTAGTTTGACTATGAAAAATTTCGGAAGTTTGCTGTTTTAAGTTAAATTTAAATAGTCAAGAAAAAATAAAATAATTTCATATGAGCCTTGTAATTTTCTAAATTGCTAAATAAACCAATCAGGAATCGTAAGGGTTACCTTTCTTATAAAAAAAATGTCATGATTTAATGGTTTTAATTGCATTACAATTTCTTCGATCATATTCAATCCAATTTCGGGGTTTTCTTATCAAACATTTTTCCGATTTTCATATTTTTGAGCAAAAATAACTTTTATTCTTACATTTAAAACTTTTCGATCATCATAAGCGCAAAAAAATTTTAAAAATAAAATTAACAAAGTGTTTATCAAATACAGGGACCTATAAATAATAGTTATTTTGATTTTACGGATCAAAAAATTCTTGACAAGAATTCGTTCAAAACAAAACTCGTATGTATCGATCTTATCTTTACGCCATATGCTATGCCATGCTGACATTAGTTATATTTAGAAGATTTTTTGGTTTAGATCATTGCGTAATCGGTTTTATTTTTCCGTTCAAAAATAATCGTTATTCTTGGATTTCTATTTTTACGATCAAGTTTTGGTCGTTGTTTCAAATTATTTTTTTTTTCGATCGATGTTTTGCAATTTTTATTCTTTCGAACAATATTTTTTTCGATCAAGTTTGCTCGTTATTTTTAAATTTTATTTTTTCGATAAAATATTTTTGTTTCCATCAAGCTTGGTAGTCATTTTTAACATTTATTTTTTCGATAAAAATAATCGTCATTTTTCGATTTAAATTTTTCCGATCATATTTGATCGATGTTTTGTAATTTCTATTCTTTCGATAAAATATTTTTTTCGACATTTTTTACGATCGATTTTTAATTTTTATTTTTTCGGTAAAAATAATCGTCATTTTTCGATTTAAATTTTTCCGATCAAATTTGATCGATATGTTGTAATTTCTATTCTTTCGATAAAATATTTTTTTCGACATTTTTTACGATCGATTTTTAACTTTTATTTTTTCGATAAAAATAATCGTCATTTTTCGATTTAAATTTTTCCGATCATATTCGATCGATATGTTGTAATTTCTATTCTTTCGATAAAATATTTTTTTCGACATTTTTTACGATCGATTTTCAACTTTTATTTTTTCGATAAAAATAATCGTAATTTTTCGATTTAAATTTTTCCGATCAAATTGGATCGATATGTTATAATTTCTATTCTTTCGATAAAATATTTTTTTTTCGATCAAGTTTGGTCTTAATTCATAGCTTTTATTTTTTCGATAGAAATAATCGTAATTTTTCGATTTAAATTTTTTCAATCATATTTGATCGATATTTTGTAATTTTTATTCTTTCGACAAAATATATTTTTTCCAACAAGTTTGGTCGTAATTTATAACTTTTTTTTAAATATAAAAATAATAGGTATTTTTCGATTTAAATTTTTCCGATCATATTTGATCGATGTTTTGTAATTTCTGTTCTTTCGATAAAAAATAATCGTTTTTGTTGTGTTTACAATTTTTCGATCCTAAAAAACTCAAAGAAATTTGCGGCGATGCCAATAATATATTTGACGATAAAAAAAAATATCGATAAAAATTAAAATCCAAGAATAATGATTATTTCTGATCGTAAAAATAAAAATCACAAATTTACGTTTGTGCAAAGATTTAATACGAAAATATAAAAAAGGGTCATATCCACATAGCACATGACATAAAGATTGGATCGACTGTATTCGATTTTTGTTTTGAGAGAATTCTTCTCAATGATTTTTATATACGAAAAAATCTAAATAACGATTTGTTTCGGTTCCTGCAATCAGCTGCTACAATCGAAGTGTATTTGCCATTTTAGTCGCCGGCCATCAATAATGGCAAAATACTTCACGCTAACATCCATTTAATATAAAAATGAAATAACGGAAATTACTAACGATAAAAAATCGACAAGCTCAAAATTCGCTTCACCTTTAAAATTCGCATGGATGCGAGTAAATCGATGTTATTGATGAAGAAATAATTAAATGATTTAATTCAATAACATACAAAAAACATAAACAGCTGTATTCAAACAAAATGAACATGATAAAGGTAAGCTTCCGAGGTGATTGACCGTAAATATAAATAATAAAAATAAGTACTAATAATGGTACATAATACATAAAACATCTCGCTATGTGAAGTTATGAAGTAATGATTGTTTTGAGTTACATATGCTTTATAATCAGTGTTTGTAGCGTGCCACAAGGAAATAATAACTACAACTTTATGTTGAGTTGGTCATTATTAATTAATTAGAAAAAAATGTAGGTGTTTTCAGTGACGTGTGTTATGTTTTATACATAAAATATGTGTAGGAAATGTTATTAGATTAATGGAAGTAGAGGCCATTAATAATTAAATTATAAAAATTGAAAAAATGCATGAATTTTTCTCTCTTGAAATAAATGCACAACCCATATTAAGTCTAATGATTCGCGGTCAATATTATTTTTTTTTTTGTCTACATGCAACATTTTGGCAAATCTTTTGTATTTATTTTAAGCCGACCAATAGTTTTTGAAGGATAATTTTAACCAATGCCAATTAATTTCGCATTGAAAATCGTGTATTCTTAATCGCTTAACATATTTCAAAGAGTCATTTTTTTATCTGTATCTATATGGTTGGGTATGAACATGATAACTAAATTTTACTTAAAAAAACATGAAATTAGTTCTGCAGAATATGGTATCTCTATTGTCGAAGAACGTTTTCATGGTTGCAACAGTGAACTTAATACACAAATTTAAATAGTGAAAAAATCTCAGCCAAACGCCAAATGGAGCTGCAATTTTAATAACTGACACCACGACTGTCCGTACGCAGGTACACTCTTGGGCAAAATAATCGGCATACAATATGGTGTTGACCAGTTTTGACAAATTTTTATTTCCTTCATTTATCACAATATTGCTTGCCTTTAAACAAAAAACATTGCAATCAAAGATTTATACTTTTTGCAAGAAATTCTTTATCAAAATTTTAAGTAAAACTTTTAAATCAGAATTTCTAGAATGTTTTGAGTATGCTGCTTTAAGTTGGTAAAATTAAATTTTGATCATAAGCTACACGCAAAGATATGTGCAACACCAAAAAAAAGTGTCAAAAATCAACGATAGCTTTTACTAAAATTGAATGGGCTATAAAGCTGTATGCTAACCATTTTTCTGGAAGTTCTGATTAAAATGTTTAAAATTTTGATAAAAATTTGTACAAGTACTTTGAAATTGTTTGAATTTCTACGATTTATGAGGCGTAGTAATTAAAAACATTTTGAAAAATAAACCATTACAAACAATTCCTTAATAATGAATTTAATGTGACCAAACCTAGTCAGACCCATATAGATTTCTTAAGGAATATGATTTATAAAAAAATGTTAACACGATGTTGAAATTTTTCTGAATTTCTTTTCCATGTTTGGCCAATATCGCTTTTTAGATTTATCTATAACTTTGTAACATTATAAATTTTTTCAAGTTAATGGTGAATAAACTTTGCGTCAATCTTTCTAAGACCGAAATGATATTTTTTAGTAGAAAATGCGAAGTACCATATTTTAAACTACACTCTTTAAATGGGGTAGAACTCACACTCTGAGACGAGGTCAAGTGCCTAGAGACAATTTTTGGCAAAATCTCGACGGGAACCGTAACATTGAAGGTCGCTTCATGAAGGCCATCACTGCCCTAAAGGCATGCAATGAAACTACAGGTAAAAAATGGGAAATAAAACCAGTCACTAGTCATTGTTTTTTTTGGAGCCACCACATGCTAGCCAGCTCGAGAAATACCAATATAGAATAGAAAGAGACAAACGATAGCCTCCATGCTTGCCTAAACTACTTAAAATTTTACCTTAAATATAAACATTTTTAAATACGAAAAAAAACCAAGGGCTTCAACTTTTTCCTTATGTAAAAGGTTTTCTAAAATACTTTTCAAATTTTGCAAACCTATTTTCCAATGATATAGAAATTTGAAGCTTTCAGTATCCCTAACTAATAAAGTACGAAAATTGTTTTACCTGCTGGGTGGGGCAAGGGTCGATATATTTATAATGGTTTGTATGTACTAGATATGCACATAATTATTATACTTAAGAGAAACTAATAAAAACCATTTAATAAGTACTTGTTATAGCATTATACAATTTTTTCAAGCCATCGATAATTATTATTTTAAGAATGAAATTGTAAAAGCCTTTTGTTAAGAATTATGAACAATAAAACTTGTTTAAGTCGTAGATAGTATTTTCGTTATTGTCGTTTCATTACGGTTAAATTGTCTAAATTTTCAAAGACTTGTATCCTGAGACTTATATATAAATGTTTTTCATAATAATTATTAGTGAGAAAAAATATTTAAGTCTTGAAATAAAGAACTATTTCAGGAGCATTTCGTGTGTAGGTCGGGACTATTCGAGGACTACTTTTGAGCTGTTACTCAAAATGAACCCGACCTAGTACCGAAAGTATCCCGAAATAATCCCAACATCATCCGAAGATGGTTCCGAAATAGCCAAAAATTAGCCGGAACTAGTCCCGAAATGGTCCTAAAATAGTATCGTATTTAAAGACGTAAATATTTTTGACTCACTCATAACTGTTATAAAAATAGTTTCTTAATATAAGTCTCAAAATAACAGTTATCGATAACTTGACGTGATAGCGCAAAGCTGAGAAAGCTAAGATTTGTATTCAGCGATCCCAAAATCATGTAATAAATTTGGTCTTCTTGAAAATAAGCGCTTTGTTTTGTTTGTTTCGTGGGCTGCGTCATTATCAACGAAATTTGAACGATTTTTTTTTAAACTGAATTATTGTATTGGATATCTGGATACACTTACCACATGGAGAAATGTAAATCGCTTTTATATTTCGACATGTGTGCAATTCATATATTATCTATATAAAGAAAGATAACTCCGAAAATAATTACATACCTATTAGACGGTTGTGATATTAAAAGAAACGCAACTATAGTCCGCCGCCAAAAGTTTGTGCCTAGGTGGCGCTGGGGGTCTGTTATTTAAAAAAAATCGCATTTATATGCCGCTTTGTTTTGGTTAGTTTTCAAGATATATACCGTATAACTTAAAGCAGATATTAAGAGCAGAGAATAGATGTTATTTGTCACTTGCCGAGAACTAAACAGGTATGAAAAAATACACATTTAATTTAAAATGTAACAATGCCAATAAACTAAATACAGAGTAGTATTATCGAATTCCACGTAAATTTGTTTATAAACAGAGTTTGCTCTAAAAAATTTTAATTGCAGATTAAATTTATCAAACCATTAGACCTAGAGATAAAACTTACACTTTAAATAAAGCTTAAAAGTGACAAAAGATAGAGCACCGTTACTTCATTTTTAAAAAGTGGAAACAGCACTTTGTTTTGTAAGGCATTTGCAGATAGTTCAACAATTAAAATGAAATGCAATCGACTTATGACTTTAGCAAATGAGACATGGTACTTTGTTTACATACTCCATAAAAATTTGTGTTTGTACAAAAAATCAATTTTAACACATTTTTATTCATTTTGCACAACCACAAGCAACCAAAAAAGAGTGCGAGGATGCCGTAGGTTGCGCAAGAAAATTAATACTTTAACGAATAGAGAATCACCATAAGCAACGTACACGTGGGGCTGGAAAAAAACAATAAAAGTTAAGCGAATTAAAGTTAAATTAAAGCGATTTTAGACAAATCGACATGCCTGTGTATTGAGTTTCCCAACAATATAAGAGCACTACAAAATAATAAAAAAAGGAATCTCTAACGAAAAAAATGTACTCATTTTAAAATAAAAATTAAAATAAAAGCACAACGAACTTCCAGCATTAAAAAGCGTCAAAGGCAGCTGCAGCGAATGAATTTACAACGAATGATTTTATTGTTAGCTGCTAAACGTTTGCAATTAAAATGGGTAATTAATGTTCTAGCTTTGCTGGCATTAAAGGGGTTAACATCCAACCAGCAAACGTATTTAGTATGAGGTACGGTGATTCCAATAACTGATCAATTGGTGGGTTTTTTTTTGTTACAATATTTACATCGCTTTTCTTTAGGCTAAATTGATTTTGCTAACTTTTTATTAAACTGTAGTTTGTTTTATAACAATTAGCATAATAATTAAAATATGCAATTTTTTAAAAAACGTATAAAATTTCCTCAAACTTTCAAATTTTTTAATCAGAATTTTTAGAAAAGTATGCAGTTTTGCAGTGCAGTGTTTATAAAAAATAAACAAAAACGATTTAGCGTTAAAAATAATGTCAATATTTAAAAATATACACCACGTGATTAGTTGTTTGAGCCACTGTATACGGTGTATGTACATAAATACATATGTGTTGGATTTCGAAATCACGTTTTCTAGTTTCAATTTTACAATAACAGATAGAGCAAAAGTGTGTTTGTGCTACTATTTAGAATATATGCAGTGAGTTTAAGTGTGGTGCATCGAATGTGACACACGAAAATTATAAAAAACAACACTCGTGCACCTAAAAGCGAAAACCAGAAGTAAAACTTCTCTGACGGATGGAGAGTTAATTATGGGAGCAGTAGTGGTAGTAGTCGATAGTAGTAAGTAGGAATAGTAATAGTGGTTAACAGTACTTAGTAGTTGTTGTTGTTGTAGCGGTTATCGCCCCCCGTAAAGAGCGGATTCACCCATGGTCGTTGTCGTCGAACTCATCTAGGGGGAGGCCCAGGAAACGTGCAGTTTCGACAGGGTTGGACCAGAGGGAGAGGGGGGTTAGGGGAGTGGGTTTGAGAGGGCATGTGAATACGTGTTTGGTATCGTGCGTAGAATCTCCACATGCCGGAGTACTTAGTATTAATAGTAGTTAGTGGTACTTACTAGTAGCATTAGTTCAAAAGGTAGTAGTAATTAGTAGTAGCATTAGTAAAAGTAGTAAAAATAGAATAAGCAATTAGTAAAAATAGTAGTAAAAATTAGTAGTAGCTTTAATAAAAGTAGTAGTAGAAATAAGTAAAAAGAGGAGTAGAAAATATTAAAAAAAACCAGTTTTTAATAGTAGCATTATTAAAAATAGTAGTAAAAGTAGTAATAAATAAAATGTGCTAAAAATATTGAATGAAATAGTAGTAGAAAAAAGTAGAAATAGTAGTTGCATTAGTAAATTTAGTAGTAGCACATAGCAAAATTAGTAGTAGGAATTAGCAGCAGAATAGGTAGAAATAGTAGTAGTAATTAGTAGCAGCATTAATAAAAGTAGTAGTAGAAATAAGTAAAAATAGGAGTAGAAAATATTAAAAATAGCACTAGTATTTAGTAGTAGCATTGGTAAAAATAGTAGCAATAAATACCCATATTAGTAATAGTAGCAATAAATAGATTATAGTAAAAATTGCAATAGGAATAGTAGTAGAAATAAGTAGAAATAGTAGTAGTATTTTGCAGTTGCATTAGTATATATGGTAGTAGCACATAGCAAAATTAATAGTAGGAATTAGCAGTGAAATTGGTATAAATATTAGATGAAATTAGTAAAAAAAGTAGGAGTATTTAGTAGCAAAATTAGTAAAAATAGTAGTAGTATTTAGTAGTAGTAATAGTAAAACAGTAGTAGAAATTTAGTAGTAGCATTAGTAAAAATAGTAGTAAAAATAGTAATAAAAAAATGTACTAAAAATATTAAGGGAATAGTAATAGAAATAAGTAGAGATAGTAGTAGCATGTAATAGTTCCATTAGTAAAAATAGTAGTAGAATATAGCAAAGTTGGTAGTAGGAAGTAGCAGTAGAATTGATATAAATAGTAGATGAAATTAGTTAAAAAAAAATAGGAGTATTTAGTAACAGCATTAGTAAAAATAGTAGTAGAAATTAGTAAAAATAGTATTAGTATTTAGTAGTAGTAATAGTAAAATAGTAGTAGAAATTTAGTAGTAGCATTAGTAAAAATAGTAGTAAAAGTAGTAATAAAAAAAATGTATTAAAAATATTAAATGGAATAGTAGTAGAAATAGTACCAGCATGTAATAGTCCCATTAGTAAAAATAGTAGTAGAACATAGTCAAATAAGTAGTAGGAAGTAGCAGCAGAATAGGTAAAAATAATAGTAGTAATTAGTAGTAGCATTAATAAAAGTAGTAGTAGAAATAAGTAAAAATAGGAGTAGAAAATATTAAAAATAGGACTAGTATTTAGTAGTAGCATTCGTAAAAATAGTAGTAATAAATACCCATATTAGTAATAGTAGTAATAAATAGATTACAGTAAAAATAGTAATAGGAATAGTAGTAGAAATAGTAGTAGTATTTTGCAGTTGCATTAGTATATATGGTAGTAGAATATAGCAAAGTTAGTAGTAGGAAGTAGCAGTAGAATTGATATCAATAGTAGTAGTGAAATTAGTACAAACAAAATAGGAGTATTTAGTAACAGCATTAGTAAAAATAGTAGTAGAAATTAGTAAAAATAGTAGTAGTATTTAGAGTAGTAATAGTAAAATAGTAGTAGAAATTAATAAATTAGTAGTAGTAGTCGAAATTAGAGTTTTACCAGTAGTTTTAGTATTTAGTAGTTGTAGTAGTAGTACATTTACCTTTTCTAGAGAGAGATAATGAATGAATATCGTAAGAAGATTGGTACATCGACGGAGGTATACCATTGCTGAAAAAATAAACAAAGTCACATAACGCAAAGTAAGGTAGTACGTAGGGTGCTAATTAAACTACTAGTGTGTTTTGCAGTAACATTACTTACATACATATTTCTATGCTAAATTAAACAAAAGTACTAAAAAGTCTTAATATGCGATTCTATGCTATATATAAAAAAAATGATAATGAGAAGAAATATTCGAAAGACAAAATCGAGAATAGAAGAGAAAGAAAATAAATATTTTAATAGAAAAGGTCAAATATATTACGACTGAAAAATAAGCGCGCCATTAAATTCGGAAGTACTTGGCTAAACGAAAGACTTAAGCAGCAAACTTCCTAAATATTAATCGCCACACGCCATACAAATTAAAACACAATTTCCAAATATATGCGTCAATGAGAATTTAACGGTGTTGTAATGCCTGTTGGCATATACATACATTTATAACAAATTAAATATATATTTAGTCAGCTGTTTAACGGCACATTTTGTTTTGTTGTTGATTGAATTCCAATTATGTCTATTGCCGTGGTAATTACAGGAAACCAACAACCACTTGCCACGCACGCCAACCGTTATTCGGTTATACACTCAGTCGCTTAGTATTTAGAATGCCCCCACGTACGCATAACTGGAAATAAGGTGAATATATATTTTTTTGTACACGCCCGTCGTGCTAAATTTGCACATTTTGCAGACAGTGACATGCACAAAAAACCACACGCATACATGTAAATAGAATAGATAATACAATACATATATGTATGTGTATCGGGTTATTATTTTTAATGCCCTCTACAATATTATTTTGTTTGATGACTTTTTTTTTAGAATTAATAATAATTTGAAAAGCACTCACATGTTTTAAAGAGTCAGTATTATATAATAAAGTTAGTTGTTTCTTACTTTTCATAGGTTTTTCTTTCTGGTTCGTTTATCACGAAAAATGTAGGTAAAGGTTATTACAGAATACTGAAAATAATATTGCTCGTATTCAATTTGTCGATTTTAAATACCTAGTGGTAAAATAACTACAAAAAACAAAAAAAAAACAATTAATCAGCTCACATGAAGTGAAGCTTAAATCGCAAATTTTAATAAGTTTCCTGATAACTATCATAATAGAATCGCTCCTTTCATATATTATCTCTAAGGCGCATTATTCAATTGGTTTGAAAATATATTCGACCGGAATATTAAAGTTGTTAGCTTAGAAATTTAACTAGATCTCAATGCCTTCAGTTTGTGGATATGTTTTTCATTTCATTTCATTTTAATTTCATTTCATTTCATTTTAATTTCATTTCATTTTCATTTCAATTCATTTCATTTTCATTTCATTTCATTTTCAGTTCATTTTGATATCATTTTCATTTCTTTTTCTTTTCATTTTCATTTCATTTTCATTTCATTTTCATTTAATTTTCATTTCATTTTCATTTCATTTTCATTTAATTTTCATTTCATTTTCATTTCATTTTCATTTCATTTTCATTTCATTTTCATTTCATTCTCATTTCATTTTCATTTCATTTTCAGTTCATTTCATTTTCATTTTATTTTAATTTCATTTTCATTTTATTTTAATTTCATTTTCGTTTCATTTTCATTTCATTTTCATTTTATTTTAATTTCATTTCCATTTTATTTTAATTTAATTTTCATTTTATTTTAATTTCATTTCCATTTTATTTTAATTTCATTTTCATTTCGTTTTCATTTCATTTTCATTTCATTTTCATTTTATTTTCATTTCATTTTCATTTCATTTCATTTTCATTTCATTTTCAATTCATTTCATTTTCATTTCATTTTCATTTCATTTTCATTTCATTTTTATTTCGTTTTCATTTCATTTCATTTTCATTTCATTTTTATTTCATTTTCATTTCATTTTCATTTCATTTTCAAATCAATTTCATTTCATTTTCATTTCAATTCATTTCATTTTAATTTCATTTTCATTTCGTTTTCATTTCATTTTCAAAAAAAAAATACATAAAGAGTAATGTAGCATAGATAGATTAGAATAGAAATAAAGAGTGAACTGTAAGTTTGAAACGCCCTGGGTTACTTTCCTATTTTAATCCATTTGGTAAGGAGTTCCACAATTTCACAGCACTAACGACAAACTTGCCTGACGTTACTGAATACTTGGACTGTGGTACAAAGAGATTGCATGCGTGACTGGATTATGCAAACGTTGTAAACTAGCCTATTAATAAATATTACTGAACGACGATGAAAAAATGTTGATAAGCTGAAGCCAAGAATGTTAGTGTAGAACTCCAGAGTTTGATCAAACTTTCGATTTAAATAAATAAATCTAGCAGCATTATTAATAACCAATTGTAATTTATACAAGGAAGATTTGTCTAAATAACTATAAACTAATTCTTGGTAGGATATTAAAAGGACTATTAAGGTTTTTACAAGTTTTTCTGTGGTCTTAGTTTGGGCACTGGAATCATTTATGTATATTCGTCCGGGTGAACAGATTTTTTATTCTAGTGATCCTTCTATGTAAGAAAAGTTTGGCATCGGAATGCTGCAATCGCAACAGATGGATACTAATTCTCTCCCTCGACTCTCACACCTGCTTACACTTAAAGTACTTCTTAGAAAACCGAAAGTCGCGAGCATTCAGAGCATATTTCTCGCTTTATATGTGTAGCCAATTAAAAAGTCATTAATTATCCACGATCCCACAAGAACAACAGATACGATGAAGAATTTTGAGCTACGCTCAAGGCGCAAGGGCGAGCTACCAGAAGTTGAGATAGGAAGAGATACGTATTATTTGCAGAAAGAAAAGAGATACCAAAATTGTGAATGGGAAGAGTTTAAAATGCCAGATGATAGGAAAAGCCCTCGAAAATTTTACGGCCTACGGAAGCTTTCAAGACCGAGCCAAAGCATGGCATAAGTAAAGAATAGGGTCCATTGAGTTAGAAAAAAATAACAAAGTGGACGTGATCCACTTTCTTCTAATTATTCGGACCTTCTAGCTAATATTTTTGAAAACTGTAAAACCGCTTTTAAAACTATTGATATGGTTGGATAGCTAAATATTGGAAAATATACCACCTATTTATGGACTTTAAATAAGTTTTCGACAGAACGAGAAGAAGTTGCTTATAAGCCCCGATGTCTGAGTTTGGTATCCCTGCAAAACTAATGCGGTTATGCAAAATGACATTAAGTAACATCACCAGCTCCATCGGAGTTGGGTATGACCTCTCCCAGCCATTTCTTACCAAACGAGGCCTCAGCACCAAATTTTATAAAAGGGTTCAACTGTTGGGGTGTAAACCGATGCCATAAACATCATTGACCTCAGCAAATATCTCCTGTCATCAAATAAACAGTAAGTCCATAAGCGTCTTGTCTTCACCATCTCGGTCGGCAATTGCATTTTTGAAAAAGTAGAAAAAATTTGTTTATTTTGAAAGCAGCATCAATAATGTCTGTGGCGAAACTCAACTTCTCATGCCAGCAAGTCCTACTTTATTCAGTACTTGATTTCTTTAGCCGGCACCAGGCAGCAAGGCAAAGGAACGGTTGGCGTGCTATGTTCGAATCGTACAAAATGCTTCTTCCGTCCATCATTGTGAAAATCGTTGATAAAAGCCTAATACAAAGCTTAATTAATTTCTAAATTACATATTTTTTCGATATTGTTACTAATCGTGAGTTCCAAGAAAGTGTTAATATTTGATCAAACTAAATCATTTATTGAAGAAAGCCCCGAAGTGAAACTCTGTATACAGAGAAAACCTACCAGTTATTTTCGTTGATAATGTTAATATACCAGATATTCGTTAACTAAATTGATAGGTTTCAAAAGTTGTTTTCTATTTTGTGATATACAAAACACAAAACAAAAAAAAAAACAAAAAAAAGGCTGCAGGAACGGTATCGGCCATCGGCGATTTGAAACTTTTCGTCATTTCCCCACTTTTCTGTCTTGTTATGCTAAACCCAAACAAAACTGCATGTGGCCCAAATTTTATTTGCTTAATATGCTCAGTTCTGTTTAAAGTACGATGGGGAAACTTTTAGTTTTCTAACGCGTCAGTAGATGTGCTAGTATTGAGAAAAAGGTGAAAAATATACATAAACCAGAGATATAACGGGCTAAAATGTACTAAAAGAATATTAATCACCAAATTTTACTATAAGTATCTGATCAATCCAAAGCTCAAAATGCAACTCGAATGTCAAAATAAGCCAAAACTGAAATGGTTTTCTAGGGTTTAATTCCTCTTTATTCGGATTTATGCTAAAATGTGCCACCAGTCCTGATAGAAGTAGTCTTTTTTAATAAAATTTCACTATAAATCGCCATCTAAAAAAAACTCTGAAAATAATTTATAAAAAGAAAAGCACGAAATCAAATTTTGGTGTTGAAACAATTAATTATTATTTACCTCTAGGCAGTTACATTTCATTATCAAACATTTCCCAAAATATTTAAGCTAATTAAAAATGTCTTTTGAAATTTAATTAACAACAATCAGTAATGAAGGGAATATTTCAAATAGTTTTTAGTTTGATGCAAGCATTTTTGTTTCCGTTTTGATTTTTCTACTGGAAAGGAACAACAGAATTGAGCAGATATGAAATTTTGATATCGTAAAACACAGCGTTGCAGTGAACTATTTAAATTGTATATAAAAAATCGACAAATAATAATTTTTGAGCTCGAGGGCAGTATCAGGAAAGTATTTGCTGGGCAAGTACGTAGCCAATGGATCACAGCCGGGTTGTGAGCAGCTGTTGCAGTAGGTTGTGGGTTAAAATACCGGTGGAGTCATGAAGAAATCTAATGAGGAGATGTGGTGATCTCCGAAATAGCTATAAATTCTAACACTCCTAACTGTTGTTGTTTTTTTTCCAAAATACTTTCCTTATACTGCCCTCGAGCTCAAAAATTAATATTTGTCGATTTAATAAATTAGACCAAAAAATTTTATTTGAAAATAAAAAAAAGATTATTATCAAATTATATGGTTCATTTGAGTATCGTAAATGAAAGCCAAAGATAATAACCTCACTCTCTCAAACTATTTTTTGTGATAACTAACCATAGAGGGTATTAAATAAAAGCACTCGTAATGTCCACGTACTGGATATGCGTTAGATTTTTTGTTTGCACATTTTAACTTCTGTTCAACTCCTGCTCCATGTGAACGCACATACCGTTATACTTAGCTGGGGACTTATTTGTTTGTTGGCATTTAGCGATTGACTGCTGTGTCTGCTTTGACTTTTGTGTCCACGCTACTGATTTATCGTATTTTCGATACAATTTTCCACAGACATTATAATAGAAAATATAACAAAAAAAAAACACAAAAACAAAAAAAGGCAGCACGTCAGTGTCAAGATTAAACTGACTTCAAGCGCAACCGCCTGTGTGTGTGTGTGAAAAATTTTTGAGCTATGCAAGAAAAATAATGCTTTGATTTGACTTTTTTTTAACCTATTTTTTATTAATTTCACACAGGCATAATGCATTTATGTTATCCGCTTAGATAATAAAAGTAGGTTTTACAAAATTAAATTAAGATTTTAAGGTCAAATTTAAATGAATGTTGTATTAATAAAACAAACTTTATTTCACGGCTTTTCAAAACGAACTGAATATTTTCGTTTACAATAAAGCGTTACATTTTTTTTATCGAGTTGCAGCGGATTTATTAATTAGGTTTGATGTTGGAATGCTATCTACATATGTATTTCGAAATTTAAATATTTGGATACCAGAGAAAAAGAGAAATTTTTAATGCGTTTGTTAGAAATGGAAAAAAACTCGATTAAGCGGTGAAGAAAAAAAGATAAGTAAATGTAAAATTAATTAACTATGCAAAACAAAAGTTATTTGTCGCGCTTGATTTGCCCTAAAAAAATCATTTAACACTTTATTTTTATGCCAGATTAGTTTTAAAATAAATTACTACGCACTAATATGAAAATATTCAAATTCACATACCTAAACTTTTTTTTTGGCTCTGAACATCTTGTTTAGATAAAGTGGCGTTTTCAACGCATATGTCTTTATGCATTTTGGTCGAAAATATATATGGCAAATTAATGGATTAATAATAAATTCATGAAATCGTTAGTTTTATAAAGTTTTGGATATTTTGGTCAACTGCCTATTTACATTATTGCATAGTTTTGTTTATAGCGCCGGTTATGTAATACTAATTAGGTGTATGCAAAAGTGCGCGATTAAGTAACAGATTTTGGCTTTCAATAATTTATTTAAATATTGTAAAATTAAAGGCCATTAAAAAAAGAAATAATAATCGTCGATTTTGAAATATAGGTAGTTTTATATGAAAAAAAACCGATAGTCATGTAATGTCATAAGGATTTTGATATATTGAAAGCCATATTCTATTATTTCATACAACTTGTGTATAATTTAATTAAATTCGGCTTTTCAAACAGGTGGCAACCCCCTATATGAATCGAACAGTTTGACACCTACATTTTCATAATTCATATAACTAGTGTATCATTTAATTAAATTCAACTTTTTAAACAGGTGGCACCCCTCTCCCAAATATAGGTACAACTTTTCATCTCATCGTGACGAACAGTTTGAAACCTATATTTTAATAATTTACATATCTTGTATATAATTTAATTAAATTCGGCTTTACAAGCAGGTGGCAACCCTCTTCAATATATAGATACCTATAAACATTCTTCTCAGCTAAACGAGCAGTTTGACACTCATATTTTACCATTTTATGAACTCGTGTATAATTTAATAAAATTTGACGTTTCATACAGGTGGCATCCATGGACGCACCACTTGAGACCCATATTTGAATCTTTTTATAAAAGTTAACTATGCACCATTTTTCCGAGGCGAACCGTTTGACAACAATAATTTAAAATTTAATACAACTTGTGCATATTTTAATTAAGTTTGACTTTTCTAACAGGTGGCATTCCTCTGCAAATCGTAAAATATATTTTGCGATCTATTACCATACCTACCAAATATATGTACATACGTACAAAATTTCATAAAAAGCGACTAGAATTTCTAGCTACTTGAGGCTTGCCTTTTATTATACTGCAATTGAATGAACTACAAAACTGCATAGTTTAAAATTTCTTCAAAAGTGGGATTAAAAAGTTGAAGGGTAAATACCATTTCAAAAAATTTCGTCAAATTTGCGAAAACTTTCAAACAAAATTTTCGAATCGTTTATTAAATTCATGATGCAATAAAAAAGGTGCTGTCACTTACTCAACCTCACTTTTTTGGTAGCCCCATTTCGGCAATGCATATAAATGTAGTATATAAAACGAGGAAACAATTAACGACACTTTTCACTTCCTTTTTAATTTTATTTCAGAGACGTGTGTATTCAACAATTTTATTAAACCAACGCAAATATAATAAATATCCTAAACAGTTCAATAACTTAGTACTTAGCTATACAAGATTTTGTAAAATGATATTGATATTGATATTCGATAGTCTTAGCGAACATGAAATTGAGTTTTATCATATTTGCAGCTGTAAATTTCACAAAGCAAATAACTTTAAAGAATATAACTTATAGATTCAACCTTAAGTGTATACTATTACACCTTTATTATTTCTAAAATCGAAATCATATAGCAGCTTCACGCATAAGTAGTTGTTTTAGCCCCTTGGGTGCGGAACTAAATATTGGATCACGATTCCGCCTATCTCGACGTTTTTCCTATTTGTTCTGCGTGTCCGGTGGGCCCATATCTATCACTGAATAAAACTAACCTGAATTTAAAATTGGTTTGAAATAATATAAATATTTTATTTAATAAACTCTGTGCATCTACACTCAGTTATATTTCTGGTATAATGCCCATGAAAAGATATATATATAAATATTGCCGTACATAAAAACAAATAAATACATGAACGCACTTTAAAACACGGAAATTATACACAACAAATATTTGACGTAAGTTACCAGCAATAACATAATATTTGAACCTTTAAAACTTGTTTACAAAAACAAAAAACAAAAAAATCGCTCCAATATAAAATAAAGAAGAGCAAACAGAAACAAATAAATAAATATGTACTTAAAACCTAGCACTACAATAAACGAACCTTAGTTCTTCCTTAAACTTGTATCTCATCCTCGCTATGTAGTGAAAAGGCACGTCTTCCAAAACCTATTGTTGAAAACAAAATTCGTGAATTGTTAATTTTCACTTGCCCAATTAAAAAACGTTCACCTGAAATTTGCAGCCAAAATAGCACTCTTATCGCAGTGGTTAAAGGGACGCAGTTCACAAATCTGTGTCAGGAAAACTCAATTAGAGTGTTAGGTTAGGTTAACGTGGTAGTTCCCGCAATAGGAACTCACTTAGACATAGTAGTGGAGTCCATTGTGATACCACCTGTTAAATGAACGGTAACTAAAATCGGAAAGCCAAGAATGATTAACCAGAGAAATGTTGCGTACCCCGAATGAAGTCACGCAAATCACCTATCCCCACCCTAGAAAGCTCTTCTGGAGTGCTAAAGAAGTACGTGCCTAGGTACTTGAACCTCAGTCTCGCAAAAGCAGGGCAGCTGAGCAGAAAATGAAGAGACGAATCCACCTCGCCCTCCTCCATACAGCTGCGGCAGAAAGGGTCAGAGAATATGTTCAGCCTAACCGAATGGATACCCATCGGACAATGACCAGTCAAAACACCTACAAGGGTCGAGAGTTGCCGCTTAGTAAGCGAGCTCAGTTACTCTCGGCCAGAGGGTCTTTGCAACTCTGCATGTCGTGGCAATTTCCCAGCGCTCGCCGAGACGACAGAGAGCCCATCTTTCCAAGAGAAGTCCGTAGGCAGCCAAGGAGCCCCCACTCTCTCCCTGCAGGGAGTAATGACATCCAGTGTGCCCTGCCGAGCGATCTCATCCGCCATGCAGTTCCCTCCCGTGCCGCTATGGCCTGGTAGCCAAATTAGTCTAACGTCGAGTTACTCCGAGGCTGCTGCGGGAGAAGTCAGGTACTCCCCGACAAGTTTTGATCTCACCAGTAGCGACCCCAAGGCCTGAATAGCGGCCTGATAATTAGAGTGTACTTATTTATATTATATATTTCAAATTAATTTCCTAAATTGCAACTAATATTCTGAAAACTTCCAGCGTAAAATAATTGTATATACGCTAAAAAATTTTAAACGCAACAGTCAAAACAAAACAGAAACGTCGGTGATATTCACTCATACTTTTTCAACAAAATACGTAAAAGGAGTGTTTCTACCACAGTTATCATTCTCTTATGTTCAAGAGAGCATCACTCAAAACGGGGCTACCGAACGTGGCTACAAAACCGCATACTCGAAAAATTTCTAAAAATTCTAATTGAAACACTCATCAATTTAATGCACCTGGAACATATAACGATTTGGGAAGTAAAGAACGAATAAAGGTTAAAACGAACGCCCAAAGTAATAATAATATGTAAATATAATACATCACTACCTGCATGTGTAAGTGAAAAAGTAATAATTCAAAATTGCTCCAGCAAAGTTGACAACAAAATGCCAATTGGCTTTCGAATAGGAATCGAACAAATATATGAATAAACAATACAATCGATAAAGTTGCATAGCAGTAAGAACAATAATAACAATAAAAAACAAAAATGTGATATATGCAAATTGGCATGATCCACATAGCCATACATACATACATACATATGTACATAAATAAGTTAAAATGCAAACAATAAAAATCAGATTGCAAATTTCTCAAACGGTCGAGTGCATAAAGTAAGCTATTGCAAGTAGCAATGACAGCTATAACAACAACAACGAGCATTAAATACAAATGCATATAACAAATATTAAAAAAAAAAAAATGAATCTTGGAAACAGTTGGTTCTTGCAGGGTATCAATAAGTAAAAACCCAGCAAACATTTTTGGACGGCTCAGAATTATGAGTCCGAAATGAGTGGAAAGAATGTAGGAAATATGAGGCTCAGAGTTATGAGTCCGAAATGAGTCCGAAATGAGCGGAAAGAATGTAGGAAATATGAGGCTCAGAATTATGAGTCCGAAATGAGTATAAAATATGACGGAAGTATGAGGCTCAGAGTTATGAGTCATCATCTCTTGCAATTATGTATTGTATTTTGGAAATGCCGTTACTTGTGTTTCCATGAATTCCACGACCAACGAACACATGCGTTCATCGATGAACAAAAATTCAGTTGAAGTGCAACTGTTGAAGTGTAAATAATGCTTTTTACTATCAAAAAGATTTACCAGTTTTATTTTTCTAGAAATCAGTGTGGTTAGTGAATAAAAATATAATTTAATATACATATCTAAAATATAAAGAACATTAAAAGGTTTTTGTCTACTTAATGTCATGAAGAAGAGACAATAAAGAGGCAATAGCGGTGATTAAATCATTAAAAAGAAAGAATGTAGTCGAAAAATGTTTTGCTGTAGCAGATCAAGCAAGGTCCAGTCAATTCTTGTGTCTTTTTCAGGAAAATGAAGTCTATGTAATTGGAATGCCAGACCCTGGGAAATTTGTGAGATATATTTGGAAGCGCTTGGTCACCGACGAGTTGGCCTGCGAAATATCATACATAGATGTTGAAGGCAAAATTTCCCTTCAAAATATGGCCATAACAAGTGCTTTTAAGGGTAATACTTTTAAAATGCCGTTTGGTGCTCTTAATTAACTTTTTATTATTGTTATAGAAGCGTTTTCTCGAAAATTTGGCAATGAGGTGGAATTTAAGAAAATTACAATAAAGTGGTTTCAAACTGCGCGAGACCGAGTTATATATAGGAATAAGAAAATCACATGACAGGAATCTAATTAGTTTTTTAAGTATTTAAAAAAAAAAAAAATAGGAAAATGTTTATATAATTTTGTTTTTTTTACCAAAAATGGAATAAAAACTGAATTTTACTTTCTTTATTTAGTATTACATTATTTCTGTTGTTTTACTATAAAAGAAACAGATATATTATAAGAACTCTTATTTTCTCTAAAATATGATTCATATATGACTCCTAAAAGAGGCTCATATGGTATATGAATTCGGACCATCTATGACGACCATCGCTAGAAAGGAAACACACTCATATTGGACTCCTATAAGAACTCATAATGAGCGCTCACACTCCGAATTATGAGTCCAATCGGACTCCAAATGTTTACTGGGAACTAACAAATGTACCTACATATGTCTATAGTGGAACAACCATGTAAGCAAAAATTTACGCAACGAGAACATACATATATGTACTTAGTAAGGTTCAAAAGTTTCTGACTTAAACTATACAATGTAAGGACAATCTCAAAAAAAAAATACTTTTTTCAAATTAAAACTAACCTCTCGTTATTTTAAACACATTTCGCAATTAATAAAGCTGGTAGAAATTAACGTGACTGATTCTAGATGTCCACTTAGATCCTTTGAGCTCCATTGCGATACCACAATTAATTTAAAAAAATGAATCACAACTTCCTATTTAGAATCTGAAAAAACGCCGCGTGCTTGCAATGAAGTTACGAAGCTAGTGAAACTCCTCTTCCGATATGTCCACAGGAGAGTGAGTGAGATCAATGCCAGAAGTCTGTGCCTTAGTGTCGCGAAAGCAGGACAATTGAGTAGAAGATGCTCCTTTTACTCTAAGAAGTTGCTGCAGTAAAAAAATATCTGGATTGGAGCTTAAAAAAGAATTTACTACTTCTGAAGAAACCAAAAATTAATTTTACGTACGTTTTTATTCATTTTGAAGAAACCTTTAGTCAATCGGGGGAAAATAGCGCAATTTGAAGAAAAAATTACGACATATAATATTTCTAAATTTTGTTTGGTTCTATTTTACAATGTACTGAAACGTACCGCATGGATTCTCATTGAAAATTCCCTTTCAACGCCTCTGCCGTTGGCAAGAGCTGTAACTTAGACATTCATAGAAGCCTGACCCCCTCCGGTCTACTCTCGACCAAAGAGACTACATGTTCTAGTTGCTGCTTACCATTCGTTCACGAGCAGCCGACATAGACCAGAGGAACACCGAAAACTTCTTTGCGTAAGGAGTATTTTCCCACTGTATCGTGTCTGGTTAAGTCTTCTGTCTCAGAATTCTTTGGGATATCAGTGTACCTCAGCACTCAGAGTATTTTGAGGGTAAAGATCCGCGAGGAATCAAGTACTTCGTGGTAAAGGGAACGACATCAGTGTCGCTAGGGTTTACAGTTACGTTATGAGCGTCCGAACTGTTACGCAAACTGAGCGTTCTTATCGGTCGACCTTATTTCTAACCACACATCTACTTTTCACCTTGTCTTTGCTTCCTCGGAATCTACGCCCAGCTCTGGGCCAACTCGATTATTGATTATTATTATTTTTTTTATCCCATAAAGGGCGTCGGCTTAATGTAAAATTGATTATATTTTCTCAATCAATTTTAATACTGCGACCTGAGATCAGGCGAGAAAAACAAACATGGTTGATTTTGTCATCACTGACGAACGTCAACAGCCGTTGTCGGTTCGGCTATCAGTTTAGGAGTGAGAGTTATGAAACACCTAAAATGAGGGCTCTTTTTGGACTAACCAAAGAAAATACCTACAAGTTCATGACGGTATGCAAAAGTTTTCGGTTCGTATGGTTGCAAGCCGCAAGTATGGGCTTACCCTTCAAAAATGGTTCTGTCGGAGCTGCGAGCGACTGAGCTCAAATGATTGTGTCGAGCCCTTTCTGTACGAGTGCTCAGCTCTAGCGAGGATGAAGCTAAAAACACCCTTTAATCAATTCCTGTCGGAAATAGAATTACTTTAAAAGCAATATAAAAAGTATTTTTTACCAACTACAAGTGGTTGAAATTTATTCTTTTGTTCCTAACTTTATTAATATGGCGATGCCCTCAGACTAAGTCAATTATCAGACTCTGCATTTGATTTCAACTATTTTTAAATATGTTTGACAGAAATAACATCTATATGAGTTTCTTCTAGCTGCAATAAAATGTTGTCAAATTATTTGAAATACCGTTTCTTTTTAAAACTGCTTTAAAACTAGTCTAATTACCAACTACTTTCAATCCTGTCCATTTCAAATTATTTAGAAATATGCACAGTCTACTTTATAGTAACTATACATTTTTTATTTTTCGATTAAACCAATACACATTTTAATTTCAATTCAGTATACAAATAATATAATTACACAATTATTTCGAGCATCAATTCTCGAACTGAATTTCTTGTTCACTTACGCCGATTTGCAGGCAAAAAATTTCAAAAAATTCAGGTATAGGGCAGGTTAGTATTTATGTACCTTCTGAGCTTTCAACGACATACAACTTGTTAAACATTATGTTAAGAAAAAAAATAACCAAAATAAGAAACTTAAAATAATGGCAAAAAATTTCAAATAAAAATGCTTTAAAAATCGAATTCAAAAAAACAGTTTTTATTTCGACTAGCTGTAACATTGTATGTTTTAAACCAAATATATATAGTGAGAATTTATCGTGAAAATAATATGTAATAAAACTACCTACATTTTCATAAAGAGGTACATATAATTTATTGAAAATATATTTTGTCACAGCAAAATTTTAATAAATCGCATAACTTACATTTATACAGGGTGGGCCAAAAGAAACCAAGAGGTGTAAAAGTTTAATAACTTTTTCGTTTATTAATTTTTTTTTATTTTTTCTTTCAGATTATATAGACAACACTTGGAGAATTTATAATTTTCTAATCTAAATTTTGCAGTTAAATTTCAAGAGTTGGCCAGAAATGAAATCAACTTTATTAAAAATTTGATTATAAGTGATGAAGCTAATTTTCATTTGAATGGCTTTGTTAATAGGCAGAACTGTAGGTTCTGGGGTCCTCAAAATCCAAGAGCCATTCATCAACGCCAATTGCACCCCATCAGGTGTACAGTATGGTGTGGAATCACATCTGAAAATGTCATTGGGCCTTACTTCTTCGAGAATGAAGATGAAAGTGCTGTAACCGTAAATGGAGAGCGGTATCGGTTTATGATAGAAAACTTTTTACGTCCTGCTCTTGAAAACAGACCTGGTATGTGGTTTCAGCAGGACGGAGCCACTGCCCATACTGCCCGAGACACAATGGCACCTTTAAGTCAAATTTTTGGAGGGCGAATAATTTCCAGAAATTCGGATATTATTTGGCCAGCGCGATCGCCAGATTTGACAGCACCCGACTATTTTCTTTGGGGTTATTTGAAGGAGCGAGTGTATGTGAACAAGCCAGAGACAATCCTTGAACGCTACAGTCATATGTTTTGAAAGATGTTATGGAAACTGCTCTAAAAAGAGCCCAACAGTGGGAAGCTGAAAACGGTGGCCATTTAAGATACATCATTTTTCATACTTTGTGTAAAAAAATTTCCCTTTTGTATATTATATAATCTGAAAGAAAAAGTAAAAAAAAATTAATAAACGAAAAAGTTATTAAACTCTTACACCCCTTGGTTTCTTTTGGCCCACCCTGTACTTGGTGCAAGTTAGATCGACATGTTTAATTAAGCTGACTTTCAGCTATTTTTTAAATTGGTAAATTTTCTAGAATGCCAGATTTTTTCCGCCAGGGATATTTCAGAGTGCAGCCGCTTATCGCTATATGACGTACTGAAATTAATTAAAGCTGTCTACAATTATTTTCGAAAGAAAAGAAAATGTGAAATCTAGTTACGTGCCATGATAAAAATAATTATAAGGTACAACCGCTGCTACCAGCTTTAGAAATTTTGATGTTGCTAGCATTTTAACAAATTTCTTTCGCTGTCATTCCATTTGTTTGTTTTTTTTTTTTAATCAAGGCAAAAAATATCCCAGCAAACATACTCGGAGCATTCAGAATTTATGAGAAAGAATCCTACTATGTAAGATATGTAAACATCAAAAAACATTTTTTTAAATCATATCGGACTCATATATAACACTCACTAATTATAAATGAAGAGCTGATTTTTTCAAATATACAATGAAATCGTAAGAATGGCGCGAAGGAGCTCAATGTCCAATTAACAACTAAGTGCTGCTTTGATGCTGTAGAACCTGGGGAGAATACATTAAAACCAACTTGCGCAGTTGCCAAATTTCAGAATGTTGTTGAGACTAGAGTGATCTACGGTTTTTTCATTATTGCCGGGCATCTGCACAACTATCTATGGTTAATTTTCATATCTACAGCTTCGGCGGTAATCAATATGGGGAAGTTTTTCAACGAACCATTTTAACTAAAGTTAAATATTAATACCGAATTAGTATTGCTAACGCGCCGATAAGCTGGGCAATGTTTCCGGTTTACTTCACATTTAGAACATATCCATATACATACACATATACATATTTGCTACGTAAATTAAACAATTGCAGATGCCATTGAGTCGAAAACGAATCCAAAAATAGCCGCCAATAGGAGTCTTAAAATAATCTAGAGCAAGAGTCCGAACAGAACCGTACATGGTCGCAATAAGTCAAATATGACTCATAATGGAGCTCATTTGATGTATGGAGTATTTTAGGACCTTTACTCTTTGTGCTATTTATAAACGACATTAGCAGTTGCTTCACTTTTGCTAATTTTCTGCTTTATGCTGATGATTTGAAAATATTTTCGGTTATAAAAAGTTCAACTGATCCTATTAAGTTTCAGGCTGATTTAGACAAGCTGCAATGTTGGTGCATTAAATCTCGCCTTCCTTTGAATATCAACAAATGCTTTAAAGTCACTTATGCTAAAATTCGCAATATTGTTCCTACGTGTTATAGTATTGATTCGTCAGCCTCAGAATCTCTGAATGAAATCAAGGATCTTGGCGTTATTTTTTCTTCTAATTTTACTTTTAACAGCCATATTTGTCATATTGTTGCAAAGTCTTATGCGATGTTAGGTTTTGTAAGGCGTAATAGCTCGAAATTTTCTGATCCCTACACGCTTAAATTATTATATACGTCTTTTGTTCGCTCTAACTTAGAATATGCAACGATCATTTGGAGGCCTTACCATACTAATTTAATAAATAGAATTGAACGTGTCCAAAAAGTGTTCCTTAAGTTTGCTTTACGAACCTTAAATTTTTCGGAACCAGTACCTTCGTATAGTTCACGTTTACCTTTAATAAACTTGAAGTCGTTGGAATCTAGAAGATCCATACTCTCCTTGTCTTTTATTTTTAATTTGATTAATGGCGTTGTTGATTGTCCCATTTTATTAGTAAAAATTAATTTTAACACTCCTCAGCGAAGTTGACGTAATTTTTTGCCGTTTTATGGGGTTAATTCCAAACCGAATATGCTCGTAATGCCCCTATTGCCCGCGCGGTTAGTGAATTTAATATGATATCGAACAAGGTATTAATCGATTTTCCTTATTCAACAAATGTTTTTAAAAAACTTTTGGATTCAATTTTTTAGACTTTGAATTTTTCTTTTCTTAGTTATTAAGCATAATATTGTTAGTAGTCTGTACGGAAACTTTTGTTTTTATAACTTCATATATATATTTACTCAATAAGTTGTCTGCGAGAAATATTCCTTCTGTAGACCAAATAAATATTAAGTACTTTCTAATATGTGTAGTCTGTAAGAATTTTGTATTCATTGACTTCATAAACAAATAAATAAATAAATAAATAAATAAATAATATACGCCAATCTTTACAGCAAGGGAAATATCTTCATTTTGGGCTCTTAAATGAGCTCCTTATGAGCGTAAGTGCTCCGAAATAAGACTAATTAATTAGGTACTAATTTGTGACTTCAAATATTTGCTGGGATATTTCAATTGAAATAACAAAATTTGAATGTATGGATATATGTATGTAAATAAATAAATAAATATAAACAATTGTGTTTAATGAACTTCTGCTTCCGAAGATTTTTTCACAAATTCAAAACCTTTTTACCTTAAGGCCACTGCACTTTTGCAAAGAACGATCTTATGCTTACATTGCGTCAAATGATGTGGCAACAAATAAGCCGAAGATACATAGGGATTGGCGAATTCCCTTCTTTAACACCACAAACTTGGATCCGTTTTTACCACATATATATGTATACAGATATCAGGAGCTTTATATTGCCTTGCTTGCTAAGATATGCTGTGTTTGAGAAACCCTAAAACAGCAAACCATTTTTATTTTTCACACTTTTGAATAAATTTTTCAAATCAAAGATTTTCATTTCTTTATTTAAATTTTTTTTTTGAGTTTTGCATCATTTCGAGAGTGTGTTCTTAAAATGCTAGCAAAAGTCTAGAAACCCCAATGGCGGCCGAATTGAGCGCACGGTTGTACCAAAGGCGAATTTATATCATTTGACTTAACGTAAACCAAGCGAATTCAATCAGCTGCTTTTTCAACTTCACATTATATGAGTTCGCCTTGGGTTGTACAATATAAATATTTTTATCATGATTTATACGAAAGCGATAAGTTTATCGTTAGTATTGCATTGCAAACAAGAACACGAGATTTGTGACAAAATTAAATTATTTACAAACGTTTTTTTATTCACCAGTAATTAATTAAATTAATATTTTGCATTTCCGATAAATTTACCTTGTATAGGCCAGACACTTTTGAATCTTACTTACAGCTATAAGGCAAGTAAATCTCAATACCTCAATACTTCCATGCACGCGTATTCTTATGACTCTTTTGCATGCCAGCCTGCCATAAATATCCTTTTCATTGACCTAAAGCCAAACGCGTCGCGACGAATTTGCGGCTGCCGGTGCTGATGGTTTAGCTTTACTTATAAATATTTTTTGGCCTCTTTAGTTACGGGCTATAGGTAAATATTTATTACTGCAATGTTAGCTTTGTTTTTTTCTTTGCGAGCCTTAGAGTGAATCACTACACGAGTATTGCACTCATTTGCATTCACGTATGACCAGGCGGACGTTCAGGGTGACGAAATGACGTTAATGAATGCGGCAAGAGCAAATACGAATATGGCACATACATGTGCACCTAAATATGTATGTATGTGTGTGTGTGTGTATTTGCATCTACATTTATACATTTGATTAGCAATGCGCATGCGCAACTGTCAACAGCTGTTTCGGATTACATGCACTTTACCGAAAATAGTCGCAACAAAAAAAAAACAACAAAAAAAAATATTCGTATCAGCATGAACTCACAAAACGTTTGGTTATTACTGTCATTTGGCAGCTATGCAAATTCCCGTTGCGCGCTGCTTGTTCTTTTATTTTTCTGTTTATTTTGCTGTAACTCAAGCGCACCGACCGATTCCTTTTTTGCATACGATTTTTCGTGTTTTGCCACCAAAAAATCTGTCGCCATTGACGGCTTTGAACTCGCATGCAAATATTTGCCTTTTCGGTGTTTGTCTTACCTTTGGGCGCTTTTTCAACTTTTAATATCTTGGCGTTTGATGGAAATTTTTTTTTTTTTTTTTTTTTTTAGATAAGCGACGGCTCAATTTTCTCGCTCAGTAGCTATGTATGTATGTATGTAATCGTTTGATTGTTTGCATGTAAATGTAAAGTAGTTTATTTATTTTTATGGCAATTTAAGTGCATTTGAAAAAGCTTTCGGATTAAGCATTACGGTAAACATTTTTTAATGTTCGTTAGGCTATCGATACAGCTTGATAAAGAAAATATGCAAATAACTTCGTGTGTGTGTATACAGTGCGTTATAATAAAGTCCGCGCAAGAAATTTATTTTACAATATTTTTTATGCTTAATCATTTCGATTAATCTAATAAATGAAAGTAGATGTTGGTCTGTAATCCTATACAATTTTAAACTTAAAATAATGCAATTTTTTGATTTTCATTATATTAAAACTTTGCTTATTAAAACAAAAAAAAAAACAAAAAAATCGAGCAAGACCGTAAGAAAAAAGTACAAAAAATCAACGAGAATTTGAATAAAATACATACCTTATGAAGAAAATAGAAAAAAAACATACACAAAATTAAATGGGCTAGAAAACTGATTAAAAAATGTAAGCTTAAATAAAAATTTGTTGAGTTTTTTAAAAATTTTGTACAAAATTTAAACTTTTAGTTATACGATTTTTGCTTTAGTAATTCCTTAAGCGCCCGCTGCACCCGAGTGTGTAACATGCTCGTGTTACAATCGGAGCACTTAAGGTGTGAATTTCGGCCGGGATAAGTAAGAACAAAAAATATTGAAAAAAAACGCATGCACCCAAGCGCGCGAGCCAGAATTAAAAATTCTGCATAGTAGTAGAAATTAGTAATAGCCTTAGTACAAAAAGTCGTAGAAATAATAGGAATAGTGGTAGAAATTAGTAAAAGTGGTTCCAGATAGCAGTAAAAATAGTGGTAGAAATTAGTAAAAGTGGTTCCAGATAGTAGTAAAAATAGTGGTAGAAATTAGTTAAAATATTTTTAGAAATTAATAGTAGGATTTGTTAAAATTGTAGTAGAAATTAGTAAAATTAGTGGTAGAAATTTGTAGCACCAATAATAAAAATAGTGGTAGGAATTAGTAAAAGTGGTTCCATATAGTAGTAAAAATAGTGGTAGAAATTAGTAAAAGTGGTTCCAGATAGTAGTAAAAATAGTGGTAGAAATTAGTTAAAATAGTTGTAGAAGTTAGTAGCAGGATAAGTAAAAATTTTGGTAGAAATTAGTAAAAGTAGTGGTAGAAATTAGTAAAGCGATTCTGGCGCTACTTTCGCTATATGATATTCTGACGCGATATAAAAAATCACTGCCGCTAAAGAAGTTTCACTTCAAAAAGCCTTTTCTTATAACGGTCGCCCCTCGGCAGGCAATGGCAAACCTCGTGTGCCCTTCTGCCATGAAAAAGCTTCTGACAAAAAATATTTGCCTTTCGGAGTCAGCTTTAAACTGTGGGCCACTTAATTCGTGGTACAACAACAAAATGTACACCTCAAATTGTAGGAGAAGTTCGACCCAATATCGAATTACATACCGTAAGCGGCAAATTATTATATTTTCATTTTATTAATTAAAGAAAAATATGTGGCACTAAGAATATTGTGAATATTAGAAAATGTTTTCTCGCGTGAAAAGTTTTATAACTAACTGTATGTACGTTGAAGTTTTCTTTTTTTGGCATTCCAGTTCCGCTGCAGAGAACTAAATCAGTTCATGTCCTTGAGATATTGGCTCAGATTCAAAATGGTTTCAAATTTAGTTTTTTTTGGAAATTCGAGTACATGCCATTTAAGGAGCGCCAAAAGCTGGTACAATCGGGAAAATTTTTAAATCGTATGTTCCAAATCTGATCATTCATAGATTTAAAAAGGTGGGCTGTTTATTTTGACAGCTTAACCGATGGCGGCTTTGAATTGATCACGAACCTCAAATAATAAAAATAAAAAAATAGTCATAATAATTTGGCAGTTAAGGACTGGTACAGAAAGTTCGGCAAATTACAAAATGCTCATTAAGTGCACACAATTTGTTTGTTTTTATTAATATCAAAATATGAATTTGTTGTAATTATTTCAAGTTTTTCTTTGCTGTCCGTACGTGCGAACTGTTCTTCAGAGGCCCGTCATCAAGTTTTCTACATCAGTTTTGTCCACTATTAGCGATGCTGTTCGCCACATTCTTCTTGTTTTGGTTAGTTTACCAACTTTCTTAAGTCTGGCTTTTACCACAGCCCAATATATTGCCCAATCGGTCGCAACTCTGGCACTTTTGGGGGACATTAGCATAATGAGCTGGAACCAAATCCGACCAAAATATAGTTGTACCGTTGATGAGGTAGGAAGGGCAGGAGATGTTTTTGAAGACACTCCCTCACTTAAATTTCAGTGTTGTTGGTTTCCCTAGTGCCAAATGGCGTGGATTTATGCCCACATCCACAAATGGCTTCCCAATTTGAAATTTTATGCCACACTTTTCTATCTGGATGGTGATTTTTCCGATTCTGAAATGTCTTCGCCAGACTGCAAGCTGTAAAATTGGTCACCAGGTTTCATATTCAAATAAGTTTCGTTTCGTTTCGTTTCGTTTTTGTTTGCCAGTTGTGTCTCATACAATTTCCGCGCAAGGGAAATGCTTTCTCTAATTTGTTTTTCGCATCGTTTTGGAATTTTTTTTTATAAGTTTTTATACCATTTCTCTTCTTAATTCGAATGACTTACACTTGTGTGGTTTAAGATTTTTGGCGGCATCTCTTGTCAACATAGAGCTATTCTTCGTAATTATGGCTATTACTTTCTTCCCAACTAGAAGTCTGCTGATAAATTTGGGTGGCCACTTCTTAGCTTATCCTTTACTGACCCAACTTGCTTCATGCGCAAAATCGTCCCTCGTGCAGTATCATTAGATAGATGATCCACTGAGTTTCGCCAACTCTCTGTAACTAGTATTAGTGTACAAACATTTTCTGCGAAGCTTTTCGTTCATATTCACTTTTTTCATTGTTGATGCCTTGTCTGCAGAAACTAATTAAGTTGCCTGTTCAATACACATGGCGGAACCGTTGCAATAACCTCAGTAAGTCCGCAAAAACGAAAATATCACTTCAGCAGAAATAATAACAACAATAACACTGTTGCTTTTAAAGGTTCTGCCAGTAAAAATAGCACACCCCGATACAGATGAGGCAAATGTTACAGGCGACCGCAACACGAGTTTCAATGATCAAGAAAGCTACACACGATGCAACAATCGAAGCAACATGCCCTGGTTGCTTAAACGATCAGCTCGTGTGTGTGTTCAAGAAATCAAAATTATATTATAGCTTGATTTGAAAAATTTTTACATAAAAAAAAATGCATCTTTGGATCGGAGAAGAATTTTCTTAATTTTGATCCGCCTCAAATGCTATAATTTTTTCTCCAAATCCCAGTAGCTTCTCTCTATTGTGTAAAGGTTCCTTTAAATGGAAAATAAACTGACATATAACAAAATATGTTTCTCCAAAAGTAGTCCATATTTCTTTAGTTCCAACTCATTTCCAGTTTTTATGGTTTTTTTGTTGTTTTTCTTCAATCCAGACATCCCTTTTTTCAGTGTAGAAATTATTTATCGTTTCATTGGTTGAAACAGATACAACCAAGGCGAATTTATAGAGGTTATGGTATAAGGGCAGCTGATTTGATTTTTTTTTATTCACCTACATGTATTTTGTTTTTGCTTTTGCGTATGAGCTTTCAAAAGCCCGTAAAAGCAAAAACAAAATGTATTTAAATTTTAACAACTCTTACGCAGAAACAAAAACAAAATACATAGGAATTTTTTAGTTGTATTTATAACACCACCTTGTATGGATTCGCCTTGGATACAACTAATCAAACATTCAACTGTGCCTACTTATTGGAGAACGAAAACAGTTTTTTTCAAATTACAATATTACCAAAATGTTAATGTACAAAATCTTTAATATGTCCGTCTTCTTATATTTTTATTAAAGTTTTTAGCTTTTACAAGAGATGAGAAAGGAGGGACCTTCATTCATTTGGTATGCCAATAAATATATTGCGAATTAATCTTAACTTTAAGTTTATACTTATATAACTTTTTTTATAACTTTCACATTTCGATTGTAAATACTATGTAACAATCTAATGCAACTAATATAACGATATCAGTACTTGGAAGAATATACTCGAGTACTTCTACCAAGTACCAAGTATTTTTTGTACTTCGATACGCGTCAACATGTAATCGGTAGGTGTCGAGTATATTATGTAAGTATTTATCAAAAATTACACCAACAATTAATTGTAGCATTTCTCCTGGCAATGGAAATGGGAAGAGCAAAGCGTGAATAACTTTTGATTCATTGTATTGTGGTTGAGCTGTCAATAAAATGTTTAAAAATGCTAATAAATTTTACCAAAAAAAATATGAAATAATTAAAAAAATAAAATAAATATTACCAATAGCGGGAAAATAAATAAACCAATTTCGAAAAAAGTTAATCGCTATAGCTTCGATATATTTAAAATTTCAAAAAATCGTCAAACACGTATTTTGTTATTATTGTACTTCACAAAAGAAGTGTGACCATCGAAAAAATGGTGGCGCATTTTATAAATTTTGATTCAATTATTTGCTCATCTAATGATCAGTAAACATTTTTTTTTTATTAAAATAGTTGTAGAATACAGAAGTTGAGTATTTTTTTCATAGTAAACGATCATTTGACTAAAATTTATATCTAAGTAGTTTTGAGTACAAGCATAATCGAGTACTACCCAGCGATACTTTGAGTAGCATCGAGTATTTTTGTCGGTACTTTTTATGAGTGCAGGCATCGAGTACGAAGTGGTATCCGATCATCACTAATAGTATATACTGAAATTCTTAGAATGGAAAGAGAAATGGATTAAGCCATGTCAGTGTCGGTCAGGGCGCCCGCCCATTTTACGATTGACCCAAGCCTGTTAAAGAAAATATTACAACCCCACATAACTATGACTTGCGAAAATCAATGGAAAAATTAAGAAAATGAATATATAGGTCACAAAAATCTTGGAAAGTAGGCGTGGAGACCCACACTTTGCAATGCCACACAGTAAGCACAATGTTGAAAATTATAGAGAAAACTACGCCCACCCCTAACATAAAGCTAACTTACGAAAACCAAAAAAATCGATATTTTATTAACTAAAGTTAATTTGCGCAAATTTTATATTCAGAATTGAGGTGAAAAAATAGGTGGGTTCAAATAATAATCGATATTCTCATAAATAATGAAGTAATTTCCCTAAAATTTTGCACCAAGGATTCAATTAGCAATTAGCAAATATACAAATATCTAAATTTTAGGAAATGGCGGCGGCACGGCCCAACTTTACTCAAATAAGCTACTTTATCAAACTCCAGAATTTGATGCAAGTTTTTTATTTCAACCCTGCAACCAAAATTTCGAAAACGATAGAAATAAAACAAAAATCACGCACGGTAATTTACACAAATTCAAATTATTTGATATTTCACTAAATGAGCATTTCAAATCAACAAAAATTTAAACTTTCGGAAGTGTTTGGCGTTTTTAATAATGCTTGTTTCTCTTTAAACAAAGGTGGCTTAAGTTTTCTAAATGTTAATTGGCTATGCTACCAAGCGTTCTTTTGTAACTTAGCTCTACAAAAGAATTATCCTTTTGTCTGGGAGGTATTGTACAAATAAGTTTTAAAAACATGTGCTCAATTTGAATGAAAATCAATATTAAAAAAAAAAATTAATAGAGAAATAAACTTTATTTGCTAAATAAAGTTACCAATGCTCCGTTTTTAATGTGTTTTCACAATCTCGCTTTTAATTTTAATGTTGCTCATGCAAAGCTTAATTTGCATTCAACTCTTTGTGCCTGATTCCCATAAGACTAACGACTAAACTAAAAAATTGCTGCCCGTCTCAAATCGTTCGAAAATGACATTTTGTGCATTGATGCCACGAAATCCAATTTGTGCTGCATTCGCTAACTCGTTCGACCCATCCCCAATCACACACACACACACACACACACACACAAGTCGAATGCGCAGGCAGCATGCATGAAGGAAAACGTGAAAGGGCGCGATTTTTCAATACAAAATAAAATTATCAGCATCGCCAGCTGGGCCAAGCACAACAGCAACAACAATAACAACAACAATAGCCACAACAATGGCAACAACAATGACAATAACAATTTGAGTACGAATACGATTAGAAGCGGCAGAAGCAACTAGCACCAAAGGCGCCTCTTGACTGTTTTTTTTTTTTATTGTAAGTAACTATGTACTTTTGCAATTGGTGCGCCTGTCACGCGGTTCGCTGCGCATGCGCACAACTGCCAGCCATAAAGCTAAATGGTTTCATTCACTACAGCAGCGTCATTTGCAGGTTTTACGATCATTTATTTCTTTCTCGCGTGTTTATTTGCCTATTTCTATGGCAAGCTGCATCTTTGTCGCCAGAGATTTCGCTTCTTCGCAAACTAACTAAGTATGAATGTACGAATGTATGTGTGTAGCTAAATGTCAGGAAAGATTATCCAAAATGGCAAATGGGGCTTATGTTGTTGGTGCTGCTGGTGCGATGGGTCGGTGGACCGAGCATACATACTGTTACTGGTGCTAGGTGCGCGCACACCACAACAAAATAGGTTATTGTGTGCCGAACTAACTACATAGTTGCAAAATGATTTTGCCTGGCCTGTTTGGTTGCAACATTATAAATATTTTGGTTGCTTGGCATGGTGCAAGGCATGGTGGTGTGCAAAAAAGCAGATATAATACAATAAAAAGAATAGTTAAAATGAGAAATAGATACAAATAAAAAAAATGTAATGTAATGGGGTTTTTATTTTACTTGTCTTTTTTGTTTTTGAATTGCTTTTTTGACCTTTTCCACAACAATGCCGCCACAGTACATTTATTGCTTTTATAAGCGCTATAAAAAAGCGTACAAATGCTATAAAATGATTCCTTTTTATAACTATTTGTTTTGTAGACCAGGTACAAAAATATATAAACACTTATAAGTGTGTGTGTGTGTGTGTGTCATGTGCCTATTGTAGTTGTCTGCTGCTCTTTCAAGGTAATGTCTGCTCTAGCATCGCCGCGGCTGGAAAACCACACCACAAGGGGAAAATGTGAACTGATTTTAAATACTAATGCTCTTCTCTGCTTTCAAAACACCTGAAGCATAACGGAAGTTCATTAGGCATCCGAGCAGCATTTACAAATTTTTAATTAGCTTATTTTGTTAGTAAATTACTGAAAAATGAAAATACCATAAAAAGTGTTTCAAATAATTAGTCTCAGTCACAGCAATGAATCGTATTTTTTTGTTGAAAAAACCGTAACGGTTATAAATTTTGTTAAAGAAAAAACAATAATTTTATAGTTATTTGTTATTTGTGACTTATGTTTTCGATCAAAAATAGGGATTATTATTTTTGGATTTTTACCTATCCGATCATAATTGATCGATATACTTTGATTTTTATTTTTTCGCTCAGTATAAAGATTATTTCTTGGATTTAAAATTGTTCGGTCATAACACACGCAAACCAATTTGTCTGCGATTATAATAATAATAACAACAACAACAAAAAATACGATTTATATTTTATGAATCACAAAATATTGTTCAAATATGATGAAATATGAAAGTTAAATCCAAGGATATCGATTATTTTTAATCGAAAAAATAAAAATTTAAAATTAACGTTCAAATTTTAGTAAAAAAAATAAAAATCCAAGAAAAAAGGAAATATTTGTTATCGTAAGAATATAAGTCATAAAATAACGACTATGAAATGATTTCAATGAAAGTAAGGTGAACCGATATATTCGAATTGTATTTTGAAATAATTCTTTTCAAAAGTTTTTCGATCGAAAAAAAGAAAAATAACGGGTTTTTCAGCCCCTGACTTATATGAAAGAAAATGTGTGAGATCCCAACAAAAAAAAAACAATCATCGAAAATTTATGACATTTTTTGGGGGACGTGGAACTTGCATTTTATTATGCCAGAATTGAAGAACTTCTGAAAATTCTGAGAAAAAATAAAAAATTGCGTTACTTTTTTTACTTTGCTACTGACTAAACTGTATTAAAAAAAATTAATTAAAAAATAGGTTATCACTATTGCAAAAAGAAACACTGAACCATTTTCACTATGGTTATTTGGTTGTAATAGATGTTTGAAAGCATAGCTGAAATACTTCTCTTGGAATTTCTTTAAGTTTGACAAAAATTGCGCAAAAGTACAAAAGAAAGGTGAACTTTTCAATTATAATATTGTACTAAAATTAAAAGCTATTCGTAGCAGCTAACATATCTTTTATACGAGTATCAAAAAACACAGAGAAAACTTGATTTTTAAATAAAAAATATATTCACACAATATGAAGAATTCAAAATTTTTTTTAGTTTTTTTCTAAGCTTCAAATAAAATTTGCAACTGCTTCCATCTAAACTATTTTCTTATATTTTTTCGTGCAAAAATATGTCTTTGAAAACTTATTTGCCCATATTTATAACACGCAGAATTTTATTCCTCTCAATCGTTTGTTGGGTTAACCCCACAACAAAAAACTTCGCTAGTTGCGAAATTTCGATATTTATTCATACCATGCGGGTACACCTATTTAGGAACTTTGGCGAAAAGCTTGTTGCGGTGTTCCCTGTCTAATCCCCAAGAAGGGAATCAGTCCTTTAAACATTTCTTATAGATACTTATGTAGGTTTTATGAAGCCTGAAGGCTTTAGACCTGGTAAATATACCATCGACCAGATATTCAAGATACGCCAAATATTAGAATATACCTGTAAGAAGAGGATCGACGACACACATCAGCTATTTGTCAACTTCAAATCAGCTTTCGCCAGCACGATAAGAAGTTGCCTATATGCCGCGATGTCTGAATTTGGCATCCCTGCAAAACTAATGCGTAAAATGTAAAATGGCGCCGAGCAACACCACCAGCTCATTGAGAATAAGGGAAGCTACTCTCCGAGCCGTTTGATATCAAACGAGGTTTCAGCTAGGGTGAAGGTTGATGAAGAAACTGCAAATCTATGATATTTAAAAAAAGTGAAGAATTTTTTTTCACAAAAAAATGAAAGTCACAAGAAAACATCATGATTTTTATGTGTCTAAAAAATGAGCAGGGTCGGTATTACCAATCGCGAGAAAATGAAGAATTTTCAATAAATTTACCAAAAAATAAATAGTTATGAAGTACGAATAATTTCGAATTTCGAAAAATAGTCAAATTTATATTTTTTGTGGTTGTAAACCAGAAATATCCATTTTCCAAAAAAATTGACATTCGAAAAAAATTGTGGCCCACTTCATAAATGTTTACTCAGATTTGACATTAACTTTTAATTTTATATAGCCGTACACACATTGCGAGAATATTTTTTTAACTATAAATGGAACTGCTTAAAACTATGTACAAGATGAGAGCAAAATTAATAGGAAAACTTGGTTACTGTACTCTTCACGGCACAATGATTACGTTTCTTAAAACTTATTTAAATAATATAGGCGATTTTAAATTCGAACACAATTAGTTGCAATGAAAACTAACCAATAAGAAGTATTTGCAATTGTAGTTTAAGAATGGTGTAATAAAATGTGTTACAAATTAACGGGAACGGTACAATAAATAAATCGTGATTTTCATTAAATTGAAGGTTTTATTTAGCATAGTTAGAATGATCAAATTTATATCAAATATGCACCGATTTGTTCGATGATTTGTTAACTATTGGCAACAAAAATTCCTCACCAGCAAAATCATTCGCCATAGACTGGAGCAGGTATTAATCACTTGATTCTAAATCTGGACTTTCAGGTCGTTGCGTAGGAACCTCCCAACCAAGCAACTATCGATGTGTGCGGCCTGGCGTTGTCCTGATGGAACACAATTCCTATCCTATTGACCAAATCTGACCGGTATCCAGCCTTATTTAAATGGCTGAAATCGATGATACCAAAAGTTGCACATATTTGGCTATTAAAGTGTCAGGGCCATAAATACCATTCATATTTTTAGCTGCCTGGCTTGCATTTTCGGCTTTACCGAAGACAAACTGTAAAGTATGGCGTAGTTCCAATTATAATGAGCCAAGCAGGCACAAAAGTGGCTGAATAGTATTTTTAGTACGAAATTTTAGCATTCGATATGTACAGAGAAAAAATACCACCCAAAAAGTCCCATAAATCGGAATAAAATTTTGCGGATTTATCTATTTTTCCAATAAGAATTCCTTTTTGTAATGATTGGATATGTCTTTGAAATAAAATTAAGAAGATAATCTGTAAAACTGAGTTGAAAACTTTGCAATGTAATTAAGAAGGTGACCCGTAGAATTAAGATGAACGCAGTTTTTATTAAAATTTAGTAAATAACCGGCAAAACTAAGATGAAAACCTCTTCAATAGAATTAAGAAGGGAATCTTGGTTTCCATTAGAATCCCCTCTTAATTTTAATAAGCCAATGATCTTGATCTTGATGAGAGAGGAAGTAAGGGTAATTATTTTTAAAATCATTAAAAACTTCGGGAATATAAAATAAGTAAATCAAACATTTTCATTTTAAAAACAAAAGTTAAAATACAAATATTTATAATAACAAAAGAAAATCAATCTGAAGAAGATTATTCACTTCATTTGAAGTAAAAAGCGCTCTTTTAATTATAAGAAGTTTTCGTTATTAATAAATTCAATAAGATTGTAGTAAAAATGAGATTTTAACATAAAACATAGAGATTTATTCTAACAATTGCATATTTTTGGCCACAATTGTCTATATAAATGAAAAAAAAGTATCACCTTGTTTTGAGAAGAAACTCAAAATAAAACTAAGAACATTTTCTAGCGAAAATTTCATAAATTCACGAAGCTTCTTTAGACGTCAATACTTTTAATTATAGGCGACTTTTTTAAATTATTAAAAGACGTGGAGTGCTCAAAATTAATTGCTAACAAATAGAGTTTTTTGTAAAAGTAGATTTACTATAAGAGTATAGTACAGGGTTTTTCAATAGGGACGCTAGAAAAGTAGACCGATAGTAACAGCAAACGACGCCATATTTTTTCCCGCTCTTTTGACATTTCTTTTCAGTAAGGTTTGCCATTTTATCATGGAAAGATATACGATCAAACAACGAGTCGAAATTATTAAAATTTACTACAGAAATTCGTAGTCAATGGCCTCCACTTTAAGAGCGCTACGTCCAATTTATGGTCGTCGTCATTTCTGACTGAATGGCTTCGTCAATAAGCAAAATATGCGTTATAGGACAGGCAGCAATCCACACGTACTCCATGAGTCAACATTGCATCTCGAAAACATTACGGTTTGGTGCGGTTTATGGGCCGGCGGCGTCATTGGGCCGTACATCTTCCGTGATGATCAAGACCCGCACGTTACTGTGAATGGGAGTCGCTACCGCTCAATGATAACCGAATATTTTTGGCCCGAATTGGATGATATGGACTTGGACCAAATGTGGTTCCAATAAGACGGCGCCACAAGCCACACAGCGAATGTCACAATCGATTTATTGAAAATCAAATTTGGTGAACGTGTTATCCATGAAATGGCCCAGTCAATTGGCCGCCTCGGTCGTGCGATTTGACGCCGTTAGACTATTTCCTGTGGGGCTACGTTAAGTCTATGGTCTATGCCAACAAGCCAGCGACGATTGATGAACTTCGTACGAATATAGAACGTGAAATTGCAGCAGTATCGGCCGAATTATACTTGAAAACCGTCGAAAATTGGGTTCAGCGTCTGGACTTTTGCAAGCGTGCCCGTGATGCCCATGCAAAAGAAATCAAGTTCCATACATAATGACATCGAATGTACTTTCACAGGATTAAAAAAATTAATTCATATCCCAAACCGTTTTTGTTTTATTTAAAAACCCGATACAAAGTCCGCCATAGTTTTGGAAACTGATATCGATTTATTTCTGTAAACTATTTCACACTTGCGTTAAACATTATTTTCTATTTCTAGTTACAACTGCCATTAGAGTGTGTTTGTTTTCTTTTAATATATTTTCCTTACCTTAAGGAAACCTTTTCCAATTGTTTGTTGTTTTATAACATCGCCTTCTTTATGAATATCAAATTACAATACAATTGATGCGCGATTTCAGTTTCTCATTCAACTTCGCCAGCAAAAGCCAGTATTTATTGACTTACAGATACGGGCTGATTGAAAAAATATAGATTACAATAATTTCTCCTATTCAAACATATCAATCAGATTAATGGATAGGATTACCACAACTGCTGTTCGTATGCCAATTGGTAGCTGTCTGCGTTTTTTAACCACCAAGCTATTATTACTCAATTTCTGTTGATGCAACTGATGTCTGCGCAAACAATGTAAGCACATTTTTTGTTTTTTTTTTTTACTTTTTTACTACTCGTACAATATTTATAGCTTTATCTTTTGATACCCACTAAATTTTGCTCATGTGAAGCTCCTCGATTTGCTTTCTTGCTTTTTCAACAATTACTCACTCAGTTGCTTGCTTTTGTGTTGTTTTTGTTGTTGTTGATTTTGTGTGACGATACCAAGCGCCACTCCCCCACATCAACGCCGAGGGGAGTGAGTGCAATCAACAAACAACAAACAGCAGACAATCTGTGCATTTTTTTCTTAAGCAGAGATGTAAATGTGTTTGTGGAATTATGTGAGTGTGTGTGTGTGTGTGTAGGAATATGTGATGCGCTTGGCTCTCTGGCTCTATAAGGCAGTAATATCGAAAATACGCTATTGCAATTTAACTACAATTGTTGTTGCCTGCCAGTCAGCCAGTCAGTTAGTCAGTCAGTTAGCTGTGGCAACGGCAACAAGTCACTGACATACAAAAGAAATAATTACTAGCGAAAATACTTTTTCTTTATATTTGTTGTTTTTCTTCGAGTCGGCCATTGGCAATATTCGGAGGTCTTTTGGAAAGCTATGGGAAAAAGTTGTAATAGAAAGAAGAAGAAATACAAATAACACTCTTACGATATAAGGAGATGTGTACATTTCTTTTCAGAGTTGGCAGTGCAGTCGTTATATAACATCGAAGACATTTTTTTGTAATTTTAGCTTTTACAGGCCGCTTCGAAACCAACTATACATAAAACAAATATGACTGCCATAAATGTGTAATTACAATTCTATTAAAATTTATTTAAAAAATAATTGCTTGCATTCAAAAACTATGCACCTACCAAATATATACGAGTTGAATGAAAACTCATAACAAAGCGAAGGTTTGATTTAATAGAGAAACAAATACACTAAACAAAAAAGTAGTTCGGATTGAAAACTATCAAAACAAGTGTGGCGCTAAAAACATTGACGCCTTTTATGGAAAAATATTATATTTGTTTTCCCCCCCTTTTAAAAGAACCTTTACGGCAACCAGTTTTCTACACGTTGTTGGGCAACCCTGAATCCGGGTTCTCATCTCTGTTTTTTTCATATCGCGTGAGCACTCGATATGTTTGAAATCAATCCAAATCGATTTCATTTGATTAATAAACATAACATAATAATAAATTGAGGAGAACAAAACAAGCCAAGCATCTGAGCCTGATCCTAGATAGGGATCCTAAATTGGGGGCCCAGCGGCAACGAAAAAGTCCGTAAAACCACGACGGCCGTTTACTCATACATACTTATCTTAGGAGACAAGATTGTTTCGTGGATCTATATGGCGGTTGTGAAACTAATCCCTTTTTATGGTACGGTCTAGTGGGATGCTCTCGCCAGGAAAGCTAATATTAAGAAAGTAGGAAGTAGGCGGATAGCCTCCCTGTAAATTATCCCGGGCTACCACAACGACAGCCACCATGCCGCTTAGTGCGGTACTTAATTTTCTCCCGGTAGACCTATATGCATACAACACCGCCATTGGACTAAATTCAATTTGGAAATGGGCCTTACATCGGCCATAGTACCGACCGGCTTGATCGAAGCCAACTTCATCTCCCAGCTGCCCGAAAGGGAAGAGTGGAGATTAAATGAGGTTAGGAAGAGCGTAACGATCCATGTTAATGCGGATGGGTCAAAGCCAGACGGGAGGGTTGGTGGAGTGCTATTTTCAAAACAGTGGGACATAACTTTTAGCTTCCGACTACCTGATTACTGCAATGTTTTAAAAGCGCAGCTTATTGTAATCTTGAAGGCTGCATCACTAGTACAGTTTGGTATAACCCCCGGTGTTGAAATCTGTATTTCGACCTACAGTCAGGCGGCTATGAAATCCCTAAAGAAAAGCTCGCTAACATCAAGGGTAGCTGTAGGATGCCGCCGATGTCTTAACAAGATTGCGTGGGTTCCTGATCACTGCGACATACGGGTAACTGCGAAGCTGATGAGCTTGCTCGTCAAGGCACGACTCTGCCGGATAGTGATATTAGGGATTCACCCGGTATCCCTCTTAGACATGTAAGCCATTGAAAAACCAAAAATTTGCTAGAATAGCAAACGACAGGTCTGCAGGTCCACTTGCCAAATTACAATGGCTTTCTGGGGTAAAATGACGTTAAGATGATAAGCCACTGCCGTTACTTCTGGAAGAGTTTCAGTCAAAACACCAACCAGGGGCGAGAGTTGCCACTTAGTAAGCGACATCAGCTCCCTTGAGCGCCCACGATCCACTCTCGGCCAGAAGGACCTTGCAATTCTGCATGTCGTGGCAATTTCCCAGCGCTCGCTGAGACGACATAAAGCCCATCTGTCCAGGAGAAGCCCGTAGGCAGTCAAAGGAGCCCCAACCCCCTCCCTGCAAGGAGAAATGACTTCTAGGGTACCTTGCCGAGCGAGCTCATCAGCCATGCAGTTCCCTGCAATGTCGCTATGGCCCGGTACCCATAGTTTAGATTAGGTTGGAATGCCTGGGGGGAGAGAAACGCCTCCAGCACTTAGACCAATAGTAGGCCCATTGTGATAATATGTGTAAACTTCGTTCCCCTGCGATGTTGCGGCACTCACCCAAAGATAAACTATTTCGTTAGCGTAATGAAATTTGAGATTGCTTTAATTTTTATTTTCGACATCTCCGCAATCTTAGCTTAGCAGTTTTACATAAGGCAAGGTTTCTACTTTGTTCGTTTACCGCTTGAATGGTGATGTTCCAAGCACGTAGTTTAAAAGTGACCATTGTTATATCTCCTCTGTCCTTCCCCGGAGGGATGGGGGGTGGTCATACCATTCTTCTCCAGCCTTGTAATCACCCTTAATGTCTTCGTGCCCAGATACCTATAAGAAATGTAGTCTAGAATGCTGGGCCATCTCGTATAAAGATCTGCGACATTCAGTTAGAGACTTAATGTTGACTGTCAGAGAAGTTGAATAACCTCTATTTTTCCTTGGGTCTTGTGACTAGGTGTCGAGCAGTCTACATGAGTTAGCAAAAGATATACAGATATACGAGATATTTTCCCCGTACTCTTACCGCAACATCATCGGCTCATGCAACAACTTCGTACTCATCCATTTCCATGCGCCACAACAGTTGATTTGCTGTAACTACCCATAGGAGTAGAGACAGTACTCCTCCTGACCGGCTTTCGGGCTGTCCATCCCCCCAGATCTGAGCTCGCTTACCTGCTGGTAAGCAATTGATATAAGAGCCCGACCAGAGTTCTGGACACCCGCAAATCCGCCAAGGCTGAAGTGATCGCAAATGGGAGGACATTGTTAAAAGCCCCTGCTATCCCCAGGAATTCCACTAATGCAAATATTTTTGTTGCTAGGGATCGTTCAATTTTCGAGACTAAAAATGGAGTGCTGTCTCTGGGTATTTTCTTTTACTGGAGGCATGATGCGCATTGGATAAAGTAGCTTCGGGATGAATACTACCTTGACTTCTCTCCAGATCAAGGGAATATATCCAAGTCTTAAATAGCTAGAAATGATGGCTGTTTGGCCACGTTGGCATACTGTAGCTGAGTCGGATATATTCCATCTGATCCTGGTGACTTCTGGGGTTTGTAATTGCATGCGGCCCAAAAAAATTTCCTATCGCTTATGATTTCACTAATATAATAGTATTCTCAAAAAGTAGATCATTCAGCGACGTGTTTTCTTGCGTCAATTTCGTGAAGAATTGGGTAAACCTTTAATTGAAGACCGACTACGTCCTTGGCATTCAACGCGGTGCTGTTGCTGATGTCGAAAGGAAATTTGAGCTTCGAGATAGTATTGGTAGGGTAAAGGTAAAAGTCACTGGTTCCTGAAATTTTCTGCTACAGATCAGTCATTGGGAAAAACCTATTTGCAATGAATATACCTCAAGAAAAGTATCATGTTCTAATTGTGAATAAAATGAAATTCCTTATTTTTAAGAAATAACCTACTAATAAATAATTTATGTTGAACTTTACAACTACTTTAAATATTTATTTATTTACTTGCCATATTTAAAAAACAATAACTTTAAAAAAAGTCAATTTTTATCAAGTGGGTATCCGTGTACCCAATTGCCCCCTAAGCCTACATTTTTTCAACAGCCGAAATTTTATTTACCAAATGGTCAAATCACGAGGATCCAGTAGCTCAGATTGTAAAAATTATTTTTAAGGAATAGTCGATAAAATAATGAGGTACGGGTACCCGGTTGCCAACATAAGGGTTAAACAGTTCAAATTGAAGGCAATTTTTCTTCCATACAGATACGAGATTTTTACTGGGAGTAGTTTGCACTTAGGATCGATTTTTGGTATCGAGTTATCTATCGATTTTCCGTATCAAATCAGCGAATAAATTGCCGAACGCGAGCTAGGTAAGTATGTATTGTGAAAATCCCAAACTACTTTTCTCATCGCAAATAAACTACACAAATCGCCCCTTCTGTTTTTCAACTACGAACGACTACCACCAAGACAGGAAGTCACTTGTGGCGCTGATTGTGCAACATGAACAATTGTGACAATTATGCCATTGCAAACGACAGTCGCTACTCAACTCGACGCTAATCAACTGACGAAGTAAACATATAGTAAACAAAATTTGCCTACTTGTTTTAACAATAACCTGCAGCATCTCCATAGCTAACCCAAAAAATTAAAATGAGCCAAGCAGTGGCACAAAATCACTAACTTTATTTCCCTTTTCCTTATTTGTAAGTTTCGTGACTTTTGCAAATTTTTTTTTTTTGCATGGCCCCCCTTCGGCGGCAGTCAATTTCTCTTGCCACATATTTGCTCGAGTGTAATACTTATTGTATTTGAATGTGGCTTTCTCCTGGCGGCGTTTTTCACCCATTTGCGCAGTAACACTGATTTCCTCTTTGGATTGCGTCTCGGCGGCAAAGCATAAAAGGCAACATACATACATGCATACATTATATACAATATGCACATATGTATATATGTAAGTTGATAAGTAGCAAGCATATCTACATAGTATTTGTGCATCGATTGTTAGTGCGTCGAGTGCGTAATAGTGCACAAAAATGTTTCCTGTTCGCTGCCGGCTATTTTTCTCACATTTTTGCAATTTCTCACAGCTATTTATGTATTTATAGATATGTGCGTCGTTTTGTTGCTAACACAACTGTACGCGCACATACATACAACAATTTGTCGATAATTGATTGTATAAATTTTAAAACCTGTTTAGGATTTTCTGTTCGCAACAAGTTGCAAAAATATTGTAAGTATTTGTATTAGGGAAAATTCGTACAACTTTTAAGGCATTTGAAGATGCTCCTTGTTTTATTAGTATCGGTTGGTTCATTATAATGCAGTTTTATCAGTGACCATAACGGTTATAATTTTTATTCAAAAAATCATGATTTCATCGTAATATTGTGACTTTTATGTTTCGATAAAGAATAATCGTTATTCGTGGATTTAAAATTTTTCGATCAGTTTGATCGATATTTTTGAATTATTTTTTTTCGATCAAAAATAATCGTTAATCTCGGATTATTGGATCATATTTGATCGATATTTTGTAATATTTTTTTTCGATCATAAAAAATATTATTGTTATCGCGGACAAATTTGTTTGCTTAGAATAATAAAAAATCTGTAATAAAAGTAAAAAAATATCGAAAATCGGAAAAATAAAAATCTAAGAATAACGATTATTTTTAATCGAAAATCTGGAGTTTCATTACGATGTACTTTTATTAGGGACCGTAAAAGCTATAATTTTTATTAAAAAAAGTCATGGCTTAATCGTTATTTTGTGATATTTCTTTTTCGATAAAAAGTTATCGTTTTTATGGGATTTAAAATTTTCGATAATATATGATCGATATTTTTTACTTCTCTTTCTTTCGATAAAAAATAATCTTTGTTTTTGGATTTGTATGTTTTCGATCTAGTTTGATCTATTTTTATGAGTCTTACTTTTTCGATAAAAAATAATCGTTATTCTTGGGTTAAGAATTTGTCGATCATATTTGACCCATATCTTGCGCTTTTTTATTTCTTCGATCGAAAATAATCGTTATTTTAGGATTTTTAATTTTTATTTTTTTCGATCAAAAATAATCGTTAATCTTGGATTACAATTTTTCGACGATATTTTATTGATATTTTGTGATAATTTTTTTCGTTCATAAAACATATTATTGCCATCGCCGACAAATTTGTTTGCTTTATTATGATCGAAAAATTGTAAATACACGAATAGTTAAAAATCCCAAAATATCTATCGGATATGACAGGACACATTTAAATCCAATAATAATGATTATTTATGATCGAAAGCATAAAAATCACAAAATAGCGATTAAATCATGATTTTCTCTATAAAAATTATAATCGTTATGCCTTCTGATAAAACTAAATCATAATGAAACTCCCGATACTAATAAATAAAAAAATATCGATGAAATATATTCGGAAAAATAAAAATTCAAGATTAAAGATTATTTTTGATCGATTATTTCTGATAGCAAAAGTAAACAATAACGATTATGCAATGGTTTAAAACACAAAATCTTCTAAATAAAAATGGGATTAGATTTGCCATCAAGGATTAGATCGATACATTCTAGTTATATTTTGAACAAATTTTTGCCAATGATTTTTCATCCGAAAAAATCAAAATAACTATTATTTTCAGTCTCTGAGCGTTGTCAGTGGGAATTTTATGACAAATCACGCCTGCGCCTGTCAAAGTTTCATAAAGAATTGTTCAGTATTTTTTAACAATTCATCAAGGAGAGACCTAGCCTGGCACTGGTTTAGTCCTTGGATTTTTGAAAATCTGGAAGAATATCCACCGCTTTCTACAAAAATTCCGTAGTGCTGTGGCTTAATTCTATCTTACTAAATTTGCTATTAGCAAAATTGTCTTATTTGTACTGTAGATCAACCTGTAGTAGTTCAAAGACTGCCATTATTGCCAGATAAAACAACCCCCAGTGGTTCAGCTGCTAATTGACTAATTACACTATGCGACACGAAATCTGACCTATAACATATGATCATTATTGAATATGTAAAATTGTTTGCCGTATCCGATGAGCAGCAATGCCCTGCTTTTCAAAATTGAAGTAGAATCAATGCAGAAGTTATAACTTTTCCCGGCTTAGGTTTTTACAAAAGTATGAAGAAGTGAGATTTGTAAAGTAAAAATAAAATATATAATAATAATTGAAGGCGAGTATGGGAAATCGTTAAATTGTAAACAATCAATTTTGAAAAGCAGGGTCATTCTTTGTTGTCAAAAGAGAAACATAATTATACTTATTTATGTTGGTGCGACATCGAAGTAATACTTGAGTACAGTACGGCGAATTTTCGTCCAGTAGCGTAGTAATGTTCGGCCAAAAAATTTCGCTCAGTAAAACACAACTGCGGCGACAACGAAATTTGCTGATAATAACTTTTACTAATGTTAAATTTTACAAATAAGTAAACTAATAACTTTCACCAAAAACTAATATGGTATTTTCCAAAAATTCGTTGTGCGCTTTGATTCTGCACTTTCTCATTATAGCAGCGAACATTCGCGACGAAAAATTCGCCTTTCGCTGGTATTGTATTTCAAGCATAATGTTTGTTTCGTTAGTTGCCGCTTCCGTTCTAAGTGCTATTGGATTGAACCAAAGAAGTTCATTGCCTTGATTGATCGTTGTTGTCTGCTTCGGCTTGTTCGATATTCGCCGTAAGAGCCTGAACCATTAAAGGATTGTTCACATAACTTCAGGTTTTCAAGACAAACCGCAAACAAAAAATGTAACAATGTCAAACCGCTGCCCGTTGGGGTCAATTTACATTTCCGAAACAACAGATAACACGAATACCGATTTCAATTTTCAATTTCCAGTAGCATTTCCAATGAAAGATGAGCCAATGATATCACCGCTTCAAAATGTGTACCATAAAATCCACTTCAGGCAAATTTACTTCATAATTTCAGTGTTCTGGAAAACGAATTCACAAGAAAAAATTCGGTTAGCATTCAGCTCAATTTAAATTCGAAGATTTGGGGTAAAAAAGAAATGCAAGCGATTTAATATTAAAATTATCGTAGTTTTAAGAACTTTCGAAAGGGAAAACATTCTCATCCTCAGTCATAACTTCATTGACCCACTGTGGGCAAATATATTTATTCAAATATTTAGTATACGTTTAATGACTTTTGCAACGGTACTACGGCCCATCTTTCCCTACAGCTGTTTGAAAGTCACCTTCCGCCAAAAATCTCAGCGTGGCCGCCAGTTGTAGTACCAAAATGGGTGTTTTTTTTTTGTATTGGGATCAACAACGTCCAATAATATAATAAATGCAGTTTTGTCAACCCGTTAGATACAAATCTCCAAAGCAGGCACATTTAAATCTCGGAATGGTCTCCTTCTTCTAAAATGTTGATACCACACTCATTTTTCTTTTTTTCTAAAAAATTTGATATCTATTTTTGGTTAAATTGACATCTGTTAGCTGTGAAGTTCATTTACAGAGTGAATCAAAAATGAAATTATTATAAAATTCGGTTTTCAGAACACCAAAGCCAAATTGCCTCGTTTTTGGATTCATTTCCATATTCCCTTTAAATTGGATTCAAATCTCTGCAAAAAACTGAAATCACTGATCAAACAGTGGACTGTTTAAGCTCGCCTGACTTCAAATGCCTCTATCTCAATAACATACGGCGAGTTTAGCGAGTCATCCGAATGCACAGGGCAATTTGCCGAGTAAACCTGTGGCGGATGATTGCAATGAGTGGCGCAGACTTTGCAACCGACGCTTTTACTTTAGCAGTAACAAGAAATAAATAAGATATTTGAAACAAGTGTACACCATAAAATTGAAGGCGAAAAAACTAATCGGTTCTGAAGTAAAAAATTTACAATTTTCCTTAAAGTCTACTAATATAATTGAAGCTAAGTTTACAACGTGTTTTTTTATTTTTATTTTGAGCACATTGAAATCTGGGTAGAAGGTCAACTCTGTTACAATATTTTCGAACTCTTTTTACTGACGGTAACAGATTGGGTAAAGTACATTCAAGTTTATCTAACAAGTCATTAGTATACACTAAATGCAACAATTTATTCGAGGTTGAAAATTTAAAGTTCATTTCAACATGAAAAGTACATACAAACATTACGGCCTTTTATATTTGAAACAATGTTTTTTACAAGCAGAAATACTTTAAAATTAACGAACCAAATCTGACGACATTCAATTAGGTTGAGTTTAACTATCCCCATATAATGTAAATAAATAACAAGAATAAAAAAAAAAATATTTACTAAGCTCTTAACTTATTTTATTATTTAAAAATCGAATGGCTGGCGGAATCGAAAGAGGAATATTTGCAAAGAATATTTCGAAAAATATATATAATACCTATATCTATGTATGAGTGTGTAAACATATTAGGATGTGTTAAATTTGTTTCCATTTAATGTGAACATATTAGGGTGTGTTAAATTTGTTTCCATTTATTCGGATGATATTTCTCTATTTTTCTGTTCTTAGAAGAATTCTACGACAGTTTTTTATTGCATTTTTTATATTTTTTATATAACTTACTGTTGATCTTTACATCTTTGCATATGGTTTGTTACGAGCTTCTTCTAAGATTTTTTCATGGTTCGAAGTGTTCCTTCCCAAGTTTCCTTACAAACTTAAAGAGTATTTATATATACAGAGATACATAGAACAAAATAAGTATCATTAAAAAAAAAGTATTATTTTAACCTATTCATTTAACCGTTTAAATTTAATTACAATTCCTACATTATACAATTATCGTACAGTGGAAGTTGAAAGTTTTAAGTAGGTATAGTTTCCAATTTACAATTAGGAATTAAGAAGAGTGGTCACTCGTCTAATTTGTACCAGTTCGAAAGTGACTAGAGATGTAATGGTAGAAAATAATGCCGTTATTCTGCAACTCCATCTCATCTCAAGTCACTAAATTTGAGACTTTCAATTAGAGATATTTTTTGTGACTTGAGACAAATTCGGTAATCAGTAAGCAACAGTCTCAAAAAACTTCACCAAAGACTGTGGTGAAAAGCAGTAGAGAGAATTAGCTGATCGTATGTTCAGCTAGAGATGCGCATTCAACTTCAATGAAAATGTGTTCATCGATAGCATACAATATATTTTCTTTTTCAATTCTTTGTCAACAGCATTATTGCTCTGAAAAAATTAAAATAACACTACATTTTATGTGAATCGATTACTTAAAATATGTGTAGAAATTTGAGCTATCAACAATCGATAAATGCAGCTTCTCATTCACATGCACATTCGACCAAAATGGCAGAATAGGATACATAAGCAGATGCAAACAAATGGTTTTTTTTATTTAGCGTTATCAAAATTAAGTGTTATTTTTTTTCAGATTTAAGCTAAATATAGCGTTCGACCAAGGCGCAGATCAAGTGCTGCTTTATTTTCGCGTTTGTTCAATACTTTCCTCAATTTCTTTATTTTGTGACCTGCCCGTTTGAATCGATCGTACGGCCGATATAATTTTATGTTTGAATATTATTTCATGCAAATATTGGCCGCGGCTGGACCTCAAATGCTCCATCCGCTTAGTCCAATTTTGACTCACCCTTTTCAACATTTCGGCCGGTACCTCACGAATAAATGCTATAGTGTTGGCTTTTAGTATGTCAATCGCCGCAGGCTTATCGCTATAGACATGAACCTTAACATAGCCCCACAAAAAATAATCTAGATGCGTTAAATCGCACCATCTAAGTGGCCAATTGACAGACCACAAACGCGAAACGTGAACTGTTTAGGGAACTCGCCTTCCATTTTGGGGGAAAAAATTTGTTATCTTCACACGGCAGCGCTCACCATTCATCGTAAAATTGCGATTCGTATCGTCTTCGAAGAAATATGGTCCCATGATGCCGTCATCCCATAATCCACACCAATCAGTGACTTTTGATGGATGCATTGGCAGTTCATATAATGCTTCTGGTTGCTCTTCACTCTAAAACGGCAGATTTGCTTGTTCACGTATCCATTCAACTAAAAATGAGCTTCATCGCTTAACAATATTTTTCGGCCAACTTTTCAAGAGCCCATTCACTAAAAATTTGGCGTTGTGGTAGGTCACTCGGCTTTAATTCTAGCATCAAGTGTATTTTAAAAGACTTCACACCTAAATTCGTCGCTAAAAAGAAAATAGCTAAAAAATAACCTATCATTTATATATTTTTTAAAGCACGCCTATCTAGTAATAAAGAACCCGGTGAATTCGCAAGCCTTAGCTCGAACCTTTTTCCACTTACCGACCTAAGTTGTTTTCAAAAAAGTGAACAAAGTTATTAAGATATTTGCCTGGTGTAATGAAAGGTTAAGACATTTTTCTAGATTATTTTAAGTCAATAGCTCATAAGTAAAACTTTCGTTTTGAACCTTACTTAAAGAAACCCATCAAAAAACAAAATTGGAAAGTCGTTGGAGTGATGAAATGTACAAAGGAAATATTCGCCTAGCAATATTCTCAGACAAAATCTGTGTGCGATCAAAGCCGTGCGCGATTAAAATAATAACAATTATTTTCACATAAAAACAGCTATGCTAACTCCCAATGTTAATGTTACTGAAGCATACCATTAGGAGAACGACCGAACACCGATTTTCTGGGCCAAAGCGAACCGATGTAAAGCTGGCTCTGAGTTATTGCCTTCTAGACATACTCGACTCGACTGTATGATCCAGATATTTTAAAGCAATTTTTTTTAAATAGGCAATACGGGCTTCAGGAGGTATTAAAAATGCAACAATTTTTTGGTGGCTCATGTTCTTTGAGAAAAGTGACCAATGAATAGTTTCTTATAGTTTATTATTGCATATCAAATCGCTATCATATAGTAAATCCGAATGACTTATTTGACTTTATTCTAAAGAGTAACATATTAAAAGTAAAATTTTATAAAATCTTTATATAAATAAAAATTTAGAAATGTTCGGCCAAAGTTCTAATTTTTTTTGGCCGAAGCCGAACCGAAACCGTACCGAACTTTATTGACCGAACATGGTCGAAGCCGGAGCCGAAGTTCGGGCGTTCTTTAGATAACATAAAAAATGTTGGATATTTCAAGTGAATATATTTTCTCTTTTTTGTAGACTTTGCGCAGTCTGTTTAGAGATTTTGGTTGAGGAGACCCCTAGTGTAATGTTACGAATAGTAATTATCATTTTAACACTCTACGACTTTGCAAATTTGTTTTTTGGGGGGGTGTCGTGAAAAAAGTGTAAACTCGAAGCTCTCAGGTAGGTGCTAATAGATCAAAATGATCTACGCAATTATTTCACGTGATATTTTACTGTTATGCCCAGATATTTCCTTTCGTTCAAACATATATTTTAAACATTTTTTCCACTTCCTTGAAACGACATGAAAACTTTAGTAAGCCATCAAAAAAATTGAGAAAACTTTTGAAAATCCATCAGTAGTGCGATTCACTAACTTATTTTAAGATACGAGTATTCATATAGTCAACTCATCTTAACGAAAATTTTAAAGATGCCATCTGTTTTTCTGAAGTAGTACTTTGAATGCATACAAAAAGGCAATTGTTAAGTGTCGTTAAGAATAAGTTAGTGAATCGTACAATCGTTAGTGAAAACGACAGATATTGTCGACAAAAATTGCGAATGCAGCATCGTTTAAAGTTAGTGAATCGCACTACAGGTGCATTATTACTGGATAGGCATAAGAACGGGCTTAGTTCGGTTGTTGCACAGTATTTAAAAACTAGCTGAACACATTTTTTTAAAAAGGCTATCATTATTTTGAAAAGTTATTTTTCCAGAAAATAAAATGGAGTTTATGATAATTGTAATTATTCCGGGCTATGCAATCCCATATACTCTTGACTAATTTTACCCAGCTTAAAAGCTAGTGGGTAACTGGTGCCAAAGGGATTAGTCAATTAGATTGCATGGTAAATATACATAGACTCTATACTACTAGAACTATTTTGCCTAAGTTAATGGCGAATGCAATGAAACTTTACTGCCTAGAAGAAGGAACTTGAGGAAAAGAACAATGCAAGTTTTTTATATAATTCACCTACATTCAAGTAAGCTCAAAATAATTGCTTAGCCAGTAGTCATACCTACATACAGCCGCGTGTTCCTCGTGCATCTCATACTCGTAAAATAAAATTTTGATTTATTACCAGCAACGCGATTGATGTAACTAACTGTTGCAAGCGGTAAAGTGATTTTTTACGTTCTTTAGCAGATTTTTTTTTATTTATATTTTTTCTTATGTGTTGCAGTTCGCATTGTTCTGGCTGTCCATAAAATTCTTTGGTAAAAAAACCAAAGCATTCGAGTGAGGCGTTAAAAAGCTTCTTCTTGTTCATCTTCCTTTATTACTACTACATTCTGGTGGTTATTTATGCAACATAACTTACGTTAACTTTATGAGTTTTATGTTTTATGATCTTCAATCGCTCTCAACATACTACACATCGTATTTTAGTTTCTTTACATTCAGTTCATTGTTTAAGCTCATCAGCCGGCGCATTTGAAGCAGAAAATTCGTATTACACAATCAACTCAATTTGTGAGGGTGTTAGGAGAAACGACAAAGATAACTTCACAAAAGAATAAATTTTCACGTCTCATACGTCGAAATGTATGCGTACTCTGTATTTAAAAGTTACAAAATTGGACCATAATCTATGTAGCCTTTCATAAAGGGAACTGTTTTTTTTTTTTGAAAGTGGGGCAAAGGCATTTCACATTATTGCGAGATAATAGAGATTAGAGTTTACAACAATATCTTTGGAAAATTTGGTTGTGTTTTTTAGTATAGAAAATGTCAGTGTATATTTAAATAGTTGGTAAACTAAGATGGATTCGTTAATTACATAAGATAAATTCCATCTAACTCCATCAATCACAGTTTCCTTTTTGAAGTAAAACTTCTTTAGCGTTAGTGATTTTTTACATCGCGTAACGAAAGTAGCGCCAGGATCATCTCACTAATTTCTACCACTATATTTACTAATTTCTACCACTATTGTTATTTATGCTACTACTAATTTCTACCACTGTTTTTACCACTATTTGTACTAAATTTTAACACTACTTATTCTATTTCTACCACTAATTTTTCAAATTTCAACCACTATTGTAATGCTACCACTTTTTTCTACCACTATTTTTTACTCTTCTCTTCTACTATTTTTACTCATTTCTACCACTGTTTTTACTGTTTCATACCACTTTTTTTTTAATAATTTCTACTATTATTTTAACTAATATCTTCCACTATTTTTCCTAATTTCTACCACTGTTTTTACTCATTTCTACCACTATTTTTACCAATTTCTTCCACAATTTTTATTAATTTTTACCACTACTTTCACAAATGTCACTACTAATTGCTACCACTCATTATACTAATTTCTACCACTATTTTTACAAATTTTTACCACTATTTTAATTAATGCTACCACTTTTTTCTACCACTATTTCTACTTAATTCGACCACTGCTTTCACTAATTCCTTCCAATATTTTTTCTAGTATCTACCACCCTTTTTTCTAGTCTCTACCACTATTTTAATTAATGCAACTATACCACTACCACTATAGTGCTATTTCTTGTTACGACTACTAAAGTGTAGTTAAATTTTAAGGGCCGATGTTGATTTTGAATAAAACACAAATTATTTTGGAAATTATTGTAATCTTTTTACTATGATAATATGGTGTAGTTCAATTATGTATGGAACAAAATATCGGTCAAATGTCCGCCGCGACCTCGGAGGCACACCTCCATCCGATGGTCCAAGTTTTCGATGACGCTGAGGCATAATTGAGGTTCTATGCCGTTAATGTGCCGAATTATTTCATCCTTTAGCTCTTGAATTGTTGCTGGCTTATCGACGTACACCTTTTCTTTCAAATAACCCCAAAGAAAGAAGTCCAACGGTGTCAAATCACATGATCTTGATGGCCAATTGACATCGCCACCACGTGAGAGAACACGGCCATTGAATTTGTCGCCATTGTTTCGTTGGCTGTGTGGCAAGTGGCCCCATCCTGTTGGAACCACATATCGTCTACATCCATAAATGACGTCTACTGAGCTCACCGCGGCTAACAAAAAAGTCAAAGTTGACTCAATCGAAGAAAACTATCGCGAGTACTGTTCTTACTTTATTATATGTAGTGCGTCCGTCTTCACGTTTGGTATTTGCAATTACTATTATTTACTTTCTTAGTTGAAATAGAAAAGTGTGTTGTTTTGGATACTTTGACGGCAAAAATTCAGACTATCGTTTAAGTTAAACCCTTAAATGATGATAAATCGCAGTAATTTAGAAATATCTCAATTTTGGAAAGTCCCTCGACCATTACCTAAATTTGAGTTTAAAGGTTTTTGGAACTGTCTAATAAATTTTCAGATAGAAAATAAATGCGCTAGAGGTGAATTATACAGACACTATGTATTTATGATCGGATTTTGATAAAATTAGAAACGCATAATGGGTCAACATGTATAGCGTGTGCGTGCTCCATTCGGTTGGTTCCGCGTTTAAATCCTGGCTAAATCAAAAATTATAGAAAGTTTTTTCACACAGCGGTCGCCCCTCGACAGGCAATGGCAAACCTCCGAGTGTGTTTTTGGCAAGAAAAAAACTTTTTCACAAAAATATTTTCGGAGTCCGCGTACAACACCACAAATTGTAAAAGGAGTTCGGCCAAACACCAAGTTATGACAAATATATCCGATAGAGAGCGCTAAAATTGAGTTATTCAAAAAATCCCAATTTATTGGAAAGCTATGGTCTGGTGCAGTAGGGAATACTTGTATGAAAATATTAATGCGCTAGATGGCGCTAGAGGCGAGTTATTCATTTATTCATTTAAAATATCTGTTTTTGATCATTGCTAGAATAGAAAATCGATACTGATGATATTACAAAAGTCTGCTGAAGGTGCGATTAAAAATGGGTTTATACTACGACTTTGATGACATTAATAGCATACAAAAGTATGCAAATATACATATATATATTTCCAAAAAAAGGAATAGGTATAAAAATCCATTAGATGGCTCTGTAGACGCTATTTTCAGAAACCCCATAATTATGGTTTGGCTTAGAACAAATCTAATAAGCTTTGTGCAGTTAAAAATAATGCTCCTTAGTCATAGTCGAGATACTATTGACGATTAAGTTAGTTACAGCTATTTATGGCGAATATCTTACCACAAATTATGTCGAAAAGGCTCTACTGACTTTAGAGTCGACTTCATGTGCACTGCGACCACAGGACATTGTTTTAAATTCATTGAAAACGCATTTTCAGTTTTTAAAATGGACTGTCAGTGAATATAAGTAGTGTGGTCTGGCTGGAGTCAACTCCCTCGATGATACGAACCTCCCGGAAGAGCGAACTTAAAAACTTTTATATAGACTACTCTATAGAGTGAAAACATCTTAATGTGAATTTCTTCCAAATTCAAACTCTAACGACAAATTCAATAACAAAAAGGTACACTAAATCAGGTGTATCCTCGTTTGTGTTTGCCATTTTTCCAGTTTTTAGGATGGAGCTAGAAGGTGGTACAATAAAATTTATACAACTTTTTTCAAAAATACTGATTGTAGATAAAAAATTATTTGCAGGAGAAAAGTTTGCAAATAAAAGTTATTCGCATAATAAATTTGTAAACTATTTTTTCACTATTATTATTTTATTTTTTGATCAACAAAATAAAATAATGTGAATATAACGAACACAAACTCAAATTGGATAAAGTGAACAGTTTGGGTTTTATGATCCACAGCATAACAAAACGAATCAAAAGAGCTTTAGTTTTTATTAATTATTATGTTAGTTATGAATGAAAAAAAAAAGATTTTTTTATATGCTAAAATTTAAATAGCATATGTAGAAACCAATAAAATTTAAAAAACAAAATTTTGAATCTCTTTGAATTCTTCAGGGGTTTAGGAAAAATATTTAAATTAGTTTTTACGACTTCCGATGGAGTAACGCTATGGAAAACGTCAATAATTTGTTGTTTTATTTAAAAAAAGTAAAAATAGAACTACCTTCGACTCAAAAAAATAGCTGTAAAACTAGGCCATTATTTCAATTATTAATCGCTATTAACGTTTTAACCGCTTATTTTTAATAATTATGAAGATTAACATTTTGCCAACACGGTTCTCTTATTCTTTTTCTATTTCCATAGCATAGAAAATTATATCGTACAAATATGAATAGAGTGAACAATTTAATTGTAAAAATTGTGCAACTTGAAATTTTGTCTATTCATTGACTGACGAAGCTTAAAGTTGAATGGCATAATTGAAAAATATTTGAAAATGAAACATAGGATATGACAGATTTAAGCCTTGTATGTGGTAGATGTGGTGGTACGTAAAATTAAATTTTATAAAAGGTATAGGTGGAGAACACTGAATTTAAAATCTGTTACAACGGAGTTTGCTGTTCCGACTATCAAAGGCACATATTTCACACGCTTTAACAAAGTGTTCTTGTGTCCATTCGAACATTTTCGATACCATTTGCAGTTAATTGCGAATTTATTTGTAAACTACCAAAAATGGCTAAGTTGTTTGTAATGTGTTTTTTAACTATTTCGCTTTTTTGCCGTTTCTCTGACAAACCAATAAAATCATAAATATTCTTAAATTATTTTTTTAATGTATTTTTTTTATTACTTTCTAACTAGCACCAGAAATCCGTTTTTATACATACATACATATATACAGCTGTATGTAAGTACATGGATTTTGAGCAACAAGGCATAGGCAATTGAATTTTATTAAGCAAATAATGTTTGGACATTTTATAATCAAAACCAAGAACAACTATGTACATACATACCGGTGTGTGGGTCATGTAATGCCGGGGGCTACTATCACAAGGGCAATAATTTAAAAATTTTCGCAAATAGAGTTTCATTTTTATACCTAATAGCAGAGATATAGGGACTCAAGTATTTTATTATACGTTGATTTTTGTATAATATTATATTTTGTTTTATAAAACTCTATTCCATAATGCAAAAAAAAACACATATCTGGTGGATTTATATAAATTAATTTTTAATATTTTTTTGTTCTGTCATATAAATTGCATGCGTTAAATGAAAATATTTCAAAGATGAAATTAAAAAAATGTCAAAACTGCACCGGTATCTTAGGTCACTTTATTAGTTTGTCTTAACGATATTCGCATGGTTAACTCAGCTTCACGACCATTTTAACGAGTTTTTTATTCAGCACCCACTTTTTTAACGATATTCGCTACCGCTGGACCTGCTGTTGTCGTTAGCTAGTCGATTATTGAAAACTAAACGACAATAAAGATGTGAAGTCAGTCGATAAATGAAAAACTCGTGGTTTTGTGTTAAATAAATATAATTTATTTTTTTGAAATTAAAAAAAAAAACATTAACATTTAATAATCTTATTTGAATATTTGGCATATGTGTATCAGTGAGTGACGAGGAAGTGCGCGCTACAATAGAGGTTTGAGCCGGACCAATTTAGATTAATTTCAAGTTTCTCAACATGACGGCTATATTTGAGGCTCCAAAATTACAGCAATATCGATTGAAAAGAGGTACTGCTTCAATATTGGGCTACGAGGGTATGATATAATATGATACGATTAAAGCGAGAAAAGTTAACATTTAAGCACTACAATTGTCATGGAGAAAAAATTTAAAGTTTGTGGTGTTTGGAGATTATTTAAATCTTATAAAAGATAAATTTTTCATTATAAACTGAGATCACATGTTGACGTAATCTTTCTGTGAATGAAAAACTTGATATTTCAGTTATAAAAAGAGCAATAAATTATCGAGTATCACAAATCTTACGGAACAGCGAGGATCGCTTTGCCGCCCCCAAATCATTGCACATCGGCGCGGCCGCTCCCCCTGGGCTTGCCACCATTATTGCCTTAAAATATAGTAAATTCCCATTGTAAAAACAGTACCATTTTTTTTTAGATGTACATATTATCCAAAAAATTAAAATAATAGGTAAACCAATCTATTGACTTTTGCAAATGTTTAAAAAAAATAGTTATTAAAATCGGTTCAGTACTTTGAGAGCCAAATCGCTGCAAACATTCCCATATAGTAATCTTATGTATAAAATCTCGTGTCACTGTGTCCTCCGAAAGAGGACGCCCGATTTTTACGAAATTTCGTATGTACATTTAGTAGGTATGAGAATCGATAATAAAGTATATTTTATGCTGGGGTTTGATAAGTGAAATTTAATTCAAATATACAGAAGTTAGTTAGTATTACGTATTAAAATATTGGTGTCAAGCGATCTGTCTCCGAAATGAGGTCTATAGCTAACTTCTATGAGGGTTGCCACCTAGTAGAAAATTAAAATTGTATTAAAATATAGTCGATTTATATGAAATATTAAAACATGGTTGCCAAATGGTTCGTCTCGATGATAAGAATGTTAATATTTACATTTTGGAGAGGGTTGCCACCTTTCTGGAAAGTCAAATTTTATTGTATTATGCACAACTTGTATATGAAATAGGAAAATATGTGTTGCGAACTGTTCCATTCGCTGAGGTGAAAGCGTGCAGCATGTAGAGTGTTGCCACCTGCTTGAAAAGTCAAATGTAATAAAATTAAATGAAAATTATACACAAGTTAAATAGTAAAATATGGATGTCAAATGGTTTGTTTTGCTGAGGAGAACGTTTATAGCTACCCATATTTTAAAGAGGGTTGCCATCTTCTTGAAAACTCGATTTTTTTTTAAATTATACAAAAGTTATATAAAATAGTAAAATATGGCTGTCAAGCCATTTGTCTCGCTAAAAGAAAGTTTATAGGTAAATTTTTCAAAGGGTTGCCACTTAAAAAAATAATTAAATTAAATTATATACAATGAGGGGGTTTCCACCTGGCGGGATCACGTCTGCCGATTTTATTCTAATCAATTTAATATAATAAGCATAGAAGTATAAATTTAAAAAAAAATATGGGCATTGCCAATATTATCAAAATTAGCATATGGTCACTTGTTTGATTCACTATCTTCTTGTAATTATTTGTGGTGACTCCCATTCGTTCTTCTAGTTCACCGGTATTTTTTATCTTTTGCAGCCACCTTTTCGCTTTTACTTTTTATTTTTGCCAGTTTAGACACCAGACACAAAATCACAATTACTCTTCTGTTTTTTTTTATATTTTTCTTTTGCCGCAAATGCAGTGAAAATATTTCAAAATTGCTAACGTAAAGAAAAATATCGTTTAAAGCGCTTCATCCTCACTCATCTCGTCACATAACAGCGCGTACGTACATTTAATTATATAAGAATTGACACGATGCGCACAAGCACCACCTCTACCATCATCATCACCATTAACATCGGCAGCAACAAAAAACACAATGACCATTACCGCATTAAAAATGCAGCGAGTCTGCCGTTGAGACCGCAACACCGCATTCGATGCAGCTGTAGTAGAAAATGGAAATTTTCGCTAGCAGCTAAAACAGCTAAGCAGTCAGTTAAGTGTGAAAATGTGGCAAAAAAAAAAGGAAAGAGGAATAATGAAAAAATGTGTGATTAAATAGAAAATACTCGTAAAACAAAACCCCATTTACTGCCAAATGCTTGAAAATTTTTACGCAACTGCTTACGTCTGAGGCGTGTGGCTATGCAGCGATGCGGCAGTTGCGATGATTTTTTTTTGAGTGCGACGGCGATGCGACGCGACGTCCAGCTATGCGATTTGTAGCTTGCATGGCTGCAGCCAATTGGCAACGCATCGGTGCCGCCAGTTGCCGGCTCATCGCTGTTATTATTAGAGTCCACTTTGAAGCAACGCCAACAAATAAAGCCGCAAAATTATCCAAGCAGGCTGTGTGCTACCCGTCAATTGTTAAATAAAATACTACTATATATGTGTGTAGGTAGGTGGTTGCATATCGTCAAATAAGTTATGGTACGTTAGTGGCCTCCTTTAGGCCTCCAATCGGGCGAAAAAGGTCATTGGCGCTGCGTCAGCCGAAAACTTATCTATGCGCTTAGTCCTTCAAATTTAATTGATTTTGCTATTATTTTAGCAAACATTAATTTCTTCGAATGGTAGGGGTTCCAATATTTGTACCACATAACACATAGTGAGACATTATCTTACTTTAAACCTTTCTTATAAACAAAATATGATTATTTGTCTATATGCATGTTCTGGCTAATCTCCGAAACGTCTGGATTAATCTTTCCAAGAAAGAGACCTACTGTGTTTTTAAAATTGTGTGTTACTGATATATAGACGAAATACTAGAAAAACGATATGTGTGATCTCTTCTTGTAGAAAATGAAAAAATTTATAAATTTATAACTTTAAATTAGAGAACATACAAGCAAATGAATTCGAATGGAAGAATGATGAATGAACAAACCCTAATCCTATTACCTGTGGTATACCTGCCCTAAGTATAGATGAAGAAACGAAGACGAATAAAATATCAGTATACGTATGAAAAAAATACGAAGGCACTGAAGATGCCACAGCGCCGAAACCGGTTTCAAATCGGAAGAAGCAACTGCAACAGAAAACCAAGAAACTATAAACGCACCATACCGTTAATTGAAATTCAATTCATCGACGATTTCTGAAGTAAAACTTCGTAATACGCGGATTGTAATTCCAAACTCCAGTTAATTTTTTAGAGACACTTCGATAGAAGGAAATGTTAAAATGAAAAAAAATTAGTTGCAAGCGAATTTGCGGCGTCTTGTGCGGTCTTGAGACGTAAGTTCTTATCCTAACTGAATTTCGCTAGACTTTGGGAAAATTTCGTTATGCAAACTGCCTCAAAATTAACAACCTTGGGCTTTCGGCCGAGAATGATAGAATACAAAATTGCGCCCATCAGAGAGGATTTGTCAGATTAACTTTTGTTGTGATGTAACACTGGTGCAGTTGCGTTTGAGAAATGTCAAAATGGTGAACACAAATACAGTGGGCGTGCAATATATCGTGTGATATAATTTGCGTGATCTTGTGAAATATCAAAAAGCACGTTATATGGAAATACGTCTTGTTTTTTTTTAGAATTTTAATAAAATGTGTTAATTCATTATGTGGAAAATTATTATCAAAATTCAATGAAAACGCAAGAAAGCAATTACGTTTTGAATTTGTAGTTGAAATTAGTACTTAAATTTAAATTTAGTAAAATAAATACGCTTTTATATTTAATTCTTGGAAGAAAGAAAACTATCAGTAATCTGAGAGTTATAATATGTACTATTGTTTTTGTTGTCGTCATAACAGCATAAAACATCCCAATATAGTTACTTGTGAGGAATGCAGTTGAAGTGGCAGTCTTTGGCTGTTTCAGTATAGTGTAACTAACTGTCGTGAGTCATTCTCTGTATCGGGCGGCTATCATTTTCCTTCGTAAATTTTTCCGATTCACTATCCCACCAAGTTGGTCCGAACTCAGGTACACGATAGGGTGGAAGTTTGATTTTTAATGGAACGATTTTCCCTCATCCCTTATCAAGTTGGGTTTGATGACAAACCGATTTCGCCGATATGCCATCTTCAGGGTAATTTTTCGTCTCTCGTCAGTATATGTGATCGAGAAAGTGGCCAATGATGATGACTAAAAGCAGTTTCCTTGAAATTTTCACAATTACTTCAATGCACTGCGCAAGCATATAGGGATTCCCTTCTGAAAACTTCCTAGTTTCAACTTGTCAAATAAAATGCATATACTCAAAAATACTCTCTACCTATATATCAGTTTATATAGCTACTAGTTGATATCCGCGACTTCGTTACGGCATTACTTACCAAGTTCTTCCATATAAAAGATATTTAATGCTAAAACACTTATTTTTAATATTAAATATTATTATATTTTAATAGTATTGTTAGAAAGGAATTGGTTGAATCAGCGTTATGGGTGGTTCAATGGATTGTGCAAACATATTTTTTTCAAACAAATAACCAAACGAATGTTCGTTATATTGAATACAATTTTTTTCTTCAAACAGTCGCTATTTAGAGACACTAATGTATCGTTATTTAGATCGTTTGTTATATATGCATTCTGTGTAATGTACGACCACTGTACCTCATCAACATTTGTAAAAATCTGAGGTCCAAATACAGCTGATTCCGTCAAATTTACTGAGAGGCGGCTAGCGGTACCGCTGCATTCTCTCAATCGAAGCTTTCGGCCACACTTTCTGTTGCAGCAGGAAGATTTTGCTTGACTTGTCCTGAACGAAGACGAGTTGGGGTGTCTTCACATAAATACGAAAACCCTGTGAAAATTACATTTAATGAAAAATGTTATTTTTATTTCATTGAATTTATTTTAAGAAAGTTATTTAAACTAAATATTAGATGATAAAGAAAACCCAAGGACCAATTATGTCTACTTTCACGAAACAAATAACATTCCATTAAAAATTGGTATCTAAGCTAAAAATAAAACTAGAAATTAATTTTTTGGTTTCTCTTCATGAAAAATAGTTCGATTTTCACGATTATCGCAAACTAAAAATCGATCGCGAGTGGTGATTTGAACTTCAAATGGACTTGAACTTACTACGAATTGTAACTGAGAAATAAATCAGCCATTCAAAGTGAGTTCATGTAAATTTAAATTTAAAATGGTTCTTAAATTTTAATCTCTTTTTCAGAATAATAAAATGAATTTAAGTTTTTAATCCAAGCCAGTTTTTTTCAATTCTAGCAAGAATGTATAATTTCTTTTGGTGCAAAAGTCATAGGAATTATGCACCCAACTAAATTTTTATTAATATAGACTATTTCATAACTATAACGCCAAGTTTTGACTATTTAATTGTGTTTATTTAGTTAAAACGATTTTTGTTTTACGAAAAGAAAGTTTTTTCTACAACAAAAAAAAAATGAATCAAAGATTCAAATTTTTACAAAGCGTAAAAAATTTATGAAAATATCGAACTTTTTAACCAGGTTTTTCTGAAAAGTTTTTTGCAATTTAATTTTATATCCCATTTAAATTTTCATAGATTTTTGACAATTTGTTTCGGATGGTGTTGAACATTTATTTCCTTAAAAAAAATGTGAAATGCGTTATAAGTATGTAAGTAATTGCGGAAAAGCGTCAGACATAATTTTTTAAAATTAAAACTTTGAGATACATTTTTTTACCTCTTTTGTAAACCTTGTATCAAACAAGGTTTGGATTTAACGGCTTTGTAGTAGAATGAGGTATATTTTCCTTAAAAAATTTTCCATTTAAATGCAAAAAAATAAAAAGTGGAAAGTTATGGTGTTATAGTTAGGGAATGGGCTACAACTATGGTTTGAAAGCAGTGAACGTAATGGTTAAAGGTTTAAGTAGAACATCATGATTTAATCGTTATTTTGTGATTTTTATTTTTTCCGATCACATTTTATCGATATTTTGTGATTTTAATTTTATCGACTTATCGATTATTTATAAATCTTAATTTTTTGAGCAAATTTGATCATTATATTATGATTTTTATTTTTTCGATTAAAAATAAACGTTATTCTTTTATTTACATTTTTCCGATATTTTAGGATTTTTATTTTTTCGATGAAAAATAATCGTTATTTTTGGGTTTGAAATTTTTAGATCATAATAATAGATTTGTCAACGATTACAATAGTATGTTTTGTGATAAAAAAAAGTCACAAATATGCAGTGATTTAAAACAAAAAATCTTCTAAATAAAAATAAGGTCAGATTTGTGTTGCAAATGTTATAAGGATTGAATCGACTTATAGAAATATTGTTTTGAATGAATTCTTTTCAGTGATTTTTTATTAAAACAAAAATTTAAATAACCATTATTTCCGGGTCCTATTTGAAAGACATTTTCTTCCTTTTTCTTATTATTTCATACTGGAAACTTGCATTGCCCACAGCTCCAAACACAAAGTCTCGAATTTTTTTTAACAGAATTGTAATAAATTTTGATTTATGGAAATACTTATCTAAGTATATACCACGTAGTATTCGGCGGCTTGCGGTTAAGGCACTCACGTGAAATTAGTTTTTCAGTTTGTTGCTTCTTCGTAGCCAGCGAAACGGTCAGCTGTTGATTACTTCCACTTCTAACGTAGTCTTGCATCTATATATTATATTGCAGACATACACTTATACATTTAAAAAAAAAAAACAAATTTACTCAACCGTTGGAAATGTTGCAATGCTCACTCAGTCTAACTGGCCAACACAAATTGGACAGTGCGCGCTGCGTTTTAACTGGGCACGGGCACCTTGCATCACCAACGTCCACATTTGGATGGAATCACTGCCATATGTACATTTGTGATTGTCGATGCGTGTGTGTTCAGTGAAGAAGCTCAAATGTGACTCGTATTAACTTTGGACAGCATGGGTGTGTGTGTGTGTGTGTGTAGTTAAATGCATGAGCTTGGATGGCGCAGCAAATTAGTGGCGGCATTGTTGTGTGGTAATTAGATCCTGCCTTCTTCAACTACTTAAGATGGTTAGTGAAGTTTCAACATAGAGCATGGGAAAATAAACCATTGCAACACCTCCGCACAAAATACAACTGTAGATGTGTGACTATAAGAAAATGTTGAAGGCAACTAAAGAAATTAAAATGCGGGGAGTTAAGTTATACATTTCTGAAACTATTCATTTTTTACCACATTTTTGCCTGAGACGTTGTACATAATTGTAATTCAATTTTGAATATGCTCTCAAATTTAAAAGGAAAACGGCTGAAAACGAGTAAACAAGTCTTGCTTTATCATTTTTATTGAAATTGTGTCCCAAAATATCATTGATTTTATGTTAAAAATCATATACAGCAAATTGATAAGAATATCCTCTTTTTACTGGAATCTTATTGAATTTTTTAATAAGAAAACCTTTTTATTAAAATATCCCATTTTACATACATATACAGATCCGTTATAAATGATATACTGTTAACATTTCGCAACATAAAACAATTACGTTAGGTTAATGTGGTAGTTGCCGCAGTAGGAACTCACTTAGACATAGCAGAGGATCCATTGTGATACCACCTATTATATGGACGGTAACGTAGATCGGAAAACCAAGAATGGTAAACCGGAGAAACGTTGCGTACCCCGAATGAAGTCACGCAAACTACCAATCTCCACCCCAGAAAGCTCTTCTGGAGTACTAAAGAAGTACGAGCCTTGAACCTCAGTCTCGCAAAGGCAGGGCAGCTTAGCGGAAAGTGAAAAGACGAATCCCTCATCATCCTCCATACAGCTGCGACTATATTCAGTCTAACCGCATGAATACCTATCGGACAATGTCCGGTCAGAACTCCTACGAGGATCGAGAGTTGCCGCTTTGTTAGCGGTCTCAGTTCCTTTTAGCGCCCACGATCCACTCTCGGCCAGAGGGTGCCTGCAATTTTGCATGTCGTGACATTTTCCCAGCGCTCGCTGAGACGACAGAGAGCACATCTGTCTAAGCCAAAGGACCCCCACCCTCTTCCTGCATGAAGTAATAACTTCCAGGGTACCCCGCCAGGCGAGTTCATCAGCCATGCAGTTCCCTGCAATGCCGCTATGGCCCGGTACCCAAATTAGTCTAATGTCGAGACATAAAACAATTATTTCTTCAACAAATTTTAATGAGAAATTTTAATTGCCAACAGTGACTGTGGGGTTTATGTACTTTATGAATAATCTATTTACTTTATATTGTGGTTACTTTGGTATTGCGAAAATTGTGGTTTGAATTATTTTTTTCTTAATGAAAATTTTAGATTTCAGTTTATTGTTCTAGAAGTTTTCAATGAGTACTATTATAATTGTCTTTAAAAATAAATTTAGGCGGCAGCAATTTCAAATTGATAAAATCCTTGTCTTACAAAAATTAAGAGAAGATTCTAATGAAAACCAAGACTCCCTTCTTAATTATATTGAAGAAGTTTTCTTCTAAGTTTTATAGGTTATCAAGTTTTATTAGGCATCAAAGCTCGAATACTTCAAGTTTTTGTACATAGGGTTAAAATACCCTATTGTGATACCCTTAACCTTTAAGTACAAATAAAAAAACTCCGACGTGCTGTACTATAGGTTTTTTTTCATCAAAAATGATTTGTATGTTGTCCTCTGCCAGCGAAATACGATGGTTGTAAAAATTGCTAATTTGGTGTGTTATTTACTCGCTCATTAAAAAACTTAACCTCACTAAATAAAAGCACCCCCACAAAAAATAACACGACGACAAAAAAAAATGCACTGCACTGTTAGCATACCAAACTACGCTGGATTCTCACACCCTTGTGAGGTCCATATAGGAATCTCTTGCGTGTAAGAACTTTGCGATGCGCTGCGTTACTTGACATCGAGGGGTCTTTAACAACGTCTTACCTGGAGCTATAAATAGTAGAGTCTCTAAGCCGACTGGGAGTCGATATCGACCACATATGCCTCATCTACCACCTGCTCATCGGCAGAAGTGTCATTTCGTTGTGCCTTAAGTCAGAAAAGAGTGAGTAGGGGCACCCTTCAAGGGGGGGTTTGTCTCACCGTTACTCTGGGTTTTTGTAGTCAATGACTGTTATTCAGATTGAAGAGAAAGGGTTGCCAGATTCTTGCGTGCTGGGATAACTTGGCGCTTATTGTCGGAGGTTTTCGGGCACCTTGTTGCAAAGATATCTAGGTACAGTTAACAATTGTTCTCGAACCTGCGAACTGAAGTTATTAAATGGTTATATTACTTATGAGTAGGTAGTAATACCATTACTCCAGTATGTTTGGTGGGATTATTTAGATAAAAACTGTGGTAGACGGCAAGCTGGAAAGGGTGTAAAGATCAGTTCTCATTGGAATCAGTGGGGGCCTTCGGACAATACCAACACTAGCGCTGAATGCTGTATAGAATATAACTATGACACTGAAGGCTGCTGAACATATTCACGGATGTATTGAAACTTAATGGGACGGTTGGAGGTGGAGTATTTGACGAGAACTCTGTATGAGGATACATTTTTTCTACGCCATAAAAGAAGCGGCCGAATGTTCGCTACCAGTGATCTCTGTAAGGAAAGTCAATATTTATTCCGATAACCAAGCGACAGTTAGAGATATGAACTCAATAACAATGCGATCGAAAGTGGTTAATGATTGTTGGAATTCTCTTTTAAGAGTTTCGGAGTATTTATCTATCAAATTAATCTGGAAAGATAAATTATTTATTTAAAAGTATGTTTTGAAAAGGGTAAGTAAATAGCATATTCCAAATTCGAACGTGACTTAATTACTTCAAATAATGGGGTATTAAATTCAACAGATTTTCAATTCAAACAGAAGTAGCATTGATTTGCTCGAAAGGCGTGAAAGCAAGCTACTATGCGAACACTTGGGAATACCAATATAAAAGGAATCAGCCCGCATAGGTTCTAAAGGTTCTAAGTCCACGAAAATATATCGGCATAGTTAAAGAGGATAGTTCACTATGGTAGCTGGGAGAGAAATGAGGAGAATCAAATCAAAACGTCAGTGCTCAGTAAGATTCCAATATTTACATGAGACAACTGAACCAACGCTACTAAGCTAGGGGCAATCAGTTGGGTGCAGTGTTGCCTGAACTTTGTGAAAAAGAGCTAAGTAGGCAAAGTAAAACCCCTAAAAAAGCCTCAATAGGTGAAATAAAAAGTCTGAAAAGGCAAAATAAAAAATGTTTAAGGCTAAACATATGGCATCGTGGCATTTCGGCGGCATTTATATTATTAGTATCGAAATTATATTTGCCATAAGTTAAGTAATCAAAAATCTTTTATGACTAAAAGAAAATAAAAATAAAACGTAGACCTAGCCGGAAAAAGGCTAAAGTGGCAACACTGGTTGGGTGTTGACTACTACAACACTTACGAATGAAAGCTTTCAGAATGTTCTTCGACAACGATGAGATTTTGAAAGGACACACTATTTCTTACAACAAATTTTTGGTAACTTTATATAGGAAATAAAATGGTTTAAGCAAAACATAGAAATGTTCCGATTGCCATGATTTCCGCCTTTCGTCACATGCCCCTATCATGTGACGCCTTTCTATGTAAAATTCTAAGATTCAATAATAGTTTTATTTTTGTTTGAAAGCTTAGTTTAACTCGAGTGAAGTGAAAAAATTAATTCGCATAAAAAAAACATACTAACATTTTATAACTGCTTCTTAATATACCCATGCTGAGACTAATCGTTCGAAATTAACTAATGATTTGTAATATTAATTACCTCGATTAGTTTACCACAAGCTTCACCGCCGTCTAAATTCTATAACGAGTAGACATCTTGTATCTATCTCTCTCACCATAGTATTCGTAGTTTATAAAGTTTAAGCGCTTTACTGAGCAAGCATTTTGTTCTAACATTTTGATCATTATTTAAAGACGTATTATTTATTACCAATATCTATGCACAATTTGTTAACTTAATTTGTTAGCTTAATTTGTTTTTATGTGCTTGTTAAATTGACCGAAGGTGGCAAAATATAGACATTTAAGATTCTTTAATAGTTAGATAGGTATTCAAATGCATAATATTTTTTGACCTCTGAGCTATGTATGTGAAAAATTTATAGTGATTTTAAATTCGAAGCAACGGCTGGTTTTAAACAACTAATTACATACGCAAATTTTAAGCAGCGACTAGGTTATCATGTTCTTTTGTTGTCATATTTAATAGATACATTGTTATATGTATGGTATATGAATATTTTCATAATGCGTTTATAAATTTGAGTAAAGTTTGTTTGTGGCTTCATTAATTCTGGGGCATAGCTGAAATTACCTTCATACACATTTAACTGAGACATTGTGCAAAGAAAAGATCTATCTATAGATTATTATTTTCACTATGCTTACATGATTGCATTGGAAATATTCTCGGGATCAAGAGGCAGGCGGTAAGCAAACTGTTGTCATGGTACAATTACATTTCGGACAACCTTAATTATAGAAATATTAATATGACAATCATATTGTTGTTGGTTTAAGGCAGAGGGATGCTGAAATATAAATTTATTCTATCTGCCATCTATTTACGTATCCACCCAATTTGGAAACACGAGCAAACATGGAAATATTTTGAGTGTTTGAGAGAAATGTTGTAAATTTGGCCTACACACATGATACGGTCACTTCTAATGTAATACCTACTTTTGTTTTATTAATATTTAATTTTTTTTTTCACTAGAAGTAAACCTCTACGGTCCTTTGAATTTTCTCAAACTTCTGACATGCTACAGCAAAACGCCGAGACACGTATTTCTTTATTTTAAGCCTATTTTCATATTCTGTTAATATTTAACATGTATACCAAAATAAATTTGATTTTTTTGTTATAAGTTCTCAGATGTATTGCTATTTCGGTCTAATGTAAAACTTCGTCAAAGCTATTGACAAAAAATGCAGATGTTTTTTATTACTTAAAACCGAACATAAAAGAGGGCATCTTTGTAGGGCAACAAATTAGATAACTATTGGCTGATGAACAGTTTGAAGAAAAACTTGATCTCATTGAAAAATCCGCATTTACATATTTTCAAAATGTTGTTCGTAAGTTTCTGGGAAACCGCAAAGCCGCAAACTATGAAGAGTTGGCAACCAAACAGCGTATAAAATATGAGATGCAATCTGGCACTCTGAAAGTTTGGGTGCCGTTAGCGACGTGCCGCAGTTCCATCAGGATATCCATATCTATCATGGAAAATTGGTATCTGGGCAAATATTAGCTGCCTACTGTTGGACAATAAAATACTGATTGATACTAAATATTTCCGAAAATTCTAAATAAAATTAAAATATTATTTATTTTTCTATACAATGAAATACATTTCAGGCGTATTTCATTAAATTTTACTTAAATGCAGTTGCATAAGAACTGTCGGCGACTGAATTATTCTAAAAATGTGTTGTTGATACAAAAAAACCCTTTCAATTTTATTTAACTTTTACTATGGTAATTCTTGTGCACCAGTGTAATTTTTATCCACTTCAGACTTGGACTTTATTACATTAGAATTCAATGGAAAACCATTTCTTTTTTGTATAGAGTTGTCAAGCCTTAAATGTTTGTGAAGTCCGAACAACTTCGAAAGCCTCCTTCGTTTTTCCCTCGTTCACCCCCAGTGTCATTATCAATTCAGACGGATGACGGTAGTGTAGCTCAACGTCCTTTTGCATAGCCGTATTAGTTTTGCACGGATACCAAATTAAAACTTCTCCGCATCTTTTGGAAATTATTTGAGGTTTCGCGCAAAATCGGAATTGTAGAAATTTTATAATAATTTGTATATTTGTACGTATAGTAAGAACCATTTTAGGTGGACACTGGCACACCCAAGCAGAAGGTTTAGGGGTTCAAACCCTCTCAAATATCCTAAAACTGTAATACTTTGTTCGGATTAATTTACTTTCTCTTTTCTTAAAATGTTTTTTGTTTTAACAATTGGATATGAGCTCATTAACCACACGCGACACAGCTCTGTAGACGCAGGGTGGCTTAGTTCTTTGACCGAAGGAAAAAAATGAGAAATTATGTACATTTTTAATATATTAAAATTTTATTTTATTACATCATTTTTAAATTTGCTATTGTGAAATACAGCTTCTAGAGGCATTTAAAATCAAGGAACAGTTGAGCGAAATGTTGACTCTACAAAATGCTTTGTCCAATTTGGCTTTCAATTATTACACTGCGTAACAAAAATAAAAAAAAAACCAGCGGGCATGATTTTGTTAATAGTTTTTCATAACATTAGTAGTAGGCTTACGAACTGTGTTTTTACTTTTTTTAGATTTGCTCGAGTTCTTGAGATAAACGAAACTTAAGAAATTAATGAAAAAAAATTATATGACCCAGTTCCAGTTGTATTAATTTAATTATTCCTCAAAGTTTGAAAAAAGTAGCTGTACTAAACAGGGATTTTCTACAGAAGAGCTCAATGACTTGGTTCGTGACTTGAATTTATCAAAAAAGTCGTCTGAACTTCTGGCTTCGAGGCTAAAACAAAAATCTTGTCTACAACCTGGAGTTGCTATTACAGCCTTTAGGAACAGAGAGCAACACCTTCTGCCTTACTTCACCAATGAAGACAATCTTGTATATTGTAACAATATTTCTGGACTGTTGAGTGCTATGGCCATTCCCGAATATAATCCCGAGCATTGGAGGCTTTTTATAGATAGCTCAAAAAGAAGTCTGAAATGTGTGTTGCTACACAATGGAAATATACTTGCTTCGGTTCCAATCGGTCATAGTACCAAACTAAAAGAAGAATACGAAAATGTAAAAAATGTTTTAGCAAAGATTTTGTATGCACAACATAAGTGGTGAATTTTTTTTTGGGCCAACAACAGTCCCCTGCTTTATATGTTTATTGGATAGTCGTGCAAGAAATGAACATTGAATTAGAAAGGACTGGCCGGAGAGAGAAAATATGGAGGCAGGAATAGCAAATGTGGTTCATGACCAACTGATAAGCCGAGAAAAAATCATTCTTCCAACACTTCACATCAAGCTTGGGCTAATGAAACAGTTCATCAAAGCCCTTGATAAGACAGATGACTGTTTCGAATATGTGTGCAAAAAATTTCCAGCCCTTTGTATGGAAAAATTAAAAGCGGGAGTCTTCGATGGTCCTCAAATTGGTATCCTTCTAAAAGGCACTGTATTCTTAAACCATATGTCACAAATTGAATCTGAAGCCTGGCTAAGCTTTGATAATGTAGTCAAAATTTTTTTGGAAAATCATAAATCACCAGACTATACAAAACTAGTTGCTGATATGCTTCTCAATTTTCCCAAACTAGGAGATAAAATGAGCATTAAATTACATTATTTAAGTAGTCATTTGGACAAATTCCCGGACAACCTAGGCGATTACAGTGAGGAACAAGGAGAACGGTTCCACCAGGACATAAAAATAATGGAAAAAAGATACCAAGGTCGATGGGACGACCACATGATGGCAGACTACTGCTGGAACTTAATACGGGATTGTCCTGAGCAACGAAATCATAGGAGGTCCTACAGAAAAAGTTTTTTGTAATTTTTTTAAAATAATTAATGAAAAGAATATAATTTTTTTTATTTTTGTATTATTTTTATACAGACGCGCAATAAAAATATAATTTAAATCCATATTGGTATTTTTAATTAGGTTTTTTCGTGAAATATTTAAAAGTCTTTATTTGAAAAACTAGAGCCAATTCGACAAAACTGATATTATTTGCGTAATCAGCATCCCCGACCGCAAAATTTTGTTCCGCAGTGTTATCGATGAAATTTAGAGCCGACACTGATTTGTTCTTAATTTGGTTCTTGAGTTATGATAAAATACCAAATTTCATCTTAATTTATTGAGATATTTTGCAAGGCGAAACTAGTACTTAGTTTCATTGTAGTTTGCTTACTCCCTGAATCTGCAATTGTAAAGGATTACAGCACAAATTATAGCCTTCCAACTATTTATTAGTTCTATATATGTATATTATTTCTATTTCCATAATAAAATATTTTTATTCATATTTAATAATTTTAAAAATATTTTTTCGACCTAAGATACACCGTCAACTTGAGGCTAAAGCCGTACTCCCACTCTTGTCCTGTATTTTCAAATATTTTCCAATTTATATAACTAAAACATAAGACTTGAAAAATTGGAATTATTGGACAGAAATTGCTCAGGTTGTGATTTGGAAATCAGCGTTTGTACAAGAATTAGAAAAAATTATAATCAAATCCATTTAAAAAGCGTGCATTATCTGTAGCACATTTTTAGTATTCTTTGGTGATATGTCTTTGGAAGCGTTAGCCCCCCTTCCCCCAAAATATTTTTCGGTGTGCGCCATTGTAAGTAAATTTGAAAAAAATCGATTTGAAAAAATAGAGCTGAAGTCTTTCGTTACGATACGTATGTACATACGTAATTATATTTATCTTTCTAAATCAATGAATACCTAACTTTTCTGCGTATTTTCAAATAATGTATTGTTAGCGAATAAACACGAGTGCAGTAGTGCGAATTGTGAATGTTGCAACATCCCTGCATCTACATATTTACACACACAGACATACCTACATACATACTTATATAAACATATATTGCTAAACAAATGTATGGTGCTGCATTAAATTTCAAATTTTCACAATCACCAGTCTAATTTTATTCGCTTCACTTTTATGCAACCGTTACTTCAGTTGTTCTCGCGTTTTTGTTTTTTATATAGTCAGTTGTATATTTTACAGTTTATATTACATGCGCGCACTTTTATTTATTTAGTTTTTAATTTTTTTTTATTTTTTGTTTGTTCTCTGTATTTATGTATGCATGCATGTAGTACTTACTCGTAACGCCAAGAATTTTTCACAATCACAAATAATTGTCGATGGTTCTGTGTGTGTTGTCGCAATGGCAATCAGAAGGTTGCCACGATGGCAATAAAACGAAATAAATCTCAATACTACTTATGTATGCACTTAACTATATGCAGACCCTGAAAGAAATATCTGAAGTACTTACTCGTGGTGTCACAGTTAATTAATGACTTGAGCTGGCGTTGAGAGATGACGTTGTTGTCTAGTTGGAAAGATAAAAAATATGAATGCTCAGTGTAGAGCCCTAAACAGGGCTTTATTATTTGCCTAAAGCGGCCTGTACTATAATTCACTAACGTTAAACGATCCGAAAACCGCCTCCCCCAATAGGTGACGACACTGAAGTAAACATTACTTTAGCGGCTTAAAGTTCCACTTGTATCATAGGAAACCTGCCAAGCCGGGAAATTAGGTCCTCAGCCAAGACTGGAGCCAACAGGCCGAATTAAATGTCGATCCACTGTTGGAGCCCTAACATCGTCGTCACCTCGTGATAAATCATATGTCAATGAATAAAACGACATAATTTAATGTTCCTCTTTTAATTTAAAGAAAACAAATCACCGAATTTTTCATTTATCTTTTATTTAAGTTGAAATAAGTTGAAATTTTTCATTTCTCAATTGAGTTAACATCATCAAATTAGTTGTCGTATAGTTTTCGATAATCGACTAGCTAATGACAACAGCTGATTTGGCGATAGGGAAATCATTAAAAAAAAAAATAGCTGCTGAATAGCAACATCGTTAAAATTTTCGTTACGATAAGTTAACCATGCGAATATCGTTAAGACAAATTAGTGAATCGCTCAACAGATTTCTGGTAACCTCAACGGCCTCTCCAGATTTTGGAAAATGAACACCAAGCATTTGTTCTTAACAAATGAGAAAAAGAAGAATAATTAGATGATCAATCAATCAATTTCTTACTGCTTCAAATAATCAACTGTTACATGTACTTATACGATGTTAGAGCTGGCGTTTTCGTGGTGATGGATGACGCGATGTTTCCTGTTCATTTTTTTGATTTCGTCGGATTTTCGGAAGTAGCGATAACACTTTTCAAATCGCTCCGTAATTGAAACAATTTCGTTGGATTTGGCTCATTTTAAAATTCCAAGACAGCTATTGTTGTTTTGTTTCGAACTATTATGCTTAGATCCAAGTTTCGTCATCTATTATAATACTATGCTTAAATATTTTCAGAAGAACCCCGACTGAATTTTTTTAACATTTCTTTACACAACTCCACAGGCCTTTGTTTTGCAAGAGGCCAGATTCTGTGGAATTAAACGACTGCAAACTTTCTTCGCTACCATGGCACATTAACCAGGTAACAGCATTAAAAAAAATGCAACCCTGCCATGTATTTTGTTGTTGCAAGTGGCCCATCAAACGTCAACATAGAAATGCCAAATTTGGCGTGTTTGACAATTCAATAAGTAAACAAAACGCACACCAGCAACACATTGAAGATAAGTAAGTAATTCTATTGTTCGAAAAAAGTGAAAAATAAATATATGTAAAAAGAATAAATTTGCAGCTTGTGCATCAACAACTTATTGTGCAATGAGGTCGGATTCCAAAAAGTGATCGGAACAAACCCAATCGCTTACAGGAAGTTCCACGCCACATGCTCTGTTCTAATTGGATCTTCTCCTCTGATCTTGCGGAACCTTAACAAAGTTACAGCCTTTCCCCCTCCTCTTATTGCAAAGAAACCATTTCCCATTTCTGAATATGTAAATATAATTTGGATATGTAATATGTAAACAATTTATTTTCATCTACAATCAAAACAAATAATAGTTTGTTATGATAAAATGTAAACAAACTTTGACAGCTGATGAACCACTTCGAATGATAAAAATCAAAAAATTAGCCCTGTTGCTGTTATCTGATTAATGTGCCTTGTTCACTACTAAATTAAAAATTTTCGATGAAAAATGACACTGAAGATGGCACATCGCTGAAACCGGATTGCCCTCAAACTAAACTTGACAACAAATTGTTCCAATCTATATACACATTTTATTTCGTTAGGAGGAACGGAAAAACAGAAGAGCAAAAAGAAAGTAGTGGCTACTAAAAGTCGATGAAGCCAGTCCAAACTTTGGTTTTGAGTTGAGCCGCACTTAAAATCGTGAAAAATCATTGCATACCAATTTTCACTTTTGATTATTTGAGAGGCTGTGTTGACGGAATTTTTTCCCGACAACATTTTTTACTTTATCAAACCTCATAGTATGCCAACCAAAAAAATGTTGGTTTTTGGGGAAAACTTTGGTCATTATTTTGTATGTAGCTTTTCACTGACACGAGGCATCTATCCTGATGAAATCAGATATGGAGCCGCAATTTTTTGTTGACGGGAAAAACCCACTGATCCATTCTAAAATAGTATTAAAACTTTGAAATCATGAAATATTTTGATCACCTTTAAAATAATAAGTCTCGATGTCCACGTAAAAACTTGCTCTTTCTAAATCACCAATAGAAAATTCCTGTTGGGTATGCATTTTTGACATCTGTGTGCTCATCCAAGTGCGGCAGACTATTGGGAAAAATAACAATAGATTGCATTTTCAGAATAAAATTGACAGTTACTAAAGGTAGTAGTAGTTTGGTGGAATAAAGGTAGAGGTAGTAAAGATTATGCAATGCCATTGAGTAATTTTTGTGAACTTAAATGCAAAAAAAAACGCAATTCTTTGAAAAAACACAGAGGAAGTTGTTTAGGGTAAACTCAGAACAATGTGGATTCATATAAACACCTTTGGCCGTCGCTTGACACAAAACGTTGCGTTCAAGCTTTTGATATGAGAATAGTAAAAAAAATGAAAGAGGGCACGAAATAATAAAATTCACACAAAGTTTTCTGTCATCTTATAGAGTGTCTTCACTCTTCCGATTACTCAAAACAAAATAATAAGAAAAATGCCTATTCATTATTTTTGTTTTGGTTTTTCGCTTCTAATTGTTATATTGTTTTTTTATTTTATTTATGTTGCTGCTGTGACAGTAGCAGCAATCGCTAATCAGCGATGTGCTCGTCACGCACTCAACATTTTAAGTGTGCATGTAAAGTATATGTGTGTGTAGGTATAATATATGTATATGGATATGTGGAAAGTACCCCTGTAGGAAACGAATGCCCTCGAAAAAGGTTATTACGTACCTCTTAAGTTCAAACACACATTTTTTGAATTTTTTGTATGTGTCGGGGTTTGAGATGAATGTAATTTTGTGTTTTTCTTATGAGGTATCAATTCATTAACAATTTTTGATTGCGATCATTGAGTATCTTATTCGAAAGACAATCAATCAAAATGCAACTTTTTTTTAATATTGGTGTTAAAGTCTTTACAGAATTTGTGCGATTTTTTTCAATTTCTTAACTTAACGTTAAAAAAAATATCCAAAATAAAAAACTTAAAAAAAGAGTTAAATATTCGAAATAAGAAAACTTTCTTGTACCAAAGTGCGGTGGCCAGAAGTAAAACTTATTTGTGGAAGAAGAAACTAGTAAAAATAGTAGTAGAAATGAGTAAAAAATAGTAGTAGAAAGCAGTAAAAGTGGTGGAAAAAATTAGAAAAATAGTGCTAGCAAATAGTAGTAGAAATTGGTAGGAACACTAAGGAAAATGGTGGTAGAAATTAGTAAAACCTTTAGTAGAAATTAGTATAGCGGAAGAAATCAGTAACAATAATGGTAGAAATGAGTAAATATACTGAAAGAAATAAGTAGGAATAGTGGTATAGTGAAATTTGTAAAAGTAGTGGTAGAAATTAATAGAAATAGTGGTAGCAATTAGGAGTAGCATCAGTAAAAATAGTGGAAGAAGTTAATAAAAAAGAGTGGTAGTAAGTAGTGAAAGTAGTGTAAAAAATTAAAAAAAATATAGTTGTAGAAATGAGTAAAAATAATGGTAGAAATTAGTAGTAGCATTAGTAAAGCGATTGTGACGTTACTTTCGTCATACGATTCTGACGTGACTTTCGTTAAACGATATTCGAATGCGACTTTCGTTACGCGACGCAAAAAATCATTGCCGCTAAAGAAATTTCACTTTGAAAAAAAAACATACTTTTAAAGGCAAAACTCAAAAACAAAAAAAAAACAGTTTCATTTCGACCAGATATAACTCTGCATGTTTTAGACCAAGTATTCCAAGTAGCATTTATCTAGTGTTTATTTACAAAATAATAATAAATAAAACTTATCACATTTTTATTAAGATATCCATATAATTTATTGAAAATATATTTTACCATAGAAAAATTATAATAATACAAATCAACATAATGAATTTAACATGCATTTATATAAAAGCAGTTGCCTACCAACTGTTTTTGAAATTGTATACATATATCTCCTTTTTTCCGACAGGGACACTATGCCTATATTTTCTTTCGAGTCAGTCGCCTTTTCAGCGTTGCATAGTTAATGCAACGAAAACACTTCAATAGTGCAGTGCTTTGCTGCTAATGGTTGGATAGGTATGTTTGTTTTGTATGCAAAAAAACAAAGAACAATCAGTAATAACACGATGACAATTCTGATTGTAACTGTCATTGTCAGCTGCAGTTAATAAAATCGCAGTGCTCATTGGTGCGCACCAACTGCAGCTCTTATGTCAAGACAATGAAGTTTGGTTCTTGAAGTTACAACATCCAAACTAAAGCTACGTAAGTAATATACATTGTTGCAATCGAGGTCCGTTTGAACTGCCGCTAAATCACTTGTCATCGCCTAGTTTGCTCATCAGTTAATAATTCACTGTCGCGACCATATACTGCTACAGTGCTGATTGGTATGCAAATTTTACGTTTATATTGAAACGTTGACGTAGCGGAAGAAGCAACATTGATGTCGTGGCAAAAGGGAGAAAGAACAGAGACATATCGAAATTTGCAAACAGCTGTTTTGGAAATCCACAATAATTCACAATAGTTTCACCAAGTTAATTTTATAGAAAGTGCACTTAGTGATATCTTTGATTTTCATGGAGTAAAAACAACTATGTATTTGTTTTCTCGCAGAATTTTAGAGTGATGGTAGTTTGTTTAAAAGCTACTAGAATATTTAAAAAACCAACAATACCAAGCCAACACGGCTACTAAAACCAGTTGTTTATGACTCCTTCGTGATATTCTCTGAAAACAAGTTGAAGGAATATTTTTTCGCCCTGCAAAAACTATCTAAATTTATTACGAACCAATCATGAAAAACTCGAAAATATCTAAATTTTCTTTGTGTTTTCATAAGCAACTCTGTGTTCTAAACTTTTTGACAAAAAAATCGATGATTTGCCGTCACTAGTATAGAAAAAAAACAAGAAAAATAGTATGGAAAAATCGGGGTGGACAAACACTGAAATATTTATAAAATGCGGCACTGCTGGTTGTTGTACTACACAGAGCAAAACTTTTATTTTAAAACATTTCGATTACCGGATTTCCTTAGAGTAGAAAAGGTAAATAAATTGAGAAATGTCAACGAAAACCAGTTAGCAAAAAGGAATGCTGTCTGGACGGTCATATTCAATATTGAAAACATCTCCTAAAAACAACTTATATTCATTGCGGTGTGGACATGGTATAAGGGATGATTTATATTGATTTATGTTGGAGTGATTTGCCGTCATCCTATGCCAATTTTGTTTTGGAGACAAACCGTGCAATTTTCCATTCTGTTTAGTTAACGTCTACTGTTTCGTATTTATATGATGTTGTTATTAGCAGGCAGTAAGGACTTGTGTTTTAGCAGCTTCACATGTACATAGGTATCTGAACTATCGTGTCTGCGGTGTGTTTAGACAGAAAGAATTGAGTGATTTTGGTCTAGTAGGATATTTTATGTTGGTTCTGTATGCTGATACCAGTTGCTCTAAGTTCTTGTTTTGTTTTTCATAAACAAACCTTATGGGCTCAAACATTACGTCTGAGTTTGTGTTCGTTTGTTCGTTTATTATTATTCCGTCAAATGTTTTCTATTTGTATATTTCCATATTATCCAGTGCATTCAGGCAGCGTCCTTTTCGCCCGTCAGTTTGTATATGCCTTGTCAGTTTAGTGCGTCCTCTGTTTCGGCGTTGGTCCGTAGGCTTGGCCCTAAGTTATTTACTGTTTTAAAAGCTGTGTGAATGTTGTATAGGTATTTTTTTTAAAGTTTGCTAATTCAAGCCCATCCAAGTCTTCCCGTCTTTCTCTTTGCTGCTTCTTTTCTGTCTCCATTTTCTTTCATAAACGCCTCCTGTATTTGAGACGTTCGTTCTAATCTACCTACTAGTTGCCTTAGTGCCGCTTTTTTGTGTTGTGAATGGGTTCATGTCAGATACAGATAATTAGGAATTTCTAAGGATTGTTCTGAGAGTTCTGAGAGTTCTGCTTAATTGTTGTTGATTACTCCGCAGATAATGCCTTCAACGTATCTCGTATAGAATGTCACACCCTATTTGGTTTTTAGTTTCTCGATATTTTGCCCTTCTATGGTTTGCATGAACACCTCCATGAGAAGGACCGAGGTTCAGCTTCTTATTCGCAGTCCGCTCACTCGTCTGCATATCTTATTATTAAATTTAAAGCAGTCTTAGCGTAGTATATTTGTGATCTGGGTAGCCTTAATTTTATTTGTTGTGTTTTCCGGTGGTGCTTTGTGCACTATATCTACTGGTTATGGTAGAGGTGTGGACGGATACAAGTCCTTTATGTCAAACGATACCATTTTGCTGTTGTTTGTGGATCCTTCGTAACTCGAGGTCATGAAAGTGGCACAGCTGAGCCCGATTAGCTGCGAACGAATCCATTCAAAGTATATGTTAAATTCGAACTACGATTTATTCGCTAAAATTCGGACTACGATGGATTCAGTGTTATCCCCAAGTGAAGTGCCTAAATTCGGAGCGAAATTTAAACCAAATTGTTAACGTTTTTAGGAAACAGCTTTGTAGATATGCACGTTTCATTTTAAAAGTACCACACCGTGCTATCAACACTCAAAAAAAATTATATGCATTGACGAAAAACTGCTATCAAAACTAAAATAAAATGGGAATGAAATGGCAGAAACGGCTTTTAAATATTCTTTAGAAATGATGAAATAGTCATAATAATTAAAGCAGTGTTTAAGTTTAGTCGAAAACGCATTACGAGCATGTGTATTCAGCGCTTTAAGTAAAATAAATAGAAAATGCTCACTGTGAATTAGGGATTTTATTTTTATTGCTAATGGTTTAAAATTTAAGCCTTATACGTGGGATTTCCCAATATCTCTCTCTCTCTCTCTCTCTGTCTCTCTCTCTCTGATTATAGCATTTATTTCAAAACTTGAGTTTTATGAGTTTGCCTCCTAATAATACACTGAACTTCAATTACTCTCGTAGCAATTTTGAGCAGGCGAGTAGTATAACTTCAAGTCAGGACTGGGAATCATTATTTAGGGGGTAAGATTTTTTTGAATGTTTTGAAATATTTAAGGCTACATATATTCATATTTTTTCGGCCTATTTATTTTATATCAAATAATAATTTTTAAGAGTTCAAGACCAGTTTTTAGTCTTCTAAGCAGTCTAAGCAAAATATTTGAAAAAGTAATTCGACAAAAAATATCTCTATTTACAAACCTTAATCAAATATTACCAAATGAACAGTTTGGATTCAGACAGTTCCACCGTACATCGCTTCAGATTAAACGCATCGCAAATCATGTGAAATCAAGTTTTGAGAACAAAAAGTCAACTGGTCTAATACTTCTGGACGTTGAAAAAGCATTTGATTCAGTCTGGCACAATGGTCTCATACATAAATTAATTAATTTTCACTTTCCACTGCACCTTCTAAAATTAATCCAAAGTTCCTTGAGCAATCGCTACTTTTGTGTGTGTTTAAATAATGAATACTCCGACATGATCCAACTTCGGATGAGTTCGCCACTGACATTGTAACAAAATTACAGGGCGTACTGTACAGAATTTCAAACTATATGACAAGATGGAAGATTTAACTTAATGCTAGTAAGACACAAGCCATCTTTTTCACTAAAAAAGGAATCCTTGTTATTTACCAAGCTCTAGTCTAAAACTAGAAAATCATGAATGGCAGTGGGCCAGCACTGTCAGATACCTCGGAGTAGTTTTTGATAAAAAAAATTACGTATTGTGAGCATATAAAACACATACAAGAGAAAGTTAACATTGCTATTAAAATGTTGTACCCACTGATTAACAGGAAGGCTAGTATGAGCAAAGAAAACAAATTAGTAATCTACAAAACAGTTTTCCAATCCATAATTTTATATGCTTGCTGCATGGGGCACCGCTGCCAAATAAACTAGAAATTTAAATAAACTAGAAATATGTCAAAATAAGATTCTTAAAATGATGCTTGGTCTTCCCTGGGATTACTCTACCATACGACTTCATAATCTTTCAAACACTAAATTGATATCAGAACAAATTCAGTTATTGACTGACAGATTCCGAATTCGTTGCGCTATGTCTGACAATACATTAGTCTCTAATCTACATTAATAACCAATAATATAGGTACTTTTTGCCTTGATATTAAATGAGCAACACAAATTAGCTTGTAAGATTCATAGCAGAGGTTTTTACATAGTAGTAGGTTCCTCTGAAATACCATTCATAAAATAACGTAAATAACGTAAATCTGTGAAAGCAAAAAGAAAAAATATTGTAGAATTAAGGTTTATGTACCATATTCTGTGAATTGCGCGAAACTTAAGTTTATAATGTGACGATTTTCTACTTAATAAATGATTTGATTTGATTTGATTTGAAATGGGACCAAATAAATTCTTACTCCTCTTGGAGAAAAAATATTTCATTTAAGATAGGTTTTCATTCATCTTGAAGAAAACTTTACTCGGAGGAAAATCTCGGAATTCGAAGATAAACTTCCATCAAAATAAGAAGCAATTTTCATAGGTACTTTAGTCTTTTCAGTGATGGAGTTAAATTAAACTTTACAGAAAAGTTGACATTTTTGCCTTTGAAATATATTTTTTTTTTATGTGAGTATCAAGTTTGATACACTATAATATATTCGTTTCGGAAATATGTTTAACATTTTTCGGGCCAATATGATTCCCAATATCAAGTTCAAGCAAATTAGCTTCTGTGCAGCTGCCATGCCCCATTTTTTGCACTTTTAAAAAATTTCTTTAGTTGAAACGTTTATGTGATTGTAGTCCCCATTTTGCCCATTTTAAAGACCAATATATATATCTCGTATCAGTACCGATATATTTTTGTAGGGAAATCCTAATCTTCGATTTCTACTTTCATGCTGAATAATTTGGTACAGCTGGCCTAAAAAACTTTGTCTCCCGATTTTGATGAAAATTAAGCATACGACGAACTAATACTATAATATCTCGTTGACACTCCCTGCTGGAGAAGACAAAGCAGCTTCCCGAAACCATATAATGTAATTTTTTGTGAACTATTTTTAAACTGATTTAAAACAAGTGCAGCGTGAGCCAGTTTCGTTTTTATATTTGAAATTATATAAATTTTAAAATTTTTGTATTTAAACTTACAATATAATAATGCAACACATATGGAAGATAGAAATGAGTTTTGTATTCAGATCCTACTGACCGATGAGACCAAGGATGTTTAGCATGATCTGCCAAAAGGAAAATCGGCAACGCATCGATTGACACGTCGTATATTTCCAAAGCTGCAATTTCACATAGCTCGACCATTTCTTATATATATAATATAGTTTATTTTATACTTAAATTGAAATAACCCTTGCAAGGAAAGCATTTGGACACTGATGATGAAGTGAATTCAGATGTTGTGGAAGATTTTGACAGCAAAATGATGATTTAATTTTTAGGCTATAGTCAGTATGACCAGTAAAGAGCCTTGAATTAAATTAAAGATAATTTTTATTAATAAATAATAGCGGCAGTTTAAAATTTACGTTTCACGTACCTTACCACTTACATATGTGCAGTATTATAGTTTCTAAAACAAGCTCTAAATTGTTGTAAAATGGTAAACTTCAGGTTCGCTACCGTTAGTATTAAATCGGTTTCTTTTTTTATTTTAAAGTTTTCATGCACGAACATATTCCCCATTGTAGTTGTCTTATTCGTCCAACCTCTTTCCTCACCAGCAATAGCGCCTGAAGTATTGCCGCCCACGCTAGTGCATGGGCACCTGCTCTTTGTAGACTTAATGTAATTCATATGCAACATAGACATTTTGATTTCAAAACGAATTACTCGAAAACTGTGGTAATTTAGAAGGAAAAAAACGAAGCAATTTAAGTCAAAACTGTGAACACTTGAATTAATTATGCATACAATTGCAGCACCATTGCATGAGACTACTTGGCTGTCATAGGATAAAAAAAATAAAAAATGATACACGCTAATTCCGATGTCGGACTTTGACAATATGCTGAGCTGTCACCGCAAGGGGAAGAATAAACAGCCAGCATGCACTTATGGATAGTTATATATATATATACATAGGTACATACAGCGCATGACATAACGATAGCACAGTCATAAGATATAATTGAAATTATTTTTTTTTTAAGTATATCTAGTTTATTTTACGACAAACAACGGTTAAATGCAAGTTTCAAACTTTGTTTAAATAGTGGAAGAATTCCAAAAATATTGCGTAAAATTTTACGATTTTTAATTCGAATTTTTGGAAAAAAATCTGGTATGCAGTTTTGTAGCCCATTTAATTTTAGTACAATGAAGTGCAAGTTTTATAAAAATAAAAGCACGCGTGCAGCTAAGCGCCCATGCGAAGTAAAACTTCTGCGCCAATTCTACAAAGATATAAAAAGCTAAATATGGGAATAGTAGTGGTAGTAGACGTTAGTGGGAACTAGTAGTAGTAGTAATAGTGGTTAGTAGTAGTTTGCAGTAGCTTTAGTAAAAATGTGAGTAGAAATTAGTAAAAGTAGTAGCAGTAATTAGTAGTACCTAGCATAAATAAAAATAACAGTAGAAATTATTAAAAATGGTAGCAATAATTAGAAGCGGCATTAGTAAAAATAGTCGTAGGAGTAAGTAAAAATATTAGTAGTAAATTATTAAAAATAGTAGTGGTAATTGGTAGTAGCAGCAGTTAAAATAATGGAAGAAATTCGTGAAAGTAGAAGTAGTAACTGATAATAGCGTTAGTAAAAAACAGTAGTAGGAATTAGTAGAAATAGTTGTAGTAACTAGTAGTAAAAATAGTAGCAGAACTTTGCAATAACAGTAGTAGTAATTAGTAGTAGCATAAATTAAAATAGTAGTGGTAATTAGTAGTGACATTAGTAGAAGTAGTAGAAGAAATTATTAAAAGTAGTAGTAGTAATTAGTAGTAGCTCAGTAAATATAGTAGTAAAAATTAGTAAAAATCGTATTAGTAATTGGTAGTAGCGTAAGTAAATATAGTAGTAGAAGCTTATGAAAATATGGGTAGTAAATGATAGTAGCATTAGAAAAAATAGTAGTAGTAATTAGTACTAGCATTTGTAAAATACTTGTAGAAATAAATAAAAATATTAGTAGTAATTAGTAGTAGCATAAGTAAATACAGTAGTTAAAATAGTAGTAAAAAATAGTAAAAATAAGAGAATTCATTGACATTAGTAGAAATAAATAAAAATATTAGTAGTAATTAGTAGTAGCATAAGTAAATACAGTAGTTAAAATAGTAGTAAAAAATAGTAAAAATAAGAGAATTCATTGACATTAGTAAAAAAAAATAATATAAGTAGAAAGTAGTAAAAATAGTAGTAGTAATCAGTAGTAGCTCAGTAAATAGAGTAATAAAAATGAGTAAAAATCGTATTATTAATTAGTAGTAGCGTAAGTAAGTATAGTAGTGGAAGCTAGTAAAAACATGGCTAGTAATTGATAGTAGCGTTAGCAAAAATAGTAGTAGAAATTAGTGGAAATACGAGTAGTAGCTCAGTAACTAGAGTAATAAAAATGAGTAAAAATCGTATTATTAATTAGTAGTAGCGTAAGTAAATATAGTAGTGGAAGCTAGTAAAAATATGGGTAGTAATTGATAGTAGCATTAGAAAAAATAGTAGTAGAAATTAGTAAAAATATTAGTAGTAAGTAGTACTAGCATTAGTAAAAATGCTTATAGAAACAAATAAAAATGTTAGTAGTAATTAGTAGTAGCATAAGTAAATACAGTAGTTAAAATAGTAGTAGAAAATAGTAAAAATAACAGAATTCATTGCCATTAGCAAAAAATAGTAGTAGAAAGTAGTAAAATTATTAGTAGTATTTAGTAGTGGTATAAATTAAAACAGGAGTAAATAGTAAAAGCATAAGAAAAAATTACAGTAATAATAAGTAGAAGAAGTTGAAGTGTTAAATGGTCCCGAAATATCTAGTCCGAAAATAGTGCCGAAACGTATGTATTTATTTTTGTTTTTTCTCATTTATGCGTCATGTCTCCAAATCTAATTTGACAAGGGGTGGCGGAAAATCATTCCTAATATAAAAGTCTATATTTAAAAAAAAAGTCGGTTATTATTATTTTTTTTAAACGTCATTTTTGTGTTTTCCCATATGAGCGACATGTGGTGCCTTTGTGGCGCGATATCGGCGCGATCTTCGGTACGCGATATCGATGCAACTTTCGTTACGCGATATCGACGCGACTTGCCTTAAGCGATGTAAAAAATCACGCTCGTATCACTAAAAAAGTTTTACCTCAATAAACTTGTGGCTGTGTTATCGTTATGCCGCACACTGTATGTGTGGCTTGGTGTTTAAGCGAGCATGTAGAGCATTTTTATTTACGAATGCCCATAAGTGAATATGTGTGTACATAGCTGGTATATAGTATGTGTGTATGTAATTACTAAATTGTCAACTTATATATTGTCCGTGCTACCAACAACACCATTTCCCAACTCACAGCTCTAGCTGACTTATAGCATTCTAGCACGCTATAAAATGTAGTTGAAACAAAACATGACACTTTTGTTTTTCTTATTATTGTATTTTCATAACTTTTTTACAGCATCTTTTCAATGCGCCACCCATACGCTTGGGCATATTGTATTATTTCTATGGGTATTAGAAGCACGCAAAATGACAATTGTTATGTATATTATTTATTCATAAACTCATATACATATGTTCTAGTTGGGGTTTTTTTGTGATTACAATGATTTGCAAAAGTGTAAACTTCAGTTGAGTATTGTGCGCAGGCGGAAATTGTCTTGGTCTACGAACGTGCAAGTATGGCCAGCGTACATACATACATATGTATAGTGCATATGTTTCTAAATAAATTAAGCTACACATCGAAAATTGTATACCCAAGCAGAAAAGAGAAATATTTTTTAAAATATACAAATAGAATAGCATTCGCAGTTTGTATATGAAATGCTTTGCAGCGCATCAGGGACTTAGAATAATATTAATTAGATGCTTGATTCTTTTTAAAAAGTTTTCCAAATTTTCGTAATAATTATATGTATAAGTCTTTGAATAATAATTGTAACTGAGTAATAGTTTACAAATGATCCCGAATTTTTAACAATATAGTCTGGAAATTATACCGAAACAGTTATGAAATAGTTCAGTATTTCAAGAATTAAACAACGTTTTTTGACTCTTAGTTATCATGGAAAGACCTTTATAATAAAAGTTTCAAAATAATAGTTACGGATGACTTAAAAAATATGTATCATGTTATAATAATTATTGATTGGCTTTAATTATTATCCCTTCTAATAGCTATGTATGTGTCTGCGTTTTAAGTGCATGAGCTCCTGTTTAAACTCGATTATTCAGCTATTCGACTAAGTAGTCGACTAGTCGATTAGCAACTTTTTTGATGACTGAAAATCGAATAGCATGCATTCGACTAACCGTTAACTTTCGCCCTATCGCTCAACTACGAGCAGTCAGAAAATCGCCTAACCGAAATTATTCGAATAGTTACAGTTAGTCATAATAAATTCACAGTAAATTCAATAGAGTGGAAAATGAGAGTTGTCAATAAGCACAAACAGTCAAAAACATATAAAAAACAATTATTTATTGAAAGAAAAAAACTAGTCGAAAAATGGAAAATGAATCATTGGTCGACTAGTTTTTTATGGTCGGTCAGTCGAAAAAGTGAACAGAAACTTTTGATAATGTGATGGTCCTTGAAGTACTTAGGTCTAAAAAACAATAAACTAATTAAAAATGTTTAAAATAAGGAGATTTATTTTCATAGGACTTACTTTTTTTTAATCGATAAATTACTTGGCTGAAATATCTTCTCTACACTTTCGTGTATACTATTAGCTCTGTTCCATTGTGAATAAATACAAGTGAAAAATCTTAGCCCATAGACGTCAAAATTCGGCACAGCTGAGATCAACTGATGTAGCCATTCACAGTATTCTTGCGTCATTCCCTGAGCGAATTTATATGTTTGACAATTAATATCGGCTATTTGTGACATTTAATATCAGCCGCCGCCATCTTGAATTTCGAAGACTTCTCACTTGTATGCATTCACAATGCTCTGTTCGATGAATGCACCGAAAGTGTAGAGCAGTGCATAATAATATCGGCTGGAGTTCAAAGCAGTTTAGGGCAAGAGCGCTAACGAAAGAAAAATGGTGCAATTTATCCACATTTCTTTCAAAAATTATTAAATTTTTCCAATCGGTTAAGAAAATTAATTATTTTTATCGAACCGATCTTTTGTAAAATAAAAACATTGCGGAGTAATACCATGCCTGAAAATTATCGTATTGAGTTGTCAAATTCCAATTTCTGAAACGCCTGTGAAATCTAAGCAACTTTGAAGACCATAACGTCTGAAAATATTGGTGTGTAGCTTACATAGTGCGGACGAATAACAGCTGTTGAATTTTATTGAGAAGCTGCAATTTGTGAACGCAAATTAAATTCAAACTACATGTTACAGAATGTGTGAATACTAACCAGCTAAAGCGCGAAGCATACAGCAATCGAGAGGAGAAGAACAAGCAATGCTGAATATTTAAAAAAAAAATTTAAGGACCAATGACTCAATCGTCTTTGTCATAATCGTCTTTGTCCGCTAATCTTACTTTATTGAGACGATTACCATGGCTAAATTTAATCCACAAAATTAATGCTGCCTTTAATATTGCAACTTGAGCTTCAAATTTATATGAAAAGCTAACAATGACTAGTCTAATCAACATTCAAATTTGGTAGTACCTAGGTACACCTTTTTGACAAGTCCTATAATTTTTTTTGTAACGCTGCGAGACTCGGGAAAGCCAGGCTGCACTGAATAGAGGAAACTACAAGATACTAATATGCAATTATTTTAAAGGCATATAAAGTTATGGATATGGTTGCAATCGTTCTAATGTTATATTTCCTTTTTTCTACCTTTTCTCTCAACCTTTTCTCAAAGAACGTATATTGCAAAAAAAATGGAATCCCTTCCCACCGTTCCTCTAAGAGAAAATCTCGTGCACTTCACCATACCAGAACTAATTTGACTTTTATTGATAAAAGAAACTGATTAGATCCAATTGATTTCTGTGTGTGGTGAAATCGGACGAGAGTTCTTGCCACAGGAAACGGAACGCCATGTAACTTCTTTGTAATCTACGTTATTTGCTTTTCATTCACTCGGTTTCGCTCGCAGGGCATTCGGTTTAATCGAAGAGCGTAGATTACAAAGAAGTTGCAACGCATTTCGTTTCATGTGGCAATAACTCTCGTCCGATTTCACCACGCCAGAAACCAAATGCATCCAATCAGGTTTTAAAATCAATCAGCAAAGTCTGGTCTGATGAAATCGGACGAGAGTTTCTGTTCTTTATTATTTGTAATATACTTCTGTAGTTTAACGCTATGAATTCGAATGTGAGATCAAAAGAAATAAATGATTGCACCAAAGCTAATAGCTTTTATTTCAGTTGTTTTTTTTTGTATTTTTTTAAATCTGCATTCTCACAATTTATATTCCAGAATATTGGTAATGAGTAAAAATTTGTGGAGTTGGCCAACATTTTCTCGAAAGTGAAGCGTTTTTTTTAAATTGATTTCTTCTGGCTTACAAGGATAAGAAGTATAAATTTGATGATTTTTCGAAATTTGAAATATTTTGGAAAGTTATATATGTGATGTTGGCAACCCTGCGTGATGTAGACAACCCTGTAGAAGAGGAAGAAGGGAAGAGACTAGAGAGAGATCATCTTAAAAAGCGCGTGAGGTCGTCGGAAGCGGAAAATCCGATTTTTTATTAATCAATCTTTTTTTTAACTAAATGTAACTTGAATTGAATCTACTTAAATAAATAACGTAAATATTTACAACATAACAAGTTCCATTTTTACATATATATTACATTTTTTAGAAAATGTTTGGAGTTTATTTATTTTCGCGCGTTTGGCATTTCCGATTCTGCTAATTTAAACTAAAAATGATGATGCATACCATTTTTAGTTTTCAGTTTTAGGTTTTTTATAATTTTTGTTCTTAAGAACTGAAAACCTGTCTATAAAGCGCACCAAGCAATGAATTTTGTGGATATAGGAGTATTTCTTAAATATTTTGTGGATTATTTCCACTCCAAATGTAGCAGTTTGATATGAGGATAGATCCAAAAACGAGCCTCACAACGCTAACAATTACACAATGGCACAATGTAAATCACATTGATATAAAAAAAGTAAATTTTTACTCGCCTACCGATTATCGTAAATTTTTTTAATTATAACTCAAACCCAAAGGATGCCAGAAGGTGCTCTGTTGCAGCGATGTGAATACCCGTAGTAATTTGAGTAGCACCTCCACAGATAGCAACCAAATTAATTATGCATACCATGGCTACTGTGGAAATGAAAAAAAATGTAAAAAAGAATAAATACAATAAATAAATTCGTCTACCTTAAAGTACTAGCTACAAATTCCGTGTTCGCTATTTGTTTGGTAGTCAGCTACGGTTAGCATAAAGGGCTACGTGGCACTCGAAGTGCTAGTAGTTTCTTAAGTGAAATATTTACTACTAACTTTTTGAAAGGATTTACAAAACAAAATAAAAATGCTACTAAACAATGAGCAATTCAAAATTTAAAAAAATAATTTTCTATAATTAATGTAGTAGCAAGTATTATCTAGTGCTCATTTGATTTGCAATTACTAGCGCTGTTCGCTTAGATTGAGTCTTTAAGTGCACAATTTTATGTCTCTTCATCAAACGTATACTTTTTCGCTTTAGCGCAGTTTGTTCTGTAGGCATCTTTTTTTTTAAAGATGATTTAGTTTTTAGACTAATAGTAAATTGCTGAATCATTAGCAAAATCAGCGCGCTTCACAGAAAAATCAAAAAATAAAATTAAAAATAAAATAAAATAAAAAAACGCGCAGCTTGTGTGCAGGCCCTATGAGTTGTGCGCCCACTTGATGTCTGTCATTCTAAGAGGTTGAGTCGTGTGAAGCCTGCTACAATAACTCAGAATTCATTAACAATAAATTTCAATTAGGTGCACGATTTTTGTATTAATGAAGTTTTCAGCAAAATCCAAGCTTACGTTTTTCCTTTTTCTTGTTAGGCCTTACAATTTTTATTTTCGAATGCGCCAAGAAGATTGCAGCATAAATAGACAGATTTGCTTTTGTTCTTTTGTTTGTAGTCAAAGACAAATTCTTTGTGCGTTAAGTACTTTAGCTTCGATACTTGAAATCAGCGTTGCCACATTTTTTTTTTCAAAAAACTGTAAACTTCCAAAATAAAACTGTATTTTGAACAAAAAACTGTTACATCCAAAACGAAAAGATTTTATTAGAAAATTAAGGTTATTTAAATAAAAATAAACACTTAGCGTATTCGAGTATTGGCTCCCGCGTCACTGTTTGCAGTTACAATTTTGACAATGTAGCGGACTTAGTTTATGTTGGAACCAGCATTCTACATTGGAAAGACTAGGTGGAGAAGGACTTGGCTTCACTTGATATATCCAGTTGGCGCCAGTTAGCAAAGTATAGGAGCAACTGGCGCGGTATGTTGAATTCGGTCAAAATTGCCTAGGCTATTATAGCGCCAATTAGGAAGAAGAAGAAAGAGATTGAATGTACCTTTAAAACGATACCCATAAAATGTCTAGTTTATTTGCTATTCTGGATTTTTTTGGCAGTAATTGCAAAAGTGCATCAAAAAGGGGGTTTTTGTCTATATTTCGCAAACGCTTCCTTGGAAAAATAAATGAAATTCATTTTCATGTTCCAAAATTAGTCTAATTAGTAGTTTATCTAATATTTGTAAACTAGGGTTATGGCAGCCAAATTTTACAGGAGCAAGAAAACCCAGTGAAAAACTGTAATGGTTGTTATTTTTATAAAACGTAATGATTTAAATATTATTTTTAAATTTTTATTTTACCGTTAAAAAATAATCGTTATTTTAGTATTTAAAACTTTTCGTTCATATTTGATCGATATTTTGTAAATTTTTTTTTGTCATTACAAAATACATTTTTGTCATTGCCGACAAATTTATTATGACCCAAAAATTGTAAGTACGAAAATAACGATTATTCTTAATTGGAAAAATTATAAAACATCTATTAAAATTTATCGAAAAATTTGAAATACACCTATCACGATTATTTTTTATCGACGAAATAAAAATTCAAATTAATGATCAAACTTGATCGAAAACATAGAAATTCAAAAATAACGATCATGCAATGACAAAAAATAAAAAATAAAAATTAGGTCCGATTTCTATAACATATAGCTTAAGGATTAGATCGATGTATTCGGGTTTTGTTTTAAACGAATTCTCGCCAAATATTCTATATGGTGATTTTTTGATCGGAAGTGATCAAATTAACGATTATTTTCGCTCCCTGGGAAAACTGAGTTTAGTAAAATTATTAGATTTGGTTTTTTTTTTTTTGGTTGCTGAACTAATAATTTATTAGATTTATGTTCGACAATAAATTTGTACTCCGATACCGCAAAAATATTAAATTTTGAGTACTCATCCAATATATAAAAAGAAGTTACATTTTGATTGTCAGTTTATAATTCAAGAACCACCAAACCGATTTCGATAAAAATTGTAAAATATATGAGGGCATACTTTTTTCCGGGAAGCGGACCGGGGCCAATCAATTCGAAAAAAACCTATTTATAGTGCGATTTGCTTGAAATTTGGTACGTGGGTAGGTTTTTGCTTAGATTAACATGCATAATACTTTTAGTGCCGGTAGGTGGACCAAGTCGTAAAAGTCGAAAAGTCGTATTTATGGTTCGATTTGCAACTCAAGAACTATCAAACCATTTTCGATCAAAATTTTTACAATATTTTAGGACATTTTATATATATGAGGGTATTAGTGGTTCCAGACATATGGCCTTTTGAAGATGTATCAATGACCTTCTTTACTTTTTTTTTGAAAAAGCGAACCAGGGACCACTCTACTTGTGTAAATCGCATTAATGATTTGATATGATAGAAATTTAGTATATATGTAGGTAGCTTATTGCCTCTACTAATATAAATGATACAATTTTTCGGTAATTAAAGTTTTTTTTTAATTTTTAATACTGGTGTGTGCATCAAATATTCACAATTCTTGGCTTTTATTTCATCATAATCATTATTGTGTGAACATTTATTATTCATCTGGTGGCATATGGTGGAATAAAGTGGTCATAAAATTTTAATGAAATCTAATTTTAACTACTTCAAACATGCACTTTACTGGAATGAAGTAAAATGCGTTATAAAACTGTATACTCAGAATTTCTGATTAAAAATTGAAATGTGGATTTATGGGATTCTTGCTATAGCGCGAACTACAAAAAGCACGGTTGCCACTAAGTGCGCTAGCCAGGAGTAAAACATTTTTGTAGTAGTAGAAATTAATAGAAATACTGGCAAAAATTAGTAGAAATAGTGGTAGTAGTAGCATTAGAGAAAATAGTGGTAGGACTTAAGAAAAAAAAGTGGTAGAAATGAGTTAAAATAGTGGTATAAATTAGTCAAATTAGTGTTGGTAATTGATAGTAACATTAGTGAAAATCGTGGTAGAAATAAAAAAAAATAATGGTATAAATTAGTAGTAGCATTAGTAAAAATAGTGGCTGAAATTTGTTGGTGGTCTTTGAAGAAGACAAAGACGAGGAAGAAGGGGAAAACAAAGATGAAATTCCAGAATATCTGTTGGACGAAATTATCGACCTTTCTGATGATGATGACGATGACCAAGATATTAGAGATAGCAGTGATGTTGATCCACAGCCGCCTGCTAAACGGCAACTGGCCAAATCATTAATTTAATTTATTTAATTTTTTACTTAAAACTTTTCATAACTAACATTTCAAAATTATATTTTTTTCCATATTTTTATAATTTCTTTTTCAATATTTCTTCAAAAACAACACTGAAAAAATTGGTACATAAGAAATGAGAAGTAAATTAATATTAAGCTGGAAATCGCAAGTTTTGTATTATGATTGTTTTCTTTTCAAATGAAATTTATTGAAGAAACTGAGAAGCATATTATAGATCAAACAGAAAGCAAAAAAGACTTAGTTTTGTGAATATATTCAAAAAGCATGAAAAAAAAATTTCCAACATTTTGCTTCATAAGCACTACAAAAATTTTCTAAATCAATTTTTTTTTTAATTTTAATTTTCGCACAGGTCTCTAGCAAGAATTTGGCTTTAACAGATTGAATAATATCAATTAGTCGAGGAGTTATAGCCAAAAAACCATATAAACAATATGCTGAAAATCGGCATTTGACTGCAAAGTTCGAAGGTCGATTAAAAAAATTTTGGACTTACATAAAGAAACGCCGCGATACGGGTCTTCTAATTTAGCCTCTATTTTCATCCCTCACTCTCAGAATCGACCTAACTTTTGGTAACCTGAATTTGTTCCACAGTCATATTGGAAGAAATTTGTAAAAATAATGGTAGAAACTAGTAAAAATTGTGGAAGAAGTAAATAAAAATAGTTCTAAAAATGAGTATCAATAGTGGTAGATTGCTAAAAATACTGGTAGAAATTAGTAGAAGCAGTAGTAGTAAGAACAAATTAATGAATATTAAACAACCAAAAGGGAAATCGTTAGAACTAGTCAAAATGTCTCACCGTTATTGTTTAGACCCTAGCTGTATATGTAGCTCTATATCTCCGTGAGTCCTCAAATAGTTTCGCGTGATTTAAGCCGCCACTTCCGCGTGGAAAATATTACGAAAACAATAAATGATTTTTTCTATCTCACTAGCCATAATAATAAATAAATATTGATATAATCTACAAAAATCATGAGCTTGCAAAGCTTAAGGAGTTAAATAAATAGCTAAATACTTACCATAAAATGACAGAAAACTATTTTATTTATAAATCATTTCCTTGGTTGGTTGTTTTTGTGTTGTTGGACTTTCGAACGTGACTCAAGCGAGTGTTTGCATAAATTACTAAACGTTCGTTGACGCAGCAGATCTTTGCAGTGATAGGGGTAAAGGTGGTATGCCAATAATCACAATTGAGATTAGTTGTGTTTTTTTTTTTTGGTTTTTGCACATTTAATAAGAAGGTAAATGAAGGAGGTGTTATTTACTATCAAAAGGTGAAAATATTATGAATTGGATTTAATTAAAAAAATCACCTTTTACTTTTCGCCTGCGCACGTCATTCAGAGTAGTCGCTTTACTGTGCATTTTGCACAGCATTTGATTAATTGTCCCGTTAGCGTGAATTTGCCCGCAGGTAACAAACTCATTAAAGTTAAAGTTGCTCTCAGCAAAAGCGATTCAATTGGACAAGTTCAACGTCGAGTGTGAGTTATAAACTGAATGGGCTGGTAGTGACAGAAATAAAATGGAAAATACCCTGCAATGAAACTCACTAGTTCTCAACTAGCTCACTACCAGTTTGATTAGAAACTCAACTATTTACTTCGTTTTCTAACGTTTCTTCATGTATTTTTGAAATGACGATGTTCCATGGCAGCGTATTTATTATCGCTAAACTAGTTTACACTGGATTAACAGCCAAACATTTTTCTCATATTTTCGTTATTTTTCCTGTCTATATATAAAAAATGTGACAGTTTTCTTTGTTACGACTTGGCTAAAATCGATTAATGGGTTTCAACCAAACTTGAAGAGTAGGTTAAGCGTTTTACGGACAAAGTGTATATGATTATCCGCTAGGTGGCGATATTCAGAAAATCCGTATTTATGGTCCGATATCGATGATATTAGAAAGGTATGGTGCGGGTGCAATAAAAAATACTGTTATGGAAAATAATTGCGCTATGTGGCGCTAGAGACCAGAAATACTTTTATGCAAATTGGATCCGCTAGGTGGCGCTAGAATAGATTTAATTTAAAAGTCTATATTTATGATCTGCCATTGATGCTATTAGAACAGTGTAAAGCTGAAAAAATAGATACGCTAGGTGGCGCTAAAAGCGAGTTATGCAGAAAATCTCTGTTTTTATCCAATTTTGATGAAATTAGATACGTTATGTGGGTGCGACGAGAAGTACTTTTACTATGAATGTGTCCAGTAGATGGCGCTGGAATAGGAAATTCGTAATGGTATTAGAAAAATGTGATGATAATGGCAATACAAATAAATGTACGGTGTACGTATACTATATTTGCAAAAAAAAAACAAATATGTCTAAAAATTCATTCCTTCCATTCTGGTTGAGACCCATAGAGACTCCCAGAAGCTGTTTATTTATGATTCGCCTCAGTCCAAATCTAATAAGATTATTAATTTACTTAATAGTTATACAGAAATTACGCAATGCGGAAGATGTAAGACAGAGTGAGTTCCATAAAGCTTTATATTTGTGAAGTTTTATATTCAATGAAAATAACTTTTTATAGTTTTAAAATTTGTGTACACAAGAAGAAAAATAAGGCCTACTCTTGTACTTCGGCGGGTTGTTTTGCAGCTCATTAGGATAGAAGTTTGCCTTATCGCTGAACAAAAACTTGTTCGAAAACAGTGGATTTTCTTGAAACTTTTCCGGAGTCTAAATACGGAAATGGTGTGGCGATAAATTTTTTCACGGTGAACAATCAAACCATACTCATTAAAAAATACTATGAGAGTTTGGCAGATAAATACCTGATATATAAACAATTTCTATTGAAAAAATTAATTCTAAATTAAGCACCCGTTATTAATGTGTGCATATATAGCATATGAAACGCCTGCCCGTTGTCGGCTTCATATCAATAACAATAACTATGAACTAATATATCTAATTTATTTTTAATAAGCTTTTATAAAACTATGCTTCATTATATAACACAAATCTCATAAATTCAAGTTTAAGACTTTTTACAAAAATTAAACATTTTTCAAAAACATTTTTTTTAAATTTTCAAACTTTTTAATACAAATTTTTGAGGGATAGTTTGGAGTTAAAGTACAAAAAATTGCGATTGAATTATGATATTTTTTTTTTGATGTTGTGGCACAATTTCCTTATACTAAAAGAACTATTGTTTATGCGTTAAATGGAAGAATGGCGCAACATCGTCGGCAAAAAAAACAAATTTCAAAAATCAATCCCAATTTTTTGTTACTTGAAATTTGCGCTTTGTTTTAACAGCTTGATTTACTTAAAAAATTTGGCACACCTCTAATTATTCCAGCGGTAACCAGAAGGAACTCGATCATCATATGATGATATTTTTCGGGTTTCATTATATCGGGTGTTTTTTTTAGGGGTATAGAACTTCGAATTGAAATAAAACACAAGAAAATCGTTTTAAGGTCCATCAATTTGGCTTTATTGGAAGGATAATTTTATGCCATTAATGTTTAAATATGATTTCGGGCATGTGGCCGCCGCGGCTGGCTCGAATAAAGCCAATTCTACAGGTTCAATTTTCAACCACTTTTTCGAGCATATGGGGCCGTATGTCGGCAATAACGCCACGAATGTTGGCTTCCAATTCCCCTAACGTTTCTGGTTTGTTGGCGTAGACGAGCGACTTCACATATCCCCAAAGAAAATAATCCAATGGTGTCAAATCACACGATCTTGGTGGCCAATTTACAGGTCCATTCCGCGAAATTATGCGCTCATCGAATGTTTCCTTCAATAAATCGATTGTGACGTGCGCTGTGTGGCATGTAGCACCGTCTTGTTGGAACCACAACTCATCCACATTCATGCCATCCAATTCGGGAACAAAATAGTCGGTTATCATGGCTCTATACCGGTCTTCATTAACGGTAACTGCCTCTCCAGCATTATTGCGGAAGAAGTATGGCCCAATGACTCCACCAGCCCATAGAGCACACCAAACAGTCAGTTTTTGTGGATGTAATGGGGTTTCAAGGGTCTCATGTGGATTCTCTTCACTCCAAATGCGGCAATTTTGTTTTTTGACGTAGCCATTCAACCAAAAATGAGCCTCATCACTGAACAAAATTTTGCGATGAAAATCAGCATCGAGATCAATCTCATTTTCGGCCCATACACCAAAATCACGACGCATTGCATGGTCTCGCGGCTTTAATTCTTGCACAAGCTGGATCTTGTAAGGTCGCAAGCCAAGATCTCTGCGCAAAATCTTCCATAAAGTTGATGGACAAAGCTCCAATTGCTGTGCACGGTGGCGAATCGATTCATTCGGGTCCTCTTCAACACTTTGCTCTACAGCGGCAATTGTTTCTTCGGTGCGCACTGTTCGACGTCTCTGCGGATGCGTATTATCACATAGAGTAAACGTAGTGCGAAAACGATCCATGGTTAACCGAATTAATTGCTCTGATGGACGATTATGTCGACCATAAAATTGACGGAGCTCGCGGTAAACTTCGCGAACTGAACCATTATTTTCGAAATAAATTTGCACGATTTGCAAGCGTTGTTCTTTTGTCAACCTGTTCATGATGAAATGGCAAACCAAACTGAACATAAATGACATTAGAGTTGCCAGATTTGACCACAAAATGCCAGTTTTATCTCTATTCGAAAAACAAACCTGTAAAAAAAACACCCGATATATAGAAAAGCTGGATAACTTATGCGACAGACTAGCAATACAACACCATAACAAGTTTGCCAAGTGAAATTAAGTATTTTGACTAACACAAATATTTAATGGCACCCATCGCGGCCACGCTTCACGACTTCAGAAGGAAAGAAAGGAAAGTTTAGTGTACGGGTGTTTTATGCCGTCGTCGGTAAGTTTGAGTGTAAAATTTAGAAAGATACAAATTTTAGAGATCACTTGCTTTGCATCTATAGCGGTGGACATATAGCGAAGTTTTAGAAGTCATTTTAACAGCTACTTCACTTTGAATGTAAGAACGAATGATATAACTATGGCATCAGTTTTGCGCCTGGGGAGGACTTTCAATCTGACGTCGCAAGCGAGATTATCTGCATTGCTAACGATCAAAATATTGACGTCGTTTTTCCCAGCCAAGTCAGAAAAGATGACTTTTTTGGTTTCAGTGAAATTTGTAAAAATTAATTAATAATTCTTAAGAAGAAGACTATTAATAAAACAAATTTCAGATAGCATAGGCAGAATGCATTTATTCGCTGAACAATTTTTTGAAACAAGTAATTATACTGCTTTTTTCTTTAACTACTGTGTATTTTACTTGTACTGATACGTGTAATTGAAATTTTCAACACTGCCGAAAAGTTTCTAAAAATTCTGGGTATAAATGGTGATACTAAGTTTTTTTAAAACTGCTAAATTTTTGCAAATTTTGTAAATTTAAAAAAATTAGTAAAAGTAAATTCCAAATATAATTATATAGAATTTTTTTGCTAAAGTTATGGCGAATCTTTTTCATGCGAATTTCGAACTACCCACGCAGCAGCAGTTAATTTGCTAGTCTTAATTCAGCACCGTTAGTCATACGAGTATAATAAAAATATTAAAAGGTGTAAAAAGCAACTTAGCTACACCTGAAATCAAACACTATAGAAATTCAATAGGCCAAACATAACTGAGCTGTGCAAGTCCAACGATGTCAATAATTTCAATGTTGCTGTCAATATGTTGGTTCATAAATTTGTTGTACCACCACACACGGATAATTTTGTCTTTTATCAAAGCCGAATTCAGCGTTAGAGGCGCGCGTGCGCCGTCAAAAATTATAAGATTAAAAAACAATGTGTGCCTACATTTAAAGCAAAGAAACAAACACTAAAAAATAGCAAATTAATTTCTTATATTTTTTACGCGCGTAATCACGCAATTCTTTCACACTTGCTTTCGGACAGTCGACACGTCGACATGACATAGCAACTGACTGACCGATCGCCTATGCGTTTGTGGTCAATGTTCTTGTATTCACTGTTTGAAACTAAACTGGTGCTGCTAGTTTAAAAAAAAAAAATATTTACAAAATGTGTTGACTTTATTATTTTATGACTAACTTGACGCCTAGTGTGTTAAGCAAATCACGTTTTGAGCAACTTGTAATTGTCATTACATAAATTTAATTAAAATAATTTTGCGCCTTCCGCGCATTCTTGCCACACGCTCGCACCACAAGCGCCCCTTCCCTCCGTGAGAGCAGCCAAAATTTGCCAAAGTTTCATGGCCGTGGCCGTTGTCGTTGCCGTTGTTGTTGAGAGGCTGTTGCTACTGTTAGATTTAATCGATGTCGCGTTTTGCAAATATAAAAAATAAAAAATAAAAATAAAAAAAAAAATAAATTTATAAAAAAAAATTTGTATTGCTAGCTTGTCATCGTAATGAAGATATACGAGTTCTAAAATGAGCTGTGCAAAATTCAAAATGTGATGCATTTCGTGTTGTGTTTACCATTGGTGGCGGTTGTTTAGTTCTTGAGCTGCGCAATGCAAAACTCGTTCGGTTTTGGTGACCAACAACTGTGCGCCTGACCAACTTGTCACATTATTCATAACTTTAATTAAGTACTGTCGGTAATTAATAAGAGGATATGATCGCAAAGTGTACCGTTAGAAGATAAAATTCCGCAATCTGCAAATATCATAAAAAAACAAGTTAAAAATTATTTGAAATTAATTTTACCAACGATAAGATCAAAAACACTGATTATGACTAATTTCGTAATGTTTGTATGAACTTTTAATGAGAACATTCAAATATATATGTACATACATATATGTACAATGCTTGTATGTACAAATGTGCAAACACTAAAATGACTTGATAATAAATAAGGAATTAACTTAAATTTATTGCAACACAATTTGTCAGCTTCTGCGCTGAAAGGGGATTAAGAATATACTTCTGACAAGATGAAATGATGTAATTTGCTATTTGTTGCAGATTTGTTGTTGGATTGTGGAGTGAATATCAAGATTTTGAAACAAAAATCTGTAAAATAAAATAAAATGGAATTGCTTCGTAGAATATTTTGAGTTATTGTGTTTTTCATAACACTTATTTATGTATAAAAAATTATGTATAAAAATGGCAAGTATATTTAAATTTTTATGAAATTAATTCAAAGTATTTAGACTTATTCGAGCTTTACTTGGTTGGTTGATTGGTGGCAGTGGCGAGTGCCGAACTTCAATTAGCAATAAGAGCGCCGTTTTAATACCACGTACTCGCCTGCGAACTAGAGATAGAGCAGAGAATGAAGAAGAGTAGAGAAAAGTGAAGAACCTCCTCGCATTGCCTTTAATACAGCGCGTGGAATTTCGGTACACAAGCAATTCATTTGAATCCACGTCACTCAACTATTTCAGGACTCCAAAATGGGATTTGCCCAGAAATCTCATTCTAGTTTAGCCAACAAGCGAACAGCTGCAGAGGAGATAAACATGTCCTTTCTTCCACACCTGGTAAGTTGCAGCTGCAGCAGTAGGCGTTGTAATAATAATGTTCACTAATCACGTTCGGATGCCCAGTGGCTTGTAACAACTACGATTGGCCAGAGAACGTCTGTCCGATTCATTTTAATGAGATATATGTAAGAACTTTGAGCATTGAAAGAGAGCCACAGGGTTCTGCATACCCTGTATGATTCTGAGTTCTCGCCAGTTATTTATCCAGTATTGAGAGATCTGTCCTCTAATGAAATTTAGAGGCACGAAAAGAAACTTCTACGTCCGCTGAGGGATCTAGGACGAAACAGCTTCGAGTGTGCTCGACGGCCTTTTCGTTACCGTAAATTTTACGGTGCCCTGGCATTCATATCAGGGTAACGTTATGCCGACGAGCTAAGCTCAAATCGCACTCTCTGCATCGCTGCACCAGGTATGATGTCGCAATTGAGAGCCTGGATTGCTGTTTGGCTATATGAAAAAGCAGCGATATTAGATCCACTTCGCTCCAACGCCAGAAGAATTCCACAAGCCTCCAATATGGCAAAAAGTCTGAGTGAAAAACACTCATAGAATCGGGAATATACTCCTGCACCTGTTCCACTACCATTTTTGACCCATCCGCGAACACAGGCCCTGCAAAGAGCTCTGGGAATAAGATATCCTTTCTCTATGGTCCGATTTGTCGTGAATATCCGGATCGCTGACGGACTGCAGTATGCGCACATGACCAAACGTTCTCTCCAGAGTCCCTGTTCCCTTAGCCATTATTTAACAGATAGCTCCAATTATGTATTTTTTAATAGGGTTTAGTTTTAGAAAGACTTGTTCCATTTCACTGTGCTTTGTGTGGATGAAATATGAATGATGCCATCAATAACGAATGTATCATTAGAGAAAAGTTGGTTTATCCTGTCAACAGTTTGATTTCACCTAATCAACAGGGATTTGTTAAAGGCAGATCCACAGCTACCAACCTCGCTGTAGTATACTGACTTTTCGACGGGTTTCGATAGAGTTTCGCACGATATATTAATGTTGAAACTAGCTTGTTCGGGATTTCATTTAATCTATCTTGGCTGGGTTAAATCGTATTTGTACACAAGAATCTATGTAGTTGTTTATGACAATTTTTCTTCACGCCCCATTTTGGAACCCTTGTTTTTTACTCTGTTTATCAATGACATTGATACCTGTTTTTCTACAGCCAAATTTCTTTTATATGCAGATGACATTATGATCTATTCGGTAATAAAAAGCTATGATGACTCTCACGCTCTCCAATCGGACTTAGATACGTTTTCTGTCTGGTGTTCACAAAATCGCCTATCTTTGTATATTAATAAATGTTCGCACTGCACTTTTACTGGAAAGCATTACCCATTTTCTACGAGTTATTTTTTCTCTGGCCAACGACTAAAATACGTGCTCGAAGTTAAGGACTCAGGCATTTACTATGATACAATATTGAGTTTCTCTTCGCATATTAATTATATTGTGCCAAAACTATATGCCATGTTAGCATTTATCCGACGTAATGCATAGCTTTTTCTGATCGATATACACTAAAACTTTTGTTTACAACTTTTGTGAGGTCTAGGCTAGATTACGCTTCTTTTATCTGGAGGTCCCATCAAGTCTCGCATATCAATCGTATAGAACGTATCCAAAAAGTTTTTATTAAATTCGCTCTTCGCTCGTTAAAATTTAGTGACCCTTTGCCTGCTTATGAATCTCGCTGCCTGCTCTTGAATTTAATGACTTTAAATAGGAGAAGTGCCTTTCTCGCCTGCTACTTCGTTGCAAATATCTTAACCAGATTAATAAACTGTTCTGACCTCTTGGCAAAGTTAACTTTTAATATCCCTTTATAAGGCAGTTTGAGGCAGTTCTCTATGTTTTATATTGGATTTTTGACTACTAATTATGCTAAAAATGCTCCACTGATGCGAACTTTTTCGGAAAAGAATCGTATAATTGACCTTATACTGTAGTACTTTAAATAACAAATATTTAGCACTTTTGTTAATAGTCAGTAAGGATTGTGTTCTTTTGACTGAATTTAAGTGGATTAATAAATAATGAGATTGAAAATTCAATAGTAATATTTGCTTATTCCATCAACTGAAAAACATTGCAAAATGAAATGAGTTCCTTATAACATACAAATCCTTTAAAAATTAATTTTAAGAAATAGCGGCTTTGTGGAACAAAAGCTTTTAATCTGTTCATAGTTGATGCCGCATTAGAAAAAAGTTCTAATGTTATTGAAGTGACAAAGGTATATAAAAGTAGTTGAGATTTCAAAGAAGGAAAAAAAGAAACATATCTGTTTATACATATAGAGGGTATTAAAAAGAAAGTTTGCAATAGAATACCAAAAGAAGCCATCAAAGTCTTAATAAACATGTGGGCGCTAACTATCGGTTTAGGAGACGTGGTTATTTGGGCATTTGTGTGCTTAAATAAATTTATATAGATAACATCCATTTCATTTCATCACAGAAACATACATACACACATATTTTTGTAATAATAATAATAAAAGGCTTATATTTTTGATGCTCAAAATTTAATGATTATATTTTGTAATGCCAAAATATTACCAATCGTCATTTCCATTTTGCAACGGATTCCTTATAACGGTATATGTCATGCTGCACTGATTATTCTCATACTAGCTACACTCAATGGAAAGGCAGTCAGCAATTTTTTTAACAGAAAATATGGGCTTCAAAAATTATTCAAAATTCTACAATTCATTCCATTTTAAAATTTTGCAATTTCACTATTCAATCTCTGGTTTATACAGTCTGATTACCATCATAGCACTCTTGATCCGCGTAGGTTTGGGTTTTGAAGTAAAACATCTTTAGCGGTATTAGTGTGACACCAGTTTAGAACAATTTCAGGACAGTTCTGGACCGTTTTGACATTATTTTTCGCCTAAACCTTTCCTGACCATTTCAGAACCTTTCAGTAGTTCGGGATTAGTTCACCACTACAACTATCACTACTACTACTTCTACTACTGCTACTGATTACTACTACTATTCGTAGACTACTACTACTACTACTAATTTCGACCACTATTTTTATTAATGCTCCTGCTAATAATCTTACTGATGCCGCTAATCTCTTTGCAGAGTTTTTTAAGTCAAATATTAAAATCTGAGTCTGGTGGTGATGAAAATGCTACCTTTAACATACAATAAGCTCTAGTTTTCGGCAAGTTAGTATTGTCTGCTGAAGATATTTTTAGTTGGATTTCTCGACTGAAAACCTCGTCTCATACTGTTGTTGATGGTCTGTCTGTGGTTTTGCTCAAGCAGTGTAACTTTCTAGTATACCCACTGATGTTAATATTTAATCAATATCTATCTTGGGGCACTTTTATTGATGTCTGGAAATTGGCTTTCATCACACCAATTTTCAAAAGTGGTAGAAAAAAAGATATTTCTAATTATAGGCTCATTTCAAAGCTTTCCGCAACGGCAAAATTTTTTGAAGGCGTTATTCAAGAAAAGTTAATGTTTGCTGTTAAGAATATTGTATGTCCGTAGCAGCATGGTTTCTTTTCAGGCCTAGCTGTCTTCTCTTACGATTATATCTTTGCCTTTCTATCTGAGTTTCAGGTTGATATCATTTACACTGATTTTTTTTAAAACATTTCATAAGATCTCCCAAGTAATTTTGATAAAGAAAGTATCCTGCATTGGTTTCCTAGCTTGCTCTGGGGTTCCTCAAAGTAGCCTTCTGGGCCCACTGTTTTTTGGTCTTTGATCAGTAGCACTCTTGATTCGGAGTTGATGAATAATAAATTCATTTAAATAATGCTAGTAATTGCTGTGCCAAAAATCGCTTATCGCTGAACGTAAAAAAAATGTTTTCAAATTATTTTTTCTAAGCGTTTCGATATCATTGACTACCTCTGTCGCGGGTAAAAGAAATTAAAGACTTAGCGATTATATTTTATTCGAAGCTAACTTTTTCCAGTCATATTAATTTCGTTATTACCAAATCTTACGCTATGCTTCGTTTTGTTCGACGTAATAGCTCGGATTTTACTCCTATGGACTTCTATAGGCTACTGGCGTTTGTTCTGTCCAAACATGAGTATGCCTCATTCATTTGATCATCTTACTATATGTGTGTCATGCCGCTAGAATTGAAAGGATTGAAAAATTATTTATACGCTTTGCATCGCAATATCGCATTTGACTCGTTTTTCGTCTTTCAGAAATTGTAGTGGAATCTGCTGAAGTTTTCGCTATACTTCCTTTTTTTCTTGTTCATGTAAATATATCGCGGTATTCGGTGGCAAGTTCCTCTGCCAACTGAAATAGAAATCCTTGTTACGATATCCTTTCTCCAGTTATTTGCTTATATAAAATCTAAGCATTTATAGCAGCTAAATTTAGAATGTTGAAAAATACCTGGACAGGCCATCTATTAGATTTAGATTTTGCGCCGTATTTTCTATCCGTTTATGATCCGTCATATATGCGCCAAATTTGGTCTTATTATAAAAAGCAATAGTTTCAGGTACACATTTACCTGTTTTTTCAATCTTTACATATTTATGCTTCGAACTTAGTAAGAGAATTTTTTTTTCCATTCTCTTTTGTAAATTGTTAGAGTACAATTATTTGATTTGTAAAGCTGCGTTGAAAACAGTGCCATTTTGTCTTTCTTTTTTTTTTGCAGGTTTGGGCTGACATTTGCTTTGAAAACTACTGTTTTTGTGTTAAGTTTGAGATTTCAATGCAGATAACTTCATAGACTTTCTTTATATATTCTAGCGGTCAAAGTACTGCTCCGGGTAGACAACGGTAGAGTACATATTATTATTAGGAAAAACGAAAGAAGAAGAGAAATATATATTGAAAAATTAAACAGCTATATATTATTGAAAAAGTCGTGCAGTAAGTTCAAGAAAAATAAAAACTTGAAATTTAACAATTTGATTATTAGTCTCAGAAGCGATCATTTGACCGCACTGGTAGGTTAAGTGTTAAATAAATGAATAAATAAATGTATTGTATTTTAGTCACCACTGTTGTAATTAATTACTACTACTCTACTACTAATTACTACTACTAATTTTACTAATTGCTACTACTATTTTATCTTCTACCACAACTATCGGGTCTTGCAATAGGAACGCACAAAAGTTTTTTTAAATAAAACTAAAACGGATTGGAATATGAATTAAATTCTTTATTCCTGTGAAAGTACATTCGATGCCATTATGTACGGAACTCGATTTCTTTTGCATGGGCACCACGGGCACACTTGCGGAAGTCCAGAGGCTGAACCTAATTTTCGACGGTTTTCAAGCATAAATCGGCCGTACGAAGTTCATTAATCGTCGCTGGCTTATTGGCATAGACCATAGACTTGACGTAGCCCCACAGGAAATAGTCTAACGGCGTCAAATCGCACGACCGAGGCGGCCAATTGACCAGGCCATTTCGTGAGATAACACGTTCACCAAACTTGGTTTTCAATAAATCGATTGTGACATTCGCTGAGTGGCTTGTGGCGCCGTCCTGGTAGAACCACATATTGTCCAAGTCCATATCATCCAAGTCGAGCCAAAAATATTCGGTTATCATTGAGCGGTAGCGATTCTCATTCACAGTAACGTACCGGTCTTGATCATCACGGAGGAAGTACGGCCCAATGTCGCCGCTGGCCTATAAACCACACCAAACCGTAATGTTTTCGGGATGCAATGTTGACTCATGGAGTACGTGTGGATTGCTGCCTGTCCAATAATGCATATTTTGCTTATTGACGAAGCCATTCAGCCATAAATGACGACGACCATAAATTGGACGTAGCGCTCTTAAAGTTGAGGCCATATACTCTGAATTTCGGTAGTAAATTTTAATAATTTCGACTCGTTGTTGGATCGTATATCTTCCACGATGAAATGGCAAACCTTACTGAAAAGAAATGTCAAAAGAGCGAGGCGAAATATGGCGTCGTTTGCTGTCACTATCGGTCTACTTTTATTTATTTATTTATTTACTTAAATTCAGTCAAAGGAACACAATCCTTACTGACTATTAACAAAAGTGCTTAAAAACTATTTAAAGTAATTATATAATACACAACGAACTGTGCACCTTGGAAGAGATGGATCAAGATCAATTATAAGATTAATTACCGAAAAAGTTCGCATCAGAGGAGCATTTTTAGCATAATTAGTACTAGTAAATCCAATATAAAACATGGAGAACTGTCTCAAACTGCGTGAAGGGATAGTTAACCTTGCCCTTTATTACACTACTCCTTCTTTATTTAACTTTATGCCTCTTTGTTGAATTGACGCAGACGTTTTACTTCTGGATCGCTCACTTAGGTTAAAGCTATACCATTTCCACGATGCACGAAATATTTATAGTCGTTTTGTGGCAATCTACCCACTTCGTACCCATATTTGCATTGTAAAAAATAAACTCACAAAGCCAAAACCGGCAACTGTTGTATGTGTGCAATATGAAAATCGCAGACAACAAACAAATATTATTGCTTATTAGTTATTATTACCAAAAGTGCAGAGGTGGGTAAAAATCAAACAAATTACCAGCTTAAGAACATAAATATCATGGCATCAAAAATTAAAATTGAATTTATCTCATATGCTCGTTAATATGCAATCAAAATGCAGGAATTCGGCTCATGTAGGTAGGCAGCCATAGCCACACGATCGACATGCGGTGGTTGTGCACCCACGATTGGGTCGCCGCTTGGTCAACACCCATAAACGGCGATAGGTGACATTAATTTGTTGTCATATGTCAACATACATATCAATTGGTTACAATGACTAGACGTGTAAAGAATAATTCAAACGATGAGATAGTCACACCTACAAAAATGTCCAGATACGCTGGAGATAAAAAATAATTACACAGTTATAGCCAGTTAGTTATGCGCGTACTTGATACAAACTATGGTAGTTTTTATATACAAATGTTACATATATACTACATAATTAATGTGCGATTTTAGTAGCTATAAATCAATCAAACTGCAGCAAGCAAGCTGGATGTTATATGAGAACAAAGAACAAAAACAAAATAAATGGAATGAAAAAAATATGAAAAATATCAATACATATAACGGCGATTGTCTGATTAGCATGCGGCGATTAATGTCTATTGAAATAGTAATTAAAAATCGGTTTAATTATGTATTTTAGATAAAAATGGTATGTAAATATAATTGCGCGTGTACCTGCTTATTTTCACGTTATTTATTTATAGTGAAAGCTGCTGGCATTCAACAACAAATCACTGAACGCGCCACAGACACGCCTATTGTCTTTTATCCTTAATTACTACCAAGTAATATAAATTGCACATAACGGCTTTTAATGTGTCTACCAATATACCCTACAGGCAAAAAACAAACTTGTCATATAAAATTTTAGTTCATCAATTGGTATGCACTGGGGCTGGTGACAGTAGTTTGACAGTGACAGAACGATAACTAAATAGATACTCGCATGTTTTATGTTTCTGCCAAAATATGCTATAGCGGTTTTAGCAGTGTGTACTAGCGTTGCCAGATTTGTTTTTCAGTAAAATGGGACAACTCCAAAATATTCCACAATAATACGTGATTCACAAAAATTAAGCAGGATGCAGGAAAATTAAAAAAAAAAATGCTTTCAAATCCCAACTATCAACCATAAAATATTATTCGGTTAACTTATCTCGCGATTGTATCCAAATGTAGTTTGCTTCAACAAAAATGCTTCAGTTCAAGGCGAATCCATACAAGGTGGTGTTTTAAATACAACTACAAAATTCCTATGTATTTTGTTTTTGTTTCTGCGTAAGAGTTGTCAAAATTTAAATACATTTTGTTTTTGCTTTTACGACTTTTGAAAGCTCATACGCAAAAGCAAAAATAAAGTACATGTAGGTGAATAAAAAAAAATCAAATCAGCTGCTCTTATGCCATCACCTCCTATAAATTCGCCTTGCTTCTGTTCATACAAAAAAATATAAATTGCTGTGGTCTTTTAATATGATGTGTATTTTTTTATAAAAAAAAAACTGAGTAGTTTTCTAAAAGGTTATGATTTTAAAATATGAAACCATTTCTGCTTAATGCCCACTTCGGCGTTTCTTATATACTGTTATTCTTTTAATGGTTTTGAGCAACTTAATCTTTTCTGAAATATTTTCTTAAACTTGATCTCTGATGAAAGAGTCCATTTCGAAAAATGAATAGATTTATTGATTCACTAGCATGACATGCTACGCAGTCCTGCTGATGGAAACAAACGAGCGTCCGCTACCTATGAGCGCTGTTTCATATCAGGGCTATTTAATTTGAGCACTAGCAATGTGCAGGAGAAGGACCAGGTGATACTCTCTTCAATACGAATTTCATGACAGATCATTGAAGCGTCTGTCAAACTGTGCTATTTTTGGAAAGTCTTATATTATCATCTTTGCAGGTTTTTGGCGCTAGGAAAGCTTGAAGAAGATGATGATCCACTATTTTCGAACAAAATTCTGTTTAGCGATGTGAGTCGGTTCCATTTTAATTTCTATGCTTCAGCGTATTTTGGCTGAAGAACAATTCGAAGAATTCGAAAGGCAGCTTTAAATTCTAAATAATCGAAGGTTTGCTGTGTATGACCAGCCAGGGCGGGACTGTAAATGGTGCCCATTATCGCGTCTTGATAACTGAATAATTGCTATTTAAAATTGAGATTCTCTATCTCAGCAACATTTCGTTCTAAAGGGAAAGCGCTACTTGCATGCGGCACATTTAACTATCACTTTATTACGCAAATACCTCGGTGAGCACTGAATTTCATGCTTCTGGTCGATGTATTAATCGCTAAAATCTTGTGGTGCTTTAGATACCTTTTCTCTGCCCGAAGTATACGTGAAGTAGCTGGCATATATTGAGAAAATTGAGAAATTTTATGGAAAAGTTACCCGTATTATTCAACAAATATTACTAGAAATGCTTGCGGCATCGAAAAGTACAGCTTCAGAATGGAAAATATTAGCTGCAGTTACGACCAATATTTGAAAGAAATAATTTTCAGGAAATAAATTATGGAGTGGTTAGATTACCCGATAAAAGCGAATACTTATTTTCTAACATAAAAAAAGTACTGTTAAATTAATCATTCAATAGTAAAAATTAAGTGGGTAGTATAAACAAATGTGGTACTCAGCGGGTGAGGGGGGTTTTTTTTTAGCAGCAGGATGCAATTGATGGTTTTCTGTAGGCATGATATTAAAAATTTTATGAGTTCCTATGTGACTTCATTGGTTGACCATTTTTCAAAGTAATGTTTAATATGGCGTGTTCTTGGCTTCGAAGGAATTGAAAAACTGTTTTATCGGCATTTCAAAAGTTCATTTCGTGTACGTTAGATCGCGCCAATGGCGGTATTTTTGTATTCGTCAAACGATACACTAGTTGAGTTTTCTTATCGTGGAACTAGTCAACACTGGATTATCAGTTACATTCAATAATCAAATTAAAACACCAAATAATTTCGACCAGCAAAAATTGCTTTTGAGGAGTTGGTAAAATCCAAGGGAATTAAGCTCTGAAAAAAAACAAACTTTACTCAAAGCGAGATAAAAAAAATGAAATTAGAAAAATAAGGTAACACGAAAAGAAAACTGAGAATGTTTAAAATGGAATGCATCCTTTTTTTAGAAGATTCTTGAACTGTGGATATCGTATCACATTTGATCAGGTTTGTGGCCCTGCCAATTGCCATCAGTTCTACCTGAAAAACGCTACATTGGTCCGGTAGACAGAAGCTAATGTACATTCACAGGTGTTTAGATTATATGCCTTCACCAACCGTATCCTCGAGGTTTCAGCCAACTGTACATACTTGGATAGAATGGACTCACTCCTTCCTAGATCACCCTGTTTCCACTCTTTCCTTGAGGATAGAAGCCTCGTGAATGCTGTAGTGGGAGCAGAAGTCGACAGGCCATGGTTCGCCAGCCTAGAAAGCTTCGAGAACTCCGTAAGTATCCTACCATGACCATAATTAGTGTCTGGCCACGGGCTTAGAGTGTTTAGTCGCTCCAATTGCGACCTGTTCTTAGTGACGCAGTTTACTTTTATTTTATAAGTGGATTATTTAGTCTAAAATTTAATGTTGTTGTAAGCTCTTTCACGAATGGAAAATTTCAAAACTGGTCTCACAAGCCGGATAATGTATATTTTTTAGAGGCCGGAAATAAAGACTATTGGCCAAATTTCCCAAATTCGCTAAATATAAGGAGTAACATAAAAGTATAAGGTAGAAACATGCTCCTTGTAATCAGGACTACCTTCAGGGACATTGATTTTATTTTTATTTTTTGAGTTTTATTTAAAAAGAGAATTGAGTTTAATCGGTTTTCTTAGTTTTATTCTATGCTCACGAAATAAACGTTATTTCTTGTATTTTATTTATCGCATAGAAATTAAACTTTAATTTGTAGCGCGTATTCAAATAAATCAAGTTTTATAAAACTTAAGAAATAACGATTAATTTCTAAGAAAACGAAAAAACTCAACAAACAACAATTAAAAAGTCTCAAAGACTATATTCAGCATAACCGCATGATTACCCATCGGACAATGACCAGTCAGAATACTTACGAGGATCGAGAGTAGCGACTTTTGTTAGCGATTCTGTATGTCGTAATAGTTTCCCAGTGCTCGCTAAGCCGAAAGAGAGCCCATCTATCCAAGAGAAGTCTGTAGGCAGTCAAAGGAGTCCCCACCCTCTCCCTGCATGGAGTGATGACTTCTATGGTACCCCGCCGAGCGATCAGCCATGCAGTTTCCTGCAATGCCGCTATGGCGTGGCACCCAAATTAGTGCAATGTCGAGGCACTCCGAAGCGGCTGAGAGAGAAGTCTGGCGCTTCCCGACAAGGTTTGACCTCACCATTAGCGATAATAAGATTTTAATAGCGGCCTGACTATTACAATAAATGTTTGTCCGTTACCTAAACTTGATCGTAAAGTGGTCTACAGGATGTGGGCCCGCTATCAATCCTAGCAAGACGAGCTCTGTTTTTTTTTTTTTTAAATAACAGATTCTGAAAAAGATCGATACCAAATGAATCTGTCCTCAAAAGTGTTCGATACTCCCTAATACTAGTACATCTAGCTATGCCTATAATCTCTTTCAAATGAACGATTTTAGTTCTACTTCTATACAGCTGGACCAGTAATCTTAAACTAAGCAATCTAATTCTATCAACAGCGAATTAGCTGGTACTTGTGAGTTTTGTACAGCCGCCGTCTCATTTACGTTTTTTCCAGGTTGCAGCAAAGGTTCTTGATTGCTTAGCAACTGCTGCCTTCGCGGCCTCCATTTATCGCCTGAGGCGCTAGAACATGCGGCGCGCGCTCTACACACTTCAAGGCGGAACAAAGCATCAATTTAACGGGTCACAGCTGTCCGATAATGGCGGCCAATTGTGCGGTTAGACCAAGCAGCTTGGCCACGGTCATTATATGGCTGGCGGTGATTTATTTATTTTGTTATTCTTTTCCTTCTCAGCTTAGATCGATCATTCACAGTTTTTTTATTGTAGTTTGTCTGATTTTCGGTTCGTTCGCGCGTTTGTTCGGCATAACATAGACACTGATACGTACATATATTCAAAGAACATATAAACTGTTACAAGTATGTTATGTTATAAGTATGTATGTATGTATGTGTGACTTAGCGATTTTTATTCTATTTCTTAAGTTTGTCAACTCTTGTATCGTGTTATTTTTGGGCAGCTGTTCGACATGGGACACATTCACTTGTCGTTGTCGCTCAGACTTTTGCAATTTATACTGATTTCTTTGATTTTATGTTTTTTAAATGTAATCAATTTTTTTAATTTATTTTTTTTTTGATTATTTTTGTCTTGTTTGGTCGCACATTCAATTCAATCAGATTTTATGTGCAATTAATTAGACTACAATATTTTAACACCTCCAGTGTTCAGCTGTTCAGCAGTGGACGCTTGTACTATTTACCAATCATGACCACCTCAGTGACACAAAGCGTGCAAGATTGTGTTGTGAAGATATCGAATTAATTAAGCTTTTACGATCTTGATTTAACGCACATGGATTTTATGCAGCAACACTTAAGTTTATGTAGTATTCGTATTGGAGCGGTACAATTTATATTTATGTGAAAAAGCATTATATCAAAAAATCATATTGAGCTAAATGAAATTAAAAAAATTATATATGTATTTACAAAATGCAAATTTTAAACCTAAAAAAATATGTGTAGAAGAGTATAACGAAACAGATATTTAGAAACATTTAACGGTACTTTTTCAGAGCTTCAATCAACACCTTTTTCGCTTTACAGTCAATTGAAATAATTTAACCACGACTTTAAATAACAAAATAATCGAAGACCCCAGAAAAAGGCGGACAAGTTTTCAAATTAGTTTACTCGATCGACGTAGTCGAGTGTTGAATAAATTCGTGTTATCTCCCCGAGTATTTCGGTTAAAATGCCATTTGTAGTATGAACCAACAAATCAAAGAACCAGTTTTTTTATAAAAACGGTCGCCTACAGGCAATAGACAAACCTCCGAGTTTATTTCTGGCCAATCGGATTCGGCATCGAACTGTTGGTACCTAGAGATGCAAACATCGTAAAATAAGAGGGCGATGGTTCGACGTATCGATGTTTTGAAAAATGGCATCGATGTTTGTTTTTTTTCAAATTTTTCAATGCCAACGAAAAAGGTGTATTCGCCTCTATAAATAACAAGGGTTTCCAAATAAAAAAAAATGTATTAATCCAGAACAGAATTTAAAAACAATAATTTGGAAAGTCTCTTCTATGTCAAACGGGTTCGTTGCTGCGTGATAGTTGCTCCTGCTCGGGATTGAAGCCACAAAGATTATCTCAAATTTCGATACATTTGCACTTCAGTCTTCATTTGTGTGAGGGCTGAGGAAGTTAACTGTTTAGATTTTATATTATGATGAGCTAAATTTTTATGATATGCTCCAAATATCAAAAGATACTATAAAATAATTTAAATAACTGTTTTTTTTTTCATTTAGCCAATGCATCTTTTAAATGTAGTAGTTCTAATTTTGGATATATTGTAGTTGCTAGCGCTGGAATGGAATTAAAAGGTTTGGAGTAAATTTTGAAGAAAATCGATATAAAAACCTATAATGTGAAACATCGCTTCGAGTCATATCGATGTAACGATGTTTTTAGATTCAAAGCATCGATGGCAAACACCGCTCTTTTTTCACATGAACATCGATGTTGCAGAAATAGCGATGTATCGTTTGCATCCACGATGCAGAGAAAAAAAGGTGACAACAAAAGTACTCCCGTTACTTTATACTTGACTTGTTTGACGGATTGACCTCACAGATGGGTCTTAAAAAGTTGATTTTTCAGAATTTTGAGTGATTTTTACAAAAAGTTATGTGTACGCTGCTGGCGTTGTCGTAATCTTGCTTTCTATCATTCTTGGTTTGCATTCGTATTGGTCTCTCGATTTAGAGCAGTGGTGCTCACTCAGTATGCTCGCGAGCCAGTTACACAAATCATATTTTTGTTTCTCTATATCGTAATGATCATGCATATTATCTAAAACACTTAAATCTTCAAATCTGTACTTATATTATGGTAGAACGATTGAGGAATATTTGAAAATTGAGTCTCTTTCTCCACACTCCGTTTGAGCAACGCTGATGCGGAGCATACCACAAATGGAACGAAAATTGTAATATCGAGCTAAGTATATAAAATATGCGCCAAATTATTTTTTGTTATTACCACTACACTATTTCCAATTGTAAATGCGAGAGCGTCATATTCAAATGAGAGTAGTTAGTTGTAAATTAGAAAGCGTCAATGGAAAATAAGAATAGTCAATTTTAAATGAGCAATCGTCAAATTTAATTGAGAAAGTGTCAAATGGGAATGATAAATATATTTTTATTACATATTTTTTAAATATTGGAACGAATGGAACGATGATGTCTGTTTAAATGCTCGTGTCCACTCCTCTCCTGTAATAGCGGCCTTTATTTCAACCACGAGCTTTTCTAAATATTGAAGTCGCCTCCTTTTCCTGTGACGCTTTCTCATATGAAGCTTTAGCAATTTGAAATGACTCGTTTAATTTACAATTGATTATCGTTATTTTCAATTGTCGCTTTCTGAATTACAACTCACTATTATTGTTTTCTATGTTAAGAAAATGAGGCCCTTTGCTCCAAAGGTAGAGATAGGAACCGGTGATGATGATGATGATTCTTATTTCTCATTTAGAATTGGAAATGCTGTAGATATAACTCACATAGTAAAAATCAAGTAAATTTTTTCTAGTGTACATCATGGAATCTTCTTTCATACATCAACTAACCTACGCTTCATAATTGGTCGTAGATAAATACTTGATTTTTTATTTGTGTTGAATGAAATGGTTAATTGTCTATTTTTGCTAAATGGGATTAGTGTTCTCTCAAAACTTACAAAACATTTTCGTTTAACTTAATGCGTAGGCATCTGCACATTGAAACGAAATACCCCTTTTATTTGAAGAGGATTGCCACCTGTTTATTAAATTAACTGAAACATTGCAATGTTGGTGTAAAACGATACTTTAATTTTGAAAATATTTTTGAAGAGGATAGAAATTAATTAATTTAATTTAATATTATAATGCTGGTTAGGAACGAAAGAAGTTTTTGAAAAGGTAAATATTTAGATACGGATGCCACCTGTTTCCAAAGGCTTGTTCAATTTAGTTAAATAGTTAACGAAATTATTGAAGGTTTTATGCGAAAAGTATTTCGAAGAGACCTGCTACTTGTGTAAAAAAAAAAAATAAGTACACATTAATTGAGAAGTTTCCATTTTGGCTTATCTTTTTCCGATAGGGTGAAATTTTGGTGTATATTGAACCGAATTCAAACCATGCCTTGTAAAATTTGGTTTGGAGGCAAACCATTTTTGGTGCTAAGAAATTCTTCTTTCGAGTTGTTGGATGAAAGCAAAAGTGGAGATGCCAGTAATTCCCGGGAACACATATTTAGTTAGAAAAAAAGTAATGGTATGAATATATTGAAATATAAATGATATATCCAAACATAACCTTACAAAAGTTCCAATGATTACAGCCCGCAGATGTCTGAAATCGAAAAAAAGTAAGAAATCCGCTAAACTAGAAGATATTCCATGTACGAAGGCTCACTATTGTGAACAAATCAAATCCAACAAAATGGCGGTATGTTAAACAAAAATCTACCATTACGCTCAAAAATTGAATACTTTTTTTCAATTAGAAATAGGAAGCTTGATGGGGTAATTAGTATTCTTCAAATGAGACCACCTCTACTTCGTGGTTTCCAATTGACTGTGCTACTGGGATCTGGCGATAATGAACCACCTAAAGCCTAGGTCACTTTTCCCGCTGGTGATCTACCCGAGGTGGTTAGCCCCAGGCAAGCTAACACTACGTCTCCTCGGAGTTTCTATTTAGTTGAGGAGACCTTTTCATTCTCAGCTATATCGCCAATTTGGAGACTCAAGCCAAGTGTGAGGACTTTGGGTCCAGCTAGAAACCCAGGGAAAATGTATTTTTCGATTTTAAGACACTTTTTGTAAAATACGATTATTCTTTATCCAAAAATCGAGCATAATTTTGTCGAACCTAATTTTAGACAGAACCTGTAACCGCATTTGTGGTAATTGAGCTACATTTGAAGAATTTAAATATACTGATTAGCTGAGGGTAAAGCGCTGTACCGGTTTTTCGTAGAGCGGGGAAAATAAACAAAGAAGCGGTTGAATTAGAAAATGTTTTTTTTTAAATAAATTCAGAAACTCAACTTACCACGTTAATTCGCTGTGGGGATCGCAAGAGAATAGGAGGTGGCAACGGCTTCCTTAAACTTCAGAGAGGCCGAAGTATTTAGCAGAGAATTTCGACGAAAGCGGTTAGTTAAGCTTGCCATTTGGCGAATGGAGTGAACATAGCGCCATTCACAGTTTTGGTGTTTTATTACTAAACAAATGTGGAATGTAGTTCTTCAGAAAATAAGGATGGAATGTTTGCCAGTCGATAATTTCTAATTGTTTCATTTTATATTATTTTTTAGTGGAATATTTTTGAAATCTGTTTTTGTCTATCTGTGATGGCAGCTTTTCAACTTGTTTCGAGAGTTCCTCAGCCCGAATACGGCAATTTTCTTATTGAGAAAATGTCAAACAAGGGTGAAATCACTTCCAAATGAATCACCCGTTAATTCATCTCCATATCCAGTTGTCTATCTTAAAAAAAATGCACCAGTAATTTATTAAATATATTTATTTTCTATAAAACAAAAAACAGTAAAGATAATCTCGAATGCGGATTACATATTGTAATATTTTGCTTAAAATCATAGCTATGTATGTAATCAATATTTGACAATCGCTAAATAAACAAAATGAAAATAAAATAATTTTCTCGTAACTAAACAAAAAAAATGTGTTTGCACTGGTTATGAACTGAATACTTAAAACTAGAAATAAAGATACAAATACATGTAATTGTAAATAATCAAGAACAGAATATAGTACAATAATAAAAATTTAGTTCCACATATTTTATTTTTTAGCTTAACTGAATACACTAAGTAAGTTTTGTTTTGAAATGATTGAATTAGGGATGCTGATATGCTGAAAAATATAAGTAAATATGAATGTTTTTTGTTTGTACAATTTTACAGAAAGTTCTATAATGTTTGGCATGTAGTAGATGATTACAAGTAATTTATTTACAAAATGTCTGTTTTCTTACTTATAGCCAAGACAGATGACAACCTTAATTTGCATTAACTAATGTGCATTCGGTCGTAATTTAAGTGCATTTGAACTGGCATATAGCCTCACGAGGTCGTCCAAAATCGGAGTTTTCACATGAACGGTTCATTCGGCACTGCAACGATTCTTTTTGTGCGTGCGTCCGGTTTTGCCTGACACTAGTCTAAATGCACAATGTTGTCGTCTGTGATGGTGAAATCCTAATGCACATTTGTGCTTACTACTGAAAATGAATTTTTTCGCTTTTAAGCTGTATCGGATTATCTGTGCCTTTTAAAAAAATTAAAACAAAAGTAACATGGTTTCGAAAATGGGTAGTAGAAATTCAACGAACACTTTCCGAAAAACTTAAAATGTAAATGTATTTAATTAAATTTTTAGCTAGCCTGTACTGAAAAGGTTCCGAGTATGAAAGAATGATGTGTAAAAGAAATACTATCGAAATTGAGTACCCAATTTGGTAGTGGAATGCGAAATTGAGCAACCTTTTAGTTGCTCTTCCATTCGAATTATCATTTTTTTTTTCGTGAGATAATGTGGACCTTGATTTCATTTCAGGGGCCGTGACGGCTATAATTTTTATTAAAAATTCATTATTTAATCATTCTAATTGGATTACAATCTTTTGAATCAAACTAGATCGTTAGTTTTACACATTTATTTTTTCGATCAAGTTTTATCAATATTTTGTGATTTTTTTTTTAAATGTGTGATTTAAATAAAAAGAATCGTAGTTCTTGCATTTAAAATTTCCAGATTACATTTAATCGCTCTTTATAGAATTAAATTTCGATTACTTTTGGTAGAAAAAATTTAATCACAAGATTTCGACGAAATATGATAGAAAAAATGAAATTCCTAGGGCCACCTTTGCTTAGCCTGTGTCATATGGATTAGTTTATAATATTACAATTGTGTGTTTAAGCGAATTCTGCTCAATAATTTTTGTATACGAAAAAGTCAAAATAACTATTACTTTCGGGTCCTGTTTCAATCGGCCAATCGTTGCTTTTTCCAGAAGCACTATGCCCCCGTAGGGTTTTTAAAATATGGATCTAAATTAACAACGTATGTATGTATGAATTATACATATATATATCGATATGTATTGTATTTGAAACAAATGCATAAAAAGGTGATGTTTGTGATTTTTTTTTTACCAAAAAATTAATATTTGATTTATACTAATTTACCCTAAGATTTTCTGTGATTGAGAAATGCTACCGTTAAACTTTTTTCTTTCTCTACAAATTTGCAAATTATATTTTAGTACTGCAATTTTCTCTCTCTCTCCCTATCTGCTTTTCTTTTGGATTTTTTTCTATCCAATCAATCTTTCACTTAGGTTATAAATAATGTCATATGCTACAATTTGCTTAACCTCTGCCAAACTTCTAATAGCTTAACTTAATGCCAATAGCGGCTCGTAGTCCATATCCTTCGGACTTGTCTTCTTCTTATATTTCTTTTGCAATTTCGTTTTGAATAATTTAGATTTTGATTTGCTCCCTCGCAGCTTTTTCTCTTCCTTCTCCTCTTGTTCCTTTTCCCGATCGAGCAATTCCAATTGTTCAAAGATATTCTTCGGACGTGGATGCGCGCTCGATTTGGTGGAATTTTTCGCCGCATAAACAACAACAAATTGCGAGAAAGCTGAATCGGCAGGCGTATTTATATCGGCAAAGTCACGAAAATCGGCAAACTGCTCATCCGGATAGGTATACTTTTGCACAAATTCCTCATTCGATGGCCGACCATGCCCATTTGCATCACCATAATATTGATTGAAGTCACTATTTTCATCAGTGTGATAGGGCATTTCGTCTTCGGGATAGAAAGTGCCACCGCGCAGTACACCAAAATCACCTGAACCCAAAATGGTCGGATCAAAGCTACGTTGCGTTGGTCCCAGTGGTACTTGGTCGGGATGTGGTGCCGCAAATTTCGGTATGATTGGGCTATCGGGTATGGGGAAATAGGGACGGGAATGTCCCAATGGTGGCGCTTCTCGGAAGAAAGGTGGATAGTAGTTTTGTGCTGCTTGTGTGTGTGAGTCAATGGGCGAGTGATTTGGTGGGGCAGAGTGTACATCGGAACGTGCGACCACTTGTGGATTGGACGGTATGGGGCGGAAATGATAAGTGGGTGGCACATGGAACTGCTGCTCCTGCGAACGCAGTACAGTGACTGGTGTGAAATCATTCGGTTCCATCAGCATGTCAGCATCCTCTTCAGGGAATTCGGCTGTGAATGAGAAAGTACAGAGATATTGCACTTGAGTGAATGAAGATAAAAAAATTACTGTGTTTATGCTCTACATACAATAAAATAATCATAACTAAACTTAAGAATAAATAAAACATATAAATAAACACAAATTTAATATAAAAAACATGAATTGCACAAAGTGGGATCCGCGCGTAGTTAACTTCGTTAAAAAATATTCCGATACCACAGAGCTTAGCCAAGACGAATTCATATCAGGCGATGTTATACGTACAAAACAAAAATTAACACTAACAATTTATACGCACAATGGCGGTATGATTTATAACAAACACACCATTCTGACATTATGTTCCCCAAGCGAATTCAATCAGCTGCTTGATCAATTTCACCTTATATGAATTCACCTTGGCTTATGCTGAACTAATATACTAATATACTTTTCGGGGAGAGGTGAAGTCAAGACCAATTCATAAAATTGGAGGTAAAACCCAATCAGCTGATTGCTTCTTCTTATTTCCCCATTCGTTTGAGTTACTTCGTTTACACAACAAAAATACATGAACAATACTAGGCGAAATCAAAGTTTGACATTTAATTAGCAAATTTACACAAACAAAATACACAACGGATTTACCTTGGTTATTTTACTATCATCTTCTATGGATCTTTTTGCGATGAAGTATTCTAACTGAATAATACAAAAATCAACGATAATTTTTAGACGCTTGGAACTTGCACTTTATTATCCCAAAATTGAATTGGGTAAAAAACTGGATATTTGAGAATCTCAAAATTGTTTCGAAACGTAAATTTCAAAATTATTTCAGGTGAAGGTTGACAAGTTAAATCAAATATTGCAATAATACTCAGAGGTGTAAGAAAGCTTTGTTTTGAAAATATTTTTGGAAGGGAATCGCTCGATGATTGAAAAAAAAATTATTAGTTGAAGTACTAAGTTAAATAAATTATTACGTCACGATATTTAAACGAAATAACCAGAAGAGGCTTAATCGTAAACCTACTTTCAAATAGGGTTGCCACCTGTTTAGTTAATTAAATTTTATTGGGAAATTAACTGAAATGCTACTTTAACTGATGCTACACGAAAAAGGTTTCAGAAATCCGATTTGTAAAGAAAGTTGTTGTTGTTTAAAAAAAGTAAATTAAGTTAATTAGTTAAATGAAATATTAAATCCCAATAGTACAATGAGACTTCTAAATGGCATTTCGTTTGATTATGTTATAGATTTCCAAAAATAATTTGGTTCGATAAATGAGACTGAAATTTCCATACAATTAGGACGCATGGTATGTGAAATGAGGCTCATAAATATACAAATACTTTCAAAAATAACTTAAGCAACCCCCTCCGTTAACCAAAGAGGTTCTAAAACACAAACGTCAATAATTACCAAACTTGTACAAATTATAAAATAAATTGAACGTTATAATGTATATATAAATATATGACATTTGGTTTTATTTTGAAAGCCAAATTCATGAAAAGTGTAAAAAAATCCATGGAGCGAATGTATTTATAATAAAATATTTTGATTCTGTTTTGTTTTCTAACTTTAAAGGGAAAGGGAAATTCAGGGAAAAATAACTAAGTATAACAAAAATCTACCAATCGACCAAATTAGAAAAAGCAAAAAAAAAAATAATTACGAATTTCAATTAAAAGTAGCCAACGGGGCCACCGTGATTCCAGTCATTAGTACAATAATTCTGAATTTACAAAAAAAAAAACACCATTATAGGAGGTTAAACGTTCGTTGATCTTAAAATCGATATGAGTTTTCCGACCTCTTGGGTAGATTTCTACCCATATTGAGATTTCATATAATTTGTACAGAAAGAAATTAAAATCAGTGAATAGTTTGTGTTTGATTTAGAACATTTAGTTGGCTGAAAGTAATGAGGTTAACAAGAATAACTTTGGATTGGGTAGAACTCTACCCATGTAGTAAGAAAACACTTAATTCTTCTTACAAATCGCCCTGTTTATTACATAGCACTCAAAACAAATATTCCAGGCTATAAGGGTCAGGTCTTTTTGTCCTTGAATCTTTGTTTTATAATTTCTACATCGAAACCGATGAAACACGTATTTTCTCTTTTTGCATGATTTCGAGCCTTTTCGTCGTGTGGAATTTTTAAAAATTTGTCTAAAAACTCGATTTCGCGCGATTGGCACATGCACTTTTTTTGAAAATGCAATAACTTTGCGAAAAAATTAACGACCTTCGAAATCTTTTTTTCCGGTTTTATATAAAAGGTCTCTCTAAAAGAAAAAAGATATGAATTTTTGAATTTATTTGAATTTATTTTTGAAAAAAAAAAAAATTATATCGTGATTGAGTTAAAATACTAAGCGAAATTCGAAACTAAGAATGGAAATCAAAGATGATCATGAAAAAAATTTTTCGGAAATTTGCAAGACTTTATAAGTTACTCTTTTAGAATGAACTAAAAACAGATCATAACGATTGAGCCTCTCTTGGCGAAATGATGTTGTTCCTTATAGAAAAAACCGATGCAATTTAAAATTTCTGAACTCAAAATTTTGTAATTTTTTGTTTAAATCACGATATAATTTTTATTTTTGAAAAATACCATGTTTCATATTGTTTTCTTTTAGAAGGAGCTTTTAGCTAAAAACGGAAAGAACTTCAAAATTTTTTAATAATTTTTTTGCAAAGTTATCACATTTAAAATAATTCCAATTTCTGAGTTTTTAGACAAATTTTCAAAAACTTCCCACGACGAGAGAACTCAAAATAAAGTAAATAGAAAAAATTAGCGTCTCCTCGATTTTGATGTAGAAACTATAGTTACAAAAAATTTCATACACAAAAAATAACTGAAGTTAACTGTCTGGACGCCTTGATTTGAAATGACCCAATGATAAATTTTGGGTGGAATTCGACACAAAGGTTAACGAACGGCTAATTTAATTCCATCTTATTTTATGTATAACGCAGTGCAATAGCAAGCGCTTGGGAAAAAGTACTCATAAATTTACAACTTCCAAAATATGTACTTGTGTATCGAACCAAGCACTTGAATTGTGCGAAAAAGTTAAAGTTTTTTATTTAAGTACGGCAGTGGTTGTTTGACTCGAGTGATTTACAATTTGCAGATCGTTAATGGAATTTGCAGACTACGACAATTTAATATAAAGTTCAAACAACAAGGCATATAACAGCTATACTGCCTTAGGACATGATCCGTAATACGGTAAAGAAATTCAGATAAAAAAACTATCACACTTTATATATATCTCTACATGTATTTAATATATGTATGAGCATACTCAAACATAAGTATATAATTATCTACTCTCAGTTTCTTCAAAACAATTGCCGCTTCAAAGTGTCGATCTCAAAAATTTACAGTTTGCATCACAAGCCAATAAAAAAATCAGCTCAGTTAATTGAACGAAGAAGCAGCAGCTGCAAAACTTTCACCGCTCAGACAATGCAAAAAAAAAACAAATAAAACGTGAAACGAAGATTGTTAAAAGCAAGATTACAGCAGATGCTGCCACTAAGCTATTTCAATTCGTTTCGATAGATTAATTTATATGAACGCGAAGAAATTACAATTTGGCCTCTTAAGAGGCCAATAAATTTGAACTTCAAGTTGACAGCAGCGACTCTACTACTACTATCATTTCTACTGTCTTTATTTTATTTTTGTGATCGAAAATATATTGCCTTTGAACTGTATTGAATGAAAAAAAAAGAAAAAACTAAAAAATAAAAATAAATTAAAATAAACTCCATGAAGCAAAACATAGCAGGAGACAAATGCCATGCAATGACCACCGAGCAGAGCAGTGAAAGCGACAACCCACATACTAAACGTATGGCGGTGTTGCGACTGAAAGTCTTTTGTAGTAGATTTGCAACCGGTAACAGTTTTGCGCAAAAACTGGATTTTTTTTTTATGTATTTAGCAAGTGAACGCTAAACGCTTGCACTTTTCCTTAGTTTTTTTTTTTTTTTTTTTGTAGACAAGCAGTAGCTTGGACTGAAATGCATACATGGCATGTAGTTTTTGATCCACAGCAGCTCACGCTCTGTTCATTACTCTATTTCGTGTCCTCTGCGACAAGATCGTGGTCAAGTGGCATGTTTTATGTAGACGTTGATGTGGATGTAACATGCTTGCTACGTTCCCAGTGGAATAATGCTGTGGCGCTTGGTCAGAAATTGTGTTAAAAAAAAGAGCTTTAGAAAATTATTTCTATTCATATTAAATTCATATTGTGATCGCAGTACAGTCAGTATAAATTTTGTCTAGCAATTAGTATTTTTCAATAAAAATTTAGTTTAAAATAGCACAAAATACAATTCTTAGAGCAAGAGCTAATTCGTATTTACTTTACTTTAAACCTAAGATGAGAAAGTACATACATAGTTGGGTTTGAAAGTGATTATCTAAATAAATTTTGATATAAGTAAATGTTTCAAAAACATAAAAAGTATTTCAAAGTAAAATTGCTTTTTGTTTGAAGTCCATGAAATGCAACCGATAAAATAAGACGTTTCATAAAATTTCTAAAATTTTCGTAATCTTGCGTATGTCATTAAAATAGACGGGTACAATATCAGAGCATTACCTTTAATAAAAACAGTTTACTAGGCTTAGCTTGATACAAGTGGTAGCGTACTGCCTTACGCGATGGAAAGTCGTGGGCTCCAGTCCTACGAAAGTCTAGAAAGAAGAAGTCTAATGAGGCGATGTGATGATCTCCGAAATAGCAGATGTAACTTCCACCGCTATGACTGTTGTTGCTTTTCCAAATAAAATTACCTTAGTTAAAAAAAAAAATATTTTTGATATATAAGTTAAGGATTACTAACTTCCCGTGCAGGTGGTTGTTAATTATTGTGAGGTTGGTCTTGGAGGCTTTTGTGGGAACTGTTATTTTCGAACAAAACTAATATTATTTTTTATGAAAAAATATGAGTTGAAAAATTTTGAACTGCCAGAATTTAATTGAAATCGATCAAGACAAGATCATAAAAAGTAATTTGAATTTTAAAAAATTTTATTTGGCACACAACATAGGGCCTACTGAAATTCTAGAAGGAAGGAAAAAAGGACTATCAACTCTCAATGAACGTATAATTTGTGAATGCATCGAATTAAAAAAAAATGCTTGTCGTCAAAGGAAAACCATATTCTTTACTTCGCAATTCAACGAATCTTTTTGCTACGAAATTTTCATTAAGAACGAAAAATTCAATAAAGAAAAATCGTAATAGTGAATAGCTGATCGTGTCTAAATTAAATTTCCATTGGGAACGAAAATCGATTTCACTTACCGCAGCAATAAACTCGTTCATAGAGATTTTTTATCAGAAAACAAAAGTAGTTTAAGAACCACTACCATTTGGAAAATAAATTTCCATAAGGATGAAAAACAAATTCCAAGAATCACTAAAATTAATTTCTGTTTAAAAAAAAGTCGGATCATTTATTGACTAGCAAAAAAAAGCCAAGCCAGGTATAATCAAATTATTTTTTACTGTTCTTCAAACAAAACTAATGTCCTTAGCATTTTGCGATTTTTGATGAAAAAATATGAATTGAAAAATTTTGAAATGACAAAAGAAATTGGAATCGATTGAGACACGATCGTAAAAAGTAAGTTAAATTTTTAAATATTTTTTTTAACTTCAATAAGCCCAAAAAATTATACATGTCTGTAATAGATGAGCACTTCAACCCTAAACAATTCTAACAATATTAAAATCGATTTTTCATAACTAACAACAACAACCAAACATTAATTTTAATAGCGGCGGACTGCCGCATTTCTATCAAAGAAAGTAGATTATAAAGAAGTCGCATGGCGTTTTGCTTCCTGTGGCAAGAACTCGCGTCTAAAGATTACGAAGAAGTTGTATGCCAACAGAATATATTTTCTTATTTCACCAATTTGATGTTGACTGATTGATATTAGATTCTAATTAGATACAATTGCTTTCTGGTGTGGTGAAGTATGCTAACATTTCTTACCACAAGATAATTTCACTGATGCAACTTCTTTGTAATCTACGTTCTTTGCTTGGATTGTGTTCGGATATTACAAAGAGGAGGAAATCAACAGCAGTTCACATGACCGCTTTGGATCACTGGCTGCGTATTTGCCCGGCAAGTCGGTGGTTAGAAATTCAAACCCGGGTAAAGTCTAGAAAGAAATTTGGAGAAGAGATAGCGCTAGAATAATTACTGATATAATATTCTCAAAATTAAAGCGTCTTTTATTAGTATTTTATTGACTACACGCTAAAGCGAATTTGTTAATTTTGCGGTCAGGTCTTAATTACCTAAATGTACAAGATCCTATTTTGTGCTGGTGTTTTCGCGAATTTAGTTCGTCACTGTAAAAATCTTATAGCTTTTTTGTTAGTTAATAATTTATTATTAATTTAGAGATTTCAATTTTCGAGCTCAAAGAAAGTATTTGGGAGGTAGACAGTCAGCAGTGGTAGAAATTTTAGTTATTTCGGAGATCCTTATACTGGCCTTGAGCCCCAAAATTAATAATGTCGAATTAAATAAATTGGGCCAAAAAATAATGTATGGATTTCAATAAATTTTATCGAGTTTATCCTTTAGGAAAGGGGTCGAAATGAAAGCTTAAAACCCATATTCGATTTCACTAGAATTCTGTATGAATATTGTGTGCCTGATAAATATTTAAAGGCGTTAAGTTGGGCTGACAGAGAAACTGTTTTTACGGTATAATTTGCTTCAATTTCAGAGTGTACGAGTTTTGCAAAGAATGTAGCAATTTATTGCTACAATCATAAAAATTTTTCAGTAATGAATTTAACAGATTTCCGTATTTGCCAGCAAAGATAAATTTGATTACCTGACAATGACATACTGAAGATAACTACTACGAATATTCTTGGGCGCATAAGAAAGACAGATGCCGGCCTGCTTACCTTCATTCAAATTCAAATTCAATTTCAAATAAAATGCTGTGTAGAAAGGGTTTTACTTTTCTTATTTTTGTTAAAAAAAAAACACATTATAATAAAAATGTTGATCAAAGTTACTCAAAATACCACAAAATACACCGCTCTTGTCTGAAGATGATTTCGTATTCCTAAATCTGCATTAAAGGTATCTAGCTTTTAGAATAACTACAATTCTATTTTTTATTTAGTTTTAATATAAATTTGAAATGTGTGCTTCAGAATTTCCATTAATTCAATGTATACTGTTATAAAAAACTAATGTAATTTTAGTAGAAAAAATATTGGCAAAAATGTAACAAATAATTTAAATATTTAAAAAAAAAATCTTAAAAAAGTGCTGTGGAACTAAAAAAAAATTTAAGGTGTTTGTGTTCGAACTACCCCGAAACGGCTCGACCGATTGTTATGAAATTTTGTATGTCCTTATATATTTGGTAGGCATTAGAATAGGCCGTAAAGTATATTTTATGTTTGGGAGAGGGTTGCCACCTGCTTGCAAAGTTAAATTTAATTAAAGTATACACAAGTTATATGAAATATTAAAATATGAATGTCGTACGGTTGACCTCGGCGAGAGGAAGTTCATACCATTATTTTGCAGAGGGTTGCCACCTGTTTGAAAAGTCGAATTTAAATAAATTATACACAAGCTTTTTTGAAATTTTGAATAATAGTTGCAAACGGTTTGTCTCGGCAATAATATTCGTGAGGGTTGCCACCTGTTTGAAAAGTCTAATTGAATTAAATTATATATAAGTTGTATAAAATATGAAAATACAGCTGTACAACTGTTCGTTTCGCCGAAGAGACGGCTCATACATGTAGAGGGTTGCCACCTGTTTGAAAAATCGTATTTAATAAAATTATACACAAGCTAAAAGAAGTAGTAAATATGTATGTCAAACTATTTGTTTTGCTAGGAGAGAGTTCGTAGGAATATTTTGAAGAGGGTTGCCACCTTTTCTTAAAAGTAAAATTTAATTTAATTATACACCAGAACATACAATAATAAAATATGAGTGTTCAACTTTTGGTCTCGGCGATGATTTTTGAGAGGGTGCCACCTATTACAGGAACCAAAATGCGCAGAATAACGTCTGCCGGGTTTTTGTAGTAACTACATATCACAAAAATTTAGAAATGTATACAATTTTTATATTTATATATAAAGTTGTATGTATGAAAGTGTTCAAGTCGTGTAAATTTTACTATAAGATAGATTTAAAAGTACTAAAGATTTATAAACATTCACTTGACTTTGAAGACTTGTGTAAGGAACTTCGGTTTATTGTTATTATACTCATATTGAAATTTTTCTGATTATATATGAAAAAATATCATAACTTTTGGCAAAACTGAGTCATACGTTCCGTAGTTGACATAACCGTAATATTGCGACTGTTTTATAGAGTGACAGCATAGTGCCACCAATCGAGACCAAAAGTAATAAATCATGTCAAATCGAAAGCAAGCACATAACTATCTGTATCACTTACGTAACGTTGATGAAACTCACACACTCAAAATATTTACTACCGCTAAAACGCATTATTCGCTATATGAAAGTGAAACTTAAATGCTTTAGGTGACTGGCATTCAAAAAAATTTAATTATACACAAAAATAAATGAATTAGAAGAGCCAACAATTGGAATTAAATTTTGCCCAAAGAGTTTTTGAATGTAATATAACATATATACATATATATAATCAAGGAAATATTTTACACTCCACTCACAGCGCATCATAGCAATTATTGCGCATGCGTTTGCGACAAAGTGATAATCATGGCCAACGCAGTTAAATGCGGCAAACGACGATGAATGCAAATGCAAAAAAAAAGTGAGAAACTGTTGATAAGTTTGCTGAAATCGCCAGAGTTGCAGAGTAGATGGCTACTGTTAACAGCCATTGCAGTAGTTACATGCCAAAAAACCAAGCATCAATCAATCATGCACTCAAGCCATAAAGTTATACATTAAGTTGTTTATTCACACAGCGAATTGTTGCATGAATTTTTCTTTGAATAAGTAGTGACGAAAAAAGTAGTATGCAACTAGTGTAATTTAAGTTAAATTTATTATTTTTGATTGTAGCTGCAATAATTTTTTATAGAATGAAACAAATTTTTTAAGTCTTCGATAACTATGATTTTGAGCCTGAAATTATAAGTCTTTTGATAAAAATTATGAGCGAGGAAATTTTACAAGCAATTGATAGCTATTATTTTAAGACTCATATTGGGCCCGTTTTGTTGTACCCGAGTTGCAAAAGAACGCTCCAGCTCGGATAAAACTTCCTTTAGTTGCAAAAGCATCCCTGTTGGGATCATTCATGAAAGATGCGCTTGGTGCTATTTAAAAACGGAAAATAGCTGTGCAAACAAATTATAGATTGACGTAGTTATATATTTAAAAATGCTATGCAAATAAAAACAAATTAGGCGTTAAACTGAAATTTCCCATGTATTTTCTTCGAGCTCATTCACAATTGCGCAGTTTTTTCACTTCCCAACACTACATCTCAGGTCGGATATCATTTAACCGCGGTGCTCAACTCGCACAGTTTTCCGAGTTGGTGTTATTGCTGTACATGCATTTTATTTTCTTACCTAGTGTTCTTTTGCAACTAGGTTACAAAGAAACGGGCTCATTATAGAATCATAATAATTATAAGTGGAAAGAATTTTTTCATAACAATTATCAGGGAGATTTACTGTTTAAGCCATTGGTAACATTTGTTTTGGGACTTATGTTATAAAAAATTTAAAAGGAGTTTTATCGAGAGACTTATACTAAGAAATTGTATAAGAAATTTTCATATTAATTATCAGAAATACATATTTTTTAAGCCATCGGTAACTATTATTTTCAGATTTATATTATACAAGCTTTTTCGTAATATTTATGAATGAAAACAATTTTTTCAAGTTTTCATAAGATTTTTATCGTGAGACCATATTATAAAACAGCTGCATGATAATTATCAGTGCAGTTTACTTTTTAAGTCATCGATGACTATTATTTTGAGAGTTATCTTATAAAAATCTTTTGGTTCCCAAATAGAAAAAAATTTGTGCCGAAATTATGCCGAACTTTTACTAAAATATTCCCGAGATAGTACTGAAACGTTCCAGAACTGCGCTCGAAATGGACCCAAAATTGGTCCGTATCTAAATACTTAAAAAATATTTTGTTTGCTTATGTCAGGGTATATGCATTACAGTCGTGAAGAACTCAGTTTTATATACATATACATATAAAGATCCTGGAAACTCTGCTAAAGAAATCTACGAAGACTACATACTCCCCTTTTTTGCTTGCACAATAAATTCCCTATAAAAGAGTCGATATATGCATACCTATAAAGGAGGTTCCACGCTTGGTGCAAGACTAGGCAATGGAATTCACTTTACGGTTCAAGCTTCTATTAATTATCTAAATCTAATGGAATAACGTCCGAAGCATGGTGAAAATAATACAGAAGGTGGCGCAGATTGTAATACCGCTAATCTTCTCCGGAAAATTTTGACAGAATTTCTATATAGCAGCATATTTGGTTTACAAAAACCGTGTATGTATCTACAATCGCATTCTTTTCAACGTGTTTAACAATAGTAGCGTGTACTTTTTCTAACATGGCTGCCAAAGCGTTGGTAAGGAATGGGAATGGGTAAGGGTAAGAATGGGATAGAAATATCCGCAGTCTATTTTGCTCAGGAGCCATGTAACTCACCTATCAGACTACTTAATACGTTTGGCCAAAGGTTGACGTAAAGCGATCCAATGCTCTCATTCGCTTTCAGACTAGTAGTCGGAGTATTAAGTGGACACTGCGTTATGGGCACAAAAGGCAGTGGTATGCGGAAAGCCCTAAATGCTTTTTTACTATTCTATTGAGAATTTTCAGTACCTATTTTAATTTTTGAATATGCTAATATCACGTTTGTATGGTTTTCCGTAATTATCTCGCCAATCCACTTGAGTTGCCAAGATTTCGCCATACTTAAATATGACTGAAAAATTTCGTCCCCAAGAAGATCACGCCTTAATCCGAATTTAATAACCTGTGCAACGCTGATTTGCGCAATCTTTTTGTGAAAATAACTGTCAAACTGCTGTGAAATCAAACAAAAAAGTTCAATACATATAAGGCGGTAGGGTCCTATGAATGCTGAATGCTTGCTTTATCTTCGCCTTGCGCGGTGAAAATATAAAAAAAAATTTTGTTTTGCTTACGCGTTCTCTTCCTATTTACATTCGAATTGAAAAATTCACGTGTTCTCTCTTTTTCTTACTTTCCTTTTGTTCGTTTATGGCTGTCTCTCTTAGTTTCTCAGTAATAAAATTCGCTCAAAAGGACCAAAAAAAAAAAAATTGACATGTATTTCTTGCATTTATAATGACCCTACCATTTTATATATGAATTGAAAACCTCTGCGGTATGAACAGCAACACTTAATTGATGATGTAGATTAACTGTTGGTTTGGACATAGTATTAGTTATTACACATTTAATTGCACAGCTTCCTCGGGTATTTCAGAAATAAGGGAGTTAAACTATTTCTTTCAACAGTACTTAAATTCTTATGTGACTTTTGGCTTGTCCACAAAGTTTTGTTTAATTTAAAAACGCCTTCAGTTGCAACATTGCTGTCTGGCAAACGTATATTATGAAATATAATTTGTTTAAGATATTTTTATAAGTCGAAAATCATAATAAGACCGTATTTAAATATTTCAAAGGTGGAATCCCTGAAAGGATCTATATCCATTTGAAAGCCATTTTAAGATGTAAATCAAAAAAGAACCGCCCTTTATTCAAAAAAAAATAAAATAAAAAATTATAATAATAAAGTACACATAGGAGAAATAATGTACTATTCTTTAAAATAAAGGACAGCTGGCCACTAAAGTTGTAACATTCATAGAACAGAAAACAGAGCCATGAAACCATCGCCATTTAAAAATAAGTAATGGGTTATCTCTATACAAATGAAGTAATAAAAATGTTGAAACATACCTTTTATTATAGTCAGACATTGTGTAGAGACTAGAAGATTATATGAATCTGTACTCTGAATGCCAAAAGCTACCAGCGAGCCTACTTGCAGCGGGTACTCGCATTTGTAAAAAATCGCTACATTTTATGTAGAAAAAATTCGCTTAAAAATTGCGTTGACTTCGCTAACCATTTGAAAAAAAAGAAGCTATACTTAAATGGTAGCAAACAAATTTAGCACTTACTGGTAAGTGTAAAAAGTGTTTTTGTATGTTAGTCTACCAAGTTAAGCATTAAACAAATAAAAAACGCACAAAATTTAAGCTGCGCACTTGCAATTGAATTTTAAGATTCCACGTTCATTTAAATGGTATGAGTAACACCTTAATTGTTTGCATTGTCAGTTTATGTATTTACTAGTTTTTGTTCGCATGAGTTTTTGTTGCTGTTTAGTTAGTAAACCGGCGTTGGAGCGGCGCGTGGGCTCGTAAATACTTGGGCGTGCGGCATTTACGATGCCACATCAAAAGAAGCAGCTCGAGGCAGCAGACAGACAGCTAGTAACGACTCTAGCCATGAAGATCATATATTTACTATATGTATTTTATATAAGTATTATATATATATGTAAGTGTTTAATGGCGTGTTCGCAAATGCCCCTGTTGGAATATACTCAAGTTCGTTGAAAATATTTCAAAGTCAACATAGGCCTTACTTGAGATGAAAATTGAGTACAATTTTTAATGTTAATACGTTTTGTTAAATAGAAATTGTACTCTGATATTTCAAAAACTTACAATCGGCCCGTTTTAATGTAACCGTGTTGCAAAAGAACGCTCCACCTCGGATAAATGTTCCTTAAGTCACAAAAGCAACTCTGTTCCTGTTCTTTTATGAAAAATGCGATTTGCTTAGTGATGTATAGGAACGGAAAACAGTTGTGCTAGCAAATTTAAATTTGATGTATTTATATATTAAAAAATACTATGTAAATAAAAACAATTAAGTAAAGTCTAGAAAGAAAGAAGTCTGATGAGGAGATGTGGTGATCTCCGAAATAGCAGCTATCATTTCTACCACTTTGAAAAATTGTTGCTTTCTCATATTATTCCCTAATACAAACCTGGCCTCAAGCTCTTTAAATTATAAAAACGAGTTAGGCTTAAACTGAAATTTCCCATGTATTTTCTTCCGACTCATTTACAATAGCGCAGTTTTTTCACTTCCCAACACCACATATCTGGTCGGATATAATTTTTCCCGAGTTGGCTCAATTCGCATTGTTTTCCGACCTAGTGTTCTTTTGCAACCCGGTTACAAAGAAACAGGCCTATTATACAAAAACTTTAATGATATTAATGAAAATAACGAAATTGATGATGATAAAGATATAGACGTTGAATACGGAGAGGAATCCTTATATAATAAAAAAGCGGTATATTAGAAAAAATTCAACTATTTAACGATTACGATATTATTAAAAACTTCGATAACGATGACTACTACAAGCGATAGTAATTGTGTTAATTTGACCAATAATAACTATATAGCACCGAACGAAGAAATATATATATCTGTGGTTTTTTTTCGAGAAGAAGGTTTATTTCTATGTAGCGGGAAATCCTTTTAATTAAAAGACAAAATACAGATAGTACGGATGTCCGATTAATATTCGTTGATGCAATTATCCGGATATCAGGAATTTTATTACGTATATTCGGATATTCAGAAACAAAAAAAAAATAACAAATTGCTGAACAATAATAATAAGCTACAAGCACTTTTTGTAAACAATTTTTCCATGTGTGGTATTCCACGGCTATCCATTAGCGCTCGTTTTGTTAGTGAACGAATGCGGTAAGGCAACTCGGGAATGATCTTTGGGATAGCGAATTTCAAATTAATATCGAAACCTTTTTGTGTTCTCTATTACCGTTTTATTTATTTCACCTATGTTGCATTAATTTCTAATATCCGGATATCCGAAAATCCGGAAAAATCCGGGTGGTATCCCATCTCTACTTCAAATACATGACAAATATTCTTAATATTTTCAGAAGACAATTTTATTAAACAAAAAAAAAAAAATAAATGATAATATTAAATAAAAAAATAGAGATTACTTATAATTTCGATGAGATGAAATTACTTAGAAGAAATTGCATTATTTGTTAAACTTGGAAAGGCACTTTTTAAAATCCATTTCTTAAATCACAAGGAAGAAAACTTTGTCGATTCGACGAAACAAAAACTTTAAAAACAAAAATATATACTTATTATATTTACATTAGAGCAACAACAAATGCAAAACTTATAAACATTTTCATCCTCTCGCATTTTGGGATAGCTTGAAGATGAAAAAAAAGGTGTAAGGAAAAAATCAGGACATCTGTAGTTTAGATTAGCTATGCAATTTGGAAAAAAATTTAGCAAATACTAAGAGTGGCTTCAAATACCAATATCTCTTAAAGAAGTTGGTTAAGAAGAAAAATAATATATCAGGTTGGGAAGGTAAAATTTTCAAAAACTAAACCTTTCTAACGATCAAAATAAATATTTCAAAGAAAGTGTATTAAAGTATATAAGCTTCAGATCTTTGAATATCAAATCTAACATAGAAGCTACCTAAGGTGATATTTTAATACTAAATATACATACATATTGTGTTAAATGATAGCCAGATTTTATACCACGCACGCCAAATTGATTAGTGAAAAAAGTGGCAACCATGCAATGCAGTTTTTTGATATACCTAGCAAAAAATCGATTACCAAACCTCTAACACATTGCAAAGTCTAATAAATACAAACACAATAACTGTAAAAGAGCTCGCAATTAACAATCACACACATAGGGAAATACGAAAGGAAATGGTCAAAAATTTCCCCATTCCTTAACAAATTTGACCACAAATATACGGAATGTTGCAGTCAAAGCTCCAGGTAAAATGACGTGTAATATTACCAGTGTATTTCTTCCAGGGTATATAATAATACATCAGTTCTGTTCTTTTGAAAATTTCAGTGTTGTCTGAGCAACAGTTTTTGAGATCCTATATACTGGGGAGTACTCGATGAATTCGTTAATTTATGTTGCTTCTAGAAGTGGTAATCAAAATATTAATTACTGATTCTACGCAAATATATGCACATGAAATTCAAAAAAAAAAAAAAATTCACATAAAAATAAATAATATAACTTCTTCGCCGTTCCTCTCGGTGTTCTCTCAAGTGTAAGAACTTTTTTCGGAGGTAATCTTAATTTTTGCAAGGCATATTTTTCTCTAACCAGGGATATTGAAATCTATAAAAAAGTAAGCACAATTTTCGATTTCAAAGAGCAAAGCTCATCTTTAGTGCTCATTGTTGTACTACTCTTGTAGTTCTGTAGTTGAAGAATTAAAAAAAATCATCAGCACAAATCATATTTAGTAACATGCACATTTCTCTTGCAAATATGGCTTTATTGTGATAGGAAAAATATATTTTTTAGACAGTATTGAAAATAAAAATGCTGTCGAAATGTATTCTTCCATCATTATTATTGATTGGAGAATACATTTTGTTTGGCGTCGAATTTGAATACTACCTATAGTAGTACTGATTTAAGATTTCCAGTGTCAATAATCTTCCAGAAAACTTATTTTTTATTAAAGTAATGGAAGTGGTTAGCTCCTTTTATTCTAACATCGTCCCAACTCTCACACTATTATTTTTAATTTTTATTGAAGAATCAGAAGGGTGTTAGTCTTTTGTAAATGACATAAATGACATAACTAAAAATTTCCGTAAGCCCAGTATCAGATATAATTCTACCTTGACCTTTCTACTTTCATATATGATGCTCCATTCTTTTGTGAACAGAAATTTCAAGAACTATGCTGTATGTGATGTTATTTGTGATTTGTTATTTGGTTCATTTATCAGCATTGAAATTAGTATTGCATTGTAGTTTTAATAAATTCAATTGCAGTGCTTCACGCGACACTCCATTTACAACCCGCATTGCAAGTGCCAAAGAAAAGCATTTCCGGCTGGGTATGCGTAGGCATTGCAATGAAGAAGTAAATATGCGAGTTATCATAGAGAATGCATGTACATTGGTATTTATATTAGACTCGGTCGGTACCTGTACAAAAAATTTTGAAATCTTTATATCGAGAGCATTTTAACATCATCCAAATTTTCGTTCACAAAATTACAGTTGATTATCTGTGTTCTTCATTGCCCTCACCTACCACTCGTAAGCTACTTAACTTTGTGAAAACTTGAATTAGTTTGTATACAATATGCGCAAGGTTTTTGTAAGACATTTTTTTCGTTAATTTGGTATACAAATATTTTTCGTTATATAACAAAAATTATATAAATTAAAATGTCAAACTTCGTAAAAAATAATTCAAGAAATGTTTATCAGAATTATTAATTTTTTAAACAGATTCTCAGAAAAATTCTAATTATGCAGTTTTATGGCCAGCCAATTTTATTGCAATAAAGTGTTAGTTGGAGATAGCGCCAAATTCGCGTTTAATTGTGACATTGGTTTTTTATATTGATATATCTTACATTAAAATTAAATAATACAATTATATCAAAGTAATTTTTCGAACTTAGGCGATTATTTCGAAGTCAAGTCTTAGCCTAATGTATCCTCATCAGTATAGTGCATTTGGATTATTTATTTACGTATATTTTAACACTTTGATGTACATTTCACACCTACGTTTTCGCTAAATGTCTCTATCTTTATTTCAATCTCCGTTTCAATCTGAGTGACAGCAGGGTTAGGCTCGCAACAAAACAAAAAAGAAAAACAAAAACACAGTCAAATAATGCAACGAAGCGCGATTAAAACGGTTAAAAGGCCATTTCGTTGCGGCGGCCATGCCCCGTTGACATAAAATGTTTTACCAAACCAAATTAATCAACAATGAACATTACTTGCTCATTGTATGTATACTTTTTTTAATTTTTGTATATAGTAGAGATGAGACGTGTGTGATAACAAATGTTGTAACTTAAAATAAGAAGAAAATAATATATAATATATAATATACATATGAATATAAAAAGAAAACATTTCACAAAAATAAAAATAAAAAATAAGTAAATAGTATCACATAAAACGGACATTTTTCTTTCAAAATCTATATGCGCTATAATCTGCATTAAGCTTACATTCTTATACTTTTATTTTGTGCACATGTATAAATGTAAGTATGTGAACGGTGATATAATACCTTTGACAAGTAAAAACTAGAAGATTTTCGGAAATGGATTCGATCAATATACGCTCATTTTCCTGAGTATATAAACCAAATTGAGTTCCGAAAATCCATGAAAAATATTCGCATAATCACGTATGACCGTTTGATGCAGTTTTTGCGCTGATGCTATATACAGTTACTGACAATATAATAGAACTAAGCATTCCCTTCACATATATTTTACAAAAAACGGTTATTAAAAACATTTACTAATCAAATCAAAACAAGTATTTAGTTCCGTTAATTAATTTAGCATATTAGAACCAAAACTCGGAGATAGTAATACAACCCCATTATAAATTGTGAAATATACATAGATCCTACTAGAGTCTCACATATCGACTTTGGTATGGAATACCAAGCTTCATGGATTCTTTGCAAAAGTTCTTCATTATTCTTTGATTTAGCGAGCCGGACCAAGCTTTTCCTTTACAATCTTCCACAAATTCTCTTTCGGCTTTAAATCCAGAGATTGCGAAAGCCACTCCTTCACATCGATTCCACGACTCTGTAGCCACGTTTTTACAATACCCGAAGTATGTTCCGGATTATTATCCTGTTGAAACTGCCAAATAAAAGGCATGTTCCATTCGGCATAGGGTATGATATCGTCTTCTAATATTCTTAGTTATCGATACCGGCCCTTGTTTTCCCGAATGTAAAATAGCGGTCCGACTCCATACAACGAAAAACATCCCCATATCATTATATTTTCTCCCCCACGCTTGAATGTTTTTGTTGTATACCTGAAATTCATTTCTGCATTTTTACCATCATTTCCCACCATGTTTACTTTAGATTCGTCGGACCATAAAATATTTGGCTACTTTTTTGAATTTTCTGGACCGGACCAAGTTGGGCGAGTTCTCGCAAACGTTTGTCGATTTCGTCGCTGTATTTTTGTCAACATTGGATCTTTTCGTGACAATCTGCTGAAGAGATTCTTTTTTATAAGACGACGGACAACAGTTCTTACTTATTTCCTTCTGGATGACTGCAGCGGATTTAAAAGGGTCGCGCTTTGATCGTCTCTCAATGAAATTGTCGTACCCTGGCGTCGTTTTTCGCGGTCGATCTCTCAGTTCGCATACTTTTTGAGGCTAAAGAGCAGTAAATACAAATTTTTGTGATCTGTTAATAATTCGCAAAGGTAATAACTTTCAACCCAATTTTAGTTTTGAGTTTTAATTTTTTATTACCTAAAAAAAAATCTACCCCAACTTCGTGATTGCCAAATGCGGTTGGTTGCTGAAATTTTGTTGTCATTGGCAACTGCGCGGGCTTGCATAGTGCAACCCAATTTTTTGTTAGAAATGCACAACGTAATCAAACGATGATGATATTTCGACGTCTCATTTCATGATTCAGTTTTCTTAAGCCCACCTCCTTTGGAGCCCATGCCGTATATTTCATTTAACTTAATACTTAATCGAATTTTATTTACTTTTCTTAGTAGGTACTTATAATTTTAATAAATTTTTTAAACCCGCTCCAAAAAGAATTTTGAAATTAAGTGCATCCATTTTTTTAGGTTGACACTTTTATTGTAAAATATCAATTAATTTAACTAAATAGAGCTTTAAACAGATGGTCTGCTTTTACAAAAATTTATTGAAAATTTAGCTTAATTTAACCCTTTTGAATAGGTGGCAACCCCTATCTATTGTAAGAAATATAATGAACTATATATGATATCTAATTTACCTTTCTTATTTAGTTGGCTATACCTTTTTAATATTTTAAGCAACTCTTTTTAAATTAAATCCCATATATTAACCCATCTTATAAGCCAAATAAGTGCCATATTTTATACTTATCTCTCGAAAATAAATTCACTCACACAAAAACTTTCACATTTATAATATTAGTGGGATTTATCTTGACAAAAATTTCCTTAATTTTAGGAAACGTGGCAACTATTTATTTTGATTCAATGGTATTTAAAAGGTGGCAACCCTCATCCACCATGTTTCCGTGTAAACTCTTTCGTTGCAGAGTAAAACTCTTATATTTCAACCAACTTAAAAATAACATTATATTAATGTTTTAAAGCACGTGGCAACTCTCCTTAAATATATTTTCATAATAAAGCTTGTTTATAACTCTTTCCTTTCAACCCTACCGAAGAGTGTTTTCAAAATTAAGCTCTCCTAAAATTATTTCATTTGATTTAACTTATTATAATTTAAACTAATTTTTTAAACAGGTGGCAACCCTCTCCAAAAGTATTTTTGAAATTCAGTTTTCTTAAAACTTTTAGTTTGACACTTATATTGAAAAATGTCATTTATTTTATTTATTTATTTCAATTTGCATTTAAACAGGTGGCAACCTTCATTAAGGTCATTTTTTAACTTTTAAATTAAACCTCTTAATGAGTAACTTGTTAATTTATCTGGTTTATACCAAAAATCTTCATTATTTGTGATGATTGTTGAGAAACAATTGAAAACTATGGAAAACTAAATTTTGGGACTATTACACTAGTTTACAGTACATTTGTTGCCGAAGAAATTTTAGCTGTTGCTGACTACATATAATATGCTATTTTCAAAAATATAATTATAATATTTTTATCAGCTCTAATTTCTGAGTTTCAGCTATGTAGGTATTAGATAGAAAAAAACATGTATTTAATAAGAAAAACTTGATTTAAAGAAACAATTAATCATTGAGTTCTAAAAAACTTCGTTTTAAAGCTTTTCTCCGATGTGTCGACTTTGGAAAATGACGTATTAGAGACCAACCATAGTCAGACATCATATTTGTATCCCAGAAACCCTGATAGCGCTCCTCCATGACGCGTAAGTCTTGATGCATACGCTCTCCCTGCTCTTCGCTCATATCTCCTAAATTTTTCGGAAACCTGTCCAGGTGACTATGGAGAAAGTGGACTTTTATACTCATATTGCATCCCATATTTCTTAATTGTAGCAGAAGGTCTTCTACAAGTTCAACATAATTTTCAGATTTCCGATTTCCGAGAAAATTCTGCATCACAGATACGAAAGCTGTCCAAGCCTTTAGTTCTGACTCAGTCATAGAATTTCTAAATTGAGTATCATTCGTAAGTTGTCTAATTTGAGGGCCATCAAAGGTACCGGCTTTAATCTTTTCCATAGTGAGCTGAGGAAATTTTTGGCAAATGTAAGAAAAGCAGTTCCCATTTTTATCTAGTGATTTTACAAACTGTTTCATGATGCCCAGTTTTATGTGTAATGGTGGAAGGATAATTTTGTCACGAGATACTAATGAATTGTGGACTATATTGTGCTTTCCAGGCTCCATATTTGCTCTCAAGGGCCAGTTTTTTCTTACCCAATGTTCTTGTTTAGCTCTACTGTCCCAAAGACATATAAAACAGGGAAACTTGGTGTAACCACTTTGTTGACCGAGAAGAATGTTGACCATTTTTAAATCGACACAAATTAGCCACTTATGGTCATTGTATTTTATTTTGTTCAAGACTAGCGAAATGTTACAATATTCCTCCTTTAACTTTGTACTGTGGGCAATAGGTACCCCAGCATATTTATTTCCATTATGTAATAGAATACATTTTAGGCTACGTTTTGAGCTGTCAATGAATAAACGCCAGTCATTTGGTTCGTATTGCTTCAAGCCCATTTTTATCAACAATTTTTTGATATCTGAACAAAAGGTAATGCCATCTTCTTCGGAAAAATAACACCGTAATTCTGTATCTCTTTCACGATAAAAACTTATTTTAGTATCCGAGGATAGCAAATTTTTTTCTTTTAGTCTTGATGCTAACAATTCTGAAGCTTGTTTAGAAAGATTTAAATCTCTTACAAGATCATCTAACTCATTTTGGGAAAAGCATTTTGGCTCATTAGACATAGCTTCAAAATCAGGATCATTTTGTGATGAGCTTGGTCCTTCAATGTCTTGCTCTAATGGTTCAGATATATTTTTAAGCTTTGAAGAGTGAGGTGAACGCTGCACTGGACGTTGAACACAACTAGTACTTGGGAATTGCCATTTAGCTCGATTTTTACTGTTTAAACCGTTTATGTTCACACTACAAAAATAACAGTCTATGAGATGATTTTGTGGTTCTCGCCAAATAGTCGGTGTTCCAAATTTAAAGGCACTTCTTTTACCACTTTTCCATAATCTTAAATATTCCACACACGATTTACAAACACAATTGGGAGCCCAAGACTTCTCATTTTTATCCAAGAGCATCCCAAAATACTCAAAATAGGTATTTTTCACCAACTCTGATATAACTTTTCTACTATTGTTAAACACATATTCTCCGCATATATAGCAAAAATGATCTGTATTGTTTAAACAACGTCTCCTTGAACTACTCATGACGCAAAAACTAGAGAAACTAATTATAACACAGTAAAATATGCCTGTTATCGATTAATATATATGATATAAATTAATATAAATGATGAAATCAAAAACAAAGTAACTCGAGCTGCTCAAAAAATTTTGAGGGTAGATTTGACAAAAACAAGTGATGAGTGAACAATATCAACCACAGGATTCGCGGCAACAGACAAAAAGTTTAATATTGTAAACCAGTGTTATCGGAAGTAAATTGAGATGGATTGAAGGCTACAAATATCTTGTGAGAGGTATTATGTAGACGTCTGTGTATACTTGCAGTGGATTTTTGCAGCTAGAAATGTAGTTTTGTTGAATTTGAAAACAAGGTATCGTTGTTACAGTCAATATTGTTCCGCCCCATAAATACAACGCTAACATTATATATGAAATTGTATAGATTACGAACCTGACCACAGCGACACGATAACCCCACAGACGCTAACAAATTCAGTGTATGACTTCGAACATGACGCGATTGACCTTGAATGACATTCTGTTTTCAAAAAGCGATACTAATATATCCATCTAATTTTAATTAATCATAAAAACGATATATCATTTTATTTATTTTTAAGATAAGTCCAATCAAAAGTTAGTAGCAGCTATTTTTCGGCAAATTTTCAATCTATCAAAAATAGCTGGAACTAATTTAAGTATCAACTTTATCTCGACTATGACAACGGTATATTGTTTTTCCCTTCCCAAAGCCTATTAGGTTTGGACTAAATCGAAAGGTAAATATAAATTTTCTGGAAATACTGACTGCAGAGCTATTTAAACCTCAAGAACTCGCTCGGGGGAGTACACCGATTATAGCGCCTAACCATTTTGCTCACTTGATGAAAGTAACAATGTAATTTGTTGACACATTTAAATTATTATAGATTTAGTTAGGTCAAGTTATTAGTGTTAAAATTGTGTATTAATTTAGAGACTTCAAATTAAAAAATTATATTATTCATTGACATAAAACATAACCAATAAATTCGTGTTCGTTGTTCAGTGCCTTAACAAAAATATTTATTACAACAAACTAAATTAGAAAAATACGAAAACGCTATATTCGCTAAAACTGTTATACATGTTGCTTTCAAAATAGATTGGACACGTATAGCTTATATGTTCCCTACAGAGTAACATGCCACATAAAATTCACCCGTGTTTCGAACGCCTATTTTTACTACTCGGGCTTAGTTCACAAAAGCTAGAGTTGTTAGGCTAGTTTTCTAGATCGATAGCTGGTGCAAAGCGCGTTCAAGTATCCATTAAAGTTATTTTGTAAAATTAGTCTGGTCATCTGTTTTGAAATATTTAACTGTATTAACTAAAGAGGAATTCCACTCTGAGTCAAATTCTCGGTATTTCCTTTACAATTCAGCAATACAGCAAATAATAGTATACTTAGACCCACTTGCGAGAAATCCAGAATTAAATTTATAAATAAAGAGTTAAGTAACTCAGAGTTATATTTTTAACTTCGTAACCCAGGCTAAGTACATTCCTTTTTTGACATTTTCTTTGAATTCATTAAAATTTAAAATCGAAATAATCGAAATGCTTCGTCTGCTTGGTCTCTTATCTCGTGGAGTGATCGGTTTGTTTTGCCAAAGCTCTGTTAAAGGAATTGTAGCCAACGTATTCGATGGCATCTTCATCATCGTCGAAAAAAGCGAACGGTTTCAAATTTTTTCGTTTAATTCAAATCTCTAATTTACTTTTTCTTTATTTATGATGAAATGTTACAAACTTCACAACTTATCCCTGTGTAATTGCTAGGCTAAACTTGTATGTTTATAGCTCTGCTTTCTCGCAAGTGGGCCTTATAGATATTGTAAAAGTGGCCAATCACAGATTTAAAAAAACAAGTCTTCAATAAGTCTTGCGTTTATCACGCAATGAGCAAAATGCCGCTCTTAATATATAACCCCCTGTCTAAAGTTGCTATCGTGGTCTGACCGAAACAATTGCTCGATAAAGCGCGAAACGCAACTACTACTGAAGGTACTCAGCGCAATGAGTGCAAAAATACTACGGCACATAAAAATTTCGCTTAATAAAAAAATGTTTGAGCAAAATGCTCATAGCGCGTGTGGTCGAGGGTTAGTGGACTTAATTTTGGTAGGCATATTTCTCATCATATATGAAGTATGTATTTTGAATTTGATTTTTTTTTTGGAAATATAGTGTACATATACATACATACATATGCAGTATATAAGTAGGTTTTTAATTTCAACTAAAGGGTAGTGCAAATTTTACCAAAAACTTGCCTCTAGTGCCACCTAGCGGATATATATTTCATAAGAGTATTCCGTACCTGCAGCAAAGCTTTCTGTTATAATCTAAATCGGACTAGAAATACGGATTTTAAGAATTATCGACTCTAGCGCCATCTAGCGGATACAATAAAACTTGTTCGCATCACACGTGCAGTATATGATTTTGCTTTCATGAAACCCGGATGGCAAATACAGATTTTATGACACCTCGATTCTTGTGACACCTACCGGAATAAAATATCGCTAACGAGTATAACTGATTCCAAATTGTGGCCTATCTGTGAACAAAATTTCACACAAATTTATCGAATACTTTTTGCGTGATTGTCGAAGACTATTGGAAGATTGATAGAAGACTTCGTGATGGGTACCTACTTTTTAATTTGCTAAATCAAGGCAACGAAAAAATTTGTTGGTGTATTGTAGAAAAGCAACTTCTTATTATACTAAACTTTGCGAAGTATGTAAGTATTTTACAATAAAAATTGCTTCAACAGTTTTCCACAGTGTTTGAAAAATTTATTTACGCATACTCATTGCACGCGCTGTCGTATGCCGGAAAACTGCTCACGTATCCTCTTGGTTTGCAGCGCTGAAAGCGTGTAATAATGTTTCCATGAATTGCAACACACAAGCTGCCAATTGTAATGTAATCGAAGTAAAAACTAAACTTACTTAGTGCGCGCAAAATGCTTTTCACGCCTTTTCCTCAAATCAACTTTTTCTACACCACGTTTCTTGCAGGCAGACAAGCACAACAACGAACCTGATGTGGTTACATTGATTTATCGACATGGAAATCGATCGTGAAAATGTATATTGAGGAAAAAGAGTGAATAACATTTAGAGCGGTTGACAGACAAGCTGATATCTCGATTGTAAATATCATACTATGTTAATATAAAATGTGGGCATAAGTGGAAAAACAATTTAAAAAAAATTTATAATAAAAATGAAGAAACTAAAACGAATGGTGTCTGGTCCAATGTGAGAGTTGGAGTATCATTTGCATTGGGCACATATTTACTTTGGCTTGTGTTTATACAAATATTTTAACACATTTTGTTTTTAGGTACCAAAATCATGCAAATGCCGCTTGTGGCGCTACAAAAACAAAAGCCAAAAAAAATAACATTAATAAGTGTCATAATTTGGCATGCAAATTATGCAATTAGTGTCAGTTGGTGAATGTGCAACTGTAAATAATGGCGAAAAAATTTAACGAAAATTTATTGAGATTGTACAGCGCAAATGCGACTAATATTGAATGAATGGTTTGCTGAGACCTTTAGCCAAACTCTTTTGCATTCGATTTCAAAGATAAAGTCAGAGAAAGCTTAATTTTAATAAAAAGATTATTTGTCACTTAAAAATTTAAATTAACTTACTCGCAATGCAAGCAAACTGCTTTTGTATCGCGTCAGAATTGCGTCAGTACTAATAACTACTACTACTACTACTAACCTACTACTACCTTTTTAATTATCTTCTGCTACAATTTTTGAATAGTGGTACTACTTATAACTACAAATGTTTGGAATATGTTCTACAACTATGTTTACTAATTTTACTACTATATTTACTAATGCCACTACTAATTTCAACAAATATTTTTCCTTATTTCTACTACTATTTTTACTAATGCTGCTATTAATAAGTCCCACTATTTTTAGTATTTTCTATTAATATTTATGTTTATGCTGCTACTAATTACTACTACTTTTTTCTAGTTCCTACTACTGTCTTTACTAATTTCTAATACTTTTTTCACCAATACTACTACTAATTACCACTACTATTTTTAATAATAATAATACTGCTACTACTATTTTAACTAGTCACTTATTAGTTACTACTACTCTTTTTAGTAAGTTCTACTACAATTTTTACTATTTCTACTACTATTTTTATTAATGCTACTGCTAGTTACCTTAGTTTCTAGTAGTATTTGTACTATAGGTACTACTCATTACTACTACTACTTTGAATATGTATTTTTACTTATTTCTACTACTATTTTTGCTTGTGCTAGTTACTACTACTATTTTTGACTAATTTTACTACTATTTTTATTAATGCTAGTAGTAATTACTATTACTTTTTTTTTACTAATTTGTATTACTATTTTTACTAATGACACTACTAATTACTCACACTACTACTTTTTACTAATTTCTACTACTAATTTTACCAATGCTACTACTAATTATTACTTGTATTTTTTATTAATGTTACTACTATTTTTGCCACTGTTATTCCCTACTACTTTTTTAAGTAATTTCCACTACTATTTTTGCTAACTTCTACTACTATTTTTCTAATGCTATTGTTAATTACTACTTTTTTAACTTTTCCTACTGCTGTTTTGACTTACTACTTACTACTGCTATTTTGACATATTATTTATTACCGTTAATATTTTGAATATGTTCTACTACTATTTTTACTAACTTCTACTACTAGTTTTACTAATGCTACTACAAATTATTACTACCATTTAAACTAATGGTACTGCTAATTACTCCCACTATTTTTACTAATTTCTACTACTATTTTTGTTTATGCTACAAATAATTACTACTACTTTTTTTTAATAATTTCTACTACTACTTTTTATTAATGTTACTATTTTTTTTACTAGTTTCTACTACTATTTTCACTCATGCTAAAATTAAAAAAAAAAACTAAAAAAGATGTTTTATAAAACTCTCTCCCATATTTAATTCTATTTCTCTTTGTAGAGTCGACACAGAAGTTTTACTTTTGGCTTGCGCACTTAGGTACACGCGTGCTTTTTTTTTGTTTTTTTTTTCTCATAATGTATTCTCCTCGTAGCCCCCCAAATCAGTTTGGTCAAATAATTTTCACATAATTTCATGCATGTTAACTTGATTGGTATATGCCCAGTAGCTTATCAGACGATCCAATTACAAGCACAAGAAAAAAAAACAAAATTGAAATGAAATAGAAAAATAGCTTGGTGCGGGAATAGCCGTCGCAAACAATAGACTTAAGACACAAACTCGATGCCCAATCAGAAGCAAGCCAATGAGACATGCAAAACAACAACCAAACACCGGTTTCAATCAAAATCAGCCATAAAAATCAGTTTTCCATCTACGCCAACAAAAGATTTAGAAGTAAATAAAAATAAGCCCAAAATTGCCAACAGCTATGAATATAATACATGCCCGACCGTACATACATATATCAAAAGTCAAATTACTGCCAAGCTATAGAAATATAAGTAGAAAATAATATGGGATCAGCGACCGCGCCCTGTCGCCCATAGAAAAATACCTTTTACGCCATTGAGGCGCTATTGCAAAACCACAAAATAAAAATGTTGCATATGAAAAAAAAATATTTCACTCAATTTACTTGTTTTTGAATAGGAAACTTGCCAATATGTGAATACATACATTTAATACAAATATGAGCACATGAGTCAACGGCAAGCTACAGAATAACAACAACAATATAGTATAGAAAAGTTTAATTTAAAAGCGAGCAAAAAAAAATCTTTTCTAATAATTGTGCAGCCAAAACTTGCACTTTGTACGCCTTTTTTGTGTGAGCGGTGTTGCAAGTTTGCGGGGTAGCCTGCCATGCCACACGAAATGCATAAATCACTGCAATGCCGCGGCGCAGCGGAAGGAAAGCAGTCGCGGTTGCATTCCTGCTGTCTTATGTGGCAGCGAACTGTGAAGGCGATTTTGCGATTTTGCCATTTTTTTTGTTCGTTGAAGTTGGCGTTTGCAACAAATTTCAGACAAATCGTTTATAACACAAAAACTCGCATGACATTTGTTGGTTTTTAAGACAGTTTTATTGTATTAAGTAGTTCATGTAGCGACATCCGAGTTGGCGTATCGAAAAAAAATATGTGCAGCAAAAAAAAAAGAGAATCATTTTGTTCACTAACAGAGCAAGCAAAAAATGCGTAATAATATAAAAAAAAGTGTTGCAGAAGTTTCATTTGTAATGCAGTTATTTTAAGGCACGAATTGCCTATTAAGTAAATTTTTAATGGCAAGAGTTGAATTATCTGGGGCTGTAATATTGGCTTTCATATAATTTACCTATAAGAATAGAAAGTGCTGTATTCTAAAATAGCAATTTTCAAAATATCGCATGACACACTCTTTCTAATATAAATATGAAATAAAAAAGGAGCAAAGAGTGAGCTTTACACCCATTTTCATCCCGGATAAAAATAAATTTTAATAAAACATTCAAATTACCATATCCAAAAAAGAGGAAAATAAAGCGATAAAATATGTTCAAGAAATGATATCGGTTCTTCAGTATTCTTCACTTTTATATACATAAATAATAGTAAAAGAATGGACTCGAAAAATTAGAACTAGCTGACCCACAAACTAAATTGTAGTAGATATGCAAAGAAGTACAGACTAACAAAAAACTAAATTAAAAAGATTTTAACTAAATATATCCTTACAAAATATTGGTACTAGGATTCGTCAGCGAATGCTCATATTGCTCAATTGGAGAGCTAAAAAGGTTTTGAGCTATGGCTGAGTGATTTCCACAAAATGTGAAACTCCTATTCGTTGATAAAACTTATGCCCGTATTATTTAAAGCAGTCTCATCTCAAGTGACTAAATTTGAGACTTTCAAGACGACTTACTGAATACCGATTAGTCTGAAAATCAATCTCATCGTCTCAATTAGTGGCTAGAGGCTGCTTACAGAATACCGATATTAGTCTCGTCATTGAGATCCGGAGAAGTCCAAACAAGAGTGGAGGCTGTGGATGGAAGGGGGAAAAATGAGCGTCGTAGATTATGACTGAAAATTTCTGAGATAACGAGGGAGTTATGTTAACTGATTACTTACTTTAGGATACTACAAGGAATTTTCAGTGCTATGCTAATTTACTGGGTTAAACCCGTGAAGCAACTGTGCAGAAAATTCGCGGCAAATTGGCGCGAGGAGTGCTGCTCCTGCAAGACAACGCGCCAGTCTACCTATGGTTGCGTAATGTGTATTAAATGCTATGGGATTTACATAAATTAATATATATAAAGGTTTGCACTGAGACTTTTAAGATCTATTGTGCTTTCTGGATTCACAAAAGTTGGCGAAGCTTCCTGCAGTCGATTCTAGTGATTTTTTTAAACTTCAAAAATTAGTGACGGTGACGAAATTTTCGCAGGATAGCGACATAAAAGCCAACGCAAAAAAATTTCAAAAGAAATTTAGGACATATATTTTTAGTGGCATACAAGCTGCTACCCGAATTCTCAAGGTAAAAACCATATTTCACTTGAAGGGGCTGAGACTGAAAAATAAAAAAATATAAAACAATAAAATCCGTTAATTAAATTAGGAGAGGAATTTAACAACACCCGCTAGTATCTACTTATCAATTACAAAGTAGAATAATGCAAAAAGACAGTTTTTTATGCAGTGAAATTTCCTGTAAACTTCTAAATCTACCTTAATCTCTTCGAAAGATCTTTTTGTGGGACAGCTCTGCTATTTTTATGCACATCTTTCATGTAATTGAAATGGGTTTAATCTTCTGTTCAAAAACATACCATTAATTTCCAATTTTTTTCGGTTTTGGGTACATTATTTATGTATATACCAGAAAAAAAATCTAGATTAAAGAAAGAAAGAAAAATGAGAAGGAAATGTCCCTTATGAAATAGTTACTAGTTTTGGAGAAAACAGATTTAATTTTAAGTAGATTTTTATTCATTTTGAAGAAATCTCTACTAAATCGGCATAAAATGTAGTAATTCGAAGAAAACATTAAATCAAAATAAGGAAGATTTGTCTTGGGATTCTTTTATTTTTTCAACATAATTTAAAGGAAATTTTTGTGGGAAGTTAAATATAGTTATAACTTTTACGGTAGATTGGTTCTAGCGCTTTTCCAACCAAAGCCCATGAAAAAAACTAACTATTCGGATATAAATAAGGCCAGGTCGCAAGACTTTGTTCCGCTGTCGAAAAACAAGGACGAATATATTGAATTATTACTGATGATGAAACCATGACTCTTTCTCATTATTCACTGTCAAAATGGTAAATCTATGGAGTGGCAATCGTCCGAGTGACATAAATAGGTATAACTTAAACCATTCTCAAAAAAAAAAAAAAAAAAAATATGTCAGCATTATTGCGTGATTCCGAAAAAATTATACTGGTCGATTGTAAAGATCACAGCGCAACAGCAAAGGCGATTATTATGCTTCCTGACTGTATAAATTGCGAGATATTTTTAAAAAAGAAATAAAAGGGAATTGTTAATTCAAGACAACGCGGCTGTTAACATATCGAGGTTTTCGGAGACTGACAATAAAGAGCGCGGTGTCACTGCGTTCGACTATCCTCCATCCAAATTTAGACCAAAGTAATTTTTATTTATCTCTAAACTGATATCCTACTTGGGAGGAAAAAAATTTAACAATGATGAAGCAGAAGCTGTTCTTTTGGTTTATTTTGAAAGATTAAATGTGGCCTTTTTTTTAAGGATATGGAAATTCTAAAAAAGCGCAGTGAAAACGAATGAGAAAATAGTGCTTTAAAATTTTGCTTTTATTTTAAAGTGCAGGCGAGCATTGTTGTGATCATTTTACCGAAGCAGAGCTGCAGCAATTAAAAACATTTTATTTTTTATTAATAGCACAAACAAATATATACATATATTACGTACTTCTGTGATGTTATTTTGTATGTATGACTAATTTGTATTTGTTTATAGCTTTGGAAATTAGACAATGATATTACGTTACATATGTATATCAAAGGGATTGCTCAATTTGAAAATCCAAAAAAATGTATCAATAGCTTTGAAATTTTTAAAATATCGACACCAAGGCGAATTCATATAAGGCGAAGTTATTAAAGTAGCTGATGTCTTCTTCTTCCACTATATTTGTATTTTTCCTTTACCCATGACATCCTAAAAACGAAAACTAATGGTGTCCGTTCTCCTATTCTCTTTTTTCTTGACATTCTAAAATTGAAAAATACATGTGTGTGCGTTATGTCATCACCATATATGAATTCGCCTTGATCGACACAATATATCTGAGAAAAAAAATTGGTGCTTTCAAGTACATTGTAAAATTAAATCATACTATGAACCTCACTCTAATAAGGAGTTTATGACTTTGCAAAAGTTGAATGAAGAAATATGATTAATAAAAGCATGCAGTTTGAATTAAATGATATAATTTCTTTTGCAAAAAGAAAATTACAAAGAGACATATAATTAAGCCCTACTGTAGGCGCCTACCTTGAGTTTGTACTATAAAAATGTAAGATATTTATTGTGATATCAGTAACTTTCTTTGCTTTTTAAGGGGTTTTCTATTAATATGATTTAAAATTTGTGAAAATATATAGATGAATTTGCTCTATATTTTTGCAAAAAATAGTGCGAATTTGGCCTAATTACTATTTGTCAACACAAATAAATTGTTAAAAAAAAATTTATGTAATTTTGAGCCACCTGAGAGTTGCACTTTATTAGACTAGAATTGTCGACTATAAAACTTCCACTTCACCAGAAAACTATTTTTTCATATTAAATAATAGTTACATTTCTTCAATTTGTAGCGTGTAGTGAAGAGTGCTGGACCAGCTAGTACAATAAATATGAGACTTATGTTTTTGCTGAAATAAAAAAAAAAGTTCAAGAGCTAAGTAGTTTGGGAAATTTTTAGGAAGAAACGAATCCGTCAGTTATTAGAAATTTTGACCCACTTAGTTTTATCAAAAATAATACTTGGCGTTATTTCGAAAACTAAATTACTTCCTCAAACAATGTTAGAGTACACTTACTCGATTTTCTATAATTTTTTCTTAAGGCCCACTTGCCGAAAATCAGGTTCTCTATTTAACTCAGTACTTACCGGTTAAATTGATAAATTTTCTTACACAGCAGTTTGTAAAGCATTGATTGAGAGGTAAGATAATAAAAATTTAACTCCGAACTTATTGAAGGCAAAATTGTTAAATTTGTAACATTCTGCTATAAATCCAAAAAAAAAATAATTATAACCGAATTTTTTTTCTAAATAAACAAAAGCAACAAAAATTAACAATTTTTTCCAACGACGATAAGGAAACCACTATCACCCACGATCTGAGATACCTAATATTCCAAACAAGAATCAGCCTAAATTATTTCGATTTGAAACTCAACAAATTCTTAATATTCAAAGAATATGTAAAAAAAGTAAGTGCATTTCTGGTGTCTGGTTTATTTGCTACTAGAAAATAACTGGGTTATTAAATTACAAATGCAACTTTGATTTACTTTTCACTTTATTTATAAATTTAACTCTAATTGTACTGCAAGTGAACCTAAAAGTTGTATGATTCTTGTAATAATTTTTCGCAGATCAGTAACGATCCTCGTCCACCATTCCGATTTATGCAAAATAATACAAACGCTTTAGTTTGCAATAAGCACTAAAACTCTCATGAGATAATTTGTTTTTGTTTTTATACAAAATTTACCAATATATCTACCATTTATATATCGCACTCCTAAAAATAAATAATTCTCAAACCATTGCTCATATTGTCTACCTAGCGTCTAGCTGTGTATAGAAAAGTAAAACAAGTAAAACCAAAAGTCATACGGAGACACAATAAATCGATTACATAAATGCAGACACAATTGTTCCGCTTGATGTGTCAGACGCGGCTAACAGACACTTTGGCTAACTTTTTGATGAGTGGTAGACGGATATTGACCACAGCGGCGGCACGTTCTATTGTACTATATGGCAAGAGTCTGCGGCAAAGATTAAAAAATTATGTATGTATGTATGTTTTTTATACATAAATGTCGACACGAATAATTTTATGATTGCTCGGTGGCGCTTTGTCGCTTTTGTCTGCTCTGAATGTGTTGAAATTTCACAAAAAAATATTAAAAAAATATTAATAATGACAGCGCAATTGGGTTTATGTTGTGCTTCTTTATTTTTTATGTTTTCATATTCTATTAAAGATTTATATAGGTATGTGTGAATATTAGGCTAGTTCGAAAATGAATGGGAAAATTTATTGTTAATAATTTTGTATGGGTATCTTTCTCCTTGGTTTTTTGTTTCGATACAAACAAATAAAATTTACAACTTAGTCTAGTTTAATAAATTCACAGTGTTTATAAAAGCCTGTCGAATGGCATGATCCAATTATTTTAATCCACAAAATTAAAGCATTACAAAGCTATCAAAACTATTACAATTTTTTAAACATACTTTTAGGCTGAAGCAATGAAATAAACAATTTGAGCGTTTGTGATGAGAGGCATATTGTTTATAAAAAAAATTAAAATATGTACAACAATTTTTCATAAAAAATAATTTGAAGCAATTCAATTATACGACAGAAAATATCAAAAATGTCTTTTGTTCGTAATGGAAAAGTTTGCTTTATACTTTCCTTTATGGCAACATTAAGTCATTCAAAGCGATGTATCTAAATAGATTTATATTTTTCGTAATTATTGTCGAATCACATATTGACAATTTGTTTTGTATTTTAATTATTTGTTTATTATAAAAATATAGTTTATTTTATGAAAAACCCTATTTTAATCTAAGTTTTAAGCTTTGTGCGAAACTTAAAATAATTCATTTAATTATACTCAAAGTTACGAAATTATAATCAGAAAATTTTGGGGTATTAGGTTTTAAATCCCATTAAATTTTTTTCTTGATCTGCAAAAAAAAAATCAGAATGAAGTGTAGTTCCAATTAAGCTTTATTTTATTGTTAAATTGAATGGGCTATAAAACTACGTGGCCAAGTGTTTTCTAAACATTCGGATAAAAAAAATTTGAAATTTAGAGTAAAATATAAAATTTTTGATTTTTATTTCGCTTAAAGAAATAAATAAAAGTAAATAACGAAAAATAAATGCTTCTTCTGATCTTCTGTTTTTCCGACGGAATTAAAAATAAAAGAAGCTTGTCAATATGTGGTGGCGCTATAAATACGAAATACTATAAATGAATATAGATTTTATTACTTTTTTTCAACTTTTGACCGCCTTGATTTATTGCAGTTCGTTGTAATATATAAAATTCTGACCACTCATTTCGCGTATGTGCAATTTGAGATACACTCCATACATTCTATAACATATAATTATTCGTGTCTTAGAATACACACTCACACAAATGTTTTTATTCGTATTTTTTTGTTTTTGCAATTCATATCCTTTTTTTATTAATATTTAATTGTAAGCTTTGTATCTTGTTTTGTTTTTTTGTTTGTTGTTGAACTTGTCTGCACTTTTTGTCTGCTTGCCACCATTGGCTTTCGTTCCGGTGGCACGTGCTGTGGTGTGTTGCATGGCTGGTTGGTTGTTTTGTCGGCGCACAATTGTGAAACTCTTATAAAATATTGCTAATGGTTTTTTTTTTAGTTTTCATTTCATTGCTTTCGATTTATGTACAAAAATACGTGACTTTTATTATGTTCTATATGTAGATTTGAAGTTTTCGCAAGAATTGTTTTCACGCTGTTGTTTGGCTTGTCAACAAGCATACGGAAGTGTGCGAGAATATTGTAAGTACAGTTACTTATGAGTATTGCATACATATATCAATTGCATATCGAGTGCAATATTAGCACATAATAAAATGTTTACATATGTTTTTTTTTTCATTTGAAAGTGTGAGTAGTTTTGCTCTTATTTTTAATAAAATCAAACAAAAAGCCAGTATGCTTTTAACGAGTCACGCCCATAATTCGAAATTTCGGTTTCTACATGGTTAATTGAAATTATATCATTTGTTTTGCTTTTTGTAAATTTCGGTCATATGAAAGATTAGCGTTGTTTATGCAATCTTTCTATAATTTTCGAAATTTTACCTACCTATTGAATTGAAACGCAAAGTGTACCCATATTTGATGGAGTTTGATAAAGCAATTTTGGAGTTTGTTTAAAGCCATGAAAATCAGTAATATTAATACAAACTTCTCCTACAATTTGTGGTGTGCGTCTTGATGTTGAGGACAGTTTTACGTCGACTCCGAACGGCAAATGAACTTAGTAAGAAGTTCTTTTCATGTGAGAAATACACTCGGAGGTTTGCCATTGCCTGCCGATTGGGCGACCGCTATTAGAAAAAACTTTTCTATAATTTTTGATGTTACTTGCCCCGGCCAAGATTTGAACGCGGAACTCACAGGATGAAGCGCACACACGCTACCCATGTGTCTGGCGTTAGAAAGATGAACTAGAAAAATATACTAAAAAAAACGCCTCACAGACAGTTTTGTGATTGCTTGAGTCAGTATTATTTCAGAACGCGTCAAAGATGGACACCAGCAAAGAGAAAATACACCATATATTTTCAGTTCTTTTTCGAAAAAGGTGAACACTCAAACCAGGCTGCCGAAAATGTGAATTGTGTTTATGTTCGTGATACCGTATAGCCAATCACGTGCAATTTTGGTTTCGTCGATTCCGTTTCGGTAATTTTGATATCAAAGATGTACCACGCTCTGGAAGGCCAATTTGACGAAAATATCGATAAGATAATGGAAACCGGCGAGTCCGACCATCATATAATTACTACTCCGATTGCCCACGAGCTAAACATTGCACTATCAATCGTTTGGAACTGTTTAAATAAGGCTGGATAGAAAAAGAAGCGCGATGCGAACAAAAACTTCATGGATCGAAATTCCAGCTGCAAATCGCTGCCGAGTTGCAACAAAATCGATGCATTTCAAAAGCGGATAGTTACTGGCGGTGAAAAGTGGGTCACTTATGACAACATTAAGCGAAACCGGTCGGGGTCGAATCGCGGTCAGCCACCGCAAACGGTGACCAAGTCAGGATTGAAGGGGAGCAATGTTTTGCTATGTGTTTGGTGGGATTTGGCAGGGAATCATCTACTATGAGCTACTATGGCCAAATTCTGAATTCGGACCTGTACTGTCAACAATTGGCCTGTCTGAAGGAAGCATTTGGCCAGAAGTGGCCAGGAATAAAGAAAACCGCTTAATTTTTGTATTCAATTTTAAATAACCCAAAAAAACAAATAACCTCTTTCCTAGGTACGAGAAACATTTGATACTCTTTTTCGGCACTGATACCTTTATTGCTGATCCTAAATGAGTTGACCGGTCGATTTGTGCTACCTCACTGTGATGCTAACGGAGATTAGCTTGCAGCTACTTCTAAATAATATAAATGGGTGTGTTACATGCAGTAAACCAAGGGGTTGCCTTGTAGTCTCGCTCATTGTATAGTATTCAAAATTCAGCAGTCTGATATCAAGATATAGTTGCTTCGAGAATCAGTTTGAAGGACAATGTTATCTTGTGGAGTATTTTATATCCGGCGGATACGCAAATGACACGTGAATAATTAAATGATTGCCTGCCTGCAGTTTTCCATGATCATTTTTTACAAAACAAGGGCACTAAATAAAAATCTGTGGTCACAAACAATAAACGCTTAAGTAAATAAAACCTGAGTTCGAGAAAAACAGTTGTATGTGTTGGATTAAACAGTAGCCTTATGGAGAAACCAAAATATTTTTGTCCACAACTTTTTTAATAGCCCAGCTCGCAAGATGGGGAATTCACATAGTACATGCATAATACGATGCCATACATAACTGTATGTTATCTTAAGTCGACATAGGCGGTTATTATTTGTGACCGCAAAAATATGCACGGAATGTATGGAGAATGAGCCGTGAACGTTTCAATGAATTAGTTTAAGAAAACTTTATAATTTCATTCAATAAAATCAATAGAGAAAACAAATAAGTTTTTATCAACATTTCTTTTTTTTAAATGACGTACCTAAATGGCGTAGTACGTAAAATTCAGGTATATTACGAATGACGTAGGATTAAATTACTGTCTTACGATTCTAGGGGTAATGACAGCTTCTTGTTGTATGAAGTCTTTTTCATTTTCAACAAATATATTCTGTATTTGTTATTTCCATTCAAATTTGTAACTCGAATTTTTGTGATAAGTTGGAATCACGTACAAATCTACTTTGTCCGTTGATGGTTGACCAAATTATTGATTTTTCTAAAAAATAAAATTACGATGACAACAAAAACGTTTTTGGTTAAAAAAAAGTATTGGGCTTAGATACTGTTTCGGAACATATTTTACCCATTTTTTGTATCGCCGAAACACACGTCACATTTACTATAATAAAAATATTGATCAATAGCAAAGAAGGAAAACAATTGGTACTTACAGATTTTAAACTACTGGAAAGTACGAAGTAATTCTAAAATTTATTAAGTTTATTAAGAGATTTTCTATAGTTATGCCGTGTTTAATTTTTTAATCTATTCAGTTAAATGTTATGCTAATTAACAAATTTATTTCATTTACTTACTTTATACATATTTATTTCATTTATTTAGTAAAAATGTGTGTGTATAAAATATTGAAATTAATTTTTGTTAAAATTGGTTTTAATGCAAATGAAATGCGCTTGAATGAATATACAATGTTTATAAATGATAGAGTGGAAATTATTTTAATTTTTAAAAAGTTACACATATTAATTTTTTGTCATAATTTATTTAAAGCAACAACAACTTAAGCATTCAAAGCCAGTTATAGGGAAATATAACAGCAGTCAAAGTGGAATCTATAGCTGCGATTTCGGGGATCTCCATATCTTTTTAATAGATTTTTTTCATGAGCCCACCCGGTTATGAATTCACAATCTTCGATTTGCTGGGCGAACTCATGGCCAGTGATCCACAGAAATCTAATAAGAAGATGTGATGATCTCCAAAATAGCAGCTACAATTTCTAGCGTTTTGATTGTTGTTGTCTCTTTTGTAACACTTTCGTTATAACTGGCCTTACACTCAAAAATTGTTGCTGATTAAAAAATATAAGTAAAAAGTTTATGATGAAAGGGTTGATTGAAGTTAAATTGATGATGTTTGATTTATAAAAGTTGGCATAGATGTTGGTAGAACTAAAATGTTCATAAAGAAGTTATTATCTCTACGTTGGTAGAAAGATTATTGCTTCGATAACATTGATGACCAGCAGAAATGAAAAAGAAGAAGAAGAAAGTTCCCAAACAGCGTATAAACTGGCGAGGTGCCTTGGAGGGTGCCTTGCTCAGAGAGTTAAACAGCAAAATTGCCGAATTTTACTACTCAAAAGCTAAGCAGAGGTGGAACCGTATAGGAATCTATATGGTTGTCCGGCAGTTATGAGTCCCCTATGATCCGCCTAAACTAGAGCTCTTTTAGGTATGAGCAAAGAAAATACCTACTAACTTACGGCAGACTGTACAGGGCACTGGCACTTAGGAGTGCACGCCGAAAGAATTGGCTACACCTACAACATGTTTTGTAGTAGCTGTGAGGACACGGGCTCTAGAGAGACAGTCGAACACCTACTGTGTGAGGGTCTAGCTCTAGCTATGATGAGGCTAAAAACATTCGGAAATCCATTCCTGCCGGACATTTCACAGTGCAGCCGGCTCTCTCTGTATGACATACTGAAATTCATTGAAGAAGCCGAGTTTTGTGGAATCAAAATGTCTAATTTTCTAATTGCTTATCTCCAGGGTGACAGTCCACTTAAACCAACCATCCAACTAGGTTTGCGAAGCATACATGGCTTTTATGTTCCAAAATGGACTGGAGTTCCAGTGGAAGTCCGGAAAATGGAATATCTTCACGGGTTATTCCGAAAGTGGATCGTTTACGCGAATGCTTTTCATTTTGCAATTTATGCAGGGTTGCATTTTCTTGACTTAAAAAAAATAATTTTCACTTGTATCAAATGCAATGCGATCGGTTTGAAGCTTTAATTGTAGCGCTAAATTTTCGATTTTCCAAATTAAGGACAAATCTAAGGTACACTTTATGTACTCTCAAACAACTGTCTAGTAAGAAGTCTGACCTATAACTATCGGTTAAATTAGTGGGAAAATTAACACCAAACTAGTGGTCAGTTTCGCGGTTAGTTTTGTATGGGCATCGGGTATAAGAACACCACTTCTCTTGTTCGCTTTTTTGCATTTATGAAACTAAATTTATAGCATTCATTTTCATTAATTTTCTTGTTATAAACCCATTTTTGCCTTTTTGTGTTACACAGTTAATGATGAACTAAAATTTTCTTCATTGTAAACGTAGACGGAAGATTAAACCAAGGCATACTTTTTCTCATCGTTTGCACAATCGATAAGTTATTTTCGATTTAGTCAAGCATTTTTTGCAGGGTGGTGTATATCTGCGAGTTCAAAATTTTTTCTTGTAAATAAAGGTTGAAAACTAAATACTGGCCGAAAGAATCCATTCCTCATTTGAGGACCCTGTGAGGGTTTTAAACAACGATCTCGACATTAATTTTTTTTTAAGTATTTATTTCTTCCGCTCACAGGTAACAAAAGGAATGATTACAAATGAAGAAACTGCAATATGAGCTCTCCCTTAATCCAAAATTTTTCTTCTGTTATTATTCATCGCGATATTTTAATTTTGCAATTTGATTTGTAACACCAACAACATAATTCTAATCCCAATTCTTAAAAAAAAATTATGATAATAAGTAGCTACACACCCGAAAACACAAATAATAAATAAATAATTGTGGCCGCAATTGTTTTGCCACAGTAACCGTGCAACAACACACCCAGTTAAAAGGCGCGCAACAAAGTAAAAATGCCACCAGAAGATAAATCAAACAAATGAACGGCAGATGCCTGCAGCTGCTTGTGAAGTAAAAAACCATTCATCGAATCAAGAAAATTGGGCAAAAATGCATACCACACCTACCGCAGCGTTGGCTTGCCACAATCCCACAAAAATAACGAAAGAATAGGTATTCGGTAGCTGTCGCAAGTAAAAACCAAAAAAAAAAGTACAAATTTTTTTGCAGCCAGTGGCTGTGAGAATGAGAATATCAATTGGGATTTTGTTTTTCATACTTTTTTTTTTTAACTATTTTCAATATTTGCTTTAAGGCCGCTTTAGAGAATTCTATGCACTTTAGTCGGTATTCGGTATTCACGAGCATGCAACATGGCACAGTTGCTTGCCATTCGCGCCAACACTTTGACATTGACTTTTTAGCCTCCAGCACCAAAAAAGGATGCCACTCGATCGTGCATTTGGATTAGAGTCAAGAATTAGTTCTAAATGTTGGCATTTATGGTGGCAGATAATTTTTCCATTCTGCGTCTGCGAAGCTCTTCTTCTTCCATTACTTATGTTACTATTTTGTGCATCTTTTGTTCAGTCAAACGCAAAAGGTCACATAAATCTTAAAGATGTTAGAGTCGTGTTGTCGCTGTCGCCGTTGTTGTCGCATGAAACGTGCATTGGATCAGTGGCATGCCACGCGTGGCGCATAAAGCATAAATTGCTTGTTAGAAATAATAATAATAATAAACACTCAATTGTTCAATATGATGCAAGTGCTAGTTGCATTGCCTTTTTCATTGCCTTTTATGTTGTAACACTAACTTGCCGTTTGTATTTTTTTTTTTTGACTTTCAATTATATATATTTTTCCAACGAAATGTTCTTGGCCATCACCGTTTTGAGTATCGATATGTGTGACTGAAATTTTTATTGATGATGACATGATTCATGTTGCTTGTCGGCTGCATGGGAGGAATATGCGCATACATTTAGTATGTGTGTTAAAATCAATCGTGTTGCATTTACGAGCATAAAAGTTAACCTTAAGCGCTTGACATTGATTGCAATAGCCACACAGTGTACCACTAAAGTTTTCGTACAGCAGCTTGTGTAAATTGTGCTAAGAAAAAACAGTACTGATTTGCAGGGATTTTTAAAAATTATGAACGACGATTTAATTATTAGATTATTTTGCTTTTTCATATATAGTTTTTTTTTTTTATTTATGATTGGGTGGCAATTCTACTCAAAAATGTGTCTTGAAACATGCATTTATATTTTTTACAATATTGATAATAATTTTCGTGCTCAGTTTTTTCATTAATTAAAAACAAATTATGTTTATTTCGATATTATAAATCATATAGGTCAACATTTTTTTATTTGTAAAAATTTGACGACAATTTATCAAACTTGAAAAAATTTCTGCAAAAGTTTCAATCTACCTCTTCGATTTTTTAGAAACTTAAAAAAAAAAAATTTTTCTTTAATTTTGAGGTTAATAGAAAATTTTAAAGACATTTTTTTCAAGTTTTTTAAATTGACGTAAAATTTTGATAAAGAACAAATTTTTAATTTGTATGCTTTGTGACATTGAAATGAACTATATTTACATAAAAAGTTAACAAAAAAAATTTAGCATGAAAAATAGTGGAAATATTGTAAAAATAACAATGGATGATTTCAGCTGTGAGCCACTGTATATACAAGACCGTTTTCATAAAAAAAAATGTATTTTACATATTTCACTAAAAAAAAGTTATTTAATTTTTGGAAAATTGGAAACTCTTTTATGGACTGGTTCATATAATTTTTGGGTATATATATATATATATATCGGGGGTTTTTTTTACAGGTTTGTTTTTCGAATAGAGATAAAACTGGCATTTTGTGGTCAATGTGATAATACGCATCCGCAGAGACGTCGAACAGTGCACACCGAAGAAACAATTGCCGCTGTAGAGCAAAGTGTTGAAGAGGACCCGAATAAATCGATTCGCCACCGTGCATAGCAATTGGAGCTTTGTCCATCAACTTTATGGAAGATTTTGCGCAAAGATCTTGGCTTGCGACCTTACAAGATCCAGCTTGTGCAAGAATTAAAGCCGCGAGACCATGCAATGCGTCGTGATTTTGGTGTATGGGCCGAAAATGAGATTGATCTCGATGCTGATTTTCATCGCAAAATTTTGTTCAGTGATGAGGCTCATTTTTGGTTGAATGGCTACGTCAACAAGCAAAATTGCCGCATTTGGAGTGAAGAGAATCCACATGAGACCCTTGAAACGCCATTACATCCACAAAAACTGACTGTTTGGTGTGCTCTATGGGCTGGTGGAGTCATTGGGCCATACTTCTTCCGCAATAATGCTGGAGAGGCAGTTACCGTTAATGGAGACCGGTATAGAGCCATGATAACCGACTATTTTGTTCCCGAATTGGATGGCATGAATGTGGATGAGTTGTGGTTCCAACAAGACGGCGCTACATGCCACACAGCGCACGTCACAATCGATTTATTGAAGGAAACATTCGATGAGCGCATAATTTCGCGGAATGGACCTGTAAATTGGCCACCAAGATCGTGTGATTTGACACCATTGGATTATTTTCTTTGGGGATATGTGAAGTCGCTCGTCTACGCCAACAAACCAGAAACGTTAGGGGAATTGGAAGCCAACATTCGTGGCGTTATTGCCGACATACGGCCCCATATGCTCGAAAAAGTGGTTGAAAATTGGACCTGTAGAATTGGCTTTATTCGAGCCAGCCGCGGCGGCCACATGCCCGAAATCATATTTAAACATTAATGGCATAAAATTATCCTTCCAATAAAGCCAAATTGATGGACCTTAAAACGATTTTCCTGTGTTTTATTTCAATTCGAAGTTCTATACCCCTAAAAAAAACACCCGATATATATATTTTGTATTTGCTTATATATAGTTATTGTATGTATGGTATCCTGATTTCACTTATTTAATTAATATATGACCATTTAATTTTCAAATAGTTTGCAGCCCCACAAAACCCCTCAAACCAATGTTGTTCTTTGTTCCTTTGACTCAATATTTACGTTTTATTTAAATTTTTTAATATGCATATATTGGTGATACGTGGCAACTCTCCTCATATATATTTCTCGCATAAAGTTTCTTTAAGCTTTTCTCGTTAAACACCAGTACCGTTACACCAGTAAAATTGAATCAACCTTCTTTAAAAGGTGGCAACTCTCTGTAAAAATGTTTTCGTATATACGCTTTGATTTTAGTTCCATATTGCTATATTTTAGTTAGCTTAGAAATGGAGTTAAATTAATATTTGTAAACAGGTGGCAACACTACTTTAACACATTTTCACGACTAAGTTTTCTTAAGCCTACTTCTTTTCAATTGCCGAAATATGTATATCTTTTAACTTAAAATGTTAATTTAGTTACCTTTTTTAAACAGGTGGCAACTCTTTTCAAAAGTATTTTTAAAAGAAAGATTTTTCAAACCTCTTTTGTTAGATACCCATATTTTAATATTTGATTTAATTTTAATTAATTTATAAAACAGGGGGCAACCCTTATCAAAAGTATTTTTAAGATAAACCTTTTTCTTTAGACACCCATATTTTAATATTTGATTTAATTTTAATTAATTTATAAGACAGGTGGCAACCCTCTACAGAAGTATTTCTGAAATTCAGCAAACTTAAATTTTTAGTTTGACACTCATAATGGAATTTTTTATTTTTTTATTTTTCATTTGAATTTACGTTTAAACAAATGGCAAAAACTTTTCGAAACATTGTGGAAATGAAGATCTTTCGTTTAACACCCATATTGAAATTTTTGATTTCAATAAATTTTTAAATTAAATTTTCTATACTGGGTTGGATATTTTTAATAATTTAAGTCTAAATGAACATGGTTGTGATTTTTGACTATTCCTCCAAAAGAATATTTTTCAATTGATCTTTGGGGCTAATGTGATGGAATCTGATCCTTTTTTCTAGCATATTTTACATATTCCCTATGAGATGGTATTTTCAACAAACATCGAGTATTGTACGCCAAGTGCCTACCGTCTCCCTCCAAACTTTGAGTCTTTCGTCAAACCCAAAAATGTTGCATTTGTATTCGTCAGAAAGTATGGCATTGTAGCAGAACTCAAAGATGGATCTTAATACTCACAAGCGAACCACAAAATGCTTTTTGCGGTTCACTGCATTAACTGAAGACTTTCGGCGAGATGTTCGAGACCTGAACCAGGGTTCATTCACTGTTTTCGTATAGTCCTCCGAACGAACTTTTGTTTTTAGTTTTTTGAATTGAAAAAGTGATGTACTGATCTTTGATGCACTTATGAAATGAGTAGGTACTCGTTTGGCATACATTTTATTTGCAGTTTATCTCCGCGGATGAGAAGTGCAGTGCAATCCTGATTTTGGTTTATTCTCTATTCTGCTTTCATAGTTCAAGCGCTCTATTGCGGATTGGATAGTCGCGTGACTGCAGGACATGAGCTTGGTTATTTCGGAATATGAATTTTACTTCTTCACGTGTTTCAAATGATGGACAGTTATTTCGAATTATCACTTTTTCAAACAGAAAGTGAAACAGTTGGGCGATTTGTCACAACAGTGACATTAGGGATAAGAAAATAGCTACAATACGAAGACTTTATTGAGAGCAAATTATTGTTTTTTTCTATTAGAGTGAACAACTTTTGCAGGAATCTGAAAAACAAATTGGATTTTGTTGCGGTGTGAAATAAGAATATTTATTAAAAGGATCTATTATTCAAACTTAAAAAAATGTTCATAGCTAACTGGTGCTACTTTTTGACAGAAAATTTTAAACGATGCTGTATGATGACTTTACTGATACACTGTACATACATCGATATCGTATGAGAAATCTTTTTTGTCAGCCAATTTTTAGTATCCAATCAAGTCGCACAAATCCAATTACTCGAAGGGGATTCAAATAACGCATACTTGGCATTAAAAACTTTGTCATTAAATCAAACAAAATTGTAAATTTTTTTGCATTGTACACATGTGTGGGTATTGCGTTGCTGCTTATTTGCTACTTAGTTGCTGCAACTTGACCTCTTCCTTCATGCCTTGACTTTGTGCGTTGTGCTTTTATGTCGTGCTGTGCTGACCGTCAACGGCAAAACTATGGAAATTACAAACAAGCGAAATAAAAAATAATAGCGAAAAACAAAATTACAATAAACGCAAGTGAACACATTAAACAGACTTTAAAAAACAAACCTGTCTAATTGCCTGTAACACCATAAAATAAAATATAGCACGGTATGCGAGAATTCGCTCACATAAATTGCACATTCACGTAGATATTTATAAGAAAAGAAAAAAAAATGAGTAGACTATATCACTTCATGTGTGCTTCCAATGCATTAATTAAGCCTTTCGCGCATGCGCCGCTCACAATATTCGCCGCATAGCATTTCCCGTAGAACACATGGAAAATCTCAATCTCAATCTCAATTGACGACGCGATCGTTCGCCTTTGCACGCCGGCATCACCGGCACGAAACAATTTCGCATTTATGCATTTTATTTTATTTTTTTCGTTTTTTTGTTAGCTTGCTCTTAAATTAAAACAATTTTATCTCTGCCACAATCGATCGATCGTTGGATCGTTTATTATGATTAGCGTTGAAGCCATGAATTAACTTTGATATTTCTATTTGTGGCAAGCCGTGCACACTTCTATTTACATATTTAACTGTATATATAGAAACAAACATATATCTATGTATGTCTACGTACAAGGTATGTATGCGATTTTTTTGCGGTTACTTTAAATTACGATGTACTGAGAAAAATTTGTTTGGCTTTCATGCGCCAAGCTGACAGTTAGGAAGTTTAGTTTGAGTTTAGTGAAACTTTGGCAATGATGGTTGAAAAGAAGTAAAAAAATGCAAAAGTTTTCAAAGTCATAGAAGTGATATAAAAACTGGTCTCCAGCTCAATAAAATTACACAAGTTTATAAAAAAAAGCTGCTTCATTTTCTTTTAAATATACTAAAATTTAATAAAATGAATTAAAAAAATAGCTTTAAAGTAAAACCTGATATCTGAACAATCAGTTGTTTAGGAACTATTTAATTACAGTCTTCAGTTCTTGAGAAATGAGTTTTATTGAACTCTCTCTACTTCTGGTACGTAAAGGGAGTGGCAAGTTTCATGTGCCTAGCTGCTTTAGTGCAAAAGTTATGGCGCAAACTTTCAAATCTGCACAATCTTTTTTATGACAGTTATATGCCTCCCGATCTTGTCTGTGCCGATAAAAGATTAATACATTATTAAAATACATTTATTTACATATAAAATTTCTCAAAAATTGAGTGACTACTTTATGTTCAAACAGACAGATGTTCAGAATGACAGACAGACCTTGCTTAAGAAAATGAGTTTGCCGTCCTGATAATTTTGGTATACTTCATTTCCATGAAAGCTGTATTGGTTTAACAGTGGGCCCATTATTTTGCTAGAGACGTTGGGAATCGTACGAAGGGAAATTGTCTAGTACTGAAAGTTTTCAATGCGGTAGTGATAGATAAAGACCTTCTCTGTGTTGGACAAATATAAGGGGAATCGGCGACAATATTTATTTAAAAAAGAGTTATTTAAGAAATCAAAACGTGCTTAATGTAATTCATTGAGAAGTTCTAGGTTTTTTTTTTGTATAGGAGAACAAAAAATTTAAATTACATTGAATAATTTAATTTGAAGTAAGGTTGCCCGCAATTATTTATTACAGCACCTCAAAACCAATGTATAATTTATAGCAAGCTTAATAGAGAACGAAAAATGACACTGAAGATGATGCAACGTCAAAACCGGTTTGTCTTCATGCCAAACTTGACAAAGTAGGGCAGAAATCGACATGCATCAAGTTTAATAACCTAGGTACGTAATTAGGAGTGCAAGCGTGTTATTTATTCTCTGAGGCTGTGGGTGGTGTAAGGATAGCTACCAGGTCCGGTAGTACCGTAGAGCCTGTTCGACCATAGCCATTGTAACCATAATCATAGTAATACGAAAACTACGGTCATCAGCTATTGTAAAATATTGAGTATTCAATTATTTGAAACTCCAAACTCACACTTAAACTCTGAACTTGGAGTTCAAAAACTATTCATCAAGTATTTAAAAAATCTATTTTCGCCATTTCAACGTTTTAATTGATGGAACATCAAAATCTATATTTTATTAAATGTTGGCTTAATTGTTAAATATAAATAAAAAAAACAGCGAAATATTACAAACTATACTTTATGAAAAGCGCCAGTGAATTTTTTATTTTATTTTTTATTTATTTATTAGCATTAGGTTACATATACAAACGATATTAATTCCAAGATAGGTAGGGTATTAGTTGCTAGGACCAGGGATGAGCGTTTTTCAGTCAATTCTTTTTCAAATAAAAAATACAATTGTATTTACAAATTTTGCATTTTTAAATGAACAACACATTTTCAGCTATGATTAAAATAATTTTGGATAATGAATAGATTTTGATTCATCATTCAGTTGAATTTGAATAACAAATATTTATATTTTGTATTGACAGCTCTGAAACTACCGGGTTGCTTAGTTCTTTGAGTAGAGGAAAAAATGTGAGAGATTCTGTACATTTTTATTATATTCGACTTTGATTGTGATAATATAGTACGTCATCCAGTTTGGTTATTTGAGAATAAATTTATCGATTATTATCGATAAAATTTAGATTTGTTGGTGATTTATTTCTTGATTTTTGATAAAATATTAATTTCAGCTTCATTTATTGACCGATTTTTCAAGGCGAAATTGCTCTGTTTCATCGTAATTTGCTCATAAATTAAGTAGAGCCATAAATTATAATAGTGCATCCGGACTTTTAATGCAGATGAATGAAAATTTACTCGTTGTTAAAACTTACTTAAATGAACAAATTTAAATATATTCATCATTAAAAATTACTTAACAACAAGGGAAATTATAAAGTGGTTAGGACCTTCAAAATAATTATATGTAGTTATCTAAGTGCATTAAATAAAGGGTGGTTAAATTTTAAGGGCCGATGTTGATTTTGAATAAAACACAAGTTATTTTGGAAATTATTGTAATTTCTTTTTATTATGATAATATGGTGTGGTTCAATTATGTATGGAACTAAATATCGGCCAAATGTCCGCCACCTCCATCCGATGGTCCAAATTTTCGATGACGCTGAGGCATAATTGAGGTTCTATGCCGTTAATGTGCAAAATTATCTCATCCTTTATCTCTTGAATTATTGCTGGCTTATCGACGTACACCTTTTCTTTCAAATAACCCCAAAGAAAGTAGTCCAACGGTGTCAAATCACATGATCTTGGTGGCCAATTGACATCGCCACCACGTGAGATAATACGGCCATTGAATTTGTCGTGCAAAAGAGCCATTGTTTCGTTGGCTGTGTGGCAAGTGGCACCATCCTGTTGGAACCACATGTCGTCCGCATCCATATGTTCCAATTCGAGCCATACAAATTTTGTTATCATCTCACGATAGCGAACACCCATTTTCATAATAAGCCTGAATAACTTTAACACGTTGCTCGATTGTGTATCTTTCCATGAACAAATTGAGTTAGTCTGAAATTGAGAAATCTCAAATGAAATGCAGAAAAAAACTTGACGTTTAGGTGTGGCTCACATTCAACATCGCCCCTTAAAATTTAACCACCTTTTAGAATAAAGTATGCAAAGTATATAAAAGTTAGCTCACAGTATTATGAATAAAAAATCATAACATCAACATAATTTCAGTGTAGGTTTCCCAGTGTAGGTTTCCCTTAGATCTCATTGGTTAGGCCAATCTTCTAACAAAAGTCGCATAGAATTTCAATGACGATTGTGTTTTGAAGGACGTTGAGTAGAGTCAATTGCAAAAATAAATACTTTCATAAGGCTTGTAAGGAATAGCACTGGAAGAGGATGCTGTCGACTGACGGATTGAAGTTGCAGTAGGGGCATTGATTATTTTTAGTGGCTGTAAGCAAATGACCCTGGGTAAGTTGAGTGTGGCCTATTCCTTATCGATTCAAACACGAAGATTTGTTTTTGGCAACAGATGGTTTCATACCAGTAGTATTGATAGTGAATTAACGTTGTTGGCTAAGTTTATCGCTAAGAAAAATGATCAATTTAGAATTTTTTTTGTCGTCGTTGGCTTCAAATGAATGAAATAGTGATGGTTGGAGGGCAGCAGCTAGTTTAGCTGCAGAGACTGCAAACTTATTGCCTTTGCTATTTTCGTGGGCAGGCATCAATTATATTCTGATTTTGTTAGCATGTATTATGATTATATTCCTTATTATGTTAATTGAACTTCTGTGATTGTAAATATTTTGTAAGGTCTTATTAATGATGCCCAGGCGAGGGAACAAAGAACTTTACTTCGTGATCAAAAGCTTTGCAAATAGCAATCGCTTCGACTATATATTCAAATTTATTCTGATAATACTTTAAGAGTAAGGTTCCGTTTGTTTCAGTTCAAGTTTAAAATAAGTTTACTTAAACTCGGTTTAGATTTAAACTAAGGAGCTAGGACTTAAGGCCGTCTTAAAGTGGCCCATCTTGTGGGGAAACACTCTTTGTTTTTTATCTAGATACGGTAACGTCTATGTTTCTTTGCACATTTCACACTATTGCTTGTTATAACATATATACGTTAAAAATCGAACGCTGTCCAGAAATGAATATAATATTATGTCCGTGAGAAGTAATAATTTTTCCCCTTTGAATTCGTTTGACATTTTTTTTCAATTTTTTCCTACTAAAGCTGACGAGGCTGCCGAACAGCTGATAAGTTAAACTCATTTTTACCCTTCCTAATTAGCTATTTAAACTCGCTTTAAAATAGGTTCAAATTTGACTGAAAACCTGCATGGTTTTAACTTAATTTAACCGGCAAACAGCTATGCTACTCATTTTCTGACTTCTAAAAATTATGATAAAGTAAAAGAATGGTCGCATCGAGCTGAATTAAATATAACCTAATTGCTTGATTATTTTTTATACATTATGGACTTTCAAATCATTAAAAAATAGTTTCACACAAAAAAGTAATGGAGTGTTGAATAGGTAAGACTTTAACTGCCGATTCCTATGGATATTGAATTTCCATTATCTTTAGCGATAGAGAAAGATGCATTTTTTTTTATTTTAAATCCTGTTTTATATAGATAACCAACTCTTGAGCAAAACATCTTTAGATCACAGCTTTAGTTATAAGCTAAGATTTTGAGAGTGTATTTGGAATTTTCAGTATACGCTATTTTTTAGTCATCGCTACCCACAACTTATGATATGTGGCGTTCCAAGATATTATTTCTTAGCTCTTGCAGTATATTACTATTCAAAAAAAAGTTAATTTTTAACTAAAAATGCTATATTCTTCTATTGTTAGAATTTCCCAACAGTGTATTTAGTATTCCCGCATTCATGCTATGCTGTTATCTCACTAATTCAGCTCTAGCTCCTCTGCGGTTATCATCATGCCGCTGCATATTAAGAACTATCCTCGGCGCATGCGTATGAATCTGGTGCATTGGTGTACTGTAGCACCATGCTATTCTTTGAGGCACTGTATACTTTTGTTTGTATTGGAAAAAATATTGCATTCATTTAAGATTAATTTAACGATAAATGCGGTTATTTATTGTTTCAATAAAGTTTAATAGGCATCCATTGAATATGATTTTGCTTTTAGCCAGCGATTATGGGCAAATACGAAATAAACATTATATGAGCGCTAAAATTCTATCTTTGGAAGTTTGTATGTGTGTGTATGTGTGTACACAGGGGTGGATTTACCACCATTAGGGCATTAGTGGAAGCTGATAAGGGCGGCAAAATTCCGGGGCGGCAAATCGAAGAGTGTTATGTATAAATGTATCATCTGAATTTTGTTATGTAGAACAATCTTTGTATGACCATTAGCTTTTTGCTTGAGATTAGGGTAAGAAGTCCCGAACTTAGCGGCCAATATCACTTCACCTCGCTCTAGAAAATCGATAACATATAAACGTTTTGAATATCAAAATTTACATAATTTTAGGCTAAACTCAGATCGATTTTGAGAATTGCGATTCGTGAAACAGTGAAGTGTTTGAATACATAACGAAAAGTCAATCTATGTTGGCATTTTCGGAAACATCGAACATGAATCGATATAAAATGTGATATTATATATATTGCACCGTGAAATCAGAACTTTTTGGCCGATTTTCAATTGAAATTGGGAACGTATTTAGCAAAAATTTACACTGAACGCTTTTAGTTAATTTGTTACAACTTTGTTTCGCATTTTTGTATAGAAATTTTCTTTCATCAAGATTAATTATTTAATTATTTTTTTTTACAAATTTTGTTCACTAAAAAGAGCGAAAAAATTAAAATTTTTCAAAAAGCCTCGAAAACGGCCTTATATTTTCATTTAGACGGCACTAACTCGAAAAGTACTATTTCCATTTACGCAGAGAATATATCAGCATAAAGTGATTGAATGCACCTTAAAAATTATAACCATAAAAGGTTGGGTTTATTTTTGGCAATAACTGAAAAGGGCCTCGAAAACAGGATTTTTGCCTATATCTCGAAAACTCTTCTTTGAAAAAATAAATGAAACTCATTTTCATGTTAAGCGACCCAAAATTAGTTTAGTCTAAAATATATTTTTAAAGGAGTTACTTTTTTCTTGTAAACTCAAACTCAAATTGAAAAGCGCGGCATTCGGACATTTTCCCATGGCGGCAATTCAGGTAAATCCGGCCCTGAATGCACATTAGGGTGGGCCCATTAAAAATGTTAAAAGCATCGTCGCGATTCTGGTAATATGGATCGTAACAAGTATTTTTGCCTAATGTTGTACCTCTAAATGAATTTCAAGTTAGCGGAATTTGCTTGGCAGTTAATTTCAAAAATACTAAAAAGTCAAATATATGCAAAAAAAATTTTAATAATAAAAATAATTAAAATATTTTCAATAATTTTTTTTTTCATTTAAAATGCACTAACTATATCGAGTTTTTGGTATTTTTGAAAATAATTCCCAAAAAAATTTCGTGGACTCGAAATTCATTTTAGAGGTATGCTTTCTTGGGCTAAAATACTTGGTACAATCCATAGCACAAGAAACGCGATGTTGCTTTTAACTTTTTTTTAGCGCCATACAATTTGGTCCACCCTAATATTTGTTTACTTATATATGCTCATGCTACAAAAACGCATTTATATTTTATGCATAAATTATATAAACTCTCATTTTCATTCCTTTGGAGTGTGATTTTGTTGTTTTATTTTTGTTGCGCCACATGCACGCTCGAAAACAATACAATGTTTTAAACTTTAGTGCTATCCACACTTGAAGTTCTCTGCTGAATAATGCATAACTTTTGTAATTCTCTAGCTTAGCAGCTCCTTTTGTTCTATGTTCATGAAGTTCGCTAACAATTGCAACATATTTGATGTGTTCCTCATTAGTCACGTCAAATACAATGTGGGCCCGCAATAAGTGTATAAATTTGTATTGTTGTCGATTTATGAGCACATACTTTAGATACGTACATACCTATATACTTAGATATATGTCTGTATGTGCACTCTATGCATCTAAGTATTGCTATGCATCCTAAGATCTAGATTAAGATTTTTGCCTTTGGCGGCTAAGCCACAACTTATGTGTATTATGTGTGCGAATATTGTAGTAGGTTGGCTGATGTTTTCCCTACTCCATTTGACAGTTTGTGATTTTAATGATTGCTACAAGTTGTTGAATAAAATGCTGATTACTATCGACATAGCATTTGTAATTTACATTCATGCATTTATTCATAGCTAAGGAGAATATTTACAATGAAAACTTAATTGGAATAGCTGGCAATGAGTATAAGCAAATTTTATACATTTACTGATGATTTGATTGCTCTAATTATAAGCAAAAGTATTTGTGAATATCTGTATACATGTATTGAATGAAGCTCGCCCCTTCGGGATTTGTTAGTAATTTCGATTCCCTGTGGATGAACACAAATGTGAATTGTAGCAACTTCTCACAGCTGCATAACAATTTACAGCAAAAGTCATAACTTTGTTAAGTATTTAAATGATATATAAAGAAGTGATTAGAATATGTTTGTACTATTACTTTCATACAAATAAACTAGGTTGATTGAAAGCAATTTAAAAAAATATTCATATATTATTATAATTTAAAAAATATGTTACGCTTAAATTGGAAAAAAATTGTTGCACAATAAATTAAAGATGTTTTGTTCACCTAAGCAAACTTGGCAATTTCTCAAAGTTATATACCTTAAATAATATTAAATATTAAATGTAAATAAAATTTTGTACAACTACTTTTAAGCAAAAATTTATTTTAACCTTCAAATGACAGAAGGGATGTTCGGCCACCCCACTACTTCATAAAGGTGCTAATATTTTCTTACTATTCTTTGTTTTTTGTATCTCTATTGCTTTGTATATTTTCCAAATATTTTGGCACTAAACTACCGAATGAATACTACAACTCAGAAGTCTCGAAAGAATTATTTGAAATATCTATGTAGCTTTGCAATTGCCAGAGTCAGATATGAGTGAGCATTTAAAATGTCGTTTGCCAATATGCCCTGAACACCGCAAAAATATTTGATTTAGCTGCATTTAAAATAAAGAAACTTTGTACTAAAGTCATTAGATATTGTAAATCAAAACAATTTGGTTTGGGTTTTCATTGATACAAATGTAAGATCTCATAGAAAAAAATATTTGGTTTTCTGTTAAATGTTCGGGTATGTCGCGGAATCCGATTATGTTTCGGATTAATACATTTATAGTTAAATTGAATGAACTACAAAACTACATACACGAAAATTTTTAAAAAAAATTGGATTGAAAAATTAAACATTTTGATGACATTTTGTTTTAAATTTGTTTGATTGACAAAATGTTGCTACTACTTTTATCGACACAATTTCGGATTATTTGCCACCCATTTGGAATGACATGTGGTAAATAATTAAAGCAGTGTAAAATTATAAAAAATTTCAATCGTTTACAAATAACCGTCAACCTCAGCTAGAGGCTTACGCCGAGTGCTTTCGCTCGGGCGGCGGCGTAAAGCACTAATAGAACCGGCGGCGGCGGCGGCGAGCCGGCTTTCATTGCAACAAATTTAAGAAATTTTCCTAAATACAATAGTTAGAATTACAAACAAAATAAATACTACATGAAATTGGTGAAAATTTTTTTATTGAAAAAAGATGTTTCAAACATAGTAATAAAACAAGTAAAAACAGCGCTGTCTTCGGCTATGCCGAAGGCTTCATACCTTTCATGAATGGAAGAATAGTAAAAAACGTGTTATTGTATTACAATTTCGTATTACCTACTATTTATTTTTTGCAGTGCTTAAAACAGTTATCAGATCCGTAAATAGTTCCCAAACGTTTAACGCTATGATTCATGTGATATTGCGCTGAGCTTATTACTTTTCGCAATAAATATTTGTCCTGAATTTATCTTGCCGATTTACACTGTGAACTCCGATCTTGATGAATACTAATATATAGCTAATAATGGTTGATGTTTGTGCAAAATTTCAAGCCTTTAGCTGTTTAAATGGAGGAGTTATGGCGCAAAATGCAATATCTGAACAATCGGTCGTATGGGAGCTATATGTTATATTTCTCCGATCTTCATGATTTTCAATACTGATACGTAGCTAATAATGGCTGATATTTCTGCAAAATTTTAAGCCTTTAGCTGTTTAAATGGAGGAGTTATGGTGCAAAATGCAATATCTGAACAATCGGTTGTATGGGAGCTATATGTTATATTTCTCCGATCTTCATGATTTTCAATACTGATACGTAGCTAATAATGGCTGATATTTCTGCAAAATTTCAAGCCTTTAGCTGCTTAAATGGAGGAGTTATGGCGCAAAATTCAATATCTGAATAATCGGTTGTATTATATGTTGTAGTCACCCGATCTGGCCGATTCCGACAAATGTTTAATCATTTGTACAACGACACCTGCTCACCAAATTTCATCAAAATAGCTCTAAAATTGAGGGACTAGTTTGCGTTCAAACAGACGGACAGACGGACAGACGGACAGACAGACGGACATGGCTAAATCGACTCAGCTCATCGTCCTGATCATTTAGGTATACTTTTTGATGGGTCTATCTCTTCTCCTTCTGGCACTTACAAACATCGGACCAAACTTAATATACCATTTCATTCTCATGAAAGGTACATATAAAAAGTCGTAGTACAATTGGCGTAAATGCCTATTTAATAAAGTAAAACAAAACAAACCTTCACAGTTCAATTCATAGTTATAGTATATCGATGAGATCATGTTATTAGAGTATTAATAGCCAAATATTCAAAAAAATTACGTTAAATCTTCTTTACAGGTCTCATAGTTGTCATGAATGAAAATTATTTTACTCACATTGTGAGGACTCAGCTGAGATCTTTTATTTGTTATGGTGAGACCAGGAATAAAGAACGCACGCTCACTAAGTGTGCTGGTTGCAGGATTGCATAAAAATTTTACTGCTAATGTAGTTAAAACATCTTGACATGATGATATACTTAAAATAACAAATGACATTCCGTTTCTAAACTCATATTTTTCGAACTTGTAGAGTACTTTTGGGCAAGTTTTTATATTTTACTGGCAGATGGAGATTGATTATTATTCTGATCGTCGGTTATTTGTTCAATATCACCAACTAGGTCTTTGTACATTTTTATCAAAAACTCCACTTTTGTAAAACAATTTTCTGAACAATATTTCAAAACACAATCCAATGCGCTGAATCGCGGATCCAGTAAAGCGGCACAAACTAATTGTATCAGTAACAGGAAATCTATAGTCTAATTTGCTTTTTATATTAAATTTCAATTGCGCAATTAGAGTTAAGTTCATGTTTTTTTCTGTCAGATCACTAATATGCAACAGTGACGGGCGACATTAATTAATGCAATATAAGTATATACATACTTACATATCTATCGCTTGTTTAACAACTAAAGTAAGAACGACAACCGTTTTGAAGAAAGCAAAACTCAAATCAAAAAAAAACAAGCTAAGCTTTTTTAGGTTTTATTTTACTACAACCGAATGATCAACAGAAAATATGAAAAATACATGTGCACCAACACCAAGATCAGCTGACAAATCTGTAGATGGGACAGAGGAAATTTTTAATCGATTATTTAGCGATTTTATTTCAAACGATATTCATAATTTGCTTATTATCACGGAAATAATTTTAGATTGTACCAAACGTTATGGTACGCCGAACCACGCCGCCACCGCCGCCGCGCCATTTTCTTGTTAACTCGTCGGCGGCGCGTTTGAACTGGTAAAAATCGGCGGCGGCGGCGGCGTAGCTCGGCGGCGTAAATGTCTAACCAAATAAAACCGATATCAGTTTAAATTTCCGACAAAAACCAATTCCGATTTTACTTGTATGAAAAAGAGGTGAGGTAGCGCTTCACTCAGTTGAAATTTGCGTTGACAAAAAATGGTCTACACCCGTAGGGTGATGATAGCAAATAAAGAAGAGCTTAAGTTTGGGGTAACCGACCTTTAAATAACCTGCACGCGCTTTATGAACAGTGCAATTTTATTGTATTATCATATTTCTTATTTCGGAAATGTATAGAACTTTTATTTGTTGAAATAAAAACAAAAGTGAATTATTATGCTTATGACACCTGACTCCTATTTTCCAAAATTTCGATTTTCTCACTTAATTAAATTTTTCGTATCAAATTTGCAACATGATTTAATAAAATTTCGGAATATTTTTTTTTATAAAGAACCGTTATATGAGAGAGGGGCGTGGTTTGTGTATGATTTCTGTGATTTTCGAAGTTCTGCTAATTGGTTGAAATGCAAATTGTGCGTCAAATTTGGTATAGTTTGATATAGTGTTTCCCGAGTTTTGAAGAACCAAAATGACAAATTTACTATTTACTCGTCTCGTGACAATCCACATAAACTAATCAACCAATCAGTGGAAAATGTACCTGCATGGAAACTTTTTCAGGCTGGTTTTCCACAAACGCACCATAAAAGCTCTGTTTTTTTGCCTTGTTTTAGATCTCCTTGTAACAACCTATCTATTGTCCACGGACTTTTTTGATTTTCAGGCACCCCAACTTTGGAACATTGAGCTGGTTGTGGATCAATCGGAGAAAGATATTAGATCGATAACAAATGTTTTTAGCGTTTATTATGATGAAAAAGCTTTAAATACAATAATAGCGATTAATTTTGATCGAAAAATAAAATTCTCAAAAATATCTACCAAATTCGATCGAAAAAATAAAAACTGTAACAATGATCAAACTTCATATCGATAAAATGTGATCGAAAAAATAAATATGACAAAATGATTTTTTTTAATCAAAATTATAGCCGTCACGGTCATTGAAATAAAACGAACTCAAAAATTCACAACTAAACATCTCATGAATGCAAAATGCAATTTGTTATTTCTATGTTATGTTTCAAATTAATAAAAAAAAATTTCGAAAATGCTTACACTTTTGAAATGGCCATTTAGGGTAAGTAATGATGATTTTTAATGTAATTTATGACGATTTAAAAAAAATCGGTAACATTTATTTTCACGTAAAATTTCTTTTTTTACATATAAAAATCTCGCACATTGCTATGATTATAAGTTATAAGAAAATAAAGAGGTTTCAACTTAAAAATTTAATACAATACTACAATAGTTATTGAGTAAGATCTAACTTTTTTTTTAACAATAAGTACACTTTGATCAAATTTTCACTAAAAGTTTTAATTAGAAGTGACATTTGTAAAAATCGAGTCGATGCACACCCCAAAAGAAACCATTCGAAGGCTTTTCCCCGTTTGACTCCAATAATGAAATTTCTATAATAATCTTTCATCTGATTTTAAGAATTTGTAATGTAAAAGTGCCCTTTAAAATTATGTAATAAATTTTGCTAGAGAGGTACATATATGGCAAATATAATAACAAAGTGACATTTTTACACATTTTATTGAGAATAAGTTGACTTGCTGTTTTTTTTACCTTTCTCGAGATTTTCCTTTGTTGATACTCATGTGGAAAGTTTTCGGTGAAATGTTACCTTCAAGCGCTGCAGAGAATGCATACATTTTTCATAGATAATTATTCCATAATAAATTAACACATGGTAGGTACCTGCTGTTCTTAAATGTTTTATTGTTGTGGTTTTTTTATATCTAATAACTGGTTAATTAAAAGTTCCGGGACATAAATTATCAACTAAATTACACTCTACTAGCATGAAGGCGTTCACATTGTATTTATTTTAGTTTAGCTCCAATTAATACGTTTAACTACGAATGTAAAGTACTTCTTTAATTGGAACGAATTTAATTACAACACATCTCAGTGGCAATAGCTATAAATCAAGTCAATTTACAATATCGGTATGCATGTAGGTTGAGCGCGCGCGCGCGCATGTAGTGGTGTGTGTAGGGGAAGAAAGCATCCATAAATATTGAACTACAGTCGTTCGAAAACGAATTAAACGAACTAGAATTGCCAACGAGACGATCTAAGGCAACACCTCATCAGCACAGCGCAGCTAAAACTAAAAAAAAAGCAATAAATATTTACAAATGAATGCAAAAGTATTTGCAAACAAATATTACATACACATACATATGTGTATGTATTTATGTAGATACATATGTGTGAGTGCGTGTAAAGTTATTGCATGCATATTGCAGTTCAACGGCAGTGGCACCATTTCGTACATTGTGGCTGACGGTCTTCTGGTCAATGTCAGTTCAATGCACAAATATAAATTATTTCAAGATAAACAGCTTGCGAGTTTAAATTTTTATATTTACATTGTTGTTATTGTTGTTGTATTTTTTTATTTGTTTTTGCATTATTATTTTACTGCAGCGATTTATTTGTTTAGAAAATCTACGACCCAGTGTGCCAGCGTTAGGAATGTTAACTGTTAGTCGGTTGAAAATAAAGGGTTCATTCCGAAAGCAAAGTGAAAGAAATGCACAGTTTTTTTTTACTCTAAAAATTGAAAATGGAAAGCATATTAGCAATTTGTGAATTTCGTAAAGTTGGTGCCGAATTTTAATACCATAATATCATAATAATAATTAGAAAAAAACACGGCTTATCACTTTTTTGTCATTTTTATAAGAAATATTTTTTTTTTACAATCAATTGCTTATGCTCGTATTACGTATTGGTTCCGTTTGTGTTTTATTACGAATGTTGTAAAAATGTTACATAAAAAATAGGTAAATAATAGGAACAGGAAGCTAAAAGAAGCAGATTCTCAGGAAAGCAAAAACTCAACATTAAACAAATATCGCTCCACTTTTATCAAATATTACACTGTTCGCCTACGCTCTTAAACTAAGTAAAAAAGTTTGTATTGCCAGTTTTAGTGTGCAATAAAAATACAGATCAGGCGCCGTAACAATTGAAATTTTTATTATAAAAATCCTTCTTTAAAAAATTTATTTGTACTTTTATTTAGTTAGCGCTAGTTTTTCAGTGCGAATTTAACAGTGTTTACCATTTAAACTAAATTTAAACTCACTATGCCATTTTTCAGACAACTTTAAACCTAGTATAAACTTAATATAAATCGCCAATCTTGCAGGATTAAACAGAGTTTAACTAATGGCGCTTATATTATATGCTCTGATAACGGTTATTGATGATTTTTATTTAGAAAAGTCAGTATAGTCTTTACCTGCCCTGCACGAAACCCCAATTATCCGATTTTCCATAGTGCCTTCATATTTCAATTGTTCAAAATGCTTGTACAGGTTGAGCGGGCTCGGCTGATATAAAACTGAAATAGTAAAGTAGGCTTACTTTGCGTCAGCCAGTTGTGGAGCAAAACTTTGATTTACAATACCGGCTACGTTACAGCCAGGATTATTTCGACGAATTCAAATGTTTCCCGATGTCCTCCACATATTTCATAGCCAAACTTGGCCAAATGTCCGATAACGCTTTGGTTGAATTATTTTCCAACTTTTTTTGTGTTAATAAATAGCGCAATTAAAAGAAATTAAATAAAATATGTTTTATTAAAATCGATAAGATATTAATGCCGGAACAATGCTAACAACTTGTATAAATTTATATCGAAACTAATGGAAACTACTGTCCTCATAAATAAACAATATTTCCGCAATTGGAGTGTATAGAAATCACGAAAGATTTACCTAGGTATTGCTACATCCACTTCTTCTCAATAAGAACTGCCAGAGCGTTACTATCAATGGCTAGCGCTATAGATGATTGTCGAATGAAAAGCTGCCTCAAAACATGTTTTCCTACAGAATATGACAACATACTATAGACCGCGTGAAATAATCGAATGCGCCAATTAGAAATACCAATATGTCACAAAATACCACGGGCACCATGAGAGACTTACTGAATGTGATTTTAGTTATACGATAGCTTTACTACTCAACCCAAAGTGTCACTTGTTGGCAAGAGAGAATATGCGCTGGTTTTCACGTGACTGACATTATTTTCATTGACGCTGGTTCAAAGATAAAAAAAAGTCATCGACTATTTCTAAATCGTAATTGCCATCGAATACATTGACAGGAGGTACTTCGTTTTACCCTCGATGCCATCCAGACTTACTTGTTTTGCTTTTTTCTCCAGCTTGCAAAAGGCAGATTAAACACCGTCATTGTTGAGAGCGTTGGCATACGCCAAGAGATCAACACGCTTATAAAATATGGTTTCAGACCGCTTAATTCCGCAGCTCGAATTATTATTTCCATTTGATATCAAACAGCTCGAAGAGGTCATTCGCAATTTTGAAAGAGCTGGTGGCATTGTTCAACGTTATTTTACATAACCGTATTAGTTTTGATAAGACACTAAATTCAAACATCGCGGCTTATAGGCAGCTTCTTCTCGTGCTATCGAAAGCGGATTTGATATCTCTCGGTCTTTTCCAAGATTTAGCATGCTGTGAATATGGGGTCGATGGGTCGATAGTAGACTTGCCAGATCTAAAGCCACATTGATAAGGTCCAATCAGTTCGTTCACGGTAGGCTTCAGTCATCCACATTATTACAATACTATTGGCATTCGATCTCCATCCGAACCGGGTAACAACGTTTGGATTCATAATATTCGACGTTTTCCGCGGTCGCCCAAACGCGAATGACATGGAAATATCATTCTAATAAAATTAGATGATTTCGTTATTTTACACATGTAATCTTCGTAGAAATACTCTAATTAGCCGTAGCGCGTTAAAAAGGCTTGACCCTGTGAAAGGAATTACAGAAGCAATCAGGTCGTGCCTCACGGAAGAGCTTAACATGACTCTGAATCAGTTGCCCATAGAGCTCCGCATTTGCGAAATCGCGACGAACTCTGCAATTAGACTTAGCGAATCAGGATGCAGGAGGTAAAATCAATATGGAGCTTTTGACAAGCTCTTAGAAACTGAGGAACAAACTGACTACGGAGTGCGTGCGGGGATTTTCTCAGAGAATCCAGAAGTGTAATTGCAGAGTTCGTCGCGGTTACCTGATTTTGCTAGCATCTTCCAAGCGAAGGTGCTAGGCATTGAGAATGCCTCTAGGGTGCCGACAAGAAACTGTATTAGAGCTCAGAAAGCATACAAATTTTCAGATAGTCAATCATCATTGAGGCCACCAAGTAACTCTTAGATAGTTAGGAACTGAAAGAAGGCGATAAGCTTGGAAAATTCTCTTCTGGGTTCGAGGGAGACGACAAATTGGCCAGATCCGGAGTTCGTCTTAATGTATCCATGGCTGAAGCAAAAATTTGCCCGCTTGAGGTAATCAAGAGAAAACTGTACTTCCAATTCTCACGAATGGTAGAAACAAAATGGAACAATTGCAAAATTGTGAAGGAAATTCAGCCCACGCATTACCAATTAGGAACGAAAGATCTACTAAATAGGTCAAGGAAAGGTATATTCAGACTTACAGACACGATAACGGGACACTGGCGAACACGCTGCTAAGATGGACATCCCATACAACACTTGATGTCGGAGCTGCAATCTCGAGGTTAGTAGAGAAACAGTTCTTCGCTATTTCTGAGATTGTTCGGCTTTGGCTCGTAGTAGACAGCAGGGACTAGGATTTTTCTGGCGAGCGACCTGAACAATTTCTCTGGTTGCACAATGGAAAACATACATAAATAGATTGATCCACTAATCTAGATGGTTTGAAAAATGGAAATCACAATAACAAAGGAGCAGGTTTAAGGAGAATCTGCGCATCAAAATGGCGCTCTAATCGGTAACTGGGTCCTAGTTTTCTCCTAGTAAGTATTTTACCTACTCAAGTGTTTTCTGCTGGGTACCTGAAAAAGTGCTCGAAGGAATGCAAAGAAAAAATGATGCTCAACATATAACATATAACATATAGTACATAGTAGCAGCGGCTGTTGGCGTTGAATGATGTGGTCGCCGGCGCACGCGCATTGTTCGTTAGAATCTCAGAGGTGCAGCAGCAGCGACCAGAATAGTCGAATAGTTGGCGATGACGAGCCTCAGTAGCCTTAAAACGTCGCAAAAGCATGTTTTTTATCCACATATGTACAACATTGCCGCCTTTAGCTTAAAGTTTACAAGCTATGCACATATAATATGTTCGTTTGCATAAGCACGAAAAATATCTGAAGCTTGCTTTTTGTTTTTGTGACATCCATTTGCACATGCCCATATGTTTTGTTTGCATGCACACTCCAACATACGTTGTACCGCTGGCAAGATATTTGTAATTTTTTTTTATTACTTTTGTGAGTTTTTCTCTTTGTAATTAGCGTTTTTGTTTGCTCTTGACATGCAAAGTGCTAAGCGGCAATTTTGTATTATTCTTTTTTATTTTGATTTTTTTGCATTTGAGTTTTTACTACATTTGTACTAAATATTGAAAATATATATTTTCTATGCCATGGTCTGGGACGACAATGATTTGTTGTGAAGCAAATGCAAATAATGCAAAAAACAAAAAAAAAAAAATAAATATCAATCGATGCTTGTAGTAAGCGTAAATAAAATTAATACGCGATTTTGTGGTTGCGGTGGGTGTACGCTGCCACTTTTCTATGGCACCTGTCTATGCTTTTTAGTCAATAATATTTCGTTCTCTTTTTTCTTACCACTCCACATATCTATGAACATTTGTAGATATAGGACTGCTGTCGCTAATAAAAAATTAAGTTAATCGGATTGCATCGCATCCAGTCATGAACGTTGCACTTTATTGTTTTCTTGTTTTATTTATTTTTGTTTTCAATTATTTTCTAACATGCAAAAACTTTTTATTTTATTTTATTGTAAGTAAAGTTAGTATTATTAATTTACACTGCGCACGAGTTATTTGATTGTATTGCATACATATGTAAAGCAAAAAAACTTGCTCAGGGAAAACATAAACTCTTATTAACTATGAACATCAAGTCAATACAAGTCGAAAATTAGTTGCCGCGCATGCGCACAATGCGGCGCTGGTACGCTGGCTGAATGTCAGCATGTCAATGTCGGATGCATGCAACACAACAACTGGTTCTGTCATAAACTAGTACGAGTATGCACATAGAATTGTATTACATGAGTCATGTTTACTTAATGAACGGAGGAAAAAAATGATTGCATAATGTTGGTTATGGTTATGGTGGATGTAAGTAATAATTAATAGTAAATAATTTAAAATAAATTAGGCTAAAAAAGTTTTATATACTGAAAGGATATTAGCTATGTATTTCGGATAAAATTTGTTATTACCGATATAAAAGATTCTATTAAAATAACATATAGTATTTACTACTTAAACCATTTTCTACCTCTTTGCTGTGGTTACATTTTCATTTAAGTTGGAATCATGTAGATCTTGAAAAAGTATTTTGATCCCTTATTTTGAATATGAAACTTGTTCTCAAAAGTTTCAAGAGCCGAAGTTGTACGATTGAAAGTTTTTCTTATTAATGAAATCATAATGTTAACTTTAGAAGGCCTGTCAGATTTATATTCGATGGCGCAGATTTGTTTTTTTGATATTAGTTTTTTTTAAGTCTTTCGTCAAAAATAAATCGGCATGTGTTTTTTCATTTGGTCTGAAAAAATTTGTTGGCGATTTTTCGAATTTTTTGGCATAACAGTCACAATTACAGTCACAATTTTACGTACTGTTAATTCGAGAACCATGCGTTGTGGAAAAATTTTATCTGAATATAAATTTTTGCGTTTCTATTCTACTTTTCAGTGTTAATTTGCAAAAAAAAATTATTTAAATAATTTTTTCTGAAAAAATGCGTTTTCCCCCGAATTGTACCCTTTTGATTTTTGTTTTTTTTAAATTAATTTAAATTCTTTAAAGATAAGATACGATAATATTAAACTGAATAAGGAGTCTCTGATGCAAAAGTAGAAAATATAATATTTATTTAATAAGCTTTAAATGAAATGCGATATCGATATAATCTCAGCGGAGCGCTCAACGCGGGAAGAAGCATGCGGCTCTTGCGCCATTTTTGTCTGTTGCCTTGAAGATTTCCAAATTGATAAAAAAATTTAAAATCAAAAGGGGTTCAAATTGGGGAAAAATAAATTTTTTCTCAGAAATCCTAACTGTTTTTTGTTTAAAACTATTACAAAACTTTTTAATTTCCGAATCTGAAAAGTAGAGAGAAACGCTAGATTTTATATTCAGACACAATTTTTTCCACAACGCATAGTTCCCGAGTTAACAGTACTTTAAATTGTGACTGCTTTGGGGGAAATGACACTAAATTTAAATTTCGAAAAACCGCACACTCGCAAAAAAATGTTTTTAGACCAAAAGAAAAAAAAAACGTGTGTCGACTTATTTTCGATGAAATAGTAAGATAAAGTTATCTCAATCAAATCGGACCCATCTACATACATATGTACATATTTCTACTACGAAATAGTCTGCTAAAAAGAGAATATAAAAATATTGCCAAGCACTAGGATAAGTGCCCTGTAATATTTTTGCCAAGAACTAAATTTTTTACTTTTTTCCACTCATAATGCATTTTATTTTTAAAACATACAGTATTCAAATAAAACGAACTATAGGACATTTCTTCGATTTTCGGGCAATAAGTTCTGTTTCGTATGTGTGGAAATTTTTTTTGTTTTTTTGTTCAGTACAGAATAATTCATTACATATGAAAGTTTGTTTTGTACTTTGTTTCTCTAAAAATATATTTCGATATTTGCGGGCATGCTGGTCAAAGTCGGCACTTGTTATTTTGATCTTTTCGGATCTGAAATTCATTTTTTCATCACCATATAGAATATTTGGCAAGAATTCGTTCAAAACAAAACTCGAATTTATCGATCTAATTATTATCGCATATGCTATAAAAATTTGATGTTATTTTAATTTAAAAGATTTTTTGTTTTAAATCACAGTTTTTTCGATTACATTTAATCGATAATTTTTTTTTTAATTTTTTCCTCGATCATAAAACGTAAATCGTATTATTGGTGTTGTTGCTAATAATGTCATCTACCGTTTATCTTGTCTACTTGTCTACTTGTCTTGTTCACTTTTATTATGACCGACAAATTTTAAATCCAAGAATAACGATTAGTTTTTACCGAAAAAGTAAATATATCGATCAAATGTGATCGCAAAAATAATACAAATTAAAAAAACTATAAAACATGTTCGAAAGAGCATTGAAAAATAAATAAGTAATCTAAAAAAAATAGAGCTAATGCTTGGTTTTCAGTAGGCCAAATTTGACGATAAATGTTGTCAGTTGAATGAAAACAGCCAAAATTTTGTTATATTTCGATGTGACACCAATGCAAAATTATAACATGGTAATATGTTGGCATTGCGTGCCATATTTTGTGGCCAAATACTAATGATTGAATGACCTAATGAAATGTAGGCATAATATTTAATTTTTAGTCATAAATTTTTACTATGCTTACATACTTAAACTAGAAATTAGTAAAAGTTGGCCGTATTGTTCAAAATTACCCTTATAGAGTAAAGCCAAGTCAAGCGATCCCCGAAAATTTCACTAAATTTTGGATTCCAGAAACAATTATTTTATTATGAAGTGAATATTATGCTTACATCATCCCATTAATATTTTGCAAAAATTCGAATTATTGTTAAAGTTATTAACAATCAAAGTTTTGTGCACGATCAAATTAAAAAATTAATATCTCATAAACTAAAACAGATATTGAGATGAAACTTTCAGAGCTTATTGAAAAGTGTTTGCACTATTTCTCTCACTGAAAACAAACATTAAATTGTTATAAATAATTGATTTTGCAATAATTTATTTTAAACAATTGCTATTTTCAATGCTTTCTTCACGCTGTAAAGAAATGAAAGTTGTGTGGAATTGTGAGAAAAAGTTTTTGTACTTTTTCTTCGCTCTGGAGATATTAAATTTTTTGTCCCTCAATGCGCTCTCCGATCGGTCCGGCGAACTCCGCCTAGTTACACATGTATTGCTTCTGACGTGGTGTGTCACGCGCTTAGTATGACTAAAAGTATACAGCAGCGACCAGTCGAGCGCGCCGGACCGATTGGAGAGCGGATTGATAAGTTTTGAAAAAAATCGTGTCAAATCATATGGCAATTAATAGAGAACTCATGGTTTTTCAAATGAGCTATTTGTTTAGCTATAAATAGCTTTTGCCCAAAAATTTGTCAAATTTCGTAGTTCAATTTGTGCCAAATACCGACGGGAGACATTCAAAACGATTGCTTTAGAACTTCTCAAATAAATATTCGCAGGAATTAAATTTCTAATTTTCTTAACATAACGTAACTTAAAATTTTGGTAGGTGGTTAGTCAAAATTCAACTTAACCTAAGAACTTAAGAAACTGAAATCTTAATTTTCGGCCTTATGTAAAATTAGAGCGGCGAGAGAATGAAGCTTTGCATGTTTTCTTTGTCACTTTTAAAACTAAGCGTAATAATCAAGGTGGTTTCATAGAAGGTGATAGCAAGATAACCAAGGCGAATCCGTTGTATATTTTGTTTGTGTAATTTCGGGAGTGAAATGTCAAATTCTGAATTCGCCCATTGGTATTTTGTTTGTGTAAATTAAGTCGAATTCATGTAAGGTGGTGTTGAGAAAGCAGCTGAGTGAATTTGCTTGCTGCGCTGAATGTCAAAAGTATGGGTTTGATGTAATACTCACAGATTCTCTCTGCCATTGTGCGTACAATTTGTAAGTGTACATAGGTTATTGTTGCTGTACGCTCAATTCCAACTGGTATGAATTCGCCTTGGTGTTAAAAAACAATTCAGTTGAATTGGGAATGGAGAATAGGCATACAGCTCATGGGATGCTATCACCCTATAGGGATTCGCCTCGTTTAATAATATTTTTAAAATTAATCTGCTTGATGTAGCAAAATATTCTGCGTATTGTCAAATAGTTGTTAAAAAGAAAATATGAAAGCAAAATATTTCAAAATATAAATTGTGCTCCATGGATGAATCTCGATGCCCGTTTCCACCAAAGAAATGGCTGTATGACAAATATTGATCAATCTATAACTTGGTGGAATGAAAAGCAGATTTATCAAGGCAGTGGTGAAGATGAAGAGAGAAATGCGAAGCAGGAGTGTAAAAAACGTTCGCGCGTTGACTTACCGTCGCCAAGTACTGAGTTAAGTTAAATTATGTCAAGAATAAATTAGCTTTTATGGCTTTGGTGCCAGATAAATTTTCCTGATATGAAATATATTTATTATTCTTATAAAAAAGTATCTGGATTGAACAAAAATATCAATAGAACGAGGAAAGTGTGCGGATGAATTTACAGTAAAGAAATTTTTATTAATTTTGTAGAAATCACCTTTTATTATTATCGGTGGAATATATCGCGATTGGAAGAAAAATTACGACGTTTTAAACAATTTACAATACAGACAATTTTTCTCCGATACACAGATGTGTTTATTTTTTCTTTAAGTGTATCAAACCCCACAAAAATTCCAAAAACCGATTCGCATTAATTTTAACAAAAATCAATATATGCACATATTTATGTATTTATTTATTTAGGACAACAATGATTTATAATTATCTTTATTACGCCGTTTAAAAAATTAGTGCTAATTTTTTAACACGCATATAACCATAAATACTCATAGCTAGAAAACTAAGCAAATTTCTGCACACTGCGATTGGGTTAAAAAAAAATCAGAGCAATTTGTTGCTTATTTCGAGCGCTTGCAAACTGTGGTTAACGCTTTTTAAGATTACTTAGTGCTTGATGGACTGTCAAAAGTGTAGAGCTAATGGCTTTTCGAGCAATTTACCAGATCATTTTTCATTTTTAATTAGTTGTTTGCGATGCTCGAATTTAGTAGCGCTGCCAAGCCTTTTTTTTTTTGTTTTTGTGTTGTGTTTGCTGGACTTTCATTGCCAATGTTGGCAAATAGTTTTTGGACGAAATTTGCTGCAGGTCACAATAACTGCTTGTAAGACTATTGCTATGCGTGCACGTTGCTTTGCAATCCGTACAACCCATTACAATTTGAACAAAGCTTGCAGTCAAGCACAAGCACCAGCATAAGCCGTGTGCTCGCTAATAGGCTGCCGACGTTGACCGACAGACAGCTCAGCATTGCATCCGCGCTTAATTGCCACAATGTAGCCGAGACAATGGCCGAAGCCTTGAGTGCAGGGTATCTATGAAATATGTATGTATGTGTGTAATTGAAGAGAAGTGCTCAGATTGCTTAGAAACAGAGCAGAGCAAAATGTATGTATGTGTGTTAGTTAGTAAATATTTATTTATTTGGATTTGTGTGTGTTTTTGTAAGTAAGGCAGTTCATATGTGTGTTGCTTTTGCATTTTAAATTAGCTCATGGTAGCCATTAATCTTGAGGGACTATGTCCTCTAAGCAAAGCGCGCTCTAAATATGTACAGAAACTAGCGAATTGACTATCTAACTGCCCGACAGTCTAACGATGTGCTGCTGATTGCCATCACTGTAGGCGATCAGCTGTTGCGTTATATTTTTATTTCACTGTCGTCCAAGGCGGCTAATTGGAGCGCACCAAACGGACTCTACGGTCTGTAAAAGAAAATTGGCACACAAATATATGCACATACCCGCATTTACATACAGTGTGTGTCGTATCTAAAGCATCAAAATTCGTTGTAATACTTTTTGTCTCTTAGGTTTACTAATTTAATTTTAATAAAAGTATAGCTCATTCAATAATGGGCCCGTTTTAATGTAACCGAGTTGCAAAAATTTCCTTTACATGCAAAAGCAACCCTGTTATCCTCTTTCATGTAAGTTGCGATTTTTCTAGTGATAGGAATGGAAAATAGTTGTGCCGGCAATTTTTGGGTTTAAGTAGTTATATATTTACAAATACTATGCAAGTAAAAACGAATTACGTCTTAAATCTATATTTTCCACGTATTATCTTGGGGCTGATTCACAATAGCGCAATTTTTTCACTTCCCTATATCTCACGTCGGATATCATTTAACCGAGTTGGCTCAACTCGCCTATTTTTCCGAGTTAGTGTTGTTGCTTTACATGCATTTTGTTGTCCTAAGTAGTGTTCTTTTGCAACTAGGTTACAAAAAATCGGGCCCAATATACCCGATATAAAGAAAATTCAAAGTTTTTACGGAATTCAAAAAAATCGAGTAATTTCAGAAAATTGTCATCAAATTTTCAAATTTTATAATAAGAATTTTTAGTAGCTTTTTGGGTATACCATTTTGATGGTACACCTTTTTCAGTTTTAATTTAGAAAGTTGCAGTTCATTTTCAGAATTTCCATTTCAAATTCAGAATTTTCATTTCAAGTTCGGAAAATTTAAATTCCAATTCAGAATTTCATTTCAAATTCAGAAAGTTGCAATTATAATTCGGAATTTCCATTTTAAATTCAGAAAATCTAAATTCAAGTTCAGAAAGTAACAATTCAAGTTTAGAACTTCCATTCAAAATTCAGAACTTTCAGTTCAAATTCGGAAAATTACAATACAAACAAAGAATTCCCGCTTCAAATTCAGAAAGTTGCAATTCTAATTAAAAATTTCGTAATTTAAATTCAGAAAATTTCAATTTAAATTCAAAAAGATACTATTCAAATTTCGAATTTCCATTTCAAATAGAGAAAAAATTTTGATTTTGAGTTGTAATAATCTGAATTTGAAATGAAAAATCTGAATTTGAAATGGAAATTCTGAACCTGAATTGTAACTTTCTGCATTTTTTGAAATAGAAATTCTGAATTTTAAATTTAATTTTTGAACTGGATTTTTAATTTTCAGACTTTTAATTGGAAATTCTGAGTTTGAATTGTAGTTTTCTGAATTTTAATTGCAACATTCTGAACTAAAACTGATGATGGTGCAGTAAAAAGAAATACATTATTTTTGCATTAAATTTAAGGTTTTATTTAGCATAGTTAGCGTGATCCGATTTAGGCCAAGTATACATCGTTTTGTCCGAAAACTTGTTGCCATTTAAGGCGAGTTCTGCAGAAAATCTGTATTTATGATCGTATTTGAATGAAATTAAAAATATATAATGGAGATGTAATGAGAAATAATTTTATGAAAAATAGGCTAGCAAGGTGGTGCTAGAATATACTCAGAAAATCCGTATTTAAGGTATGGTGCTTGTCCAATAAAAAATACTTTTGTAAAAAATGGATGTAGTAGGCGACGCTAGTTGTTCAGCACATCTATGTTATTGCTGCGATTTTGAAGAAACGTTCAAAAGGGGTGCGTCGAGAAGTACTTTTAAGAAAAATGGGCGCTAGAAAAAAAATCCGTATTTATGATCCTATATTGATGACATTAGAAAGCTACATATATTGCAGGTGCGATTAGAAATATTTTTATAATCCGACTTAGATGACATTGAACACATAGATAAGAATGTATACTGTATATTAATACTGTAGTTGCAAAAAAAAATATATATATTGGAAATATTGACTATATTGAAAATATGGATAACAATCCATTAGATGACTCTGTAGTCGAAATTTCTAGAAAACCCATATTTTTACGCTTAGTTTAATTCGAAAAAGCTTTGTACAGTTGAAAAAAATATCCCTTAGTCATAGCCGCGATATAGTTTTCTCTTAAGTTAGTTACAACTATTTAAGCAGATACTCCATTAAAAATTGTCTCCAAAAATTGTTACTAATTTTAGAGTCGACTTTATCATAGTGTGACTATGGGACATTGCTTTTAAATTCATTGGAACAGCATTTTTAGATTTCAAAAATGCAGTAAGTCACACAGACGAAGTCGATCAAATAGTTTCTTCCATATAGAAATAAAATTTTTTCATTCCTTATATGGAAGAAAATTCGCAACACCTCAGCAAAAATAAAAAAAAAATATCAAAAATCAACCCGAATTTTCAGTCACTTAGAAATTACACTTTACTTTAACAACATTGAAAGCGCAAAAGTTTCTTAAAATTTTCATTTGAAAATTTGATGATGACTTTTTGAAATGTGTTGAATTTTTGTGAATGTAGAATAAAGTTTGAAACTTTTATTTATATTGTTTATTTATATTACACAACAAATTATACTTAAAAAAAACTATTAAGAAAAAAATTAGAATATTGGTGCTTTAGATATGACAAACACTGTATGTATGTATGTAATATACCCATACAAATGATATCTTTGGGTAATTGGTAAGCCATTTGCTTAACGGTGCTTTCAATGCTTACCATTGGGCACACTGTCATGGACAGTATGCCAGTTGCGGGCTATGTTAGAGCAACAACAGCAACATGTGGTCGAGCACCAGTGATTGGCGTTTGGCACCCAGGGTACTTGCACCTTGAAACTTTAATTTTATGCAGCGCAATTGTAGCAATAATATTCTTCCGGGTCAAAATGCAGTTGCAGAAATGCCGTTAGTGCTGCTGTATTTTTTGGTAGTGGCTACAATTACTTCATAAATAGTTTTATGCAAACAAATTGAAATTGAAATACATATGTGTTGCCATTATTATTAATATCTTTTAATCTAAACTGGTACTTTATTCGTTCTATGAGTTTTTGGGTGATTTGGTAAGTTCCTTTTCAGTTTGGTAAATCTTTGAAGGCTCACATTTTTTATTCCTTTTACGATATAAATTCTTTTGCATGGAGAAATTAATAGGAAAAAATAAATAAGCAACTACATATATAGTATTGTACAGGGTGGGCCAAAAGAAACCAAGGGGTGTAAAAGTTTAATAACTTTTTCGTTTAATTTTTTTTTATTTTTTCTTTCAGATTATATAGACAACATTTGGAGAATTTATAATGGAGAGGTTCACAACTGTACAGAGAACCAGAACAATAGAATTTTATTATTTAAACCAGAGATCAATTATTTTAACGCAAAGAGTATATCGTCGACATTTGTTAATAAGCAGAACTGTAGGTTCTGGGGTTCTCAAAATCCAAGAGCCATTCATCAACGCCAATTGCACCCCATCAGGTGTACAGTATGGTGTGGGATCACATCTGAAAATGTCATTGGGCCTTACTTCTTCGAGAATGAAGATGGAAGTGCTGTAAACGTAAATGGAGAGCGGTATCGGTTTATGATAGAAAATTTTGTACGTCCTGCTCTTCAAAACAGACCTGGTATATGGTTTCAGCAGGACGGAGCCACTGCCCATACTGCCCGAGACACAATGGCACTTTTAAGTCAAATTTTTGGAGGGTGAATAATTTCCAGAAATTCGGAAATTATTTTCTTTGGGGTTATTTGAAGGTGCGAGTGTATGTGAACAAGCCAGAGACAATTCTTGAACTCAAGGCAAACATTGTTGCAGAAATTCGAACGCTACAGCCACAAGTTTTGAAAGATGTTATGGAAAATGCTTTAAAAAGAGCCCATCAGTGCGAAGCTGAAAACGGTGGTCATTTAAGAGACATCATTTTTCATACTTAGTGTAAAAAAATTTCCCTTTTGTATATTATATAATCTGAAAGAAAAAATAAAAAAAATTAATAAACGAAAAAGTTATTAAACTCTTACACCCCTTGGTTTCTTTTGGCCCACCCGTACTTGCTATGCATGGTTCTGACTTTTCCTTAATGATGAAAGAAATTCACTCAATCTTTACCATCGGATTTTTTAAAGGAATCTGGTAAGGACTTTGTAAATATTTGTTGGCTTATAATTTTGCAACTCAATTTTTGAAGAAGGTTTAGCTGTGTTAAGTAACATATTGATTAATCCAAGCGCATCTGGGTTTCAATCCATTTTTCGAAAATTTTATAATGCAATTTTTATAAAAAATATTCGAGTTAATAACACAGTACAATATATTCAGATACTTTTCGTGCAACAGAGTAATCATCATGGTGGTTTTTTGAAAGAGGGCACTTTAGCTAAACAAATTTATATTCCAGCAAGCTTAAGCTTTTTTATTTTCACTTAAAAAATGAGAGTCATTATGTGTATTCGGACCACAAGTAGTCCAACCTGAAGAGTTACAGCTATGATGCGTCAATAAACTGTGTTTCTTATAAAAAGTTAAACATTTCATATATATATTTTAACCCAGCAACATCACTCCTTCCACCATTTTTTATTTTTTTTTATTTTTTCCTAAGGCATTCTAAAATTGTTACAAATATTTTACATGGAGTTGCTATATTTTTTTGGAAAATTCGACGAAAATGATGAAAAAATGCTGGTGATTTTTCAAATTTCAACTAATAAAATAATACTGAAATGAAAACGCTGCCTGTGTAAGGAGTACACAAAACTAATCCTTGTAACACGGACTAAATTTAGATGCATTAGTTGTTATTTGTTTGAGTTATACTAAAAACCTTAGTTAAAAAAATTATTTTCTAAGTTTCACATATTTATTGCTTGAAGAAGAGTTATTTTCGCGTGGTATTTCTTGCTTATTTTAATAAGAGCTAATTTTAATTTAATTTCACAAATAAGAGTTTATTTATATCCCCTCAGATGATGAATTCTACTTTGAATCGGTTAATATTAGTTTTAGCGCTGAAAATTAACTTATTAGTTTTAACTTACAGCTAATTAAAAGATAATTTTTATGTTCTATTTTCAAGAAAAAAATAAAACACAAACAACACAATTATTAAACCTCCCCTCATTTAAAAACTTGAAAGATTTTTATTTATCTCGCCAATTGTGTAAAAGTTGTAATATAATTTTTCCTGTTTCTCTTCCTAATAAAATTCTTCGAACCAAATTTGAACGAATTTCTTAATTGAGTAAATAAAATACCGAATGTTTTGATTTTTCTTTAAATTTCCGTTATACGAGAGGTGCATAGGGATTTCCTCCGCGGGATAAACAATTTTCGAAATTATGCTAACAGAGTTGAAATGAAAAGTGTGCACCAAATTTGTGGGAGTTTGATAGATTAGTTTTGGAGATATTGCTTGCAGCTTTACAGTGGAAGTGAAGCGCTCAATTTCTAAAAGTTTGATTTTCGCTTATTTCTATCTCAAATTAAGTTGGTTATATGACATTTTGAGCGAAATTGCTATACTATTTACGAAAATAGCGGAATTTTTTATTTATTGAAAAGCACAGTTATATAAGAGGTACGCGTGGTATTTTCCGACTGCTATAATTTGTGAAACTGAGTTATAATACAAAGCGTTTTAGGGTTTGATCAAGTAGTGCTGGTGATATAAAGTTTGCATAATTTTCGAGGTATGTATATCAATTTTTTCCATAGTGGGCGGTGTCACGCCTGCATTTATATATCGTCTTCTAACCGCATCCTGCATATTAAGTTTTAGTAAATTACCTTTCATAGTTACCAAAATTTGACTTTTTTTTTAAGTTTTTGTTTAACTTTATGCAAAAGGTGGACATGTTTTTGATCTATTTCTATAATTTTTGAAATTGTGGTTTTTGTGGATAGTTTCGGGGATACACCTACCTTCTCTGAAGTAGATGGTGCCTCGATAATTTGTAAAAAAATTAACTCTTTTGATTTTTTTCTTTAATTCATTCCCGTATATCGAATTTTAGCAAAAAATCTATTTTAATTACTGATATATTGCACTCTTTAGATTTTTACAAAATGCTCAGATTTTCAATAGCAACCTACCTTAAGTCAAGAGTAGTATGTGGAATAAATTTCGTTGAGATATCTCAATAGTCACTCGAGTTACCCGTTGCACGGATGGTCTAATTGAATTTCGCTATTCATTCTAAACATTCTTGTATGCTTACGCCTATAGCCGTATTCGTTTCGCCATTCGTTAGCGAGGTGGAATCGATGAAACATCTGGTATAAATTGGCATCCACACAGTTTTTTGTTTTTTTTTCCAATGTAATATTCGCGCATCACAAACGACGAATATGCACCAACAATGTCAAAAGACCGTGGTTTATGCGTAGCGTAAAACTGGTATAATATAATTTAATGAGGTATCATCGTTCTAGCTAGCGATCGCCGGCAAGTTTCGTTGTTGTTATTTGTACACACAAATTTGTTCAATTTGTTCGAACGCGAGCAGAGCTCAGACGTCGCGAGCATAGAAGTGGCGAATCGAATGCACCTTACATCTATCTCAGTTGATTTAGACCGTTAGCGTTATATGAAGAAAGCTATAAAACATTAGGCACTAGAGGGATCAGATATAAAAATAAATCTTTATTTTCTGAACAATGAATAAAACTCCCAAAATAAGTATTAAAAGTCCTTTTTTTAAATAAAATTTCTAACCGTTGCTGTTGTAATTTGCCGAAAATAATAATAATATAATATTGTAGAATTATTCAGATTTTCATCAAAATGAATTTAAAATTTTGCTTCCAATTTAATAAAAAAAATCTCATGGATTTGAACATGTTTGCAGATGTTAAACCTGCGATGTAGGTCTGTTAAATTTTTAGAACAGTAGCTATATGTTAGGCCAAATATCTCCCATAACTTGTGATGTGCGGCTTGAGCACAAAAATGAATTCACGCTTGATAAATGTTGACGTAACTTATAGAGAATGAAAAGGAGTTTGGACAGGAGAAAAAAATTTCATTTTCAAATATCTCCACTAAGGCATAGCGACCGAAAATGAAAATGTAATTTTTAAAACAGCCGACATTTTTTCATGTACAATTATAATAAGATAATTTTCTAATTTTACGCCTATATTTTTGCGCATCCACAAAACTCATTCCAACTCTATTGCGTTAGTTAAGTAAGCTTCATATAGTTATTTAGCTTTTTCACAACCTTCATTTCAATCTCTTGTTATTTTTCCATTTTTCACAAATATCAAACTGACGTCTAGCTTGTTAAGCGGTTGATAATATCGAAGTAAAAAAAGTATATGTATATATAGAAAACAAAAAAGGTATGGCTTTGGTAATTTTTTTATTATTTGGATTCTAGAAAATTTTGGTTGTGGCAAGATAAAAAAAAATGTGTAAAAACAATGCAATATATTTATTTAAAGTTCACTCGGCATTCAATTTTTCAGAAGGTTAACTGAAGTAGCTTATCGATATAAAATATGTATGTACATGTAAAAACACTATGTAATTTAACATCTTCAATTAAAGTGCAAAAATTTGGTTCAACTAAAATAACCTCTAAATCCGGCAAATTAGTGCCGCTTTAGTTTATTTTAGATTTACTGCTGATTTTGAAAGCACTTCAATTCGACTTTTGTAAAAATAAAAACTGTAATTAACACATAAAATTTGTGATTGTGCGATAAACTGTATAAATTGTTATTTCCAAACGCATTAGGCCTTTTTTTGTGTAATGGCTTTTATCACTTCTAACTACATTTATGCCGAATTAAGAAACTCTAATTGAGCTGTTACGTTTGGTTTGTGCAAGGGCATTTTCAAGCTATTCATTTTACAAATTAGCGATAAACATCGGATTGCTCAAAAAATGCATGAAACTTCTTCAAATAACCTTCGCCAAGGCAAAATTATAAAACACTCACCAAGCTAGACAAAAAAAAGAAGAAATCAATTCAAATTTTGACTCTGCATGTAATTTCTAAGGCTTGTAGAATTGCAGTAAATAGCACATTTTTTTTCAATGTTTTCATTTATTTATTCATAGATAAATAACGTACTATTTCTTGTTTATTTCTTGTTAAACGATTATATTATGTTGACCTGCCACTCTCTGGCGATTTTGGTCCGACAACGCCAGTCTACTTTTTTTTTTTTAAATTAAACATCAATAGGAATCGCTAAAGAAGGACCAAAAGCTGATATTCTTTCTGTTGATCCATAGCGCTCCAGAAAGCTGAAAGGATTTGTCAAGAACCCAGCTATTTCTAATTGAGCGAAGATATATAGTCTACCTTGGAAAGTCCTAGAGATGGAGTGCATCCCAATTGCCTTTAGTTTTTATATGAAAAGAAACGCCTGATGTGCATTTTTTAAATACTTTTGTAGTAAGAATGTTATTGTTGTTATATAGAGTGGCATTTCAGCACTATTTTTTTCAATACCTCTGGTTGACATATTTGATAATGTTAGCCTGAGATGATTTTTGATGCACCACTGCAAAACCAAGAATATACTATGTTGACCTAAGAGCCTTCTAAATGAAGTTAGCCCGTGAATCAAAAACACTGACTAGGCTGTTGTATTTATTTAGCTAAAGCATAAATTTTCGGTATAAAGCTTACTACTCTATTGCAAAAATATCCATTGAAATTGTATTGAAAATATATGTGCGACTTTTTTGCTTCCCTTTTTATGAGTTATTGGATGCGCTGTAAGTAATAAATAGGGATGTTTTTTATAAAGTAATTTTGTACAATTCTGCAATTTTTTTATATTCACATTTACAGGAGCTAATAAAGAGAAAGCCGAATATCGCACCTTCCACTTTTTCTGTGTCGTCAGGTCAGGTTCCATTTTTTTAATTTTGAACTCGTCAGAGAAAACGATATTTTCCCAATCGCCAACGCTCTCTGCGCCACTGGAATCGTACAGCCTTCATTTTCTTGGTTAGTAGAGCCTTTTTTCTGCAACATGACCCTAAAACTAAGTTAATGAGGACCGTTGAATGGTTCTGGTACTCTACGTGATTCGGATATAGTCCTTTAGTTGCTACTTTAATTTCCAATCTGAAGTAAACTAGATTCTAAGAGACAGTCGTTTAAGATGAGTTTCTTCCCAGAAATTTAGGGAACGGGGTCGCCCTTCATATATTCGCTTTTTAAAGGTTACACTCTTTATGTCAGATTTGCCGTGCAATTCCCAAATTTGACAAATTTTGACCACGCAGAACATAATATCTATTTTTTCTATAACAACTTGTAATTTTTGCTTTTGCTAAAAGCCATACCTAAAAATAACAACAGTGAAACTTCTCGCATTAATTTGTACATAAATGACGGGAAACTCACCAGCTATATATCCATCAAAAAATTTTTTTTTCAAATGATAGTTATTTTCGAATGTTAACTCAAATTTTAATTTTCATTTGTATGAAGCTCATTCAAATTGTGGTGCAGTCTGACAAAAGAAAATATAAGCATTAAGACGTATTTTCTGCATACTAACGATAATTTTATTGTCAGCTTATTTTATTACCGAAAATTGTAGCCTCATTTTTACCGCAACTGGTACTCGTATCGCTGTCAAAAATGGTTCGAACAAAAATGCCGATTGTTGCATATTTTATGAGGAAATCTTGCTCATTTGCATAACAATTTACGCAAAATCAACTATTTATGTATAGGGGTTAAGTTGCATAAGTTAAACTTTCGATTAAGTTTTCGCGTTCCTTGTTTCTTTTTACTGTTAAAATGGAACAAAATTGAGCGCAAAATACAGTCATTGGGCAAAAGTTACTAGAATCCGTAAAAACAAACTTTACATTAAGATTTGCGGTACTACCTGGTGTTTATAGATTTATCATTTATCATTTCTATTCTGTCCACTATGCTGCTGGCAGAAACTCATCAACCTGACAGTTGTCAGGTTTGCTGCGCCTAAAACTATGCAGCAAAACGGATTTCACACGTCTAATGTTGTCAACACTCGTTGTTGTTGTTATGCTGTGCCACATAGTTTTAGGCGCAGTAAACCTATTAATTAGATTAACACGTTTTGTCAGGTCATCAGCATAGAGCGGCTAATTTCTCTATGTAAAATTGAAGTATACTTTTGGTCGCAGTAAATAATAATTTTCGTCATGGACTGGATGCCAAATGTACTACATTTATAGTGATGGTGATAGTGAAATACTGGACAACTGTATAGTGGATGACCTGACAAGGGAAGGCACCTCCTTATCTGACGTCAGCACCTCTCTAAATGTAGGAGCCCCGCGATCATCCTGCAAACTCTGTCTCAGGTCGAGTCGTATCGAACAGGCAAATGAAGGATGGGCCACTGAGCCAACGTATTAAATATCGCGTCAGCTCTGAGGGCATAGATCCCGCTTCCATCGGGAGCGACCGCTCCTAAGGCTGGTGGATGGGATGACATCTGATCACTGTTTACTGACGAAAGTTCAGCGATAGCGAACATCGGCAGGTAGCTCGTGTCAACTGATTTAATTTTTAGAGCGAAATGGGAAGCCTCGACAACGGTATCACAATGACCTAACAGGCCTTAGTGTTTGTAGCTTTGCTGTGATAGAATTTTGCTCGGAGGCTCGCTCTTGTCAGCCAAGGCCAAAAGGCAACTGCTACTCGTAAACGTGTATCCATTTTAAATTGAGTAGTTAAAAATACAAATAACAATTCAACTACAACATCTTAAGGGTTAGAAGTCAAATTGGAAGGCCACTTTAACGGATGGATTCACTAAAATACCTTGAAGACTGAAATTAGAGCTATTTCAACAAAATCAATCAATATTCTTATACAAATTGTGCTATACGCAAAATAGCGCAATATTTCATTTCTTAAACCTGAACATAAACATATTTTTTCACACGATTAGCACAAAGAAGTATAGAAAATGTTAAAAATATTTTTATGCCCACATTAGCTAGCGTAGAAGAAAAATTAATTTTGCATATCAAAATAGACCTTGAAATGCTGAAATTAAAGTAACTACTAACGAAACAATTTAAAACCATTATATCCAAAGCAGCATATTTAGTTTTTACAAATTGCCATTAGGACAAGCCACACAAAAAAAAAAAAAGAAGCAAAACACATGTATTACCACATTGAAATTAACTCCCGCATACTATGAGCATAATTATGCACAAAAATAAAGATGGGATCGTCAAGAATAATTACCTGAAACTTTAGTAGCCATAAGAATGAGCTAAAAAGCTGCGAAGCATGCTGAGCGCGCAACATGGTGGTTGTTTTGTATTTTTTATGTCCATACCCACAACATATACAACACTGAAGTGCAAATGGAGTAGAAGACTCGTTAAGAAGCGCAATAAATCGCTAAATGATTGCAATGCTCGAGCACTGCTTGCTGGTAGTATAAAAATAGTATAACTGAATAAATTAATGTGAAAAGAACAATGGCACAGGCAGTGACTACACATCAAACGCTTGAAGTGCTGGAAGCTAGACAACAAGTGCAATAATACAAAAAAACATCGAAATGGGGTGGTTGCAAAACTACTACTAAATCACACTAGAATCACATTTAAATTCTAACACTTTGAGTGAGGTTATTAGAAGGTTTAGAAATTAGCCGAAGCATATCAAAAACATATCAAGAAATTTGAAGCAAAGTACTTATATATTTGCACGCTTTGATTTTTAATATATTTATCCTAAATGTGTGGACTTGACTTGGCTATATTCCAAACTTTGCAAACAGATATATTAGCAGTGCCAGGGTAATTAACAACTCCTTCTCAAGATAACCACACCCACTGTCCGTAAGGACTTGGTGATTCGTATTCCAACAAACGAGGATCTGTCGATGGAGGTGTCAGAAAGACGATGAAAAGTCGAGTATGAAGGTGAAAGATGGTGAGAAGAATGTTGGTGGTGGCCTCGGACGTGCGTTCATGCTTAAGATGGTAGATTCCAGAAGGGTGCCAGAATTGGCTTCAGTGGCATTGGATATCTCAGAAAGACGATAAAAAGTCGAGTATAAAGATAAGAGATGGTATAAATGATGATGGTGATGGCCTCGGATGATGGCTCAAGCCTTGGATGATAAATCCTAATAGGACGTCATGATGGGACTGCTCCGGTAAAGGTACCAGAAAAACAATACAATAGTTGAGTATGAAGAAGAAAGTATGAGGTAGTGGTTTCGACCATGAGGCTGGCTAGAGACAAAAAAGGGTGCCTAGTTGGGCTTCGGGGTCGGACTGTTGCCGGTTTAGTTTCATTTACGCGGCGTAAAAATTCTGAAAAAGATAAAAGATGCATAATAGAAGGCAAAATGATGCAATAAGAAGGAAGACAAAATAACTCAGTAGATGTATTTGAAAGCGTTGGAGTCCAGAGCGGTGTGCGTGCTCGGCTGGTAGTGGGTTTGACCGCCGAGTCTAGCTGGGAATTGGTCTGGTTTTTGCGGAAGGAGGTGCGATCTATTCTTGAGGTTAAACGCGGTTGCGGGGAACTGGATGCCCATTCCACTTTATTGTTGGTGCCGAGTATTGTGGAAGCACACTAGGACACTGATCAACGCAATATATTGGTACGATGTGTTTTTGAGCGCCATGGAACTCATGTCTTCATGTAAAATGTATTGTACGTTGTCCATAAATGTGTTGAGCGCAAATGGCACGACTGTTGGGAAAATAGTAAAATGGCCGGGTAACATACGAGGGCATCTATTATATGACCCAGAATCACGACTTTGGGTTTCGCTGGGTTTGAGCTTCCTCGTTAAAAAGCCCTTAAAGCTTTTCTCCTTGCCAGGCGTTTGTCTCAGTTAGAGGAGTGATCTTGCGTGGCTCGAATGGCGGACTGAATTCACTTTATAGTAGTATGCTTGATGCACTCAGACATTAAGGTTTTTCGGGTTATGGGCGTTAATTAGACAAACGAAGAGAATTATGGTGGCTGCTCGTCATGTAGTTAAAATACGGAGGGAGTTTTTAATTAATCAATTATAATTAATTGGAGTAAGAGAGCGGTTTAGAGCCTAATGTTAGTAGAACTGCACTTGTGCCCGTTCAATGCGAAGTTGGCTTTCAACCGGGTAACACACCCAAAGAATGTCGGAAAATTTATATGGTCCTCGAACACTTCCAAGGTGGTACAGGGGTCCATTCAAAACTCCAATTGGTGTCGAAAAATGCTTGTGTATTTCGGGGCATTGATTTGATCCTTGGAAAATGCACGTCTGGTAGTGCATTAAAGATATAAATAAGATGAGTGAGAATCGGTGGTGCAATTCCGATACCTGCAAAACAACCAAAACCATCCTGAAGGCATCGATCAAGAAGGGTGGCGAAATGTCTTCTTAGACAGAGAAGGTAGGAGTTCCGAGCTCTGTTAGGGTCGATTATAGCATACAATCCATGGGGCAGCACATGTTCTCTACAGACATTTTTGATGGCCTGGTGATCACGTCTTGCCTGTAAGATGAGAATAGCACAGAACATTTGCTCCTTATCTATTCTGATCTTGCTGGACAGACATTAGGTCATATTTGGGTCAGATACATTGAGAATGGAAAACGTTAATTTTCTATATATTGAGAAGCTTTTCAGATTCCCTACAGGGTGTGGCTGGTTTGTGGAAAAGAAAGGAAGACCCATTCTATGCTTATTCCCTACCCTTTTTTGTCTTTACCAATACTAGACCTTGAGTACATTACGAAACTTTGTTTGAGTGTTTGGAACCCCAGTTTTTTGATTTCCAGTCCATCTCAATTTCATTCCATTCCTCTGCCGATCAACAAAAAACATAACATCTTGGCTGACAACAACACTCGACTAGGTATTCCCTATACAGCGGGGTTTCTGGTTAAATCATGCCATATTAATAACTACAAGTGACGCAACTCTGTAAATCTTTGATATTTAGAGAAACTTTTCCTTTCTTGTTTTAAAATAACAAGTTAAATTAGCTGGGGAAAGATATATTCATCTGGTGGGCTTTGTTTAGCGGCATGACTTCGCTCAAGCAGTTAATGCGATAGTCAAGCTATAGGAGAAGTCATAATAAGAAGCCTAGCCATTTACCATGGACTGCACCCTTTGAGTTTTGAAATAAAATAGGCAATTAATCTATATTTTACAATTACATAGCCTCAAAATAAAGTCGCGAAAGGTTCACACAATTCGCTTTTTAGACTTTTAGTGCGTGAGTAAAAAACAGAGCGAGATTAACGTCGCATGAATATTTCAATAACAATTTTTCGTACAACCTCAGAAATGTAACATGCAACTGAATACATATTAACTTACAACAAATACAAAAAAAAAAACAAACACATTTAAAATTTAATTTTATTATAGCCATGATAATTCGTGTTGTTCATGACTTTAGCCATTCAAAAGTTGGTGTGTTGGGGTCAAATGCGTGGCATCCACATTGGTGACATTAGATGACTTCTAAGATGATTGTTTTTAGCTATTTTGTGTTTGTTTTTTTGTTTAATTTAATTATGCTCATTGTCAATGTGAATACATGACGCATCTATGTACTTACGTAAATACTAACGTGCAATTATTCATGTGACTAGATTCGTTGGCATAGAATAATGTGTTTGCTTTTATTATATGTATATACAATAAAATTTTACATTTATTTATTTTTTTTCAGCGGCAACAAACAAAGGCCATTCATGCTTACAGTGCGGCACACGCACATACTTACATTTGTGCATAATTTGAATATGGAAATCTTACTTCATTCACATTATTCTCACGCAGCGTTTTGTGGGCTAAAAACGTGCTGACTTTTGGCTAAACGTTGGCAGGCATAACTAAGTTTTATATATTCATGAAAATAATGAATTTAAGACTTGCTTAATCTGTACAATTGTTGGAGAATTAGAATTTTTGCAAGTTAGTAAAAAACTTGCACGTTCAGTTCAAAACTCTAATTTGCAGCAATCTGTTCCTTCTTGTATCACAAAGAGAAAATTTAAATTGACTAATGTGAATAATAATTATAATGATGCTCATTAGTTAAATGCTGTAGAACCTTGGTGTTTTTAATAGTTTAAGTGCTTCAAGGCATCTGAAAAAAAATGTGTAGCAGAATACCGCTGCATACGCTTGGATGTACTGCTTTTATTTAAAATTTTGCTCTGGCGAGGTAGAGTTTAACTGGCTCACAAAATTAATAAAATTGCGTACATTATGTTAAAAAATTTAACTTATTATTTGCTAGGCGAAATGTTTTAAAAAAGAATGTAATAGTTGAGGAGCCACTGGTAGTTATCCTGCACAGCTACACACCTATTGGAGAACAGCCGGTGGGGTTCGTTCGAAATTGCACACTATAAAAGGCAACTATCTCCAAAGTTACTGTTTTCTTTTTGGTATTTGGTATTGAAAAAAGGTACCTAGGTATAGTACGATGAATTATGCTGGCAGGCCCGCATAATACTATTACTAATTACTACCACTACTTCTTCTAATTTCTATCAATATTTTTTTACTAATTTCAACCAATATTTTTACTAATTTCTTTCACTATTTTTATTATATTCTACTACTATTTTTACTAATTTCTTCTACTTTTTTTTTTACTAATTACTATTTTTACTAACGATACTAATAATTTCTACCACTATTTTTACTAATACTACTACTAATTACTACCACTACTTCTTCTAATTTCTACCAATATTTTTTTACTAATTTCTACCAATATTTTTACTAATTTCTTTCAATATTTTTATTATTATCTACTACTATTTTTACTAATTTCTTCTACTTTTTTTTACTAATTACTATTTTAACTAACAATACTAATAATTTCTACCACTATTTTTACTAATACTACTACTAATTACTACCACTACTTCTTCTAATTTCTATCAATATTTTTTTACTAATTTCTACCAATATTTTTACTAATTTCTTTCACTATTTTAACTAAAGGTAATAATAATTTCTGCCACTAATTCTATTATTACTGCTACTATTTACTAGCACTATCACTACTGACTTCTGCCACTATTTATATTAATGCTACTACTAATTTTTACCACTATTTTCACTAATTTCTTCCACTGCTTTTAGTATTTTCTACCACTATTTTATTCTACTATTTTTACTATTTTCTACCATTATTTTTACTAATTTCTACCACTATTTTTATTAATGCTACTACTAACTTCTACCACTACTATTTTTACTAATCTCTAATTAGGTATTAGCTTCCATTTCAAATGAAAGGTATGCTTTGAGTCGGTAACACTATTAATTTCTTTAGTTTGTTTCTTCCATCTCATGCATTAGGATTGCTGTTGTTGATTTCTAACAATTTCCATATTTTTAGATTGTGCATTATTCCACCTTAAAATTCACTTCTAACAATATTATGTCACGTAGGTAGTCAATTTGCAATTATCTGCTTGGAATTTTTTTGTACTCATTAGCGCTGGAGCTCATCATCATGCTAGTAGCTCGCCGTGCCGAGGCTGACATTGAAGTGGCATAGTCAGCTTACCATTCTCGACTCGCAGAGTGCAAGCGTATTGATGTTAGGCATATTTAAATATTTAGCAGCACTTGACTATGCAGCAATGCCATGAAATGCCACAAATCATCGCTAACTGCCACAATGGCAACTTTTTGTGTGTTTGTTTTTTTTCAAAACAAATATATTATATTGTTAGCGGCGCATAATATTCTATTTAAAAAGGTTTTGTTCTTGAGTTGGCATTTTCATATGATTTGTGTGGCTAGAGCTGCTGTCTTGATTTTATGCTCATTTAGTTTTGTTTTTCTTCTTCTATGCTTTATTATCATTAATAATATTTATTATAATTTGTTTCGCAAATAAGAACCGCACAACTTAATTTAATTCTATGCTTGTAGGTTGGTAAAAAAAAAATTGTGTACTGCTAAGGTCATCTTTGAGGTTTGGCGCTGATAATCGCACCTTTAGAACGCAGCAGGCGCACAATATAATTAATTGCAAATTAAATAAATTTCTATAGCAATATTTAGCTGAGGGTAAATATGTGAAGATATTGAGTGAATGATATTTGCAATAATTGCCAGTAACAGCGAGGGTGCTGCAATATATTGAGCGCAAGCGTGCTGTTTTTGACATAACTATAGGTGTGATTTCTGAAGAAACAATTTCCTCATTCAGAAAACATATTTGCATCAAACCATTAACAGAAAAAAATATATGTATGTAGCTTTTCAAAATTCTAATACGACACATATATATATCCGTTTAAGTTATTTATCCATCGTGCATATTGCTATACTGCTGCAATGCAAATTAACTTTTAAATTTACCACAGTTAGTCGCTAAAAGTTGTGATAGTAAATCAATGACATTGGTAGCTTATTTGCATGCACGCAGAGCTGACAATAAAACTAATACAAATTGAGCTAAAGAATATTCCAGAATTTTCCTAAATCACTTTTGAATTCTCTGCACCATCAGCTTCGACAACAATGCTGGCAAAGAGTTGGCTGTAAGCGTTGCAGGTTCGTTGCTTAAGTCTTTTGTTTATACCGCAGAATGTGCGTACAAGGCAAGGACGTACTACTTATATTTATTGTCCAAATCATTTCAACCCATTATCTACACCACAATTGTAATTAGTATGCAATACTGGCTTACGTTTGGTGTGCGGAATTTTAAATTCATTACATAAAAATCGATTAAAGTGCGTGATTGTCGTGGTCGATATGCGAAGAATGAAGCTAGCTAGCGAGCTATGCCTAAAGAAGAACGGTGGTTAGTCTGTTCGGCTGTTGGAAATGCTAAATGGTTTTTGTTTCCAATCAAGTGGAAGTACAATTTTGATATTCTTAGCATGCAATTGCTATTTATTCCAATATATTTCGCACACTCTATAAATGTGTCTTTGTTTTATTTAAGTGTTATTGTACAGTATTTATTCGAAGGTGTTGCGAAAATTGTGAGATAATTATTTATTTGTGCATTGGTGTTGTTTTTCCTTTCAAAATATTCCTTATTCATGTCAAATTTTTACTGTGACGAGCTTCTAATATTGAAAAACATCTAAGCTGGTAAAAAAGTAGATTTTTACAAAAGATGGTTATTTTCAGCAACAGTGGCAAAATCTGCATGTAAGAAAAGTGATTCATCGCTGAATATTGTGCAAAAAGTCGCCTTTGACATAAAGTCCAAGTATATTTGCCTCGTGATATTCAAATTAATAGCTGAAATAGCTATATACATAAATTGTTCGTTTTGTTTTCGTTAGGTTGTTTTTTTCGTTTCATTTATTACAGATTGAAGCAGAGCAAGAGGTCATAAAAAGGTCATAAGCCAAGGGAAGTGTATAGGGATTAAAGCAACATACTCCTTGTAACAAGGAATACTTTCAATGATACTGGCTTTTAGTTTTTGAACTTCATAAAAAAAAACTAAATTTTAGTAGTAATTTTTTGAGTTTTATTTATCGTTTACACTTAATTTGTAGGGTTTTCCATAAAAAATTAAGTTTCGTTTTCTGAGCAAAATATAAAACTTAAGAAATAACGATTATTGTCCAAACAAAGCTAACCTTTTCTGGTAAAATTTAAATGATGTTGAAAAAATCGTTGCCCCTCTTTAGCTATACAATACTCCAAAGTTACTCTAATCATGAACACAGTGAAAAATAACTATAAAAGTTTAAATGGTCTAAAAATTAATCTCATTGCGATTCAAATTAACAAATCGATTTATTACTAATAAATTTACGATACTGCAAATATTCCGAAAGAAAAGACATACACATTTTTACATTTTGACATTACATTACTCTATAGAATATGACAATTCTGAGCCACTTTACATGGGAACGATTTGTTAGCGTTATTTTAATACAGTTTAATAATAAAATCTTTATAAAAAAAGAATAAATTAATACAAAATTTATGGTTTCATTTTAAGTGTTATCTTTTGAGATTTTTTTTTTAATTTCACAAAACTGTGGACGCGTACATTCTTTAATCTTATCTGTGTACATATTCTTGCACATCATGTTTTTGGTGTATATTATTTTGTCGCTTGAAAATAGATTCAAAACAGATAAGATAATTTTTTGGCGAAGCAAATAAAATGATTGAAGGTATAGCTACTCAAACTTATTGCGAAACTTAAATTTGGAATACTGAAGCGAAATACTGTTAAAAACTCAAGACCGCCAATCCTTTGCGATAAAAAAATAACGTATATTACGAAAAAGTGGCATAGCGATTCGTTTTCTGTGGCAATAAATGTTGCTTATTTCACCGCACGAGAAACCAATTGAATCAAGTCAGTTACAAATAACAAACAGCAAACGTCAAATTTGTTTTAGTATAGAGCAATAAGGTACAATATTATGTTAACCTTCTTTATTTTTACGTGTTGAAATTCAAATGCAGATGACCAAAGCCCAAAGCGCCTTTGAACAATATTTTCATACTTAAGTAATTTTTTGACACTTTATTTCATTTTGTTTCATTTTGATATTATACTCGCATAACTCATAGCCGAAGTTCCCCATTTAAATTAATTGAATAACATATAGTTGGTAAGTAACAAAATATTAGGATAGTAAACAAAAAAATTGTGTGGACAAATTTATTGCCAACAATTTATGCGAAAATGATTGCATTACATTTGCAATCCTATATTCTATACTCCATTATTTGTGTGATAGTTTTTGAGCAGCTTTTCATTACTTGTATAATTAATTATTTTTCGCACCTTCATAATACGTTTCCAATTTCATCAAAATAGGAGCAAAAACTTTTCTAGTATTATCAAAATCTAAAACTAAATACGGATTTTTTGAAAAATTCGACTCTATCGAAATCTACCCAATACATTTAATGTAAAATCATTTCTTGCCGTAACCTTTCTAACTTCATAAGCATAGATTTGTTGAATATCAAGGCTCACGCCTATGCCCGTGCCACATAAAAATGTATAGAAAATTCATTTTCTAAAAGCAGTTGCCTCTCGGCAGGCAATGGCAAACCTCCGAGTTTATTTCTGCCATGAAAAAATTCCTCTGCAAAATCTTTTGCCTATCGGATTTGGCGAAAATTTTAGGCTCCTCCATTTAGTTTACAACATCAAGACGAACTCCACAAATTTTAGTGGAAGTTCCACCAAATACCACACAATATTATTATTATTAATATTATTATAACTTATTATAACTGAACAAGTTAGAAGACAAAACGTCATTTTCATCCAGAGGTTAAATAAAGATAATTTTTATTTGCCTTAATATACAACTTATATTGACATTACTATTTATGGCCGCTAGTAAATTCTTCAGCGTTTTTAATAAAACTAAAATTTCCACATATTTGTTTTAAAAAAAATATATGTATAAAAAACAAAACGTTTTTCGTAGAAGAAGCAGTAAATATGAAGTAATTTTAAGTTAGTTTTAGCAACATGAAAGCCTCAAATGTTGCATTTACTCTTGTGAAAAAAATGTGCTAGTCAGAATCGAAAATAGATGGCAAGTTACTTGTGTGACGTATTTGTTCTGGGTGATTCATTTGGAGGTGATTTTTTCAGTAATGAATTTATGACAAATCACGAGTGCGTCTGCCAAACAGTCATGTTATTATTGTTGATTGGAAATTAACGAAAATGTTTCTTTTATTTGATAGTAATAAATATTGCACTACACAATTAAATTTTCGTATTTTTTTATTTTTAAAAAGTACCTTTAATGACTTTCGAATATGCTGAATAAATACCCCAAAATTAAGTTGTGGATTTATTGAGCAGCAAATCTAATAGAACTCAATTTTATTTTTAAAATAATTTATTAATATATGCTGGAAAATAGTATTTTTTAAATACGAGTATATCTACACCCCTATTGATAATAAATCATTCACCTTTGCGACATTTTGACCAGCAGCGCCACTGAAAACTCAGCCAATGTCCAGTAGCTATTATCAGCGCATAAAATTATCATAAGCCGCAGTTGAGCGATTGAGTGAAATAAATAGTGCAACTGACGGCAATTAGCGGGTGTTTAATTTGCATATAAATGCGTAACCACCAACCACTATAAATTCACAGATATATATACATATATATATATATATATACGACATTTATGAACCTGTCCAAAGTGTATAGATGTATTCATTAGACTTTTGTTGTCCGGTGACAAATTAGCATTTAAATTGACTTAGCAGACACTTTAAACAAATTAGCAAAGTTTAACCAAAAAAACAAACTAAATGAAATATATGTACAAATTAAATTTAAAAAAAATATAACAAAATATTAGCGGCCAGCATAGCGAGAAAAGCCAAGACAATGGCGAGGCTGCAGTTTGCCTACACAAATTTCAAAGCAACGTTACTTTGTATTTGCCTGCATTTTTGCTTGTATGTCTGATTGTGTGTTGGCTTAGATCGCCTTGTTTGTGGTGCTAACAAATTGCTGCTAGTGGAAGATTTATGACAACAACCATGGGTTATTGGCAGCAGCAAATCGCAAAGTGGCAGAATCGGTTCAATGGATATCTTATTTCGTTATGTCGCCTACTCGCCTCCTTCTCGTCGTGTTTGCATGCAACATTTGGCCTATCAAGCACGCACACTTCTCTACTTACATATATAAATATATATACCTGAAGTCGCCTTTAATTGCTTTTTAATTATAAATAATTGTTAGAATTACAAATCACTTCTAATTATTGGCTTTCTGCGCACCATACATTCTAATGTCTTTCAGATTTGTCAAAGCGGCAAGGCGGCGTAGCGCGTAAGATAATACAGATGTATACTTGCGGAAATTGTTAAAAGAGACACAACTAAAATTAAAGAGAAAAAAAAGAGTTTTGCAACGGAATTGATGAGTAATAAATCGGTGAGATGGCGGTGCGTACAAAGTGGCTTTGAAAAAATTCAAAAGGAGCCAAATGCAGACCCTAACTTTACCCACGCTGCAGACTCCAGATATGTGGCAGATAGTACTGTCAATTTCCCAGAAAATTAATGATTTTTTACCGGTAAAAAAGATAAAATAGAAAGTGCGATGAATAGAATAAAAGACAAGAAGGCTCTTGTAGTACTTATTTTAACGATATTCACGAAGTTAACTCATCTTAATGAATTTGAAGTTTAACGATGCTGAGATTCAGCAGCCATTTTTTAACGATTTTCGCTATCGCTAAATCAGCTGTTGTCGTTAGCTAGTAGATTATCGAAAACTAAACGGCAACAAATTTGATGTTGTCAACTCAATAGAGAAAAGAAAAATTCGTGATTTTAACTTAAATAAAAGATAAATTTGAAATTCGGTGATTTGTTTTCTTGAAATTAAAAAAGGAACATTACGTGATATCGTTTGAATAATTGGCATATGACTTATCACGAGGTGACGACGGTATGTGGGCAATCCCTTTCATTTGAATGCAACATAATTTCAGATGTTGTACCGGTTAATTCCAGACTTGGCTGAGGACATAATTTCTCAGCTTGACAGGTTTCCTATGACCCAAGTGGAACTTGAAGCTGCTAAAGAAATGCTGACTTCAGTGTCGTCACCTTTTGTGAGAGGCACTATTGGCACCGTCGACTGTACCTACTTATTGGTAAAAGCAAACTTTTATCAAGGATTCAAGTAAAGAAACAGACTATAGTTTGTTTTAAATATAGAAATAAATGGTCCTCATTAAAAAAAATTAAATATAAAACCGGAATACCCTGGATCACAACAAGATTAATAATGAAGGGAATTTTGAAAACGAAAGTTATGTCATATTTGCCAGTGATACCGGATATTCCTTGGAGTCGGGTGCTCTACCAAATCCAAATATTGTAATATATAAAAATAATTATATGCATATATTTGTAGTTTGAAGTAAACTAGTAGCTCATGTCAGTTTAACCAAATATAATAAAAACACGCTGACATTTTTATTCGGCTGCACGCATTAATTTGTTACCTTCCCATTTCTATTTATTATTTTGGCATTTAGTTTGACAGAGATGCCGCTTTTTAGAACTTTGAATGAATACAACGAGACAGCTGTAGAGTGTCGTTAAAATAAGTTAGTGAATCGCACAATCGTTAGTGCAAACGACAAATCTTATCGATTAAAATTGCGATTGTCGGATCGCTTAAAGTTAGTGAATCGCACTACTGGCCGCGATGGGATAACGAATATTGCCATTAAAATGACAGTAGTTGATTTCCAACTAGCATTTGCAAAAGGACATGGAAAAGGAGGGCAGGGCAAGACAAATACAGGTTTAAATTCCAAAGCCTGACAAATCACAAGGACAATCAATCATTTGTGAAGCCAAATCGACGCTGAACAATGTTAGTCCGATGCCCGGAACGGATTTCGAAAAGGAATGCCCATAGTCAGAGCAGCAATGTGTAGAGTCACTCAGTCAGAATAATATTGTGAGACGGTAGATCTAGAACTTAAAAGCGTATTTTATTCGTTGAGTTGCTGCCATATTATTAATACACTGAGTGCGATCAAAACACTAGCGTATTTGATAAGTATATTAGACTTGTTTTAAAAAAATAATGCAGGCATAAAATAAAAGTGTTACCAGAGGTGTTCCTCAACGTTTCGTGCCCGGACCGCTCTTGTGAATTAATACCAACAATGGTGTCCTACGCCTACTCGTCCTAAAAGGAGTCCAATACATATGGTCATAGTAGAGTCCTTAAAAAGTTCTTAGAAATAGAGGAACAAACTGCCTATGCACCTCTGTTAATTGCTGTCATGCAAAAGTATAAGATAAAGTTTCCTTCAAGACGGGACTGGAGTTGAGGTAGAGCGACGGTTCCAAAACGGACTAATGAGTGAGTGCAGGGCTGTTCTGAGAGAAGCTATACGTCTCTCTCTCGATCCGGTTGCCTGACTTTGCTAGCATCTTCCTCAGCCGATTGGCGAACGTGCGGCTAAGATGGGCATTCCATCAATCTCGAGGACAGTAGAGAGACAGTTCATCACCACCTCTGTAAGTGTCCGGCTTAACCCTGCTGTTAGGTTAAGACCATTTGGTCCAATTTTTTTTTGTTTTCTTTGTAACTTTGGAACGGTGATATATACTGTCTAAATTTTTCAGCTCAGGTGGTCTTTTTATAAAACAATATTATGTGCGAAAATTTAATTCTCTGACTTAAAACTGGACTAAGATAAATTGAAAATTACGAATCTTAGGTTAAGGGACCATTTGGTCCATAGTATATTTTCCATGATTTTCTTTACATTAATTTTCCAAAAATAAGTATTTATTAGTTTGTTCGATATTTTTTGGCACTACATGATGAGCAAAAAAATGTTTTTCGGTTGGTTTTGCAAATAAACGCACTGCAAATGGAGCATTTTACATCAGACTTAGACTTGCAGCAACTACAAATTCCTCGCTTTCGAGCTCCTGAACTAGAAGAATTTTTAGAGCAGGCCACTGGTGCTGGGTTTTACCAGAGTTGAGTAAATAATAAAATAATAATATTTAGCAAGTATTGAACCAAACTAAATATAAAGACTAAGATTAAATTGTTATTTTGTATGAAAACTGCAGTATGGACCAAATGGTCCTCTAACCTAAGATTCGTAAGTTTTTTTTAACCTAACAGCAGGGTTAAAGAATACTTCCAGTTGCACAATGGAAATCATCAGTCGGTTCCTCCAGAAATCTAGATGGTTTGAAAATTAGGAATCACAACGGCAGAAAAGCAGCTTTCAGGACAACCGGCATATTAAAATGGCGCTCTGAGCGCTATTTGGGTCCTAGGTTTTTCCTAGGGACCGCTAAAACCAATAACTTATATACATACATATGTGTAGGTTTTTCTTAAAAAAAAAAAAAAAAAATTACACCCAATATATGTAAATACAAAATTATGTACGCCGTGCATGTAGAAGTATCGCTGACAATCACCTTCAGCCTTAAACCAAGTCGAATGTACATTCAATTTTCAGTCAAATTAGCGCAAATTTTCATAGACTTCATAAAGTCAAAATACACATACATTTACAACATGCACGCTCATCTATCAGCGTAATTATTTGTTTTATTGTAAGAATGGTTTGGAGTGTTTGGGAGTTTCGCTTAAACGTACATAGCTTGTTTTTCTTTATTCCTCATGCTGCAAGCTTTTCAATACTGTGAATGCTTTGCTCATTATACTCGTAGCACTCGAATGCACTATGTAAGTATTTTCTAAGCGTTTATACTTGGAAAAGGTCATCAGTAAATGTGTGATGGTTTTTTTTTTATTGCTATTTAAAAATGCATGTACTAAACACACATATGTGTGTATGTATATATGTATGCATGCCAACGCATACAATACGTAAGGTAATTGCTCATATTTTTTTACGTGATTTCATTATTGATTTTGTTGCAACCTTGGCAGCAATTTTCTTTTTTGGCTATAAGCCGCGAAGTCTATGCATAGTGTCGGTGTGGCTGCAAAGGTGCGTCGTACTACACAACAAGCAATTGATGCGCTTTATTTTATTGTTATTTGTGTGGTCTTAGAATTTTTATTTCGATTTTTTTTTTTGAAAACTCCTTCTCCAAAGCATTCTACATTTATTTACTTAGTATTGACATTGACTGACAACTGATGTTCACCTGTGTATAATACGTTTGCGATAAATCATTGTGCGGTTTATCAACAAATTTAGTTGTTGACAAGTGAGGTATTCGAGGCGTTGATTTATTATTACTGACAATTAGTGGTTTGACATTAAACCCAAAATTTTGCTGATTGAAGTAAATCGCAAAAAAGAGGCGATTCGCCGTATTATAATTGATAATTATTTAACTTGTTGTGTGCAATTTTTTTTTACAAGCAAACTGTTTATTGGTATATATTAAAACTACCTTATTATCTCTACATAAATTTTGCTAATAAGTTTGAAATTTCAATAGTAGTAATGCCATAAGTAGCTGGACACAAAGTTGCGGCCTTAGGTTAAATCCAGATAAGACGGAGCCATTGCTTTTTACGAGAAAATCTAAACCGCCTACTTTCAGACCTCCGTTAGGTTTATCTTCCAATACCACGTATGACCACGGGCTAACTAACCTAATCCATCGACTGTAAGTTAAATTGTGCACTGAGGAGCGCCTGGCTTTCTACGCTTACAAGTCGATGCTTGGCAAGAAATGGGGTCTGAAACCGAAGATGGTACTATGGATGTACCAAGCGGTGGTGCGACCGGTGCTGAGCTATGGATCTGTAGTCCGGTGGGATTCCCTCGGGAAGAGCTACAACCTCATCAGTCTGTAGAAAATTCAAAGCACTACGTGTGTTGGTGCCGCGGAAGCCTGTCGCACCTGTCCCATGGTGGCTTTGGATCCCATTTTAAACCTGCATCCAATTGACTTATATTTACTATGCACATCTTCACAGACATCGCTTAAGGCAGCGTCCTGAAAGGATACATAGGAAGGTCATGGTAATATCCACAGTCAATTACCTTTAGGCACACTTAACACCAAGATGGATTTCAGCCCTCGCAAACTGGAGTTTCAACACAGAATTAATGCTGCTTCTTTCCAAGCAGGAATGGATGAAAGAGAGGTGAGGTCTTCTTCGATAGTGGTATAGAAATATTCACCTACGGTTCTAAGATGAAGTCTGGAGTTAGAGCCGGCATATACACCGAATCCATGTCAATCAAAGTTTTCGCTACTTGACACGCCTGAAAGTCACCAGGCTGCACGCAATTAAGGTGTTAACAGTACCAAATATTAGCTCAAAGATAGTCGGAGCTTTTAAACAACTGTTTACCTCTTTAACCACAAATCGAAAAATCTCTGTCATATGGGTTCCCGTACATGAAGGACTCGAAGGTAACGAGAAAGCCGATGAGCTAGCATAGTGCAGACTCACACAGAATAACGAAACAACCAGTATCGAGGTGAATACAGGATAAGGTGTAACGAAGGGAAATATACGTAACTTCTACCTCAACAAGGCGCAACGAAAATGGAAAGTTACCACTACTTGCAGGATATCAGGAACTACCTGGCCTTACTACAAGGAGAAAAGGACCAGAGATTTTCGTTGTAGGTCTAGAGCCGTTGCTCATAAACTTACTGCAGTGTACACGGGCCACTAGACTTTGGGTCCGCATGTGGAACGAATAGGCATTCCGCATACCGAATACTACAGAAGCTTCAGAGACGTGGCCGCGAAGGTAACGGTCGAGCATTTCCTGAGCAAATGCCCTGTTTCAGTCCGCATTTGTCTAACATCCTAAGGGTTTACTTTTCTGCATAATCTAGGGCAGGTATCTAGAATCGAGACCTCCGATGTAACAACTTCGGCTGGTTGTAAAGCACATCCTTCGATTACTCAGTGGGGTTTGTCGAGTTAATGACATCAAAACGGCAGTATTTTTGCTACTTGGGCGACATGGGTCCCATTAATTTTACGCACCTACCTACTTAATGTCATAAGCTAACCTCCAAACTGTTAAGATAGTATGGGATTGAACACGGCGTGGAGTCGTTTTGGGTAGCAGCGAAGGTCGACCTAAAAAAAATTGTTGTAATTTTGTATATCATCCGGTTGCTAAAAATTGGGTTAAGTACACAGAAACGACTGCTACCGTTTACTTTATGTTGTGTTAAAATTCCATAACTATTAAGATTAACAGAAGCTCATTAGAAAGTATGTGTCTTGATTTTTACTGTGGAAACATATACGATATATTTATTTTAAAATCGTTTTGTCGAATTTTTAATGTTTTGAAAAAACGCCACTCTTTTATTAAATTCGCGATATCTCCACGAGCTGCCAACAGCTGTTCAAAAAAGCGGTTACCATTTACTTACAAAAAAAATCCCTTCCAATACGTGATATCTAGCCAATTCGTTATCTCAGTAGGGCCTAAACGTTTCTGGCGCTCTCAGTTGTAGGATATACAAATCATTCATGCATTAAGAGTTACTGGATTTCTCTTTACCTATCGGTTATAATTAAATATAAAATTGCGTCATTTTGCTATAAAGATAGAGTTTAATAAACTCAGACTGTCGATGAAAAATTTGAAATGCATAAAATTGGGATTTGACCTGTGATTAAATCTTTGACAAAAGAGGAAAAGTGTATTACATTAATTGGAGCGACATGAGTTCACGATGTCTAAAGCCTTATTAAACTCTTTAGAGTGCGGAAATGGTGTACAAAGGTATAGATGGAAAAAGATAAAATATAAACGTCAAAATTGCAGTGTTGTACCGTTAAATTTACGCTGCTGAACCTGCTTCATGCTTGATAACTCGAAATACACCACTGAAACCAGGAAGTCTCAATCTAAGACCCTATCCATAGGTTCAACCACACTCTATAAGAGAATAAGTTCCAAATTTAGCTTTTCCAGTTAATTTTACTATGTCACGCTTTATTTATTTTTTACATTTTGCGCTTTGCTTGGAATTATTGAGTAAATCGGGCAAATTTAAATATTAAATATAGACTAGTTTCAGTTGTGTAAAGTATACATGAACTGAGTTTGATTGTGTTAGTACATGCTAAGCAGTGCAAAAAAAATAACCACAAAACATAACATAAAAAGTGCTTCAATGTGGGCGTATCAGTCCAACGCAAATCTAGGATTTTCGCGGACTGAAATGGTTGAGGTAAAGCCGCATTCTATTTTCTCCTCTTATCCAGACACAGCCGGGCTTCAACGTTGTCAGTCTGATTCTGACAAATATCATTTTAGATACTAGGTTTCTTTCGCCTGTTCTTCATATTAAAATATTCTGCATTAACTATACTATACGAGCAACGTGCAACGTTCGGCCGTACGCGCGGTGATATGCGCCTGCCACTCTTTAGCGATAGCATCTCTCGTTGCTACTAGAGAAGAATAACCCGCTATGGTGCGCTCCAAATGCTGCATCATGACGTTCAAGGCTAAATAACTTTTTTCCAGATTTCGGGCCATTTTTTTTCAAAACGGAATATTGTTTAGCGTGAAATGTAGTATATATGGTTTGTTTTTTATGTCGAAATATGGCGCAGAAGACATTTTTTCTTTAATTTGTAATAAACCAATATATAAACAATTGACTCAGATTCAATTTTTTTATTCCGAGAAAATTACACGTAATCTATATTAAATGGCGATTAAAATGGCGGTCGAATCATGTACATCGGCCTGATAGATCGTTCGTAATTAATCTATGAAAAAAAATTACGAAAAACAGTTATTAACAATATCTTAAACAAAAAATTTTATTTAAAAAATCCAACTGGGTTTTTGTTTGCATCATTAATGCCTACAGAAAAAATGAAAAAACGGGCAAAAATAATTTTTCACCGCATTCAGGTGATCCGTTTGAGAAATTCTGACCCCTATATATTGTGGACTGAAATTTTTGTTTGATAGCAAGATATTATTTTTTGAAGGACATTTTTGAATGCTTTAAAAATAGGACTCCATACAATCTATATTTTCTATAGTATCTCAAAGCTGCAAGCCAAGTCAAAGTACTTCCAACTTCAAATGTATCTTTAATATTTTTTATTTCATATATATAAATAATACCTAATTATATAAAAAATAAAATATTAGCATTGAAAAGCTGTTAGTAAATTTTATATTTGTGCTTTTAGGTTTGCTTATTTATTTCTACATATATGAATGTTTCGTGTAATTTTGCACCAAAGTGTTATGTGTCACCTGCTATTATTTTGTTTTGCTATTCGCTATTCACTCACTTCACTATAGAATTTATGTAGCATTTAATTGTAATTTTTTTTCAAAGCTCTTTTCGCTACTGTCGCTCTTGTTGTTGGTGAATTTCGTTTTATGAATGCAACTTACATGTTCACACGATATTAAATAACATAAACAACAATTACCACTGGTGTTACGCCTGCCTGGTGTTAATAAAAATAATTTTTTTATTCGGTGACTGCACACTTGACTTTGGTTTTATACAATTGCAAACAATTTTTATTAACTTTGTGTATATATACATATGTATATGTATATATAAATCCTTGTATGCTAATACTTCCCCAGACATGTTTGCACTTTATAAATATTTTGTTAAACTCGGCAGGGGAAAATTTGAAAGGCGAGAAGAAGTTTAATAATATCCATTGTAAATTATAAAAAAAAAATGAAAATAGTGGTTACGGAAATTATTTAATAGCTGTCATAACATGTTGATGTCGATACCTGATTTGTTTGGTTTAGACTTTTTCGGAGTTGCATATTTATAATTTTAATATATAGCTTGAAATGGCACCTAAGTTATCTGATATTGACTATTTCATTGCAGCTTTAATCTCCTTGGAAGGAGTACCTGTTCTAAGAAACTGGATAAGAGAAAGCGCAATTTTGATTGCAAAAACTGCCTCCCTTCTTCCCGATATTGCCACATTTTTTGGACGAAATGTGCCCGAAATAACAGCAGGGGTTTCTTCAAATAGTATTATGTAAACCTATATTTTCCTTTTAAACATTTTAGTTGAAATATTTGAAATAAATTATAATTATGATGATTAGGAATAGTTGAGAAGAACTCAAATCCAACCTTTCCAGTTATTTGCAAATAATCGTTATTTTAATTTATTGGTATCAAAAAATTATTGGCAAATATTCGTTCAAAACAAAACTAGAACATATCTATCTAATCCTTATGCCATATTTTATACAAATCTGAACATATTTTTATTTACAACATTTTTTGTTTTAAATCATAGGATACTCCTTATTTTGTGATTTTTGTTTTTTCGATCACTTTTGATAGTTATTTTTTAAAATTTTGTTTTTTTTTATAAAACATTTTAATTTATCTTGTATTTAAAATTTTTCGACCATAATCTATGCAAACGAATTTTTCGGCGATGACAATAATATATTTTATGATCCAAAAAAAAAATCACAAAATTTCGTTGAAATATGATCGAAAAGTTTAAATCCAAGAAGAAGGATCATTTTTGATTTAAATAATACAAAAAGTAGGTTAAATATGATCGCAAAAATAAAAATCCAAGAATAACGATTGAATAATGATTGAAAAAATAAGAAAAACACAATAACGATCAAACGTGATCGAAAAAAATTAATATTAAAGAATAACGATTATTTTCAATCGAATAAAAAAAAATTACAAAATAGCAATTATATCATGATTTTTTTTTATATAAATTACAACCGTTATGGTCCGTAGTATTTAGGATTTGCGCCCTATCAGCTCGAGCACTTAGCTAACAAAAGCTTAGCATTTGCTTTTAGTCGTTTATTTGAGATTTTTTCAATTTACGAAGAAGAGTTAACGAGGTTGTAATGAAATCCCTCTTTGCTCTCTGCGACGCACTCTTTGGCAATCCCTGCACAAATATAATAGAATGGCAGAAGATTCTCAACTTCAAAAATTAGGTAACAATTTAGTGCACTTCTTTATTTTTGAACTTTAGTAACAAAATATATGAACATTATATACTAAGTACACCGCAGTCATCACTAAACCGCTACGAGTTGAGATTTTGTGCAATGGCCTCATTTTCTTCTAACCGAGTGACAAAAGAATTTTCCTTTTCATTGCAAACGAAATCATGTCAGTACTCTTCAAAAAATATGGAAGATGTTTCATGCTATTTAGAAACGGAAAGTAACTGGCATATTTTTGATTGGTTTGGTTATTTATTTAAAGATACGGTACCACTACTAATTGACTTGGAATTAAACTTAAGTTCCCAATGTATTTTCCTAGAGCTCATTCACACTAGCGCAATTTTGTTTAAATTTTACAACATTGCATGTCAGGTCGGTTATCGCTAGGTATGGGAATCGATGTGACAATATCGATATTGGGCCCATTTCATTGTAACCTACTTGGAAAGAAACGCTCCAGTTTAGATAAAGTTTCCTTTTTTGCAACTCTCTTGATCAACTCTGTTAGCACCTCTCATGAAAGATGGGATTTGTTTGGTGATATTTAAGAACGGAAAATAGCTGTGCTGGCAAATTTTGGTTTGTTGTTTTTTTATATTTAATAATACTATGCAAATAAAACAGATTAGGTTTTAAACTGCAATTTTCCACGAATTAGGGCTCATTCACAAAAGTGCAGTTTTTCATTTGAAAGGGATACACATCTCTATTTATTAAAACAAAAAGACAGCTAATGAAATCTTGCATATTATTGCAATGCCAGTGGCACCCGAAATTTTCTTTTCCACTACTGGGAGAAGTATGACGACGCACGGTGCACCACACGGGGGTACAAATGCAAAAAATCGAAAGTCTGGGAACTTGGACTTTTCAGTATTATTTGAAAGCTTTAACTCCAGTTAAGAAAAGTTTGTACTTATCTTTTAATAAAATATGACATAGGTCCTTTATATCCTCTCAAATCACAAATAATTTCAACACACCATTTCACTAATTTGATAAATATCTTCCGCCATTTTCTGCCTAGTAAAAATATTTCATTTCGAAAAAGTACTTACATGCTCTTTTTCGTATTTTTTAGCTTATCTGTGTACCGTAAAATACGTGAAAGAATTTATTGTGAATGTCATCAGATCCGCATAGTTCCTACGATTTTTAAAAATGAGGTGTTAAATTAAAGAGCTTGAACATGAAGGTGTGCAGGAAGAGTAAGTTATATTTAATTTACAATTTTTCTATGCTGCTAAAAACATCTGTTGTAGAAAAATAATAAAAATCTATGAGTTCTGTATTTCGGTAACCGAAACAAGAGAGTTGTAGCTCAAAAATTAAATCACTTCATATTCTCGGCAAAAAGTAAAAAAGTCAGTGACTAGTCATAGTTTTTAAAATCAACCTTTTATGTGAAATTTTTTAAACTAAATCTGTTTATTTAACATGTTTTGTCGATATTCAATGCGATATGTCGATACTTTTAGCAGTATGATGTTTAGGTTTTTCCCCGATATGAATATTGATATTTTTTTTGCTTTCCCTACTTATCGCTTTACCGAGCTGGTCCAACTCGTATAATTTAACAAGTTTGTCTTCTTGCTTCATGAACATGAATTTCGCAATCCTACAAATGTTATTTTGCAACTGGAACACAAAAGAATGCGCCTAATGTGCACAATGTTTGCGCTGATAAATATTTTATGTTTATTTTTTTTTTTAATTATCAATATATAACACAGTGCTACAAAAAAGAATGATGTCGAAATACCTGGTCATAGGCACAGAAAAGGGCAAAGTAATTGATTGTTGAACTTTAAATTTTTTTAATGTTGTGCAGCAATATTCACAAATAAATTCTGGCTCGTACCAGCGACTCGCACTATAAAACCTTTCGAAAATCTTGTTATATATTTTTACAACACCAATATTATTTTTAAAATCACGCCGATGACTTGTATCCGTAAATAAGCCACAAATGTAGCAAAACTTATTACGCTTGTCGAACATTTTAGTTTTACTTTACCACCATTTTTATCCAATTCAACAGCAAACACAACAAAAGATAAACAACACGAGCACTTCAGTATAACGGAAATTTATAAAGACTTCAAAATTGAGTAAAAACTCAAAAATTAAGTGATAATTTCCTTGGGAACAACAGAAGCAAATTTTTGCAAAAATTTCGTTCTTATAGAAAGTGAAGTAACACAGTCAATTTTTGGCCGATTTTTTAAAAGAAACATTCGTTGAACTCGGTATTAAACGTACTCTTTGAATCTAATGTGTTTTTTATAAAATAGTGTGTGAAAATATCGCCAAAGTCAAAAAAAGAAGAAAAAGGTGAGCAAAATTTAAGTTTGTTGTGCAAAAACAAGTAAATTTCTTCAGCTTTATTAAGACGTCTATATATTTTTCAAAAGGTCAGAGTTTCTTCTTTCTTAAACCGTTCTTGAATGAAAATCGGTTGTTAATTAGCTAAGATATAGGCTAAAAAGTGCGCAAAAGCACGAAAAATCGGGTTTTTGAGGTTAAGTCGAGATTTTGGGGGTGTTTGACAAATTCCAAAACTGGATTCTCGTTCTACTCGATAAGACCTACAAGAAAAATAACATCACTTCCCAGGTATTTTTGAGTGTCACACTGTGTAATATGTACACAAAATTTCTACCAGTTTTGGCTATTCTTCATTTGTTTATTTTAAGTTTCTTATGGTTTGCCAAATAATAACAAACAACTTATAAATCTACATTTCAAACTTCGTGGAAAATTGGGAAAATTCAAACAAAAAATTACAATAACAACAACCCTTTTTTTTGACAGTGCTACCCAGTTTCTTCCAAATGAAGAATGACCCACAATTTGTTTTTGGATGGAACAAAACAAAATAAGGATATCCAAAATTAAACTGGTTATAATGCTGTGTTTTTATTTTTTTCACTAGACAGTAGTTCATACTGTAATAAAATCCTCGCAGTCGAAAATTTGAAATTCTGTTACAATTTAAAAAAACAAAACAAGTTTCCATCAAAATTTCAAATTTTTCAAAAAAAAAAATTGAATTACCACTCTTTTTATAATATTTTTTAATAATTTTTTTCCACAAAATTTTAAATTGTACCTTAAATTTTTGATTATTTTTAAATATAAATTTTTTTTTACATAAATAAAACTACTTTTACTTTGGAAGCCAATTCTGACAAAATGCTTTTTTCATGAGTTCCCTAATTCCATTACTTATTATCAGAACATCGTTCTTTATAAATACACTGATCGATACCGTTATCGAAATTTATACCACTGGTTGTGTCCAATATGGATTACAAAGGTTCCTGCCTTGCCAGTTTCTATATCTGCTTTCATTGAAAAAAATAAAAAGTATGTAATTACGCAAGCCTTCTATTGAACTCTAAATTTTTGAATTATCCAATGTAAATGTACCACAATCTGGTATTAGAAATTGCATATTTTGCACTTTAAAATACAGTAAGCTATAACTCTACCATGAAGCAGTAAGATAACGATGATATAGAAGCAAACATTTAGTCACCATATCTTAGATTTAACCGCTCCAAAATAATGATAATATTCGTTAATTACATTTTGCAATGTAATCTTTTCTAGCGCCACTAACACATTTTTTTGTTGGCCAAATAAATAATAGTTTTTAATTTTCTCTAAAAAAAATGTTATACTATGTTGCTGTATATGTTAATATTGTTAGTGCTGTGTGAATTTAAAACGTAACTATCTACAATTTTGTAGTCACTTTTAAAGCAAGTCTATACATATTTTTTTTCAAGCAAGTTTAAGGTCAAATAACATTTCAGACCTTAAAAAGTGTATCGCAAAACTAACTAAATTGTTTTGCCAATATGACTAAGCTCTTATTTTCTAAATTTGAATGCATTCCACACACACACAGCTAACCCAACAAATTGAGTCATAAAAGGCCTATGAAAGCAAAACGCAAAATGAGCGTAATATTTATATAAGTACTGCGCATGCGCCGCGCGCTCATTGTGGCTACCTAATTAAATTACAATAAAATAATTTTCAAACATAAATATACAACAATTATGGCATTACGATTTTAATATGAATTTTACTCATTATTCTTAATTTTTTTTTTACACATGCATAGTGTTGTGCAAATTTTTCCCATTATTTGCATTTTTCCATTCGCAAGCAATTTGTTCCGTAATTAATTGAACAACAGTCTAACAGCACAACAGCACAGCACTGCGCGCACTATGCCGCACAATTGCACAACAGCAACAACAACAACAGCAACAACAAAATATAAGAGTTCGCAATTAAATGGCATGCGGTGCACAGCTGGTCTGAATGCTCATAATCAATGTACACACCTTTGAATGTTCAAATCTAGAAATATATATATTTTTTTTACTATATATGTATCTATCTATCTATCTGTAAGCATAGAAGTTTTGGTCTCTGTCATTTTTTGTAGCTAACATCTGTATGCAAAAAACGTTATGTACGAAATGCGCAAATGAGGCACAGCGCAGGCGCGCGCATTTGTTCTTAATTTTTGACGTCAGCATGCAAATGACTACGACGAACGGAACGTTGGAAAGGACTCTGCATTTGTGGCATATTGCTGCGAAATCAACGCATTCGCTTTTTTACGAATTGCTACACATTTAAGTAGTTAGTGAATTATTTTTTCAAGCATTCACTTAGTCGCTCCACTCACTGTGCACTCGAGTATTTTATCATTTTGGCAGGTGTCTACGCTAAATTCTCACGTTTTGCCACTGTATTTAAAAATTAATTATTAACTCATTAAAGTGATACAAATTGAAAAACTAGGTAAGTAAACTAAATTAAAAATAAATAATTATGAATAGTTAAATAGCGAAAAACACCAAGACTTCGCTTTATATAACTAAAACATTGAATGACCCATTTCAGTTAGTTTTGTGTGCGCTTAATTAAAATGTGAGTGCATAATATGTGTATTGAATCGAGCGATTCGCAATTTGCTGTATACTTAGCAAAATTATATAATAAATATAACGAAATATGAGCGCAACCAGACTTTTGTTTTGATTAGGTGTTAGATATGCCCACAAGGAAATCGATTTGTATAACAATAACAATTTTAGTTAAAAAGTAAGCCATAATTTCGGTATAAATTTGCAACATAAACTACTGATAAAAACGCTACGAGTTAAAAAAAAAAGCGAGCTTAAAAAAACGGCGTAACTTACAAAAGTGGGGGCTGAACATTTAGACCACTACTGAGTTAAAAATTTACTACTACATTAAGTCGATAACAACGTATAAGTGAAATGAATCTAACTCAAACTACGACGACGAGGATCTTCAGAAAATCTTTTTAAGTTTTTTTTTCAGAATTTCTTCTTCATTTTCGAATATAACTTTTCTATGAACACTCAGCATTCGCAATCCTGAAAAATTCAACGTACACTTAACAAGAGTAATGTTATTAATAATTTAGTTTAATTTCAGTTTACTTATTTACCATTTAAACGATTTTCCGTCGTGGTTGAACTGAGCCAAATCTTCACTCTTCACAGAGTACTCAGAGTTTAAGCCAGAAAACTTCGGTCTCTCCAATTTTTTTTTGATTTACTGGCATTGCGAATCTTCAATTTTTTAAAAATATATTTAATAATAGCCAAATTAAAAAAAAAAAACATGTACTTTATATAAAAAATAGCATGGCGGAATTTAACTCGGAAAAAGGTAAAATATTTTAATGCATCCCTCTACTATACTAGCAAAGCAACAGCAGATGTTGACGCTGTACTGCTATTACTTAAATGGCGAATTACGAACAAAATGACGTATGTAAAATTTTAAAAACTTTCACAAAAAATCCCAAAAGTATTCAATATAATTCTGTTTCCCACTTATATTGGTTTTTTTAAATAATAATTATTTATAAGCTATACATTCCATAACAGAAATCATATAAATACAATTTTCGAACCTTGTTCGAAATTCACAAAAACTCAACAAAAATGTACATTAAATTTGAGTTGATTTTTTTTTTTAATTTTTTACTGACGTTTTCTGATGCATTTTCTACCATATAAAATAATTTTCAGCATCCTTTATATAAAGAAAAATGCCCAAAAACGTTCAAAAATCAATGCGAATTTTTAGTAACTTTAAACTCACACTTTGTTGCAGTGAAATTAAATGGACTATAAAACTACATTCCCAAAATTTTCTTAAAAAATCCAATTAAAAATTTAAAAAATGTGCACATAAATTTCATAATTTATGTCATATTATAAATCGCGTATTCAAAATCCAAAATCGCTACGAGAGTATAAAAATACTAAAATATAAATAAAAAAAAGATAATCAATTCACAAACTTTAAAGCTATGGCAAACGGATTATGCGATCCCCGCAAAATGGGGGTTTGAGCTTACATTCTGATTTTGAGGATGTATCGGCTTCTGTCAAGCGTTAGCAAAATTTTATGGTGAGCTACCTTTTTACTAAGGTGTGACAATTTTTCTTCTTTTTTAAAAGTTTTTATTGCGGGAAAATTTGGACGGCTATGTAGTTGGAGAGAAGACAACAACAAAGTTCATAAAAGAAAACTGAAGCAAATATATTACCTGTATTGAAATTCTTACAGAATTAAAAACAATGCATTTAATAGGCATTTTAATATTAATTTTACCAAAAAATATATGATTTTATTTTATTTTATGTGCCTGTGCCGCCATACTGCACTTTCAATGCTCATCATAGCGCGTGAAACTATCGAAAAAAGTTTGGTAAATTAACCGCCTGGGCCACTTTAAACTGTTTTTCTTTGGGTTAACGATTAAGAAATTAAAAGGCAACATTACTCACGTCTTTGAACATTGAAAAGATAAAGCCTCCAATATTTGGAAGAAATTATCTTTAAAAAATAAACGTGTGGTTATTGTTTAATTCACTCCAGTTTTTTTATGGCTTAGTTTGCATAGCCGGCCTTGACAACTCTCTCTGTTTTAAAAATACTAAAAAGAGAATAAATTTAAAAATCCTTGTGCATATATTTTTAGAAAAATCAGAAAAACCTCTATCTAATTATTTTATTAAATTTGTGCGACATTAACACAGCACTTAAAATTTCATTTTGCTTCAAAAAAAAAAACTAACAACTTCTTTCTATAGGCCCGTTCTTTTGTAACCTAGTTGCAAAAAAATACTAGGTAGGATAAAAAGTAGCATGTAAAACAACAACACTAACTCGGAAAAATATGCGAGTTGAGCCAACTCGATTATGATATCCGACCTGAGATGTAGTGTTGTGAAGCAAAAAACCCGCCCTATTGTGAATGGGCTCTGGAAAAATACTTGGGAAATTTCAATCAACTGTCAAATCTTGTTTGTTTTATGGATACATAAACAAAACAAATAAAAATGGAACAAGGGTAAGAAAAATTTGCGCTTCGTATATTTCACATAAAATTATGAATTAAAACATTTTTGTTATTTCAGAATGCAAGAAAAAAGGCGCAAGAGATGGTCATGTGAGAAGATAATTGAGTATTCGAGATGCTACCTCGACCGGAAAGCGGAGTTGGAGCACCCAAAAAGAAAGAGGTTGGCCTACGCGAACGTGTTGGAAGACATGGTGTCAATGGCGATCACGGTAGGTTCAAGAAATAAGTATATGTTTGAACAAATTATATTTATTAATCCACTTCCAGGACTTTGAAAGAATGCCACTGTGCTTGGATAACAACAGCAGAACTGACGCCAGCCCAGGCTTTGCCCCCTATATGGAGGGCTTCATGTGGGTTACAGGCCGTTTGAAACACTTTCGGCAAATGTGCTGTCTGGAAAAAATAGCTAACAGAAATTACTTTGTCTAGCAACAGCTTTTTAAAACGTAACAGTGAGTTTCAGTGAAAACCTTGTAGTGAATTTTTTGCAATGTTTTTGATGTAAATTCTTTGCGCTCGTTTTTATAAAACCCTTTACAATTTTTAAAACACGTCGGTATCATTTTGCTGTACAATGTACAAGGGTTTTATAAAAGCGAGCACGAAGCATTTACATCAAAAACATTGCAAAAACTTCACTAAAATGTTTTCACTGAAACTGGATTATTTTTTTTTAAATTTGGTTTTTGTTTGTTATTTTATTTGTAATTAGAATAAGAAGTGATCTGAATTGAATTTTATATGTGATACTCCTTGTGAATTTGTTTTAGTTTTATAGATTTTAAGTTGAATGAAATGCAATGAATTCTTGTAAATATTTTTATTAGTGAATTCAAAGACATAAATATACATATATGTATATGCAGTGAAATTTTTAAATAATATTTTGTTGTCTTAAATAATTAAAAAGGGTTTGCCTTCTGTCAAGGGCTGCGTCTTGGTTTCATTTTTCAAAACCGTCATCAAGTAAACACGTATTTTCATCACTCACATCGTTGATATCGCACAAATTTGCAACTGGCCTAAATGCCACTGTATTGCTTTCATACCAAATGCACATATACACGGATTTTTTGTGGTAATATACGCGTTCTACTACCACCAGATGTGGCAGGTACGCAGTTAAGACTCCGAATACTTAACTGAAAATAAAATAGCATTAAGTTTATGCATTTCTTTTGCACACATTTTGTTATTACTTGTTAGATATTCCCCCGTTTGGCGTCTTAGCTTAATGTGCATTTTGAAATCTGCCTCACTAATTGAATCGAGTGTACCTTCAAAATTGGAGCACTTCTCATGTGCCTCGTTTTCAATCTCCGAGTTTTCAGAAGAGTTGGAGCTGACATATATCGTGTCTAATACTTCTAGTACTTCTTGCATCTCTCTATTGCGACGTGATTCGCAATGCTCACCCGTGTACAAAGACACCATCTACAAAAGTAAAAGGTTATTTAATGCATTTATTTAATGTTTTGAAATAAATGTAATAACTTACCACAGAATCCTCAGAATTGCTCATTTTGTTTTGCTTCTTTAAAATTTCACTAAACAAATCATATGTTTAATGACAGATATTGCCAGTGTTGTGAAGTAACTAAATGGAAATTTTATCCGAGTTGGAGTGTTTTTTTGCAACTAGGTTACAAAAGAACGGGCTTTATAAAGTTTTTAGGTTTTTAGTATTCAAAAGCACAGTTCTGGTGATTAATTTTGTCATACCATTTTATCCAATGGCCTTAAGGCGGTAGTAGTAGCCAATACAAATAACCTAATTTCTGAATAAACTTTATAGGTATGAGCGCTGCCATTTCAGCCCTATGTAGCCTTTTTTATTTGATTCTGGACGGAAAACTTTAATTCAGCAACTAGCCTCTTTTTTTTTAGATTTTTATTAAAATTATTTCGATTTTTATGCTGCAAATTGATATGCATTTGATTACCTAACTGATGCAAAAATTTAAATTCGAAACTAATGAAACGAATGCCAGCGATATGCAATGGAAAAAATTGCACTTATATCAGTGGAAAATCTACAATCTACTTTAGAATTTTGGGCAACATATAAATGCAATTAGCGGAAATCCTTTTGCTAGTCTTTGAAGTTTTGTTTTTAATTTTTTATCTTACTCCTCCGCAATGCCTCGCCATTAGACTAATTTGGGTACTGGGCCCTAGGGGCATTTGCAGGGAACTGCATGGCTGATGAGCTCGCTTGGCGGGGTACCCTGGAAGTTATTACTCTATGCAGGGAGAGGGTTGGGGCTCCTTTGACTGCCTACGGACTTCTCTTGGGCAGATGGGCTCTCTGTCGACTCAGCGAGCGCTGGGAAACTGTCACGACATGCAGAATTGCAAGGACCCTCTGGCCGAGAGTAGATCGTGGGCGCCCAAAGGAACTTAGGTCGCTTACTAAGCGGCAACTCTCGACCCTCGCAGGTGTTTTGACTGGTCATTGTCCGATGGGTGTCCATACGGTTAGGCTGAATATAGTCTCTGACCCTTTCTGCCGCAGCTGTATGGAGGATGATGAGGTGGATTCATCTTTTCATTTTCTGCTCAGCTGCCCTGTCTTTGCGAGACTGAGGTTCAAGTACTTAGGCCCGTACTTCTTTAGTACTCCAGATGAGCTTTCTGGGGTGGAGATTGGGAGTTTGCGTGACTTCATTCATTAATCTAATCTAACCTCCGCAATGCAAAAATCGAACGCATTTTTAGAGCTTTCAAAATAAAGCAAAGAAATAGAATTAGTATTAAAATTCTAAATGCAATATTTAGTATTGGATACAACATGAATAAAGAAGAAAAGTGTTATAATGATTTCAAAATAGAGAAAGATTTCGTTCAAATAATGAATTTCTAATATATACGCAGGTACTCAAATTTATATGATGATGAAGATATAAATAGGAGATGTATAAGTGTTTGTATTAATTTTACTTAAGCTTATAAAGCCAATATAAATAAACGAAACCCATATAAAATTTGTTATGAAATCGTAATACGAATAACATGTTTGAACTGTTGGTTTATATGTTTAGCCTTAAACAAACTTTGTTTATATCTTTTTCAGCCTTTTTATTTCGCCTATTTAGCCCTTATTTCAAAAGATTCTGAGGCCAATCTGAGGACCTACATAGCACAAAACTTGTCTTCAACTGTTCGCTATAAATAATATTTAATACGATCTCGAAACTTTCTTCGTAAAAATATCGATTGCTGCATAGCCACATTGATCTATGACACGGCTCATCATCTTGTTAGAGTAAATAGTCAATTTCCTTTTTAAACTAGTTAACAATAAGTGAACATTTTGAGGTGGCCGCACGATTAACTGTAATATATCATTATATTTCTTATTATTTTCAAAGAAATATTACCCAATGATACGAGTGGTGCAAATGTCACATACTCGCAGGAGATTCATTGTTTAAGGGGTCCAAATGAGCCTTGGCGGAAAAAATGATTATTATCGTCGCCAAATGCTTAATTTTTTTTATGTTACATACATATCTCAGACTTGAGCCCAGGCTAAAAGGAGTGATAGTGACTCGACTATGCCCACTTCGAAATTTTCGTCTAACATATTGATATTCAATGCATAAAAATCACTTTCAAAATAGCGCTGTCTTTCATGGATCAATACGGAAATCAACTTTGAGCGAAGGCAATAGAGAGTAATAATAAAAAAAATAAAAGTTAATGAAATCACGTTGAATGAAGATTACAATTAACAACCAAAAAAGTAACTCAAACTGACTAACATCTTTTATGCTTTCCTATTTGAGTCGTGCGAAAATCATCGTAGAATGTAATGTTCATAAGCTATGTTGAAATTTATATTGGACAAAGTAAAAGTAAAACCATATGTGATAAGCGCAACATATTCCAGCCATTTAGACAATAAATCAGAAAGGAGGCGAAAAGATTTAACATATTGTGAATACACGAATATGATAAATGAGTTTTAGGTCGTCCCCTATCACCCGCAGGCATTTTATGCAATTCTTGTTTTACAAGCTCTTATGCCAATGGGTTTTTTACGCATATTTGCATGTTCGCCTATTCTATGGTGAATAGTTCAAACAAAGCGCGGGATTGTTAATTTTCAAAAAGATGCGCTACATTAGAAATTGGCGCTATTGTGATTGTTGGTTTGTGAAAGCCTTTATGCAAGTTGGAAGTACAATGAATCAGTAAAAAGTGATGGTAATAATGCGAAAACGAATGGGAAAGTATGATATTTTTAATGTACAATTTCTATTAATTACTTTTCAATTCATTTGCTAATATATAATATACTAAGCTATTGTTATTAATTAGGAATTCTTTTAAAAATTTTTGTGTATACATTTAATATTTTTTTTAAATATTTAAGATAGTGTATATAGTGAAATGGGATTTAATCTTTTGATTTCGGCCACCGTAGCTAAATTTTTTAAATTCAATTATTAACTGTATTGCTTTTAAAAGGTTGGTCCTGAATTTGTGTAACAACATCAAAACGCACACCACAAATTGTAGAAGTTCGGCTAAACATCAAGCTATGTTGTAAGCGCCAAATAATTATTTTGTTTTTATTATTATTATTATTATTATTACATGCAAATACGACCATGTTCAGACGGCAATAAAATTAAATTGTTTTCGGGAAATGTTTTCAGTTTTAAACATGATCGTCCAGATAATATTCCATTCTACTAACTGATTTTCGATGGAATTTCTCTATTTAATTACCTTTTTTCTTCTAAGGCAATGCAGTGACCGATATACCCCCAGAACTCCAAAATAAAAGGTTCGCTCTGTGCCCACCAAATAGTGATGCGTTTTTTTTAATATTTCAGTTTATTTGCATCCCGATTTTTGCTTGTTATTTTTTAATTTTATTTTTGGCAAAAAGTTATCGAACATAGAGTGGCTTATGAAAAGACAATGGAAATTTAGTTGCTTTTGAAATTATCATAATTGATTTGCAATAAAGTTATGCAGTTTTTACAGAACGAAACATGTACTTTCTACTTGCTTTCACAGAATGTGACGAATGAGCCGTAAAGAACTGTTTTTCGTTGTCGTGTCAATTTGGTATAATACAAATTTTTAATATTTCTATTGACTGATCTAAGATAAAGCTTGAAAGCGTTTCTTTAAAATTGTACCTCGGGTCTTAGTCAAATCGTCAAAGGTGAGAAGTACTGAGGTTTATAGATGTAAATGTGATTCTAAAAATTTTTTGTGAAATATGAGTATTATTATTTTTTTCGAATTTCTGAAGCAATAACAATTTTTTTAAGACTAATTTTCTACAAAAATATTTGACGAATGATTTAATGATTTTTTTTTGAATTGCTTGGTTTTCTTTAGTTAAAATTTGACGTCGAGTGTTATCAGTTGACGAGAATAGCCAAATTTTTTATGTATTTCGATTTAAAGCCAACGCAAAATTATAAAATGTTAACATATTGGCATTTCGTGCCATGTTTTGCTCTCAAAAATGTTGCCTAATGAATAATACCAATTTTATTATTTTTTATGCTTCAAATATTTAAGTGACCTTAAAAAATATGTTATTTTCTGATATTTTCAAATTCGTTCATATTTGCAAAACACCTTTTGTTGCAGAGGGAAAAGTCTGGTTTGTTTACATCAATATTTAAAATGAGGTTATGTCTATTTTAACAGAGAATTTTTGAAGTTAGGAGAATATAATTTTTTAAGATTTTAGTAAAAATTTCATCGTTTCATCGTTTTTCTATATCATCATATGAATTGCGTTGGATACTTTATATATTTAAACAAAGTAAATATCAAAAAATGTCAACTGCTATTCTGCTAGTATTACCTGCTCTGTGTGACTTTATTTATAATAATAATTCGAGTACGGGGATCTTCATAAAATTTAGCAAAAAAAAAAAAAAAAAAAAACTTCCAGCGCTAATATTCGACACTTGTGCTCTAATAGTCGTCATATAAATATATATTGAATTGTTCATTTGTGAAAAACACTATTAAAGCTAAGCATCTTACGTCTCTTACCTAACGCAAGCGGCATGATATGTTATGTTAATTATTTTTTTCAACTTTAAGTAAAATTGTATACAAAATGTACTATATTGAATGACATAACTGTACTAAAATGTCTAATTAATTTTTGATTACTGTCACATTAAAGGTTCACATTAATTTATCACTCAAACAAAGTGTAGCAATGAAAATGATTTAAAATTTCGTCACTTGGAGTTGCCAACGTAAACCATTATTTGAGATTGATTTAAGCGCACAACACATACACATGAATATTTAGTTAAAACCTGACCAAAATGTATGCAGAGAATTTGGTAAATTTATATATCCAGAGCTTATCAAATTAATGTCCAGTTGTCTGAGTGGATTTGGAATCAAAAATTCACGATTTTCTCAGCCTACGAGTGCGTCGCGTTCTGTGTTATATCTTTTAGCCGAAATTTTAATTGAAGTTGTTTTGACATTTGTCACTCTAGTTTAGTGTGAATTAAGAGACAATGAGTGACAAAGCTGCCATAGCAGGCTGAAACCTAGAACTCCAAACTACGTACCTACTTAGATGATACCATAAATGGAGCGATTTATGGCAAATGATTAATGAAGTAATAAAAAAACAAACCGCTTTTAATCGTTCGCAGACATTTACATATATATGTATGTGCTAAGGCATTCATTCTCTATATGATTTAAGTATTGCATGCAATTACATACACACAATGTTTGTTTGATCTGATCATATGATCTTACTTTAAGTGTAGTTCAAAAATAGAAAAACACTACTTGAAATACATATTTTTCTGAAAATTCATACACTAAACGCAAGCTAACAGTAACGCTAAGCAAAAACTGCAAATTGTGATTTCTTTATTAAAACGGGTTTCGTCTTTGACTTTCCATCACATAAACGCATCATATGATGTCGTTATATTATAAAAGCAAGAAATTAGTCATTTGATTTTAATTCAATGATTTTGTTTTAGAAAATATCTTATATAAAGTATAATTTAAACAGGAAAATGATTTATTATATTTTTTCATCGATATAAATATTCATATTTGCATATTTAAGCGTAAAATATGTGTGTCGCGTCATATGATGCAATCATGTGATGAGTATCATGTGATGCGATTGTAAGATGTAAAACTCAATAGGTATCATGGCATTCATTATCGATATGATTTACATATTGCATACAATCACACACACACACACAATATCTGTGTGAACTGATGATATGGTTTTTTATTAGCATTACTCTTCCCTTTCGTTTATGGTATGAGTGATAAATGCTCGAGGTGATTATCTGAAGCATTCGTACCATAATGTTATTTTTTGATATTTGCTCATCTGATTACATAATCTTATTATATGTGTGTTCAAAAACTGAAAGGTATATCTTTTTTGCTAAATTGGTGCAAGTAAAATAGATGTTCATATTAGAAGTCTTGATATGTACAATAGAGCTCATAATCACATCACATGCTACACATCACATGATTGTATCATATGACGCAACACAAGCTTGATGCTTATTGATTTTATATCGATGAAAAAGATCATAAATCAATTTTCAGTTTAAATTACACTTAATAGAAGATAGTTTGCCAACAAAAAGTTTTGAATAGATGCAATGAGTTCCACATATGACCACCTCATATGATGCGTTTGTGTGATGGAAAATCAAAGGCGGAAACCGTGTTAATTGCAAACATTTTGAGGGCATATACATACATATATTAAAAACAAAAAAAAAAAAAAAATAGTTTGCGGTTTTTGATTAGCATTACTTTTCTGCTTCGTTAAGGGTATGAGTGATATATGCTCGAGGTGTTGACCTGAAATTAGTGCCGCAATGTTATTTTTTTTTTATCTGTTACTTGCTCATCACTGATTTTTTATTTTTTGGGGATCACTGCTCACCGCTTTAAATTACGTGAAATTCAAATGCCATTAAAAAACTTAAAATCCAATTATTTGCAATAAAAGCCTAGTAAATCAATTTCAACAGCACATAAAATTCAATTAATCACTCTACCACAAAAACTCTTCAGCGTGAAAGTAAAAACTTTGTGAAATTGCAAAATTTTCTGTATAGCTAACGCATGCCATTAATTCTGCAATAACAACCCTTGACGTGCCCAACTGATCTGTGAAGCTAAAAGCAAATTAATATTTTGTTATTTAAATTTTATTATAAAAGTTTGCCTTTATCTCTGCAACTCATCAAATTCGAGAGCATTTTTATGGCTTCAGCAACATTAAAACTTTATAATTTCAATTTTCGATAAGTGAAAAGATATGCATAGTTAATTTAAAATATATAAGTATATCCCAGTAGTGAGGCGAAAATAAGAAAAAAAGAGCAAAAATAGTTCAACAATGAACATCATTTTCCGGCGGAGAGGAATCCGAAGCACGGCCGTCATAAAACTTAGACCACGCTGAATTCACTTAGCCGACAATGCTGTCATCAATATGGCTAATATGGCCAGGGGCTTCGCTTATGTAACAGAGTCACAAAGTCAGCAATGAAGAGACAATAAATTTCTTACCGCAAGCAGTTAAATGTCAACGATTATGTAATCGCATTAATACATAGTTAGTTGATTTCCTCTATGCTGGATGGTTATGTAAGAAAGTCTCCATTTGGATGACTACGAAAGAGGCATTGTAATGTAAAGAGTCAAGAAGAATGAATCTATGCAAGTTTAAAGATGCAATATATATTTTTTTTTTGTTACTGCATTTATGTATATTAGATATCTATCGATGTATGCATGCGCTGACATTAACTAAATATGCATGAGAGCCAAGCGCATTGTCTGGGGGATTCAACAATGATGCATGCGAGGGCAATAAATTGCAGTCGATTGTAAAAGCGCAATATTTTGCAAACAATTTTTATGAATAAAACATTTATGATGAGTTTTTGTCAGCTATAAAGTGAACGAATCAGTAGTGAGTCAACTTACGAGTGCACCTTCAAATCCGGTTTAAAAAAAGTTATATAATAATGCAAGAATTATTTTTTAATAATAAGAGAATATTATGCAGTTTAATTTGCCACATGTTAAGAGTTGTACATATGTGGTTGCTTTGAACTTTGGTGAATCGAGATAATTTGTAAGAAAAGTACGCATAATAAAATTTGAAAGAAAAACAGTAAAAGTTTTATTATCGTAATCGAATTCGAAGGTTTGGAAATACTGATTTTGTTCTGCAAACCGATGGATGACTTCAAGCAGAGTTATTTCACATCGTGAGATTTATTTAATCTATTGCCGGAAAATATACCTCGATCTGCAGAATGATTATTGTTTGAACAAGCAAGTGCGATTGTTGGCATACCTGGAGAAATCGATATTACTGGCCTTAACGACTGCGATTTTAGTACTGCCTTTTCCAAAATATATAGATACTTAAAAGAGGAAATATATTTAAAAACCGAAAAAAGGTATTTTGTGCAGTTGATTTGTATGCAAAAAAAAGCAGTTCTTTTCAAATAAGTATACCATTTATTTAGAGTGATGTCTGGGGTTAAAAAGAAAACATTTTTTAAAAAAGTGAAAATTGAATATACAAAAAAAATTTCAGGGATCTTGTAAGCCATGTCGCCGTTGACGTCATAGATTACGTAAGCCACGCTGGCCGAAATTTTCAGCTGCAATCAACAAACCAAACATTTTTTTACCCAAGAATTTCTTTATAGTAAATAGCTTAAAATATTTGCTATAATCAATAATTAACCCTTTAAAATATGCTCCCAAAAAAAAATGACGATTTTGAAAAAGAAATTTTGTTGTACTTGCAGTAAAAAAGGGTCTAAAAATAATTTGTGTTTAAAATCTTTAGTCTACTTACACAATTTTGAAAAACATGGTTTCGGGAAACTTTGTTTAAAGTTTGCGGTCAGCCACTTCCGAGAAACATCTCTTCCCAAATTTCGAGAATTTCGAGTTAAAACTTTGGCAAGATATTCTAAGGCGATACCTAACGATTAAAATAATAATGACAATCGATTTTTTAAAATGTCTAAAGATACTTATCCCCTTAAAGAAGCGAGACGCATAGGTCTGGAGTTGAACGAACAGAGCTGCATTGTATTTTCCTTTCAGCAATAACGCCATTGCTGTGGGGGAAGAGGACTTCGGAAACCAACAGTACCATCAATAGAAATATCAGGCGCGAAATCCAATGGAAAATCTCTCTCTTGCCAATAACTGCTACTTTATATGTTTAAAAAGGCTTGACACCCAATTTTTCTAACTAAATTAAAAATGTAGTTTAGCTACAATTTTTTATACAAAATTTTACCATGACCAAATCAAAAGTTAAACATCTCAAAATGTAGTTCATCCTCATCCTCATATCGATGTTCACACCGATATTTCTATGAAGTGAATGACAGAAAAACTAAGAAACATGCAGAACGTAAGGAATATGGAAAAATAGAAAGATAGCGTGTATTTTCTAATTCGAACGTATGTAAATGGAAAGTGAAAGCAAACAATTTTAACATTTCGCCGCGCAAGGCAAAAAGAGAACAAGCATACATCTCATGGGACGGTACCACATTATATAAATTCGCCATAGTTTGCTTAGTTTCACTACAACTTGATAGTTACTTTCACAAACAGATTGCGGATAAAATTTCGACAGGATAGGTTCGCACGTCGTTTTAAAATGTCTAAAGAAATGGGGAATCGGACCTAGGATTTTCAAATTTGTAAAGGCTTTTCTTTCAAACCGGAAGTTTAGAATTAAAATAAATGAAAGTTATTCAAGAGTATACTTACCAGAAAACGGAATTCCGCAGGGGTCACCCTTATCAGTAATCCTTTTCCAAATTGCTTTTAATGAAATTAGGAAAATTATTGTTAATCATAAATCCGTAGAGCATTGTCTTTATGCCGACGATTTATATATCATTTGTAGGATAAAAAACAATTTGGAAAACGAGACTGTCGTAAAAAGCGTTTTAGATGACATTCTTTTGTGGTCTAAATACTCAGGTGCAAAAATATCGCTTGAAAAAACAAAACAAAATGCATATCTGCCGAAAACAAAAATGTAACGCGCTACTAACCATTAACAGTTATGTAATCAAAAATGTCGATAAATTAAAAATTCTTGGAGTAATATTTACAAGCAGGTATCAATGGAAAGAACACTGTACAGAATTAAAAAAGTCACTAACCAAAAGAGTCAATTTACTGTCATATATGTCTCGAAAAAGTCACATTCACATTAATACTCTCATGTATCTAACAAAAACCTTAATATTAAGTAAGATCGATTACTGTCTGTTCTTGTTCGGACGCAGTCTTAAATCAATTCTGAACATTTCAATAACACGCTGCGGCGCGAGTCAGCTGTTACGGATTTCGAACAACTACAATCAATACTATCCTGGCAGAATGTGGTCTCCCTCATATCGAAGAAAGGGTAACTGAAGCAGAGATGAAGCTACTAACCAAACTACTGTTCCACAATGATTAAATCATCGACCCGTGCGTAGACAATATTATGAAAAATAAGCGGCTTCCAAGAATCCGTTCAGCACAGCACCATTCACTTTCACGAGCTAAGGAAATTAATCTAACAACTACCAAAACATTCCGCCCACGACACCCACCGTGGAAAATTAATGCATCAAGTATCGACATAGAACTATTGTTGCAGAAAAAAGAGAACAACAATTACCTTAATAAATATGCTTCTGTTTTACCGCCGAAGCCCAAGCTATTTACCAAGCGGTTGTTATCGCTTCGAAAACCAAAAACAAGACAATTGTCTGCACCGACAGTCTAGCTGTCTTAAAGTCCATTCTTAATCCATCTAAGAGTATATGGGACACAATCGACAAAACTAAAGATGTGCTTATATCCTTGCTCCGTCACTAAAGACAAGTTAAAAACGTTTCTTAGATTACGAATGGGACATCCTATCACAACGCATCAACACCTCCTAAGACAGGAAGACCCACCAACTTGCACCAGAAGTGGTCAGACTCTATCTTTTGACCACATTATATATAACAGCTGCTCTACCCTGACTGCCATCAAACGACGTCTCTTCGGGAATACAACAATTACCGAAATATTAAAAAACACCCTCAGAATCGAACATAGAAAAGATACATCAGTTTATTAAAACCTTGAAAATTGCCATTTAAACACAAGCATTAAATTACTATATTATATTTTTCATTATTTTTTCTTACTTGAGATACTTATGTACATACCTGCTTAGTAGATATATGTAATAAATAGATCTTTTATTCTTATCACACTTTTGTCTTAGTTAAGCGAGAGCTGATGGCCTAGTAGCCATGCTCTTGTAGATACTATTAAGCTTTTAATTTATTATAAGTTTAATAAATAATTATAATAATAATAATAAGTTTAGCTCTTCTCGCTGACGAGATTTTCACGTCACAATTTTGTAAAGCGAAGTCGTGACAAATCAAGTGGATTGCCATAGTTACAATATTAGGTTTTGTTCTAGACGTGATATTATCTTCTTGACCTTTTGAAAGTGTCCATCATTTTATTTTTCATTTGACTAGTTCTGGTACTTTGTGTCCCCAATTTGGCACTTCAAACCTGAGCAAAATTGACAGCACAGGATACGCTTCACCCAAAATTTGGAAATGACTAGCTTACGGTGGCACCTTGTGTTCCTTCATGCTGTTTTTATTTCGCCTGATTGCCATATCAAAATATTCTTCTGCAAAAATTTTTTTCTTCGAAAATTCGATACGATGCTTACGTTCAAGTACTCGTTTCCAAAAAATATCGTGTGAAAAGTATCGAGAAAGATTTATGTTCCTTCACGTTGTTGCGATGGCAGATATTGAAGGCGATGGAGATGAAAAAATTTGATAATATTATAAACATACCTAGATCCAGTCGAGTGAATTAAGGCCAGCGACTAAGGCATACGGGAAATTAGTTGGAGGTGACAGAGCAAGATATATGTTGCCTTTTCGCTTAAGATCAAAGGGGGGAAAAGACTTGGCTCTACTTGATTTTAGCAATTGGCGCCAGTTAGCGAGACGAGTTATGTTTAACTCGATAAAAATCCCGTACACGGTTAAAGCACCAATTAAGAAGAATAAGATGACAAAGAAAGCCCATTTATTGTTTTATTCTACTTTTTTATTGAAATTCAATAGCGACTCAACTAGTGCAGCTTTTGTTAATTATAATTTTTCGATTATCGCAAAATCTAAAATTGTAACACTACTGACTCTGTAAAACTTAAAGGAAAACGATTTACTCGATTTGTGCAACTTTTAGATTGCCCAATACGTAATGATATACAAACTACTTTCTACATATGTACATATTTCTTGTCAAATTCAATAATAATATGAATTTAGGTATGTATGTATTTATTTATTTATTAAGTTTTTTATTCTCCATAGCAAATCGTTAGTTTTCCAGTTAATTCGTTTAATGATTGTGATCGGGTTTGCCTTCTTTTTGTTAGTAGACGCGATTAGTCGCGCGAGTGTGAAAATGGTGAAAATTAAATAAAAGTATGCAAAAATATCAATAAATGGGATAGGTGAAATATCATATAATCAATCATATTATATAATCTAAAACCTAAAGAGGGGTGCTGTAAAAATTTTCACTCGGTGAAATGATTATTTATTAATAGTATATTTGTTTATTATGTTTATTATGTGTATACATTTATGAATTCAAAACATTTTTTTTTGACATTTGAATAAATAAACTATGGGGTTTTGTTTAATGAATGCATTCAGTTTAGTTCAAACCATAAAATAAAAATGGCGGGTGTCGCCTCTAAGATGCGGGTATTTTAGCGTGGAAATGATTTATAATTTTTTTTTTATATTTGTCATTTAAAAATATATGAAAGAAGCTTTTAAAAAGTTTCGACTGAATTATTTAAATTTAAATAAGGTTTGTTTTTGTTATTTAAAATCTGCCAGATTTCAACTGAGCTCAGGGACGGGAAGAAACTGTTATTTCTGAAAACTGTCCTTGGGAAACTCCCTATGAAGAAAATGATCTACAACCAAGTATAATATACCAATTGATTTCTTAGTTCATCATTAATCAAATTTGAAAATATATTTCTTTGCAATTTTCATGCAAAATTAAAAAACAAATTACTGTAATTTTGGATTTTTATTTTCATACAAAATTAAAAAAAAAAAATATGACAGTTATTTTTTATTTTTATATTATACATATAAAATAACCGTTACTCTCGCTTTCTATTTTATAAATCTAAAATAACGCTGATCAATATTAAATCATTCTTTGGTTCCCCAACAATTTATTTTCTGCGAAAAATTAAACTGACTTTTATAAGTATGGCTTAAAAAATAAAAGCCCACGACTGATTAATATTGATGGCTTTTATAAAAAAAGTCTTCAATAACTGCTATTTTTGATTTATAAAATGAAAATCGAAATTTAACTCTTGTTGCTTATTTATAAAATAAAAATCAGAAATAACTGTTACTTATAATTTTTAAATTAAAAATCAAAAAATAATTATTATTTAAGAGTTATAAAATGAAAATCTAAAAATAAAAATCTAAAAAAAATGAAAATAATTTTTATTTTAGATTTATGAAGTATAAACAAAAAATAATTGTTATTTAATGAGCGATTTTTATGATAAAAATTTTTACTTTTACGGCCCCTGACTAAAATTAATCTCAGTTCGTAAACTAAAAGAAATATTTTCATTTCCGAACAAACCACATGAATCTACCAAATTTTCTTTTTACTGAAAAAATCCCCGAGATATATATCCAACAAATCCATAGTTAGTAGAAGAATTTTCATTATGCTTAATAAGCCTCTTACTTTACCCTCACCTTATCTACTATAACCAGATCAGAACCTTACTTTTGGAAAATAAAATTAATTTTAATTTGTAGATGTGCTATAAGTATGTAGCAATACTTTGGTGGAGTTGTGGAATTAATTGCAATGATGAAAGGAATATGTGACACATTTTCTGAGCAATAAATATAAAACTTGAAACTACATATCTACATAAGTTACATCCACACACGCAAAGTGCAGGCAATGACTTAATTAAGGAAACTCACATCAATTGCCAAAAATCGCAGCTGCCATCGAACGACAAAAGGTAATTATTATAAACATCATACGATAAAAACAAAACAAAAACTTTGTAAAGAAAAACAACATATTGTGAAAGACATTTATGGTACTGAGAAAATTCACACAACTAACAAATGAAAATTATTTATGCGCATAATGAGACTCTAATGAAGTCAATTCAAGCATTCATGTGATATGGGCGAGCATGTAGGCTAAGCGGCGTATGTATGTATGTACGACTGATGGTAGATTTGTAAGAGTTTGTGGCAGGCAGTATTAAAAATATTTGCATGAGTGCTCATAATCAAAAATTCATGCGCATGCCCATGCTAATGTTCGTGGCTTATGAGCGGTAAGTGCTCACTCTGGCGCATGATTATTATAGGCTCACACACATCTACTCATAGTGATACATAGTACGTACATATAGACCAAGGTTTAGGCACGCAAGCTGGGCGCGATGCCGCAAATGCAACCAACCAACCAACCAACCAGCCAAAGCTTGGAGCGACAACAATGCGACGCTGCTATCTGCCATCTGAGCGGCGTAAAGTAACGCAATCATTTGTCAATTTGGGCTGCTGTTGCTGATGCAGGGATATTGAGTCAGAGTTGTTGATTGCGGTGTTTCACACATATATGCACACACATATTGTTAGAGTGTGTATGTAGGCATTTTTTTTATTAAATATGACTAGCGACATTGTCTGCACAATTGGCATAACTACATACATACATTTTTATATAACTTTTTTTTTTTTTAATATTTTATATAAATTCGCATACAATTTTTTTAGTTTTCGCTTGTTGTGGCAAGTTGGCAGTCACGGCATCCCACTGTGCATGCTGTTTGGCGGTAGCTGCCACTGCCGCTGCTTGCATTTGACAACTGCCATTGTCACTCTTACCGCTGCCGTGCCTCGCTTGCTTATTGGTTTTTAAAGCGATCTACGCCGTTATCAATGAATATTTACTTAGTTGTAGATGTATGCATTTCAAATCTCAGTTTCATCTGCGCCATCACTCATCTGCCTATTAATGAATATTTAATATCGTTTTATACGAAACAATAGCAGGCAGATCGTGTAAAAGTAATTGTGTGGTATTGACGTAAAATATATACATATATCTTTGCCTCCATGGATTTTATATTACTTGCAAAGTTACTTAACATTTTGTTCCATTACTTATATTATGGGTCTTGCTCTTAGTTTTTTTTATGAGCCTTAAGGTTTAAAAATATTTATCTAAAAACGATCAGTCTGTCACCTTAGTATATTTTCCTTGGAGTATGACATCTGTGAGTCAATATTTAACCAACGGATAGCGCTTCTAATTCCCATGGTTAGCGTCTTCACTGAGCTTATATTTGACCAGCACCATCTGTCATTCGGCAATCGAAATAAAATAATACAATTATTTACCGACATAGTTCACATGGTTATTTTACCTTCTTTTGTTATTTTGTATGCTATTGCGTAGGTTTCTTGCAGTGAAAAGTCGAAATTAGCAAATAGTTATGCTAGTTTATAAATTAGCATTTAATGTAGGTTGTCATATAAGTTCGAAAATGATTTCGAAATGTAAAATTCACCAATCCAGAGAGAAAATGCAAATAAGCACTCCTTTCGAACGATACTACCGCTACGTAAAATGAAGACTGCCATTTACGATGCTGATTCAAGTCGGCTGTCAGAAATTGTTCACAACAGTAGCGTCCGCGGAATTAGGTTGTTGTTGTGCGCCTGTAAAAAAGGGGTGAGTCATTTAGTAGTTTTCGCTAAACTCATCTAGAGTTTCGACGCGCCCGACCAGAGGGAGAGCATTGTTAGATAAGTTGGTTTGAGAAGGTATGTACTGGAAATGTATTTAGTATATCGGAGCTGATTCTGGATAAGTGGGAGTTAAGTCTACAACAATATCCAGATCTTGATCGCACCAGAGTAGCGCGAGACTCACGAGGCAGCTGGTACTCCTCATCTGAAATTGGTGGTAATTGGGTTCCTATAACGACATTAACAAGGCGATAGTCAATGGTGGCTGCGAATATTGCTTAGGACCTGCCGGCATGCTGTTGGATCCAGCGGTTGGGTTGTTTGCAGCTAGATAACGTCCTTTAGTTCAAGGAGGTGCCCACAGGGCTTTGCCATGTGAAAATTGTTAGTTATTTTTAACTGTATACTGTGGTTTCTACTCTGCCTTGTCCGGCAGTTTTCTGTGTAATAGAACCAACCACGAAATTGAGATTTATGGCCAAATCTATTTAGTAACTAAGCAGGTAGATTCCGTTGTCCGTTTGAGTCGGTGCTTAGAAGAATATAGATGGTCGTCAGCTTTACGCGCAGTTCCAACTTGGAGCATATCTGCCTCTTCTCATGCGAATTTGTCGGATGAATTTTCGTAAATTTAGCATTAAAATTATTCAACCATTGTCTAAATTTTTTGAAATCTTTATAAACTCGTATACAAAAATATTTCGTTTCCTTCAGATAAATTAAATCCAAAAATGAAATTTATACATTCGTAAGTAAATTTTGTGAATCACTTTAGAGTCTCAAAATTTATCGCAAAATAAGCCAATATTTCGCATAATTTCTGCGAGAGTTAATTAAATGATTATCACTTTTCGTAAGCGAATATCTACGTCGAAAAACTGATAACAACAATTTAATTTCAAATCACAAAAAAAAGAAATAATAATAACGAAATCTGGCTGCAAAATATTACAATATTACCGCAATGACGCCGCTATCGCAAACAACAAAAACGTAGTGGCTTTCAAAATTAACAACAATTATAGTTTCCAAATTTTTAATTATTCTTTGCTGAAATCGATCAAGTCTACCGTTATATACGAAAAAAAAAAATTGAATTAGCAAATGGCATTGAGCCAAAAATAGTTACAAGGAAAAAAATACGCGAGAAAAATTTGCCACAAGCGCTTGATGCAACACCGCAGCAGGGCTACTGTAATTAACATTTTGAACTTTCGCCTAAATACTCGCATTTTTGGTATTTTAGGCCGTTATTCAATTTCAATATTTGTCTAACAAATATTTTCCTTTTTTAACCTCCCATTAGCAGTTAGCAACTTTGATGGGTTAATAGCTGAGTGTTAACATTTAGTTGGCAAGCGGCTACTGCTCGCTATTCTGGATGTATGCCTAAAAGAATCTGTAGCCTAAAATTTGTGCAGCTAGCTATCCGGAAGGTTGTTCGCATTTACAACGCAACACGACGTCCGATTCGTATAATGTGGGTCAAATCTTTTAGCCTATAATTAATATTGCCCTTTGGTGTGCGCTGAAGTTCGCTGCTTAAGTCTTTCGTTTGCTGCATTGCAATATTCATTAAGGCATTTTAAACTTAACTTAAAAACCATACGCGCCGTTTTTTTCTTCTTATTTTAGTTACCGGCATTGTAAATTACATAATGTTAAGTAAATAAAAATAATGGAAAAATAATTGAAAGAAAAATGAGTGAAGCATATTGCGAAACTGAGCTTTAGGCTGCCTGGAATCGTGTATCTAATATGCATAGCAGGTGAATCTTCACATGCGTGTTTTCGGCGAGTTACATATACTTAAGTAGATAGTACATAGATAGCTGAAGCGTGTGAGTGAAGTACCCCTGTGCAATTTTTTCCTTTCTTCTTGTATTATTCACTTGCTTTTTTCTTCTTTTTTTTTTGATTACAAAATAAATTGCATATGTAGTTTTTTGCAACAAAAAAAAAAGCAAACAGTATTTCTATTGTTTGCCAAACAATACCTCTATTGCGCATTGTGAAAGTTCAGTATGTTAGTTAATTTGAAATGAAATTTACTTCATTGTATTATTTAGTTCGAGGGAGTAGATAATAATTATAAAAAAAAAGTAGCCAAAACAATGGCACAACTCTGGCACATTGACATATTAACTCAAAGGAAAAATGTGGCACAAAGTACTGGATGTGATATAAGCGATAGGGCGGGCATAAAATCTTACGCCAGCTAGCATCGGACTACTACTGGGAAGCCAGTGTGTGTTTGCGTTGGATTGGTGCCCTGAGAGCCATAACTTACTTTGTTATAAGGAAGCGTCGCCGCAATAAATAAGTAACACCCTGACATGCGAATTGCATTGAGAATCAATTAATTTCGGCTTTCACTCAATTTTTCTTTCTTGGATAAAATCATATCTCTCGTCCCGCAGATGTACCGTCGTGGTAGATAATGCGCCTTCCCGTCCATTCATTGCGTCCTCTGGTATTCCCCAGGGGAGCATTTTAGGCTCCCTTCTATTCATTATTTTTATTAATGATATATCTAGCTGTTTTAAGCATTCTCAATTTTTACTATATGCTGATGACTTGAAAATATTCAGGACTATTTCAAGTAATTCAGATTCTCTTAAGATCCAGTCGGATCTTGATAATGTTGCTTTCTGGTGTAGAAAGAACCAATTACATTTAGATATAAAAAAATGTTTTCATGTTTTATTCGCCAAATCTCGCTCCCTTATTGCTACTTCGTATTACATCAGTGGCTCTCAGCTATGCACAGTGGGCGAAATTTGCGATCTCGGTGTGGTCTTCGATTCTAAATTCTTATTTCATAGCCACCTAAACTCCACTATTACCAAGTCATATTCTATGCTTGCTTTCATTCGCCGATTCATTTCAGGTTTTAGTGATCCTTACACCTTGAAACTATTATTTACCTCACTTTTACGCTCTAAATTAGAATACGCAGTCTTCATCTGGAGGACATACTTTGAACGCCACATATTGCGACTCGAAAGAATTCAGAAAACGTTTATCAGGTTTGCCATACGCTCTTTACATTTTAGTGACCCGCTTCCTTCTTATAGCGCTAGGTGTCAGCTAATTAACTTAAAATCTCTAAACTCTAGAAGGACTATACTTTGTCTCACTTTTGTCTTTGATATCATTCGAGGTGCGATTGACTGTTCATTCTTACTAGAACGTATTCACTTTAACATCCCTTCAAGGAACCTTCGTAATCATGATACTTTTTTCATAGAACGAGCAAGAACGCTATTTGCAACTAATTCTCCTATTTTAAGGACTCTAAATGAATATAATAAAATCATAAATTCCACTGCACTTGATTTCTATTTACCAAAAACTAAATTTATGCTTTTGTTAAATGAATTGGTTAAGTAATTGTTAACTGTGTCTTTCTTTACCACAATAATCTGTAAGAAACTTTTATATTTTTTAGATTATATATATTGAATAAATAAAATAAAAATAAAATAAAATAAATATTCCTCCTGCATACACAAAAAAAAGTAAAATACTTTCTATATAAAAGGCTTTTTTCTAAATTACCGGTAAGCTACATAATGTTATATAATTTAATTTTCCTCAACAAAAATCATGCCGCAAGTCAATTGCAGCCAACTCAGCAACATACAAGTGGGATAAGAAAAATTATCGTAAATTCCTATGCTTTCACATATTTCTGTATGAATGTATGTATGTATCTATGTATGCGTGATTTTATGTGAGTGCATTTAATGCGCTTTTTAATATGCAATCAATCTCATTCCGGTTCAATTTCACTCAATGTATCTGTGCGTCGATCATTAACTTAAGGATGGTTGGGGAAGTCGAAAAATTCGTATGGCTGTAAATCTATTTTGCTAGCTATAAAAAAAATAATTTAATTTTTGGCATTTTTTTATGCGCTAATTTATTTTACTTATAGTATATATATATTTTAATTCGGCTTTAAAATATGTAACTTTCTATAACTTCAACTATTAATACAATGATCTTTTTTTTAGAGAAGTAGGGTTGGTTTTCATATTTTGGAAGATTATGTAAATGGCTTTCCATGAAAGAAAAATATTGAAAGCTGGGCTAAAAATATATATGTATACAATGACTGGTATTTTGAGCTAAGTGCTGAAAAAGCAGGGAGATAAGAGTTGTAATTTTGTATCCCAAAAAGTTGGTCCATGACAAAGAAATACTTTTTTATTTAGCTGATAAGAGTTACAGCGTTATTTTTTTTTACAATATTATCTATATATTCCATGCTAAATTTGTTCGTAACTTTTTTCGAAAATATAGTTCATTTGAATATCATAAAGCATAAAAATAAAAATTGTTTCATTTGAAAAAATGTTTTGAAATTTTTCGAGTATGTAATTTTCTAGGCTATTTAATTTGAGTATGATAAAGTGCAAGTTTAAAAGTCCAAAAATTTTTCATTGTTTTTGATATGTTTTTTTCGCGACGGTCTTTTACATAAAAAATACTAAAATTTTTATTTCAAAATTGTTTTTTTTTGTTTTTACAAAGGTAAAACTACTTAAATAAACTTTATTAAAAAAAAAAACATTACGAAAAGCACAGCGTAGAAATAAACCATAACCGTATCAACCAACGTAAAAAATAAATGTTGGAACAAACTCTTATTGGTAATGGAAAAAACATTTCTCATGCACAACAGTTATCAGGCAAGTAAAAAAATAAGTCTTGGGAATTAACTCTTATTGGCAACGACAAAAATATTTCTCTCGTATAACAATTATCAAGCAACATAAAAAATAAGATTTGGGAAATAACTTTTACTGGGGCGGGAAAAAAATTTTTACCGTATAACAGTTATCAGGCAACATGAAAAAAGTCTTGGGAAGTAACTCTGATTGGCAACGAATAATATATTTCCCAGCATATCAGTTAAGTCAAATATAAACTTTGGATACTAATCCTCATTGCCAACGGAGATAATATTTATCCTGTATAACAGTTTTCAGGCAACATACAAAATAAATGTTAGGAATTAACTCTTATTGGAAATGGAAAAAGTACTTATCTCGCTTAACATTTATTAGGAAACGTAAAAAATAAACTTTGGAAAATAACTCTTATTGACAACGGAAGTAATATGTATTCTGTATAATAGTTATCAGGCAGCATAAAAAATATATGTTAGGAATTAACTCTTATTGGTAGCGGAAAAATATTTATCTCCCTTAAAAGTTATCATGCATCAAAAATAATTGCTGAAAAATTACGTAAAAAATATGTCTCATGTTTAACAGATATCAACGAACCTTAAAAAACAATAGCTATTACTGGAAATTCAAACCCATTTATCTCCCTTAATGGTTATCAGGCAACGTGTAAAATGAACGTTGGAATTAATAATGGATAACAGTTATCAGGAGACGTAAAAAAACAAATGTTAAGAAATAACCCTTACTTGCATTAGAAAAGGTGTTTGTTCCGCTTAACTGTTATCAGACAACACACAATAAAATAGCCCTTATTGGCAACGAAAAAACATTTCACTGCATAGCAAATACCACGGGAAATAACTTTTATTGGCAATGGAGTGAATAGTTTTTATCTAATAGCTGCTATGAAGCAATTCTTTCTTCAAATTTCAGAATACAGGCAACGTTTTCGGGTTGTAAATTCGGAATGACGGTTTTTTTGCCTCTGCTAAAAAGGTACAACTTAGAGATATATAATTGCATTACGAAATTTCTGCGACACCAGCAACTAAAAAAAAGTTCTTATATTTAAAATAAGCTAAATGAGTTAGTTTGGAAATATTTTGATAAAAACAACGCTAACGATATTTTTTATCAATATTGCTATTCGCATTTTTTTCGTTATTTTGAAACTTGGGTTGATACACATTTGTTTGTAATTATTTTTGTTCATATTCACTTTGATAACTTTGAAATTGCATATATTTTTGAACTCCCCCAAAACAAATTAAAACAATCATATACCAACAACGATTTTTCAACATCAATAAGCCCAACTGCACTTAACTGCGCTTTAGGTATATGATTGCAAAGAGCAACTACTACTTGCCACATTAACCCCACATACACTCACATATCCATATTTAATTTTGTGTTTGTATGTATGTAAGTATCTATAGCTACATGCTCTATACCATGATTAAATTGTCAGTTGTCGGGTCGGTGTAAATGAGCAGTGCGTGGCAATGCATCCGCCGTAAGCGCTTTATGTTAATGAGGAAAGGAAATAAGAAAGTGAAAAATGAAAACAGTTAAAATGCATTGAATTAAAAATTCGTAGAAAAAAAAAACAAAGATATAACAAGATAAAAAACTCGTTTTGTTGAAAGTATTTTTATAAGAGCAGATATAAAAGCACAGAAACAATATGTGAATATAAATAATTACTAAAATAAATATCTGCATACTTGCCACATAGCTGCGTGTGTAGATATATACAATAAGAAGTGGTACCTTTTTCCAGAGTTACAAAGGCTGCATTTGGTGTCCGATGCATCAGCTTAATTTTTTTTTATATCATTTATTGTCTGCTACTTCAAACCTTTTCTACAGCAAGACTTTATTAAGTGGAGCTGTTTATTTTTTTACAATACATCTTTGCATATAATAAGTAGGCGTTCATTTTAGAAATTAATGCTATAAAAGTGCGTAACGTCTTAATGTTGTTTATATAAGTTGTCAGATATTTTATGTTTTTGGTAAACGTTTCGTGCTTAACGAAGAGTCCCCTATATGGCTAACGAATTGAAAGACTTTGGAATTAGAGCAATAAACGTGTAAATGAGTAGATAATATAATTTTTATACAGGTTATGAAATAGTTTTGATAAATCGCAATCTCTTAAGATTTTCGACACACATATTTTTTTCTTAATAAGTACAGTAAAACCTGGATAATAATCCAGTGAGAGTACTTAGTTAAAACGAACAATAATGTTGCCTACAGATATTTATCGCAAATTTTGCGTGTTAAAAAACCCTGCAAAATGTATGAAGCGTTTCCACTAAACAAAAATTGGTATTGCCGTATTAGAGTACCAAACTTCAAACCATTAAATACGAACTTTCAAGAAGATCTATGAATTTTTTTTGTTTGACAGCCATTCGAAGAAAATAACTTTTGAGTTTTGTGAAAAATGGGAAAAAATTAATTTCGTATTAACTTCCAATACTGTTTTTGATGCAAGAAATGCTTGCAGAAATAAAAGCGAATCTTTATAAACATTTTCCGGATTCTTAACCAACAATTAGAATGAATTTCAAATAGATCGCAGATTTTCGTTTTGAACACTTTGCAAGGCCAAAAGACGCTCTCACTGAAGAAACGATAGAAAAATTCCACGATATCGTTTTGAACATTTGATTTAGGCTGCGAGTTGCTTCCTCATCCTCCGTATTCTCCAGATTTGTCTCCTTACGACTATGATCTGTTACCAAACTTTCCAAGAAATGACTCAGTGGTAAGAGATTTTTTATCAAATGAGGTAGATGAATTGGAAACTGAGGCCTATTTTCGAGACTTTGACGCAGCCTACATTTTGGAAGGCATCAAAAAGTTGGAATATCGTTGGACTAAGTGTATCGAACTAAAGGGAGCCTACATTGAAAAATAAAATGAAATTTTTCCGCAAAAATCCTGTTTTCATTATTTTTCCAGGGACTTTTCAAATCGCCCCCGTACGAGTATCATATAAAAGCACATGATTTTACGAATATTTTATGAACAATTAAAGGGGGGACATTTTGATATGCGTCCAATTATACAAGGTATATATGTTAGATTCTGTGTGTGGAATATTTTTTTTATATGAGACATTGGTCAATATACAGAGCGGAAAATACATTTTTTCCCCCTAATTTTTTTTAAATTATTTCTCTAGGAAAAGGCATATAGAAGCAAACTTCAAATTTTGTAGAAAATGTATACAAATTTAACAACTTTTCATCAAATTCCAACTTTTTTATCAGAACTCAATCAAGAAAATTTCGGATATGCAGATACATTACTCATATAAATTTGATAAAATTATGTCTCAATTCTACTGGGAATTTTTGACAATTTTGTGAAATTGTAGTCTTTTTAACTTTTTTATTTCACGCATGCAGTTTATATGGCGGAAAATCTTAAGACAAATGCAGGGAGGCTGAACAGTATTGTTACGATAAAAGGAAACTCAATTACACTTTTAGTTAATGCTTGTAATTTATATTTCATTTATCTATTTGAGGAAGAAATAATTTGTATTTGATTTTTTTTTTACAAAGTTTCAAAACTTACTGAATTTAAATATCCTGTACGTTCGGTGGTGCAAGTGCGACCTCAAATCACTAGGTTATTTATTACCGCCTGGATTTTTGAAGCCAGGATTGCCTCAATTATTGTCTGAATGGATTGTTTTAAATCAATCGAATTGGTTGGTTTAGTTTTATAAATTTTCTCTTTGCAATAACCCAAAAAAAATAATCAGACGCAGTAAGGTTAGCAGACCTTGGGAGCCAACAGAATGTGGAGTTCTTCGAGATCAGCTTATTAGGGAATTTACGCTATGTCATAACACATCTGGCTATGTGACAAGTTGCACCATCTTGCTGCAACTACACAGAGCTAAGAGGAATTCCTTTTCCCTTTCATATTGGAATAAGGTGAAATCTTTATACCGAATTGTCTGCAGTGACTGTCTGCTGATACGGATTTATGTAGTAGGGATTATTGTCGAAATTCTAGGAGTACCGTAGCAGCTAAAGCAGGGATAGTTTCATGAACTAAGGGATCTCGATGATAATGGCCCACCTGCTAAAAGGGATGCTACCACATATGCGCCTATATTCCCCTCGGGCGGATACTACGGACTCCAACGGGTGAAAGCAGCGCACAATCTAAATCCTAATTTCATTGTACCAATCCTACATTTCAGTAAGATAAAGGGTCTTGCAATAGTGACAGCAAACGACGCCATATTTTTCCCCGCTCTTTTGACATTTCTCTTCAGTAAGGTTTGCCATTTCATCATGGAAAGATACACGATCCAACAACGAGTCAAAGTTATTAAAATTTACTACCGAAATACGGAGTCAATGGCCCCAACTTAAAGAACGCTACGTCCAATTTATGGTCGTCGTCATTTTTGGCTGAATGGCTTCGTCAATAAGAAAAATATGCGTTATGGGACAGGCAGAAATCCACACGTACTCTATGAGTCAACATTGCATTCCGAAAACATTACGGTTTGGTGCGGTTTATAGGCTGGCAACGTCATTGGGCCGCACTTCTTCTGAGATGATCAAGATCGGCACGTTACCGAGAATTGGAATCGCTACCGCTCAATGATAACCGAATATTTTTGGCCCGAATTGGATGATATGGACTTGGACAATATTTGGTTCTACAAGCCACACAGCGAATGTCACAATCGATTTATAGAAAACCAAGTTTGGTGAACGTGTTATCCATGAAATGGCCCAGTCAATTGGCCGCCGTAAAATTTTACTTCAAAAACAAATTGCTCTTCATTATCTATTAGGATCTGAATAGTATGAATAAAAGGTATTCGCAATTCTTTTGTAGAGGAATCCAACTACGAAAAGAGAAGCAGGAGCAATTAATCAACACAACAACAACTTCAAAAACAAAGTATTTTTCTTTCTAGGGAATACGAAATGATCTTTAGGGAGACAAATCCAACTTTGAAAAGTGGAGGGAGAAAAATTAATCTACACAGAACAATTTAAGAACATATATAACCTCAAAAAAAATTCTTTCTCATCTGATCTCACTGAAATTATCAGTACGAAAACGAATCTGATTTCAAAAATACATTTGTGTTTTTCAGAAATACATTTGTGTTTTTCTGAAAAACATTTGTCGCTTTCTGAAATTCATTTGTGTTTTTCTGAAATGCTAACACACCGAGCGCGGTGCTTATCTACACATTTGTTGTTTTAAGTGAACTAAACCTCTAACTGTACCATTCAAAATAAAAAGTTAAAAATGATTCGGAAATTGACCTTTCACGATTACTCACATTTTTCAATATAAATTCAAATAAAACGTTTATTGAAAAATATCCATAAATTTCAAGCAGCTCTATATTTTTTTTATTGGCGATTGCCTTAATCTACCCTCTAATTTCTATTCATTAATCAAATTATGTGGCTATAAAAAAAATTGTGAATAGTAATTAGTTTTCAACGAACTCACCTTTCTTTTTGTTATCTACTGCCTCCTTCACTGCCACCGCCTCCTTGGTGTCAGCTTTTGCGGAAGCAACGGCAACGGCAACAGCAGAGTACAGTAAAAGCAAACTGATGCCAACAATCAAGTGCTGTTTATGAAATGCCATTTCGATGTTATAAAATTGAGTTAACGATTCACAATTGGCGGTTGAGTTGAAAGTTACAACAGAAAACAATTTACACAGTTACGTTTTGTTTTTATTTATTTAAAAATTTAATCAACTAATTGTTGTTGTTTTTTTTTGTAGCAAAGATTCCAATGTAAATTATTTGTAGCTAAAACTAAACAAAAAGTTAAGAAACAAAAACACAACAAAACACGGTGAGCATTATTTAATATATATATAAAAATAAGCAGATGTAAAATAAAAATTCGAAAAAAAAACTAAAACAAACAACAAAACCACGGCGCCTGGTGAAATTTATAAAAATTTCACTTTCATGATAATGTTGTGGTTGGTAAAACAAATGTAAAAGAAATGGAAATTCATGGTGTCGTGATGCTGAGTTGTAAGTTGTTTTTGTTTTTGTCTAATATGGTTTTTGTTTTATTGTTGTTTTGTTTTGTTGATTTTGAACAAGTTTTGTGGCAGCTTTGCGGCAGCTGGCCGTATGCTTGTTGATGCTGTCAGCCGCTATACGCTGGCTGTGTGTGTGTGTGTTTGTATTTGTTTGGCTGTGTTTTAGTGCCAGTATGCGCGACTTGGCGTGTGTGGGGTCAGTGTTGCGGCCAACGCACTTTTATGCCATTGATTAGCGCGGCATAGCATGATGAAAACCAAACAAAAAAAAAAAAAAAAGCGGCAGCGGCTACTGTTGGCTAACCGATAATTATGAGCAGGAAAAGTTGGTTTTTATAGCAGCTCGTTGTGGTTATATTTTATTGCTGCTTGGTATTTGTTTTTTTGTATTTTTGTTTTTGGTTTTTATTTTTCCTTTGAATGCATAATTTTGGTTTTTGATTTAGATATTATTAGTTTGTACATTTTAAGTTTTTTTTTTGTTTTTTTAATTATTTATTTATTTGTTGTAACACTTCAAGCAAAAGTTTTGCAAAATGCTAAACGTGTTTCGTAATTCAGGCACTCAGTCAAATAGTAGGCAGCGTGAAAATATATGAAAATCAATACAGAAAAATCTATGCAACAAAAAAACCAAAAAAAAAACGCAAAAAGCAAGCCACAACAAAAAAAAAACACACACACAAAAGCAAAAAATTTATATCGAGTAAAAAGTATGAAAACCGACACTTTTCGCGGCTGTGCCTAACAATTAGAGCAGAAACTTATTGAATTCAATGCGATCGCGTGCAAACTGGAATGCAAAAATAAAAAATTGCTGAAAAAATCACACACACACACACAAACAAATTGGAAAAGTATAACAAAATAAAAGCAAAAAAAGAGAAGAAAAAAACCGAGAGGTACGAAAAAAGGAGGCAAACAAGTATCAATAAACTAGAAATAAAAAGTGCATTAAAATGCAATTAACACTAGGCGCTTGAGTCGAGCAAATTTATTGCATAGGATTTTCATGCGTCGTACTTTTGGTGCATTTGCTGTGTCCACAATAAATTCATATTTTGTTTTTTTAATATTTTTTTGTTTTCAATTCCGCTTTTACTCTTAGATTTTTGTTGTTTTTGTTTTATTTTACATTTCTTGGTTTGTATAATTTTTTCTCATGCGCACTTAATTAATTTTATGCACTTTTTTTATTACTTAATTTTTTTTTTTCTATCACGGAAATCAATAATTATGTCTGGGCAACTGTCTGCAATACACTGACGAAAATTTCCATAAATATTGCAGCAATTGCTGTAAGGCAACTATTTAAGTATTTAGCGAACACACACACACACACACACAGTAGGACTTCCGTTGAAAATTGTTGATTTTTTTGTAAGTAAATGCTTTATTAAAATGAAATTTTTTCAATGATCAACGTTCAACAGCCAACGATTAGTGAACGACGGTTAAAGTTCAAAATCGAATACTAATCACAATTTAATTGGCGTTCAGTTGCCGCTTTCTGCTAAATTTATTCATTGCTTGTTGTATTTTTTTCTATACACAGTTGTAGTGTTCGATATTCAATGGCGATGATAGTCGCTTTTCGCTACAACAGTAGCTATTTATAATTTTCTTTACAATATAAGGATGATATTTGTTTGCTATGGCGATGAGTTGGGAAAGATGCACTGTTTGTGCCCCACGAGTGCGGAGATTATAACCCGAATAATCACTATTGGACCTGTGTGCTCTGGCGACAATACCAAAACTCGTGCGCACGATTTTTTTGGCATCAAAGACACGTTTTTCGAGCCAAACACTTAAATTGTTGTTAAAGCGTGAATTAAAAAAAGTATCATTATTGTTTTTTTTATTTTCCACGTATATTATCATTTGGTTGTTGTCAAGTGATGACTTAAAAGTTCTCACAGTTTTTCTTTTAATCAATCGTTTCTTTATTCAAGCTTTCACTCATTTTCTACATTGGTCTGCCTTTTCGCTATATTTTTCTACCAATCACGTCTAACGTTCATTAACGTTGTTAAAGTAAATCACTTTTCGTTTTTTCGACAAGTTTACCTTCCGCAACTTTCAAACGCATGCGCTCTCCATGAACGCCAAACACCGTCTGTTTGCTGCTCCATAAAAGTAGCAAAGTTTTAAGTCAATTGCCATTGCTGCTCCCAAACTTTGAGAGCTCCTCTCTCACTCAGTTAAGTAGCTGCGCAAATGAACCCCTGTTGGAGCGAATGAACCTCTCGCTGCGATCAACGCTTCTAGTTTTTATGAATGAAAATGAATATTGCAATTTTTGTTTTTTGTTTAGCACTTTGTTTTGTTTACTGTTTACTGTTTTCTGTTTACTACGTTTACCATCGCACACCTGGCGCACACGATCAGCTGTTTTCGAACCGGTAATTTTAGTAAATGACCGTTCGATCGCTCGTATCTCGTATCAACCTACTCTACGCGCAAATGTTTTGGTTAAGCTTTGAAATATCAGCGAATGAAAAAGAGCACGTGGTGGTCAATTCGTAAGTGGCGGCGAACTGCTGCGATCTGCTACATTTGACCGCTATCGCGTTTTTTTTTTTAGCCACCAGCAATCTTGTGTACAGTTTTATTAACTAGTTTATAGTGCTACTCAAGAACTTGGCGGCGTGTTTGTAGCGTTAGGCTAATTGTGGCCAAAATTTGCCAGAAGTGGTGTGTGTAATAAAACAATAATAAGTTCGAAATTATTTAAGCGGCATGTCGTTGTTTTTGCATCCAATTGCGTGGGACAATTTAGGAATATCAGTTGTGCGAAAAAGTGTTAATTTTTACTAGTTCAAAAGCTTCATGAGCGAGATCTAACGCTCGTATATTAAATGGATGTTGTTAGCGGTCAGGTTAGTAAAATAATTTCTAGTCGCATTTGATTGTTATAATTATTATCAGTACGTGTGCGATCAACGCCTATTTAAAACCTTATTGAGCAGCGATAGACTCCTAAACCTAACTCTCTTCATGAATATATCTTTATAGTTTTCTTAAACAAAAAAAAATTGTCAGCCTAGAAAGCTAGGCGATAGAAGTGAAACTTCATGGATCTCGATGGGTACTTGAAATGAAAATACTCACCCTAGCCAGCAAGTTTTATGAGATAGAAATATTTCCCCGATAACAGAAGCCACAATTCATTATTCTGGAATTTTTAAGAGTGTTAGGTTAATGAAAAAAGATAGTTGATGTTTTCGCCTCCATTTATAAAAAATCTATTCATTCGCTTGCATACTTTCATGTTCAAGAAAAGCTAAAATTGGTTTGTGGTATGAAAAATATGAAATGAGAACTCGCGATTGTAAACTATTTAAATATCTTGAGAAAATTGCAACTATTGTCGTGCCTCATCTGATTGTTGAGTCTTTGGAATTATTATTCATTTTTAAATTAAATTTACTTTCTAAAAATTGTACAAGTGGTTGAGCTTCTTCCAAGGCAAAATTGGCATTAAAATCACCGCTTAAAATCATTGGCATAGTGTGCAAATTTTCTGCTAATTCTGCTGCACCAGAGGGAGTATATGCCAATAATGCTCTATGTATGAATTTTATTATATCGTTAATTCTCGGAATGATGTAGAGAACAATCACACTCATGGCTCATTTCGTCGGAGCTAATGCCCCTCTCGTTTTTTCCTACTCCGAATTTGTCGCGTTTTCGTTTCTCTCCCATGTCTCCTTCCGTCCGACTGCCCTTCCCTTTTCCTGTCGTTTCATTCGATATTGGAATTACAGCCGAACGAGCGCAAAGAAATTTTACTTCAAAAATAATAAATTATATCTTATCGAAGTCCTAATCGACTTAAAGCGACGTTTTTACTAAACATATTACTGACAATTTTTTTATAATAAATTCAAAATACTTCGACTAACATACATTACACAGCTCCACAAAAAAAAAAAACAAATTGCTTCATTCGAGCAGACCATGTCTATTATATGTTTTCGGGATCGCTGAATCTAAATCTGAGGTGCGCCATCCCGTCAAGTTTGGACATAACCTCAAAAAAACGGCAAAAAAATCAAAAAATAGATTCGTTTTTTTGAGGTTATGTCCAAACTTGACGTGATGGCGCACCTCGGATTTTGATTCAGCGATCCCAAAAACATATAATAGACATGATCTGCTCGAATGAAGCAATTTTTTTTTTTGTGGGACTGTGTTATGATATTTAATTTTGATTTTTACGTATTTATTTCTTAGATTGGTTCGCTTTGAAATTTAATCACATGATCCCATCATATGCGATGTCTTCAATTGTGTGATACAATATAGCGATAGTTTATTTGGAGGAAGGCTCTTACAAAAAATTCTGGCGTTCGAAGGTGTTGTCGTCGTAGTTCCCTCCATTGCGGTTTCATTTCTTAAAATAATGTTACATTCATTCTGTCTCGTGCAAGGGCTGGCAAATTTTCATGTTTTTTCTCATCTTCTTTTTAACTGTGTAGTTTGTTTTTTCTCACAATAGTTAGATACAAAAATCTTAATTTTGACACTAAAGGCAAATTATTTGTCTAATTTGGTTGCGTTCCATAAACCAAATTGATGATGGAAGTTAAATTGATATACTGACCTTTCTCCTTTTTCTTTTGAAAATCTAATATCTTCGCAGGTTACTTAGCAACAATTTTGTTATATTGATATAAAATTAGGTGACATTTTTTGGCGAGAAAAGACGCCCATCATAAATTGAAGGAGAATCTCCATAAAAAAATACCTATCTACATATATGATGTAACCCTTAGTAATAATTATTGTTTTCGAATATCTTCTATAAAGTCTAATCATTACAGCAAAGTAGATATTTGACCGAGTTTTATCGATATGAAAGCAATTTATGTAGACAAAGTGCACATCATGTGATGTGGTCACACATTCATTCCATGATGATTTTAGAAGCGCAACATCTTCTTATTTAATAAAATATAGGATAGGATGTTACTAAAATTTTTAATATACCATATATGTACAGTAATTTCTTCTCCAAATAAAAGTTGCGATTTTTCCGCCGACATTATAAAATTTATTGCTTTGAGATTTCCACCAAAATATTTTGGAAATATATTAAGATTGATGTCAGCTGGAACTTTTTGAATAAACCCCCAAAGATGAAGTTTTTTTTAATAAAAAATAGTTCTATTTTTTAACATTTTCCCCCCAAACAAAGAACTTAGATAAATAAAATAATAAAACAATTTTCAAAATTGTCCTTGAAAATATTTTCAAATTTGAAAAAAAATAATTGGGACGTTAATAGATATATTTGCAAAGAAAAGGGTCTGAAAATACCTTTTCATAACACATTATGGTATGTCTAAATCGGTAAAGTTTTGGCTAAATTAATCAGGATGCTAACAGCATTTAAATCTCATTATTATCATTCCGTTGAAGCATTTTTTAAATATTTTTATGCATACGTTTTAAACTTAATCGCATTTGTCATCTGAGGAAGTTTTATTAGTTTTTGTAGTTAATTTCAAATTCTGACCAGCTCACTGAAATCTTAGTAAGTGTCCGAAATATTTTGTTGGAAGTCTTAAGGGTAAATACGAACAGTGTTATTTAATCGATATAAAAGCTTAGAGTCATATTATGTATGTGATGCAATATCATGATATATCGCATTGGTTGATCATGGTATCACATAATGTCACATGTAATGATATATTTACATATATATGGAAATAAACATGATATCTGATTGTTTTCAAATCATAAGTTTCTATTCGCTCATTTGGTGGTGGAGTGGTGTATTAAAAAATCTGAAATTTGAGTAAAACGGCGCTGAAGTTTCAATTTATGTATGTACATATTCTCAATAACATGTGATATGAATATCGTGCGATACTAAATCATGTGATTTTATATCATTGGACATCATCGCATCACCCAACATGTTAATTTCGTTTATATGTCTTCTTATCATGTAAGCAAAATAATTTTGTGAGAATAGGATAATTTACTCAATATAACAAACGCACAATACGAAAATCAGTTAAATGAAAAATTTGATTTATTGATAAATAAGAATACACCTGATGCGAAGCTTCATGAATATCTGTGCAAAATTTTTGTGTGAAAGTTTTTTCTTGAAATATTTTACCTTCAACATTATGGCCTAAATTTTTACTGATCTGAATATATATGTAAGTAAATCTTTACATAGATAATGATGATTTTTTCGCTATTATTTCCTACTATTTTTTATGAAGGAAGGGTTTTGTTTTTTGATGTATCTTTCATTAAAGCAAACCTTCTCGAGAAAAGCACAATTCCTTAAATTAATTTTCAGCTCGCAAGAAACAAACACTCGAATATTCATTTTTTCAAGAAAATTTTGAGCTATAGTAAAGACAAAGTACTTTTTCAAGCAACAGAACATTCCTAGTGATTTTTATTAGAAGAAGGCTTAATTAGAGAAAGCTTTTTTAGCTAAGTAAGCGACGTTATTTAGTTGACACTTGGGTCCGATTTATGGCCAATGGTATTTTACAATAAGTTCTGGATATATGTATATCGAATATTCCCCAGTTTCCAGAGCATGAGGCTTATTCCCATAGGGTGACGTTTTTTGCATTGAGAGTTATTTTTCGGATGTTCTCCTCTCATATTTTGTACAATAGTTTTTGGAGAAAAGGGACCGGTTAAAAAAACTTATCTCATTTCAAGCAATATGAATTCTCTCGAATGAAATATAAAGATACATTTTCTTTAAATGAGCTACTGTTAATCGAAACAGCCGCGCATTTTTAAACACCATAAATAAACGACGATATTAAAATAAATATTTTTTTTAATTAATATGACACTGATTCAGAAAGCAAGCAAAATGTAAAATGTTTCAAATTACGTGTTAATTGCTCAGCACACTGTATCCAATTTGTGTTATGTTGAAATATTTCACTTCAAAAGTCAATAGTTGCTTATCTTCTTGCAAATCTGGCTTAATAGAAAAATAAACTTCAAATTAATAACAAAAGGTACGCAGCGACTGACTTGCAAAATTGGCTGTAAAATCGATTTATCAAACGAAAATTTGTGACAATTTTAATTTGAAGCCAACAATAAACCATTAAATAGCGAACAGCCAACCAACCGAAGTAAAATCGTAAATGACAAGCTGTCAAATGGCGAAAAAATGGGGAAGGTCATTAGTGAAAATGTTATGCATTCGGAACACTTGAATTGAAGGTGAATGTGAGAAATGCTTAGAGTTTTACACAATTTAAATGAATTGATAGATAAATTTTTTGGAAAGTGCTTCTGAAAAATTACAAGTCTTATATTAAATTCAACGATTGAACGAACGGTTAACCAAAAAATTTTCAAAATAATCAAAAACGCACTACCAAAAATTTACTTAGCCACCGAATAGCGCGCAAATCAAATTACGTATTTAAAAATTGCCATTTTAACCACCAAATAATAATAAAATTTTCTTTCGAAAATTAATGGAAATTTTTAGAATATTGAAAGTAAAGATGAAGTCATCTCTTAAGTTAATAGCAATTTCTTTACATAATTTTCACTGAGTTATCTGCCCAAAATAGCTGCAGCTAACTTAAGGGTCAACTTTATCTCGACTATATCATGGGTATGGTTTTTTAACTGCACAAGGTGTATAGGTTTGGACTAAGTCAAACTATAAACATAGAGTTTGTGGAAAACTCGACTACCGAGATATCCAATGGATTTTCATACATATTTTTTGTTGCAAATATAGTTTACGTGTACTGTATACATACCTATGAATGTTTTCTATGTAGTAATATAAAAGCAGTTCTATTCTAGCGCCACCTAGCGCGTCGAAGCCCCATTATCCATTTCTAATTTCATCAAAACCGGGATTTGCTGAATAACTCGCATTTAGTGCTACCTAGCGCATCCATATTTCATAAAAAAAAAATTTTTAATTTTTAATTTCATCATAATCGGATAAAGATTTTCTGAATAACTCGGCCGTAGCGCCACCTAGCGTATTTATTTTCCATAAAAGTATTTTTTATTGCATCAGCACCATACATTTCTGATATCATTAATATCGAACCATATATACCGTTTTCTGAATATCTCGATTTACGCGCCACCTAACGGATTAAAATTTAAAAGTAGTATAAGCCGTTGCTATGAGTCTAAGGAATATGTTGTCCAAGTTTGATTAAATCCGTTGGACAGTTTTTGAGCTAAGTTGTAACAAAGAAAATGGCACCAGTTGTAAAGGGTGTTTTTTTTTCAGACATGTGGTTTCAAGAAAAAATAAACGCATATAATTTAATTGTGGCCACGAATGTAGCTTTATTATAAAGACAAGAGTAAGTCATTATGTTTTAAGAATGATTTCGGACAAGTGACCGCCGTGACTGGCTCGAATAAATTCCAGTCGAGAGGCCAAATTTCCGACCACTTTTTGCAGCAATTGAGGCCGTGTGTCAGCAACAAAGCGCCGACTATTCTATTCCAAGACATCAATCGTCTCGGGCTTACCTGCGTAGACAAGCGACTTCATATAACTCCACAAAAATATAATCCAGGGGTGTTTAATCGCATGATCTTGGAGATCACGCCACAGGCCCACGACGCGAGAAAATGTGCTCAACAAAAGTTTCCTTCAATAAATTTATTGTTTCGTTGACTGTATGGCATGTAGCGCCGTCTTGTTGGAACCGAAGATCGTCCCCATCAACTTCCTCCAAATCAGGCATGAAAAAGTCATTAATCTATGGCTCTATAGCAGTCCCCATTGGCTGTAACATTATGGTCGGCTTGATTTTCAAGAAATATGAACCAATGATTCTCTCTGCCCATAGACCACACCAAACAGTGTCTTTTTGAGGATGTAACGGCGTCTCAACAATAGCTTGTGGATTATCAGTTCTACTAAAGTGATAATTTTGTTTATGTACGTACCCATTCAACCAAAAGTTATCTTCTTCGCTGAACAAAATTTTCTTGTGAAAATCAGGTTCGGTGGCCAACTCATTTTGGGCCCATCTAACGAAAGCGCTGCGCGCTTAATGGTCGTTCGGCTGCAATTCTTGCAAAAGTTAGATTTTGTAAGCCCGCAAACCAAGAACCTTCCGCAAAATCTTCTATAGAGTGGTTGGGCACTGCTCCAATTGTTGCGCGCGATGGCGGATGGACTAATTCGGGTCTTCTTGGATACTTTGTTCCACAGCAGCAATAGCGTCTTCGGGGCGCATCGTATGGCATCTCTAAGGATGCGAATTGTCCACCAGAGTAAACGTGGTGTCAAACCGATCCATGGTTTCTCGAATTATCGACTCTACTGGGCGATTATGTCAATCGAATATTGGACGCAACCCGCGATGAGTCGCGAGAACCGATTCGTAATTTTAGTAATAAATTTGCACGATTTGCGAACGTTGCTCCAGAGTAAGTCTGTTAATTGTAAAGTGGCAAACTAAACTGAGTATAAATCAAGTAACAGCTGTCAAAAGACCAACTTGGAAAAAAGTATTGCCTCATTGAAAACCACACATCTAAAAAAAACACCCTTTAATTACATTCCCCATGTAACCAATTTTATATAACGGTATAGCTCAAGTTCTATTTGACTCTATCTTGTTCTCCAGTTGCTACTTGCCGGCCTGCACAATCAGGGGTGCTGGTTTTCTGCACAAAAAACCGTTTGCTATCAAAACGTAATATTTCTGTTGTTACTGCCTTGCTTTTCTTTCATGTCGCAATGGTTAAACACAAATTTTAAATATTTAAAGCACTACTGTAAAAGATAACATAGTAACAACGCGAGTTATTTCAGTTAAATTAATTTCTATAAAGTGATTTGTAAAGCATAACCTCAATGATGATATCGACAAAGTAAAATTGCATACACCACTCCTGCCAATAATAACCACAAATGGATTTAGATAAAATTTTAATAAGACAACTACTGAGAAAACAACACAATGTAAGTAAATGGCAGGCGTTACTTTCGCCGCAACACAAAGAATTGATTGTATATCAAATTAATTTTGACTGCTCGTGCTTCAAATGGCCCAGTGCTCCAATGAAATGAATATGTGAATATGTTTTGATTATAGATATGATTGACTGTCATGCATGACAGCGAAAAAGGTATATGGTGTTGTTAGTCACATATAATTTTAATGTAATTTTTGTTTTTTTTTTTCATAAATAGCTATAATGGACGCTTGTACATACGCATGGTGCAATAGTCGCCTTTTCTTTATAAATTTGTATAGTGATTTTTGTTGTTTTTCTTTTCGTATTTAATATAAGTAAAGGCATATGGTCTGAAATGCAAAACCAGTAGCTATTAAATAATTGTGGCGTCATGCCTACATCTTAATGTAAATTTTTCACAAATTCTTGAAAATTCACAGTAGTAGTTAAGCAAAACTTATTTCCACACAATTTTTAATCAAAATCATTCGATTATTAATTGCAATGTAAATTATTTCGTATAAACCAAGTTCGTGCATACTTGCCATTCCTAATTTAGCTAGACAGCTCTGTATTCACAGGGTTGCTTAGTACTTTCATCAAAGGAAAAAAATGTGAGATTGTGTACAAATTTAATTTTTTTAAATGTTATTTTGATTACACCTTTTTTAAATTTACAATCATGAAAGAAAGCACCCAAAAGCAGTAAGGATCAAGGAACAGTTGAGTGAAATGCTAATATTTCAAAATGCGTCGTCCAGTTTTGTTATAGTTAGGAGAACATATTTTTCGGTCATTATCGATATAATTTAGATTTGTTCGTGGTTCCTTTGGTTATTTATGTTAAAATACCTCATTTCATCTTATTATAAAAATGCACAACTTTATTTGTTTCTTCTGTTAATTATGGACACTTACGCTACGTACACAGGTCCTTTATGTTTAAACCAATTTAAACCTAAATTTTTATGTTTTAAAACGTATATTACTTTTGTTTTAATTCTTCAATTTTTGGTACGATATTTATTGTATTTGTATTATAAAATAATAATGTAGCCGTGTACACTTCACATAAGCCTTCGAATGCATTTGGAACCGAATTTAGAAAAAGCAATTTTATCTTGTTTTGTTTCTATTTCGTTTTTCTGTAGCGGTAGCATTAACTTTGGGGACGACGTCTTGGCCAGGAATAGCCAACCGCTTTTGTTTGATATCTATCTATATAAGGGGTGTTTTTTTTTAGACGTGTGGTTTTCAATGAGGCAACACTTTTTTCGGAGTTGGCTTTTTTGACAGATATTACTTGATTTATACTTAGTTTAGTTTGCCATTTCATAATTAACAGACTTACTCCGAAACAACGTTTGCAAATCGTGCAAATTTATTACTAAAATAATGGTTCGGTTTGCGCAACGAACTGTGTCCAATATTTGGTCCACATAATCGCCCTGTAGAGTCGATAATTGGAGCAACCATGGATCGGTTTCGCACCATGTTTACTCTAGTGGAAAAATCCGCATTCTCAGAGACGCCTCCGGAGACGCTATTGCTGCTGACCCGAATGAGTCCATCCGCCATCGCGCGCAACAATTGGAGCAGGGCCCATTCACTCTATAGAATATTTTGCGGAAAGATCTTGGTTTGCGGGCTTACAAAATCCAACTCGTGCAAGAATTGAAGCCGAACGACCATCAAGTGTGTCGTACGTTCGGTGTATGGGCCCAAAAAGAGTTGGCCACCGAACTCGATTTTCACAAGAAAACTTTGTTCAGCCATGAAGCTAACTTTTGGTTGCATGGGAACGTTACTAAAAAAAATTATCACATGAGTAGAGTTGATAATCCGCAAGCCATTGCTGAGACGACGCCATTAAATCCCCAACAAGTCGCTGTTTGGGGTGCTCTACGGGCAGAGGGAATAATTGGTCCATATTTCTTCAAAAATTAAACCGGCCATAATATTACAGTCAATGGGGAATGCTACAGAGCCATAGATTAAGGACGTTTCCGTGCGTGAAATGGAGGATGTTATATTACCAAATTTGGTAATTGTAAAAACCGGACCAAATCATGCCTATTTCTTATATACTAAGGTAATTTACTAAAATCAAAAAAATCGATATTTATTAACTATTAAAGGCAGTTTGTTTGACACTGCCTTCTGTAGAGCAAATAAGTACATATATATATATTTCCGAAACTACCTTACCAAACCCTTCATAATTTAGTATACGTTTTGCCATTTAAAGTCAGTAAGGACAATTTTGGAATTTATATAAATCGTACAAAAATAACGCTCGCCTCTCACATATCGGTAATTTACAATCAATTAAAGTATTCAATACTTTTACTTGTGGTATGTTAAAATTATACTAACTTTTTTTGCTTTCATTTCAATCAATAAACGTCGTTTAAAGTTTCAAAATAATGTTAAGCAAGAATATTTAAATATTGAAAACATTGGACATTCATAGTACTCTCGTCAAAAAGATAAGTTAGTTATCTAATCGAATTCTCATCTTATTTTCAAGTGAATCTCTTTAAGGGTTGACAGATTTTTCAGTTTGTTTCTCTAATCAACCTTGAGCAGAATTCTAATTAACTTCTTTAAACTTAGTTTTCGACCATTGAATAGCTTGCAAAGTTCTTTAGTTATCTGAGATACTCGATAGCGAACGCATTTGGGACGTTCAAGTTGTATTAGACAGAAACGACGGAAATTTTAGACTTGTCGATGCGAATAAAAAATTATTTGAAACAAAAAATTTAAAAAGGAGCAATCGACACACCCGCACTTCAGACAGCATATATCATTGAGGTATAAATCGTAATAGTTTATCTCAAATACTTATTCCCTTGCAAAAACAACAGATTAAAAGCTTAACAAAATAACAATAACCTACTCTGCGCTATTTATAGTAGTGATTGTAGATTTGTACTTGAATGAAATTGAAACCATGGAAATAAATAGGCTGCATTGAAATAAAAAAGAAAAACGAATGTCACCCAAATACGCGTTAACCGATATACATACATATATGTACCCAAAGTGTCTGCAAACAAAAAAAAAAAAACAATATTTCCTCGGCACACATTCGTCCAACAGTGGGAATGTCAAATTACATAATTATTGCAAATTTGTTAAGGTACGAGTAAAAGAAGGCGGCAAGCAAAGCGACAGTTGTGCTACCAAAACAAAATGTAAAACAAAAACAGTAGCTATACAAATAATCGAAAGAAAACAAATTTATTTAACGAAAAAACATTGGATAATTAAAAACAAAAATTCTTCTGACAGTCAAGTGGTTTAGGGCGCAAAGTTATCAAATACCTTCCCGATCTAGCGACTGCTTCTGAATGCTGGCGGTTCAGTCTACCGGTCAATATGTCAGCAGTATCTTTGATTGGCCTATTCTTTACTTTTTTTCATACACCAAACAAGCAAACAGTATACACAATCGACATGTTCGGCAGTGATAGTTTAAGCCATCGATATATAGTCAATAATGTCGAAGTTCATACCTAGAAGTTGACCTAAAATAAGAAACATAATCCAAAGATCGAGTAACTGTAGCATCAGGCCTATCCCTAAATTGGCGCATCAATCGGCTGCTAAATGTTAAAATTTCCCATGACCATACAATTTTTATGGAGCATACGATAATATCGCGGCGCTAGTCCGAACAAATTTGCGCTGCCTTAGGTGAGAAGTGAGAAAGTAGAGAAGAAGCGGTTATTTGGGTACGACGTGCGCTACCACTAATTCGCGTTAGAAAACGCAACGTTTAATGCCGCAATTTAGGTACCTTAGCCAAAGTCAGTTGCTTGTTGGATTGTATAAAGAAACCTTGAAAAACTTCACAAGGATTGTAGAAGAGATCGTCAGATTTAACCTCCTCAATGGTGGCCGTCCCCCAACAGGTATTATCTTCAAAACATATTGCCATAAAACCTAAAGGTGGTTTTTTATTATCTTTCCATTCAATCAAGTAATGATTTTCCAAAAAGTTTAATATATTTTTTCAAACAGGTGGCAAATCCTCTCCAAAAATATTTTCTTACAAATTAAGCTTTTTCCTAATTTTTTAAAAAGGCGCCAACACTCTTTAAATAATATCCTGCCCAACTGATAACTGATATCATGTTAACTGAGGCTATAAAATGTTTATGTGTCAGACTTTATCCAAATGCATCTAGTGATTGGGCGTGAAATATAAGTAGGACGCATGCAAAACGTAATCGTAGCGAACAACTAACTATTAAAACACTTTAGAAAACGTAGGAAGCATTCTGAATTAAGGCATAATTAATGGCACTCTATATATGACTCCAAGCATTCGCCATGTTTCGAAACGCTCACTTATCCTTTTTTTTCCTTTCTCACTATCTTTTCAATATCTCTCCCTCTTAGCGTTAATCTCTCAACGTAATCGTTTCCTTTCTGCCCCCGAATTTGCCATATTCATCCTCTATTGTGGTGTTTAACACAATTGCCACTGAAATTCCATAAGAAGTATCCAAACACGAAATACTAATTGTTTTACTGGTTTTGTCTATAATTTTTTAATTAACACTTCCGTCTTAAGTTCTTTTCGCATAATTGACGACTAGGAGATTTACATTGTTTAACAATATTATTACTTTTCACCAATTACTTTTTATGGATCATCTTATGGTTATTGAACAACATACAATTTTTTCTGCCAAGGTCAACGTAAGTCAAAGAATGTGGTAAATATTAGGTCTAGTAAAAGTCCAGTAATTTGCGGCTCGCTCTCTGAGCTATTCACTATCAATTTGTGTGGTCTGGCGTTGTCCTGATAGAACTCAATTACTTTCCTATTGACCAAAGCTGGCCGCTTCTGGGCATTTGCACCCTTCAGACGATCCAATTGTTGACAGTACAGGTCCGAGTTAGGACGTAGCGGAGCAGCTCATAGTAGATGATTCCGCATCCCACCAAACACATATCAAAAGCATAGTTCATGAGGTTTTTTTGCGTTAGCTTGCGTAGCACCTATACATCGAGTTTCATTTTGATTCCAACCCGTCCTTTGTGCAATGTTTAGCCCCTGGGCAATCAAAACAGTCCTAACATGACGGTCGGAGTTTACGTGTACCATTATTTTATTGATATGTTCGACAATTTGCCTTCCAGAGCGAATAAACCAAAATTATGTGTGATTGACTCTTACAGTATCAGAACCACTATTCACATTTTCAGCCGCCTGGCTTGCGTTTTCGTCTTCAACAAAGAAAACTCTAAAATATGGCGAACTTTATCTTTATTGTTGCCCATTACTAAGTCAAGCAATCACAAACGCTTTATAGCGTAACCCAATCGCACTTTTACAGCGCGATATATATGTATACTACTAAAGCCATTTATTGGAAAAAAATGAATTTATTTTTACTAGGCGTAATATTGTATATCGAAATTCATAAGAGGTATCTCGCCTCGCGACCTGCTTCCCTCGCATGTTGGCTACTTTAACCTATTTTGTTTTTTATTATACAGATAAATAATAATATTACTGATCTTACTTTGTATTGCTAGTGTATCTGAAATATTGTGCTCTGGGCTCAAATAGCACAGCTAATTACAATATAGTTAATTATTCGTTAAATATTTCCTATTGCCTAAAAATGGAATTAACCCGTGATTTACAACGATTTTCGACGTGGATTATCGAGACAGGAGTGCATCAATTAACTTACTTCTACTTTTGGTGTTGAATCACCACACCTAGCCACTGTGAAACGATGGTACAACGAGGTCCTACGTGGCCGCCAATCTTTGCGGGACGAATTTCGTGAAGGTCGTCCAAAAACGGTGGTTGTGCCAGAAACAGTCGATGCTGTGCGCCAATTGATAATACAAGATCGTCATGTGACATATCGCGAGATAGAGGCATCCTTGGCCATTCGTGGGACCAGCATATATTCAATATTGCATGAACATTTGGTCGTAAAGAAGATTTGTTCGCATTCGATACCGCAAAATTTGGCAATTGCCCAAAAAAGGACTCGCGTCGATTGGTGTAAAGAAATGTTGAAGAAATTTAGCCGCGGTGGATCATAGCACGTCTATGACATCGTAATAGGTGAGGAATCTTGGATCTATGCATATGAGCCGGAAACAAAGCAGCAATCGACTGTATGGGTGTTCCAAGACGAGCCTAATCCAACAAAAGTTGTTCGCGCAAGAATCACCTCAAAGCAAATGGTCGCCTGTTTTTTCGGAAAATCTGGTCATGTCGCAACTGTTCCACTGGATAAACTTAAAACGGTAAATTCTGAGTGGTATACAACCACTTGTTTGCCAAAAGTTTTTGGAGAATTAAGGAAAACCAACCACCGAAGACAAATCATTCTTCACCAAGACAATGCGAGCTCTCACGTATCGATTCACATAAGAGAGTTTTTGAGGACTCAAAAGGTCGAATTGACGGGTCATCCGCCTTACAGCCCTGATTTGGCACCTAACGATTTCTTTTTATTCCCGAACATCAACAAAAAAAAAGCGAGGTCAACATTTTTCAACGCCTGAAGGAGCTGTAGAAGCCTTCATACAGCTCGTTTTAGAGGTATCCTCTTCTGAGTGGCAAAAGTGCTTTGAAAATTGGCGAAAAGCGAATGCAGAAGTGTATTGACTTGGATGGAGAATATTTTGAAAAACAATAAAACTATTTTCCTTAATATTTGACTGTGTTTTCATTATTAGGCGCAAAATATAAAAGGCAACCCTTGTAGTAGAGAACGGCCAAACTCTCCGACTTTGACCGAACATTTTCCAATTTTTATTAATTTCGAAATTGCATAAAGTCTTAGTGGTATGATTCTCTTTGTAAAAAGTAAAATGAGACCCGACCAATATTTGAACCTGGAACAAACCGAATGAATGACTTTTGAAAAAAATGCTTTAAAAAGCTATCTGGCCCTTCATCACCGCTGGAATATATGAAATCGGTTGCAAAGGTGCAAATTCCGATAGGTTATAGTTTTTATAGTACATTAATTTAATTATTTTAAATTTCGAAAATACAAAATATATGTTTTCTGTTATTTTTGTTTTTCAAAAATATGTAAATATGTTTATGTGTTGAACTAAATTGGATGTGATTTGAAATAATGCACATTTCTTAATTTTGGTTTTAAGTTTTCGAGCTTGAAGCCGTGTCGAATAAAACAACCGTTTAGTTATTTTAATTATTTTATTCGTCGCTATTTCGATCTCAATTTGAGGCCATCTTCTGGAGCCCTTGACCGTGTCTGGCCGATAATTTTCAACATTTCTTAATACCAATAATAATAATCGCGAATTGAAATAAGGTATTTCTTTTCAAACCAATTGCAATCGAAAGCACACTTCCAAAGTCACTACCATTTGCAACTCCTGCAGTTTTTATTGAAAAGGAAACGGCTTAAAAAGTTTAAAGATTTTTCAAATCTTCCAAATTGAGTCAAAAAGTAATCATCATAATCAAAACCAATAAAGAAATAATTAGCGTTGCTCAAGTCATGTCGCAATATGTTGTTTTCATTTGCCATTAATTTGTACCCTGAAAACAAATACTCCGCTCATTTCAAACTGGTCTACTTGCGGCCGATGCCGATTTCATCACCCGACAATCTCAATGACCGTTATCAGTTCAACAAGTGCAAAACAGGAAGACACTTAATTTACTTAGTTTGTTTTTGATTTTTTCTACTTTCTTGACATTTTCCACTTTTTCACACAGCTGGAAATAAGCATTTCTAAATTCCATTATTAAAATCGCCACAGATCCAAATTAAATAAATAAATCCAACAAATCTAACTAAACACAAGCCACAATTGTTTTGCAAAACATAAATTAGTGTCACAACAAGTGCGACAAGTACAACAACCGCCATGGTAAATATAAAACCGATATAAATTTTTATCATCTGCGCTTCGAAGTCGTCGTAGCGGGAAGTCACAAGTGACGCACATAAATAGCAAATACTCGCAGCGGCCTATAACGATTGTGGAAATCGGCGTTATCCCGATACGCGGATATGCAGAGTGCGTGCGGCTTGGCAACAAGGTAAGCTGTTGTGGAAAATAAACAAACATAGAAAAAAACAAAGAGAAAAAAAGGGGGAAAAACATTTAAAAGCAACTGAAACAAAAACTTGGAAAATATAAATTTACAATTTACGACAAATTGAGCACGCTTGAATGAGCTCGTCTCACTGCCCAACTGCCCCATTTCATATATTGCCGATAATTCCTCTACCCCGTTTAACAACTGCAACGGGAAACTTCATGCGGAAAATTGTTGCTAACGAATAAACAAAAACAGAGAAAAAATTGAACAAAAAAGTGCTGCAAATATTGAATAAATCATAAAAAATTGTATAGTTTTTAAAATTTTGTTGCAAAAAACATGGAAATTAAGATATGCCGCTGGCTAGCTTTGGGCGTTAAAAGAAATTGCCGGAAATGCGATAAAACCGTTGCGCCTCAACGCGACAACAGTTTGCAGAAAAACAAACAAACAAAAAAAAATGTTATAAAACTTAACAACGCGTTGCTGTCAAACTCAGTTGAGCTCAATAAATTTAGTGGAAAGTGTAGCACAACTAAAGCAAAAAACTCCAAAAAAAAACCCAATATAAGTAAAACAACGTAAAACGCATTGATGGGTAGACAGGTGGCGGACGGACAGTGGACGTTGCGAGCACTATTGAGCAGCTATGCTAGGCTAAGCAATGAGGCAAGAAACCAAAAAAAAAAAAAACAAACAAATGAGCAGGAAGCGTTTGCACGCAACATGTAGTGTGACATTTTGCGATGAAGTCTGTAAAAATGGAAGGGAGTGGAAAAAGAGTAGAGCAAAGTGCGCGTCGTACCGATAATGTCGTGTACCGCCTCTTATAAGGACATTGCATACATACATACATACATACATATTATATTTATATGTACTTAGTGGCAGTTACATATCGACTACAAGCTGTCTGCCAATTTTTGGATAATTAGCGGTTGAAGAAAATCTCAATTAACTAAACCAAACGAGCATTGATATGAACAAGGCAAAGGCTTTTAGTGATCCTTTACAAATGCTGACATTTACTTAGTCTATAGAGTTTAGTTTTCAGTAGACTAAGTGACTTAGTTTTATGTTAAAAAAAATGTAATATTATGTGCGCACAAAATTTTGAAAAATAAAGTAATAAAAAATAAAGTGGATGAACTCGTTGTAGACTAAAAATGCAATATCCCAGTTAGTTTATTAATTCACTAAATTAAATTACTTCAGAAACAAATCGCACCCCTGCCCAAAAATATTTTCGAAACCAGGTATTTTTTAAACCTATTGCGTTTAACACCCATTTATATATTTTTTTTATTTATTAATTAAACTTAATTCACTTTTCTGACTATTTAAAAATAATTCCGGACAAAACACCTAAACATTTTTCAGTTTTTTTGTTTGGCACCAATATACGAGGGTTTGCTCTTTGTATATCTAGACTGACAATTGACAAATGAGCATTGGTGGTTGAAATCTGTTTTATTTTTTTTTTCAAAATATTTTCCATTATAATTTATTTACTAGGAAACTCCGGCAGACATTGTTCTGCCTATATTTATTAGCTAATGGCGCTGTGCATATGTAACCATGAATTGGACTTTCAAATATGGTGGCAACCCTTTTCAAAATACCTATCTTGTTTTTCCTGTAACGGATCATATGACACCATACTTTAATTTTTCGTATAACTAGTGTGTAATTTAATTAATTTCTACTTCTCAAGTGGTTGGCAACCCTCAAAATGCTATAAGACTTCTCATTAGCGAATCGAACAGTTTGATACCCATATTTACATATTTCATATAACTTGTGCTCCATTTCGTTAAATTCCGTTTTTTTGCCGTGATGAACACTTTGACATTTATATTTTAATATTTGATATATTAAAATTTAATTAAACTCGGCTTTTCACATTTAAAATATTGCTAACTTTCTAAACCTTCTCATCAGCGAAACGAACTGTTTGATGTTAGGTGGCAACCCTCTCCAAAATGCAGCTAACTCTAAACCTTCCTTACAGCGAAACGAACCGTTTGACATTTTTCTTGTGGTTATTGACCAATAGTTTAATATTTCATATAACTAGTACTTACTGAAATTAAATTCGAATTTTTCAAATAGGTGGCAACCTTCCCCAAAATTTAGGTATGAACCTTCTCCTCGTCGAAGCGAACCGTTTGACACCCATATTTTAATACGTCATATGTTTCATGTATAATAGAAATAAATTAAACTTTCAAACAGCTGGCAACGCTATTAAAAATTATCTTTGAACCTTCTTTCCAAGACCACCAACTCTACACCAATATTTTAATATTTCTTATATCTTGTGTATATATTAAATAAATTTTATTCCTCAAACAGGTGGCAACCCTCTCCCGAGCATAAGATATACTCTTCGACCTATTCTCATACCTACCAAATATGTGTTTTCAATTTCATAAAAATCGGTCGAGGGATTCGACAATAAATACCGAGAAGCGAGATATACATAAGACTTCTTAAAAATCGATAAGAATTCAATCTTATATAAACTATTATTAAAATTAAGAACGCCGATAATCAGGCGGGAGAAATATAGGGAATAAATAAATTAGACAATTCAGGGCATTTAAAAGTAGAGTTAATTATACTTTATTATAGGCAAACAACAGCGAGGAATAAGTCACTACATTTGATGGAATCGGGTCAACGAATGCCCATGCAAATTGGCAATTGGGCTCAGCCTGCCCCCATATCGTTTGCAAACTAGATTACTGACCTCAGCTTCTGGTAGAATCATGTCTTGAGAGTAAACTCACTACCTTCACAGTTACCCCACCGTATTTCACAGTGACCGGGACCCATACGATATATGTTGGAAATGTCTCGTTAAGTGATCAACGACATTGCGCAGCTACCCTTGATGTTAGCGACGTTTTCTTTAGAGATTTCGTAGCCGCCTGATGTCAGTGAATATCACACTCTATTAGTGATGTGGTCTTGCCATTAGCTCCGGTTGAAATAATAATTAGGTGGATGGAAAGTAAAGAATATGACAACTTGTTCAGAAAAATTACCGCCACCAACTCTCCCGTCAAACTTTTCCTAACTATTTCCAACCTCCACTCCTACCTTTCGTGCAGCTGAGTCATGAACTTGGTCTCGGTCGAGGCGGCCGGAAGCCCGTAATCAGCTACCGTAGGCAGTTCAGTGAGCTCGCTAATTATTGAACTGAATAGGATTTCAGCAATTTTGTATCCTAAACCCCAGTTTTTGAATATGTCCCATTTTCTTAATTTCCAATCCAGGATGAAGTTTAGATACCTGGCCTTTTCCGCCCTCCTCAAAGCTACTCCATTTATTGTTGAATTTTTCACTGGAAAGCAATGGTGTTTTCTTTTAAATATAACTAATTCCGCTTTTTTTGTGTTTAACCCCCAAACCTCGGATGTTTCATGAAGGCATGAGCATATTGATTTATTCGTTTTAATCCAATACTAGAAAACCCCAGCAGACATTATTCTGCCTATGTTTAAGTAGATATCCTAGCGGCCGCCGTAGCAGAGTGTGTAGAGTGTGCGCGCTTCATTCGGTGGGTCCCAGGTTCGAATCCAGCTCGGAGCAAGTGACATCCAAAAATTATAGAAAAAGTTTTTTCTAATAGCGGCCGCCCCTCGGCAGGCAACGGCAAACCTCCGAGTGAATTTCTGCCATGAAAAAACTTCTCACAAAAACATTCGCCGTTCGGATTCGGCGTAAAACTGTAGGTCCCTCAATTTGTGTTACAACATCAAGACGCACACCACAAATTTTAGGAGAAATCCGGCCAAAATCGCTTAAGCGGCTATATCTCCCATTAAGTAAGTAAGTAAGCTATCCTATTAATTAATCAAATTATTGTATACCACGTTTTAGCCCTTGAACTACTATAGTCAATAAGGTGACAACTCCCAAAGTAATTTTTTCGTTGAATTTTTTAAAAATACAGCTTATTTGACAGCCAAAGCATGTTAGTTTCCCGCTGTCGAAAAGTATCCGATTGAGCATTTTCAGAACCACCTTGGCAGCTCTATTTATGATATTTTTTGAGACATGAAACTCAAGATTAGCATTGCAAGTAGCAAAATGAAGGACCCACGGATTTTACGCTGCCTCCGGACGGCAAATGATTGCTGTGAGAAGTTTTTTCCATAGCTTGGCAAATGCGACGGCTATAAGAAAACAAAAATTCTATAATTTATTTATGTTACTTTACTGAGCCGAAATTTGAACCCGGACGGCGACCGCACCCTTTGTTTTTGTTGTTATTTTCCCATTCACAAAGGGAGGGTAAAATTTGTAAAGCTGATGTCGTTACATAGCTGATACGAAAGTTAGAACGTAGGAAAAGAGAGAACGTAAAAGAACTCACAACAATACAAATCTATAGAATAAGCATTCTTTCTGATCACAAACAAATGTATTTTTTATTTCTTAGAAATCTACTTACCGCCCTGACTTATCAGATTTAGGATTCCTTTAACAATTTTAGAGTTATTTGCGAGGACAAAATTATAAAAGAAGTTGCTTACATTCACCGTTCCAAAAACAAAATATTTTACCTTATTTTGCAATACTTTGCATAAACCAAGTACGTCCACACTTGTCATTCCTAATTTATCTTGACAGCTCTGTAGCCCCAAGGGTTGCTTAGTACTTTGAACAGAGGAACAAATATGAGAGATTATGTACATTTGTAATATATTTAAATTTTATTTTGATAATTTTAATTATTATTATAATTCTTTCATTTACTGTTAGGAATGAAAGCTTCTTGAGGCAGTAAACGTCAAAAAAAAATTTTGGGAAATGCTTATGTCGGAACACATTTTTCGATTATTTTCGATAAAATTTGGAACCGCCACTGATTTCTTCTTGATTTGGTTCTTGATTTATGATAAAATATCCCATTTAATTTTAATTTCCTGACAGATTTTACAAAGCGAAATTACTTGGTTCAATCGTAATTTGCCTATAAATAAAGAATGAGCCATAAATTAAAATACTGTGTCCGGACTTTTATATTCACATAATTTTTCCTTAAAACTAGGAAGAGTTGACCAGACACAACCAATTTGTCAACTTTTAAAGCAAATCACATAAATCGGTTATAAAAAACTTCAATAATGAAAATTTTTTAATGACTAATGAACCAACATGATCTGTTGCTCTACTTAATGCGTGCCAGCATGGATACTAGTGTGCAATTAAAAAAATAGTAATAATAATTTTGGAAGATATTGTTGCCGCAATATTTCAGTGTGCTTGTACGTAACATAACGGTAGATGGTCTATGGTTTTAAAGTTACTATAGGCACTAAACTACATATAAAAATAATATAATCTGATCTGCTATTGTCATAGAATTAAGTGGAATAGCAAACCACCTATGTGCGATTCCGCTATGAAAATGGTTCTCATATAAACTACCTTCCCTTTGATAGGCCACTTCATTTGAAAAAAAACCTCCAACAAACACTTAACGCATTCGAGGCGAAGCTTGGCCCAAAGGCCTGCCAGTGGTGAAGCGCTACCCGGCAATTATACTGAACCAATGTAACTGTGTTTGTTTCTCAAAACACCTGTATCTCGTCGCGCTTATGTCTCATCCAATGCGACGCCACATAAATTCAAACTGTTTAAGGAAGCGAATAAGTATTTTAATTTCATAGCTTTGCTTTTTTTCATTTCTTTATGTTTATTAATTTTCGATTTCAATGGTTTTAAAAGCGTTTTCTCACTCGCCGACTAGATGTTGTGTGCAATCGCAAACGCAGGATTAATGGCAAATCCGACATTAAGAGACGCAATTAAACGCGGCACTTTGCGCAATTACTCAGTAGGCTCAGTGGGCTAGCCGAAGTAGCGTGAATGCCCGTTGGACGATGCAACCGTCTGTTCGTCCGTCCAACTAGTGTAATAGCATTCCGTTAATTTCACTTTCTCTTGAATCAATTTCATAAATGTATTTACACGTATGGTCCATCTACAGAAATAAATGCGACCCTGCTGGGAAATTTTCTTTTTGGCAGTTGCAAATTAGAAACCTTGGAAATGTATTGGAATCATCATATATGAAGCACACGCTCGTATATTGCAATATATCCATGAAAAATAATCACTTTTATAAAATTTTGGTATTAGTTGCAACCGAATATTATTTTGTAACAAGGGAAATGTACCATGGTTCAAAGCCAGGTAAAGAAAGAAGTCTGATGAGAAGATGCGGTGATCTCCGAAATAGCAGCTATAACTTCTACCACTTTGAAAAATTGTTGTTTCTCATAATATTCCCTAATACAAACCTGGTCTCAAGCTCTATAAATTATGCAGATGAAATGTAGGTTGTTGTTCGAAACTTTGGAATATTGCTAAAATGAAAATTAACATATGTAAATATGGAATAAAACATTTCGAAGGAATTTTAAGATTATGTCCAATATGAACTAAATCATTTTTACAAGCCTAGTACACATTATCAGGCTACTCATAGAACCATATATGAAAAAAAATAGGTACAATATGTAAACTGACTGAGCAAAGCCGGTCGAATGGTAATTTTGTTTACAATGCAAGCAATGTTTTTATGACGAAATTTTTGGCTAATTTTATATATAAATATAGTTCATACTTTAACAAAACTATGTAAATATATGTTTCAAACTTTATAAAAAATTTATAAAAACTCAAGAAAATTTTATAAATATTTTTGAATTTTTTAAAAAGAATGTATAGGCATTTTTTGCGTATGCGGTTTTATATCCTATTCAATTTTAGTAACGTGCAAGTTTGAAGTAGCTGCCATTGTTTTTTTAAAAATATTTTTGAAATTTTGGCCTGGAATTTTTTTGTCATTATCGCCTATACAAGTATATATTTATTTGGTAAAAACGCAGAATGCTGACGGAATTTTTATAGAATGCATGCGTTTTATAAAACAAATGGCAAGACCAAAATTCCAAAAATTATAAAAAAAAATCAGCGGCAGTTCTTATTAATTTCAAACTTGTACTTCACTAAAATTAAAAAGCTATAAAACTGCATATCAAAAAATGTTTACACATTTTTTCTAAAAAATTGTGAAAAAAATGTTTTAAGTTTTTAAAAATTTTTTTATAAACCCTATTTGCATATGAAAAACGTTGTCAGTATTGTAAAAAGAATTTTGTCATGAGTTAGAAAATAACAATGATAAAAATATATCGACAAATAACTGCCATTATTTTAATTAATTCTTAAACTTCTGATCTTTAGCTTATCTAAGTAAATGCAAATTAAAGCCATAAACCAGGATCTCTAAAACAAAGTTCGTAATACTGGGAGCTGTATTCGCGTAAACCTAGGTATCCAGCTCTTAAGACCCATTACAAGACATATTTTTCATTGTTTCTATTACTTGGAAAAGTACTTTGCTTTTGCACAAATAAATATACGAGCATTTATTTATTGATAGTGCGAACCAAGATGGATCTATAGAAGGTAATAGCAAGATAAATAAAGGGAATCCGCTGTGTATTTTGTTGGTGTAAATTTGCGAGTGAAATGTCAAAACCCGAATTCGCCCAGTTTGCAAATTTTGATCGAAAAAATGTCTTTTTAATTTCTTGAGCGTATTTCAGAATTTTTCTCTTGAGAGCTGGAAAGTTAGCATATGCTGGAAATTGATTTCAATATTTAAGGTTTCCCTATGGGGTAGTTAATGGTTATACATACGAGTATCAAATACTTTCTTTATGAGTGCAATAACTCTAAATGTATCAATATCGATTAAGGAATGAAAGTAATACTTATTTTGAGTTTTTGGAATCAATTAAACATTACCATGAATTCGTTCAAAATAAAACTCGAATATGCCATATGCTATAAAAAGCTGACATTATTTTTATTTTGTTTATTCAATCGATCAAAAGTAACCAAGTTTGATCGTGATCTTTTAATTTTTTTATTTTTATCAGATTGGGCCGTTAAGTTTTAATTTTATATTTTTCTATCAAAAATAACCGTTAATCTTGGATTTAAATTTTTTGTATCATATCTGATCGATAGTTTGTGATTTTTATATTTTCAATCACGCTGGTCCTGCATTTGAAAATACTTTTTGGTAGAAGCTGGTAGAAACAAAAGATGTCACAAAACGCTTTAATTTGTAGCCTGGAAGTTCAGATCGGCCACTGACGGCATCTCCTTCTTTTTTGACTAAATATCGTACTGAGTCAAGAGTAACCTATTTTTATTTTCTTTCTTTTTCACCTCAGTCTTCCGCACCCAACTGCAGGACATAATGCACTGTCAAAATTGAAAATTCTGTTTGCCGCGTTATGCCATACAAATTTTAGGGGCATGGCAAATTTTGACACGTCATTGACGCTTGAGGCGCCAATTTAGGTATGTCTCTGAACTGAAGAAACAATGCTTCAACATTTTTCGAAAAATCTCGATAATTAGAAGAAGTATGTATACGGCGTGTCGTGGCCGACGGTGTGTAGTGAGCTAATTTCATGCGATGAATACCAGGCTTAAATCCTGGCCGGGGAAAGTCGCTCGCCCCTCGGCTGGCAATGCCAAAAAATTTCTCTCAAAAATCAACCGCCCTTCGGTGTCGTAAAACAGTAGGTCTCTCAATTTGTGGTGCCATCTCCAGACACATCACAAATCGTAGAAGAAATGCCACCAAACATCAATCTATATGATCTAAGCGCCAAATTGTTATTATTATTATGACTAATATGAATTTTTTAGGCTATTTAATTCCATTATAATTTCTTTTTTGTTATTATACATTTTATACATTTTAATTCTACTGTAATTAGGATATACGATGGCTTTTGGAATTTATGGCAGGACTTCAATAATTTTATAATTAGTTTTAAACCTCTTTTCATTAATATACATCAGATTTATACCAACTTTTTACGGCATTTTGCGACTGCGTTTCGAGATAGAACAGTCCGGAATGGTACGGTTTTTGAACGGAACTAGCTACAGTTCTTCAGACGGTGAGATGGAATACCATGGCTCTCATTCGAAACGAATAAACCTGAAACAAATAAAAATATAGTCTAAGTTCCAATGATAATGAGTCTTAAAAACCCAGCGCCTGTTTTTATTTCAAATTAACAGTACTTGTTAAAAATTACCTCTATATGTGAGGTAAGCGGGGTTTTTATCCGATATCTACATTTTTTTCGAAATTATGCCGATTGAGTTAAAATCTTAATGCCCACATGCGGGTAAGCAGGTTACCGATTAAACCAGTAAATTTGATTGTACAGGAGAAGGCTGTGCATTAATACAGAGTTAAAAAAATAAATAGATACTTTACCAATAAGTTATTAAGGGTTAAATTGTTAAGTTTGTGACATTCAACCGTAAAAATGTAAAGAGAGACTAAATTTGATTACAAATATTTTTTCAACAAAAAATTAGAAACAAATCCCTTTTTTCTGAGAGTGGTGAGGAAGTCCCCGAATATTTCGTCCCCAATTTCTAGAATCTTTAAAAGAGTTTTCGAATCCATTGTTTTGCAAGAATCTGCAAAAATTGATTTGATTTGTAATTTCAAAAAATTCGTCAAATTCAAAGAAAATTACAAATTTACATAGTCTCGGTTACTGGATTTTATTAGCTACAAGACAATGTCTGGGATATGATATTAAAAATGTAACTTTGGATCTTCAGCAACTCGGCCTATGTGTGTTTAAAACTTCAAAAAAATTTAGTTTATTAACTTTGTTTAAATGCTGAATTTTTGATTCTCATGCGATGGGTTTACAGAACCCGAGAACATATCATCGATCACCCTTCATTTTACACTCCATATATGACACTTTATCTTTTGCGAGTTTTGACGAATGATTTATATCGAGTTAGTGCACTTTTGTCAAACTTGTCCTTTAAGTGCATATTATGCACATATGACACGTCGCTTAACATTTGGTTGACAAATGTCCACTGCAATTGTGCAGATATGGGTCTATGGGCTGAGCAGCAGCGTGTCTGATTAGTTTTCGCTATGCATTTCACCACTTTTGGTTTTTTTTTTGTTTTCTTCACTGCTCGCAAGTTTTTCAGGAATTTTTTTTGTCGGTTTGTAATATGTATTATGTTTTTTTTCTTTTTATTAAAAAGTAAGTAAATATTTTAATTACTTCTCGTCATGTTTGCTACGATATCACTAGTGATGTTATTAATGTTTTTGATTGAGTAATAAATTAGCTAATGGCCAAGCTAAATCTAAATTTATGTATTTGCTAGCAACGTCAAATATTACCGGTTAAAGATATTGAAACAACAATAGCAACAAGAATTTAAAAAGCTTAATAGACATTCTCAATTTGTTTTGCTGGCGCTTGATAATATTAGTAACTATATACAATATTTAAAATTTCTTTATTTGCTTTGTTTTTCAATTATCTACATATGTACATATTACATAATTATATTATTTTTTCATTATAATTAAAAAACCTTGAAATCTGCTTGCTAATGCCAATTGAAAATTTTGCTAGAGTTTGATTTGGAAAATACATGTGTATGTATGGCTTTGAAGCAACAACAACAAATTTAAATAAAAATTATGTATATATGTTTATTTATTACATATAATTTGAAGTCGGGACCCGGACTTTTATAACTCATATAATAAAAGTCGTTACAAAGAAGATTTTTTTTTTGGATTTTTATTTTATTTGAAATGAAACCATCGGTCAACTCGGACTTTTATTTTTGTAGTCCAGTAATAACAGTTGAACCTGGCCGAAATTTTTTTTTAGGCCGAAATAAAACTCCTAATGACAAACAAACCGCTTTTCCAAATTAAAGAAATTTGGTATCAAATAGAAGATGTCTGAAATATCTAATCGATATCTATTGAAAAATATACCAATTTAAAATGTTATTTCATTACTATCGTTGCGCCCGATGGGTGCGTGTTCATGATAAGCAAACAAATTTAATATAATACAGTTAGGAAAAGATTAGGTTAGAGCGACTGCAACCATGCAAGTCCACGGATGCGCACGTAGGCTGGCAAAGCCCGCTGTAATACCGCTAGCGGGGCCATTACGTTTTCTTCTTCTTTCCCTTAGAAGGTGAACCACCAAATGCGGAGTACAGAAGATCAGGAATGCTTGCCGAGCTCAGGTCGAAAACTCACACGGAACGCTTAGACGCGAGCAGATGGAGGGGGAATTAAGAGATTTAATAGCCGCTTGACTCTCTGAGTATATAGTGACAGGTCTGTCTATAGGAGCGGACACTGTCAGACACCGAGCAGCCTCCAGTTTGCCTCAAAAACGCTACAGTGGTACTATAAGCATAAGCTGCGGACCAGCGCTAATTTGTTGGAGTCAATCCCGCTGCCCACTCTTTCGTTTAGTTTGGAACCATCTGTAATGACAGACGTCGACTCTGGGTCTAGGTCTATGGCATCTTCCCCTTCATTACTCTCAGGGATTCTAATGGAGATTTTGTTGTCCATGCAGAGTAGAGGAGTAGTGTGATCTATCTTCCTTAGTGCATTCGGAAGAGCTTCCAGGACCTTTGCATGTCTGTACTTTAACTCTTTCCACGGCTGAATCGCGTTAAGCCTGGCGGCGCTATGACCAGCCAGAAATTTACCATGTAGATCCACCGGTGGAAGATTTAAAATTACTTCCAGAGATTTAGTAGGGGAGATCGGCGGGTTGTGAGACACGGGGGGTCATGAGATGCGCTTACAGCCCTGAACTAAAAAGCGCGATATCTACCAGCTGACTGCGAAGCTTCTTGCTTGTTTCCAATCTTCATATCTACATCACAAATGTTCCGCTCATGCCGATTCTTTGTGTCTTCCCAAATCGCGACTCCAATTTTGTGATCGCATGACCAGCATGGAAGCCGTGCGCTGTACTCGCTCCATATTAACTTTTGACAATACTCTAATAATAGATCTTATCATTGCCATGCACATCCAGTGTACTATGTATGGTTTTATTCCCCACTTTTTTCCTATATATGCCTTGCAAGCGTATAAGGCTTAAAGGCTATCTCTATAAAGAGAAAAACTCCCAGCGTGTACTGTGTTTTATATTCCTCCGAATATATTTATATAAGAGTCTCTCTAGAGTTTTAAAATGAAACGATGTAATGTTTTTGGGCCTAAAATCCTTCGGTTTTACATCAGCAGTCTTGCCTCCTTTTGGTAGGAAGGCCACCCTCGCCCATGTCTTCTCATGTGGGACATGAGTTAGGGTAAGCCAAGGTATGTATAGGTATGAGATTCAAATATATCAACAGCAAATTAGTAGAGAGGGGGGAAATTTAGTTTATTCGAACTGGTCGAAAAGAAAAGGAGTTCAAGGCAATTTTTCTCAATTTTTGCCGTAAGAACTGTTTCAAAGCAATCCGTACTTAGATTGCAAGTAGGACAATCTCACAATTGCGTTGCCTAGCTTCAAGTCTGACACAATACAAGATTGCACCTTCCGTGGCCCGCTAACCCTCTCTTTGTCCATTTGACAGCTGACATTTTTTTTACAAACAAAACTGAGCAAAACTTTCAATCATTCAATCATGTTTTATTAAAAACCACTATCATTCTTGGCCTAGGGGTAGCTTATAATAATTATAATCTGTTGACTTTTGGGCCTCGTTTCCTGAATTGCGCAGGGCATCGCATTCTACAGCGTATGCATACACATACATACATACATATGTATTAAATATTAAATGGCGAAGCAATGAAGTTTGCAAAGCGATTTTGGATAGTTTGTTAAATGGAAGGTACCAAAAAACGAAGCGCTATTGATAAACTCTTTGTTCAATGCTTGTTTGATTTTAGGCATTCCGTTAGCCACAAAAGGGAGTGTGATGAAGAAAGAAAGCTACAATTTTCCCTATTTGACCAGGAAATTACAATGGATGCGATATTTTAAACGCAGAGGAAATAGCTTTTTTTATATGCTTTCCAGACAAAAAATTAGCTCGAAAAATGTCATGGTGGTAAAAATAGCATGCAGCTACACAGAACTTTTAAGTTCGCTGGTGGCAGGAAATACGAATTTTGGAATAAAAATTCCCCAAATATTTTCCGATACTATAATTTTAGCATAATTCTTATACGCGAAATGCTATAATAATTATTTAGCACTTGCCACGTAATTGGGAATGTTAAGTTAACATTATATTCGAACCAACTATTTTCCCTTTATGTTAACAGTAAGTGGCTCCTGTTAAAATATCCCGTTAATGTTAACGCGCAAAATTTTTATTTTGTCGCTAGATGGGGCCATAAAACTCTACAAAATTTAACAGCGCTGCTAACACACTGCGGTCGTTAACATTGGAAGTTCTCTTAACCCGAAATAACCCACGATTACCATATGGTAATGCAAAATATGCCGTTACATTTACACGAATAAATTCAGAACTACATAATAAAGCTACAAAGAAAAAACGGTATTTTATGCAAAATATATGTGGTTTATTAGACAAATAAAGCTTTTGTTATTCATAGTTCGAACAGCGAAGTTATCACGTGTCAAATTGTAGTGAAAAAAAAAAAGTGATTTTTTCCAGTTTTACAATATGGCGAGTCGGTAAGTATACGCATGTAGCAAAACTTTTTCAACCAATTTCAATGATAATTACATTGATCGGTACTCAATGAAATAAACTATTAAATACGGGTTTACTTTTGTAAAAAAAATGTTTTTTTGTACTGTGTTTAAACATTTTACTTAGGGCGTTACCATATGGTAATCGTGGGTCGCTTAGGGTACATGTTTTTTTTTAAGGTTTCATGTGGTTTTTTTGACTTTATTTGGAAATATCTCTAATATTTTTAAATATTGTTTTAGACTTTTATAAATCTTATGATTTTCAGAGGCTTATCGTTACAACAAATGCTTGATTACATTCAAGAGCTCGATGAAATAGAGGATCAAAATCAATTAACTGATATACCAACTACTATTTATATCGAGCCTCCTGAAGATGGCAACATATCTGGCGAAGATGATGCTGAAGATGAATGTGGGGGTATCCCAGATAATGTTTGCCCTGCTCAGCTGAAAGGTGGCTGTGAAATTGTAATGGCTAGTGGGCGACATTTACAAAACTTTGATGAAGAAGATGACATTGGAGGCATGTTTGAGAACAATATTAGTTTATCAATAATTTTAATTTTTTCAAATAAACTCTTTAGCTCCAAATGTAGAAGATTTACCCGTTATCGTGGTTGATAACATATACCAAGGGATAGAGGATCAAGCAACAACATCCAATCGTACATCACCTGACAGAAAACGGTTACGTAAGATACAGCCGAAGCCTTCAAATGTTGCATTGCCTCCAAGGAACAAAGAAACAATATTTGAATGGGTGAAAAATAATTCACCATGCCTTGTTCCTATTTTTCCCGTTGGAAATTATGAAGATTGTCGTAATTTACTTCCTCACCAACAATTTGAAAAATTTTTTGATGATACTTTATTGAACCATATATGCGAACAAAGTGCAGTTTATGCGATCGAACAGAATAAATCCAACCCAAATATAACAGTCAGCGAGCTTCGAGCATTTATCGGCATTTTGATCATTACTGGCTATAATTATCACGCTAGTTACAGAAATTTGTGAAGTCAAGATGAAGACATTCGCAATAATCTTGTAAGTGATACCATGCGTCGAAATCGATTTCAGGAGATTTTGCAATGTCTTCACTTTGAAGACAATTCGAAAGGTTTTTCAAAGAACCGCGGAAATGCTGACAAAATGTGGAAACTGCGTCCTCTTACCGATCACTTGAAAGCTAAAATGATTGAACATTTTCATGCTGAACAAAATCTTTCTTTCGATGAAAGTATGATATCTTATTTTGGAAGACACGGATGTAAGCAATTCATAAAAGGCAAACCACTACGATTTGGCTATAAAGTTTGGTCTCTTTGCACTTCATCAGGATACTTGATAAACTTTGAAATTTATCAGGGAAAAAATCCACGTTCGAATGCTGAATATGAGGCTAAATTTGGTAAGTGCGCCGCTCCTTTGGTCAGTATGATCAATGATTTTCCTGATACATTGAAATCGTTGCCATTTTCGTTTTACTTCGATAACCTGTTCACCAGTTATCCTTTGTTGACTTACTTAAAATCATGCGGATATAATGGTACGGGAACGATACGTGAAAATCGAATTCCAGTAAGCTGTCCACTCGCGCATAAAAAAAACTTCATATCAATGGAAAGAGGTTACTCTGAATCAATTGAAATGAGAAGTACTGGTATTCGTTTGGTGAAGTGGAAAGATAACAATGTTGTCTGCATGTTGTCTACGAACTTTGGTGAAAATCCGAAATCAATGGCAAAGCGTTATTCGAAGGTAATTGGAACAAAAATAAATGTACCCCGACCTTGTGCTATCACAGAATACAACAAATATATGTGCGGAGTAGACCGATTCGACCAAAACTTGGCCCAATATCGCATCGCGTATAGAGGAAAGAAGTGGTGGTCTAGCATTTTTACCTGGCTAGTAGATGCTTGTGTTCAAAATTCTTGGCAGCTTCATCGAAAAATGAATCCATCAATGACTCAACTAGAATTTCGACGACAGCTGGCAGTATACTACTGCAAACATTACGGTACCAAAGCAAAAGCGTCTGGTCCGATGCCCTCTCACAGATATGCACAACAACCAGGTCGAGTTGAACACACCCTCCGTTATGATCAGGTGGGCCATTTTGTAGTACCATCCAATCGTAGGCATTGTGCTGGTGAACGATGCAAAGTTAATGGACGAACAGCATGTATAAAATGCAACGTAGGGCTTTGCGTAAAGTGTTTCGCCAATTACCATACCAAACCGTGATTTATTACAGCTCAACAAATAACTTCGTTTGTGGTTTTATAAATTAAAGTTTTCCTCACTTATAATTTCAATAAAAATGGTTTAAAATAGTTATTTTTTGTGGATTCTTTATGAGAACATGTCCAGAAATCGTTTCCTTTTTCATAAAAAAAACCTGTACCCTAGGCGACCCAGGGTTACCATATGGAAACGCTAGTTTTTCGCATTTTCCGGAAAACCGTAGCAATATTCTGGAAAATGGATTTCATTTACATGTTCAGGTGGTCGAAATGCATAAGTATACAAATTTTCAACGAAATATAAGACAAAAAAAGTTCTGGGAAAATCCGGGTTAATATATTTTGAATGGTGGGAATCAGAGGAAATTATAAAGCGCAAATGCAACGCTCGTGCTATGGAATAAATAAAACAAACTTAATAAAATTTGTTATTGTGTACTAAAAATGTTCATTTTTGCAAACATTCCTATAAATTTCGGAGAGAAAAATCTGCAAAGCTTGCAGATAATTCCTTCCTTTTTAAGAAAGTTGTTTGTTATATAAACGAATAAGCTCATGTTGTAGTACTTGGCGTTTTGACTTTGCTACAATAATTTGAAGTAAGTCACATTTGGCAATAGACCTGCCAGGTTAGTAGGGTTTGGCTGGACTAACCAAAAAAAGTTCAGATATTTAAAATTGCATCCAAAGCGAAAAAGAGTTGTAGACAATCATATTCTTAAAACTATATTTTTTGTACAGTTTCATTCAAAATTAAAAACAGCATTATGAGATCACAAAATTTCTTAATATTTATTAGCTTTAGGCCATTGATCGACGCGCTGAAGTCAGTAGTGAGTAGAAAAATGTTTTAATTGCTGGCCACCGTGAACAATTTAGAAAAATATTGATGCAAAATGTCATTAATGTAAAAAAAGTAAAGCACATTTTTGAGTATTCGTAATATATGTATGAAAATAAGAGGCTTAAAAATAGTGAAGAAAAATAAACAAGAAGAAACGGGTGAGTGGTGCTTAAGTAAATATTTCAGAAACGAATGTAAAAAGCTTTGAACATAAGTGCAAGAGTTTTTATTTAATATAAATTTTATTTTCCATCAGATTTTCAAAAGCAGTTGTTCTCTTCAAATCAGTAGCCATTCAAAAACCTTTCCTAATTTTTTATAAAACGGACTATGCAAATGGATATCAGTTCGTATATTCATTATATGGAATAAAAAAAAAAACAATTTCTTTCAAATATCAATGAAAATTTTTAGGAACATAAAACTTGCAATTTATACACACTTGTGCAATTTTTAAAACAAAATTGAGAATTTTAACGTCGATTTTTAACGGTTGGTGAAATATTTGTAAAATTTAATATTTAAAATTTTTAATTTTTTTTTTGTTATTGAATGAATTATTTTTATATAAAAAATAAATGAAAAAAATGTAACAGTAAATTTTGTCTATAGTGCAAAAAATAATAACGGACCATTTTCACGGCGCATTTCTGCACCACTACTCATTTACTATTATCGTCAAGAAAAAAGTCATACTCCGCCAAGGAAAATTCATGATACCAGAAATAAGGTAGTTCCATTTCGGGTTTTTTGTTTAAAATACAGATTTCCCCAGATGTGAATATTTGAAAAAGCGAATATTTTTAAGAGGGGGTAATTTTAAGTCATATTACTTACTTACTTAATTAGCGCTAAAACCCTTTGAGCGATTTTGGCCGAACTTCTCCTACAATTTGCGGTGTGCATCTTGATGTTGTAACATTAATTGAGAAACCTACAGTGTTACGTCGACTCCGAATGGCAAAACATTTTTATAAGAAGTTTTTCATGGCAGAAATACACTCGAAGGTTTGCCATTGCCGGCCGAGGGGCGAACAATATTAGAAACTACTTTTCTATAATTTTTAATGTTACTTGGTCCGACCAGGATTTTAACCCGAGACCCACCGTATTTACAAAATGGAGGTGTTCATATAATTAGAAAAAAGCTTTGTTTTAAAAATTAATTTAAATATTTACCATAAAACTTTTAACAGTACATATAACCGAAAACGTTCATGCAGAGAAGTTTAAGACTATTTAACAGATTTTGTTAGTTGCAAATTAAAATAGTTTAAACTCACATATTTTTCCAATGAAATATTTTTTTAATATACAATATACATATATGTATATTAATTAACACATAAAAAAAGTAACAGATTCAGAAAATAATAATATAAAATTAAATTCATTCCATTCCATCTGCTATGTTGTAATTACAGAGAAAATTCCTGATATTTCCAATTTTGTTATGTTGATCTGAAAAAATTGTTTCCAAAAAAACAGTTTTAGAATTTTCTCACCTAAATTAAGGTTTGTGTTTACTAATAAAGTAAAAAGAATCTGCGGTTAATTGATCCCAATTAATTTTTTTTACTACCTGCAGCATCTTCGGAAGAGTACGTTCAAGCTTTCAGCGTGTTTTCTTATCGCACAGTGCCCAGTTAGAGCCCCGATCACGTTGGAAATGTTTTCCCTTTTTAGACAGAGAACGCTTCGCCACCGTTTCCGATCCTATTTAGGCCACGTCTGCCATGAGGCTCTACAGGTCGTATTTTGCCTCCATCTATTGTCAGCTTGTTTATATGTAAAATCTCTGAGTAGAAGTTTGCAAGTGGTAAACGGCATACCAATGCATTCTTTATCCAGAAGAACCTGCTTGGTCGTACCTTGTCTTGCAAGTTCGTCTGCCATTCAGTTTTCCTCTATGTTCCGGTGACCAGGGACCCAAATGAGATACAGTCTGTTCTGCTTGGTCATCTCCTGTACAGATAGGCGGCAGTCCAGCGCGATGTTCGGGTTAAACGTGAAAGAGCTCAGAGCTGTGATTGTAGCCTGGCTGTCACTAAAAATGATGATATCCCTTCCCATAATCCCGGTCCAATCTTCTCTACCGCCTCCATGATAGCTGAGACCTCAGCCAGGAAGACGCTGCAGTGATCTGGTAACCTAAAGAAATTTGCAGGAGAGGGTTTCATGAACAAACGCCTCCACCTACCTTATTATCGAGTTTCGAGCCATCTGTATAGATGACAATGCTATTAGGTGGAATATGAAACTCAAGTTTCCATTCCTCCCTGCTTGGAATTCGTGTAATAAAGTTACTTTCAGAAACCGATCCCTGCTGCTCAGAATAGAGCAAAACTTTTTCAAAATACAAGAGTGCCCTTGGCTTTCAGCACGCGGCCAACGGCCATGAATGTATCCATTTTACAGATGGAGAAATTTTCACTGTTGAATAAGCTTTTAATAAGCAAAACGACAAAAGCTACGCAAAACTTCCAGAGACGCAAAAAATGCTATTCCAAGGGTTCAATGTGGCCAACATCCAGGTGCTGTAATTGTTTGGTTGGGAGTCTCCTGTAAAGGCGTTACACCTCTTCACTTCTGCGAAATAGGGGGGCAAAAGTGTACCAGCAGGTTGGCAGGATGTTTTAGGAGGCGTGGTAAAACAGTTGAACAATACTCTCTTCGATGGAGAGCATTGGATCTTCCATTAAGATTCTGCCCCAGCACACAAGGCAAAAAACCACCAGCATTGGCTTAAAAGTAATATTCCCGGTTTTATAGCTGAAGATGATTGGTCGTCTGAAAGTCCAAACTATAGTTTGTGGTCAGAGTTGGAGAACATGGTCTGCCGAATACCTCGCAAAAATTAGGAGAGTCTCAATCTTTGGTTCGATCAGCGTCTTCCATGCCAATAGAAACTGTGCGTGCTGCTTTTGATCAATGGCGGAATCGTGAGGGGGCTTGTGCGAGAGCAGCAATTGAATAAAATTTTGTCATAGCTCAATTAATATATGCCTTATTAAATAAAACTAACTTCTTCATTCAATTTTTGTCAATTGTTTATATGGAGCGGGTGATCTGTGAAATGTTCGCCATAGCGAACTTTCAGTATTTCAATGCATAGTGTAATCTCAAATTCTCCTCATTTTTACTTACTTAATTGGTGCTATAACCTCTTAAGAGATTTTGGCCGAAATTAGCCAATTTTGCCAGTCACTCCTTCTTCCTGCTAACTGGCGCCAGTTGGAAATACCCAGTGATGTCAAGTCCTTTTGCACTTGGCCTTTCCAATGCAGAGGCAGCCGTCCTCTTCCTCTACTTCCACCAGCTGGCACCGCGTTGAATACTTTCAGTGCTAGAGTATTTTCGTTCATTTGCACGACATGTTCCATCCAACGCAGCCGCTGTATTTTAATTTGCTGGACTATGTCTATGCCGCGGTAAAGCTCATACAGCTCATCGCTCCATCATCGGAGAATCTTTCTCTCGAACACTCCAAGGGCCGTCTCATCCGATGCTGACAGTGCCCATGCTTCAGTGCCATACAACAGCACGGGCATGATGAGAGACTTGTAGAGTATGGTTTTGGTTCGTCGAGAGAGGGCTTTACTGCGCAGTTGCCTATTCAGCCCAAAGTAGCACTTGTTGGCAAGAGAGATTCTACGTTGGATTTTCAGGCTGACATTATTGTAGGTGTTAATGCTGGTTCCCAGATAAACAAGGTCCTCCACTTTTTTGAAATTGTAATTGTCAACAGTGACGCGGGAGCCGAGGCGCTAGTGCGCTGACTGTTTATTTGATGACAGGAAGTACTTAGTTTTGCCTTCGTTCACTTCAAGACCCATACGTTTCGCTGCATTATCCAGTTTGGAAAAGCCGTGGTTGTTGAGGTCATCATCGATATCATCAGCATACGCCAGAAGTTGCACGCTCTTATAAAATATAGTGCCTGAACGGTTCAACTCTGTAGCTCGATGTATCTTTTCTAACATAAGGTTAAAGAAGTCGCACGAAAGAGAGTCACCTTGTCTGAAACCTCGTTTGGTTTCATTGCGGCAAATAGGCAGCTTCTTATTGTGGTAAGCGGATTTCAAATCGACAAAAAAATGGCCGTTTTTACTTCTCAAATAGAACGTCACTATATGTTGTATTGATTTGCAAAAAATGGCGAAAAATTTTAAAGGTAAATTAAAATGTTAAAATGTTACTAATTTGTGAATAATTCAGAAGAAAACCTACCCTCTAACCAAATTAAAAGTAAAAATAACAGCCGAAAGTTTAGCTAATCGTACATAATTGGTTGTTAAGTTTTACTACAGTCGACTTTTTCATACTTCTACCGCTCCACAAGCAAAATTCCCCAAGAAGCCGTTATAAAAATAAAAAAAAAACAGAGCCAAGCCAGCCTTAACTGTCAGAATACCACGTTGATGAGCATTATCTATGAATCTCATTAAATCAATTGCTTAAGTCAATAAAAGTTTAAAACAAGCTCTATGTTTTTTCAAGCTCCAAAGGATATTGTTTTTAAACACATTTAATGGGCTTTAACACACAACAAAACTTTCACTCACCACCGCCGCAGGTGTTTGTCATTTAATTACCGTCAATAAATTTCAGGTGAACAGCTACAACAAAATGTTTGACAAAGTTTTGCTAAATGTAAAACATTCTAAATATTTAATTAGCAATTCATGCGTATTTACCACACCTAAAACCTTTTCGAATTTGTTGAGAAAGTTTACATAAAATATTTGAACTCATTGAAGGCGAACAAAAATGCTATCAACAAAATTCCCCAGCAACTCACTAGAGCTAGTTCAGTACTAGTTACTTGCAAAGTATTTGGGAACTACTACCAGTAATCTGCTAATTTACTTATACTCAATATACCTCCCATTTTTATTATTGTTAGCATTGTATTGCACTAGCCACAAAAGGGCTAGGGAAATGCATTGCTAAATTTTATTTGGTATTTAGTTGACTACTTTATATAAAAAAACAGAGTACTTATTTATATACAACAAGAACAAATATAACAATACAATGAAAACACATGCAGTGAGCTAAAATTTAGAACAATAGAATAATATATTATACTACTAGTTACAACTACTATGAGTACGACTACTACTAATTCTACTACTATTACTACTATATTTACTAAATTACTACTTTTATTTTTACTAATGCTACAACTATATTTATTACATCTACTACTAATATTTACTACTGTTTTTAATAATTTCTGCTGCTATTTTTATTAATTCTGCTACTACGTGCCACGATTAGTTACTACTGCTAATAATAATAACAAGTAGTTTTTATTTCTATTTTCACTAATACTATTTATTACTATTACAATTTTTGCTAATGCTACTACTAAAACCTACTACTTTTTTACCAATTTCTACTACTATTTTTACTTATGCTACTACTAAAAACTATTATACTTTTTATTTATTTTTACTAATTTCTTATTATTACTGCTACTCTTTTAGCTAGTCTCTACTACTATTTTTACTAATGCTACTTCTAATTACTACTACTATTTTTACAAATTACTGCACTATTTTATACAAATGCTACTATTAATTATTACTCACCTGTTTCTCTCCACATGCAATTTAAATACTTTTCGCTTTTTTTTTTTGTTTGAAAGCAACATATGACGGGCAATATTGACCATAAAAATTTTCGAGCAAACTTTTGGAAATCCATTACTGGTTAGGTACACCTTCAGAAAATATAAACAAAGTCCGGGTTGTTTTGAGTTGTCAAAACCTTGGCGCACAGTGCTATTTACAGTTGTAACGTTTAACATATTTCTGTATTTGGATTTTATTATATTAATTTCAGCTGGTATGAGGAAATATAATTAACGCTCAAATATAATACAGAGTATATACAATATTTTGGAATAACTAGCAATCGCAGCATATTAGGACAATGCAGGCAGTAGATTAATTTTTCACCTTAAAAATGTGGTAGGTAAAATGAGGGCGTCCATGTCGTGAGTTAGGTATAAAGCAAGAGAAAGGCATTCTTTACGTTGGAAAGTCCTCTTGGAATTGCCCTTGGGTTTAATTGGTGTTTTCAAACGGAATCAATTAACAACTGGCGTGCAATGCTAAACTCCCCCGAAAGCGTACAGGATACTAATAAAATTAGATTACTTAAAGTGCAAAACATTTTTTGTAACCAGAATGTACAGAGTGATCCATACAATTGGTTAATTCTTTGAAATCCAAAAAAAAAAATAACAGAAAAAAAATGTTTCCGTATATTTTTAGTTTATTCGAAACAGCAAATATTCCAATCATTTATAAAATACGATTTTATTCACGTGCCTTCCTGAGCAGGTACCTACTACAGTAGTGCATCCTTTTAACTGGTTAAGTGCACGAATATGTTTCTCACGAATGATTTGCTCGTTAAAGGATTTTTTACATGACATCGATGCCTCACGGCACTTCACAAGAAAGTCTGACGGCATCGCACCGCAGCTCCGAGGTGACCAAATGGCTGATAACACGATTACCGAACTATGCGCGAAGAAAATCTCGATTGTGGCGTGGGCTGTGGAATGGCTGAAACCAAAAATCTTCTAAGTCCAAATCTTCAAAAGCAATTATCGTACCTTTGTAACGCACAATCGGTACCAAACTGTCTCTCACTGAAGATGCATTGGACTCTCATTGATCACGTGCAGTATTTTCGATCGAAAGATGTTGCAGTTTTGCTTGTTAACGTGGCTGCCGGAATAAAAATGCACTTCGCCGGAAGAGATGATGTTCCGTTGTTCAATTCATTTGGATTAATTTCGTTCCGCGGAGATAAAATACTGTCAAGATTTCTAGCTGAAAAGAGCTGTCACTGTTAAAATAACGTATGGTTCAAGAAACAAAACTCGCGTGCACCTAAGTGTCAAGAGTTTTTGGTTTTTTTTGAAGTGAAACTTCTTTGCGCTCGTTGGACTGTAATATCGAATGAAATGAAAAAGCGACAGGAAAAGGGAGGGAATGGCGCGCGAGGTGGGACAGTCGGACGGAAGGAGACATGGGAGAGAAACGAGAACGCGACAGATTCGGAGTAGGAAAAAACGAGAGAGGGGTAAAATACGTGGAGGGGCATTAGCTCCGACGAAATGAGCCATGAGTGTGATTGTTCTCTACATCATTCCGAGAATTAACGATATAATAAAATTCATACATAGAGCATTATTGGCATATACTCCCTCTGGTGCAGCAGAATTAGGAGAAAATTTGCACACTATGCCAATGATTTTAAGCGGTGATTTTAATGCCAATTTTGCCTTGGAAGAAGCTCAACCACTTGTACCATTTTTAGAAAGTAAATTTAATTTAAAAATGAATAATAATCCCAAAGACTTAACAACCAGATCAGGCACGACAATAGATGCAATTTCCTCAAGATATTTAAATAATTTACAATAACGAGTTTGCATTTCATATTTTTCATACCACAAACCAATTATATCTTTTCTTGAACATAAAAGTATGGAAGTAAATGAATAGACTTTTTATAAATGGAGGCGAAAACATCAACTATCTTTTTTCATTAACCTAACACTCCTAAAAATTCCAGAATAATGAATAGTGGCTTCTGTTATCGGGGAAATATTTCTGTCTCATAAAACTTGCTGGCTAGGGTGAGTATTTTCATTTCAAGTGCCCATCGAGATCCATGAAGTTTCACTTCTATCACCTAGCTTTCTAGGCTGACAATTTTTTCGTTTTAGCATTAGTAAAAATGGTAGCAGAAATTCGTAAAAATAGTAGTAGTAATTAGTAGTAGCATTAGTAAAAATAATAGTAGAATAGTAGTAAAAATAGTAGTAAAAATTAGTAAAAACAGTAGCAGTAATTAGTAGTAGCATTAGTAAAAATAGTAGCAGAAATAAGTAAAAACATTAGCAGTAAATAGTTGTAGCAATATCAAATTATAGCAGCGGAAATTAGTGAAAATAGATGTAGTAATTAGTAGTAGTATTTTAAATAATAATTGTAGATAGTAGTAGCATTAGTAAACATAGTAGTAGTAATTAGTTTTAACATTATTAAAGCAAGTAGAAAAATTGGTAAACATAGTGGAAGAATTAGTAGGAGTAATAGCAGAAGTAGTGGTAGTAGAATTTGTAGTTGTAATAGCAGTAGTAGTAGTAGTAGTAGTTATTCGTTATTGGTTATTCGTTTACAATAACTAATTAGTAGTGGTGGAAGTCAGTAGAACTAGTAGAAGTTGTATAGTAATAGCTAGTAGTGGTAGTAGAGGTAGGAGTAGTAGTAGTTGTACTGGGGAACCAGCCTCGAAGTACTTAAAGGACCGGAGAAGGTCAAGAAATACTAAGCCCGAAAAAAGTGCCGACACCCTCCAGCACTTGACCTCAAATGGTCCTGAAGTAGTGCCAAAAAGGGGTCAAGCTTGATATCGGCGCGACTTGCGTGACGCGATGTAAAATCACTCTCATGCCACTAAAGCATTTCATTAAAAAAAAAAAACAATGTGTAGACTTCCCTGTAAATACGAAATGCAGACAAACTTCAAGTCGAAACAAAATTTATTCAAAAAGTCAAACAAAGGCAGTTAGATGCAAAATTCCTTAGCATCAATGCACAAGAAAGCACACAGGACAGAGCCAGTGATGACTACTTAGTTGACGTAAATAAAATCAAATTAACTCATTACTCACAACTGCTGGCGAGGCAGCAGCCGTACAGTGAAATAAATCCAGTAAACGAGCATGCTTGTAATTGTAATCTAATTAGATACATTTTAGTCATTGATATTGATAATACCCGCACTAGCGGGCAAAAGAGCTTAAGTAAAGGACAACAGCAGACAAATAAGCAAATAAGCAAAAAAAAACAAAACATATCAAAACGTTAGCCGCGGGCAGTACTTAAGTTTAGTGCTATCGGTAGCATTTTGTTGTTGTGTCGTGTCAATGGAAGCAGTCTGACTACTCTATTTAGCATCATAGCACCCGTGCAACTCACGTGCCTCCCACACAAGCAGCACCACACTCGAGTGTATTGGGCAAAAATAGGGCAGACATATCAATTAAATTAATGAAACAATTATTCGCGTGAAATCAAACACACAATTAATCTATAAAATAGCAGCGCTATGTCCCCAGGGCTAATAGTAATATAAATCAACAAAGCGCATAGATTTTTCACCCACTGCACGCCCACACCTTCCTCGAGTTTGCGTAGAAATTGAAGTGCCATTTGCTGGCTGAAGAGTTCTGTGGTTTTACAATTTTTTTTCTTCTCCTTGTTTTTCAATCAATCGACATTTTAAGCGACTTCTCATTTAAGTTCTAAATACAATAGTTGACTTTTAATTGGCGCCAAAAATGCTCGCTTCCATGATTTTATTATTGCTTGTGGTTAATTACGATACCTTATTGTAGTATTTATATTTACAATCGTCGTTTATGGCGTAATGCTTGAGTTTATGTTATGTAATTATTTTCCACACCGCTCTGTCTCAATTAAGTACCCAATCAAACGTTAATACACTTCGTATATTTATTTTGTCAACAATAATTTGCAAAGTCAATGTTTATGTGTTTGCTGAATTTTGTCTTTCGCAATATTAAAATTATATAGTATGTACTTTCATTTGACTGTGTTGGTTCCATGGTTTTCTCTAATGACTTCTGGGGAAAAAATAGTGCGGTCGGTGGTTGTGATCGAAGTTAATTAATTTGCCGATTTTATTAATTGTAAGCTAATAAGGCCAACGCAAGCGTATTAGTATGGATCATAAAAGCGAGCGCCAAAATATTGATTTTTACTAATTGGCTGAGCCGCAAAATCAAAATATATCGACCTAGAAATTAATAAGGCATTTACAATCGTTATTAGCTGAGGTCGATTTGCGTGATAAGAGTTTGTATCATTTAATGTATTCCTTAAAGGACCGTGGAGGTTCACTTCTAATGTAATACTTTTATTTTAATAATATTTCATTTTTAATTTAAAAAAAAAATTTTTTTTTTCATTAGGTCCTTTGAAGCTTATGCGATTTTCTCAAAAATCTGCCACAACAAAACGCCGAGACACGTATTTCTTTATTTTAAGACTATTTTCATATTCTGTTAACATTTAACATGTGTACCAAAAAAAATTTTGATTTTGTCGTACTGTGTAATAAGCCTCTTTACCAATATTAGACAATATACCCTATGTACTAATTTAAAGTTTTTCGATGTAGTTTTTACTATTTATCATCGAATTTCGAATGAAGAGTCTCCACTGTGCGCCGGTGTGTTGTCCTGCTGTTGGAAGTTCTGTCGGCAATAGAAATGAACTGAAACATGAAAAGGATACATTTTCTTGTTTTATATAATTTTCTGCTCATTTGCAAGTAGAATGGCAAGAAAAGAAGAGAATTGAGAAAGTTATGAGCTGCAAGAATTAAATTTTGATTTTCGCTCATGTTTTTTTTTGTTGTCAATTGTTATGTAAAACTGAAAAATTTCAATATTTTTTGACGATTGTAGTCATAACCAAGCACACATTTTTGATAAACGACTTTGTGAAATTTCACGGTGCACTGTGTTGCGGCTAGTGGAAAAGTAACTTTTCTCCGATTATTTTTTTCAGTGTTTTTAATGATGCAATTTTGTCACAGACATTCCAAGTAAACAAAAAACACATAAAGCTTATTTTTATGTTGGCCCGTTGATTTTTAATTGATTTTAGAAGTCAAATATACAAAATTTTCACGAAAAGAGGGGATTTCAGGGCTGTATTCAAAATGATCTCATTTGATTTTGGTGACAGATATTTTGATTCGGAAAAAAAATCTGCCTTCGGACAAGTATCTTCTGTAAAAAAAAGGAATGTTGTTCGAGACATTTTCATGTGCACCTTTTTTAGAGCGCAAACCCGACTAAAGGTCCATTTTTCCTTTAAATTTGGGTTAGGTAAGCAATATCTAAAAAGTCCCAGAGAGTCCCAGTTCCAAACCACTACAGAAATGTTACATAATTTGTTTTCAACGAACTGTGAAAAAATCAGCTGCCCATACCTGCCCTCCTGGGAGTTATAGCGATTTTAGTATATCACTCTCAGTATTTATTCCATAGAAATAGAACGGAAATTCTCGGAATCACTTATTGAATAATTTAATCATATTGGTTTTCGGGTGACTTTCCGTCATCCCACGTCAAATTTTTATTATTTTCAGGCCGGTTTCAGCTAATCGCCATCTTTTCTTTTTTGTCACTAGTTAATTAGTCCGCATGTGTGTCCGTCTTTATATAGTGTTTTCTTTTTGCTTGTGGTGGTACCTTTCTCTCTCTCTGTTATTTTACTATTTTATTCTCTCTCTTTCGCTCTCTCTCTCTCCCCCTTTGGTTTTACGTCTAGGAAGCAATGAACTTATTGGTAGATGACTGATAATTTGTAATTTTTCTGTAGAATGCAATAAAATATGGATGTGTTATAAAATAGTATCTTCAAATTTTTTTTTTATTCTACATCTATTCTAGCACCCCACAAAAATGAGCATAACTCTCTTAAAACTGAAGCTATTGACTTCAAACCAGTATCAAATTAAAGCTTTTATTGCCACCTTTCAAATAAGAAATGATATAGATTTTGGTTTTATATAAAATTTCAGAGTTTTTCAACAAATATCGAAAAATCATGAAAATTTGACGTTAATAATTCTTGTTCGGACCACCCTATACTTTATTTAAAAAACTAATCATAGGGTATTTATCAGAAATAAAACAAGAACTAAAATAAATTTTTTTTGTAAATTTTTCGAACAATTTTTTTTTTTTTGACTTTTGTTGAAAATTTGACCCAACAATTTTTTTCGGTGTAAATTTTTTTTTCACTCATTCTGTTTGGGATTTCATTCTGACCAATCTGTAGAAGTTTCTCATCGATGCAATTAAAATTACAGTTTAGGCAATATGATTTCCAAAAAATTCCGGTTTCGCAACACTGTGCGGTGGCTGCTCATCTAGGATTTCCACCAGATCGAAAAGTGTAGTTTTGAGAAAAAAAAAACGCTTAAATATTTCCCAATATTAGATAGTCCCACAAACGAAAAAATACCGCATAATAAAACTGCCGATAACTTTTGAGATTATACAGGGTTTGGCTTTAAATTTCAGAAATGGAATGTATTATGAAATTTATTATTATTAAAAAGACATAACTATCTGATAGTGCAAAAAATCCAATTGTTTGATCCAACAAGGTAGACGTCGCCCTAAATAGTAAAGAACGATTAACCTTCGACCTCTGGTTCGGCTCCGGCTCCGGCATCGGCTACGGCCATGTTCGGTTTAGGTGTGGCTTTGGCCAAACATTTGCAAATTTGTATTGATTTAAAGTTTTAGTTTTAATATATTTCTCTTTTGATAAAAGTCAAAACAGCTTTTCGGATTTAAGGGGTGCTTTTTTTAGACATGTGGTTTTTAAGAATATAAACATCAGTTAAGGGAAAAGTTGTGATATTGAGGTAATTTTTCAATTATTGAATAAAAAACAATAACTCTAAAATAGGGAAATTGATTTCTTGTTTTAAGGAAAAAAGTTCCTCAGAGTATTAATTGCCAAATTTTGACCTAAGGGTTCCCACTGTGGGTTGGTTAATAGTAGAGAACGATTGAACTTCAATCTCTGATTCGGCTTCGGCCACCAAAGTTCGGTTCGCTTTGGGTTCGGCTTTTACAAAAAAGCATTTTTCAATTTCAGTTTTAATATATTTCTCCTTATACATATATTAATTTTGGACCTAATTTATTAAATGGGCAAATATTATTTTTTGAACTCAATGCTAGTATAAGGAAAGTATTTTTGAAAAAATACAACAACAGTCAGGAGTGATAGAAATTATATGTAGCTATTTCGGAGATCACAACATCTCCTCATCACATTTCTTTCACGACTCCACCGGTATTTGATCCCACAACCTACGACTTGCTGGGCACACAAGCCGACTGTGGTCCATTGGCTGCGTACTTGCCCATCCCCTTGCTTTGGTTATTTCTTATATCTTAACGTATGTTTACAAATATTTCCGGTATGTTTTGTAGCCAATTAAATTGTAGTATGATAAGAAGTAAGCTGAAACTTGCCACAAACTACCGTTGAATTTCAAAAACTCTTTACTTTTAAGCGCAAAATTGTTATTATTATTATCTTAATAAAACATAAGGCCATACAAGCTCGAGTTTTATTAGAATTGGTCGTTTTGATTTTGTTTTGAAGGTTAAATGGTATGGCGCTGAAAAAAAGTTCAATTCATCATCGCGATACTGGTACGAGTATTATGGATCGTACAAAGAAAACAAAAATATTGAACATATTTTAATTATTTTAATTATTGAATTTTTTTTTGCAATTGAAATGCACAAAATAAATCGAATTTTTAGTATTTTTGAAAATAACTGCCAAAAAAATTCCGCGGACTCAAAATTCATTTAAGAGGTATGGTAAGTACACAAAAATTATGTTTTGTTAAATGTATGAATATGAATTTTTGTTATTTTTTTGTTTTCGTACTTAATGAAATACAATATTTTTGAAAAGGTAATCGTATTTAGTAGATCATTACATGAAATAAAAACGTAATTCTAGCAACAAAGTTCCTTGTTTGGTGTTATTTAATTCAAGCCAGTTGTATCAGCACTGGTATTGTTTCATATGCAAAGTTTAAATAACATTAATATAACTCTGTAATCCTTATTTAGTGGGTGTCGTATTTCATCAATAAGAAAATACTCAAATCTCTGTTGCCCACTACCACATAGTATGAGAGCCAACCTGGCGTAATAAGGCATGAGACCTCAGGGAGAGTACCCCAGGTTTGCCTAATGAAGCGAAGGTCATCTTAAAGATGCAAATCGAATAGCCGCGATTATGGTAATGGCGATTTCCGACTGAGTCTGGGCTTGGCTGAGCTGGAAACGGAGTTGTTATTCATTAGTGGCCGAAAAGTGAGACAGAAGTCGAAGGTTCACATCAATAGTTACACGATGCACTCGAACCTATCAATTAAATATCTGGAACAAAGTATGCAGAGCGTGCCCAATATATTTGTGCGTGAAGGCGCCCATAACAAATTTGCGCTCCGACTTTGTGACCTAGAATTTATTCAGCTTTTCGTACGGTTTCAGAGGATGCAGCTCTTGTTGTGGCGAGGCTGTACCCTATTGATTTACTGGCGTTTGAAGTCTCTTCTTCCTTAGCTCGTGGCTGGTTCACAGCAGCGAACACACGAACGCTTGCAATACGGCCTAATCTACCCGAATGACAGAGACGATGGGACGTGGCAACCAATGTTCTTTGGACAAATCGGTTCATCTCTAAAATTGAGCTCTGGGCTAGTAGGGCGCACGGATAGATTGACTTGAATATACTACTTGCGGCGTTTATACCAAGAAGAATAAGACCATTGCGAAACTTGTGCAACTAGGCCTTTGCATCCGCCTAAGCAACTAAACTATGAATGAATTAGAAACTCGGCCTCTCCGGCCGTACTCAATAGCTCGCTTCTAGTGCGGAGCGAAAACAAGGCGTTTTCGCCGGTTTTTTGTGCAAATAATAGACTCTACTTTAGTCAACACTGTTCATGTTCTTAATGGTTACTTTTACAAATGGAAAATCAAATTAAACATTTCGAAAACAACGGCCATTTGTTTTTCTCGTAAAAGACTTCCTTGTAACCTTCCTTCTACTAATCTCCTTCTGTATTTCGGGTAATATAAAATGGGTGCCTACTGTCAAGTATCTAGGAGTCTATCTTGATACTAAACTTACTTTTCAAAAACACATACAATCAAGTCTAGCTAAATTAAAATTTTGTACAAAACTGCTCTACTCTTTAATTAACCATAAATCCAGAATGTCGATTTCCAACAAAATAATTCTTCTAAAAACAGTATTTTTACCTATTGTTCTTTATGCTGCTCCTGTATGGTCAGACTGCGCTAAATGTCATATTAATAAAATTCAAATTGCTCAAAATAAAATTCTAAAAATGTTTCTAAATTTGCCTTTCTTTTATTCCACAATTAAATTACATGATAAAGCACAAGTCAGTCCTGTTTCAGATACCATCATTAAATTCACAAATAATTTCCAAAATAAGTTGACATATTCAGATAACAAATTAATTAGATGCTAGTTATTACTTTTAGCTTGTAAGTAGTTTTTAAGTAGTATGTATGTATATGTTTTATTATAATATAAAAATTGCGTAGGTTTTTGTTAACTTTTCTCCTGTTACAAATTTATCTCATACACAAAATATTATATTATATATCTCATATCTTAGTTGTAAAGAGAACTGTTTTTTCTCTAAAACTCTATAAAATAATGTAAACAATGTATTCGCAAAATTATAAAATTAATTATGAATAAACTTATTTGAATTTGTGCAAAATAATGACGACGGAAAAATGGATCAGAAACTCGGCCTCTTGGTCTCAGGCGTTCTCAGACTGGATACTGGAACCTATATTTATTAAGATATTATTTTACAGATTTAAGCATGGAACGGAAACTTGACCTTTCCGAAACTAAGGGCGTGGCAAATAATATAGTATAGACAGTGTTGATGTATAGTTTTAAGTGACTTGTAGCATATCAAAATAGTATACTTTGTTATATTTTGTAGTTACAAATATGTAACGAAACATTTTTAAGTCACTACACTGTAACAGGTATAAATGAATAAATAAATATATCTGGGTCAACAATATCTATGTACGATGCCAACTCTCAACTTAAAGTTGGGGATGTGTACCATACAGCTCGTAAAAAATGGGTTGTAGGGGAGAGTTAATGATCTATGGATGCGGTGATCAGCTGGTGCAGCTTAAGATGAATTGTGGGGAGACAGAAACAAACGATAGAGCTTAATGCGTAAAACTGCTTTCCGCCGAAATACCTGACGGTGGTATTGTGGTGGGGATGGGTATACGGTACAGCGGACAGACAAGGAGTTTTACTTAGGATTCAAGCTCCAGTCTACGACAGATAGGCCTTCGATGCGGTCTCTTTGTATAAACAAAAAACGAAAAAAAAATTGAATTGCGCAACTAATAAATATGAGTCTCTGTATCTGTATTCAAAATGTTTATGCAACTCTTAAGAAACTAAATTTATTTAATAACGTGCGTAAGAGGAATACTGTTTTTTAATTTCACTTTTGTTATTTTTTTCGTAAGCAAATGCCTTATGCAAATATAAGTTTGTGCTTCAAATCAATAACTGCCTAAGTCGACTTACACTAACATGCAAATTATTGCAAAACATACAGTTTTATGTTCCGTATTAATTTTAAAATTAAATTTAACAGGAAATAAATATTTTTCAAATATCTAACGTTGCCATTCGGGCTTTGAGCTCTCCCCATAATATAATCTCATGTTTTATTAGAAATTTCGTATTGCTACGTGCTTGGTGTGTTAAGAATTTTTGTACAAATTAAGAAACAGCGTGCAATTGTTTTTGAATACATATGTATAACTAAACATTTAAGATAAACACACATATGTATGTACATATGTATGCATATGTGTGTTGTGTATCTGGAACGGCTAAATATAACACATTTCATAGATATCATGAATAAACGAAATGTTACAAATGAATACGAACGCACAAGAATTTGTTTATAACAATTAAGAAATAAAGTGCACACATGTTGAATGTTAAGTACGAGCGAAAATTATTTACAAGTGCACATTTTTGTATGTGTGCATGTAGTGTTGAGATCAACAGATTTAAAAATTAAAGCTGCCATACTTTTTTATAAGGCAATCATTTTGTTTGACAAGCAAGACCTTGTGCTGCTTGTTAAATTAATATGAATGCATTCAGTCATAATGAAAAACTGTGAGAATTTGCACATATTCTTAGGTATTGAAAAGTAAAAATAATATAATTCACTGTGCAAAAGTTAAAAAAAAAAAAATAACTCATAATATGCGAAATGCGTTCCACACAACTAAACGAGTTTTTTTAAAAAGGTTATCATCAGGCCTCTTCTGCACTTCGACTCCGCTGAAATTTTTCGGAATAGAAACGAACTGGTGTCCTCGATTTCGATACCGTTAAGATTTTTTTTGGTTTGGAAAGCTTCGGTATTGACTAGTCGGAATGAAAAGTAATTGGGAAATTAATCTCCAGATATAAATACATACATATCTTCTTCGTCAGCCAAAGCTTTTACATTGAATAACTTATATTATTGGGAAAATTCATTGGTTTTTATGCTCTACTCTGTATTCAATTATTTTGATGAACCTGTATCAGAAAATTTCTGTTTAAGAAATATTAAGCTGAACACAAGGAAAATGATCAACATGAAACCGACCTATTTTTGATTCCGATTCAGCGCATGCGCAGTACTTATCGAAAAGTTCCATATTGCCATGCATCACAAGTAATGTTCGAACTTGAACTTTTTTATTCGTTCGAGCCTTAGAAAATGTTTGAAACACATTACAAAAATATAAAAATACATTGGTACTGTCAAATTAATGCGTTTTACGGAAAGATTTTATTTGAATTACATTTTTTGTACAGAATCTGCGACTAGTGCCAACCCCAACTATAGTATCATTGAGACCAACTGATTATATTTGTAAACAAACTTCATTAATTAATTCGAAGCAAAAGCAAGGAAATTGAGAAGGTTTTATAATATAAATTTCTTTATAGGGCAAACTTTTTTGGAGTTCAACTTTCGTAATATATCCACGCGTAATCTCAGTTGATGACTTTTGTTGTTTTGAACGTACAATAACACGCTATGTTGTCTCAGCTTCGAAAATTATTCGAAATCTATTCGAGCTCACTCGAAATCCAGAAGACCAACACCAAAACCAGTCGGAATTGCATCAATTTTACTTTTCAAACCGAATCGAATTTGAGAACAGTTCTCACATATTCTCTCCCACGCCCCTATCTTGCATACCAAATATGAGCTAGTTAACTTTTTTATTTCCTGATTTTTCAATGCAAACCTACCTTGAGTTGAGATTTATGAGTACACCAAGTTTCTTTGAGATATCTCAATATTTACTAGAGTTTCCGGCACGTGCGTTCGGACAGACAGCCAAACAGATATTGCTCAAACAATTTCTCTTTTCACACTGAACTAGTACAGTCGGGTATTAAAATAACGACAGAACTTAATATGCAGAATTAAAATTACAAAATAGCATTTGTAAAAATTTGAAATCAATTATAAAAAATAAATAATTTTTTCTTCCATGTCAGCTTTTCTAGGGTTCTGTATGCACAATATGCTCCTATTACAAGGGCCTTAGCAGAATTTAATAGAATCTCCAAATTTGTTGACATCGATTTTTTTTCGCAAAGATCGCCTTATTAATTCTTTAAATTACTTTTATAATTAGTTTACCTTACGTAAATTTATTTAATTGTTTTTTATTTTGCTTCTTTGTTTCCTCTTAGAATTTGAATTGTATTCATTGGCTAATTTATTAAATAATTAAATAAATAAATAATTAAATAAAGTGCAGTCCATCTTTCTAATAGAGGGAGATTGTTTAGCTATTTTCTTTTTGTCAATACGGGTTTTGACAGCTCACGCACGTTTCATGTCTTGTGCCACTGTAAAACATTTTCAGTTTGGTGCATAACCTATAAATTTTATGGTCAGTTTAATCAGGGGCGGATCAAGTAGGGGGAAATATGGGAGCTCGAAGTCTGATAGAATACTTGTATACCGTAAAAATATTGTATTCGAGATAAATCGAATTCAGAAATTGTAATTTTAGTGGCATTTTTAGTGCCATTACGTACCAAAATTGTTTAGTAAGAAATTCAAGTAATTTTATCAATTAGGTATCAATTTTCATTCCGAATAACACTTACTCCAGATTTGAGGTATAAAATTATTTTCTCCCCTAAGAATCGTTTCTGGATATGCCCCTGGTTTAATCGACCTACTGAGGTGGCTATTCGGGATATTGTGACTAAATTTCGCAACAAATTTACATCGTTGGACATTAAACCAACAACACGCTTACGTAGTGTGCGAACTGAGGAAAATATCGAAAATAACTGAATCGGCCAGTGTTAGTGATGAAAGTGAATTATCGATTAGGCGCCGATCGCAGCAATTGGGTCTCTGTTAAAATTTTGCGGAAGGATTTAGGGGTAAAGCCTTTTAGAATACAGCTGGTGCAAGAATTGCAGGCGAAGGGCTTTTGAAAACTGGGCCGAAAATCAACTTTCTTAAATTGAAAAATTGTGTTCAGCACGTTTGGGGTCTGTCAATCGGGCCCGTAGCTCATGCGATTTAAGGACTTTAGACTATTTTTTGTGGGGCAATGTTATGGCTCATGTCTTTAGCGACAAGCTTGCTTCGATTGGCGTACTGGAAGCCAACATTAAAGAATTTATTCGGGAGATACAAGTCGAAATATTGAAAAGAGTATGCCAAAATTGGACTAAGCGGATGGAGCATTTGAGGCGCGACCGCAACCAACATTTGCTTGAAATAATATTCAAAAATTAAATTATACCGACCGTACCATCGATTCAAATGTAGGTTTCGTGCATTTTTCTGAATTTCATGTATGTTTTTTTTATCTAAAAATTTCAGATAGCTTAAGTGCTAAAATCACCGCTTACATGCTAGCCTGAAAATTGCTATTAAATTTAAAATATATTTCAGATGAATAATTTCCCTCTCATATAATTAAAAAAAAAAATATCTGGCAGCATTAACAAGCAAATTAAATTCAATAAATTTAATCGACATTTAATCAAGTGAGCGAATAGCAGACGTCGAGAGAGTGAGAGTTGTGGCGAGCACTGGATAGCGATAAGAGAGGAGAGTAACATACTAAGTGCAATGGAATGAAATGGCTCTGAACGGCTAAATGATAAGCGACTAAAGCGGTTTGCGTGAAAGTTAGTTTTTGTTAATAAATGCAAACACATTAATATAAATATATATCTACATCTGTACATATGTGTGTACTTTAATAATCGTATTGTACTTAATTGTGTTTCAATGCCCCTATGCTATGCTGTTGTTGCTTTTCAAATTTTAGAACAATTCAGTTTAATCAAGAAAAGAGCAAGTGCTTATCATACTTTCCCTCTTTACTTACTCATAAAATGTTTTCTAACGCTACAAATTATTATTATATTGCTATGTACTGGAAATATTTTCGATAAACGAATGCGATTACAATAAAAAAAAACAAAAAACAAAACAAAATCAACTTGCAAGCATTTGATTGAGTAACAGAGCTGAGTGCGTGATTTTAATTTTGACTAAAAGAACAATTCAAAACACACATAAATAAATATTAACATACAAGCACACATATGTATGTACCAATATATACAGCAAAAAACAAAAAGTGAGTATGAGCATGGAAAAACAGAAATAGTCATCAACAAAAGTTGTGTGAGTAATAATAATAATTTGCCGGTCAGTAGACGTGGAGCGTTTCAAATGAGCGGACAAGTGGCAGCCGCTTGTACTACTTTCTTTTCGGGCTGTGAAGTGCGAAAGATAAAAAAGTATATACTAAAAGTTTTGTGGTACATGCCAAAAACAGTGCGATTCTTCCGGTGTTGATAAGACTGATGGATGAAAGAATTCATATAAATATTAAAGCAAACTAGGCGTCAACTGGTACTTTTTGAAGAAGTGAGAAGAAGAAGTCAATGAAACGACTGAATGCAAACAAATGCGTGTGTGCACATTTTTAAATTAAGCTAATATCTTACCAAATAAAATTCTGTACTTTCTAAATAAATGTGATTTCAAATAATTTATGTAAACAAGCAAATTCCAATTGAGTATTAAACGTAGAATATGTGTCATCCGCGCAAATTTGCCATCAATCGATTGCAAATAAACGCACCCATTTGAAGTTGTTCGAGATCTACCAAACGTTAACATTCAGAAGTTGCAAAATATGTTCTCCACTTCCGGTTATGATCGGCTCTATGCCCGTAGCACTTCCGGTTTGGCGAAACTGCTGTGTATGGTAAGCGCGCCGCTATGATTCAACAAATGCTTATTTTTTGTTTACATTGTATATTCACCTTTTATTTTTCAATTGTTTTTTTTTTGTTTTTGTTTTTATTTTAGCTATTTGCATTAAGTGGCATTTTATGCATCTTACTCAGCTCAGCCCCCTTAACCAATCTGCGCGGTCTCATCTACATTTGCGTAATGGCTTTCGCTTGCCTTAGCAGTACAGTAGTTTATTTGGAGCACTTTTGTGAAATGCGCCACTGTCGGCGCTATCTTTGCAACGCTGCGAAGTATGAGCTGTATCTTCATGCCACATTGGCAGCGGCATGCTTTTTGACGTCTTCGGCAGCGTTGACGCTGGTTTTGGTCACGTATTCGATTGCAGCGGTGAGTTTAGCTCGAAAGTTTGTACATATGTACATATATGGCCTGTACATGTTCTTCAAAAATGCAATAACTTCAAATTTATAAGTTTTGATATTATATATTAAAAATACATTTTAATGCGCAGAATTCATTATTTTGTTGGAATTTGTGGCAAAAAAAAAACACATATACAGCTCGTTGTATACATAGTTATAACCCCGCGGCAAGTTTTAACCGGCCACTTGTCAGTTATAATTTTTATAAAAAAGACAAATCGTGATTTTATCGCCATAAATGGACTACAATTTTTTAGATAAAATTTAATTATCAATTTGTGACTTCTATTTTTTTCTGATAATATTTATCGATATGTTATGATTTTAATTTTATTCGACTAAGTTGGAATGTTATTTCTATACTTGCTATCAAATTGGAGTATTTGTGATCTTCCTTTTTTCGAAAAAAGACAATCGTTACTTTTGGAATTCAAATTTTCCGATGACATTTTTAAATCTTATGGATCAAATTTGATATAAATTTTATGATCTTAACTTTTTCGGATAAAAGACATTTTTAAATTTTATCGACTTTAATAAATGCTATAGCAGCAACACCAACAAAATGATTTATTTTTTATAATCGAAAAAATTTAAATCACAAAATAACTGCTATGCAATAACTTTAAATAGATAAGTTTAGTTTAAAGATTTTTTCGGTTTATTCGAGTTTTGTTTTGAAATAGTAGTTTTGACTTCTTTTCTTCCTTGTTTAATTTTGATAATTTGTTTTATAAAAGACAATCATTACTTTTGGAATTAAAATATTCCGATCACATTTTTTTAATTTAATTTTTTATCTACATTTTCTGATTTTTGTTTATTCGATAAAAGACAATCTTTAAGTTTTCCGTTTCAAAATTGATCGATCATAATAAGCGCAATAGCAACAACACCAAAACTAAGATCTATTTTTTTTTTTTGATCGAAAAACTATTAAAAAATACCAGACAAAATAAGAAAAATAAAAAATTTTAAAAATATTTTTTTTTATCAAAAATAAGGTCAGATTTGTAAGAATTTTATTAATATATTCGAATTTTGTTTTGAAAGGATTTTTTCGACTGATTTTTCACCCGAAAAAATTAAAATAACGATTATTTCCCATTCTAGGTTTTTGGAAGTTTTACTATTTATTTTTCTTTACTTTATGTAAAACAAATTTTTTTTTTATAAAAATATTGTTCATTGTATAATATAAATTTTTTAAATCTAACGTTTAAACTTCCTGCAAAAGAAAAAAGTGAGCAGATCTCACTCATACTTCAAAAATTTGGTAAGCATTTTTATTATAAATATAGTTTATTCTATACCGAAAACCATTAAATTCTAAGCTACAAATTTTGCCCGAAATTGAAAAAAAAATATATCAATCAAAATTTCAAAATTTGAATTGAATTAAAGTGACTACAAATTACCGTTCACTTTTGACAATTTTGGTTTTAAATTTTCCTCAATTTCTTCCGAATTTAAAAAAAAATTGTTTTTTTATTTGAAAAATTTGTGCAACACCGGCAGCAAACATAATTGTCAAATACCAATGGTTTTTAGTCACTTCAAACTTGCACTTTGTTGCACTAAAATTAAGTGGGATTTCATAGTGATAACAGATTTTTTTTTGAATTGTGATTAAATGTTTAAAAATTATGAGTAAAATAAAAAAAAACAATGGATTGCTTTATATTTCATATTTTATTCTCATTCTATAAAAAAATTGTTTGCATACAACTATTAAACTTTCTGCGCAAGTTTAAAAACAAATTTAAAAATTATGAGTAAAATTTAAAAATAAAAAAATAATAATTTAAATTAAATAATGAAAAATAAACCTTAAATTTTCAATTTCAAAAAAACCAAAAAAAAAAAAAAATACAAATATTTATCTAAACTAATTTTTTTTTTTGCCAACAGTTCTTCGGATATGTCGCCTTCTGTCTGTATGCATTGGAAGCTTGGAGCAACTATAGGAAATATCGTCAACGGGATATGAGCACACAGACGTAGTTCGCGTGTGCAAAGGTGGTTTTGAATATTTATAACAGTATTTTGTGTGTGCGAAAATTTTTAATTTCATTGAAAATATCATGGCTATCTTAGCTCATACTTACATGTACTCGTATACTGCCAAAGTTGTAATTTAATACTCTAATTTTCTTAAGATGTATGTACATACATATTATATGTATATATTTAGCTAATAGTCATTACTAATTTTTCCGAAATTGCGGCAAATTAAATGTAAATTAAATTTTTTTAAATATTCATATTTGTTTATAGCATATGAAACTTGTTTGAAGTTATTTTTTAAATATGTACATATCTAATAATTGTAATTGCCGATGTAGAACAGCAAGTGCATAAAATTAGGATATGATGGAAAACGTTTAGTTCAATATATTGCAAGTTGAATTAATATCAATATACTATTAAGCTTTTCTTAAAAAAACGAATTTATTGCGCGAATAATTCAAACATAAATATAAGCTAATAATAACCAGTTTGAAAGAATACTATACGGTCAAGTCCAAAATTTACTCATTCACTTTACCATAATACAAGATTTTATAATGGTAATATATTTTTTACTGCAGCTACTAGCTGTCTTCGATATTTGTTTTGTGAAAATTTTCGATGTAATTGACTTTTAGCGATAAGTTTAATCAAAAATACAGATACATCGAATAAATTGATACATTTTACTCTAATACAACCATTTTTGACTCCTCCCATTAAAAGAAAATAATGTCGCAAGAAAAATATGTTTTTAAAATCACAGACAGTTTTTATGTGCCTTAACACTTCGTACGTAATTGGTGATTTCGAAATCGTATGATAATTAGCTTAAAATTTAAAATAGTAAATATAATTCCATTGGAAAAATAAATAAACAAATATAGAAACCCTTGTAACAAAACTTAATTCTTTCATCGAAGATCCAATTTTTGAACATTTCTATTAGGCTTGTCATAATTTAACACTTACACGGCTATTCTGCACGTTACCGGAAATTTTGTAACCGGCAAATTTTATTACCGAAAAATGTTACCACTTCTTGTAACCGGCATTCTTGCACACTGGTAACGCTGTCAACAGTGTAAAACTCACCATACGGTGTTTGCTTTGGTGTGGTGTGAATTTGAACACAAATTTTACAAGCGAATCACAATGGAGATGAATAAGTGAGTGATTTACTAAAGTAAATTTAATAAATTATTATAATATCATTAATTTTTAATTGCAGAAAATACGCAAGGACAACCCAGCAGCAATTACGCTGGTATGTAGCCTTCGTAAAGGACCGTCCGGAGCTGCTCCAAGGCAAGAACACCCCGAAGGCACCGAAATTGCATGCTTCTTTCGGCATTCGAAAATTCTGTTTAAAAATTTCGTTTGGTAAACTAAATGGATCGCTGTTGTTCCGAAGACTTTTCAGTTGCTATCTACGTAGGGATATTTCATCATCCTTCTCATCAATCAGCAGTAACATTACCAAAGAAGTCGCCATTATGTTTTTAATATTGAAAACTCGTATTGCAATTAGTTTAATAAATAAATCAACGTTTAATACTTCACTACTCTTTAATTTATTACAAAAATGTAAATAAACGTCAGATGTTTTCTAGTAGTTACCACCTAGTGCGGTGGTAATAAAATTTTCCGGTAATAAGAACGTGCAGAATACCAAAAGGGTTTAAAAGTTGCCGGACGTTTTTATTACCGGTAATGAAAATGTTGTTACCGGTGCAGAATAGACCCGTTAAGCTAAGTTCGCGTATAATTATTTTATTTTTTTAATAATTTGTATTAATTTTTTTAGTTCAGCTTTGATGAGCCGATATTTTAGTTTTAGTACCACTTTATCAGGCTTCAATAAATGATTTGTAAATTCTATATATATTCATAATTTGTCTTTTTGCATGGAAAGAAATTTGGAGTGGCTTCTCAGTAGGGAATTTCGAAGCTCCCGCACCACCGAGCGCATTTCTCAAAATAACCAGCAATCGTGTGAGAGTGTGGGCAGAGGCTCATCGCAATTTAGAGGAAAGCCTAGGCGAACCCACAAACTAAAGGAATATTATTATGACTACTTATGATATATAATACTAATTTGGTTGCATTTTAAAACTAAAACTACAGTCAAGAAAATTATGTAGCATATTTTGACATTAGGTGGACCTTACACTTTGCACAGCTTCTCATCACTACCTTTCACATCGACGCTGGGCATATTAACGTAGCTGTGGTAAAAATTTTATCAAAATACATTATTATTCCTAACATGTCATCCTTCTGCACATTCATTATATCAATTTCGGAGAAGTCAAAAAACTAGTTAAATTTTTTTATACTACATAAGCAAATAGTCGTTTGAAAATGTAAAAACTGTAAAATTGAGAATGCAATTCGAACCACTTTTATCAGCGAAAATTTATACTTTCTGCGCCTTTTGCCGTCTTGCGAAAATAATTTTTTTTTTTTAAAAAGTACCAACATACCACTTTTCGTACTTATTTCAGCTTATTGTATATGGAAATATATAAAGTGTGTCAGATGTGATGCATACAAAGTAAGAAAGAACAATAACAATTACACAAAAACACAGCAATAGTTGATTAGTGCCTTAACCCTTCTATGCTTGACATGGACTTTGTATATTGGGTCACTCAAGGGGGAGGGGCTTTTGGGTTCAAACCTCTACCAAAATCTTAAAACTATAGTACTCTCTTGAAACTAATTAACTTTTTTTCGATTAAATTTGAGTAAACATTGTTGTTTTTTTTGGGACAATAAAATTGATTTATTTTTTGACACAACTGAATGTTTTACAAGTTAGTGTTGTAATTACTACATCGCTATTACCATATCGCAACCAAACTTTGAAAGTATATAAAAAGATTTAAAAATTATTTTTGATATATTTCGAATGTAATTTTACAAACAAAATTGGTAAAAACTCTCAAAAGATTTTTCTAGTACATACAGTACCTTACACCGGTTTAATTTTTTTTGCGAAATCTATGCCATTTTAATATTTCAATATCTATTTTCCATAAAAACATAGTTCGTCCACTAATGAAAACCATAAAAATGAGAATTTTAATCTTTGTACAAATTTTATCAAATTTTAAATGTGTGAAAAATTTAAATCTACATAAGTTTACAGAAGTTTCCGAAAGTTTTCATTGATTTGTGATAATATTTTTGCTGATAGTCGTGTGCGTTTTCTTTCAAGTTTATTTAATTTGAAAATTTTATTTTTATGGTTCATGTTATTGAATGAATTGGATTTTTATAAAAAATAAATAAATAGAAAACTTTAACATTGAAAATGCCTACATATATTCGCTGTAACAACCAAGATTTAATAACACATTTTCGATCAATTAATTTCATATCGAAGAAACTAAAAACAAAGAATTAGTTTCGATATACATAAGTATTAAACAATATATTGCTGAAAATGAAGAAGCAGATAAAAGCACGGACTAAGTGTATCAAAAGTAAGACCCACTTTTGGGAACCCAAGTTTAGAAACTGGCGCGATGAGCATTCGATCAATTCTAAATTTTCGTTTTATTTCGTTAAATTATATTCTATCTCATACAAGCATTTAGCTTTGATATTCATATCACCGTTAAACAATAATAATAATAATAATATATTCTATCTATATCGTTTGATATAATTGTTTCTGCCAATAATAATTATGCCTTATTTTACCCGAATTCCACACGCTGTTGAATTTTTAAGGGTGAACTTTCAACGAATTCCGCCCATTCTTTCTACATATATATACATACATAAGTCATATTCAGAATGTTGCAAAATGTTGGTTTTTGAAACAAATAATTTTGATATGAATACAGTGTAGGACAAATTAATATGGTCGAGATATTTTGACAAGTATTGATTATTTTTCTTCTGTTTGTTTAATGCTTATTAATTTTATATACTTATGTTTATATATTTATATATATTAAAATATAGTGCTATTGGTGTTATGCATTTACATTGATATAAGAAAATATTTCGAACATACTTTATATGGGATGAAATGGGAACATCTAGAGATCTAGAATAATAATTATTTGACCGTTGAGTTTAAAGAAGCCTTATATAATAAAAGTCTTGGCATAATAACTATGAGTAAGAACATTTTTTTTTAAGTTTTGAAAGACGAAACTATTTTGGGATAACTTAGGGATTAACTCTGGACCGATTCGAGACTAGTTCGAAATCATTTCGGAATCAGTTCGAGATCACTTCTGGGCTTGTTTAATTTTTTATTTGTTTGTTGGGAGTAAAAAAGTGAGTGGCTTAAATTATTTAGAAATTAAAAAAGAAAAACCAGAGCTGGCGATTAGTCCTGATCTGATCCCAAACTGGTCCGAAATAGATTCGAGCTAGTACCGAAGATAAATCCTGGCATTCAAGATTTAAAAAGTGTTTCTCGCTCATAATTATTATGAAAAGACTTATATAATAAATGTTTTTGAAGACTTAAACAAATTTATCTCGCATATAGTTTTTATGAAGAGACCTTTGTAGTATGAGTCTCAAAATAAAAGTCTTTGAATACCTTAAATTATTTATTTCGCTGATAATTATTAGAAAATACTTTTAAGTCTTTGCATAAGAGTTATAAATTACTCGAGAATTTGTTTATTACAATAATATTTATTGATTAACTTTTATTTTTTTCTCTTATAATAATTATGCCTCTAGTAACAATAGCATTAAAGCAAAACCCGGAGTTTTCAGCAAGTTCACACTTAAATTCTATTATACAAAAATTTAATGGGCTATAAAGTAGTGCAATATAAACTGCGTAAAACAAAATGAAATCGTGTATTTCTTTCCCCCACATGAACCATAAAGACTACTTTTACAAACCTTTCGGTAACTTAAAAACTGCAGAAATTATTTTTAAATCAAAAAAAGAGTTAATTTTTTAAAAAATGTTGGCTTTTGTTCACAAGTAAAATTTTATCAACGCTAATTTGTTTACTTCTTAAGATTTAGCGTACAGTGATTTATGGGAATAATAATGAAACCATCGATAGTGCCTGTAAAGTGAAAACGCCGGTACTATCGATATTCCCATCGATAGTTTTCCATCACAATTATAAAACTGCATACACTGTGTTTAGACATTATGATTCAAAAGAAAAAATAATTTTAAAAAACTTTGCCAAATTTTTCTAATTTGAAAAGCGAATAAACAGTAAACAAACAGAAAAAAAAAACTCACAATTTTGCAAAGTATTGGGACCCTACTAATTTGTCCGACACTGTATATAATGCGTTCTACCCCAGCACGTAAGCACGTGTTGATAAAATTTTTCAATATTTTACACATACATATGTATATTTATGTACATATATGCAGGAAACGGAAATAAAAACTCTTATCATGTGCAAGTACTAAACGAACAATATATGCACATCCACTCAGCCTTACATACATACATACATATATACATAGTTACATATATATGTAAGTGCAACACAAATTCGCTCAACTACCAGCCTTGGAGACTTTAGGGTTTTCCAATTGCGTCTCAGCTACAGACCACAGTAATGCAGTAGCTTAAAATCTCAAATGAACTTCTTCTGCTTTAGAATTCTCATGGGAAATTTGATCGAAAAAAAAAAACTTATGCACTTTCACTTTACATATCTACTACATGCATACATATACATACACATTACAGAGTGAAGCCTATAAAGTTAATGCAAAGGCTGTGCATATGACTTTAGAACTGCCACAAAGTTTAATCTCAACTGAAATGGAGATTTTAGCCACCGAAAATAACGAAATATGCAAAAAAAAAATGTATTTGCCGAAAAAGTTTTCGATGTCTTTCGCTATTTCGGACCGCTTACACAAGTGCCCCCAATTCATTTTACTTAGGTATGTACTGAAATCTCGTGGAAAAATCCAATATAAAATCAAAAGGTAGAAATTTATATTTGTTTTATCAAAAGATACTGAACGGAATATTTTTTTTCACTCATTTAATTAAAACATAAATGCACCCTAGTTACCGTCCACCTAGTTACCCACATTGATAACACAGTGCTACAAAAAAGAATGAAGTCGAAATACCTGGGAAGTGATGTCATTTTCCTTGTAGGTCTTATCGAGTAGAACGGGAATCCAATTTTGGAATTTGTCAAACACCCCCAAATTTTTTGATTTTTCGTGATTTTGCGCACTTCTTAGCCCATATCTTAGCTAATTAACATATGTATTTAGTAGAGGAAGAATTCCTTCCTTGTAAATCAAAATCAACGGAAAGGCATTTGGTTTCAAGTTCTGATTTCGCCGATCTCGTGCTTGATTTGCATTTATCGAAACGAGAATCTGAAGTCCTCGGTTCACGACTAAAGCAGTGGAATTTAGTGGAAAATTTTTTTCAAATAACATCGGGTAGAAAAAGCGACCGCACTTTATTACTTAGAGAAAGTTTTAAAACTGATGGCAATGACTGTAATCTAGTACATTGTGTAAATGTACCCAAATTATTTTCGGCTTTAAATTATAATTATAATGCAGATGAATGGCGACTTTTCATTGGTGGATCGTGTAAAAGTATGTACCCTAAAAACAAAAAAAATACATTCGTGTTCCCTTAATGAAGTCTGTAACGTCACCCTAAGGTTTTTAAAAGCTGTATTATTACACAATGAAAATCTCTTACCATCAGTTCCAATCGCGTATAGGGTTAACAAGAAAGAAACGTATGAAATGATGGAAGAAATTTTACGGTTGATCGACTATGCCACGCATAAATGGAAAGTCATCGCTGACTTACAAGTGTTGACAATTTTATTTGGCATGCAAGGTGGCTACACAAAATATCCTTGCTACCTTTGTGAATGGGATAGTTGGGCATCCAATCGCTATGATCGCAAAGCATGGCCATCTCGAGAGTCACATCAGATAGGCCGGAAAAACGTTTTAAGCCTCCCATTGGTAAAATCTGAGGATGTTATCTTACGACCACTACACTTAAAGCTGGGATACATGATACAATTTGTAAAGAAATAAGAAGTTAATAGCGAAGCTTTTCTTCATTTTAAAACTGTCTTCCCAAAATTAAGTGAAGCTAAAATAATAGCCGGTATTTATTAATTTGTTTTCATACCTACAACAGAAGCGATGACTACATCACGGTTGTAAACGAATTTTTAAGTGCATATGGTGAAATGAGTTGCAACATGTCGATAAAAATTCATTTCTTGCATTCGCATTTGGACTTCTTCTCACATAATCTGGGCCAGTTCAGTGATGAACAAGGCGAACACTTCCACCAAGAAATGGCTACGATCGAAAAACGTTTCGAAGGAAAAAACAAAATAAATATGATGGCAGAATATTGCTGGTCAGCACAACGCGAAACTGACGATGCTGATGCTGATGCTGAGGAAAAAACGGTCAAAAAAGCACTTTTGATCTATATAATTTCATTTAATAATATTTATTAGTAAATTAAGTTCGTTGTAAATTTTTGCAAAAATTTCGTTCTTATAAAAAGTAAAATAACTCAGTCACTTTTTGAGTGTCACACTGTGTAATACAAAAAAAAAAAACATACAATTTGAATAAAACATATTTTGATCATTACCCAGCTATACATCGCGTGCACTGCTACTCTTTAATTTTATGTGTTTTTTTTGTCAAAACCATGTTGGGTATTATCTTTCATAGATTTGAATTTCAGTTAACAATTTAAAAAAAAAAATCAACAACACAATAGAAACGCCAATGCCGTTGAAAAAATGAAATATGTAGATTATTTAAAAGAAAATGATTTTAAATCATTTCTACAGAACTTTTTTTTACTTATTTAACTTAAATTCGCGTTGGTTTTAAATATTAAAATTATCAAAATCCACAAAAATTTTTACGCACTTTCGACTTCCGTATTATTATATTAAAATTATATGGGTAATGCATCTGCGTATTCGAAACGTTCTTAAAAATACTGTTAAATAAGTTGAAATTTTGATAAAATTTTGTTTTGATTAAAATATATTTTGTACAGAGTTCGAAATTTTTTATTTGAGAATGAACCATATTTAAAAAAAAAACATTAGCAAAACAAATTACTTATGAAATACATTGAGAATATTCTAAAAAAACATCACTGGGTAATCATTTGTGCTCCCCACTGCATATGAAAATGTGATGATCTTTAGCGCTAAAACTAAAGATATACCGTAATGACCATTGTAATGTCTGCGGAAAATTTATCAATTACTAATCAATAACAATTGGATGTTCCCAAAAAAAAACCGAAAAAAGAGAAGTGCTTACATTTTGGTTCTGTCTATTATTTACACAGAGTTTTGCAGTGCTAAAGCTTCCATTCTTAGTCGGTACAGTTTCTCGTAGTTGAAGGCGCTAAAATGTCAATTATATCTTATTAAAATTGCTTGGTTTTTTTTGTTAAATACTATGATTCGCTCCAAAAAATTAATTTGATATTGTCTATTTATTAGAGAAAATAAAAAATGGTTAAAAAAATATGGCCGTTACTAAAACAATCAAAAGCATTTTCATTCATCTACCCGAGAAGAACCCGATTTTCGTGAGGAAATTGAATAAAAGCGACAAGTATTTTGAGTTAATTAAAAATTATTTAATAATTGTAGTACTTTAAAAAAATGTGTTGTGACTCCACCGCATTCCCTTGAACTACGTTTTCTTTCACGCCGTGAAGCCACTTTTCAGGGGTCAAAGGGGTTATTTAAATTCAATTAAAATATTTGGCATTGCGCTAAAATCAGTAGTACATATTACAACGAAAAGTTTGAGTCTTATAAAAATATAAACGCGACCCGTTTCCTATAAAAGACAAATGGGGATTTGTACTTACAAAAACATGTTTTGCCGCCTACTCAAAAAGCCCTAAAAAGTTATTATTTAATCCTTAGGTCTTGATTTTGATAAAATTAATAATTTATGTTGATTTTTTTCAAACAAACTTTAACCCTAAACAGCTGTTTGCGGTGTCTATTTTAAAGATATCTCTAAACTTTAGAGACTAGTTTGTGTTAAAACAAACGGATACAGCTAAATCGAATCAGCTTTGAGGCCTTAATCATTTTGGTATACTTGGGTATGGCTCTATCTCTTCTTCTCCTTCTTATACTTACAAACAAATGGCCAAAGTGATAATGCTATTTCATTTTTATGACAAATAAAAAATATACGACTGTTGTATTTGTTCCCATGCTGCTACCTGTTTAGTGTACTTTGGATTTTTATAACAATCAATAAAAGTTTTGTCATCGGATATTACTTTTAGTTGGTGTGAGTACTTCGGTTTTGAGTACCTTGGTCTCAAAACTCATTGGCAAGAATTCGTTTCAAATAAATCGCGAATATATCGATCTAATCTTCATATCATATGTTATACATACATTTTATTTATTTTAAATTAGAAGATTTTTTAATATTTTGAAATTTTTATTTTTCGATCAAAAATAATCGTTATGGTTTCGTTTTTATTTTTTTTTATCAAGTTTGATCGTTATTTTTTAATTTCTAATGCTTTGGATTAAAAATAATCGCTCTTCCTCCATTTATATTTTCCCGATCATATTTGATCCAAACTTCGTGATTTTTATTTTTTCGATCAAAAATAGTCTTTATTTTTCTATTTATAATTTTTTTATCACAATAAATTACTTTATAATAAAAAAAAAATATTACAAAATATCGATCAAACATGATGGAAAGTTTTCAAATCTAAAGATAACGATTATTTTTGGTGGAAAAAAATCGATTAAACATGATAGGAAAAATAAAAGTCCAAGAATAACAACTATTTTTGATCGAAACAATAAAAATAACAAAATCTCGAACAAACACGGTCGAAAATATTAAGACAAAAGAATAACGATCACAATTGATCGAAACAAATTTGTCGGCAATGATAATAATTTATTTTATTATCGGAAAAAATATCGCAAAATATCGATATATATATGAAATATGATCGAAAAATTGTATATCCATGAATAACGATTATTTTTAATCGAAAAAAAATAAGAAATATCGATTAAGTGTGAACGGAAAATGAAAACACAAGATTAACAACTATTGATCGAAACAACAAAAATAAAAAATATCGATCAGCCAAGATCGAAGATATTAACATTTAAGAATGACGATTACAATTGATCGAAAAAATAAGAATCTAAGAATAACGGTTATTTTTTATCGAAAAATAAAAATCACTAAATAACGATTAAATAAGGATTGTTTTTTTTATAAATATTCTACTATTAAATAAGCTATTCAGTATGGGTGTGTTCGAGCCGCTCAATAATTACAGCAATATTGCAACCCTGTTACTTACTTAATACTCTGTTGCTAATACTCAGCTGATAATGTGCAGCAATTTTGCAGCATTTATTTTGCACAGAACGCGTAATTGGGTAATATGGAGATTTTAACTCATTTGATAGCTGATGAGATGATGGAAAGGGGCGGTGATAAATTTGTAATAAACATGAACAAAAGAAGGCGGAGAAGACATAAGATTAATCTCGAAGTCAATCTCGACATTATCATTATCCCCTAGACTTCCTTGATCTTCATCCTGTACACTTTGGCTGCTTGGAATGTCTAGGGAACTCTGCAGATTTTGAGATGGGGGAGAAATGGAGTGTCTACTGCCATACACTTCATCGAATTCGTTAAAATATTCCCAAGTTGTTGCATCTCTTCCCGTATAATTGTTTCTTTTCTTTATTCTTTTATAGGTTGCGCCCATGCTTAAAAATTTTCTTTGCAGCTGATCTCTTGTTAGTTTAGGTCTGAGGGCTGAGATTTGGAGCATCACTTTTCATCTTGTCCATTACCTTGCCCCAAAGGACATGTTTCTTTCTCCTCCCGCAAGTAAACTCATCTTCCAGGTCCAATCGAGACCTGACCAATAGTTTGGTTTCAGTCACGCTTAATTTTAAGCTAAAAACAAATAATAAACAATATTACATATTAAAATAACACTTATTAAAAACTTTATTTACTTTTCTTCCTCCATCTCAATTGCGCAGCAAAAATTTTTATATTGCGTTTGATTTGCTAGTGATGAGCAACAGACTGTCAACATTTTATTCAACGAGCGCGTTGCCGAAATTTTGCCGAAGAACGTGATGGTCTATCATCAAAAGTAACACTGCCGCAATAATCGCAGCTCGAAAACACCCTATAACTTCAGTCGACATTCGATTTTTTTGATATATATTTTTTTTTCCTTTAGAAAAAATCTGGTATGGCATTTGTTTCTTTGATCACTTAAAATTCCTAGAATTCACTCCTGCAGTTCAAAGCTGATTTGAGATAAATATTTGTGATTTTTTTTTTACACAAAAATTATTTAAAATTAATTAATAAAAAAAAAACAATTCAAAATTTGTTGGTAAATTCTTTGACTTTAAGTCAACAGCGAATGACCTTTTCCCACTGTCGATGCACAGATTTGTTTTATTTTTTTTCTTCTCACATGTAAATATCATATATTGGCTATTATCAAAAATTATTGAGGTAGATTTAAGTACATGGATAAAGCGATGGGATTGCATATTTATGTAATATAGATCTAGGTGAAGTTGTATCATTGAATTGCGACCGTTTTATTGTTAGCGACTTGCAAAAGAACGCTCTAGCTCGGATAAAATTACCTTTATTTGCAAAAGCAACCCTGTTAGTATCTTTTATGAAGCATGAGATTGGTTTAGTGCTATTTAAGGACGGAAAATAGGCGTGCTGGCAAATTTTTGTCTGATCTGGTTATATATTTTAAAAACACTATGCAAATAAAAATGAATTAGGTCTTAAACTGTAATTTCCCATGTATTTTCATTCGGCTCATTCACAATAGCGCAGTTTTTTCAATTCCCAACACTGCATCTCAGGTCGGATATCGTTTTACCGAGTTGGCTCAACTCGTATATTTTTCCGTGTTAGTGTTGTTGCTTTACATACATTTTGTTATCCTAGAACCTAGTGTTCTTTTGCAACTAGGTTACAAAGAAACGGGCCCATTATAACATACTGGCGGACTTCTTTACCCATGCTTATTTAAGGAGAGGCAATTGAGTATTATATTATTTTCTTCGTGCCCTGTAAAAAACAACGGATTACCACATGGACGTCCTCAAGTGATTCAACTGACACTTGACATCTAACATAAACGATGGTGCAAATATTATTTGAAAAGTGCGCACATTCACTAGCACATATCTAGCATAGTACGAGTATGTGACGTTTAAACTAACCTGCTTCTTTCTCTCTCTTTGCTAACATTGGCATTATTTATTCTATTGACTATAACCACTTTTCCAATCAAATGTCACAGCTGATGCCAGCAGTTTGATTTAGTTTTGAAAATGCGGAAGCTATGGGAATATCGATAATAAAACGCTCAAGCTCTAGTTGCAGGTAAAATGAGAATTATAAGTGCATATAAAATATTAAAGTTCGAGTAATGAATGCGCTAACTCGTGGAGGAATAGTAGTGAATCGTTTTAATTATAGTATTGGAAAGGGCGAAGAAATAGTTACTTAATATACTTAAATAAAAAGTTATATCATAAAAGCTATGTACCATAGAAAATTAGATTAGCCGCGAAATACGACAAGGATGTTAGTCCGACTTCGTCCTGTTAACAAAAAGGGATTTCTTTATGCCATATATGTAATTACAATTTAATTTAAAAGTACATATACTACACATATTACAGTCGAACTTCTATATTATGAACTTCTGTACAAGGAAGTTTTGTTAATAAAAATTAATTTACAGTACACTGCAACTTCATCAAATTCTCAGTATGCTTTACTCTTCTTATAACGAATTCCCTTCCAATGAATTTTTCTATACAACAATTTTTTTCTACACTTACATATGTATAACTCGAATTTTCAGGCCTTTGCAATCTCTGTATAACAAATTTTACTCCGATTTTTGTTTCGTACCAAAAAAAAAGGCAAAAAGCATTTGGGGGGAAGTCCGAACTTGGATGATAAAAATCAATAAACAGAATGTCATCACTAGTTATTTATGCATCAGTCCTCAATTTGCAATTAAGCAAAGTGTTCAACCATAATTAAATTTTGTGCTCTAAGTTTTTATTGAGAAATAAATGTGGAAAGATCAAACCCAAACAAAAATTACCTAATATTATTTTAAATAAAACTGTGCATACAAAAACAACCTTTTTAAACAATTCTATTTTACTAGTTTTCTATATAACGATATTTATTTTTGTCGCCTTGAGATTCACTATATGGAAGTTCGGCTGTAATTGTAGTGGAAATATAAAAACCATTAACAGAACACTAAATAAGTTTTATACATCGAATATGCATAAATATCTGCTTGTTAAATTTTGATTTACTTCTTATATGAAAGTGTTTTTATATCAACTTTTAAAATTTCAACCAATTATTTAGTATCATTCCTTTCTTCCGTTGATCGATGCAAACTAATTACTAATCTCCCGATGTTCATTTTTTTTTGTAAAATTATTCTGCCAGACACAGAGTAGCTTAACTTGATACTCTCGTTTGAATTGAACGTAATCGATGCAAATTTTGTATTCTTGCCAACACACTAAATGGATGTATGCTCTTCAATATCAGCTATAGAAACTGAAATGAAGGGTAATAAAAAAGTGAAATAAGAAATGTTAAAATAATCTATTGATAAATAGAATCTGCTACTCGTAGAGAACTAATATTTGATAATAAGTCATATAATTTAGTTGGGTTCTTCAAAATGGTTTGCCCAAATGAGATTGTAAAATAAATCAGCGTATCAAATTATTTATACTTTAGGGGGAAATCAGATACATATTACACTCAGATTCAAGAGTTCCCTTGTACATAGTAATACGTGGGGAGGCATGAGAAACAAGGTCTCTACTCTGTTTGGTATTATGTTAGGGTTATGGCGGCTGCGGCTGCCCCAATACCACTGCATAGCCTATTGTGATACCAGTTGGGAAGTATATGCCGTCCGTTACTCTAAAAAAAGAATTCAATTTAATTGCCGCCGATCCCAGTCGAAGAAGTATTGGTGTAGACATCACCTCCTTACACTCTGAGCCAGAGCTGACGGGCTATCTCACAGGTGGGTTCTTTGGCCCATCTTGCGTTTGCCAGCTCGAAGGCATTGATGCTCTTGCCAGTTCGTCCGCCACGCAGTTATCCAGTATGTCGCTATGATCGGGTACCCATGCTACACAAGTATTGTATCTGACTGCCTGCTCGTTTAGAAATTTTCGGAACTCGGCTTGCAGGTTAAGTGCCGTGTTTAACAGCCAAAGTGCAGCCCTTCTTATCACTGTAAGTTCAACCTATGTAAAAGAAGCCGCAATGATCAGGCAGTCGAAAACTGAGCTTGAGCGAAAGTTTTTTAGAATAAATCCCACTTTCAACTCTGTCGTCCAAGAACTGTAGTGTTGGTATAACACCCGATATAAAACATTTTCACTTTCATACAAACTGCACTCTGTAACTCGATATCGCACACGATTGTTGCTACTTTTGAATTTAATTTTACAGGCATATCTTCTGTAAATGCGTAAAACTTGCAGAGTGTATCACATTACCATTCATAACGACTTAGTGAGTAAGACTACAGATTCCCTTTCATGAAATACATAGAAATATGTGCCTTTCCAAGGCGGTTTTGAAATATCTGTTTAAGTTTTTTTTTTTTTTAATTTGTTAAGTAAAACCGTTTTGGAATACGTTATGCGTGAGCTTTTCAGAACTTGTTTAGACATAGTGTTGAAAGTTACCAATGCTTTTTATCGTCCACGTTTCGGCGCCATGATAAAGATTTTTTTTGTAACTTTTTAAATGCAAACTGCGCCAACAATATAATCTGCTTACTAGAGTTATTCTTCGGAACACCTAAGTATAGAAACTCCTTCACTACTACCCAAAGATCTAATATTTTCGGAACGGCTCGAGAATTTATTCCCAATTCTGTGGCACTAAAAGTAATTTGCAGAGGGTCATCGACTGGACTTCGTATCCAACATTAAGAAAGCTTATTATTCTTTTATAACAATATATATCATACAGAATCTTTGTGAACAGTAAACTAATTTGATTTTCATTATGAGTTATAGAATTACCTTGCTTTTTAATTTAAGTATTATTTTGATAATTAATGAATGCGACTCGTTACTGAGTTCGAAAAAAGAAGTTTGGTATTGTATGCGTAGTCTGAGAAATTTTTCGTGTTTTGTTACCAAAAAAAAAAAAAAGAATACATTTGAAGCCAATGCAACACCGGCTGGTCATTACTTTGTACGGGTTTGTTTTGTATGTCGAACACTTTACATCGCTTTGGGTGTAACCGTAAAGAGCTCCTGCCTATTTTTCGTTAGAGATTTTGAAAATTTGATTTCAGATATTATCAGCACAGAAGAGGGTTACGATGACAAGTTGAAAGCTGAATGTTTGTCATTGCTAATAAAATCACATATATTAAAAATATTTGTTTATACTCACTTTACTTTAATTTTTAAAATATAATCCACACAACTCTTTATTTAACAGGTTGTTATATCAAAAAGTACGATATTTTATAGTTTACTTATTTTTGTTTACTGAAATAATTTACTTAAAACACTTAGGTATAACTTAAAAAATTTACAAAGGTACTTTAGGGTGCCTCGTCAAAAAAAAGTTGCAGTTGTTCCATTATGTCCTAAGACTTTCTTCAAAATATTTCCAAAAATATAGATGTTTGAAAATTTCACTAATAATAAAGCTTTTTTTAAATAAAAATATATGTATATATTTTTTAAATATTAGCAAAATACCCCTCTTCAGATGATAAAAGAGCAAAAGTAGACTAAGTCTACTTATATTATTAAATATTCAACTGCATCAATATATTAAGATTTGTGAAAAGATTTTCGGACGTAAATGGGGTTACTTGCAAGAAAATTAAAAAGTTTATAAAATAGCTTTCCAATTTATTAGTCTACATCGATGAAGTGTTGGCTGAGTTATTGAAGATTTCTTTAAACCAATCGTTTATAAATTGTCAAAAGTATTATCAAAAAGTTCGTGATTATAATTCTGTTGAATACATTGTTTAATATTTTTATGCACAACTTTTTTGCTTGCACTATTCTATCATCTCAAGTGGGGTTTTTTAATATTTAAAAAATGTATTTTTGTATTTCATCTCAAGTGGGCTTTTTTAATTTTTAAAAAATGTATTTTTGTATGTAAAAAAAAACTTTATTTTTGCAGAAACTTTTCAAATAATATATTTTATTTTTTTTAAAACTATTTTTATTCGTAAAAACAATGGAGGTAATTTTAAGTCGGTTCAGCTCATCTACTATATATTAATATTTTCGCGAAATACTTTTATTGATGTCTTAGAATATAATAAAAAGCAAATTGCGATGCAAAAGCAGTACAACTCGTAATAATTTTTTTTGTATCGGAAGCGATGCACCTTAATCCACATATTCATAAAAAAATGCAATTAAATACGCCACTCTATAGTTTTTTGCAAATGTGTCATTGTAGAAAAATAATTATTAAAACGGATTCAGTACTTTGAGATTCAATTCGTTACAAACATTCTCCACATAATCTATTTTATATAAAAAAGGGTGTTTTTTTTATACTGAACTTTCGATAGGGATAGCTGTCACTTGTCAGCTGGTAAATAACATTTTGTTTTGACATTTCTGTTCAGTAAGCATTGACAAATCCGCATGGAAAGAATGTCGCCGCAACAACGTTTTCAAATTGTGGATATTTACTTTAAAAATCAATGTTCTGTTCGCCAAACTTATAGAGCACTTCATGAATTTTATGGTCCACATAATCGAGCATCAGAGCAGCTTATTCGTCGAACTGTTGCTAAATTTCGAACAACATTTACTAAACTCGATGAAAACCCAACAACAAGACAAATAACTTTACATACAGAAGAAAATATTGGTGCTGTAAGTGATAGTGTTGGAGAAGATCCGAATTTGTCTATTCGTTTTTAAATATTAAATGGCATGAATATATTTTACAAATAAATTTTTATTTTATTCATTATACTTCGTTTTTTATGTGTTTTATTTCAATTTAAAGTTCAATCAGTCTAAAAAAATACCCTTTACTAGCTACAACCCAGCGACTTTGCTACGCCTCTAGAAATAAAGCTTAGTAAATTTTACGTATTTGTGTACTGGAAAATTTTGTTTACCATAAAAAACTTTTAAGTTTAACTTAAAAAATATACATTAGGTTGCCTCACTAAAAAAGTTCCGGTTTTTATAAAACATATTATGTTTTACGGCTTGCGCCAAAATATTAAAAAAAATATTACGATTTACATGGGCTGGATCGATTTGAAAATGCCTCCAAAAATTTAGTTTTTTTATAAAAAAAAATACAGATTCTTTTTTTCACGAGATAAACAGATAAAACACAGTGTAAGCTTAAAAGATCTTTGTAAAAAAATTTAAAAATATATTCAACGGATCATAAAAATGAGGTTTATTTTTTGTATGGGGAGTGATACACCCTAATGTACATAACCTTAAAAAATTAAAATCGAGTAAGTATGTCATTCAATTGCTTCTCGCAAATGGTTCTATAAAAAATATTAAAATCGGTTCTACACTTTCAGTGGCAAATCGTTACAAAAATTCTTCATATAAACAATTTTGTATATTAAGTATAGAAGCTATAATTATGTAATAGCATACTCTGTGTAAGCTGCGTTTCTTCTAAATATTGAACAATGAGTGTCAATAATTTTTTATATATTTTTTTTTGCAACATGCTTCAAATATAAATTTTCTGCTGTCATTAATAATAATTTCTTTTACAAAAAAAATTCCAATTCGTTCTTCATTAATATTTACAAGCTTTTCAAGCAGAAAATCTTGGCAAATGACTCGACAAACGGAGGACAAACAGCATTAAGAGATTCATCGCTTTGCAATGGTGGGGGGCCAGCTGCATCCCATACTAAGTCCCAAATGACATTGTATGTTTTAGGCATCATAAAATACATACATATATATTAAGATGCATATAAACAAAGAGTCCATTGCAGGATCGGTCGGAATTTGTAAAAAAAAACAACACAAAAAGATGCTCATAGTTGGCGTCAAAATGCCATCGTTTGGCCATAACTCGGTGCCAAAGAGTAACGAATGAATTAATAAAATTATGTCTACGCTCAAGATGCGAAAAAATTTCATAATACAGAGCGTCAGTTACATATGTACTTATGTGTATATTGCGTTTGTTAATATCGATGTGTACGTCTAGTGTTAGCAGAAGAATTGAGTGAACGTCAAAAACAACTGGCAATCGATATTAATTATGCGCTAATTAAGTGTGACAGACAAGAAGACATATTTAATGGTGAATTCGTTTATGTGACTTGCTTATTTGAACTTTTTTTATTTTTTGCCCCGTTTTGTATATTATAGGAGTGAACAAAATTTTTTTTTCGGTTTCGGCAATAAAGCCATGTGAAATTTAGCAACAAATAAAATATATTAAATAAAAAAAATAATAAAAAATACATTAATAATATAATAATAATTTAAATCCTATGTATAAAAATCGCGTGTAATGATGCTTGTGATCGAACTCCCTCCTTCGAAACGGCTCTACTAATTTTCTATGAGATTTTGTACGTATATTTGGTAGGTATGAAAAGGGGCCGTCGTGTTGCCACCTGTCTGAAATGTCAAATTTATATAACATTTACACCAGTTATATCAAATATTATAATATAGATGTCAAGCGATTCGTCTCCGAAAGAGTTTTTATAGCTTACATTTATGAACGTTGCCACCTGTTTGAAAAGACGAATTTAATTAAATTGTATACAAGTTATATGAAATATTAAAATATGGATGTCAAGCGATTCGTATCGATGAGGAAGAGAGTCATATCAACATATATGTTGGAGAGAGTTGCCACCAATTGAAAAGTCGAATTTAAATAAATTATACTCAAGTTATCTGGAATAGTAAAATATTTGTGTAAAATGCTTCGTTTTGCTGAGATGAATGCCTACAGCAACCTATATTATGAGAAGGGTTGCCACCTGTTTGGAAAGATTAATTTAATTAAATTACACACAAGTTATGTGAAGTAGTCAAATATGGGTGTCAAACCGTTCGTTTCGCTCGGAGAAAGTTTAGAGGTAGATTAGAGGAGGGGTGCCACCTCAGACGAACCGATATACGTGAAAGAAACCGAAATGTATTTTTTGGTTACTTGTATAAAGGGAAATTAATAAGCAAATATAGGAAGAACAATGTCTGTGGGGTTTTTCTTGTATGGTATAAAATAAAATAAACAGTTATATGGAATAAAACTGGAAGAAAATTAAATTTAATTAAATTAACCTTAAAAGATAAAATGAGATAAAAAAAGTAAAGAAGAGTTTACGTTTTGGTGATGGGATTAGGGGCATGTGCATTTTATTGGATATTTTCAATTTGCATTCACAACTAAGATATTTTAGAAATATTTATATGAGTGGTTATTAGAAACCCCAAAAAAAATTGAAAATCTCTTTTTATGAAGCTAGATGGCAAGCTGGGTTATGGGATTCACTTGAACGAGCTGATACTAAGCCAAAAAAAAAAATTGTATGCACGTATTCCTTTGTCCAGTCCAATGCTATGTATCGAATTGGAGCTAATTATCTCATATGTGTAGCTACAGAAATATTACACTTTTTTGACTTTCAAATAACGATATTTTTATCGACTATCATCCAATTTCGCCCGTTTTCATTGCCAACGTACCTTAAGTCGAAGGAAATGTGTGTTCCAAACTTCTATACCTCGATATTTGCTAGGGTTATAAGATTAAGATTTCGGTGTACAGTACGTTTCACTATATAGAGTAAAAAATACAAAAGAGGATGCATGTATTAGTGAATTGCATATATTTTTGAAAGTGAATATAAACATATCTTTCGAATTCTTTTCAATAGTTTGGACAGTTTCCGTTGTTGTCAATAATAGCTTGACAACTTCGGCTCAATTTTTGAGCATAACTCTCTAACTCTCTCCAAATTAATTTTAGGTAATTTTTTGTTATTCAAATCCTTTCAACTAAGTCAACAATCAGAATGCGAAACTGTATTTTTTCACTAGCAAATATTTACATCAGTCTCAAGGTTATGGCATACAATGGAAAACATATGAGGAACACTTTATTTTGAAAGACCCTGTATATAGTATGTCTGTATATAGCTTGGTTGCCTTAGGCTATTACAAATATCCGTTCTGTGAGCAAACTTATAATAAAATCAAAATTTGTGAATTGGCCAAACATATTTCCGAAGGTTTAGCTCTTTTTGGGAATTTTAATTTTTTTTTTTTGTTTACAACGCTCAAATAAAACAAATTTTAGAATTTTTCGAAATTCATACTATTTGGAAGTTTAACATAACAATAAAAATACTAAATAATATTATTTGTTATAATATTTTTGTAGATTCCATTAAAAACTATTTGTAGAAAAAACTTGCCACAATCAAATGAATCAAAGCAAGAAATTACCCACTTAAATCACATATCTGATTAGATTAATAAATGGGGAAGAAAGCAATTAGAGTATAGTAGAAGCTAGTTACATTGCAACCTAAAATATCTCTTGTATACCTGATTGCCCTAGATTTCTTTCGTCCAAGAAATGCTTGGTATACGAATTCTCAATACTAATGGCTTCGAGTATAGAATAATTAAATTGTATCAAATTTTGTGAGGTCATTTACGTATACGAAACTTGCGCAGAAGTTTTATAGTCAAGACAAAGCACTCATTCTATATCGGTATACTATTCTTTAGTACCTGGGCGAAATAATAATATGGGATACGAGATGATGAAGTGCATCTACTGACAACGCGCTTGAAGCAAATTAACAGTCATGAAAGAATGCATTTTACAGATGAGAAAATTTTCACTGTTGAATATGTTTTTAATAAGCAAAATTACAGAATCTACGCAAAAACTTCCAAAGATGCAAAAAATGTTATTCCAAGGGTTCAATGTGGTCACCCTCCAGCTGCTTTAATCGTTTGTTGGGGAGTCACCTGTAAAGGCATTACACCTCTTCACTCTGAAAAAGGAGTTAAAACTGGGACAAAAGTGTAACAGCTGGTTGGCAGGATGTTTAAGAAGGGAAGCGATAAAACAGTTAAACAATACTCTCTTCGATGGAGAGCATTGGATCTTCCATTAAAATTCAGCTCCAGCATACAAAACAAAAACTACACAGCAGTGACTTGAAAGAAATATTCCTGGTTTCATAGCTGAAGATGATTGGCCGTCTGAAAGTCCAAACTACAGTTTGTGGTCAGAGTTGGAGAATATGGCCTGTGGAATATCCCGCAGAAATTTGAAGGGTCTCAAAAAATCTTTGGTTTGAGCGGCGTCGTCAATACGAATAGAAACTGTGAGTGCCGCTATTGATCAATGACAAGCCATCGTTTGAGGGCTGCTATGAAAGCAATAGGTAACCGTTTCGAGTACAATTTTGTGCATCGCTTTCTTAATAAATGCACTAAGAAATAAAACTAAATATCGGGTGTTTTTTTTAGGGGTATAGAACTTCGAATTGAAATAAAACACAAGAAAATCGTTTTAAGGTCCATAAATTTGGCTTTATTGGAAGGATAATTTTATGCCATTAATGTTTAAATATGATTTCGGGCATGTGGCCGCCGCGGCTGGCTCGAATAAAGCCAATTCTACAGGTCCAATTTTCAACCACTTTTTCGAGCATATGGGGCCGTATGTCGGCAATAACGCCACGAATGTTGGCTTCCAATTCCCCTAACGTTTCTGGTTTGTTGGCGTAGACGAGCGACTTCACATATCCCCAAAGAAAATAATCCAATGGTGTCAAATCACACGATCTTGGTGGCCAATTTACAGGTCCATTCCGCGAAATTATGCGCTCATCGAATGTTTCCTTCAATAAATCGATTGCGACGTGCGCTGTGTGGCATGTAGCGCCGTCTTGTTGGAACCACAACTCATCCACATTCATGCCATCCAATTCGGGAACAAAATAGTCGGTTATCATGGCTCTATACCGGTCTCCATTAACGGTAACTGCCTCTCCAGCATTATTGCGGAAGAAGTATGGCCCAATGACTCCACCAGCCCATAGAGCACACCAAACAGTCAGTTTTTGTGGATGTAATGGCGTTTCAAGGGTCTCATGTGGATTCTCTTCACTCCAAATGCGGCAATTTTGCTTGTTGACGTAGCCATTCAACCAAAAATGAGCCTCATCACTGAACAAAATTTTGCGATGAAAATCAGCATCGAGATCAATCTCATTTTCGGCCCATACACCAAAATCACGACGCATTGCATGGTCTCGCGGCTTTAATTCTTGCACAAGCTTGATCTTGTAAGGTCGCAAGCCAAGATCTTTGCGCAAAATCTTCCATAAAGTTGATGGACAAAGCTCCAATTGCTGTGCACGGTGGCGAATCGATTCATTCGGGTCCTCTTCAACACTTTGCACTACAGCGGCAATTGTTTCTTCGGTGCGCAATGTTCGACGTCTCTGCGGATGCGTATTATCACATAGAGTAAACGTAGTGCGAAAACGATCCATGGTTAACCGAATTAATTGCTCTGATGGACGATTATGTCGACCATAAAATTGACGGAGCTCGCGGTAAACTTCGCGAACTGAACCATTATTTTCGAAATAAATTTGCACGATTTGCAAGCGTTGTTCTTTTGTCAACCTGTTCATGATGAAATGGCAAACCAAACTGAACATAAATGACATTACAGTTGCCAGATTTGACCACAAAATGCCAGTTTTATCTCTATTCGAAAAACAAACCTGTAAAAAAAACACCCGATACAATGCAAAATGTATTATGGCTAGATTTTTATACCGACCTGAACTTGTAACAGAACTTATGGCAGGACTATGTATACCTATTATTTGAAATTGATTATATGGAGATTGGTTGTAACGCTTTGGCTTTAAAAGTACTGAATCGATTTTAATAAGTATTTTTAAATGTGGCATTGGGGAAAACCAGTAGAGTGGCATACTTATTTTTTTTTGCTTTGCCCAAACCAAAAGTTAATCATCTCAAGCTAATCATCTCCGTTTCTTCTCGGTGACGAGAAATCAAGTAGATTGGCGAGAAAATTACGATAATTCTGACAATTAAAAGATTAAGTTTTGGTTTGAATATGCTATTAGATTATAAAATAGTTTAAGCTTAAAAGTTCTGCACAAATATATTTACACATTTTTTCAACGGAATTTTATTCAAGAACGAAATTTCCGATGCAGTCTTCGCCCTTCTTTGGAAGTTGGGTTTAAGAAAAACTTGAATATCTCAGCCAAAACTGAATCGATTGAGGCAAGTAATATATGTATCATTGGACAGGTGTATTTTCTCACCCTTTTTATTACTTTGAAAATAATATACTCCATTCCCGTCCAAAATTTCGTGATTCACTTTTTCTTTTGATACAATTGAACAAATTTTTAATTGCTTTTATTCAGACCTTTTCAGCTTAAACTATTTCAATAGCTGTGGTAATTTCTTTAAAAAAAATATTTAAGGAAACAATTACTATATTATTTTTATCCTCATATTTTAGAAATTAGTGATTAGGAAATATTATGAGAAAGCAACAAAGTGGCAGAAGTGATAGCTGCTCTTTCAGAGATCTCCACATCTCCTCATCAGACTACTTTCTTTCTAAACTTTACGAAGGTTTGAAACCAGATCCATGGATCTCTAGACCAGTATTCTTCATTTTTGTAGACACATGCAAATCCGCCTAGCCCACTTAAATTTCTATATTTTTCCGAAATATTTTGGTGGAAATCTGAAAACATAAATGATTTTATAATTTCGGTGAAAATCAGGTAACTATTTTTTTTTTGGTGAGCCACCCCAAAGTACAAATGTTTGTTGATTTTTTTTAGGTTGCAAGCAGCTTATTTTTAAATAAATTGGTCCAGTACATAAATAAATACATAAAATTTAATATGTCGTACTTTTCTTGAGACGCAACAAAGCTCCCCAGATATTTGCTAGTATTTATAAGTATATATAAATAAACTCTTCTGTAGCTTCCCAGATTTAAGATGACACAACTAAGATTGTCGGTCCACCTGAATACGAATATGGACTCCAATTAAACGGATGATCAAGTTGCAATCTCGCACCACAAATTTTATGCTCATACTCCATATCAGTTTGAAAATTAAAATTTTATTAACATAATGCTAAATGCCAGCTGACTGATTTCCTATTTTACCAAGCATTTTTTTGGTTAATAATTTCAGTTATTTTTGTAAATTGGATCCAGCAAATGTGCCTAGAGAAACTTACCGTACCATAGAAATTTATTTCACTTAAATGAATTTGAGTGTATCGAAATTAAAGTACCATTTCGATTGAAATGAAATTTCTGTAGGCAAGTATGTACATTTCCATCATTGGTGATTATCGCTTCACTCTCATTTGTTCAACAATTTATTCGGATATTGCTTACAAAACAGCAGCACATTATTAATTGATAAATAATGATGTTAGATTGTAGATGAACATAAAAGGCTTACACTACATTCCTCTGGAAACAGCAAGGGTAAATTTGATCCTAGCAAAAGTAAAGCAGTTTCACTGCTCATATTCAAGTAAATAATATTTCGTTCCTAAGAAACCATTAGATAGGGCATTCAATTTATTAGTCCTTAACCCAATTCCGAAATCAAATATCCGTTATTTGCGTTTTACTCCTTCTTTCCCCATAATCACGACCATTAACAATTAATGGAAATGCATTAAGTATTTGTATTTGTATCTAGATATTTATGTAAACTCAATTATTGCATTTGGCCACTACTACTTCTTGCTGCGTACTAGGAAACAATATGTTTGTGTTGGAATACAAGCATACATACATACATATGTATGCATATCAAATATCGTTCTGACAAGGGAGGAAGCGTATAGTTATAAGAGGTTGCAAAAATTTTCAAGTATTCACAGAATAGTTTTTATTTTGTAAAGGAGAGTGTGTAGCGAGTAGAGAGTGGATGATTTCACACGGTACACAACAGCTTGGCCAAATTTCGGAGCATTGGCGCAGCCAAGGCGGGGGCTTTTGTGGTTCAACCCCCACCAAAAATCTTAAAATTGTAATACTTTCTTGAAATTAATTAATTCGTTCTTTTTTTATTAATTAATTATACTTTTTGGTGTGCGCTTCTACTTATTGGTAGGTCTGTTCTGTATATTACCGGTTACTTTGTACCAACAAATTTTATTACCGAAAATTGTAATCAAATTTATTTTAGGTACATTTTTTGACAACATATGGACATTTTATAATTTTGTATTGGTGTGGAATAGTATAAGTTAATTGTTTGCTATTTGCCATAAAATTTTATTACCGAAAATTGTAATAACTTTAATGCCTGGTTTTCAAAAGGTCAAATTTTTGACAACATGTTAATCTTATACTATATAAAAATCTCGTGTCTCGTTGTTTGTGGTTGAACTCGCCACAACTGATCGGCCGCTTTTTAAAAAAATTGTATGACATTTGGTGGGTATAGGAATAAGTCGTAAAGTTGAAATTGAAATATACACAATTTGTATGAAATACTAAAATACGTTTCGTATAAGAAAGAAGGTTTATAGCTGACTTTTATGAGTGTTGCCACTTGTTTGAAAATTCGAATTTAAATATATTTTAAACAAGTTACACTTATATGACATATTAAAATATGGGTGTCGAACGGTTCGTCTCGATTAGAAGGTTACTTATATTTGAAACAGGGTTGCCACCTGTTTAAAAAGTAGATATGAATTAAATTATACGCAAGTTATAATGATATACGAAAATGCTAAATTATTCCATGCACTAAAGAGTAATCTTATAGTATAAAGTGGGTTACCACCTGCTTGAAAAGTCGAATTTAATCAAACTATACACAAGTTGTATAAAATAGTAAAATATGGGTGTGAAATGTTTTATTTTTCTGAGGAAAAGATCTTTAGCTTAACATATTTCAAAAAGGGTTGCCATCTGCTCGAAAGTCAAATTTAATTTAAATTTAAACAACTTATATGAAACATTAAAACGTGGGTATCAAACGGTTCGTCTCGACGAGAAGAACATTAATACTTACATATATTTTGAAAAGGGTTGCCACCTGTTTGAGAAGCTTAAGTTTAATTCATTTAAACACAAGTTATATGAAATATGAAAATGCTTATAATATATAGAGGGTTACCAACTGCTTGAAAAGTCACATTTCATAAAATTGTACTCAAGTTATGTAAAATAATAAAATATGTTTGTCAAATGGTTTGTTTGCTGATGAGAAGGTTTACAGCCAGCAATATTTTAAAGAGGGGAGCCACCTGTTGGAAAAGTCGAATTAAATTAAATTAAATGCAAGTTATATGAAATAGTAAAATATATGTGCCAAACTATTTGTTTCGCTAGGAGAAAATTTATATGTAAATTGTGGAAAGGGTTGCCACCTTTTACAAAAAAAACTAATTTAATGAAATTCTGCATAGAAATACGTTTTTTGGGTACATATGCAAAGGGCAATTAACAAATATATATTAGCAAGGCAACGTCTGACGGGGTTTTTCTAGTATTTTATAATTTTGTATTGGTGTTAAATATAATAAGTTAAATTTTTTGACACAATTTGACACAAAAATGTTCTTCTAATCTACACCAAGCATACTCGTAAGTAAACAGAATTCTGGCGGAAATGGTAATGCTGTCAACAGCTGATCGAATAAAAATATTGCATACTTCATGGGGAGCACAGTTGCCACTATTACGAGCAGATTGTGCAAACCTACCTATAAACAAGATTGAATTTCTATCATTAAAACTTCCTATTGATTTTTCGAGCTATGCATAGCTTAAAAATATGTTTAAAACAAGCGTTTCCTAACCCTTCCCTTTTGTTTCCCATAACGAAATATTTATTTTGTCGCTAGTACCACGTTGTTGCTACCCCATATGATGATAACAAAGTTCAGCGATATTATGTAAGTGTACACAGAATATGAAAATAGTGTAAATGCCGGCAGAGTTTTCGTTGGAGTTAACGTCAATTTTATTTCCGGTAATAAATAAATCTGAAGGTAGTTTTTATTCGCATCTTCTCTATTTCCTTGAGTTCGCTCTGCTTGCTGAACAAAAATTTGTACTGAGGAACTAATAAGAAAAATGCTTAAATTTTTTAGCTGTCTAGCTGAATATTTTTATGTGTATACGCAACGTGCGCCGCTAAGCTTTAATTTTTTGTTCTCTATTTTATCGAAATTATTTTTAGCGATTCCTTCAAGCTACATAAATGGCATAAAAGGAACCGTTCTTAGACAACTGACATCCACTTACATTTCTGTTGGAAAGTAAATAAAAGAATAAACACTAAAACACCGATGAAAATATAAAATTATATTCAAGGGAAAATAATTCTAAAGCACATTTATTTAAAAAAAATGCATGGTTTTTATTTGATATTTTGATAAAATATACCCCATGCTAAATTTCCGTGGAAATCTATTTAGTAATTGCGGATATTAGTAAGTTCCAACGGACAGACAAGTTATGGCCCAAATGTATAATATTACATTCTCAGCAGTATCTTCGGTCAAACTTTTAAAATAAATTTCAATGTACACACACTCTACTGATTTTCGGCTAAATCCACCTCCTACTCCCGTTGGCCAGTTTTTTCCCATGACGTCTAAATTTTGTATTCCGATTTTTTTTTTTTTTAATATTTGAAATTGATGACATTTTGAATATGTTTTATGCATAAACATTTTATAAGCATTATAAATAGTTTAAAAACATAAACACCCATACAAAATGGGTTTCGGCTAGTGATAAAAGAAAGTAGGAAGGAGGTGTAGGTGAAAATCATATGATAGTAATGCTCTCTCTCAGTTTCACAGTTAATTGGGAACTTATGTGTAAATGGTTTATATTCTACATATATCAATTAATTTGGTAAGTTTTGCACAAAATCAATATATGCAGTTAAGGTATTTTTCAAAGAATTTTAAAGATTCCATTCTGCATTCTGTTTTCCTACATTCGAGGTGAGTTTACTCTGAAGACACAACGACATATAAAACCAGATCTGCTAAGAAAAAACTTATCAGTTTTATTTTGGGTTTCCTAACGAAAATTGGCTGCCAATATTATGTTGCTCCAATTGCTCATTAATGTTGAGCGGAATACCTACTGGTATTCTTTCGAATTACGGATTTTCTCTGAACAGATAAGTGGCATTATTTTTTATTCAGGCGAAAATTTTCGACAACAAAAAATAATCAACAGTTACGCTGATGTCGTTAGAAAAACAAATCAAAATCATTTCTATTGAATTCTTTTTTAATTTTTTAATTTAAACAAAATATACCCTATGTTATCCCCTTGGTTACTGCCCCGTGAAAATCCCTTCAGCAAGATTACTCGACAAACCTATATTTCATGGTTAAATTTTTCAAAGAATAAACATTTCATGTGGCAACCATATTTCATTTTGCCTTCATTGTCACTACAACCACGTATCCATTTATGATAATTACCCCAGCTTTGAATAAAAGTGCATTTAAATAGATACAAGTATACATAAATACATATATATATATATATTTACATATATTGACACGTATAAGGAAGTTGCTTCCAAGAATTGTTAAACTTAAGCCGAAAGTGTCGTCACCAGAGGCTGTCAAACTTAATCGCATTGTGTATGTCATTGACTTTCCCTTTTTGTGCTACTTAAATTCAATTAGGCGAATATGGAGCATAAAATGTGATAAAGGCATAAGCGTACATCTCCTCGACACGTTCCATAAGTGAACACCATGCATATATCCTTTCTTCAGATTATACCATATTTATGTGAATTTCAGAAATATACGCTGTAAGTATTTTCTTATTTCAGTTAGCTACATTTTGCTTCAAAGCTGTCACAAGCTTCATTTTTTCTTTTTCATCTCTGTATTGTATTTACCAGAGTATTAATCAGCCACTTAGCAATAAATTACAAACGAAGTTAAGTTGTTTAATTTAGAACATGAAATGTAACTAATTGTAATTGAAACATGTCAGAAATACGTTGATAGCAAAACTTAACGCTAGCTAAATGATCAGAAGCTTCTTTGGGGACATGGCGTATGAGTAATATACAACTCTTTTCAATGTATTTAAATACATATACATACATACATACATACATACATACTTATTAGGGTGGGCCAATTCAAAATTTTCGAAGCATCACCGCGATTCTGCTACTTTGGTTCGTAACAAAATAATTAAAATATTTTGAATATATTTGTTTTTTGCAATTGAAATACACTAAATATGTATATCCACTTTTTAGTATTTTTGAAAATAATTGCAAACAAATTTCGCGGACTCGAAAATAAATTTGGTGGTATGGTTTCTTGGGTAAAAAATACTTGGTACGATCCATAGTACCAAAATCGCGATGATCCTTTGAACTTTATTTCAGCGCCATACCATTTGACCCACCCTAATACTTATATATGTAGTGCATATGTATGTATTGTACTTCGCTTCACACCGAAAATACCAACCGCTTTATTGGCTTTGTACATGGAAACCATACCGGACTTTTGAATGCAAATTTTAATTACCAACGGTCAAATTTCGCTCTCTTTGGTGGTGTTAACATTTTAAATTGCCTTATTTTGGGAATCACAAATTTTCCCGAAATTCATGAAGGTAATTATTTACCTTATCAAAAAAGTGACTGTTTTGGGCCGGCGTGTGCGCAAAAATCACTATTGGGCCTATGTTTTTTAAGGTAACCGAACCATTCGATGGTAAACGATATATATCGGTAGATATTAGCTCATTTTGTGCATCCGAAAATTCGTGAAAATGGTCTCAATGACTTCTGGTTGCAAAAAAAAAAAAAAAAATAAGTTCCCTAGACGTGGGATATCTATAAGAGGGGATATTGACTTGTCACCAAAATTCCCCGATTTAACCTACCCGGCCTTCTTTTTTCGGGATTATTTAAAGAGTACGGTTTACGCCAGAAGCCATACTGACAAAAATCCTCGAAAAAATTATAAAAAAATATCCGAAAAAGAGCGCTGTTTGCTGTGACCAAAGAAGGTGGTAATTTGTATGATGTTGACTTTAAAAAGTAGTTCACATAAATTGTAAAGGATTGCACTGAATAAAAGAAACTCACAATTCTTTGCAATCTATTGCTTCTCTCAAAAATTATTCAGCATTCTCATACCGGAGGAACTGATGGCGCATCCTGTATAATTTTGCAAGAGAGAGGTGCAATATATTTATGGATTATATTATTATGATTAATTTTTCAATATCTAATAATATATTGTGTACTACTATCTAATATGCAGGTTTATAAAATCTAAGCGTCTCCCTACTCACCAGGTAACGTTCCAACTCTTAATTCCAGTGCGGCCAGCCTGAAAGTATGCATAACAAACAGAAACAGTTTTGATATCTCTGTAATGCCTTATTTACTGGATATAAAGTGGTTAGATCCCCTCCTGCAATGGCTTTTACTGCTAGTTTATTCATAAAGACAAATCAAATAAAAGTGTCTATATAATAATGCTAAAATATGCCTTCTACAGTTTTCAAAATGGTATTAACTTCAACTTAAGTTATGTAGAAAAGTGAATACAAAATGTGATAATTAAAATCAAACTTTGATTTTTCGTGTCGCTTCCATTGAACCGAGGTCAGATACAACTATCTGACTTTAGTTTGTGCATTCTCAACTGACCGGAAATTACTTTACTTAAAACGTGCATGCACATAGCCCGTACGTTTCCGTATGTGTGTATGTCATGGTCAGGATCTTGCAGTTTTAGTTTTAGAGCTTCACAAAAACAATCACTGAGCGTTAGTCCGGCAATTTGAAGAAAATATCATAAATTTACGATAAATATAAATTTTTTATCTGTTATTTTCTATCGCAGACATTGCACAATAATTGCAAAGCAATGTTTAGAAGTATTACCTGTTTGCCGTATATTCTCTCTTTACCAAATGATCTAAATAACTGGAGTAAAAGAAATTAATAACCTTTTAATATAAGGAAAGATTTTCACATGACTATCTCAAAAAAGCTAAACTCCATTAGGGCATCATACTCCCGTCTTTTTCATGAATATGTAGATCTCTAAGTGATTCTTGACTCGAAGTTTACCTTTGTGAATCATATTAGCTACATTATTCCCAAAGTTACTCTATTCTAGCGTGTTTGCTTGCCGCTATGGAAGTGGCTTTAGGAATCCGCATACCAGGGAAATTATTTTTAATCCTTTGGTTCATTCAAAACTCGAATGTGCTTCACTAATTTAGAATCCGATCTATTCAATACATTCATTTCGAAATAAAAGAGATAGCACTGCGAAGTTTTACGCATTATGCTCTTAAGCAGCTCATTTTCTCTCTTTCTCTGTCCTCTTACAGTGGTGAAGTTCCTTGAATCGAGAGGGTCCGCTCAATCACTATTGTTCGTTTATTATATCGTTGTTGGTCTTCCTGATTGCGCAGAGCAAATTGAGCTCATTAGCTTCATTGTAATGCTTTTAGTATTAGTTTAATACAAAGCTACTTTAATCGAATTACCATAATTTTGATCCCATTGTAAGAGCTCTCATTGAATTCTAAAGAATATTCAGTAGCCTTGGTCTAGACTTTAATCATCCACGATCTCGTTTTGGTTTAAAACTTGAATCTCTATATTGTTAGTTATGAATTTTGTAATTATTTTTAGTCATAGTTCCTAAGCTAAGTCTAATTCTATGAATCTAGCAATAAGATGTGTGTAATAATATACTCAATAAGTGAAATGAAATTCTTTACGCAAATATTCACCCTTTTTAAGTGTTATTCTCTTCTTATCGGCCCGAACTTCTGGTTGCTGGTGACTATTAAAATTGTTCCCGTCTTTTTATTCATGTCTTTCAACTCTGTAACGCGACAATGCTTCGTCAAAGCCGTAACATTAGCACCTCTTTCACTTTCCGCCACAATATCGGATTTCTCTTTTAAGGATACTAGTATTTCTTACGCTTTTTAGAATCCATTTTTGTTTAACCCTAGAAAGATAACCCGTATATTTTACATAATACTTAGTACTTATGTAAATAGTAAGGTAAATTTTTAAATTTGGTGCTATTTTATGATATATTTGTGTATTTTAGATACTTTCAAATTTGAACCAGTAAATTTCTTATGAAAAATTAACAAACATCAACAGTCTTCTATTTATAAGAAATATCTCTCTAATATCATAAAAAGAGTATTTTTTGTTAAAATATTTTCTTATATTTGTTGAACTATGGTACTCAACTGTAAACACAAGCTAATTAAAATAAAGAGATATCAACCGGGGGCGCCTTTGCGAAGTAGGTTATCTTTCTAGGGTTAAATAGTAATCAAAGGAATTCGATCTACAACAAACTTGAATTTCTATTTCGGGAATTGCCCTTTTTATTATTGAATTTTGCATTGGATTCCACTCTGCTGAGACTCAGAATTGTTCACTCTATAGCGTAGTCAATGTTTAAATTTTGGTGGCGTGATGTACCCAAATCAATTCATTTATTATTTTATTTTCGTAATATATTAAAATACCAATACCAGACAATAATGCTAGGTTCAGATTATTTGCGCAGTCCAAACTCCTACTTATGCAGAGTAGATTCTGACACTCAAAATTCCCCCTATAAGCGAAAAGACTACCACTCCACATGCCGACCTAAGCCAATACATCCACAAAAACAGTAATTACAACTTTTGGTCAAAATGCATTTCGCATTTTAATTTGATAAAAGTTTTGTTAAATTGTCATGTTTTATTTTAGCAGCAACGAAATGTGCGGTTATACATAGCAATTAGTTTTTATTTACACACAACGAAATGCGAAATTTCAAATGAATTCAATTTTTTAAACAAATTTTCGCTGAAAACTCAGTTCAAAATAGAAATTAATGTTTTAGTTTTTCTGCTATATCTTTTAAAGCGCAAGCAATCAAAAACGCGAATTATAGCAGGTAAAGTTTAGAATTATATTTAATTGCACAAAGGAATTGAAAATGCAGTTTCGAAAAGGGACATCTCGCATATTTCCACAAATGCAATGATTTTAATCGAGCACACTAGTGTTCGGTATTTTATAGTTTTGTTCACTTAATGGTCGTTTGTAATGATCTTAAGCACTCGAGATATGTAGATATTCGAAAATTTTCAGAAAGAAAAGAGAATTCGATTAAGCCATCTCTGTCTGTTCACACATTGCCTTCGACCTCAGGTAGGCTGGCATTGGAAATGGGCAAAATCAGATAACAACCACACCCATATAATGGTGGTTTGTGAAAATAAAAACATGCCGTTATTTCAGTAAGTATAAAAGACAATTTGATAAAATTTAATATACAGAATCCGGTTGGAGATAGGAATATGTGGGTTAAATTTTTTTGGAAATACGAAATCAATTGAAACAGGCCTTAAAATTTTATAAACAATTAAAAAAAGTGTAACACGTTGTCTTCAAAATTTTAAAGCTTTTAATTTGAATTTTTTAACAATTTTCGGATAAGTCTAAAGTGACAAGAAATTCAAATTAGTTTTTGAAATTCATTGAAATTATGAACTAGGGCACAAGTCGAATTTATAGAAGGTGACGGCATAAGAGCAGCTGATTTGGTTTTTTTTTTATTCACCTACATGCATTTTGTTTTTGCTTTTGCGTATGAGTTTTCAAAAGCCGTAAAAGCAAAAACAAAATGTATTTAAATTTTGACAACTCTTACGCAGAAACAAAAACAAAATATATAGGAATTTTGTAGTTGTACTTATAACACCACCTTCTATGAATTCGCCTTGCTAGGGCACTTATTTTTATAAATTGTGCACAAAGTTTGAAATTTTGATTTATAAACCTTTTGTTGCATTATGAAATAAGGTTTTTTTGAAAAATTGACGACAAAAGATCGTAATGAAAATAATTGTTAATATTATAAAATAAATCAACATATGTTATATTTTTTGAGTCACTGCAAACTCAAACTACAACATTATTCACATTTCAACTCAGTAAGCAGAGTTCCGAATTTTCGGCAAAATACCACGCTCACCACTTTTATTACAAAAATTCAAAATGATTGGTATTTTATGAAATTATGTAACAAATTCGCTGAAATTTGGTATGCAGAATTTAATAAGAGATGGAAATGGGTTATATTAATAAATTTTTATTAATTTTTAAATTATTTTGTTTATATTTAAATTTATAATAGCAGTTTATATATTCAAAATGAAGATTATTATGAAAAAAAACTTGGTTTTTAAAGTTGGGCGGTAGCCGAAACTAACCTCTTCTTTACTTGTCAAGTATTGACTTTTTATAAATTTGTTTTTCATTCAAGTGAAATGCGTAGGCATTGCCTCAAGAAACTTTTAGTCTTTGAAAATTAAAAATTAAATTATCGTGGAAAATGTGCTTTCTACCTCTGTTTTGCTTAGTGCCTGTACCAACAAAAACCAAATTTGCTAGTTGGTTATATGGACTTATTGAACTTTTGTTCCCCTTGGCCTCAATTCAAAAGTTTAATGATGTTTTATTTTCCCACATTAAATCGACGAGAGTACCTATGCACTCTATGCATGGTCTAAATTCATTGTACGTTTATTCGCTTTTCAAATTTCGTTTCGCTGTTTTTTTCTATTTTGCCCAATTCGCTGAAGTTCAAAACATCATTTTATTTCCTATGCAGCGCAGGGTTATATTTGGGCAAATGGCTGATCATGTGTTGGAAATGTGTGAAATTCGGTCAAATTATTTATTTTGCAAAAAGTGTGTGTTACAAAAAAAAATAAAAATATCAGAAGTAATCGCAGTTGTAAATAAAAATTATTATCATACTGTTGGTCGTATTAAGAAGGCTAAAACTGCATTGAATTAAGAAAAATTGTGTTGTGATTTCTCGGAAGAAAAAAACGATTAGGTAAAGGTGAAAGTGGAATATTTTAAAGGACAATAAAGTCTGAAAACTGCATTTAGTAGAATAAATAATCAACAAATAAGTATATAAGTTATAGTCACTTAATATTGAAAAATTGTAAAATTCTTAGATTTGATTAATTCAAAGCGAGTTGGTTTAGAGTATGATTTTTACGAGGTAGAGCTTCCTATCAAGGGTGGATTTCATTCGGCGATTACTATACCGATTGTACTATACTGGTCTCAGAAATTTTTGTAAATTCAAGTGGTCCAATCTGTTCTGGATATCGATGAAAAATTGTAGACTTTCAAGAAAATGTTGTGACGTCAAAAGAAGTCATGCATGTACTTATTGGTCGATATAAAATTGCAGCGAAGATTAACAAGTACACAATCTGACTTTTCGTACATTTGTTAGACATGGCCATGGTGAAGGGGTACGGCTTGTTAAAAAAAAAATCAAAAAGGCTGACAATAATCCTAGACCACACTAATTGCTAAACTTCCGAACAGGGATAGCATACGTACTTTGTAAGCTGCAAAGTTCTTCGCTGCCAAGCGCTCCAGGGCGCCCTCACCAGACCAGAGCAAAGTTGTTTTTCTACCACCTCTACCACCTGAAAACGTTTGCTTGGTTTCATTCGACCAATTTCTGCAGTTTTTAACGTGCTCTGGTAAAAGAAAAAACTTGTAATTTTTCTGGTTGCCACTCCGAAACTCAAAAGAGACTCATTTTCGATTTCCATCACAAATTCACTTTACTTGAGCAAACTGCCATTTCAAGAATAAGTATAAATATTCTTGTTTTTTATAAACAATTTTCTATACCTATTGGAAACATGACTTATTGTTTAATAAACATATAGAACTTTTTTGAAAAAGACGCTATGCCTTTAACACAAATCCACTTCAAAGATAGTCAAAAAAATAATTAGAAAAAACACACGCCTGCACTTAAATGCGCGAACCAGAAGTAAAACTTATTTTTGGTAGTAGAAATTAATAAAAGTAGTCGTAGTAATTAGTAGTAGCGTAAGTAAAAATAGTGGTCAAAATTATTAATAAAATAAATAAAAAATAGTGCTAGAATTCAGTAAAAATGGCGGTAGAAAGTAGTAGAGAAATTAGTAAAGTAGTAGAAGAAATTAGTAGCAGCACTAGTAAAAATAGTGGTAGCAATTAGTAATATAGTGGAAGAAGTTGGTAAAAGTACTAGTAGGTACTAGTGAAAATATAGGAAGAAACTTGAAAAAATAGTGGTAGAAATTGCTAGAAATAGTGGCAGTAATTAGTAGTAGCATTAATAAAACTAGTGGTGGAAATGAGTAAAAGTAGAGGTAAAAATTAATAGTGAAATTAGTAGCAATAGAGGGTAGTAATTAGTAGATATAGTGCAACTTTCGTTACGCGATGTAAAATACCAATGGCGCTAAAGAAGTTTTAGTTAAAAAATTTGGGCACTAGTGAACAGATTTTGCCTTTATTATGAAGCAAAGGTTGCCTTAATTGTTGGATTAGAGTTGACATAAATTGAAAAGACCAAAAAAGGAGTTGAGGTGGCGGATCACAATTAATTAATTTAAGAAATAACATATATTATTTTTTTCCCGTAATTTATTTTTATATATAGAAAAAAAAGAATAAACACCAGTTCACATGCCTGCTTTTATCACTGACTGCCTACTCGACTGGCAAGTCTGTGGTTAGAGTCGAGAAAGAAATCTGTTGAGTGGACGCGGTATTCTTCGAAATAGCAGTTATAATTTCAAATATTCTCCAAATTAAAAAGAGACCTCAAAAAATATTATTGTTTTAAAAATAACTTTATATTCCATTTAATATAAGCTGAGCTCATTTCTTATTTCTTTCAATGCAATTTTTCTTCGGAATATTTCCGTCCTTTATTTTATCCAAACCTGTTAAATTTCAAGTACAATTAGTACTCAATACAAATACTTTTTAAAGTACTTATAATGAATACGTAATTTTTTTCTAACTGAATTGAAATTAGGACTCGAGTACGAGTACTTGTAATTGGAAAATATTTGGAAATACCATCAAGTACTCGAAAGTACTCGAAAATACTCGCTAAAAGAATTGCAATCCTCTTCCAAGTACTTCAAAGTAATTGATCAATGTACTTGGAAAAGGATTGCAATTCTTTTTGCGAGTACTTTCAGTACTTGATGGTATTTTCCAATTACAAGTACTTGTACTCGAGTAGTAATTGATACAAATGTAATGTACTTGAAAAGTATTGAGTACTTCTCTGGAAAGCCAAAGTCCTTAAATTGCTACTTAGTACGAGTAGTACTCATGACTTAACAGGCATGATTTTATCACAACGAAATAATAGAAAACCACTTGAAATATTTATGAACCGAACAATTACATGATCAAACGATTTTTTCAGCATTGTAAAATTATTGGTATTTTCTTATTTGTTAGGTAAAGGGAACATGCTAGTATATAATGCTAAAAAACATCGACTTTTAATTGAGTGTGACTTTCCAAAACTTCGTATACTTTTCTCTTTCTTATCAACGCGACATATCTGACCCATATTACATTTTTTATGTCCTTATAATAAAATGACTTCCTAAAATCTGTTGCCAACTTCATTTAAAATTTATTAAAAAAACATTTGGGCACATTTCACTTGTTCACATACACACCAACATTTATGTGTATAAACACCAAACACGTTGAATTATTAAGCAAACAATGTGTGCAGTGGTGCCGCAGAAAGTTTTAGGCTTTGTCACTTTCTTTTTCTTATGTCGGAAATTTTATTTTCGTTTAAAGGGGCAAGCATAGAAAATCGACCAAGTGTATATGCGACAATTCTTGCCAACTGAGCCAAACAATAACAAAAATCATCTATAGGCTTATTTAGTAAGCTCATGTAGAAAAGAAGCAAAATAAATTGTTATCCACTTACAGCACACAAAAAAAGAAAATGAAGCCAACTAAGAGAAGGGAGGCGTTATTCTGCACTAAATAGGAGGGCATTCACGAGATACTCGCTCGTTTCGATAGTCATCTGTTGTCAGTTACTTATGAAAGTATTTTTCTTGAAAAATATTAGATGTGAATTAAGTTATACACTGCCAGCACCATACATTTTTATAGGTGCTAAAGCAATAAAGTGTTTTAATTTTATTTCACATTCAAAACAAAAAAACCGTCAGTTAAGATTAGATTCTACGAAAACTGGACTGGCTACTAAAAACTTGCATACAACCAACCAAAATACATTTTTATAGTTTAGCGGCTTTTTAAAATGAGCAAAAGAAAACCAAATTGGCTACACTGCTGCTACTATCCGTTCCATAAAACGTGCTCTTCCCAATGCTTTTGCTTAGAATTATTAATGAAGCTTGTTCACATATACATCCAATGCCAAAACAAAGTCTCCATATGAATTTTTTTCAGTTCTGACTACTGCCAATTATTTTTTATTTTTTCTCTAGAGATGCGCTTTTAGTGTAACTCGTCATTTTTACGAATTTCAAACTTTTCTCCCACAATTGTTAATCAACGTCGGAACATCCTACTGAAACTATCAATTTGAAAGTTTGTGTTTTTGTGAGTGTGTTATTACATTTTTAGGGCCAAACGGCTGGACGGGATTGTACAAAATTTAGCACACAAATAGTATACCTAAAAAGTTATAGTCAATTGCAAAAATAAGTTAAATAACGACTGGATAGATTTGGATATAATTTGGCGCATACATATATAGTCCGTTACATAGGTTACCGAAAAATCGATTTTTTAAAGCTCCTGTTCAAAAGTCTATACATTCAATTAAAACAATGAATGAAATCAAATACCGCAATATGAGTGTCAAATGAGAAAGGCTTAATAAAGCTTCATTTCGCAAATGTTTTTAAAGAAAATTAAAATAGAATTAAGTAAAATTAAAAAAATACATGTCAGTTTACATAAGCGTGTCAAACTGCAAATTTAAAGAGTGCGTAATTTCAAAATTCATTTTGAAGAGGGTTGCCACCTGTTAAAACAATTAATCAAAATTACAATAAATAAAATCAAATATTCAAATATGAGTCGTAAACGAAAGAGTTCGACGAAAGCTTTATTTTGATAATACTTTTGGAGAGAGTTGTCACCTGTTTAAAAGAGTAAATTAAATTTAATAATTAAGTTAAAGGAAGTATCACGTAACGAATTTTATGGTAAGTAGGCTTGAAAAATCTTAATTATGAAAATGGATTTTAGGAGTGTTCCCACTTTTTTTTTAAAGACACTGATGTAATGCTAATTGAAAGCTTACTGAAATATGACAGTATCGCTCTGAAACGAGAGAGTTTTTTACAAAAAAATGTCTACCTTTTAAAGACCGTCGATTAAAATAAACTGTTAGTGTAATGGAAATTCTATTATACTGGTTTGAGGAAGTCTTTTTCGAAAAATGTGGAGGGCTACAACCGGTTAACAAAATTAAAATTCAAATTGAAAAGAAAAATTACGCGTCACAATACTGTTTCGAGCTTGCAGAGGTTTAGAAAAACTTTGTGTCGGAAAAACTGTGGGACGTTGCTAACTGTTTGCATATAACTGACTTAAATATATACTTATATATATGTATATATACACACAAAGGTGTTTGAAAGCTGTTCATTAAATAGTTACCACTTAAAAGAAATTTGGTGAAGACAAATTCTACTAATATTATAAATGAGAGGGTTTACGTTTGAATATGCTCGAAGAATTTGTATATAAATTGGCACATATGTACATAATCGGCATATATTTAAGCTGGCTACGGTATATTTTGAAAATAGAATGAAACCAAATATGGCAAAATTGTTATTATTTGTCTAAAAGTGAATTAAGTTATATTAAATAATATAAAAATACTAAATTTTAAATTTTTTTTGGGGACGGTTTAAACAACATAGGCTTTAAACAAACTTAATCGTGGATACTTCTTAAATAATTTCAGCATCGTTAGATTACGTTGTGCATTTTTAACAATAAATTGGTTTTATTGAACCCGAATGGCCTACTGCGCTGTTACCAATGACAACAAGGAACTTATTAAAATACTCATATTTTCTCTCCCGTTGCTGACTTAGTTTATTCATTTCATATGCATCACTCTGTCAACTCAAACACGAAAACTGCAATTTGAACGGCCTTAACCAACTATAATTTGAACGAACTATAAGTTTGTTTAAATTAAATAAAACCAAAACTAAATCAGTAAAATCTTAGGATGTCACAACAATTTTTAATAATTTTTCTCCATAATTTAGTTCTTAGTACAATATCGAACTAATTTGAGAATAATATTGAATATTTGAATTTCTGGAAAATTACCGTTACATGAAATACATATGAGCGTGTTTTGTGTCTGATTTCTTTAGCTGTCCACACTACGCTTACTGCAAAATGTGTTCCAAATTTGCTGGAGTCTCACAGAGTAGTGTCGGAGACATACCTCGTTGGTCTAAAAAGGGCGGTACCATATCCATTTCTAAAAATTTTCCATTCCTTTGATAACCTTCTTTCTCTAACCCAAGCCTGTATATCAAGTTGGAGCAAATTGCGATTTATAGAATTTGAGAAGTCAGACAATAAATAAAATTATGGAAAATGGATGCTAAATAGACGAAGTATTTACATCTCTGAAACTACTTCATCAAACTCCACCGAATTTGGTGCGCGCTTTGCATTTTATTAAGTATAGTTTCGAAAATTATAGAGTTCGGAAAAATAAACCTCGCTTGCCTCTCATAGAACAGAAATTAATAAAAAAATCGAAATATTCTATTAAATAATGTAGAGGATTCGCTAAAATTTTATACGAGTAATTTAATTAGAGACAGTAATTCGTAAAAACAATTTACGTTAAAAGCATAATAATATCATTTCGTTTATATTTAAATAATTAATAGTTGAAAAATGGCATTGAACATGGCACAATGCCGAATTCGGATGGTCTCCAAACCACACTTGACAAGGGATGAGAGAAAATCGTTGAAATATACAGCAACTTTTCAAGTTGTCGGAAAAACGGCAGATCAAAATGACACAATTTATAGCCGTTTGAATTTTCAAAATGAAGAGTATTTTTACAACAGAATGGAAGAAGAACTATCTGTTTGAAATAAAGACGTGCGCCACGTGTTCTTTACCTGTTAAAAAAAAGGAGAAAGAAGTCCCCCAAAATCAATCGTACTACTAACTTATTTTGAAAACCAGACATCAAGATTATTCTCGCGGAAAAAATTCGCATATATAAAAAATTCAGTAAGTGGAAACTAATTGCCTGTGCCATTAATACAAAAAAGCTAATGGGCCTAAGATACTACTGTGGGCCGCCCCGATAGGCTATTTAAATACAAAGTTTACAAAGATTATTTGTACAAACAAACTATATATTATACCTGATATTTATTTAACAAAATTCAAAGTTAACACTGAAATTTAAGATAGTTTAATTGAAAGCATATTAGCTAGTTGATGTTTTATACCTGTCTATATATTAGTATTAAATTTATGAACCAGCCACAGGTAAGTTTTTGCTAACTATATACAAGCATAATTGTGTACATATGTACATAAATCAAGCCTCGTTTTTATATACATATGTACGTATGCATCTGTGCATATACATATGCATGTGTGTGTGTGAAAACGGAAAATTATAACTTTAATGCAATTTTCTCTTCCTCACTCAATGCAGCTCGGCTACTTTCACAAATCGAATGCAAATTGGCACGTGCAAATATTCAGCAGCATCCAGAGTGCAGATTTTGATGAAAATTAATTTTTTTATTTTATTACGAAGAGTATCTCAGATATCTGCTTCTCTGCTTCTTAATGCATGCGTGCAAATGAAAATCCATCGTTAATGTATACCCGGTAAATTGTTCTGCAATAATTAAAAAATAAATAAAACACTTTACAAGTAATGCTATCGCGCGCATAAGTAATATGAAAATATGAATACTATGCGATTGTAAATATATTTACTTATTTATATACATATCTACATATGTATGTACATCACGTATGCAATCAAACATTTTGGTATTTGAGAAAATATTTAAATTTACAGAAAAAAAAATAATGCTACAATTATGTGGCAATAAGTAGTAACAAATTAACTCGTTTATAAATAAGTCAAAAAAAGAAACACAAACCTGCAAAGGTAAATTCTCTGCCTTAAAAATTATACTAATGATAATTTTAATATAAGTGCATGCAATCTAGGCAACTTAGGAGTAGATTGACTAAAAATATAAGTTTGAGCGAAAACAGGTAGTCTACATTTCCTTCATTTTCTTGCTCATTATTTTTTTAAATCACAAACCAACTTTAGTTGTTATTTGTTAGTGCAAAGCATTGACAATGTAGCGTAGCTTGTTGAGAGCCCCTACCGCAAAAACCATAAAAAAATGCTATACAAAAATTTATTTCAAAGTAATACATTTAGTGAAAATAAAAATATTATAATTGTTCTTAATAACGAAATTACAGATATGTGTTTTTGTTTGCGACCATAATACAAATAGCATCTTGTGGTAGGTTGGTATTTATTGTCTTGACTATTTTTTTATCTGAAATGAGCCCTAAGTGCAGAATATTCCTTAGAAGGAGTTATTGTTTTAAAGTAAAACTTCTTTAGCGACGTGAGAGTAATTCTTTACATAGCGTAACGGAAGTCGTGCCGTTATCGCGTCACGAAGTCACCACATGACGCTCATATGAGAAAGGGAACATACATACTGAGGTAGCGGCACATAAATGTGTCTGGGATATTTCGGAACCTTTCCATAATTCGTAATTTCCCTTAATTGGAGACTAAGCGAAATTAAATTTCGTTCAGTTTTCATTCGCTCATGACCGTCAATGGTTCACTGGAAAATGCGCATTAGGGCGGTACTTAACATATTTACTATTTCGGCTGAATAACTAAACAACTACTTCTCATTACTACTACTACTATTCGTTATAAAACATCTGTTATTACTTCTAAGTACTAACTACTACTATTGTACTATTTTTACTAATTCCCACCACTATTTTCGCTAATGCTCGTATTTATTACTACTACTTTCTTTTAATTTGTACTGCTACTTCGCCAAATGCTACTACTAATTACAGCTACCTTGCACTCCTACTTTCATTAATGCTACAACTAATTAAAACTACCAATGCTACTAATAATCACTATTGCAATTTTGACCACTTTCGACTACTTTTTTTCTAATCCTACTACTAAATAATGCTAACCACTACTACTAATAATTACTACAACAACTATTACTACTACCACTTAATAATATCGACTAACTTAATTAAACTCTCTATCTCTTAGTATAAGTAGAAACGCGTGTTTTTTATGTAATCTCGAACTTTATTAAGATGAAAATAGATCTACTAAGTGATACTGAAGTTCAGTTATTTGTATATTAAAAAATATCATATTATTACGTTTGTTTACCTCGTAGCCAATTTAAATGAAATTTTGTGGATGCGTATTGCTGAGCCTTATGTGAAAGATGGAATAGTTTTGAGTTCGCTTATTGGCGCCACTGTCGGGATACAGTTTTAATTTTTTGTTTTGTTTTCATCAAATTACTTTTTTTAAATTTTACAGATTCCTCATCTAAAGCTACGTTGATGGTAGATTTTTTATCCAGATAGACGACACTTTGATGGAGATTTTAATTATTTTTAAGCCAAGTTTTTTTTCTAGCAAATTTCTCAAATTGTTCAACCGATTTCAATGAAATTTCATGAGTATGTAGCGCTGGTTCCCGCTGGAGTGATATAATATTTTCGAATCTGTTAGGTGGCGCTGCTATCACTGCAATCCATCACTATAGTAATGATTTTTTATTTTGCATGAATGACAGAGTACCAGATTGGGACAACGCTGACAGTAGAACCGTCACAGTTGTTAATGACACAAGAATAACGAGAATAAAAGGAAGGTGATAACTGACATGTGCAGTTTTATTTTCGCTGCAGCTGAAATCTTAGAAAAATCAACGTTTTAGTTGTCTTTAATGACGCCAATGCTTGAAACGAGGAAACTACGAAATAACGGAAATGCTTTTGTCTACATCGTGAATATTTGCGTTCTAATTAATCTTTGTAATCTGAACGGCATATGCTTGCCTGAATTCACCTGGCATTCGCAAACAGGCGCCGCGCAAATTAATTTTAATATTCAATCTGTGCTCTTGCAGCGTGATTATATTACTCTAACTGTCTTTTTTAATGGCCTCTCATTATACCTATTTTGAAAACGCGTAAAAAATTCCTATGAAATAGAAGTTGGAGCGTTAAAATATATTTAAAAAAGTTATTACGGAGAACAGAAATTATATTTAAATTCGCTTTGTAGTCGTTTGTAATACTACGTTCAAATTGCCACCATTTAAGTAATTAATTGGACAAATACTGCGGGTTAATTAAGTTCGTTCTATTTTGGTTGCCTTCATTTAAATATTTGGAGAGGAAGCGCCAAAAAGTGTGCAGCAGAATGCATACAAACATGTTAAAGGGATGAACTGGTTAAGATTCTAACAACAATTTATTTACATTTGATAAAAATCCTTTAGTAAGATCCCATTTAACTGGTTTAACACTAAACCTACTATGACGGGCTAAATGACCCATTTTAAACTTTTTGTCTGGATTAAAAAAAAAAAAATGCATACCACATACCCTTTTGCCTTTAGGACTTTTATTAAAAATTACATCGATGGTATTTTTCAAAATCTACTCCTCTCTCGGTTCATTTTTTACTGAGAAATATATGCTATCTGCTCTGACTATCGCAAGGGGTCATTTGATCCATGTAAAGATTAAGCATCTTAATTTATATTTCTTGTGATACAAAACGGTTGTATTGGACATTTTTGCTGACGGATGAATAGCCAATTTCACTCTACTCCAAGCGGGTATAACAGTAAAAATTTCGGGAGAAAGTGCCGCTTTGCGAAAACAAAAATTCTTATCCCAAAATTGTCGAAACATTCAAGATATTTGAAATCATTGGAAGTTATAAAAAAAAAACTAGATGAAGAGTCTTCAGAAGTTAGTGAAGAGGGTTACAAAAGTAAATCAAATAAAAGGATGTTTCTACCAAGCTCAAAGTATAAATCTCTGAGCATTGAAACACATGACAAGCGTGTACTTGAAATAATTCAATTTTACAATAATACTAATACGGTGTAGACATTACGGACCAAATGACCAGAAAATAATCCGTGAATTGGAAATCGCAGAGACGGACTGCGCAGATTTTCTGGCGAAAAAAATTCTAGATAACATTTTTTATTAGAATTAGCTGAATAGCTTGTCAAATATTTTCAACATGATCAACAGGAAGAAAAAGAAAATATACGCGAAACACCAACAAATTGCCAAATAATTTTTCCCAAAAAAAAAAAAAAAAACTTTGCAAATCTGTTTCAAATTCAACAAATATGTATGTGTTGCAAAATATATGGAAAATATTAATAAACCTCGTTAAAGTTATTACTTATTTGCTTTCTAAATTTGAAATTTAATTCAAAAATATTTTTTTTTTCTTGCACTATTGTTTAGTTTTTTAAATTTTTTATTTAAACTATTTTGAATCGTTATTTGCTAAAAAAATTGTTTAGTAGTATAATCAATTTTTAAAGCCGGATCATTTGACTCGCTTCGATAAGAATAGGAATATATTTAGTATTAATGCGTCAATTGGAACATGGTATAAGGGTTGTATTCTGAGTAACGAAGCGAATGCGTTGGCGCAGCAAATGTTTCCTGAAAAATTTTTAGCATTTGAAGTATTAGTTGCGAATGCACACATTTTTTTGAATTTCCATAACCAAAAAAGCAAGGCGCATTCATATAAGGTGATAGCATCCCGAATGAGCCGAATGCTGGTTCTTATTTTACAATTCGCTGAGTTGTTTTGTTTACAGAAACAAAATACATGATCTATACAGAGCGAATTCAGATCTTGACAGTTCACTCGCAAAATTACACAAACCAAATATGTGAGCAATACTGGGCGAATTCAGATTATGAAATTTCAGTCAAAAAATTATAAAAAGAATATACACTACGTATTCGCCATGGTTATCTTGCGATCACGTTCTATAGATCTATCTTGCAAAAAACTGGACTTGACTAAGTGGTTTGACCAATTTTGACAATTGTGTAATTTCAAAGCCAAATTAGTATTAAAAAATCTATTATAAGAATTAGTTCGCTGTATTTTAGCGAGCTGCAAAATTTTCATTTCGCTACTCCTACTACAAAATATAAAAATTCGAGTAAAGATTCATTCACACAATACCATCCTTAGCTAGAATTCTAAGTACACTTTACTTTAGTCGCTTTAGACAAATTCACAGAGTTTGCTAAAAATTTGCAATTTCATAACTTGTGATAAAAAACAACAACAACAAATGTTGAATACTACCGCCCAGTACTTCCAACCACCAATCAGCATGTGCAAAATTAGCAGATTTCAATATTCAAATACCTGAACGTGTAGTGAGGCGGTTAGTCACAAAATCGTCAGCACCATAAGCGGAAGTGAGAATGTCCGACAATGTCCTGCACGTGCACTCATATTTCTGACACACTTTTTGGCAAAAACAAATTCGCTTTCATCTTTCAAATCCCAACTGAAGGTAGCCATACTTAAACCCACTCGTCACCAACTGCTGCCATAAATTGAATCTGCGTTCGTGTCATCTGACCTTACATCTAAAGGCAATGCGTGAGTTTCGACAGTTCATACTTGAAAAGAAGTGAAAAATATCATGGTTTTAGTGATAGATGGCTTCAGTAGATACTCTGCTGACCTTTCAATCAATCAAATTTTTGACTATTTCGCCTCATCAAGTTTGCATTTGTTTTTGCATTGACGATCAAAGAAATCAGATTTTGAGTTGACGTACGATGAAATCCGTAAAATTACTTTCACTAATGGGTCGAAAATAACAGGGACTGCATGCAGATTTAATTTTGGCCACGGAAAGCACAGTCACAACCTTCCACACATCAGGGAGGGATGATGTTATAAGGCTATGATTACACAAGTATACACGGTTTTGGATCTGGGCAACCAAAAGTGGTTTCTATGACAATTGATGACACTGAATCCGAATCTTCATTTCGTTTTTTAAGATTGATTTTTAGAATTGATTTTGAAATAATCAAGAATTTAATTTTTTATGATTTTTGTCAAATAATATTCATTTTATTAACTTAAAAGTAACATAACAGAAATGAAGATTGGTGGAACTTTGCCTTTTGTATTGTTTAGTATCTGTTTCACGTATTAGAGTCCAACAGTAGTCGCTCATTATGCCTTCATCCCAAAATCCTTGGTATCTTCTTTCAATGTTGGCTAGATCTTGGTGTTGCCGCTCTCCTTGTTCGTCGCTCGTATCACCCAAGTTTTCGGGAAAAAAATAGAGATGGGAATGCAGAAAACGGATCTTTAGAGACATTCTAGCTCCAATCTTTCGATAATTTTGCAACATATCGCCAATAATTTCCTTAAAATTAAGGGATTTGTGATTACCAAGAAAGTGGTGAACGATATTTTGAAAAGATGCCCATGCGGCTGTTTCATCGGGCGATAAACATTTTGTAAATTTTTTATCAGCCATTAATTTTCTAATATCAGGTCCGACAAATATTCCTTCTTTGATTTTTGCATATGCCAATTTAGGAAACAACTTAACTAAATACTGAAAAGCCGGTCCTTCACGGTTTAATGCTTTGACGAAGTTCTTTATAAGGCCTAGTTTAATGTGAAGAGGTGGCAGGAAAATGTCTTGTGGATTTACATGTGGTTCAGCGGAAACGTTTTGCTGTCCAGGCTCATATTGAGTACGACTTTGCCATTATTTTCTCACATAATGATGTTCAGTTGCGCGGCTATCCCACAAGCATAAAAAGCAACACAATTTGGTGAATCCAGATTGCATCCCAGTTAAGATACCAATTACCTGTTGAAATAATATAAAAAATAAGTGTTTTCGATTTAATTGGAATCAATGTTTAAACCTTTAGATCGCCACATATTTTCCATTTATGATCATTGTATTTGATGAAGCACAGGATCTTCCGCATTGTTTCGTAGCATTCCTTCGTTTGTACTGCATGAGCAATGGGAATAGATGGTTTTTTATTTCCATTGTTGAGAAGAGCAGCTTTTAGGCTGTATTTGGAACCATCAATGAATAAACGCCATTCGTTTCGATCGTACGGTGTATTCATTTCATTAAATAAACCATTAATATCGTTACAGAAACTTATGTTGTCTTCTTTTTTGAAGAACGGTCGAAGTGTCTGATTTCTGTTTCTGTATACAGTAACTTGTGTTCGAGAGTCTAGATATTTCCATTGATGCAACCGTGATGCAAGCAACTCTGCTTTTTGTTTGGACAAATTCAAATCACGAATCAAATCGCTTAGTTCATCTTGCGAAATTAAATGTGTCTCTTCCATGACAAAGTCGCTATCATTACTCGGGGGCGATGGAGCTAAAGTTTCCAGGACGTTTCCACTTATACTTGGACAAACTGGCAATGAATCATTAGCAGTACGTGGAACTGGCTTGGATACTGATGATACATCAGGATATTCATATTTTGCTAATTTTTTTGCATTTATGCCCTTAATTTTCATCAAACAAAAGTAGCAATCATCTACATGGTTTTTAGGTTCTCTCCAGAGCGCTGGCATTGAAAAGGAAAAGTACTCACGTTCTCTCAATGACCACTTATACAGCTTTGTTTTGCATGCATTACAAATAAATTTCGGTATCCATGACTTATGAGAGTCTGCTACTCTGAAACCAAAGTAGTGCAGATACGCATCTTTGAGCGCATTTGTTATTATTTTGCCACTTTTTTTAATCATATAACTACCACAAACGTAACAAAAACACTTTGAATCAACTTTGCAACACTGTCTCTGCATTTTTATTTGCTCTAATCACTTATTTTATTTTACTGCTACAGTTGAAATGACTTATCAAGCAGTGCCTGTAAGATTGGGAGAATTTTCCTCAATCGGTATTTAATTACTGTGCTTGCAAACTGTGCTTGTAACAGCACAATGGTGCTATCATGCGAGAACTCGGAAACTAGAATCAATCTTAAAAAACTAAATGCATATTCGAATTCAGCATATCAAATATAGTTAAGAATCGTTCTTACCTGCTCAGATCCAAAAGTTGACCTGAATTTGTAAACTTGTGTTATTTATATCAATACGAGGTAAGAGTTGGCAAGATAATTGGCAGGATAATTTTTCAAAGACCGCAAATAACGATTATTGACCAAATTTAAACTGAAAAAAATAATGCGGGAAAAGAAATACTACGTGTATGAGAAGATTAAGGCAACATACTCCTTGCAACAAAGTTTAACTTCAGCGACAATGATTTTTATTTTTTGAGTTATATTTTAAAAAAAATCTAATTAAATCGTTTTTCTTGAGATTTACTTATTGCTCATAAAATAATTGTTATTTCTTGGGTTTTATTTGTCGCTCGGAAATTAAAACCTAATGTGCAGGGGGTCTCACACAAACTCAATTTTTCTTTTTGAGCAAAAAATAAAACTCAGCAAATAGCGATTAACTTAATAAATAACTTTTTTAATAAAATTTATAATCGTTACGGTTCCTGTAATTTTTATAAATTCTATTACTTTTCTATTCTATTCAATCGCATTGCACAGTATTTTATAAACACATCTTGCCACATCTGGCTCTGTAACTGCACAAAATTCAAACATGCGACCAACGAAATTAACAAGGCAAGGATGAGTGGGATGAGCGGTGAATGCGGAGGCTTTTCAGTTTGCACCACAGAACAAACTTAATTTAACTGATTTTACTATAAAATGCACAACATACCGTGCATCTGGAAGGCTCCTCATGTTATTTTATTTAAAAAAAAATTCAAATTGAATTGCATTATGTTAGAAGTGTTAAAAATTATTTACTTTAAGCACAAATTGCAATTCACATCGCCACATAGCTATGCAAATAGTTGCTACTTGCATTGCACATTGTATACACACAACTAAACATACATTTGTATATACATATGTACATATGTATATCTACACTCCATCTGGCTATGCATTTCATATCATATTTTGTATTTGCATATATTTTGTGATTATTTGAAATACACTTGCTGTAGAATCTTTTTATAAATACATACATACATTCGTAAATATGTGCATATATTGAACACAATCATTTTTCGTTCTCTATTATTTGCCAACAATTTGCAATCAGCCGCGTGGGAAATACTTCAAATAAACGTCTAAAGCGACAACACTTCCAGTTTCTATTTAAATATGTACTTATGTATGTATATATTTGTATTACACATGCATACGTTTACTATGGCTCTTATTAAATACTTAGGGGTGGTTCGGAATTTAGATAATTATTTTTATACGCTTGAAAAAAATAAAAACCACTAGAATTTGAATCAAAAGACTGAGGAAGAGTAAGATAATCGGTTGTTCGGGTCTTTAAAAAAAATCATCTGAAAAACCAAAGAATCCTACGTGGAACCGTAATTCGCCGAGTAAATATCTACTTGTATGTATATGATGAATAATTACTGAAAACTCTATATCAAACTATCTGTCATTTATTGTTGCTCAATAATAATATAATAGACTCTCATCGACATAGTTTTATTAGCGGGCGATCCACAGTTACGAACCTAGCAGTCTTTTCCCAGTATTGTATCTCGGCGTTTAAGTGTGGTTGGCAAGTCGATACGATTTACACGGATTTTTCAAAGGCCTTTGATACAGTTTCGCACAATGTCCTATGTAGGAAACTTGAATGCTTGGGCTTCCATTCAATTTTTCTTTCCTGGTTGAGATCCTATCTCTCTAACAGAAAATCGTTTGTAGAAATCGGTCCTATCTTATTTACGCTTTTTATTAACGACATTGGAACCTGTTTTAACCGCGTGTTTATTAATCGCGTGTTGCGAAATGGAGGTTCGCTAAATAATATAGCAAATTCGTCGAAATTCGATTCGAATAGTTTAACTAAGGAGTTAAAAACGAAATAGAAATTTAGGATTTTGGAAAATGGAAAATGATTGTGGCATGTTAAAAGCATAGCAATTTCATTTTATTTTTATGGAGTCGTTTACATTTTCAAAAAATATTATTACATCAACTGGTAGTGCACTGAAAAAAATAACTTACGAAAAATGTTGCTTACTTTCTCCAAATTGAGTAAAGGTTACTTCGAAGCGAATAAAAGTCTGCTTAAAATGAAATCTGTTTTCTCCAAAAAAAGTAAATATTTCACCTCATTACCATTTTCCTTTATTTTTTTAAAACTTCATTGAATTGCTTCAATCCTGATAAATTGTTTTTTTTTTTGTGTGTTTATTTGAAACAAAAATATGCGCCGGGTATATTAAGTTCAGTTTTACCCGAACTTAGACTCTTCTGTACTTATTTATTTATATAAAAATGCAGAACCATACAAAATTAACTTAAATATTGAAAGACAAAAAAAGGTATATCAAAATTTGGTAGTATAAAAAGTGGTGAACAATGAAATACTTCGCAATAGTTTTATTTTTAATTCCTCCCTTAAAATGAAGCAAATCAGAATAGAATGACAGCAGCTTGAGCAAATTTACAGTTCCGCTCTTATGAGAAATCATTGACACTGACATTTGGGTAATATTGCATATGGGGCCCTCCACACAAAATTTGCCACCAACATTTTTTTCGCGTTGAATATTTTTTTTCTTGCTATACAGGCGAAAATGCAAGCCGCTATTCAAAAATGTCTGCTTTGTAAGTTTATCATTTTACCGTTACCAAATTTTACTAGCATTTCGAAAAATATTTTGTTCTTATTTTCTAGTAAAATAAAATAGAACACAACCCCTCCAAATGTAAACAAAGTTTATTTGCTTATTTTCAATTTGCCTTGCGAAATAATTTATTAAACTGAATTTAACTTAATTTTAGTATACTTTATTTGAAAATTGAGAAAAGAACTGCAGTAAAAGCAATTGAAAAGTGGAATTTTTTGGGAGCGTGAAATTAAAAAAAAAAAAATTTTTCGAAAACTTCACGTAACATATTGAAATAAGCAAAAATGTTGAACGCGAAAAAATATTTTGGTGGCAAATTTTGTGTGGAATGCCTCATATATAAATTATTTATTTTAAAGCGGATATAAAAAAGTTATCGACGACTTCTTCTTTACAAAACCATTGGCTAGTAATTCATGAGCGGCTTTCGCTACTGGGTGTTTTTACTCCTGTATGTGTGTGTGTAGGTGTATTTCAACACATATGTACATATATGTACAGCACATGCATGACCAAAAATAATTTCTGCTCAGCACCATGCAGCGACTTTAATCAAATGGTGGATTTAAGTTGTATTTGTGCGCGATTCTTTCAAATGAAGTCAAAAATCACATGGCTCAAAAATCGATTTTGCAGCAGAAAAGCAAAGACAAAAGTGTATTTTTGGCGTAAAGTTTGTAGTTAGTTTGGAAATTGGTAAATTGGCATTTTGCGCAACAGCAAAGGTGCAGCATTTTCAATTCGATATTAGTGAGTTTAGTATAGTATCAGTTTGATGAGCAAAGCAACCGAGCTTACAGAAAAGTTCATTTCATTTGTACGTGATTTAATTTGTCTTAATGTCAGAAACTATTCTGGTAGATTACCTGCAGGAAATGCACGTTTTGTATACCAATTAAGTTTATGGTAAATAAAAAAAGAAATCAGTGAGAAATTAGCTATTAGAATATTAGCTGACGTATAAGAAATTTTAGATCTTAGTATGACAATGGGCCCATTTTTATGTAACCTAGATGCAAAATAATACTCCAACTCGAATAAAATTTCCTTTTAGTTACTTTACAGCACTGGCAAAATCTGTCGTTAAATATATGATTTGTTCAGTGATTTTTAAAGAAGCAAAACAAAATGAGCAAATCTGAGGATTCTTTGGTAAGTTATTAAATTTATTTTAAAACATTAAATAAATGTATTAAAAAATCTTTAACGTTTGTAGATTATGTCTTTGTACACGGGTGGGTATTGCGAATCACGTTGCAATAGAGAGATGCAAGAAGTACTAGAAGTATTAGACACGATATATGCCAGCTCCAACTCTTCTGAAAACTCGGAGATTGAAAACGAGGCACATGAGAAGAGCTTCAATTTTGAAGGTACCCTCGATGCAATGAGTGAGGCAGATTCCAAAATGCACATTAGGCTAAGACGCCAAACGGTGGAATATCTAGCAAGTAATAACAAAATGTGTGTAAAAGAAATGCATTAACTTAATGCTATTTTATTTTCAGAGAAGTATTCGGAGTCTAACTGCGTACCTGACACTTTTGATGATGGTAGAACGCGTATATTACCAAAACAAAATTCGGTGTATATGCACATTTGGTATGTAAGCAATACAGTGTAATTTAGGCAACTAGCTAATTTGTGTGATATCAACGATGTGAGTGAGATATCAACGATGTGAGTGAAAATTCGCTAGCACTTGATGAAGGTTTTGAAGAATCAAACCTAGATGGAGCCCATGACAGAAGGCAACACCTTTTTAATGATTTAAGACAACAAAATGTTATTTAAAAATTTCACTGTCTATATATATATTTATATCTTTAAATTTACTAATAAAAATATTGTTAAGAATTCAGTGCATTTAATTCAACTTATAATCCAGAAAACTAAAACAAATTCACAAGGAGTAGCACATATAAACCTCAATTCAGATCATTTCTTATTCTAATTACAAGTAAAATAAAAACCAAAAGCAAATTTAAAAAAAAATTCCAGATTCAGTGAAAACCTTTTAGTGGATTTTTTGCAATATTTTTGATGTAAATTCTTCGTGCTCGTTTTCATAAAACCCTTGTACTTTCTACAGCAAAATGTTACCAATGTATTTTGAAAAATTGTTAAGTTGATGCTCTTCCGCATGTACAAGGGTTTTATAAAAACGAGCACAAAAAATTTACAACAAAAAAAATTCACTAAAAGGTTTTCACTGAAACTCACACTAACGTTTTAAAAAGCTGTTGCTTGACAGAGTAATTTCATTTCGACTACTGCTGGAGCTGGAGAAGAAGCCAATGTTGATATACATACGTGGTGACATTGACGACGATGGTAACAGTGATGACGGAATGTCTGTTACCGGCAACAGCAAAGGTGCTGGTGATGGCAGTGGCGAAGGGATTCATGTGGACGCCTTAGCAGACAGCGCATTTACCGAAACTGTTTCAAACGGTCTGTAACCCATATGAACCGTGTGGTCGTTTAAAATAATCACACTTCTTCCAAATATTTCGTCCATTTGCTCTAAATAGGGGTCAGACCACGGGCTAGTTGGGCTGTTGTTGTCCCGTGCCACCTTATAGGGCTGGCGACGACTGCACATCTTCGACTCCAAACACAGTGGCGTCCTTTCAAAGTCCTGGAAGTGGATTAATAAATATAAATTCATTTATAATTCAAACATATATTTCTTGCAACTACCGCGATGCCCATAGGCTCCAAGTCTTCCAACACGTTTGCGTAGGCCAACCTCTTTCTTTTTCAGTGCTCGAACTCCGCTTTCCTGATAAGGTAGCATCTCAAAATCCCAATTGTCTCCTCACGGGACCATCTCTTTCGCCTTTTTTCTTGCATTTTGAAATAACAAACATGTTTTAATTCGTAAATTAGTACCATGAGATATTAAAATCTTTTATAGTACAACAAATTTCAGAGTAATAGTAACAAGATATAACACATCTTAAAATAAAATAAGGTTTGTAATAGGCACCTAAGCAATATCGAGTTAACAATGTTCTAACAAAGAAATTAGTTACAAAACTATGAATAAATTAAGACTATAATGGAAGATGGTATATCTATTTAAGGCAAAGTACTGAAGTAATCATAGATAGATTGCCTAAAGTTGCTTTTGTTTATCTGCTTTCTAATATTGGCTGGGATAGTGTTCCAAATGCGGATAGCGTTAACGAAAACCAGCTTTGCTGAGACCAATGAGGGAAGATTTGGTGAAACACAACTTATCATAGATATAGTTAGAAGATTTCTAAGTGATAAGCTTATATAAAAATATGCAATTGTTGGCCTTGTGACTTGACTAACAGGTTCAGATAAGCAAAACTGGATGTAAACTGCAAAAGTGGAAAGCAAGGGGCCAATAATAGAACCTTGGGGTACAACAGCAGTTACAGCTTTTCATAAGACCAAGTGCATGACTAACAGAGTTGAACACGTATCCAGGTGGACGCCACAAGGAGGTGTCCCATCCCCACTTCTGTGGAACCTCACCATAAACTGCGAGATACGGCTTGGGGTGGCGCAAAAGTTTTCGCGTACGCTGATGACGTCGCGATCGACCTCAGGGGAAAGTTTCCGCAGACATTACGCGAGCTGATGCAACGTGCGCTTCGGAAGGTATCCAAGTGGTCCACCCACTTTGTTCAGCTCAAGTAAGGTGGAACTTTAACGGTTAAGTCTTCTACACGTTACAAATTTCTAGGCGTTATTTTAGATAGAAAGTTGAACTGGAAAAAGAACCTAGTTCAACGTCATGAAAAGGCTTCCTTAGCCCTCTACACATGTTCGAGAGCCATAGGCAGGAGATCTGTCGGTGGATTTTCACAGCAGTCTTCAGACCAATTCTCCTAGATGGGGTGATCGTATGGTGGCCAGCATTAGATAAAGAGGTTAACCTCAGGCTACTCACCAAGGTGCAATGATCTACTGTGTAAAAGCAGAATGCGGTATCAGGGATCACCGTTTTTGGATGACCTTAGCGAGGTTTCGAGCACCGAGGTAAATTGCCTGTTGAGATTCATCAGTGAGGCCAAATGGTTTGGTGAGACGTAATTTTTTTTCTTTTTGGATGGTAAACAAATTTTTCTTTGTGGTAACACGATGGGCCTCCTAATACTGGCCTAAGTGAGCCGCTGCAGGCGGCTGCCACTCCAACCTAAACTAAACAGAATCGAAAGCCTCTGAAAAATCTAGTAGACAGTAAGTAGTAATGTTAAGCGGTTTCTATCAAAGGGCATTCGAATGTCATGTAATATTTTTAATATGGCAGTGGTGCAACTGTGATTTTTCCTGACTCCTAATTGCAGATGAGAAAGTAGATTTTTATTTTGAACATGCGACAAGATCTGTTCCGCCATTAGGGTCTCGAAAACGTTGGAGAGAGCCGACAAAATACTGATGGGACTAAAGTCTTTAATACAACTAGCAGAGCTCTTTTTGGCAACAGGCAGTACACCAACAGCAGTTACACCGTGATTTATGATCTGGGTAAAAGTTTCAAGGATATGCGGCAACATAACCTTTATAAACTTTATTTTCCATACAGAGTCCATCTTCTCCTTCAGCGTTTGAACTTATCCTAAGAACACATCTCCCCAATGTGGAAAACTCAAACGGTATGCCGTTAAAACATAAATCACTACACGGAACAAATGATGGTAAAACTGCACTTGACGTACAACTTTCAAGGAAAGCATCATTATCTCAGTGCGGAGGTAAGGTACAAGGAGGAAAAGTCCCAGCACCGTCAGCAAAAAAAAAAAACAGTTGTCAAATTGCCAAACAGAATTTTTAGCCACTTAAAACGTGCACATTATTATAATAGAATTAAATGGGCTACAATACTTCGCATTGATGATATTAAATGGACGGGTAGTGGCCAACCCAGTTGAGGCAGGGGGTATCAAAATGCAAATCTGGTTGTTTTATGTTGATTATTTTGTGGCAAATAAAAAAAAAATAATATAAAATCTATGTTTATGTCGGAAATATTTCTTTGCAAATTTTGTATTCACAAACGTCATAAAATACAAAAAGGGCTGGTTTCAATGTCATATGACAATATATACTGATGCGGTTTGAGTAATGCAGTTAAAATGTATCCTAACTTTGCAGCTGTACGTTTTCGTAGTCTACTTATATTTCATTTAAATACCCTGATGATGTTCTTAATTATTTTCACTTCCTTCGTTATGGGTTTTATCATTTTGGCTTATTAAATAAATGCTTTTAAGCTTTTTTGACAAAGGTTTTCGCTCCGTAAATTGCAAACCATCGCCGAATTTTCGAATTTAGCCACCAGCTGTTTAATTGATTGCCTTTGGCGCCTCTTTTCTACTTATACTAAGACAAAAATGCGTTCACAACTAAATAGCTGTGACCTCTTAAAAGGGCAGTTTTTACTTTTATTTATTTATTTACTATATTTTTAGCCCTATCTACATAATAAATAAAGATGTTAGTCACTTGGTTGTTTTAATTTTTTTCATCACAAAAACGACCCAGTCGCTTTGACAGCCCAAAATAACTAGAACTTAAGCAGTGAATTAGAGCGGAAGAACTGTCCGCTGCTAAGCGACCCGCCTGGGGTTTTCCGCATGTATAAAACATGTAATTTTTTGAGCTTCGGTTAAGCATACATGATGCATAAAAGCACACAGCTGCTGCAAAAAACAATAATCAAAAAAATTGTTGTCAAAAAAAAAAATATGGGAAAGTAAATGTGACATGACTTACTGAATACGAGCACCTTTCCTCTAATTCAACTGATGCTCATTTGACTTTTTGCGCACGAATATGGGGGTTTTGGATGCAGGAAAATTATGGAAAAATTCTTTATTATTTAACACAGTGCGGCAAATTTAACTCGATATGTGTGCGATTCTAGAACTCAATGGTAGTAAATTCGCATTGCAGGTTTTACACCAGCATTCTGAATTTAAGCCCAGCATTAAACAATTATCACAATTCTACAAAGTTATACGGCAAAGGCATTTAAGTATCAAAAGAAGAAAGAGTGTCAAAAGAGCTTAAAAATATTTGTTTTTCATAAAAATTCTTTTTAAAATTATGGAAAATTGAACGCGAAATATTTGCCCATCACATTTTTGAATGATATTCATCAAAGAGTTATATAAGTAAAGGGGTTTCCAATAGGGACGCACAAAAGTAGACCGATAGTGACAGCAAACGGCGACATATTTCATCACGTTCTTTTCATAATTTCTTTTCAGTAAGGTTTGCCATTTTATCATGGAAAGATATACGATCCAACAACGAGTCGAAATTATTAAAATTTACTACCGCCTCGGTCGTGCGATTTGACGCCGTAAGACTATTTCCTGTGGGGCTACGTCAAGTCTATGGTCAATGCCAACAAGTCAGCGACGATTGATGAACTTCATACGAATATCGAACGTGAAATTGCAGCAGTATCGGCCGATTTATGCTTGAAAGCCGTCGAGAATTGGGTTCAGCGTCTGGACTTCTGCAAGCGTGCCTGTGGTGCCCATGCAAAAGAAATCGAGTTCCAAGCATAATGGCATCGAATGTACTTTCACAGGAATAAAGAATTTAATTCATATCCCAAAAACAAGCAAGTACTGCCTATTTGAAGTAAAAACTTGCGCCGTAATTCAAAGTTCTGGTTACACCCAAACTAAGACTCTCCTGGCTCTTGCGTCCTTTGGCTAAATTTGTTTTTAATAAAATCATACTCAAATGCTACAGGAACACAAATTCAAACTGCATTTACTTATACGATATAAAAGTAATATAAAAACTAATTCCATTTTAGAATTCAGCAACTTCAAATTCACTAAAACTGATATTTTCTTTTCAATTGGACACTAATTATATTTCTGTTCACATTTGTTATGAAAACGAATCACTGTTCACTGTCCCAAAAACCGCCACCAAACTGTCACTCGTTGGACATAAAATGGCAGTTCAAACATTTCTGTAAAATTTTTGGAACCCCAGTTACGGAAATTTGCTAGTTCACATACACAGAAAGATGAAAGTGAGAATCTACATTCTTCGAAAAATCACAAATTGTTCATGCATTTTCAGTTTCCAATAAGCAGGAGTATATCGATCTACTTGTGAAAAGCTGCTAGTTTTTGCTTGTTAAATAATGCGTCACTTTCAATTACTGTATTGACATTCCAAAAACTGCGCGACATTTTGGATGAAAATTTTGCAATTTCCTTTGGTTTGCAATAGGCCCGTTTTTTTTTTTAACCGGGCTGCAAAATTTAAAGTTTTGAATTTTCAAATGTTTAAATAATTTTATATTCTACTAGCAAACACCCGAGTTACTTTGGTAAGTAAAATGTATTAATTTTTATATATTAATGACCGAAACAATTTAAAAATAACCTTGGGTCCAACTTAAAAAGACATACATATTACATACAGTATAAAATTTATTATGCTTTAAGATTTCCTCCAAAATATTTAGCAAACACCCACATGAGATGATAAAACAGTGTAAAAATAATTAAAAATTTGTTCAACAGAAAACTTTTGGCTCAGTTATTCAGTTTTTTCTTGAACCAATATCGACTGAAAATCTGATATAGAATCACCGATATATATGTACATATGTAGCTTGGGACCATTTTCGCGATAGTTCAAGATCATTTAAGGACTGTTCTGAAACGTTTCGGAACTATTTTCGGAATAGATATTTCGGGGCCATTTCAGAATTCATCAGTTGTTCGGGGGTGATTCACGACTATAGCTACTACAACAACTACAACTCCTACTCCTACTACTAACTACCACTACTACTAATTGCTACTACTGCTACTGCTTCTACTGCCATCACTTCCATCACTACGACTACTACTAATTACTACTAATATTTTTACTAATGCCACTAATGCCACTACCACTTTTATAAACAGTCCACTACTATTTTTATCATTCCTACTACTAATTTGTACCAAATTTCTACCACAATTTTTTCTAATGCTACTATTCTTGCTAGGCCTACCACTTATTACCACTACCAATTATATAAATAGTCTACTACTATTTTTATTAATCCTACTACTAATTTTTACTACTGTTTTTACTAATTTCTACTAATATTTTTTCGCATGCTGCTATTGTTGCTAAGGCTACTATTAATTACCACTACTATTTTTTTAAATAGCCTACTACTATTGTTATTAATCCTTCTACTAATTTTTACTACTGTTTTTACTAATTTCTACAACTATTTATTCTAATGCCACTACTAATTACCCCTGCCATTTTTATGAATAGTCTACTACTATTTTTATTAATCCTACTACTAATTTCTACTACTGTTTTTACTAATTTCTACTACTACTTATGCTACTAGTAATTACTACTACTATTTCTGTTAATTTCTACTACTATTTTTACTTATGGTACGGTTTATTACTACTATTATTTCTACTGATTTGCACTACTTTTTTTTTTTGATTATGCTACTACTAATTTTTACTACTATTTTTACTAATTTCTACCACTCTTTTTACTAATAGGCTATTTATTACTATTACTATTTCTACTGATTTGTACTACTATTTTTACTTATGCTAATAGTAATTACTACTACTATTTTTACTAATGCTACTGCTAATTAGTACTAAATACTACTACTACAACTACTAGTTACTACTACCACTTCAACTCCCATATTTAACGCTCTATTGCTTTGTAGAATCGCCAATAAGGAAGCCATTCTATAGTTTTACGTAATTGCTTTATTTAAAAAAAATAATGTTTAAAATCGATTCAGTACGCTGAGAGCCAAATCGTTAAAAACAGTCCTCATATAATCAATTTTATATAACAGGTATAGCAGAGCCGCCAGCCTACCATTTTGTTGATCTATCTCATATTCAAACTTCGTAAAGTATGTTTTTTTTTGTATTCCTTTAATTCAAAAGCACTTACATTAGTCCCTTGCCCTTACGCATCACACATTCGCTGATTGCCGGCGCATAACTCATACACCGTGTCTTTAACCAAATCAACAAATAGCAAAGCTTTAAAAACAAAAAAAAAAGACACATCACAGGACATATGCACACGCATACATACATAAACTATACATGCAAGTGTGTGAAAATATCATTTAAAATGAATACAAGTTTTAAAGCGAAAATGTGTTGAGACTGCAGTGAACCAACCTCGCCGTTAATTAATTGTTTCCTGCTTGTTGGCGCGCATATTTTGCTGTAACCATTTGCACAGCCGACAGCCGTTGCACTACGCTTGCCATAACGGTAATTGTGCTAATTGTATATCTACGTGCAAATATAATTAAATATTTTATTAAATTATAGTAACTGCAGCACTTAGCAACTGACCAACAACAACCAACAGATGATGCTACGCGAATGGTTGGAAAAGTCTGTCGACAGGATGATGGTGTGAGTAACTAACTAATAGTATAAATGCATGCATCTAAGTATATATGTATGTGTGTGTTTGTAAATGTGTGTGTGTTTGTATTTCACTATCTAAAGTGTTGCAAGCAGTTGGTTACAAAAATGCTACAATATGCATTTTAATGACATTGACCAAGCAGCATGCTGGCAATTTTCCAACAAATGCTAGCCAATGGAGAAGATAGGAGGAGTACGCGAGCAAAGGCGTAAAATGAAAGCGAAGTAGTAGTGCAAAGGCAAAGGCGAGTAAAAGGGTTAAAGTGCTTTTAAGATGATACTAAACTACAGCAAGCGCACACTATGTACACTATGTAGATTTATACCAACAAAGATACGTGCATATCTACTTTAAATGCTCAATACTCGTACTGCCGACGGCTAACTCTTTGCCGGTGAACACAATTTCTGCGCGCATTTGCATATTAAGTTAGATGTCAACACTTCGGTGAAATAAACAATGCCGGTGTGCTAGATATGTATGCTTTTGGTTTTTTCTTTTTGCTTTACTCCAATTTTCTCAAAATGTTTGCTTTCAATAGTTTTCATTTTGAGAGTGCAAATTATTTGCATTGTGTTGAATCACCTCAGTTCAGTTCGGTTTATTCCATGCATTTGAGAGCCATTTGCTGTAGGTGTTTGTTGAGTAGCAAATCGTGGCAATGGTGTGGTGGAATTTTGCTAGCAGCAATTTTCTAAGCAACATCTGCATTAAATTCGAGTGGAAAATAATAAATAAATAGCGTTGATAGTAGTAGTTTCTGCAGAATTAATTTTGCTTAATTAAAATGCTCGTGAAACTGCACTTGGTTTGCATGAGTGACTTGCTCCAGAAGTTATATGCTGCACTTAACAAAAATTATTTTCTTTTATACTAGAAACTATATTTACTTTCTGTTCTTAGTTGCTGTTTGAGTAACATTCGGGTTTTAATTGAAATTTTCATTTCTTTATGAACTGTTTAAGAAATTTCTTCTCAGAAGATGAATTTACTAAGAAAAATAAGTTTTGCCCAGTTTTTTTTTTACATTGAATTTTAGCTACACAGTTTGACTAATTTAGGTAAGGTTAGGTTAGGTTAGAGCGAATAGAACAATGCAAGTCCAGGGACGCTCAAGCCCGTTGCTCCCGTTTTCTTCTTTCTTCCCTTAGTAGGTGAACCACCAAGTGCGCCTTACGTAGCACAGAAGATCGGAAATGCTTGCTGAACTTTGGTCAGGCTTGCCGTGACCACGATTCCAGTCCATCAGCTCAACTGAAAGCATAAAACCAAACAAATTTCGTTAGTATGGGGACTTGGGGTGTCCTTGAACGATTCATTGAAATGAGAAAAAAATTTTCTTTTAACAAACGGGGACGATTTTCTCAAAAAAGCTACTTTTTTGATCTGATGAAATGCATTGAAATATTCATAACATTGATATGAAAATTTAAACGAAAAAATGAAATCGTTGAAGAACACGGCAAATAAATTACGAACAATTTGAAAAAAAAATAAAAAATATTGATATCGGTTGAAAACTCTATCGGCAATCCAAGTCACCGCAACGACGATTTCGGAAAATCAAGATTTCGAGATAATCGCGTTTAAAGTTTCAAGTACACTTTTGTCTAGTGTAAGGGAGGAAGATGCAAAACGCTATCACTTCGTTTCTGCTACTTAAATTCCTATAAAAATTTGAGGTAATATTTTTAAGAACCTATACTTTTCGAATTTTTGTCCGACTTCAACATGTAGAACCCCTTAATTTTATAATCCACTACGCCCGAGTTTATATTATTTGTAGTCAACGGAAAAGAAGGTCTCAATGGGCAGTTTTTACCCCAAATATTTGAAGAAGTTTTTGCCCAATTTCACCATACCAGAACCAATTAGATCTAATCAGATTCTAATATGAATCGGCAAAAAACAAATTAGTTCTCGCCGATGATTGTTGGACTCTTTCATAAAAGACACGGTACTAACGTTGGCGTTGATATAAACCATTTGATTTCACGTGGTGCTTAAAGGTATCACCTGATTATAAAGCATTAATTTAATAATTATTATAAAAAAAATTAGCACAATTAAGATTCTGATTAGCAAAAGCAATCAATGAGATGCTTAATAATCATAATGATTACACAGGTCAACACAAGTTTTCTTTCTTTTGTTTTTTTCTCCTGTTATTGTGTATCAAAAATATCAACTTCCAACTTTTCTGTACTTAATCTTGGAAACTTGCGTGAAAGAAAATTGAAACATTTGCCACTTTTGTTAAACACCTTCACAAACTGTTTCATTATGCCGAGTTTAACTAAAGGGAAGCTTTTCATATTTTGGTACCAACTTTTAGCTCTTCCCGCACTGGCCGAACTTTTTTGCGACCAATGGTGTTGTTTTTCGCGACTGTCCTAGAGACACATGAAGCATGTGAAGTTCGTGTATTCCCCTTATTAACCCAAAATAAAGTTAACCAGTTTTAGATTAACACAAATTTCCCGTTTATGATCTTGACAATTAACTTTTTCTGATATTTTAAAGTCCCCGAATGTGCAATAAGTCTAGATCCGTATTTATCGCCATTATGAACCAACATACACTTTAAACTTCTTTTGTTGGTACGAGTATCTACGAAAATCAATCAGTAGGTTGGTACTTTTTTAATCTCATCTGTTGCAAAATGCTACCAGCATCTTTACAAAAAACTAGTTTTTTCCCTTGAGAAAAATACGGTAACAGATTTTTTTCTCGGGTATGATAAAATGTAACGTTGGTTTCTGGTGTAAGCTAACTTTTTTTTAAACAAGATGCTAAAATTCTTTTGGTAACTTAGAATCTCTTACTAAATAACTTTTGTTTCTTAGTACTTTTTGATTAAATGGTTGAGGTTCTGGGCTAAATTTGTAGTCTGAATCAAAGTTTCCACTTAATGTAAATATTTCGTTCGGGTTCAGAGGGATTTGGATCATCAGAAGATTTAGAAGGGATGGGTTGTATCAATCGTGATTTTAATTGAGGTCGTTAAGCAGAAGAAAAGTGAGGATATGACCACTTATATCGATTACCAGGGTTAATTCCGTTTAGTTTCACAACGCAGAAGTAGCAGTCGTCTTGATGGTTTCGAAGTGCTCGCCAAAACAGGAGTGTTACGAACATCACTGCCTCTATTTTTCCACTGTACCATTACCGTAGATTTTCTCCATACTACATATGAGGAAACCATGGCTTGTTACAAAATTTTGTTTTCAGTTATTGATGATAGGGCTTCGATATTTTGCAAATACATATTCACCACAAATATAGCAAAAATAATCGGGATTAAACACACAAAATCTTCTTGTCGAAACCAAATCGAAAACAGCACCAAAATATATTTCAGTATCCAATGAAAAACGGGAATGTAAGCAAAAATAGTAAATAAGGGTAGTTAGCGGTAATCCAAAAACAAATGTTAAAGAAATTTTTTTGTCATATTTAAAAATTCCCGTCAATTTGAGACAGAAACAACAACAAAAAATCACAGTAAGAAAACAATTATTTATTTTTTTTTGTTGACCAGCTTTATGTAAATGTAGTTTTTTCACCAAGTGCCAATTGGCACAAACAAACCTGTAACTCCTCGATCATTTTCACTTTTTAGTTTAAAAATAATTAGCTAGTGAAAGCAGACGGATATTAACAATGCTTTTGTTAAGCATTTCCAATACATTTAGCAGTTCTTATTTTTGAGGCCCGTTTTTAAAATAAATAAATACTAAAATTGTTGCAATGCCAGTTTTTGAAGAGAATATTTTCTTCCATTTCCTGGAAGCTATAAAAGTTCTATGCAAAAAATGATAGTCGACATTTTTATTATATTAAAAAAAATACATTTTCCATTTTGCATATTTGTGGGATAATTTGTTGGTTTTGAAAAAAATGCATAGAATTTTAAAAAAATGTTTGAAGAGAATTAAACTACAAAAAGAAGGAACTGAGGGGCATAAAAATGCACAAAAAATTTATTTTCTTATATGTTTTGGGGCCACCTTAACGCGCATATTTCTAAAGTATATTTTAAATAAATTATAAACGAGTTTAAAGGAGGTTTTTAGTCTTTCCTTCCTCATTTAGTGCTTCGCATAACTCGCTCCTTAGTTGCGCAGTAACCAACTTCACTAACGATGTACGTGCATGTCTCAAGTAAGTAACTCTAAATTGTTTAACTCAATCAATTTTTAAGTAAGCCATTCTAGCGTTTAGATAATTCGTTGGGCATGCACGCAAATCCTCAGCAGCAGCAGCAGCAGCAAATTTAAGGAAGCGTCAAATGCCACTCAGCATAGTTGAGTGACTAATTCGCTGGGCGGCTAGCAGCCAATGTTGCCGATTTGGTGGAATTCTACAACCGCTGGTAAGTATTAATATAGTTTTTATTTAAATTTTTGGTAGCATGGTTTTCAATACACCAGAAAGCAATTTGATCAAAAAAGATTCCAATATCAATAAGCAAAAGTTAAATAAGTTCTGAAATGGAGAAATAAGGCAACATTTTCTGTTGGAGGAACAGTGCACAGAGCGAAAAGACGACTTAAAATGTCCTATAAATCAGAACAAAATTTAGTGGATTTCTCTACGATTTTTCCACAAAAAGAAGCTCTTCTTTTAAGGCTAGATATGACTTTTAAATAAAATCAAGATGATAAATTTTATAAAAATGATGAAAACTTTTAAATGTTTTTGAAAATGTGATCCGCAGTATTAGGATGAAAACCTTTTTAATAAAGTCTAGTAGATAACATGTAAAATTGTGATAAAAACTTCTTCAATATAATTACGATGGGAATATTGGATTTTATTAGAATCTTCTCATAATTTTAATAAGTCTAAAATATTATCAATTTAAAATTATTGACACTTAAATTTTTTACGTATATTATTTAAAAAAAATAAATATCAAACATTGAAAATTTCTGAACAATAAATAAATAAATCAAAGACTTTCATTTTGAAAACACAATCTTTCCCAGCACTACTAGAGTTTGAAGTTTTTGCATAGGTTTTTCCCAACATAGGTTGACTCTTTATCAATATTTTCCAACAATGTTTTACGAATCGTAATTCTAAAAACTAATCTGAATTTAGCATAAAATTATGAAAATTTAGATATCCACAACATTTACAAGGATATATATTTTCCAAAGTCAGTTTTATGCAAAAAAAAAAAAAAATGGATAAAAAAACGAAAAAATTTCAACCTTTTAGAGTTATTTGTGGCTATAATTTCAGAACCAAAAGAAACTTAAAGTGATACCCTTATATTTTAGCCATTAAAGGTTAGGTTTATTTGCTATTCTGGAGTTTCTTGGCAACAACTGCAAAAGGAATTCGAAAATAAGGCTTTTGACTATGTATAACTCGAAAAAAGCTTTTTGAAACGAATTAAATGCATTTTCGTGTTCAGCGACTCAAAATTAGTCTAAAATATATTTTCTCAACGAGGTACCGGTCATTTATAAAATATTTGTAAACTGATGTGATTCATAAAGAAAACACTTTTGACTTCCAGTGATGAACTGTAAAAACTCGATAATTTGTATATTTACTAAATTATGCCCAATTTTTTTTTACTCTAAAGTGCAAATTTGAAATGGGCATATGGTAGAAATTTTGTGTATCGAATAAAATGCCCAATATACAGTCAGTGAAAAAAAATTACCAAAAATCAACGCAATTTTTGAGCCACTTTAAACTTATATTTTATTATACTATTTAAAACGTTCATTTTGAGATAAAAATTTAAAAAAAATACAGAATTTGACAAAATTTACTCATTTGAAAGTAAATAATGTAAAAGTCTTTATTACACTTCATTTCAAACAAAATTATATTTTATTTAGAACAAAAAGTGATTGTGAATTTTTAATAGAATTAGTAGTAGAAGATCATTTTTTTTTTTTGGTATTGGCAACACTGCGCTACCAACTTACAATCACACACATACACATGTTTTTATTATGATGCTGCTGTTGTTGTAAAATGACTTGCGGCAGCATCAGCGGAAATTGTGCATCGAAACGAAAATGCGACATTGCCATCGACCAAGCTGCTGGCAGGCGTTGGCGCTGTAAACGGCAAAATTATGTTATATTTAGAAGTCAACATGCAGAGCAGTAATTAGGACATTACACCTACCTATAAATATACAATGAGGGTATTCACACCAAGCTCGTTACTTGGTTACGTGGCAGCTATGCATAAAATTTTTTTTTTTTAATTTAACTAAAGAGTCGAAACGGCAAGTGATGTTTGACCGCCAATAGGTAGAATTGCAATCAGCTGTTTAGTACTTCAGTTTTGCTGGAGGAAATCCCAATTGCCAGACTAATACCGAGTCCACACGATAACAAAAACCAGTTGTTTATCACTCATTCGTGATGTTATGTGGAAACCAATTGAAAGTACATTTTTTCGCCCTGCAAAAACTGTCTTACTTTATTTTAAACAAATCATGATAATCTCGAAAACAATTAAATTTTCGGTGTGTCTTCATAAGCAACTCTGTGTTCGATAACTTTTGTGAATGAGCCCGACGAAAATACATGGAAGATTTTAGTTTAAGACCTAATTCGTTTTTATTTGCATACTATTTTTAAATATAACCACACCATCTTCAAATTTTCCGTTCTTAAATAGCACTAAACCAATGGCATGTTTTTTGAAAAATGGTAACAGTGTTACTTTTACATCTAGATTTATAAAATGGAATTGTTTGGTATGCACCGAGCGAAGCTTCTGTTTCGAAGCTCTGGTGGCATTTTTGTTACAAATTTCCTTGGAGTAAAAAAGTTAAATGCACACGAAAATGTCATCGAAAATCAATTAGTAGAAAGTACGGTGACTGCGGCGGCGCCTTCAGTGGTACCGGTACTTTGGTTTTGCCGATTTTGACTAATTCCCAACTGCAACTTGGCAAAGCTTTTTTCACAAATAGGGGCCACTTTTTTTTAGAATTTTGCAGATTAATTTTTTAAATTTCAGCCTATAAGTCATTTTTTTACACTTTAGGAAAGTTAGATCACGTTTCTCAAGGAAATATTGGAAGTTATTCATTTTCCCCCCCCATATTCTTAGTTTACTAATAGCGAGATCTGCCACTTCGTGGTGGGAAGGCGCAATGTTTTATTCTATCATTGTTGAGTAGAATGAAATGCTATCTGGACAGTCATTTATAATATTGATTAGCGTCTGGACATGGTATAACATAAATAAATAAGTGAAGTAAAGGTGTTCACAGAAAAAACACTTTTGACAAACTGCTAACCAAAGAACTGGCAGTAAACAGAGTGAATACCCCTTGCATATGTACATATGTATGTATGTGTTGATGTGGGTACACATTTTTTTTTTAACATTCTTAGTGGTCGTTCGGCACTAGCGGTTGGGATTGACGTTGTCAACATTTCAGCACCGACGGCGTTGTTTTCGTGTCAACTTGCAGGCAACAGGCGTGAATGCGACCTACAGCAGTAACAGCTATCGAAAGAGCATAAACCGTAATGCATAGCGGCAGCACCAAACGTCAACTACATACATACATCCGTTAATACATAAGTGCATATACTTTTAAAATATTTAGCGCATAAATATAGCGATGCATTAGAGTTCTGCATAAACAACAAGTTGTTCAAATAGTTACGAGCGCAACTAAATATGATTTCATGTAAGCCTTTTTAAAATTTATATTTTCCTGTATTCGTTTACATATCTTTATATTAATACTTAAAGGCCTCAATGCAACACCTATGTGCTTTAGGTTTCAGGAAAGGGAAAAAGTAGTCAAATGGCCAGTCGTAAGATCTTAGGTAATTTTGTGTCTTATTAATTGAAACAATCCGAACAGAACACACAATAGGAAGTAACTCTAAATTGACTTCGTATTTCAATACCCGAGCGCACTAGTGACCAGTAGTTTTTGCCAGAAATTTAAAATAAGCTAAAAATGGCAAAATAAAAAGGCTGCTCTAGGCTAAATCAAAATTTGTTTAAGGGCATCCATATAAATCAACAATTCAAACATATTATTGGTGTTACGATTAAAATACCAATTTTGTACGATTTTAGCATATTTACATTAGCTACATATATAAGCTGAAAAAATAATTTATTTTGAAGGTATGAGGTAATTTATTCATACGTAAAATTAATTCATATATTTATTTAACACTTATGACATCTTCATAATCAGATAAATTTGATATAAATTAGAAATATTCGTCACTTGAACGCGATCTTTTTCATTTACGAAATCATCACAACACTTTTTTGCGATTCACTAACTTATTCTTAACGACATTTAGCAGCTGTATTATTGTATTAATTCGAAAAGTGGCATCATTGGCAAATTAAATGTCAAAATGGGCGAAAAACATAAAAGGGATAGAAAAAAAAAACAAATGAATGCGTGCTGCTGAATATAAATAGGAGCAGGTTTTTATTATATTTGATTAAAGTAAAATAAAATACTAGTTTATTTTAAACTACAAATCCTCACAATTATTTTTATCTTTTGCAATGCTTCATTGTAGCGGAATTTCGGTCGCTCCTCTATTTGACTTGGCAGAGAAGTCATCAACCATGTCACCAAGGAATTTCCAGAATCACGTGTAAATAGTTTTTCTAATAGTTTTAAATTAAATTAATTTCATCTGGTAATTTTGAATTAATTAATGAAATTTAGCAAACACAAACATGTCATGCTTTTCTTTCTCGAAATTCTCTTCATTACCTTTCGCACAGCGGACTAGGTGCACATTTATCAATCGTGTTGTACTCCATGGTATTTAGCTTTTATATTTAGAAATTAAAAATAAAATATAATTTTGTTTTTTTTTTGTACTTGGATTCTAGTTAAACATTTGGCCCTACCATTTGCGGTAGCCATGGGAGTTGCCATAAGCCTCCATGATTTAAGCATGTCACCCTCGATAGTCTTAATGGCAATCCTGAAGCTCCACTGGACTAAAGTGGAACGCTCATAGACATCGCCCATTGTTCACCGACGGAGCCGTTGATTGCAACCAGCATCTCAAAACAACTAGAACCGACCGATATGCAATTAGAATTTAAATAAGATATGAAATTAAAATTCAATATTGCATACAAGGTAACATGAGCTACCTACATCTCGGACCAAACGTCAATCAAATGTTGTATGAACTTACTTCCTCCTCACCTCGGGATAGGTTAGGTTAGGTTAATGTGTTCCCGCAATAGGAACTCACTTAGACATAGAAGAGTCCATTGTAATACCACCTGTTAAATGAACGGTAACTAAAATCGGAAAACCAAGAATGATTAACCGGAGAAACGTTGCGTACCCCGAATGAAGTCGAGCAAATCACCTATCCCCACCCCAGAGACTATGTTTAGCCTAACCGCATGGATACCCATCGTACAATGACCAGTCAAAAACCTACGAGGGTCGAGAGTTGCCGCTTAGTAAGCGACCTCAGTTCCTTTGAGCGCCCACAATCCACTCTCGGCCAGAGGGTCCTTGCAATTTTGCATGTCGTGTCCAAGAGAAGTCCGTAGGCAGCCAAAGGAGCCCCCACCCTCTCCGTGCATAGAGTAATAACTTCCTCGGGTTAAGAATATAAAGAAAGTAACTATAAACGAAAATTTGCAATGCATGGATCAAACAATTTTTGGAAATGGGCTTGGCTCCGACACTACATACCTTACCGAACCCTGCCAAATTTTGTACACTTCTATTTAGTAGGCAAAATTTTAAAATTTATAGAAATCGGACTGAAACCGCACTCACTTCAATCATACATGACGGTAATTTATTAAAATTAATCATGACACACTCACAAACAAACTGGTTTTATTCAGAAAATGATGCATCTTAATTTAGGAATGTTTATTATATGCTACTCCTAGTATATTTATACTAGGAATTCAACTTTAAATAATGCAAAAGATCTTGTATTTAAACTTGGTTAATATTTATATTAAACGTGTGTCCCCGTAAGATGTAAAATTAAGCTTATATTAGTGTAAAATGTTCATAAAAAATGGTAATAGTAGTTTTGAAAATTCGTGACTTAATACTTTGATACGATAAATAGTACTTAACTTAGTACTATTTCATAAAACGATCTACGTTTTTTGTACGCAAAGGCAGCGTCGAAATGAGCTGTTACTAGGTATAACCTATGGACACCATGACGTCTACCGGCTTTTTCTAGTTTGAAATAAAAACAAGCACAGTTCGGCTTCACACGAACTTAAACTCTTTTTTATAGTATTGCTTTACTCCAAAGAATTAGTAAAAAAAAACTTTATTATTTCAGTAGATATTAATTTTCTGCCACTCGATAAGCAATTTGGTCACTGTGCCCTGACACGATTTTTACGCTACAAGTACTTGAAACTTTTTTATTAATGTTTTCTTAATCAGCTTTGTAATTAGTTTTCCTTTTGCTCTAAATGAATAACATTTGCCGTAATATACAATTCGGCTGGAAATTTTCGGTAATAATTTTTCCTTATCGACACAGCTAATTCCTGGTAAAAAATACTAATTTTTTCGGAAAGTTTTCACTTAAATTTGAAAGACGAGCAAATAGTTACAGTATGAAAGTTATTCAGCTTAAATAATAAAATTACAATAAAAGCTATCTGCATGACCTTTGGGGTCAAACGATAAATAAAAGCTAGGTTTAACGTTGGGCGGAATATCAGATTTCTGTATTGAGTTTGGTAATAAGTTGGCTGGCACATCCAAGCATATAAATATGAAACAAAATAAATTGTTTACAAACCGCCGCCAATTCCATTACTGCCACAATGCTTTGGGTAACTCGAAGGAATTAAAACTGTATCTTATGTGCCTCCTAGGTGCCAGTTGACCTGTATCATCTCTTCCACCACAAAAAAAAACCACTTTGGAGTTGAGCGCATGCTAATTGTTTAGATGTTTAAATTTATTTGTTATTGAAAGTCAATTGAAAACGGCCAAGTCTTAATAAAAATAATAATTTGGCGCTCACATGTTAAATAACACTGCGGAACAATTTGGGGGCGCTGATTACGAAAATAATATCATTTTTGTCGAATTGGTTCTAGTTTTTCAGATATGTACTTTTAAATATTTCACGAAAAATCCTAATTAAAAGTACCAATATGGATTTAAATTATATTTTTATTGCGCGCCTGTATAAAAATAACACAAAAATAAAAAAAAAATATATTCTTTTCATTAATTAATTAAAAAAAAAAATTACAAAAAACTTTTTCTGTAGGACCTCCTATGATGTCCTTGCTCAGGACAATTCCGTATTAAGTTCCAACAGTAGTCTGCCATCATGTGGTCGTCCCATTGACCTTGGTATCTTTCTTCCATTATTTTTATGTCCTGGTGGAACCGTTCACCTTGTTCCTCACTGTAATCGCCTAGGTTGTCCAGCAACTAGTTTTGTATAGTCTGGTGATTTATGATTTCCCAAAAATTTTTGACTACATTAACAAAGCTTAGCCAGGCTTCAGATTCAATTTGTGACATATGTTTTAAGAATTCAGTGTCTTTTAGAAGGGTACGAATTTGAGGACCATCGAAGACTCCTGCTTTTAATTTTTCCATACTAAGGACTGGAAATTTTTCGCGCACATATTCGAAACAGTCACTTGTCTAAATAATTAAATTAATACAACTGGAACTGGGTCATATAATTTTTTTTCATTAATTTCTGAAGTTTCTTTTATATCAAGAACTAGAACCAATCCAAAAAAAGTAAAAACACAGTTCGTAAGCCTGCTACTAATGTTAATAAAAACTATTAACAAAATCATGACCGCAGGTTTTTTTTTTTTAATTTTTGTTACGCAGTGTAATTTTTGCTCTCACTTGCTCCGGTCGGAACTCAAACCCGGGACACAACGAACGAACCATGCTGCACACTGGGTTACGTGAAATTGCAAGGTTGGCAAATGAAAACAAAAGCACAAAGTCTAATTAGCGAATAATATGTTTGTGTACATTTACACATAATTTTGAACATTATATTCACCTAATTAGGCCTTTTGGTTTCCGCCGCCATTGCTGTTCCATCGCTGATCCCAAATGCTGTGACTAAAATCAGAAATGTGTTTTTTTTTTTTTAATTATGTAATTCATCGCGGCTGCACTGAGCGAATTGATTTAAGGCTATTTATATACATCCACTTGCTTTCATATGCATATGATAGTTATTTATTTTGTTATTGGTTTGTTGGTGATGCACACCCGCACACATATTCATATAAATATCTGCCATGCTATGTCTGCGTGTGCAAAAATGAGTACTAGCATGTCAAAACCTCTAATTAGCTGCTACGTAAACAAGTTCATCTCCCTGCTTTCCCCCTTCTACTGTGAATATGTTCGGTTGCAACGCAAATTTTATTGCTTTGCCTTAAGCTCTGTGGGATAAAACAGTTTCAGATGAGGTATTTGTTTGGTTTTTGTGTGTACCAGCGTCGTCTTAAAGTGTACCGTGGCCTGTTGGTGGAATGATATTAAGGAAGGTTTGCCCCCAAAAATGTAAAGTACGTGCAATTGATGAGCATATCCAAACTAAAAACTGAAATATCTTATATTCGAATATTACAAGAAATGTTGTATTTATTTTTTTTTATTAAACTGAGTGTAGAAGATGACAAAAATAAAATATTAAAATAAGCAAATAAAATAAAAGTAACAGCCAATTTAATCTATGACAGCAGCTAATTTTTATGCGGTGAAATTCTAACAATTGCTGTTAGTTGCTCTCTTTCTTTCTTACGCTTTTTGTTTTGTTCTCTCTTCGTACCTTTCTGGGTAAAAAAAAAAAACTACACATATTCAATAATTGCAACCATATATCGCACATTTAACATTTCCCATGGTAAATATCTTCGCTGAGTTAATATTTATCCAGCGCCATCTGTCATTCAATAGTCGAAATGAAATAATACAATTATTTACCAACACAACGCTATAATAAACATAATACTAGTTTACACAAAAAAAGTAATTCATTAAAAAGGCAAGTAATTTATTAGATAAGTGTTTTTTTTTACCGATTTTGGGTCACTGAATATGATAACAAGTTTCATTTATTTTCGCAAAGAACCATTTTCGAAACAATGTCAAAAACCAGTTTTCTAGGTTTACAAAATTAGCAGACTATATAAAAAGAAAAAGTGAATGTAGCAAACAGCAAAATGGGCTGGTTTATTTAATTTGTAATAACTTTTACGTTTTTTGTCCGATTTAGGCTCTCTTACATTCTAAGTTTTTGTAATAAAATTATACTTCAATAAAACCTCCTTAATAACTTTTTTTTACAAAGTTTATCAGCTATAATAAAAAATAATTAACAATTTTCAAAAATCTTCAAAATTTCCTTTTTGAATTTAAACTCCTGTAACTCAAAAAGTACTATTTCGATTTACACCATCACAGCGTAAAAAAGCTGAATGTGGCTTTAAACCGAACACACAGAGGTTTAGTTTTAATTGTTACTCTGTTGGTTTTTTGGCAATAATTACAAAAACACCTCGACAACAGCGCTTTTTCCGATATCTCGAAATTCATTTCCTTGTTCATTGACCCATTTCGTAAAAAAAAATGGGTTTCAAAAATTGTTTGCATTAAATCGTTCGACGTTGGCACTGCAAACTGCCTTGTTTAAAAAGAATTAAATTTATTACCCTCTGATCAAACGTATTCCGCGATAAAGTTTGTTTTAATTCTTGAGCCTCGACCACTGGGTGGTACTGGTGAAGTTTGCTCATTGACTGACACTAAATGTTACTCATACGCAGAGGCATCCAATAGAAATTACCTGCTGTTGAGCCTCCACGGACTGCTGTTAATCGCTCTCAGTGAATTTAACAGAATCAGTTTGACTGCAACTTCGTCACAGAACTATTTACAATTCTTTGTTTGCTTTTTTCACAAACGACCTTTCATAAATCTTGGGTTAATATTCGACTATTTTATTTATCTAATAATCAAAAATTCGATTGTCGACACATTCAATGTTGGTATTTTGATTAATGATTTTTAGATTTTCGTGGGCTCTTCAGAACTCGTGGCCTGAAGAGTCCATCTCAATTGGCGCACCAACATGACGGCGCTGATATGCGCATTTTTCTATGATGGTTGATTAACAGCATAACGAACGAAACAGAGATACATAGATGCAGACATACGAAAATATTCCAAACTGCAATGAACGGCAAGAGAAATCGATTATATATGTCGATATGTCAACGCACTCGAAAAGTTCAGTAAAATGTGAAAAAATCGCTAACTGCTCAAAGAAACTCAACTACATTCATTAACGTACATGGATATTTTGCAGTACCAGCAAAGTTGCAGTAAACTCAATTTTTTACTAATACTTAAATTTAGTTTGCATTGCCAGTAAACTTTTACTGATCACTGAAAAAAATTGAATTAAAAATATTTTTTGGCTGATTACTGAAATAAATTGTAGTAGAAATACCGATAGCACTGCGGAACAAAATTTTGCGGTCGGAGATTTTTAAGTCGATTAAGGGTAATACCAATATGGATTCAAATTATATTTTTATTGCGAGCCTGTATGAAAATAATACAAAAATAAAAAAAATATATATTCTTTTCATGAATTAATTTTAAAAAAATTGAAAAAAACATTTTCTGTAGGACCTCCTATGATGTCGTTGCTCAGGACAATCCTGTATTAAGTTCCAGCAGTAGTCTGTCATCATGTGGTCGTCTCATTGACCTTGGTATCTTTCTTCCATTATTTTTATGTCCTGGTGGAACCGTTCACCTTGTTGGGAATTTGTCCAAATGGATATGTAAATAATGTAATTTAATGCTCATTTTAGCTCCTAGTTTGCGAAAATTGAGAAGCATATCAGCAACTAGTTTTGTATAGTCTGGTGATTTATGATTTCCCAAAAAATTTGTGACCACATTAACAAAGCTTATCCAGGCTTCAGATTCAATTTGTGACATATGTTTTAAGAATTCAGTGTCTTTTAGAAGGGTACGAATTTGAGGACCATCGAAGACTCCTGCTTTTAATTTTTCCATACTAAGGACTGGAAATTTTTTGCACACATATTCGAAACAGTCACCTGTCTTATCAAGGGCTTTGATGAACTGTTTCATTAGCCCAAGCTTGATGTGAACTGGTGGCAGAATGATTTTTGCTCGGCTTATCAGTTGGTCATGAACAACATTTGCTGTTCTTGCCTCCATATTTTCTCTCACCGGCCAGTCCTTTCTAATCCAATGTTCATTTCTTGCACGACTGTCCCATAAACATATAAAACAGGGGTATTTAGTATACCCACTTTGTTGGCTCAATAAAAAATTTACCATCTTCAAGTCCACGCATAGTGACTACTTATCTTGTGCATACGAAATCTTTGCTAAAACAATTTTTACATTTTCGTATTCTTCTTTTAGTCTGGTACTATGACCGATTGGAACCGAAGCAAGTTTATTTCCATTGCGTAGCAACACACATTTCAGACTTCTTTTTGAGATATCTATAAAAAGCCTCCAATGTTCGGGATTACTAAATTAATACAACTGGAACTGGCTCATATGATTTTTTTTCATTAATTTCTTAAGTTTCTTTTATATCAATAACTAGAGCCAATCCAAAAAAAGTAAAAACACAGTTTCTAAGCCTGCTACTAATGTTAATAAAAACTATTAACAAAATCATGACCGCAGGTTTTTTTTTAATTTTTGTTACGCAGTGTAATATATCGATAATTGATTTGTATTATCAGTAAAATAGTTACTATTCACTGTTAGGTGGTTGCTTAAAATCAATACCCACCTACTAGATTGAATAAGTTGATCATTAATTAATAATAATTTGTTAACTAAAATGTCCCATTATCGTCACCTGCAGCTGTAGAAAGATTTGCTTCATTCACTGGAATTATAAATCGGTTCAGAAGTTGAAAACTGATCGTTGTAAATTTCGAAATGCTTGATTTAAAAGAAACTAATAGCAAATAACTAATAGAAAATATATCTTATATACAAACAACTCGTGTCTCGTGTCACGGTGTTTGTGGTCGAACTCCCCCGAAACGGCTTGACCGATTTCTATGAAATTTTATATGCACATATATTTGGTAGGTATGATAGTAGACCGTAAAGTTTCTTTGATTGGGAGAATGTTACCACCTGTTTGAAATGTAAAATTTAATTACAATATGCACAAGCTATATGAAATATTAAAATTTGGGGTTGGAGTGGGGATCGTCTCATAAATAATAATCCAGAGCTAACTTTTATAAGAGTAACTTTTATAAGAGTTGCCACCTCTTAGGAAAGTCTAACTTAATTAAATTATAAACAAGTTATAAGAAATATTATACTATCGGTGTAAAACGGCAAGGTGAAGTTTCATACATATATTTTGGAGAGGGATGCCGCCTGTTTAAAACGTCAAATTTTTTTTTAAATATACAAAATTATGATAAATATTTGAATGTGGGTATCAAACGGCTTGTTTCGCTAAAGAGATAGTTCATAGCAAATCTTATTTTGAAGAGGGTTGCCACCTACTTGAAAAGTCAAAAATAATTAAAACACAAGTTACGTATTTGAGATGTTCAAATATGGGTGCCGAAGGGTTCATTTTGGCAAAGAGAAGATTCATGCGTATACTTTGAAGATGGTTGTCACCTGTTTGAAAAGTTAATAAAATTATGCACAAGTTATATGAAATATGAAAATATGGATGCCAAACTGTTCAGTCCGCTAAGGAGAAGACTTATAGCATGTAGAGCGCGGACACCTTCCTTGACAATTCGAATTAAATAAAATTATACACAAATTATATGAAGTAGTAAAATTTGGGTGTCAAATGATTGGTTTTATGGAGTAAGTTAGCTGTTGCCACTTGTTTGAAAAGTCTTTTTTTAAAATTATACACTAGATTTATGAAATAGTAAACTCTTTTATTTCGCTAGGAGAAAATTTATAGATATAATTCAGGGAGGGTTGCCACCTTTTTTTCAAGTAAAATTTTACTACGTCGTACTAAAAAATATGAAATATTAAAATATGAGTAACAAACTGTTAACCTCGCCGAAGACAAGGTACAGACCTATATTTTTCAGAGGTGGCAACCTGTTATATGTGGCAGAAGCCGAAATGCATTTTCTGATTACATATGCAAAGGGAATTAATTAGTAAACATTAGCAGATTTTAAAGAAAATTAATACTTATTTTTGTGAACAATAATTTTTGAGCTCAAAGCATGCTTTTTATTTAGAAAGATAACAACAGTCAAGGCGGTAGAAATCATAACCAACAACAACCACACATTCAGTGTAATAGTCGCCGACTGCCGTACTTGAATTGTCTTTGGATGTAGGAAGGTGGAAAAACAACAACAGTTCACTTGCCGACTTGGGTCAGTGGCTGCGTATTTGCCTGGTATGAGATCACTGGTTCAAGCCCGCGCATAGTCAAAAACGAAATCTGATGAGGAGTTGTAGCGATTTAGGGAAACGCAGCTATAACTTCTACCACCCAGGCTGTATTTGCCTTTTTCAATACATTTCAAATAAAAAACTGGGCCAAAAAAATTATTATTGATATTGAAATGTAAAGAAATTCTGATTCAAATTTTCGTTTTCACTTTAAAGGGGGCCTCGTGTTAATTGCATACGCAAAATAAATCAGAACAGATTGTAGAAAATAAGAACATTTGAAAATTTAGCGATCGTTTTATTTGTTTCCATTATTCAGTTCAAGTTTTTTAGCACACTATCAGGTCATCATCATCGACTGCGGTTGTAACTAAATACATAATACAAATTCCTATACAAATATACGCCCTTATATCAAAAATGCTTATTAGGTTAATAAATAATTTGGTAGAATAATTAAATTCATTATAGTTATCCTTTGTTGTCTCTCAAGTTGATTGCCAGTCAGCCTGCTGTTGTCAGTCATGGCGTGATTAATTTTAGTATAAATAATCAAATGCAATTTGCAAATGACAGGAATTCATGAATGTACCTACAATGCAGACAGTTGGCGATGATAGCTCATTAATAGAATGTCTTCTATGCAAAAGGTGGTTGTGTCAATAAAAATAAGCTAAGCAAAGAAATTTCGAAATAAAAAAATTCGACAACAGCAGATGATCAAGCTTAAACTTTAAGACAATTATTGAAATAGTAAGCATTTGTAGTAATAGTAGTTAGTAGTACTGATAGTAAACATAGAGTATTAATTAATAGTAGCATTAGTAAAAATATTATCAGAAATTAGTAAAAAGAGTAGTTAGTAATTAGAAGTTCACTAGTAAAAATAGTGGTAGAAGTTCGTCAAAATACTTGTACTAATTTGGAGTAGCGTTAGTAAAAATAGTCGTAGAAATTTGTAAAAATACTAGTAGCAATTAGTAATCGAAATTAGTAAAAAAATAGTAGTGGTAATTACCAGTATAATTAGGAAATATAGTAGCATAAATTAGTAAAATATTTGTAAAAATTACTAAAAATAGTACTAGTAATTAGTAGTAGTATTAGTAAAATAGGAGTAAAAATTTCTGTGAGCATTAATAGTATTTAGTAAAAATAGTAGTAGTAATTAGTAGTATCATTAGGGCAAATGGTAGTTGAAATAAGCTGAAATAGTAGTAGTAATAAATAGTAGCACTAGTAAAAATAGTAGTAGAAATTGGTAATCTAAATTAGTAAAAAAAATAGTAGTGGTAACTAGAAAATATAGTAGTAGAAATAAGTCAAATAGTAGTAAAAATTACTAAAAATAGTACTAGTAATTAGTAGTACTATTAGTAAAATAGAAGTAGAAATTTCTGATAGCAAAAATAGTAGTAGTAATAAGTAGTATCATTAGGCCAAATGGTAGTTGAAATAAGCTGAAATAGTAGTAGGATAGACACAATGCAATTGCTTTGTGATATTCTCATCACGCAGGCAAGATGTGCATATCGGGTCATCAATGATGTATTTGGTGAATATGTGTTGTCCTCATGGATTGTGTCCTACGATCAACCCAACCAGGGCTTGATTGTTGCGCAGATGTCGATAGTTGCTTGGTTGGTTGCAGTGGAGAGTAAAGAACTCCAATTAGCGCTCAGTGCGCCGTTTTGTATACTCGTATTGTACTCGCCGTCGAACCAGATAGAATATAGAATGAAGAATTAAAGAGATAAGAGGAAATAACCCCTTGCTTCGCCTCACATCCATCCCGTGGAGTTTAGCAAATCATTTGTAGCCATCTCTTCGATGTTTATAAAATGAGATTTGGCCAGACATCTCTTTTTAGTGCTACAAAGACCTGAACAGCTGCAGAGGAGATGTTGTGTTCCAATCCCATTCGGACAATGTTTGTACCTAATGCCTAGTGATCGGTAAAAATAGCTATTAGCCTCGTTCGTTCGGTTCATTTTAATGAGAGTATAAAACCTTTTGGCATTGAAAGAGTGTCAAAGCGTCCCGCATATCCCTTACGATTCTAAGCCTTGTTCATCCCGTGCTGGGAGATTCGTCACTTGTTGAGGCTCAGAGGCACGAAAACATCTCCGGCCCCTGAGTTATCTAGAGCGGAACCGTTTCGGGCTAGCTTGTAGGTCTCCTCGTTGGCGTGAATATTTTCGTGCCCTGGCGTCCATATCAGGGTAACGCTGTGCCGACGAGCCAAATTCCCAATGTTCTCCCTACAACGCATCACCAGACTAGATGAAAAGCACTAATAGAATGCGGGAAACGCAGATATGACTCTATTTAAGGGTCCGATGTACAGATGCAGTAGGATGCCAATGGTTATCATGCGTGTTATATATGACAGCCCTGGTACAGCTGGCTGTCTTTGTTATGCTTGGCCATATAATTGGCTGTGGTCCAATGAAGTCTGCAAATAAGACACAATTAGTATATTCATGAAACAGTTCGCTGCCTTGTTCCTGTGAACATAGTTTTTTTTGGATAATTTTTGAAGAGGTAAGAGTATTCCCCAATACCTTTAGTGCAGCTTTTCTGTCACTACAGGCTTTAATTTGGTATTCCCGTCACCAATTATTCAGTCTGCTACCTTAAGTATAGTAAATATCTGCGATTTGTAAAGCTTTGTTATTGTACCTAAGACATAAAAGCAACTGAAATAGCTCCAGGTCCATTTTATGTCTGGAAGCGGTCAGTGTAAAAAGCTTTCACTAGGCCCCCAAGAGAGTGCTAGATTTCGGAGAGTTAAAAAAGACTGTGTTGTAAATTGAACATGCTGCGAGATATTTGCATGAAGCCGCGTCAATTAAGTGATATTTATGTGCGAAAGCATAGTGTGACTTATCCAAAAAAAGGGCACCCAAAAATATTAAACATATTCCAATTTACATTAGTATTGATTATACTTTCACTTAGAAAAGTAGGAATAGAAAATATTAGAGTGGCTGTAACTTATATAATTTTTATCCGATGTTAATGAAAGTTGGTTTGTAAATTTGGCTTATTCAGAAAAACTTAAATCAAAACTTCGTTGACCACACTAAGCACTCACATAAGATTGGGTACGTAATGGTTAATAAGATCCCATTGTAATCTTTTTTAATTATAATTTTATTTTATTTAACATCAAAAATTTGTTCCAAATATCACTAATCTGGTTTGTCTCCACTATAGGTTCCAGCAATAAGAGCCTTCATTTAAAAAAAAAACATATCGATCTCTGTAATTTACCGCATTACCAATTTATGCCTTTGGTTTCACATGCCGACCAGAAGTCGAAAAATTCACGAACTTTAGGTGCAGGGGCCACTAAAAATTAAGAAAAATAAATGGCTTGGTGCGAAGGGCATCTACTTCTAATTTTTTATACTTTTATATTAGAAAATGGGTTTAGATGTGCATACATTTTATTTCCCCTATTTTTTGGCAAACAAATCATCTTCTCATTGTAACAGTACTTTACATTTATTTACAATGTTCACAAAAAAATGTGTGTTATCATATTGGAAAAATATCACATATTTTCTCTAAAAAAATACAATAAATATGTAATGCAAAAATATTATTTGTTACAGTAACTTTAATAGTAGATACCAGCGGGTCACAAAACAAACGTGTTGCAAAAACTTTTGAAAGGAATTCATATAGTTATGTATTTTTGAGTACTAAATACGATCGTTTTCAGTTCTTTTCGTACCACTTAAAATTCTATTACAATACAACATCAAAATATGGAAAACTATTATAATCAACAACTAAAACATCCATTTTAAATAGAGTTACAATCAAAACTCGGTTTTTGGTTAATAATAATTAATCGCAAAAATACACGATCGCTGAAATCAGTTGCTTTTTTCAAGTTATTTCTGCATCTTCTCTGCAACTGAACAAAATCAAAACCATCCCCAACTCAGCCAACAGAGCGGCACTAGGCGCCCTTCGATCAACTCCAATTAGAAATATGATGTTCGAATCTAACATTATCTCAATAGAAATCTAAACGGACCTGTCTATAACAAAACTTTACAATAGAATCGTTACCAGCCATGACAACCCTCTTTACAAATATGTTAAAAACTACACAAAAAGAAAAACCATACTCAAAGTACAACCAGCATTAGGCATCATAATCAAACATTGTTCCAAATTAAATCTACTAGCAGAAATAGCTAAACGAACAACATGCAAGTATCCCCCTTGGACTCTAAACCGGAACTCCATCATAACCTCCCTACGGGCATTCACTAAAGATAAAACTAACTCTATACAATACCAAACAGCCTTCGAAGAAATAACAAAAAAAAACACAAAAAATATAACACCATACATACCGATTGTTCTGTCAGCAACGGAAACGCAACATACAGCGTTATACATAAAAATGAAGTATTAAAGATCTCAAACCTTCCTCACTACAGTACAATTTTCTCTGCAGAAATTATTGCCCTGCACGAAACCATCAAGTGGGTTAGAAACAAACCCCAGTATTTCCTAATCTGCTCAGATTCCCTATCCGCTCTTGACGCCATCTCCAATATTAATAATCAGGATTACTACACATCAGAGATAAGGAACGCACTCATAGCAAATTACCCAAAGATTATACTGTGCTGGGTGCCTGGCCATGTAAATATACCCGGAAATGAAGTCGCGGATCGCGCAGCCAACCAAGCACACTTAATGCCACTTCACAGCACACATAACCACAATTTGGCAGACATAAAAAAATACACCAACCAACACTTGTGGAACAAAATACATACAGAATGGAACAATACCAACCACTGGTATCGACAAACAAACTATAAAAAAGTCCAAATCAAAGACTTCATACCACCAGTTAATGATCAAATATCCCGACTCGACATAATAAAACTAGTAAGATTGCGACTAGGTCACACCAAAATTACCCATGGACACCACATGAACAACTTCAATCCTCCAACCTGCTCCTGCGACCCCGAAGTAATAATTACCATACCTCACTTATTGCAATACTGCCCTAATTATTCTACTCGTAGAAACCAAGTCTTTGGCGAATTAGATCCCCTTTCAACCCTTTCTTCTCCTTCTGAAGTATACCCTTCTATTAATGAAGTTCCTTAAAACCACCAATCTCTATCACCGCATTTAAACACTATACACATACATACAAAACGCACAATAATTAAAACACACAAATACCTAATAATTAAAAAATACGCATACTAACACATATACTATATACAATATATTCAATTGCGTATGAAATTAAGCTTAAGGCCTAGTTGCTATAGCTTCATCCCAATTAGCTTATAACATTTATTGAGTAAGCTAATTTGTTGTAAATAAAAAAATAAAGTTCTCTGAAAAGTTTCTAGTATAGTTTTTTCCCCAATATGACGAATTTCGTTTTTTTCTGTGAGATGGCCAACGGTAATTATCCATAATGCTGATATTGCATAAGGCCTGGCTTCGTTTTATAATTTGTTTATTATGAAACCGGTACACATGCTGTTCTCTCAAATCAGCTAAGTTTTTCTGTATACAGTCAAGATGGTTTTGCAATAAGTAAAGTTTAGCGGGGCGATTCTAGAAACTTTCTTTCAACTTCCAACAGTATTTCGAAATCTTTTGTAAGACAAATGTCTATTCTGGTAACTACTACCTTATAAGCCTTTCTCTGTCTTTCGGAAAGCGAACTGAAAGACGTCTTTCGTCAGCTTTTGACAATAAATCTTTTCGCCATGTATATTTGGAGGAGAGCTTTTTTTGTAAGATTTTTGTTTCAGAATTCAAAACGTTTTTCAAACTGTCTCTGCAATTGTCTTTCGAAAGACTGTACACTATCTTTGCCAGAAAAGGCCTTTAAGGCTCATCCGACAACCCAGATTTTTAGGATAGTAAAACTTAGTGACGACTCATTTGAATGGTACCCAAACTCTTTTCTCCTTTGTACTCATCGTTGCTTTCGTAAAAACTACTTTTTGAAGTTCAATGTCTAATAAGGGAATACATTTTCTACACATTAAAAATACTTGTTACAAATGTTGGTTAATAAGTTTTACTTTTATTTAATATGAAAATATGAGAAATTAGTGGGTGATACGAACGTTTTGTAATTTTTGCGGAATTTTAGATTTTCCTAACTATAATTGGTATTGCCAGAACTTAAAAAAAAAGAAGCTAAAAAGGCAAAATAAAAAAGATCAGAAAGCCTATAGCAAAATAATTTAATTGACATATAAATCAACAATTCAAATATTTTATTCGTATTACGATTTCATAAAAAATTGTATACCAGTTTCGCTTATTTGTGTTGGTTTTATAAGCTTCAAAAATAATTTATTTTTTAAGCACGTGGTAGTTTGTTCATAAGTAAAAATAATTCGCATATTTATATTTCACCTATTTATATCATTATCAGATAAATTTGAGCATTTATGAGAAGTGGTCATAATGTGAACGCGACTGATTTGGATTTCGAAATCACGGCAACATTTTTTTCCCTCTGCAAGCCATATCTAATATTTAAAATTGAATTTAACATTTAACACTGATTCCATATTCATGAGTTGACTAATCAAAAAACATTCCGTATGACAGCATAAGAGGGAAGGCTGAAAAATGCTGAATAAGTTTAAGGAAAAACTAAAAAAAAAAAAATACAGGTGCCTCAAAATTTTACGGCTTTGAGATAGATTCAGCCCGAAAGAGACTAAAATGACAAGACTGATTGCAACCGGCATACAAATCTTGTCCAAAACACCACTTTCATATTTACTATTTACGACCGTTACAGTCACACTGTGTTCCGTTATGACAAGCAAAATATTATTCGTATGCAAGAAATTTTTCTACCGTTATTCATTTTATTACTTTGCGTGCTACGTTTTTTTTTTTTGTTCAAATAAATAAATAAATAAAAATTGTAAATGTCACCCTTCAAGTAGGAGTGCGCTTTGAATGTCCTCCAGGGAAATAAAAACATTTTATTGACTTTTTTATTTATTCATTTTGCTAGCATTTAAAGCACATTAACGCAGTTTGACTTCCGTTCACTTTACTTGAGCAGTGGATATGCATTCAAGGTCGCTCCTACCCCACTGAATGAAATATTTATCTTGGAGATTTTTAAGAATATCCGAAATGATGAATTTTGCAAACGTCAACGCCTTTGTGTTATCCTTAATGTTTGTGTATGTGTGTGTGTGTGTGTGCTTAACTCATCATCAAAATAAATTGAAATTTAAAATATTTATCACACTTAAACGCCAGCCGCATCTGTTCAAGAGACCGTTTCTGTACCAATCCTCCCTCCATAGAAATATTTGAACATAAGCTGTAATGGTTTAGCCATGAGCAACTCTTGTATTTGCTATATCTTCATATGAATAAAATAATGTTTTTTTTTTAACAGGTTATTAAAAATAATTTAGATTATTACATGCTGTGTTTTATAATCCACGTTTTTCATTCATTGTACTTAATTTGAGATATTTTTTTACTAATGCTACTACTTATTGCTATTACTATTTTTAATGATTTCTACAACTGCTTTTACTATTTCTACTACTTATTACTGCTACTATTTTACAAATTTCTACTACTATTTTTACTAATTTCAGCTCTATTGTTACTAATGCTAATATTAATTGCTACTACTATTTTTACTAATGCTACTACCTATTACTACTTTTATTTTGTACTCATTTCTGCTACCATTTCACTTATTTCTACTTCTATTTTTCTAATGCTACTACTTATTGTTATTGCTATTTTTACTAATACTACTATTAATTACTTCTACTATGTTTACTAATTTCAACACTATTGTTACTAATGCTAATATTAATTTCTACTACTATTATTCAGTATTGCTACTACTAATTACTACTACTACATTTACAAATGCTGCTACTAGGTACTACTAACCACTAATATTACAACTACTATTGCCATAACTATTACTACTACTACTACTTACAACTTACGACTACTACCACAAATACTCCCATATTAAATTCTCTATATCTTTGCAGAATCGGCACATAAGTTTTACCTCTGCCTCGCGCACTGAGGTGCACACGTGATTTGTTTTTTTATGAAAATAGAGTTTATTCCACAAAAAGCAATACAAATTAAGTTTTCAAAAACAAAACTTCATCAAAACTTCAAACTTCTTAATTAGAAATTTTTTTGCAATGGGCTTTGACATTTAACTCTAATCCACTTAAGTGGAAGTGTAAAAAAATGCGAAGAAGTCTATTGTTTTTTGTTTTCGCTTTTTCTTTGGACGATGCTGCTTTCTTCTATATAAGTATTAAAAAAAATGGACGTATTCGTTATATGGCGAGAGTATGCAACACCATCACCCAAAGTTCTGATATAAATATTGAAATTTGGATTAAAAATTGTTGAGTTTTATTAAAATTCATACAGAGTTTAAAGCTTGCATTCATTCATTTATTGGAATTGGATTTAATTTGAATGCACTTTATTATCGTTTGCACTTATTAACTCATCGAATAAAGAAATTTCTTGTACGTACTTTATGTATTTAAAGTATTATAATTTTTTGTTTATAAATAGCTGAACTCTCAAGTATAAGCCTTCGACAAAAGGCAGCTCGTCTTTAATGATGTCATTGAATTTATTTTATACTTTCTGATTCTGCTTTCCAATAGCTAAATCGGGTTCAGATCTCGGAATTAAGGTCGAGTTTTAAGTTGCTAACTTTTTGTTTATTGTTATTCGTCCATTATGTTGTCAATACAAATGCAGCTAAAGCAATGCATTTCCTCCTCCATATTTAGCGATATGAATAATATTTCTTTCATTGAACTCTATACTCAGTTTTTGCCATACTTTCGGAGATTTGTCTAAACCAAAAACAATCAATTTAGAGTCAAGACCGAAGGTGACGTTTTCGTAAAAAGAAACTGGCTTTTTACGTATTGTTTAGCGAATTCAAATCACTTCTTTCTATTGATATCTGGAATGTAGGGATTGCTGCGTGCAGCTCTGAATATTTGAGCTTAGTATCGTGGTGGTTATTTTTGGATTTTGCAATACAGATACTATTATGTTGCGCTCTTCCCGTCTGTATTTTTGGCTTTTTGGCTTTTTGGCTTGTTGATGACTAACTTCCGATTGAACAGTATTTACATTAATTACAATTTGCACTGTGATCTACAAAAAGATATCTTTTCTAAGTGTAATTTAATAATAATTTTACGCATTTCTTATCATAAATCCGCACTTCATCTCATCTTGTCATAATTAATAAACGCGATAACGTGAAATTGAAAAAGAATCGACGTTTAGTGTTAAAAAAAGGTCAAAATTCACAACTCTCGATTTAGAAACACCGTCCAAAACTTACAGTAGTTTACTATTGTGAATGTATCAGTAGTGACCTGACAACTAGTAAAAAGGCTTAACGAATTCATTGACATTTCAATTGGAAATAACCCATTCTTTATTGCTACTTTATTAGCATAACTATGTTAAAATTCTACTTGTTTTAATAACCTAGTTCTTTTAGCCAATTGTGTCATTATCCCACCACATCAGTCCTGTGAACATTAAGTTATCATTTAGTATTTACTTTAGTGTTCACAATGATTAAAAATAGGCGATTAAAGCTGTGACAAATTTTTACGTGTATATTCACATTGTATACACAAAATATGTATATTCTTGCTGATCTCGATTGCGCCCACAGCTTTAAATTTATAGAAATCGAAACCGAAGAAGGCCTTGAAATTGTGAGCTTGTTTTAATATTAATATTTTTATACGCAAATAATGAATGAAAGTCTGAAAAATAGTGTTCTTCCTAATCACTAGAGAACATAAATTTTTTTGTCAGTAGAAAAAGTAAAGAATACAATCAATTGTGTCGATTAGATGAGACCAATTAATAGATTATTAAGTGATTAAAAGAACACTTATTAGATCATTGGTTTCTTAAAAAATATGGGATCAAAGCGCAGTTTATTGATATATATGAAAGTATTTTCAAAGCTACAACATGACTTAAATGAAATATATCATTGGCTTTGACAGAACGAAATCATAGGTTTGTTCAGAAGCAGTTTTGATGCGCTTAAACTTTCTAACTTCCATATGAAACACGAAAAAAAGCATAGGTACTGCTAAGAGCGGGGTTGAATAGGGTGCAGAATTCCTCTTGAATTCTGGAAACGGGGATCTTAAAATGGGGGCCGATCCTTTAAGACAGGTAATTACCTGATCTTTTTCACATCCACTGTGTGCACACACACATACAATAAAGAACATAAATTCTGATTAGAATTTTAAAGCGCCGTTTATTTTCTGAAAAAAAACCTGGATTTTGTGCATACGCAAGAGAAAAATATCACTCACCTGAGCTGTCGCTGTTATGAAAGTAAGAAGGTTTTACTGGTTGCCGGTCGCTTTCATTGCACCACTATCTGGCAACGGGTTCAGCTAACAGGACTCGTGCAAAAGCAAACCAAGTAACGAGTCCTGTCAGCGAGTACCTTACAGCGACATCTCATTGTGACAGTTTTCTATTGTGAATGATTGCAGACCTTAATAGGTACAGAGTTTCACATACATATTTGGGTTTCAAAATAGGTGAGGAGCTGCAGTTAACTAATCATATTGACTATAGAGTGGAAATTCGTCAAGTGGTTACTCAATTTTTCACAATGCTAAGATCGTCATTATTATTTATTGTAATGGGTAGTCTTAGACATCCTCGTTTTCCCAAAAATTGTTTTTTTTTAAATTTTTGTTTGATACCAAAAAAAACGGTCAATTTTTCTTGCTGCAGTAATTACGCAAAAACTAATTGATCGAATCATTTCAAATTTTCAGGATATGTTAAAACCGCTAACGTTTTAATTTTAGGTAGGCAATAAAAATCGCATTGCTCATTGCGCGACAATTTTCTTCACGACAAACGTAAGCCAAATTTACAAAATGCAAAAAAAAAACAAAACTTGTGATGAGACGATGAAATTTGTTTAAAACATCATAGAAGATAACTTACTAAAGTATCTAAAATCTAACTTATAGTAAGGTCCATTACATAGTATAGATATTCGTAGTATTATTTCAAATGATATGTTCAAAAGCGTATCTGATAAATGTTACTTTTACTACAAAAGCCCTAAATGTTATATTGAACCACCAAGTACAGTCGTGCAATGTAGAAACATCAATTAGTTGAAAAGATTTGTAAATGCTTGCACATTGTAAAACTATGGCAATATATTGTAATATATTTATTAACTTTATCAAATATTACATCAATTTTCCGTTTACTATCGTTCTGCATATTAATTTTAATTGCTTCATGGGAATGGCATTGCGAATGATATATAAGCTGATATATTGGGTATAATAATATACTATTAAATTTTAAGTTTAAGTCTATATTTTTTTTTTTGTAATGAACATAGCTCAAAAGCGCTAAAAGAAATAAATAAATAAATAAATGTATGTTTAAAATATTTTTAACGACGTGATAACAATATTTCAAATGTCAATTTCAATATATTGGCATTGAAACATCGATATTTCATACCGCACATTTTTCAATTCGTACAGTAAAACTACATTTCATTTTTCCTACATTCTAAGTTTTGTTACTTCATCTACTACTATCGCTCATTCTAAATAACTGATGAAGTACTGATATCTTAAGCAAAAAAATTGCTATTATTATAAAAGCTTCCCTCTCATTTTTTATAACAATAAGTAAAATAATCTCCAACTGATAAGTTATATTGACATTTTGTGTATTTTACAAGGTGGCTACTGTAATAAATCGCTGACTATTCTTCAGACTTACCTTTTAAATGTGTGGAAAGAAAATGCAGTGGTTTCTTATTTTTAATATTTGCCTGGACCTTTGGACTTTATTATTTTATATTCTTAAGATGATTTCTGTTAAAGAACCGTCGAAATTAAATAAAAATTGTGAAAATTTCTCATGTTTGTTTGCGATAGAATTCTTTCTGGATGTGCTCTTTAAGGCTTTCCAGAGTCAAATAGCTCAGAAACGGCCTGCAGGAGCATAGCGTGCTATAGTTTCTTCACACAAATTCGAATTATATTTGCTTTAAAAATGTAATAAATGAATAAATATTTAACGCAATTCGAATAACTTATTTCATTTTCCATGAGCATCATATCTTTGCGAGCGTCCTGTGTTACATAAATTAGTGCTACATTAGAATTGAATATGAGAAAATAATTTACTAGCACATATGAACATTTTTATTTTTTCCAACTTGCTTATTTTCTTGTTTGCATAGACTCGTCTATTCTCATCTGCAACTTCTTGACAAGTTCCGAAAATTTCGACCACTTAATTTTATGGCAAAAGTTTTTGTTAGTACATACGAAAAACAAGTTAAATGTCAACAAATTGAAAAGTTTTAGTAAATTAATATTGAAATGAACCACTTCAGAAGTGCAAACTTGTAAATACAAAAGTGAGCAGCTACAAGAGATTAGAGTAAACATGTGAAATTGTCTTAAGGCTAGCCATCATTTAAGTTAATATTAAGGCACAAACAATTTATTGTATATTTATTTTGAAGACTTCATTGTTTTTCATACGCAGTCATCCGAGTTGCTACGCCACACAAAATTGTGTAGTCAATAGTTCGGATATTATTTCCATGATAGTCTATTTTACTCATACGCCATGGTGTACTTAAAGGCAGGCTATGAAGAGACAATTTATTTTTATGCCTAATGTCGCAATTAAGTTTTTGCTATGCATTGTGCGCGGGTGTATTGTGTTGTATAAATTATTTAAAGCTTGAAATGCAGATATGTTTAACCCTCAAGCAGGCAAGACCGTTTCAAATCGGTCAACAGTTAGACACCAAAATTCACCTAGTGGGGCGTGACTATTTATTGTTTGGTAATTTTTTTTAAATACATTAGCCTTTATATAGCCATTGCAAAAAAAAAATATTCAAATCGGTGGTCTCAATTCTGTGTCATATTCATTTAAAATTGTGAAGTCAGTGCATGTGCGTTTAAAAATTGGTGCAGTATTTTTTCAAACTTTTTTTGATAAGAACAAAAAATTTACCTGTTTGTTAAAAGTAAAAAAATTATTACTGGTAAGTAAATATAATGTACTTTAAAATGTGTATTTTATTTGTTGTGATATGTTGACTGGAAGAGTCATACCTTCCATTATACATAGACCGCTTCTAAGCGGTGTTGCAAGGTGCAGGCAAAACGTCGCTATTGAATTTGAATGATCATGATAGTATTGATAGTATGGTGATTCGTAATTTTCCTGCAGAAAAATGTCTACGAGACGTAGTAGAGTTACTGGGCGGAACAGGTGGACTTTTGCAGAAATCAATACTCTGACTGATGAAGAAATCGATGATTTGATGGCTGGAGACCCGGAAGAGTTTGAGTCGGATTTTGAAGACGATGGTAAAGGTATATTTGAAGACAGCGATGATAGTATTGACGATCCAGATTATCAGCCAGAAATTGAAGAGCTTGATTCTGAAAATAACGGTAGTACTCTAGTGGAAGACATTTCCGCCGAAGACGAAGCACAAATTGCACGATGTGTTTCCAATTTAGGACGATGTAGTTCTTCTGAATATCTTTCTCAATCAATCAACATAATCTTAAATACGAGCAACCTGAGTGATGTGAATAATGGTTCCAATGTAGTGAATGCTACTCCAACGCACACATCATTATCCGAAGAGCTACCATCTACATCATCAGTACAGAAATCGGCATCAATAACAGGAATTGAAAGAGAAATAATAACAGCAACAGTAGTTCGTCTGTCAAAAAAACCTGTGAAACGGCCAAGATCTCCACTACCACAATACGACGCAGAAGGTCCGCAATTTCAAACAAATGCTCTTGGTTTTGTTGGTAGTGCTATGGAGATAGACACTCAATCCAAAGAATTTAAAAATATTTTGTGGCGTAAGGGAAACATGCAGAAGCATGTAAATGAAATTGCATTTCTCGGTGATTTTTCACTACCCGATGAAATAGCATGCTTGAACACTCCATATAAGTGTTTTGCGTTTTTCTTCACTGACGACCTTTTTGATTATATTGTTCATTATACAAATCTGAATGCTAAAATACAAAATATTGGCAGCTCTTTTTGTGCTACGACTACGGAAATGCGCAAATTTGTAGGAATCCTGATATATATGTCTGTAATTCGAATGCCTTCTGCTGAACGCTATTGGGGTCGTCATGCGGTAACCCCAGTGAAGCAAACGATGTCATCAAAGCGTTTCTATGAAATTCGAAGATACCTGTGTTTTAATGATTTCTCTAACATGAAGAAAGTGGGAGAGCCAGGTTATGATACACAATTCAAAATTCGTCCAATTATTGATCATCTAAATCAACGCTTTGATATGGTTCCGAAAAAGCCACGTTTGTGTGTAGACGAGCAAATGTGTGCAACTAAGATGCATTCACGTTTTCGACAATATCTGCCTAAGAAGCCACACAAATGGGGAATGAAATTATTCGTTCTATGCGATTCTGATGGTTACGCGTACAGATTTGAGCTTTACTCTGGCGCAGGCGATAATATCATTCCTAATGGTTATCCAAATTTAGGAGCTACGTCTAATGTTGTTGTCCGACTAGCGGCAACGGTTCCAGCTATGGTCAATCATATAATTTATTTTGATAATTTTTATACTTCACTACCGTTGTTGGTCTTATTGAAGAGCAAAGGTATATATTCCCTTGGAACTATCAAACGTGAAAGAATTCCAAATTGTAAATTGCCAAGTGACAAAGATTCAAAAATGAAACGTGGTGAAATGATTGAATACGTCGGTAGCGCATACGGAGTTGACATGACCACTATACAATGGAAAGACACAAAAAACGTACGCCTAGCTTCTACGTACGTTGGTATTCTCCCATTTTCTAAGGCTAACGATGGACAAATGCAACCTGCAAAAGCTATCAGATATGACCGCAAAGACAAGAATTATATTGAAGTCGACTGTCCGCATATTATAAATGGTAGTTTTCATTGTATTATATATGTCTGAAGTTTTTCTTATTACATTGTTCTCCAGAATATAATGCGCATATGGGTGGAGTTGACACTACGGATGGACTACTGGGAAGGTACAGGATTCGGTTAAAAACATGTAGCTACTCGCATCGCTTATTTTACCATTTCATCGATATGACTGTGGTTAATTCCTACTTATTGTATCGCCGAATACACAAGGATGACACGGATCATGAACATGTCGAGCTTCCTGATTTCAGATTCCTTGTCGGTGATGTTCTTACTACTTTTCAGCCGCCGCCGGAAAGAAATCCTGTTGGCCGACCACCAAAAGATGTAGTTCGTAGTTTTGCTGGAGGAACTAAGACATATCTACCACCGCCAGAAATACGATTTGATCAGTATGACCATTGGCCAAACGTGAAGGACGTGAAAGGAAAACGAAAATGTAAATTACCTGGTTGTAAATATGAAACGCAGGTAACATGCATGAAATGTAACTTAAATCTTTGCTTGCTTAAAGATAGAAATTGTTTTGTACAGTTTCATAAGAAATAAACTTTCCTCTAACTGTTATTTTCGTGTTTACTGTACATTTTCTCTTGTTTGCCAATTTTTTCCTCTACCAGGCACCACCGCTTAAAAGCGGTGTAACGGTTTTTTTACTTCTGCCGATTAAATATTGGCCTAAGGTGAAAAATGATGCCATTTTCGTTTTTCTCGATGCAAAATTAGTTTATAAAAATTTTTTCACCATCGTAGCCTTCACCAAATAAATTCGCCTGCTTGAGGGTTAATGTATTTTCTTAAATGTTTTTGTTCAACTTTAATCAATCTTCCCATATAATGCCACGTGTGTCGAAATGTAATTCTTGCTTATTGAATTATAAACGTGCAGATAGATACAGGCACATAAAGTCGTTTGTGTATATGTATGTACATTAGGGTGTTTCATGCCACATATCAACAAAAAAAATCGGTACTCATTTTCTATTAGAATTAAAAACTGTATTATATTTTAAGAGTTCCACCAAAATATTACGTTCAAATAATAAGATTTATGTATATGAGCTAAACTGTTTTTAAAGATATTGTTTCAAAAAAATCCCCTCCCATTTCATTTCTACTACTATATTTATTAATTTTTACTACTATTTTTACTAATAATTCTACTAATTACTACTACTATTTTAACACATTTTTACTATTATTTTGACTAAATCTACTACTTACTACTACTACAATTTTGATCATGTTCTACTACTATTTTTGCGAATTTCTACTACAATTTTTATTTTTTCTAGTACTAATTACTGCTAACATTTTTTTTACTAATTTGACTAATACTACTATCAGTTGCTACTACTATTTTTAGGTATATCCAATACTATTTTTACTAACGCTACTACTAATTACTACTACTATTTTTGTTTATACTACTACTATCTTATACTATTTTTACCAATGATATTACTACTACTATTTTTAGTTATATCCAATACTATTTTTACTAACGCTACTACTAATTACTACTACTATTTTTGTTTATACTACTACTATCTAATAGTATTTTTACCAATGCTACTACTACTTTCTACTAATTTCCACTACTGTTGGTATTAATTTCTACTACTACTGTTACCAATGCTACTACTAATTACTATTACTAATGTATTTATTAATGCTACTTCTACTTTTATTAATTTCTTCTACTATTTGCACTCATGCTAAAGCTAAAAAAATTAAAAAGAAGGTCTTATAAAACTGTATCATGTTTAATTCTTTACCTCTTTGTATGTAGAGTCGGCACTGAAGTTTTATTTCTGGCTCGCGCCTTTAGGTGCACGCGTATTTTTTTTCACGGTATCACAATAATTAAACTTTTGATGATATTTCGGGCACTTTGGAAGATTCGTCTAAGAAAAATAATGAATAATACATAATCTTTTTATTTTTTGCAAATGCACTCATTCACGCCCCAGTAATTTCACATATCGCATTGTTATGATTCCGTTCAAAAAAGCTGAAATTTTTGCCCCTTATTTTATTTATTTTTTTTTTTTTTTAGCATGGAGCCATATATATCGATAAAAATTATAGCTGCTATTCCGGAGTTTACGACATCTCCCCATCAGACTTCTCTCTCTAGATTTGAGCACTACTAGAACCCACGACCTTCGGCAAGCAAAACAATACTGTACCAAGCGGAGCCGTGTAAGCTGTTGTTGTCTTTCCATTTCTTATTTCCAAATACAATTCAAGTAGGGCAGTCTGCCGCTGTTATATAACAATGTGGTGGTTTCTGGATATAAAAAAATTCTTTTTATAAACGTTAGAATTTGTTATGGTTATTAGTAGCCTACTTGCCTTGCGTGTCCATAAAATCGCAGATTCGAGATCTGCGAAAGTCTTGAAAGAAGAAGTCAAATTTGCCCAATATTTTTAAAAATTGTTTTTAAATTAATTTACTTTCATTTAAATTAACACTCACTTTTGAGCTCAAAATGAGTTATAAAAAAAGTATTTGGAAAATGATTCTTGGTATAAAAATAATTTTAAATATTTTTGTGCAATTCTTTTATAAAGTGGGCTGAATTTAAACTTTAATTAATATACCAACAAAATATCCAAAACACTTCACCCACAACGCTCCTACCTGGACACTAACCCCTAAAGCAATAAACACTGCACTAAACACCTCAATCATAAACAACACCAATGCAATACAATGCCAAACAAAGTTTTACGAAATTAAAGAGGAATACCGCAACTACACTTTTATCTACATAGATGGATCTAAGGTCGACAATAGCACAACATATAGTATTACCTTACAAAATGAAGTTATACAAATTTCAAACCTTCCGAGCTATAGCTCAATATACTCTGCAGAAATTATAGCCATACTCGAAGCTATAAACATAATAAAGAACAAAAACAAAAAATTCGCAATATGCTCTGACTCTCTTTCGGCTATCAACTCTATAGCTAATATAAACAACGACGACCATTACTCAACCACCATTAGAAATATAATGATAGCAAAATACTCTAAAATAAACACTAGTATGGGTGCCGGGACACGCCAACATAACCGGAAATGAATTCGTCGACTGTACCGCTAAACAAGCACATCTAGCCCCAGTAACAACGGCAGAAAACTTCAATTTAACTGACATAAAAAAACATATAAGAAAACACTTCTACAACAAACACTACCATGAATGGACCTTAACTAATGACTGGTACCAACAAGTAGACCACACAAAAGCCCATATATCAGACTTTATAACAGAAATAAAAATAAAGTGACTCGACTGGACGTAATAAAATTTGGACGACTTCGCCTTGGACAAGACTACACACGGACATCTCATGACCAACTCCAACCCTGCCGCATGTACGTGCAACGCGGACATAAGAATCACCACACCCCATATCCTTCTCCACTGCCCAATATATTCCGCTCATAGAAGACAAGTCTTCAGCAACTCAAACTCAATGATCCACCTATCTTAACCAACCTCTGATTCAATATCCTTAATCACTAAATCCCTTAAAGTAACCAATCTATACCATAGAATCTAAAATAGAAAAGTAACATAAATCCGTACATACATAGATGTTAAGCGTAAGGCCTCGATGCTATTGCTTTATTCCACAATTAGCTTGTAAGATTTACTCTTTAAGCAAATTGTTTTTAAATAAATAAATAAATAAAATAAACTTTAATTTAAAAAAAAAAACAGTTTTTATTTATAAAATACTTAATTTTTTAAGATATTTTCAAATCGTTTCTGTTCATGTCAATCTTAATTTTTTAAGAAATATTTTGATAGAACACTATAATTCCGGTGGAGGAAACACAACTTTTTTTTGTGCCGCACCCTAACGTACATACACATTTCCAAATATATATTGAAAGAACGAAGCGTAGCCTTCACTCCACTATTCTTGACAAAGCAAAAAATTTATTGCTGGGAGACTTTAGGAAAGTTAATCGATATATGTATTGCCTGTAGTCTGTCATACGCTATCGCGCTTTTTGTTGAAGAAACTTTTAACCTTCATACGGATTTAGTGTCAATTCGACACGGCTTTCGATTTCAATTAGTTCTTACTTGGAGACAATTGAAAAAATTTATTTGAGATTTGGGCTTATTAGCTAAATCTTATACAAATTTACAAATAATGTTTTTGTTTTTTGTTTGTGTCAGTTTAACACCATGTCCCGTTACCGCTACACACAAAAATTTCCCTAATTCGGATTTCAAGTGTCAATTTGGCATTGTATTGGGAACGCTTTTTATTCTACTTCATCTTTTAGTTATGCTAATTTTTCTTATTCATAATCAGTTGTGGCTTGCTCGCTGAATGCAGAGGCTGTATTTGTTTAGCAATAAGAATAATCAAATCAAATTAGTTGGCACAATTGGAAAGAAACGAAAAGAAATACCACCGATACTACTTGATATAAAAAAAACGCCTCTTCATCACATGGACTTAGGTTACTGCTTTCGTACGCTCTAGGTTAGGTTAGGTTAATGTAGCAGTTCCCGCAGTAGGAACTCACTTAGACAAAGTAGAGGAGTCTATTGTAATACTACCTGTTATATTAGCGGTAACGTAAATCGGAAAACCAAGAAAGATGAACCGGAGAAACGTTACGCAACTAAAAAAAGAAACATTTTTTTTCATATTACTCTCCACTTAAAAAAAATGTTTAATCCAACAAAAGAGTCGTGGATGTTTTGGACAAGCTTATTGGCACTTACCTTTGCAAAAGAAAGACGAAGCGTTGGCCAAGGGCTATATTTTGGAACATGATCGATATTTCCGCTTATAATGCATTCGTTGTTTTCATCGGTATCAGCCCCGAATAGGAAAAATCAAAGTAACAATTTTGTTTTTCAAAGAAGAGGTCCAAGGACTTCAGGCCAACAAGTCTTACCTACTTTGTTCTAAAAATTCTTTGGAGAATTTTGGACTTGCATACTGATAGGAAAACAACTAGTTAAACATTCACTTTCTACATCATAGTATGGGTAATCCAATTGAAGATCTATGGAGACAACACTGGACGAAGTGGTGCGTACTGTGGAAAAATTTCTTCTGCAGAAGCAATTCGCTATGGGTCTCCAACAACATCAGGGCGAAGCTATAGAATCCGCCCTCGTTAGGGCGGAGATGGAAGAACCAATCAGGAGTTGGATCGCGTTCCTAGTTCGTGAAATATCAAAATATCAGCTGAGCTATCGGGAGCAAAAGTGAAGAAACAGGGGCACACTATAAGAAGGTTTGATTTCAGCTCTTTTGTGGCTCTTCACCGTAAATGGCATCCTGGTCTAACTACAAAACTGGTGGGGTTAAGATAATGGCATATGCCGACGATGTGGCGCTCCTGATGGCGGGTCCCTTTCTATCCGTGATGAGCAAATTCATGGAAAGAACGTTGGTAAAATTCAGTAGGTGGACACAAGGTTGTGGCATTGGGATCAAGTTAAGACGGAGCTGTTGTTTTTCACGAGGAAGTCTAGATGGCCGAAAATTAGGTTTATCTTCCAGTATTTGGACATGGAAAGATACACAATCAAGCAATTGTCAGAATGTTGGCAAGAAATGGCAACAGTAGATGATAAATTTTCGAAGAAAATCATCTTCAGCGATGAGGCACATTTTCACCTCAGTGGATTCGTCAATAAGCAGAATTGCCGGGTTTGGGCGAATGATAATCCAAGAGTGATTGCCGAAAAACCAATGCACTCACAGTTACTGTGAATGGTGTTCGCTATCGTGAGATGATAACGAACTTTTTATGGCCCGAATTGGAACATATAGATATGGACGATATGTGGTTCCCACAGGATGGTGCCACTTGCCACACAGCCAACGAAACAATGGCTCTTTTGCGCGACAAATTCAATGGCCGTATTATCTCACGTGGTGGCGATGTCAATTGGCCACCAAGATCATGTGATTTGACACCGTTGGACTACTTTCTTTGGGGTTATTTAAAAGAAAAGTGTACGTTGATAAGCCAGCAACAATTCAAGAGCTAAAGGATGAGATAATTTGGCACATTAACGGCATAGAACCCCAGTTATGCCTCAGCGCCATCGAAAATTTGGACCATCGGATGGAGTTGTGCCGCCGAGGTCGCGGCGGACATTTGGCCGATATTTTGTTCCATGCATAATTGAATCACACCACATTATCATAATAAGAAGAAATTACAATAATTTCCAAAATATTTTGTGTTTTATTCAAAATCAACATCGGCCCTTAAAATTTAACCACCTTTTATAAAACTTCTGGCTGGCTTACATTGAGAAGAGAACCAGAGGTCTTCTTTGTAAGTCGAACATCATTGCGAAGTCCTTTACTTGATAATCTAGGGCAGATATGTAGAATCGACGCCACTAGTTCTCTCTTTGTTGCTTTTACCACAACCACCCATTCGCTGACAAAAAAAGTTTTAATAAAAATTTCAAACATTCTGTCGTTAGCCCACTTCTTCTGCGCTTCTTCCTCTTCTAAAGCTAAATATTTTTTTGTTTTAGACATTGAATATTTTCCACTAAATTTGAAATAAATAAAATGAATTGCGCTCTAAAACAAAGAAGAAAACAATTTTCAACAATACTCGAAAACATTTTTCAATGAAAATATAAATTTGAAAAAAAAAATCATTTTATATGTAGTGTAAATTTTACACTGTAAAATCGAATTCGTTTGAAAAAATGAAATACACATGAAGGCTAAACTGTTCAGATCTGTTTAAACATCTGCGGCGATTTTTTTAAATATTTAAAAATAGATATATTCATTTATAACATATTTATTTTTTGGGAGTGTTTTCGAAATTATAAAATATATTTGGGTGATTCAAAAGGTGTCATAAAGCGTCATAAATCATAATGTCGTAAAATTTTCGATTTCAAAAGTTTTGCCTTCGGATTACATTGAAAGAAATAATTAAAACTGAACAATTTTGTATTTTTTTTTAATTTTAATACTTTATGACTTGTGACACATTATGACACCTTGGGAATCACCCAAATATGTTTTATAATTCCGGTGAAAAAAAATCAATTTTTTTGTTTTGTGATGATACACCTTAATGGGCATATGTTTATATTTGCTCTATATATTATTCGGTTTCAAATATCAAAATAATTGGCGCTCTTTGGCACACTAATAAACTGAAGTTCTATGCAAATGCCAAGCATTTTAGTAGTGAACTATCTACACATCTATTTAGCATAGAATTCAATAAATTCCGTTACCTTAACAACAAATCATTCATGACTTCTCTAGCAAAAGCAAAGGCTTAAAAGGCTATGCCGGGTTATCAAGATATGCACACAAATGACACTTTACTTAATGTTAATGATGTTCAAGAATGAAATTCCATTTCCAAATCTAGTTCAGTATTACTCTATGACATTAATTTATATACATATGTAAGTATGCTTACATGTATCTGTATTGCTATTATTGCACGTACATAGCATATAAACCGAAGAAGCTGAAATTTAGTGGATATACACAAATACACAAACAGTGGCGAGTATTTAAATAGGTAATTTTATTATAGGTAATTTTTTATTTTTTTGCATAAAAGTTAGCTTATCCATATTATCGTTTGTGTCTAATGTGAAGACTGATAGTATTAATGAGTAGATACGTAGCAAAGTACGCCGATCTTGAAGCTCACTACTGTCGCAAAGTTGTTCGAGTGTATTGTAAAGAACAAAATATACACCGCTACCAAGCACCTATTATATCTTAATCAGCGTGGATTTATATCGAGAAGATCGGCGGTAACTAACTTTGCGATTTTTACGGAGGACTATTTTGCAAATTTTCAAAGTGGTTACCAAATTGATGCCATTTATAAGGTCAGTAGTCTTTAAGGCCTTTAATAGGTTTTCCACTCTGTGTTCTAGAAGTGGATTATATCATATTGAAAAAACAGGTGGTGTGTTGTCGTAATTGAAAATGTTTCATCCCATTCGTTTGTGACTTCGTCACGTGTTCCCCAGTGTAGCCTCTTAGTTCCTTTATTATTAGTGCTCTTCATTAATGATATGTCGTGTTATTCCTTCAAGTGTAATTTTCCTTTTGTATACAGATTTATTATGAAATATAGAAATCCGCAAGATGCATTAACTCTCTATGGCTATTGTCTATTCCTTAATGTTAGTAAATGTCATTATATGGTTCCTAATTCTTATTGTATCTCAAATGTGTCGCTGAAGTCAAATAATGAATTTAAGTACTTGGATGTATACTTTGATTCCAAGCTTAGCTTCACTACTCACATACATTTTATTTTATTTCTAATTCATTTTCAATGTTCGTCATTTGTTCGTCGTAATTGTTCTTCGTATTCCGATCCTTATACTTTCAAAATTTTGTATTCTTCTCTTGTTCGCCCTAGACTGGAATATGGTGTATTTATTTGGAGACCGTTTTATAGTATGAATATCAAGAGATTTGAGTCTGTTCTACAGGATTTTGCTTGGTTTGCCAAGATTTACAGAACCTCTCGCTGTCTCTGAATCAACCCTATGGCATTTCATGAGAGGCGTGCACTTGTATCGATGTGTTTTGTAATTGACTTCATCTCAGGCGCTATGGATTGTCCTTACCTTCTTATGGGAATTTGTTTTAATCTTCCTTCACGTATTCTTGGGTTTAATGTTGGTTTAGCAAAATCTATTTATGACATGAACATTTTTTAAGGAGGGTACTATGCCAATTCAATGCTTATTCTTCCTCCTTATAGCTTGTTTTCTCTCCTTCTTAGCCTATTTTTAAGAATATACTTCTAGGGCATTTGTTGTAAGAACTTTGTAATATATATATATATATATTGTTTTTTTGCATTATCCTTTTCTAATTTCTCAAATAGTCTGTAAGCACATTGTTTATTAATTAATAAAGAATAATATACCAAAAAAAATAGAGGAAATAGTTTTGAACGCGCTAGATATTACTATTAGATACTTGTAAGTAATCAATGCGACGCGAGCACGTAAATAGGGAAATCATCAAGGTGAATTCATATCATATAAGGTGGTATTATAAATACAACACCAAAATTCGCTTGTAGTTTGTTTTTGCTTTTGCGTAAGAATTGTCAAAATTGTTCGTACATTTTACGAATTATATGAATTCGCCTTGAAAATCATTTTCTTTCAATGTTTTTGGAATATTTCTTTTCTGCTATGACATTTATTTAATTATTATACATATATATTTTTTATTATATGTATATAAATTAATTATTATATATAAAAATAAATAATCATTTTTAAAGTTGTACAATTCGAAGTTGACCGAGGCATACTCATTACGGTTGTTCAACCCAAATTGTACGCCTACGTGGGGGAAATAAAATACGTAAGGAAATTCCTAACTAGTTAGGATCTCTATAAAAATAAAAAAATTGGTGAAGAATTTAACGAAAGGCGTGTAAAACTCAAAGTGAATGGAAAGGGTGGCACCTTACTTGTTTCCGTTTTCTCGACTGACGTTTAATGTGAGAATCATGAAACGGGAAGTTAAATATGTCGACATTTGTCGGCACCGGAGAAGAAGACAAAAGAAAAGGCCCGAAATCAGCTGTTTAAAAATAAATATACAATAACAAATCAATCAGCTGTTTTACGTTTACAAACAAAACAGACGGGTTTGTCGAAGCGGTAAAATTCAAACCGGAAAATTTACGGGCTGTAAAATTTGTCAGTGGTATAAACTTTGCAGGAGCCTGAGAAAACAAAAACTCAACATACTGGAAAACTAATTGTTACCATTTAAAGAAGAAAACCACACCGCAAATTGGATTTTTAAGCCGCTGAAGATCCAAAGCTTACATCACAAAAAGAAAAATCGTTCTGGACAATAAAGAAATAAACAATGAAGTGGCACCCTTAATCAGCGTAAATCCTTTTGAGCATCTATGGAATGAGTGGAGAAAGCAAAGACACGCATATAGAATACGGAATTATTGAAGAATCCTTAAATAATACTCCTATTAGACATTGCACAGAAGTGAAACGAAAGAAAAGAGATATCAGCAAATTAAAAAAATAAAGTTAGGTTAACATTGCTTAGTTAAAAAAGGTCTTAAAAAATTTGAAAAGCATGACAAATTTAATTTACTAAAAGCTTCAACAATTTCATGTGCTTTGAAACTCTCTAAATAAAATTATTAAACTCCATTTTTTTTAATAAATTATTTTTAGGTATACATTTCCCTACTTAAATGCTCGCGACTGTTCATTACGTAACGTGCGATAAAATGAAGATATGTAGAATTGTGAAATTCATCCAAATGTTTTGAAGGCTGATTGCAAAACGTTTAATGATGAAAATCTATGTATGTACATATGTACATTCGCATATCCACTGGCATCGAGCTTTTACGTTCATAGTCGTTAGTGCTGAAATAGAGACGCCTGCTTTTAAGTAGAAAATAAAAAAAAAACAAAGTATATAAAAAGAAAATACTCCTACACCAAACCAATGAAAAAATCAACTATTTGATAAGAGACAGAAAATTCGTTGGAAAATAAGCAAAGCAAGCATACTTCTAGTAATTGCTGCTCATGCTTCTCATGAGCAGCAAGGATGAAAATAATTCGACTTGTTGTTGTTGGTAGTTGAACTAACACAAGTAGTTCAACATTCGTCTTTCCTTTTTTTGAAGAAAGTTTAAAGCCATAGAAGACGCATTTTAAATTGTTTAACTATGGAATACGGTTGACATAAGTGATATTTTCGAACAAAGAGAACTCGTAGAACGGTAACAGACTGAAATTTATTATTTTAGTAAAACTTTTTATTCGTTGCATAAGAAAGACTTTATAATTACGAATTAGGAGCGTTTTACTTACTTGATTAAATAGCGCTATAACAATCTAAATGAACGATTTTGACCAAGCTAAATATATCCCTTAAGTCGTTCGTTCTTCCTGCTGTCTGGCGTCAATTGGAAATACCAAGTAAAGCCATGTATTTTTTCGCGTGCAAAATGGGGCACTACTCACTCAGTCAGAATTGGAACGGACCTTGATACCAAATAGGTTTCATACAGGGTGATTTAACATAATGTCGGAAAAGACAATTCGAGCTGCAGAATTAAACCGGTGAGACACCACTGTTTTAAAAGAATGTGAAACTGCTGGCGTATGATGATAACATCGACGTTATTGGCCTCAACAGCCGCGCCGTTAGTTCTGTCTTTTCTAAGCTGGATAAACAAGCGAAGCAAATTGGTAAGGGAACATACTAAAAACCATCAAATTACAAATAGTCAAATAGAACATTAAGTTGCAGAGAAGCGGCGTCTACATAGTGAATGGCAAAACCGCAGATCACCTGCTGCAAAATAACGGCTAAAAGTTGCAGGACGCGTACTAAGTAGAGCCCCAAAGGCTAAAGAACACCCTAAATATATTGAAAGCTTATCACCAACTAGCACAAAGTGTTCTCTATCGGAACGAAATTCGACACGCCCTTAAGAGATCAAAATAGGAAATGGGTCCGTAGTGATGAAGAAGAAGCTAACGGTTTGAAAAACGTGTGTTAGCCAAACCTGTCATCAAGCGGATATGTATCGCATTTACTCACTGCAATCTCACAAATTGAACCAATTTAAATTACATTCACTTGTGATGATGAAAGTGACCAAAGAGCAACTGAACTTAAAGAAAACACCAGGATGTGATTTATTAACCCCACAGATGATCAAAGAACCTCCGCGTCCTGCCATCGCACACTTCTCAAGTCTCTTTAACGCTGTACTGAGATATGACAATTTTCCGACAAATTGGAAGAAGTTGATCATAATAATGATACCCAAACCAGAAGAGAACAAAACCCAAGCTTGCTACCTTGCTTTTCAAAGCTCTTTGAAAAGACGTTTCTCGTCAAGGTTGGTGCATAAGCCAAAAAAATTATGCCTTCCCATCAGTTTGGACTCTATAGAACAAGTAAATCAACTAATATCTGAGATAAGGATGGTGTTTGAATGAAAATAGTACTGCTCAGCAATTTTTCTGGACGTCACTCAAGCATTTGACCGAGTTTAGCTGAACGGTCTAATATATAAAATACGGATGCTACTTCCTGCGAATACGCGCAAAGTTCTTGAAAGTTATGTTAGCAACCTAGTTTTTGCCGTACGACAAAATGAGTGTTTAACGTAAGAATACGATATCGTATCTGGAGTTCCTCAAGGAAGGGTTCTTGGGTCACTCCTGTATATTCTCTATACAACAAATACTGCAACAGATCCCGTCTCACATTATCAGCCTTTGCGTGTGATACTGCGATCGTTAGCAGATCTCGATACCCTAACAATGCCGACACATAAGGTTCAACGAAAAAAAGAGTACACATGTCACCTTCACACTAAATAGGAAGTCCTGTCTGACGCTGTTCCTAAATCGCATTACGATTCCGCAGACTAATGAAGTGGTGGTGTATCGTGGTGTGCATCTCGACAGGCGCCTCACTTGGTGCAAGACCATTACTTCTAAGAAAACTCAAATGAAGCTGAAATCCAATGGCCTTCATTGGCTCATCAACTCGCGTTCCCCACTAAAACTGGAGAGCAGAGTAGGTACATCTGATGTGGGTAAATGCATGAATGTGAACATCATTCAAAGAACTCAATCAAAAGTCCTTAGGACACTGGAGCTCGGTGGTGCATTTGCAATAAGAACATCCATGATAACCTCAACATCCCATTCGTACAAAGTGGAATCGCTATCATCAAGGACAAGCTAAACGTACACCCAAATCAACTAACTGGCCAAGCAACATAAACATGACTCAGACGAAATGATTTTCCAGCCCGCTAATTAATATATGAGGCCGGATAACAGACATATTCCGTTAATAGGGGATAGGTTTTAAGAATTAAATTAAGATTTTAAAAGTTATTGCTGGTCTGTTACAGTGAAGATTCAATAAATAAATAAAGTGTAAAAAAAAAATTATCCTAGCCTAACATGACCAAGAGAGCAATAGCGTGCGATAGACGTTCAGATTAACTTATGTCTTGCGGCATATGCAGCACATCATATAGATATGTCAATATATATGTATATGTATACACATAGCTAAAGATCAAAGAGTTTATTACTTGCTGCTCAGTTGCATTATTATCAACTCATCACACTTACCACTGCCAATTGCACTGCCCGGATTTATGTTGATACATTTCTACTTATTCTACTTATTTACTGATTTACTAAATACTTACTACAAATATATGTATGTACAAATAAGCAAACTGAGAGTTTACGGGCATAGCAACATTTATATTTCTCCTGTTTGTATCTATATGATAAATGTATGTATGTATGTGTAGCACAAAGCACTATAACACTAATCAATATTAAAGCTCTTGTGTTTGGAAAATTAGTTTGCTTAAACACCAAGGATGCCTGCAGAAGTTTGTGTTTATAAATCTCTAGAGATTTTCTATCGTCATGTTCTAAGTAAGTGAGTATACAAGTAGATGTATTATTTTGTAGATTAGTTGCACCTGGAGCGAGTTCATTGCTGCTTTTATCAGCTTTGGTATTTAATTTAATGGTTGAATGGTTGAATGACAAGAAGATTTTCAAAGTTTTTCATGACTTTTCTTTTTATAGATTTTGTTTGGATTACACATTTATGTCAGGCTGTATTAGAGTAAGCATATTTAATTATTTACATGTAGTTTGATTAGGCATATTTTCCTTAAGCTCTTTTAGCACATTAAATATTAATTTTAATTGTGATTAAATAAAAGTTTGTCAATGGCTACTTTTTGTTATTTCGCTGTATAGAAAAAAAATTTAAATTCTTCATTCGAAATCGCTGATAACCACTACAAAAAGGCTTTTATAATACAAGTCTTTTAATAATGGATGTTCATTGCTCGGAAAATTTCTATTTCACTATTTTTTGTATTTTACTATTTTTTGTTCGTTTGCTGTAAAAAAAAAAATAAGAGTTATTCCTCATTCGAAACAATTTTTAGCAGAGATCCGGTGTGAGAATTATTTGACCGTTAAGTTTTAAAAAAGTCATCCTAATTTCGATAAGAATTAGACAAGTCCTTTGATAATAATTTATTATTTTAAAACTTATAGTATAAACGGCTTTTCATAATAGTTATGACTGAGAACAATGTTTTAAACTAACAGTAGCAATAATATTTAGACTTATAGTATGACAGTCTTTCCTTCTTTCTTTGATGTCTTTCAAAGACTTTTATTGTGAGACTTATATTATAAAGGTCTTTGACTAAGACCACTTTCTTTAAGTTTTGAAAAACGAAACTATGTTGGAATTCAAAATAATATCCAGTATAGTAGTTCAGAAGTGATCCGGAACTGGTCCCGAAGTTCTTTCAAAGTAGTTCTAAATCAGTTGCGAACTAAGCCCGAAATGTTACTAAGAAAATCCCGTTCTTTAAGACTTAAAAAAATTCGTCTTACTCATAATTATTATGAGCACACTTTTATTATATAAATGTGAAAAGTCTTTGAAAACTTAAAAAATAAGACTTTTATAACATAATTCCCTAAATAAAAGTCTTCCGAGAATTAAAAATATTTATCTCGCTAATAATTGTTATGAAAGGGGTTTTTTTATATTATAATTGGTCTTAAAATAATCCCGTTCCCCAAGATTTAAAAAAATTTGTCTTATTCATAATTATTATGAGAATACTTCTATTATTTAAATCTCAAAATAAATGCCTTTGAATACTTAAAAAAGTATATCTGGCTGATAATTATTATGAGAAGACTTTTATAACATAATTCCCTATATAAAAGTCTTTCGAGACTTAAAAATATTTATCTCGCTGATAACTGTTATGAATATTAGTCTTTTAATAATGCATATTGATTACTGGAAAAAATTTTATCTCACTATAATAATTATTGAAAAGCTTTAACTATTTTTCTTATAATAGTTATGGGTCTGAATTTAACAACTAAATAACATATATTAAGTTGAGTTTTCTCTAAATAAAACGTTTGACTTACATTAGTTATTTGTCAAAGCAAACTTGATCATATTCCTAATTTTTTCATTCAATTTAATATACATATCTAAGATTCATTTGTTGCAACCAATCAGTAAAGTCACTTTTCCAATTCTTATTCTCTGTTGTTCGCTTAGCATAAAGCCATAAGTTTTAGTTTATATGGAAATCATTATTGCATAGTTAATACTGAAAATTACCATTAAATGGTTTTATAATGAGTTGTAATGGTTATTACGGCCTTTCAGACGAAATTTCCGAGTAAACGATAATCTTACAATATTCTTAATCCGATTAAGTACTTATGCACGTCTGTATACGAGTATATGTACAATACATAAAAAATTATTGCGTTTAATAACTAAATGCTGCTTGAAATTGTGTTTGCAAAGTAGGAAGATTGAAAAGCAAATTAGTGCAAGTGGCTAAGCCGATTGCAGTAAGGCGCACGAGTATGGGTTTACCGTGGAGGGTGTTGGTTCGACCCCCACAGAAGAAGCCTGTTGAGCAGATGTGGTGATCTCCGAAATAGCAGTTATAAAATATACTAGTGTAAGTTTTTTTTTAATAACTTCCTAATATATAAATGGCCTATGAGTTCAAACTGATACAAATGATTGTTGATACAAATAAATAGGCCGAAAATTTATACATGATATAAACTTTATTTAGTATCAAAATAAATTGCACAAGAAAATTTAAACTATGTACTAACAATATGCTTACATACATACATATGTACTTTAATCACTACTTTTTATTTATCAAAATTAGATACGGCTATCTTACTGTTTAGCGTGTGCCCCGGAGTCAAATCTTGGCCAGAGCAAGTAACATAAGAAATGATAGTAAGAGTTTCTTATTTATTTAGTAGTAATAATACAGAAAGTAATTTCTTACTGTTCAAACAGATTACATAGAGCTATATATAAAAAAAAACACATGTAAATTCGCGAGCCAGAAGTAAAACTTCTGAGCCGATTCTACAAAGAACTAGAGTTAAATATGGTAGGAGTTGTGGTATTAGTCGTTTGTAGTACTAGTTGTAGTAGTAGTAGTAATTTCACACTTTCACGAAAATGAAATATTGATATAAAATTTTTGATTTAAGCTAAACAACACAAAAACTCACAATTATTCGAAATTTTTTTCAAACAGATTTACAACCAGCCAAGTGTACCATCATTTTTCGATGTTCACGCTATATCCATACAAAAAACATGAGAAGGTAAATAAAAGATAAACTCAGACGGTAAGTCTCCACACAAATATTTAAAATCTTACAACTTTTTTGTTTGTGAATAAAGTCTGACACTTTTTTAGCAAAGTGATCATAGTTTTCCGAGAGCTTCAGATTTATAGTATAAATAAAAAAGAAAAACTGGGAATAGTAATTCCAAAATTAGTGAAGGTACAAATAAAAAGGCGACATAAAGATTTAAAAAATCGGTCATCATATAAGCAAGTTATAGCAAAAAATGCGATTTAGCTGTTTTTAGCGGTTGTTTAAAAAGAATTTGTACAAACATAATTTTTCTCGACATAAAAACATAAAAAGTGAACAAATGAAACTGGTACACGCCAAACTCTTTTGTCCTTCATATAACTGTACACACTCCACGGTGTACTGAATACTGAAGGTGACGCCTTTAGAAGTACCGCTACTTTGGTTTTGCCGGGTTTGACAATTCTCAACTTCAACTAGACAAAGCGTTTTTCACAAATTAAGAAAAAGAGACACTTTTTTTAGTATTTTGCGAATTTATTTATTAAATGTCTTCCTATAATTCATACTTTTACACTTTAGAACAATTAGAACACGTTTTTCAATGAGATATTGGAAGTTGTTCAATTTTCTCTCTCCCGTATTCTTGTTTACTAAAGGCGAGATCTGTCATTTCACCGCGGGAAGGCGCAATCTTGTATTCTATCATTCTTGTACATACTCCATATAAAAAAGTCATTTGAAGCAAAATTTCAAACTTCAAACTTTATACAAAATTTTGTAAATTTTGGTCATGCCAATTCAAAGCTCTCTTAGGGTAATAAAGTTCAAGTTTAATGTGGCTCAAAATTTTCACTGATTTTTGAACATTAGATTGTCGCATTCAATTCAATTCAATTCAGTGAATACAAAATTTTACTGACTAGATTAAAATTTATATCTAAAAAGTACGGAACTACCCTAGGAATACATATGTAGATTCAATTAACCAAGGCGAATCCATACAAGGTGGTGTAACAAATATTTTGTTTTTGTTTCTGCGTAAGAGTTGTCAAAATTTAAATACATGTAAGTGAATAAAAAAAATCAAATCAGCTGATTTTGTGCCATCACCTTCTATAAATTCGCCTTGCAATTAACCTTTTGAACTACTGCCTATTGACAGGAAATTCAATATTTAAGGTTTTAGAAATTTTACTAAGTTCAGTAAGTCGAAGTAATTTGAAATGTACCGACGAACCACAATGTTCTGTTAGGGACATGTCTTCTACACTCAAGAGAATTTAAATCAATAAGCTTGTACTGAGCCGTGTAGAGTGGAAGAGGTTCAAAGGAACGAAGCAACTAAAGGGTAAAAATCTGTATATGTAGATGCAATCCACTTGTGACTCAGTTCTGAACGCAAACACAACAAAATTCAGAAAAGACAACAAGATTCGTTAATGTAGAACGACCACCAATAAAACCATGCTGACTAGGGTTCCGATACTTTTGATGGCAAAACACAGTTTCTCCATTACCATCTTCTCAAAAAGCTTAGAGGAAATCGTTAATTTTTAGATAGGTATGTAAGTTGGCGTGATGGTCGCAACTTCCTACCGATCGATTAAAACACCTGAGGCAGGGGAGAGATAGAAAATCAAAGACAATGGAACGCAAACGGATGAATTACATTGCTTAAGGAAAAAGGGATATATACCATCGGAATACGATTTAAGAGAGTTCTTAAGAGACAATATACCTTGGATAATACCAGATTATGTCAAAGACAACGTTCTAAAATCTAAGCAATTTGGAGGACAAGAATTAACTGGAAGCTCGGACAAATTGTCCTCAATAACAAAGTTTGAATGAAAAAACTCAGCAAAAAAACTCAGCGATAAATTCGGCAGTATCACTAATTGACTTAGAACTCTTACTAGAACGTATAAAACTCCAAAATACTAATATAATTGCTGTAAAGAAATTTATAAAAATGTTAAACTGTCTCATGTAGTAAATATATTTATCCTTAAGATTAACATCAGCCAACTGATTTTTATGTAGTTTAGAATACTTGCTCCTTTTTTTATATTCTTAAGCCTTTTTGTGTATCTGGGTAACCTATGAACTCTAGGCAGTACGAGTAACAACGAAAGAAAAGAAAGAGGAAGAAAAAATTTAGACAAAGTGTACACAAAAGTACGAGTATTAAAAAAGTCTGAGACAACATTTGAAATGAAAATAGAATACCAATTGATTGCAGACAAAGCAAGTTTGATAGTCTCAAAGTCAGCAACGCTAAAATTAAAGGACCCGCTCACTATTTTCTTAGCAATAAAATTATCGAAAAACTCCAATAAAATGACCCGAGGCGTGTCATGCATATCAGTTTTACTGGCCGGAAAACGGCATTCATCCAAGTAAAATAAAGAACATTCCTCAATAAAAGCAAGATCAAGTATTTTAGACAACTTTTTAGATAGGGAATTAATTTGAATTAAGCATTTATGATTTATAGCCTCAAATTTGCCGCAAATTGAAGCAAAACGCTATTAATTGTTACAAGGGTTCCATCCTAATGGGCATACATATTTCCATTAATTAACGCATGCAATTGCAATCTAAATTCCTCTCCATGATGGGGAGGCAGCAAAAACAAAGAGTACTTATTAAAAATAAATAATATTAAAAAGAAATAATTTCAAAACAATAACATTACTCAAAGAATGCTCGCACATGAAAAAAATCGGTTATCAAATGAGCGTGACGAATTTGCGAGATTACGCTCACGCTCGCATTTTTCTACAATGACTAGAACGCAAATCGAAGACGATTGCGAAAGTATGCGCGACGGCAACAAAATGAACAGCTCGAAAGACGCGCTTAATTCATCGAAGATCTCGCAGCCGCTTGATCAGCAAATGGAATGGAGAACATGCCTTTCAATTTTTAGCGAGCATGTGTAATCGGAATGTAATTGATAGACAGCGCTGATATGGCATGCAACGAACCGCGCTATCGAAAAGTATGGTTTAATGGGAAATGCTGAGACAGCAGAGCAACTCAATTACTGATCGTGAACAAAGCAAGGCCGCAATGTCTGAACGCGCACAGTTCGTACAGTTCATTGCGGGCCGAGAAACAATCAGGTTATTATAAGCGACCGGAAAACGCGTGCTTGCAACGCGATACAATAATAATAATACATTTTTTTTAAATATTATTTATGGAATTTTTGCTAAATCGCGGCTACGGCGTTTTGTTTACAAAGTTCTGAACTTAAAGTAGTAGTTCAAAAATGCGCTTAAGTTTTAGCCTAACACAGCTACCGCAGCACCTATTGCGGGTTTTAGTGCTCTGTGTAGCCATTGTCAGTGCGGCGCGTAACATGAATCGCCAACAATTAAAAACTATCGAACGTTATATGGATCCAAGCGCGGATCCCTGCACCGATTACTACCGCTACGCGTGCGGCAATTGGCAGTACGTGCACGCCGACGCTGAATATTTCGAAACGATTGGCCTAATCGACTACAAAGTCGATCAGGAGTATGCCCAGCTATTGAACAACATTCGTCGACGACGTCGCTTGCGCGAAGAACATCCATTTGTGCGCAAGCTGCTCGACTACTACAAGTCCTGTCTGACGGTGTACGCTTACACGCCACAGTTGTACCTGGACTGGTTGCAAGAGCATGAGCAGCTGATCTGGCCACCAGTCTTGCCGAGCGCGAGCTCCACACGCCGTGCGGCAAAGAGGCGCGGCAAGACAGTCTATTACGATTGGCTAAATATGTTGGCGGTGTTGCGTAAGTATGGACTGAATGCGGTGTTCATTGAAGAGACGGTCATACAGCGACGAGATAATGCACGCGCCTCGGCCATAGATTTGGATAAGCCTGTGTTGAATGGCGGTTTCCAAACAATGCCACATAAGGGTTTCCAATTGATTATGGAGTATTTGGGTGTGACCGATGAGCAACGTAAAGCCAGTCTTTGGGATGCAGTGCATGAGTTTGAAGCGAAAATCAAAAGTTTAGACTTTGTAGAGGATACGACCGAAGAGGGTGAAGAAAGCGCATCGGCGCAACGCGAAACCACGCTGGCTGAGCTGAATATGCCGTTCCTCACGCGCTACCTGGACATCGTGCTCGGACGTCCCGTGGACCCCTACATGAAGTTGACCATACAAAATTTGCCGTATATGCGGCTATTGCTCACCGTGTTGGACGAACATGAGCCGGAGTTTATTTGCCGTTACTTGATGTTGCGCTTTTTGTGGTATTTGAATATCGATGGACCGCGCAATTTCCTCAAAGGTGATTGTGTCTCGCATACGCGCAGCATGATGCCGCTCGCCATGACCTGGCTATATGAGCGTAACAATCCCGAGCTTATCGAAGAGCAGTCACACATTGATACGCTTTTTCGAAAACTGTTGCAACATTTTACGCAAACATTACAAAATAATGCAAATCAATTCGATCCGCATGTGCTACGCTTCTTGCAGGACAAAATCGATACGATGCGCATTAAAGTGGGCAATCTGCCACGTCCGGCCACCAGTCGTCAAGTGGAGGCCTTCTATGCGGAATTAGTAATTGAACCGAAAGAATTTTATGCAAACCATTTGCGTTTATTGCAACACTTCATGCGCGCCAAGCACAAACGTCTCGAGGAGCTGCTACCACAAGATGATTCATTTATACACCTTGAAGATCCCGAAACCGGTGCCAGCTCTTCACCCTACTACTTGCTACGTTCAAATGTCGTCATTGTACCACTCACATTGCTGCACACGCCCATCTACCACCCACAGCTGCACGAGATCTTCAAATACAGCTCGTTGGGTTTCCTGTTGTCGCATGAGATCACACACGGTTTCGATGATAGCGGCGTGGAGTTTGACAAGCGCGGCAATATGCGTGGTCCCTCTGAGCGCATAAAATCGAATCGAAGATTTGAATCAAATATGAATTGTTTACGCTCGCGCAATCCACAAATTGTCGATGAGAAAATCGCCGACGTGAGCGGTCTACGTTGGGCGTACGAAGCCTATTTCAAAGCCAATGCCAGCAGTAAAGCCAATGCACGTCCATTGCAATTTACCAGCCTTTCGCCGGAGCATGTTTTCTTTCTCAATTTTGCACAATTCTTTTGCGGTGCACCAGCGACAAGTGCACGTGACTTGGAGTTTAGCGAACATGGCTCAGATAAGGAACGTGTTTTGGATGCTTTAGCAAATTTTGCTGAGTTCGGACGCGTCTACGATTGTCCATTAGGTAGCCGTATGCATCCGCAGCGAAAGTGTCAACTTTGGAGATAGCAAACGATTGGTGGTAGTGAAAACTCTGGAAAAGAGTGTAGAGTGTTTTTTGTGTGTTTGTGAAAACTAATTCATTTTGAAAATGAAATGAAATAGCGTTACGATAGTCACGATAGTCAACTTAAATTACTAAGCGTTATTTGCTCTCGATTTTCGAATAGAAAAATCTGTGTCAACCGCCGAACAAAAATTAACTTACAATATAAAAAAAAACCGGTGCTAACTTGTAAATAATTAGTTGTAAGTAATAATTGAGAAATCTATGTATAGTTAAGTATTAACAACACATTGAGCAAATCTTAGTGCTTCAATATAATAATCAGAATCTATTGCACATTAACAGCCCGTGTTTATATGTAAATATTTAAAATTGTTGCTACAGAAATTTGATAGTGCGAATAGAATCTGTAATACATTCTAAGTCGTTATATGAATAAACAAATAAAATAAAAAGAAATAAAAAATTTAAGTGAATATGTAATATAATATAATCGCATGGGGCTTATTGATTTATACGAGGCTTATGTTGAAAATGAGACATCTGAATATTTGTGAAACAATTTCCTGGTAATCGTGAAATATTTGTGCGGGTGTGTGTGTGTGTGTTTTCTTTTTTTTTTTGTATACACACATTTGTATTTAATATTCAACTGTAGGTACGAATGACCCCAATAACCTCCAGCAAGTGCCCCATATGATTTGTTTTCATTATCTATTTCAATTTCATTCTCGCCATGAGCTGTCAATCCAAAATAAACAAAAAAAAAAAAAAACAACAGTAAATAAATGCTAAGTTTTGACATGAAATACCAAGTGGGACTTTAATGTAATAGAAGTAATCATTTAGGCTACGTTTAGTTAAATTGTAAGTGCACGCGATAAGCAACGCAGTACTAGCTGTCTAACATTACTAAGAAAAACCAAATATGTTGACTAAAAAAGTTTACTTGAATTGTTTTGTAAATAATCATAGAGACCAACGAAAAATTTTTTGATGATATTCATATAAAGGGAGCGGATTCAAAAGTGGTTTTAAAACGTCGTAAAATCATAAAATCATAAAAAGGAAAGTGAAAAATAAACAGCAGCCCGCTTTGGACCACTGGCAGCGCATTTGCCCAGCAAGTCGGAGGTTGTGACTTCTAACCGGGGTAGAATCTAGACAGAAATCTGATGAGGTGAAATAGCAGCTATAATTCCTACCCCCCTGAATGTTGTTTCCTTTTTCCAATACTTCCCTAACAAAAACTGGGGTTGAGCTCAAAAAGTATTGTTGATTAATTAGGGTAAATTAGAACTAATAATTAATATAAGTATGTATAAAAATTTTAACCAAACTAAAATTTGTTGTTGTATCATTTGGTTCGCAGAGAAAGAGGAACTAAAATAACGCAACTTTATTTTTGTTTTTTTAAAATTCTAATTCTATGATTTTATCACGTTACAACACGTTGCCCCATTTTGTGATTCTCGTAATATGTGATTGATACATAACTATAATGAACTTCTTGTAAATAGGACATACACATATGACTTCACAATTGTATATCATATATGATATATTTCCTTAAATGCAAATTTATTCTGAATTACAAGAAAAAAATTTGCTATTTTTTGTGCTCAGTGAAGTGTTGTAAATATATAGGTCATTTCATACCAAATCGTCCAGGCAGTTAGGATCAGGTATTTTTTCTGCATGAAATTTGTTTAGATCCTACATCGAAACCGATGAGACGTGTATATTTTCCATTTGCTTAATTTTGAGTTCTTTTGTGGTAGAGCATTTTTGCAAATTTGTCTAACTTTCCGAAAACAATACCTATCTCTGAAATCTGTTTTTACGTAAAAAATCATTCTAAAAGAAAAAAGTATGAAACAGGATATGTTTAGAGAAAACAAATTATATCGTAAATTAAAAAAAAAGTGTTTGACTTCATAAACTTCATCAGTTTTTTTCCTTCATAAATATCATAGGACATTATATAAAAAAATCTGCATTCATTCATTTGAATTTGAGACTTCAGAAACTTGGACAATACTAGCGGCAAAATGTTACTTGGAATTCAAAAAATTATAATTCATTCAAAACGAAATTGGGTTTACTAGAAATGCTTCTGAAAGGATGTTCACATATGAAACCAATCGAAAACAAAAAGAAAGAAAATCGAAGCGATGTCAACATTTTTGGGCTGAAATTGATTTTTTTCACTTTTGAAAAATGATGGACTAACAAAATTCACCAATTGCTGCGCCTGAAACTGCGACACAGAATATAACGTATTGTCACATTCTCAGTAGGACACAACAAGTATAATGACGGTTGTCATGACTAGATGTGTGAAACATATTTTAGCCGCATAGTTTTAGGGACATAAACCTGACAACTGTTAGATTGGTGAGTTTTGTCAGTGTATCTGCATAGGAGGGTAAGTATCCTAGCCTGAATCCCTCTCTGTCACAACAAATTATATTTACCGTTTCAGAAACATTTTTTTTCCTTGAGACACCACTCGCATACACGAGTTATGAAAAGTTTTATCGAAATATGATTACGAAGCAGTGTTGTAAAAAGTCTAATTTCCTAACTACCTTTTTACATAATAGACCCTTATCGGATCTCTCATGAACGATGCGCTTTGTTTAGTAGTTTATAAATACTATGCAAATAAAAACGAATTTGGTCTTAGAATGAAATTTTCCATGTATTTTCTTCAGACTCATTCATAATAGTTGTTTCACTTCTCAACACTACATCTAAGGTCGGATATCATTTTATCGCGTTGGCTCAACTCGGATATTTTTTCGAGTTAGTGTTGTTGATTTAAATGCTGTTTCTTATTTTACCTAGTGTTTATTTGTAACTAGGTTACAAAAAACGGACCTGATTTATAGAAACCAAGCGTCCTGCTATTCACCACATAGCACTCAAACTGTTAATTGTATTGCCTTCTGCCTAAAAGTATGCATACAAAAATTTTAACAGGTTTGAAATCTTTGAAATGTGTTGTTTATGTGACTAAAAAATGATTCGATCTCGTCGTGTGACGGGCTTTTATTGCTACCAAGTACTATAAAAGCAGATACCGAACAAACTCATTGGGGACACTCAGAATTTGAAAGCTCAAAAAGAGTCCTAATGCGTAAGAAATATGAGCATTTAAAAATAATTTGTAAGCCCATATAGAACTCAAAAATGGTCCAAATTATGAGCCGACTCTTTAAGTTAATAACAAAATTTTACAACTTTGCAATTTGAGTTGGACAACATTTAAATGGATTTTTTGTCTGTATATAGTAAATAAGAGAGAGAGAGTGAGAGTTTACTTACCACTATCTAGGTATATTTATTATGAATGAAATTGATAATTCGACCTTTGCTTGACGGATTTCGGAAACTTTGACACAAAACACAATATAATTTAGGTTAGCATTTGAAATATTTTTAAAGAGAGTTTAATTTAAAAAGTTTAATTAAAGTAATTTAATAAATCGAATCAAGTACGTTTCAAATGTGGCGTATATGAAACTCCAATTTCGAAAATATTTCTAGAGGGCTGCCACCTGTAGGACCAGGTAAATTAATTAATAGTTTAATTAAATAGCACAATGTATAACGAGTGGGGTATAGAGAGCTTGCTTTGAAAATATTTTTGATGACAGGGTTGCCAAACTAGCATAAAAGGAGAGAAATTTATACTAAACTAATTTTGAAGAGGGCTGCTACCTGTTTCAAAATAGTAAATACAATTTATTTAAAAAGTCAACTGAAATGCCACTTTGTTGGTTTCAAGGAGGTTTGAGAAAGCTTTATTTCGAATATACTTTCACAGAAAACTTTCCCAAATTGCAATCAGGGTGTGAAACAAAAAAGCTTAGTTTCGAAACTATAACCATCACCACTGTATGGATCAAATCTGGATCGATATACACTCCATGAATTCCCATGATCCTCACCCTTATCCCTGCGATTATCGAGAGCCACAAATTTCTATTTTACGCCCAATAAGTCCCGTAACGTTTAGAGAGATATATTGCGGTCGACTTCATTTTTAGAAAGTTAAAAAAATTATCAACTCAAGGTTCACAATCTTTCGACAGATTTCAACATTAACTTCTACTGAATCTGATAAACTGATAACATTTTCCAATAATAAAGAGTGATAGTCAATTTTGCAAGCTATTGTTTTTTGAAATATTTCTCTCTGCCCGCAAATGCGCGATGTGTACTGTAGCGACATTGCCTCTACAAAGGGAGACATCTACGCTTCACAGTGGCGTATCATTTGCATGAGAAGCTTCTTAAAGGCAGAAGTTTATGCAGAGATTCTTCATCATTGAATGCAGAGGAGCCGCTGCTATTAGAAAATATTTGTCTATCATCTTATCAGCATGTCCCGTCCGAGGGTGCCGGCACACACCACACTACACACTCGACTACAGAGGCCTATGAACAAATTTGTAATAAAGAAAAAAAATTTATAACAAAACGAAATCAACACACGCTTGTGAACAATGAATTGCATTTACAATTAAAACGCACACGTGTTAGATGAATAACAATTTCTAATGTGTTTTGCCACATGCATAAATGGAGACCCAGCAATAAATTGAACTGTGCCAATTTGTATCTGAAATACTCGTAGTACAATTTAAAATCAGTGTCATGATGCGCTTAAACAACACAACGCAGTTTAATAATTTCTCATCCTATAGTAAATTATTCATACGTACGACAATTTTGTTCTCAAGGCGAAACACAAATGACAAGAAATGGGCTGAGAAAATGCTGATTTTCCTATAGCCAGAAAACGTAGAATTAAAAAAAATGTTCGATAAAAAAAAGGCTGATTCATGTTTGGAAATACATGAAAGACATTAGGTAAAATCAGAACCGAAGTGCAAGAACTACGAAGTTTTAGGTAAAGTGAGTAACGAAATGCAAGAACGTGCGGGAGGATTGCCGAGCATAAACAATGTTTACGGTTTTCTGATGTCTGAGAGTCTAAGGATACTAAAAGAAGACAATTTGCAAACCAGTGATAGTTCATTAATGAAAAAATTCTCGTAATCTTTTACTACAGATCTTAAACATGAACTGACTAGCTTCATCGATATTTACTTTTCGGAAAAGTGTGATTTTTCGAAAGACACACCACTACATTATTTTGCAGTTTGTAATTACGAACGAGATTATGGACAGTTTTCCCGAGTTCTGCAGCCTATTCAGATTGTTCTTGACTCTGCCCATCGGTTCAGCTAGTGCTAAGCGTGCCATGAGTTATTTGAAAATAGTTAAAGAATATCGCTCTTTATCTCACTTAACGCTGCAAACTAACTTCTAACTCTTACACTCCGTGTCATTAGCATGCTTCGAAATTGTAGTTGTAATTGAAGAATGTAGTTGGGATTTAACCGAGAATGGATATTGAGTAGCGTTAAAATAAACCAGGTTTGAGCGAAAAATAAAACTGGGCTCTCCTAAGAATTGCTAACTGGGCATTTTCCTTTAAATCCGCTACTATTCATATAGTTTATTGGAATGACTTTCCACCATCCCTTGTCAAGTTGTGCCTTTTTCAGTGTCATTTTTCGTGAAAAATAAACCAGTAAATTGTTGTTGTTTGTATATCAAGGTGCAATTTTTTCAAAATAGTTTTGATTACTCAAATAAAAAGCTTATTTGAAGGATAAACTCTTCCGCTATTATAGGAGTATTTTATTTTATTTTTTCAGTTGCGGAACACGAGGAATTTAAATTTTTTTAAGTTGCGGAATATGAGGAAAAATATATCGAGAAAATTCCCAATATTCTGATTCCGATGTATTCGTTCCAATATAGTGGGTACATGGCGGCCACCGTAGCCAAGTATGTAGATTGTGCGGGACTTTCCAAAATCGTTTGCCGAAAACTGAAACTCAGCCGATTTTGCATTTGGTGTGCATTTTGATAAAACTGCACAGCACGGGTTTAAAATTCGGATGGTTTAAGTAAAAACTAAATATGGACGGGTTAATAAAGCCATAGTACAAAAAACTTTTGATTATGAGAACAAGTTGCCGATTCTTAAAAAAAAATTGTCTGGATTAAAGAAACTCAGCTACCAAAAGAAAGCAGAATCGGAATGAGTTGGTGCTATAGAAATATTTACTTTTTTTCTAGTCAACAGATTTTATTTTATATACGTTTTTATTCATTTTGAAGAAACCTTTACTCAATCGAGGGAAAGTATCGCAAATAATACCATTTTTTTAGAGTATTATAAAATCTTTAATTTATTAACTTATTCAGGGTGTGAAGTTTAAAACCGCATGGCTCAAAACATTTCCTATGAAGAATTTTCGCCACTGAATTAAAATTTATATTATCATTTTCGAAAATAAGCCTTCACTGTAAAGTTCATATTTTCAACACTATGTACTTGTGAGAAGTTTGAACAGGTAATAAAATGCGAAGAATATTTATTTTATTCAGTTGCGGGAAAGGATCATAAGTAAAATCTTTATTTTTTAACATTCTTTTTAAAACAATAAACTTCACATCTTGCAAATTATATGTATGTAATAAATAAATCTTGATCTCCATTGGAGACGGCTAATGCGTGTCGCACTCAAAAATTACCCTATGATGTCTCAAAAAATTAGAATTATCATTATTATTTTTTCATTTAATATACAAAATAGATATTACTATAATCCAAGATATCACATATAAATTTTGATACCGATTGGAAACATCTAGGTTGTTCCACACAGGGCCAAATTTCAGGTCACCCTATAAAGGCTCAAAAATTAAGATTATTATTTTTTCTTCTAAATCCGAAATCGATAATACTATAGCCGAATCTATCATACATATTTAATTTTAAATTTTGTGAGTTTCCATAGGGTAATCCTAATTTTAACCCCTGCCGTCTTACATTTAAGAACTACCCTATTGCACATATATATTTTTGTCATCCATTTAGATATCTTCTTGGAGATTCCCTCTCTAGTAGAGCTCTTGTCAGATAATATTCGTTGGTGCCATTATCCGGATATGCGGATTTACGAAGATCCGATTAGTATTCGTATATTCGGGTATCAAAACATATTAACAAATTGGTGAACAATAATAATAACCAACAAACGCTTTTTGTGCAATAAACAATTTTTCGATGTGTGCTATTCTACGACTACCAATAAACGTACGAATAAGATATGTAGCTCGTGAATGATGTTTGGAATAGAGGTTTGTAGAATTCTTGGTATTTGAATATTTTCATGCCTTATTACCATCCCATCCGTTTATTTTCCCTGCGTTGCATTTTTATAATTTCTGATATCTGAATGTTATATTGATAACCGGATATCTGCAAATTTGTCTATCCGGAAGCTTTGATAATATCCAGATTCCCGGATTTTTCGTTAAAGTATTCGAATATATTTTCCGCGTAGTTGAAAAATCCATATGGAACTCCCAGTCCTAGGAAGCACCACTTGTAACCACTATTGAAATATAACACATTCTTCAAAAATAATCGCTAAGCAAACAAATTAAACAAATAATCATAAAATTATTAAATATTTATTAAAAAATAAGTAACGATGGAGCTAAGCTAAGATTTATGGGCAGTTCCTAGTAAAGTCATGCCCAGTTTTAGCTTAAGCCAAAAGGAATAGACTACAGGCACCCACGGATGATATAATACCAGATTACGACAGCACTGGAATCGCACACATCACAGTTGCCACTGACACAGGAATAACGAGAAGAAAAAGAAGGTGATAACCGCACTTCGGGATTATATTTTCGCTACGACTGTCACAATACAAAGCTCGGCACTTCACAATTTTTATGCTGTTTAATGTAAAAATCACTCAAAACTTTTTAAGAGACTTTAATGACGTCAATCCTTCAAACGATGCAAGTACGATCCACCTACGGGTGTTATAACTGCATCAGGACTGGAAGAAATTTAGTTATATTCATAAAGTTATAATGCCAGCAACAAATCAGAAATATAAAGCAATAAATATCATAACATTAACCCAATCATTTTGCATCTATTTTACATCAGTTGAAGATACACTTTTTTTCGCTGCAGGGCTTTACATATTTACTCGTACACGTATGGCCCACATAGGCACGCACATTTCAATGAAAAAAAAGAAGTAAATTAATTTCAAGATAGCACTACAGTTTAAAAGATTTTTGTGAGGAGTTTAAAGCCTCAAAATCCTCCACCCCCTTGGCGGTGGCAATTCTCGTATATATCTCTACCTTCATAATAAAGAAAATGCATTGCTTCGTAGTAAATGGAATTTAATAAAGTTTTTTTTTCACTGCAGCAAATAGGCATAGGTATCTACATACATACAACATAAGCACATACAAATATGTACATATGTATTCTAAATAATAGTACACATATTCGCTCATACAAACATGCGCACATTTAGATTTGAAATGATTGATTAATATTCTATGGACTTGTGTAACTTATAAATTGTTTAGCGTAATTTTTATTAATCTCTTTTGTTTTTATTTAAGTAGCTACTTAATGATGTAAGCTTTTCGCATAATAAGTATTCTTCTTATTCTCTATTTTCTTCCATCCGTTAGTGAGAATTTCAAGTAGTGAATGATTATAATAATTATTAGATTCACTCACGTTTGCTGCTCGCTCGAACAGAAGTGGTTTCTTCCAGAGAGTGTACGCCGTGTATATGTATGCGTGTTTCATATACTCGTATGTAGGGTTTCCAAGGCGGAAAAAAATCGAAAGTTTTCAGTTGCCTGCCGACGGATGACCAATATTAGAAAAATCGCTAAGAACTTAATTTAAATTTAAAATTTACAAACCAAGAGATAATTTAGACCAGCGAGCAACTAAAGGCTTGGGCCGCAGTAACTGTCATAGAACGCCGCCAATCATTTTCATTGAACCTAATGTGACGAGATTTGAAAATATGCTTTGTTACTTCGGATATTTGGATAGTTTTTTCCGGTTTTTAGTGTGGCCCGGGTAGAGTTTGTTGGGGAAAAAAATGCCGGTAAGTGGCGCTGGTGTAGAGATATATTTAGAATACGACTTCTATTGGTTCATATTCAGGATGTTGGTTGACTGTGCAAAGAAAACAACAAAAAGTAGGCTCGGTACGAGGGGCTGGAGTCAACATAATTTTTTATGAACTAATTTGGTTCATACATATTAGGAAAGGCGATTAATTAATACATATGAAGTATTTTGATTTAAAAATTAACTCGAGAAATGGCGATGGAGTCGAAATATTTCCAAAGGTAATGGTTGTTGGGTTATTTGGTTCGGAAATGAATCTATTTAATTTGGTGTATATATTTGGCATGTAGTGTTTGATATTCGAAGCAAAAATTGTGTAAATTTTATCGAAAAACTGAGATATGAGAACAAATTTCGATCGAAGTTGAAGTAGGGGTATTTCTTTTTTAGTTAATAAAAAATTAATAACCAAAATTAAAAATTTATTAAGAGTTATTACATTTGGTGAAGTTACTATTTTTTTTTTGTAACACTCGAACTAAACTGAATGCTGTGGGAGCGCAGCTGCATGTAATAGCTAATTGTTTAATAAAAAATATCAGACTTCCTAAATAAGATGCGGATGACGTTGGAAACCCCCAACTCGCACCCTGCAGCCCAAATTTTGTAAGAACTTCACGCGCACAAATAATTTAGACTTTGATTAAGTTCCTCTATGTCAGAGGTGGCCATTGCAGAGACACGCGCAGCAATTTTTTATCTTCACACATTTGTACAGTGGCGAGCAAACGCGGTCGGATGTTGAATCTTTTACAAAATTAGCAAGGTTTTTCATAATAATTTTTTATTGATAATTTCAAATATAAATGTAGTTCATAAAATAAAAAAACCATGTAAACTAATGTTTCAAGCTTTATGCAAAATTTATAAAAACTCAACAAATTTTCATCAAAATTTTTAAATTTTTTTTTAGAAGAATGTTTAAAACATTTCTTTTGGTATACAATTTTATAGCTTATTTAATTTTAGTATAATAAAGTGCACGCTTTAAATGCCTAGAAACTACAGTTGATTTTTTATATATTTTTTTTTAATTTTGTGTTTTGCCGGCTCGAGGTCAAGGGGGTGTTGGTAGAGTAAAACAAATGATTTACTTATTATTAATATATTTCGGTTACACTACGGTAACCGTCTTCAGGGCAACTGATAATAACATAAAACATAAATATTAACAACAATTTCACATACATACAATTTTGTAATTTATACATACATGATTTTACACGTCCGCATCGTCCGACGGACACTGGGGTATTTCACACTGATTTAGCGAATTAATTCAAAAAATGAAATTGAAATATGTTTAAAGTATTTGGTGCCACGTAAAATTAGACAATATTTCACATCACTAATTTAAAGTATTTTTGTTCTATCCATAACCGTTTTCCAACACTAAGCTCCCAAAGTTGACTATTTATAACAAGTTTGTTAGCAAGAGGTGATTTGTGTAATTTCGTCGGTGACTAAAGTATTTTTTCGTAATAATTTCCAAAGAAAGATTTAAAGTTAATATGGAACCTTCAACTTCAGGTAGTTCAGTTGTTTATATTGTATATTTGGGTTTGAAAAAAAAAATGTTTATATTTTTAAATTTTTGTTTAAAACATTGGTATATGTTTTTGTGCGTGAGTGCAGATTATAATTTTGCGTTTACCATAATCTGTGCATTTTGGACTAATATCCAAAAAAACATAAAGGTGCCCTTTTGTGCCTTTTTTAAAATATTCAACTTTTCATCATAAACTCATTGCAATAATATAAGAACAAGCTTACTAAAGTATGAAAAAATGTATGTGCCAAAGTCATTTAATGTCATTTGTTGTTGTAAGTAAGTTGTTTTCTTTATGAACCCTACATTCAGCACCAAGGTAAATGTTTCTTCCTCTTGTTTACCCTTAAACTTTACGATAAAATTAATAACTGCGTAACCGTATTTTTGGTAGATTTTTTGTTTAAGTTTACATATATTTTGTATTATTATCATAGTTAAGTGTTAAAGTTGGGTAAATAAAATTAAAAATTTCAACACAAATTCAATATGGAGGGTGTCATATGTATAAGTAGAACGGAACTTCTTTACATGCATTGTATGTGATTGTTCTTGTAATAATATTGTCAGCAACCTACATGTCACGTAGATAACATAAGTGTTGACAAACGAAAGAGATGGTGGAAGGGAATGCAACTCGATTCGGGTTTTCTTTAAAAAAATTGTTTTCCATTTTAGGAGTAAATTCTAATTCGCTTTTTATAACGCGCCAGAGCCTATATGATATTATGCGGAACTCAAGTTGCCAAAATTTTCAAGAAAGATTCCAATATTTAAAAGATGAATTGAAAAAACGATTTAAGCCCACAGATGAGAATATGGATGAATTTGATAACCGAGTGAGAATGTTTTTCGTGGACTTTAAGTCTCGTTGGACACGATCACACAGAGTAGAAGAACGTTTTTTCAGAACAAATCGTAGTTGGTTAGATTCGGGCATTGCTTTTATTAGCTGCCAACGAGATAAGCGTGGTCGGAAAGAGACATCCTTTGAGTTATCTGATCAACGCACTAAATATAAAAAAACTAAAGACCTACGGGAAAAAACTCCTTTTTCCATGTTAGCTTTCGCTACACAGGTAAATTTAAGAGCTTCAGGAAATCTTGAGGCATCAAAGCTTGTGCATGAATTGACAACTGCATCTCCATCAATGGCTTCTAAATATATACAAAGTTTTCACGAGTCAAAAGTAACGAAAATGAGTAATGAAGAAGCATTAGTTGTGTTGATTGATGCTCAGTTAACTCGTCATCAGTACAATGTTGTTAAAAAAATCCCCTTCAAAAATATTTCCTTCATACACTGGTGTTCAATCTGCAAAGAAGCAATGTTATCCTAGAACTGAGAGCATTCATATTTTCGAAAACTTAGCAGTAGTAGACTTGCAAGCCCTGCTTAATCACACTGTTGAACGATTATTATTACTTCAAAATGAAGTTATTGTCACTTTAGATAAAAGTAAGTTGTCTAAATTATGCTTGTATACGAAGTGCGGCTTTGATGGTAGTTCAGGTCATAGTTTGTATAAACAAGCTTTCCATGGAGCAGAAGCAAGCGATTCATCGGTTTTTATGACTTCCATTGTCCCAGTTAAATTGGTTTGTGAGGAAAAAATAATATGGCAAAATCCCCGACCCTCTTCCACCAGATTTTGCAGACCTTTGAGAATGTCGTTTGAAAAAGAGTCCGTAAGAGTTTCATTAGCAGAAAAAAATAGAGTAGATGAGAAAATAGGGGATCTTTCTCGCTCTATTGTACCGTATGGCGATAACTTTATAGAAGTGAGACACACTTTAATTTTATCAATGGTAGACGGAAAAGTTTGCAATGCCTTAACGGAAACATCTTCTACCCAAAAGTGCTACTTGTGTGGCGGAATGAGAAGAGAATTTAATTTAATTGACAAAATGATCGAAAAGAAGGTAAAAATAGAAAATTTATAATTTGGACTATCTACATTACACGGATGGATAAGGTTTTTGGAATGTCTTCTTCACTTGTCGTATAAATTACCAATAAAGAAATGGCAAGCCAGATCAGAAACAGATAAAAAAGTCGTGAATGAAAATAATAATCGAATAATAAAGGAGTTTAGAGAAAAAGCTGGATTAATCATTAATCATTAATCAACCAAAACCTGGTTGTGGAAATAGTAATGATGGAAATACAGCCAGACGTTTCTTCCAAAATACAGAACTATCTGCAAGTATAACGAAAGTTGACATGGATCTGATAAAAAGAATGCATACATTATTAGTGGTGGTTACTTCGGGATATGAAATAGATATAGAGAAGTTTTGTGATTTTGCACAAAATACTGCCCGATACTTTGTACAATGTTATCCCTGGTATAACGTGACTCCAACTTTACATAAGTTCTTTATCCACGGACCGGAAATTATAGCACACGCTTTGCTTCCAATCGGCCAACTATCAGAGGAAGCGCAGGAAGCTCGAAATAAAGATTTTAAAAGATACAGGGAGCATTTTTCTCGCAAAAGTAGTCGAACAAAATTTATTGAGAATATATTAAAGAGATGTTTAGTTACTACAGATCCACTGATTTCAAGTAAAACAAAATTACCTGCAAAAAAATCTAAGAGCTTGCCGCAAACGGCTTTGGAACTTTTGAAATCAGCTCCTCCAGCAAATCCTGATGATGATGATAATGATGAATCTGATAGTACAGATATTGATCATTATAGTAGTAGTGACAGTGATGGTTATTAATTTGTTATTCATGATGCTTAAAACTGTAGCAATAATGTATAATCATGTAAATATGAGAATAGGAACATAAGATTCAGTTTATTTGCTCTTTGGTAATACTATGTAAACCTTCGTAAAAAAAAATGTCCCACTAAGCTGTTTTCGGACTTGACTTTTTTTTAGTAAACACGATGCAAATAATATAAATCAATCCAAATTTGTTCAATGAAATGCACGTGTGAATTGATCTACAGTTTCAGTGTCAAATACCCCACTGTGCGACGTGGAGCTTTGTACTAATTATTTTTTTCCTAGCAAGTGTCTATACAAGTGACCACAATTGTCAATATCCGTTTTGTAGTTCAGTCTTATGTTTGTCCAGTGTGTTCTTGGTAGTAATGTTCCTTAAAATATTAACAATATATCTACATAGACCGTATGATGGTGATCCAATGGATGAGCATATCGGTCTAAGTGGTGTTCCTTCTTTGTGTATTTTAGGGAGTCCATAAAGCCTTGGTGGTAATGCCGTGGTTGAAGTGAGCTTGCTTTTTTCGGCTTTTGAAATAATTCCCATTTTAAACAGTTTGTCTACTAAATTATTATTTTTAGTCTGTAATCTCGATGTAGGATCTTGTCTTTGAACTCTGTCACCTCTGTCAATTCACCTAATATATTTGCCATTTTATTATTATAGTCGTCTATATCCATAGCTACGGTTTTATTTCCTTTGTCTGATCTTAAAATTCTAATTTAATCGTTTTTCTTCAGAAATTTTCGCGTTCGTTCCACTGTGTCTATTATTGCACAATCCATTGTAGTTTGCCTATTTGTTGTTGTGTGGTCTGTTATTAGTATTATATAGAAAATCAGCACTAAAATTAAAGTTAAAATTAAATAAGTTATATAACTGCATTGTCAAAAAACTTTTAAAAACTATTCAAAAAAATGTTCACATTTAGATGAAAATTTATTGAATTTTCATAAATTTTGTATAAAGTTTGAAACACTAATTTACAGACTTTTTGTGAAAGTATGAACTATAGTTGCATATAAGATTAACAAACAAAATGTGTTATGAAAACCTTGCTAAGGTCACCCACCATTCCATCGGTTTTTGCTCGCCACTGTACTTATATTAGTATGCTCGATTATTGTCAGGGCGCGATGTGGTCGGTCTCAATCGATTAGCAACGCTCATCAATCATTGTCGCAAAACGCAAATTATTTATTAAACATCATTATTAAAATCCGCTATTCACTTCTAGTGCATTTTGAGCCAAAATCACTAACGCTAAAAAATATTGGTAAACCAGTTTCGATTTTGTTATGTTCTTTTTAGTTGAATTTGGAAAAGCAATTACTGTTGCTGGTGCTTGCAAAAACAACCTAAAATTATATAGTTTTTACTTACATACCTAACTTAAATTCCCTTATATAGACCCTCTGATATCCATTTTGATACCACAGTACAAACAGAACGGCAATTATATGTCTTAATTTACAAATCACTGCGTGCTTACAATGAAGCTGCGGCGCTGGCCAATCTCGTCTTCCGATACGTCCGTCGGAGAGTGGATAAGGTGCGATCCTATATATTTAAGTATTGGCCTCGCGAAGACAGTTCTACTCAACAGAAGGCGTTGAGATGATTCCACCTCTTCATCCTCTAATCAGCTACCACAGTATGGGCCAGTGCTAATATTGAGGTGCACCGCATGGATTGCCATTGGAGAGTGCCTTGTCAGCACCAAGCAATGAGAGCTGCGGCTTGTATAATCTTAGAAGCTCCCGTGATCTCCTCCGGTCTACTTCTGGCTAAAAGGACCTCACGATCCTACAAGCACTATTAGCTGCCCAGCGTTTGCCAAGCCGATTGCTGTCCCATTTGTGCAGAAGTACCCGACAGGTGGCCAGAGGAACTCCAAAAAGCTCCTCGCTTACGAAGTCCTGCCACGGGATATTCCTGTGCCCATGCGCCCATATTAATTTCGCGGAGAAATACCCCGAAGGTCTCGAAAGAGAAGTCCACCAATCCTTAACCAATTTTGATCGCATTGTTATTGAGTTTATAGCTCTGATTTTCGCTTGGCTATCGGAGTAAATACTATTTTCCCTTACAGAAGTTGGGCTGGTAAGCAAATATTCGGCCGCTTCCTTTATGGAGGCCAGCTCCGCCTGCAACAAACTACAGTGATCTGATAGCCTAAATTTTTTCCCTTAGACAGAGTTTTCGATACCAAAGTAGCCCTTAGAAGCCATGGTGGACAAAAAAAGGTCCGTTGTGGTCGAAATGAAATCAAAATCTTGCAAAATCCTCGAATGACCACAGTGCGAGTTATATTTGTGTCCAATATCCCGCAGTCTGACGGTGGCCTGGGCTGCCAGGATTTTTCCCACAGTATCTACTGGAGTTATATTCAACATGACCTTCAGTACTAGCGCAGGTGTAGTCTTTGCGTCTTTTCTTGCTTAGCAGGAGTATTGGTTTTACTTTTTCCGAGAGACCCCAGCGCTTGGCGATGTCCCCTCTACAACAACCTTCTTCGGTCTTTCCTCACTACTATATTTCTAGGAAAGTTTGCTAACTAGTATTAAACGCAAATACTGAACCCTATCAGAAACCACGAGTTCAGCGCCACCCAGCAAAGGCGGTGAGACGCTTGGAATTTTGTACTTTCGGGTGAGAAGAACATGCTCGGGTTTTTTAGAATTAGTCCGCAGGCCCGATACCAAATGTTAACCGTACCTAAATATCTTTGCATGAGCTCACACAAGGTATCCGAAAACCTACCTCTGACAACGAGCGCTACATCATCTGCGTAAAAAATTTCTTACTCATCCAAATTTGGCCTCAAATCAAACAGAGTATAGGCAACACTGTTTGCAATATCCGCAAGAGAGATTTGGTCTCTGTTTCTTCACCGCTTTGCAAAATCAAAAATTTGGATTTCACTCTCTATATGTATATACAATAGGTACTTACCTTTAAACCACGCGTATCAAAATAAAATAAAACACATTTTTTTTAGATAGTAATTTACACCATTTTGAAATTTTATTTCATAGTTTAGCGCAACATTTACAATATAGAATTATATATATATGTACATATGTATATATTTTTTTTATTTTTTTTTTTTTGATACTTACAACAACTTAAAATTATTCCTAAGTAAATATTCGTGTTTCATTGCATTAAAATCCCATTCCATAACTCGCCGACTCCACATTGTTACGAAAATCTTATAAAAAGCTAATACAAACATACTCATATTTGTAAGAGTTGTTTGCAACTTCTATGTAAAACTTAAATTTAATTCATTTTTTTTTGTTTTATTATTAAACATTTCATTTGTTCATATTTACATTATAATTGAATGGTACAGCAAGTAGTACAAAGTATTATGGGCAAACATTTTTGCTTTCTTAATATAGATGTATGTAGGTAAATAATGTATACAACTATATTTAGCATTTACTTACAGCCTTTTTCGTAATAAATACCTAGTACAATGCACATATAAACACACACACACACACAACTACTATATTATAGATATTTCGTCCATAAAGATTTTCAAATCTCGTTGCACTCAACTACACGGGCACGGCCACGTAGTATGTACGTCATTAGGCAAACACAAACACACCACCACATTGCTAATCATTTAAATCGGTAAACGTAGGGGCTCAGTAGGTTTACAAATTTAAACGAGTATTCGCTTTATTTAAAAATAAAAATTTGCTTATTTTTTATTTATCTACATAAATTTGCTTATTTCCTTAAGAGATAATCTTAATAATACTACGAATATATTTATGTATATTTTAAAACATTTTTAAAATAATTAATTTGATGTATTAATTTATTCGTTTTGATAATTTTTGATTTCGTTTGCGATCTTTTATTTTAATACTTCTTATTTCATATGCATTAAACTAAGCTTAATTAGAGGAAAACCAGACAAATGCTAGCTATGCAAGCATTCACATAAAATGTGTCAACTTATTTTAAAACCATAAAATCGCTTAAATGTGTATGTATGTATGCACTTATATTATATAATAAGTTTGACTTATACTCGTATGCGGTATAGGTGGCGACAAAGCGTCGATTTTTATCCATTCACTTACCGCATGAAAAGTATTTTTTTTTAACGCAAACATTTTTTTTTCTAAACTTCCTTTTTGTTCCAGGAACATTCCTAGATTACGTCGATGCATTCGTGCAACAAAAAGAGAATTTTGAAAAAAATGTAGCTTTCCTTTTTTCGCGGTTCAACCTCAATATATTTCGAATGAGTCGCCACGACTCTAATTAGCTTTTTTCATCGATACAAATGTGTGCATTATTTTTTTGTGAGTACAATGGTGTAAGATGGAGTAATAGAGGTTTTTAACTTCAAGCTTTGGCGATGTTGTCTCATGAACACTTAATAAAAAAGGTAAAATCGTAACTTTAATGCTCCCTTTTCTCTATTTTTTTCAATCAAATAATATATAGAGATCGCTCAAAGCGGCAAAGTGAAAAAACAATTTTTATTAAAAACCTATATAGATATTTCAATCGGCGAATGAATGGAGCGTTAGGTACGCCGGAAATTAAAAACTCGGGTTTCCAAACACTCAGTGATTTGTTTTTCATTGCACTTAAGGCTTCAGAGGGATGAAAGGAGTCAAAGGATACGGAAGACATATGAGAATGAGAGTTCACTTCTCCTCGACAAATCTTTAAGACACTTTTATGAATCTGTTCAGCTTGGCGAGCGGTATGGAAAGACCGTTTTCCATTCTCAATACAACTGACCCAAATATACTCTATTTCAACGTAGGAAAAGCAGCGGCCGAATTACGTGTTCAGGGAACAAGCTACTCGTCACGTGAAAGTGAATATTTGATATTATACGAAAAATGAACGTATCTCTTAAATCGTAATTTGGTATTATTAGTGCAGTGAACGTAACTCATTTAGCGCAAACGTGAAAAATTCGCATACGATTGCAAGACAGCATTCGTATTCCAAAAATGTATACTTGTTGCTGTGATATTATTAGTAAAAATTTGCTCTATTGGATGTTTCAAGTAAGTATTAATAAATAGGTAAAAAAAAAATATGTATGAAATTGTAAAAGAAAAAACTTCAACTTTCATTTGCAGACAAAAGAAACCATGAAGTAAAAGAACGGCGAAATAAATAAAAAATATTTATTTTTATAAAAATCGTTTTTATATCCTAGGCCACATTTCAAGAAACTCAACTAGCAGCAAAAACGCAGCATAATGGGCGATTTCATGAAAAGCATTATCAGTTGGCAAAAAATATGCAATGAAATTAAGCTCAGGGCAAATCAACTGCTTTAAGACTTTCCACATAAAATAATAGAAACATTGAAATAACATTTACTTGTCAAAATTTGTATTTCGTAATTCCAATATTATCGTACATGCGATCAGCCACGTAAACTACTTTTATCCGATTGCCGTTTCGTTCACTGAAGACGTAACGTAATTCGACGCCTGGTCAGATATAGAGGTGATGTGATGTCTATGGTGCTCGTTTGTTGTCCCCTTGGATTGTGTCCTGTAATCAACCCACCCAGGCTTGTAAGAAGGAATTTCACTACCACCCTGTCCGGTCTCTTCAGGAAGCAGGGTCCAATGACCCGCAGTTAGCCAGTTCGTTACCTTGAACCCTACGGAGCCTGACACCCACATGAGTTCTACCTCATGCCATTTTCCAACAGAGTTTAGTTTCAACTAAGTTTCTTGGACAATCTTCGAAGAGCTGCGAGCAGTCTCCAAGGTCTTTAGAGCAGATGTCGAGATACCAACTAGCTCTAGTACCATTTTCTGTCTTGAAGCCGTCGGTCAACTCCAACTCTTTACAAGACAACAAAGAGTAATACCCAATTGGTTATTTAACCATTTTTTACTAACTATATTTTATGGGCGAATTTTTGCATTTTTGGGAAAATTGTGAGCACTTTAAAGAAGCTCTAAATACTTTTTTTTTAATATTACTTATATTTTTTCCAATATAGAATAATACTAATAAGTGTACCACCCTAATTTCTACATACAACAAATCAATACAAAACCGCAAAATAAAGTATTCTCTGAATCAATCAACATATTAACATTTTATTTTTTGTTCACATGCCAATTTTGTTACAAAAAAAAATGTTTTTTTCGCGCTAAGCAGATTGATGAAAGTCGGCGCTAAGTAGAGGCTTAGACTACAAAGAACATACATATATGCACGTACATACAAATGTAATTAAAGAGAACATGCAAAGAAAAGTTTTAAGCTAGCCTTAGCATAATTAAGTAAGTGCTTACATTAAAACTAGTTACTATAGTAATTTTGCTTTACTATGCGTGTGTATTATTTTTGTATTTCTACAAAAATCTATACAAGCCTTTAAAGTGGACACGGCGACGGCATATGTGTAATATGTTAATTCATATAATATATACTTAGAAAATACATACATACAATCAATAAAATATTGAACACCAGCTTGCTTATTTAAACTCTGCACTAAAAGTTAAAAATATTTAAATTACTAGCATATGTTTATATTTACTTTTACTTATGTAAATAACAACGAAACTGTACAAAATATTGTTTTTATCTAGCTATTTTCTATTTTAATTAACACCAACCCCAACGCCATATATATATTTATATATTTATCTATATAAGTAAATTAGAGTAACCATAGTATAATAAAACTTTAAGTTCAAAAGTTTTCGCCAAGAAAAATGTGACTGTAAGTGTAGAGATATAAAAGCAATCCTTTAGCAAGCCATTCGGCGCTTTTCAGAGGTTTCGGGTGAACAATTAATTTTTGCACGAGATAAAATTACGAAATTTGACCCAGACTACTTTGTTTTTTATTTTACGATTATAATATGCTAATGAGTTTTTAACTGTCTTATTTTATCAAAAAGTAATGACTGAGTGGCTTAAAAACTCTAGAGTCGGTTGAAATAAATGCATAGGAGATATGGAAGAAATTGAAAGATCACAAGTCTAAAAACTTACACTTTGCGGTAACACTAATATTTAAAACATCATTTAATTCAAAAACTTCAGAACCAAAAGCATAGTTTTTGCACGATAGCGCGAATTCGGGCTGATCAGGTATCTTCTGAAGTTTGTTACTAATTTACTCAAAAATCTTCTTTGTAGTGTGTTCTCAAAATATGCTTCCTATTCCTAATCCTATTTTCGAACACATTAAATAAAAATCAGGAAATTATCACAATAATTAACAAACCCAAAAAGAAAACAACTTTATCTCTTAAACAAAAAGCGTTGGCGTATAGGTGCTTGGCCAAAATACCGTTACAAGTGTCTTCTTTCAGATGTGAAAAAAAGTTGAATGTTGAAAAAAGTGCCTGTTTTAATTTTTCTGAAAAAAAAATTTGGACATTAGTTAGCAATTCATTTTCCTTTGCATTTTAATTTAATTCAACTAATTTCGAATATTTTACAAGTTGAATTATCAAAATCGGTCTTTAGAGAAGTTATGGTTTGAGAAGTAATGTGCATTTAAGAACAAAAAAAAACAAATATTTTTGAGAACGAAAAATACGATTTCAATAGCTAAATTACAATGGCCGAAAAATGTCGGAAAAATGATTCTTTTGGTCAAAAGAAAAAATACGTGTCTAATCATTTTGACCAAGAAACAGCATATTCGGGTTTTATGGAAAGTGAAAAACATGACCCAAATGGGCCGGTTGTCATGCAATGGAAAGGCTCCGTGGTCAATCCAGAAATACCAGTTTAGAGCACAAGTTTTAAATTATCAGCGAAACAGATCACAAGAAAAACAGCGTTCCCCCGACAGTTTGGTCTATGTAACGGTAAGAGCCAGATTTCTATCCGGCCAAGTACTGCTGCTTCACCAAAACTCGCCAAAAGTTTATTGGGAAATGTTTAATGGTGCTACCATAAAAACAACAACAAGTTGTATTTTTGGCCTATGGCGAGCATGATTTTTTGGCGGCGTCTGTCTAATCTGTTGATTTTTATTCAGTCAATGATGTAAGGCAAGTTCCTCGATTTTGCAGCACATTCAAATGCTAAAACATTATTATCAAAATTAGCGCAACCGTAGCGTTTTTTTGACGGCAGTCGCGGTGGTCCTTTACAGTCGACTTTCCAACGTTTTAAAACGACCGGTACCGTAAACATCACCCGTACGTCAAAGGAACGATTCGGGGAAAAGTGCAGGCAAATCTGAGGCAGCTAATGCCTCGCCGTGAAGAGATTTTCTACTTGGCGAATTTCGCATCGGGACATCCTGTACGAGAACTAACTGCCCCAGAAGTTCAAAGTTAATGGCCGCAGAAAATGCTACTTGTTAAAGTGTTGACCCAATGTACGCTTGGTTTGCTAAACTTGATATGAGATATATGAAAGATGAATAGAAATATACTAAAGTTTATGAAATTTGGTCAAATTTCAAGGGCTTGTAGTGCAAAACTCTATTTTACAGCCCTTTGTTGGCGTTGATAAGAGAAGGTGTGTTCGGTGCTTGAAATAAATCGTACGAAAAATCACAAAGCGAACAGACTGAAATTTCAGACTCACAGTTGGTTGCATTTTAAGCTACCGTTTAGCCATAGAAGCTTTCAAAGTAAAGCAAAGCAAAACAAAGCCTGAACTTCGGAATATTTGGAAGAGGACTAAAATTTTTGCTGAAAAATCATCTTAAGCAAATAAGCGCATAGTAGCAAGGAAAATTGTTGTTAATTAGATGCCAGCAAACCATTCGTTGCGGATTTTGGTCCGGTGGCATCCTTGGTTCGTCCTATTTGAAAACCACGGTGATGAGGCTATCACCGAGAGGATGGTGATAACCGATTTTTTTAGTAAAAATTTAATGATATTGATTTAGACGACTCGTGGTTTGACCATGTCGGTACTTCATAACTCACAGCTAACGCAAGGATGGACATACTGCATGAAAGATTTGAAGGAATGGTTATCTCTCGCAGAGGTGATGCGAATTGGCCAGCAAGATGCTGCAGTTTGACCACACTAGAATTTACTTGTCGGATTTCCTTAAGTCGCAGGTCTATGCCAATAAGCCGCAATCGGCCGGTGTCCTTAAAGTCAACGTAACTCAGATAATCGCTTTGATTTAGCCAGGTCTATGTAACAGAGTTTTTGAAAATTACACCACTCGCAAACACGACACCGTGTCAAGTCGCGATGGTCATTTAAAAAAAATAGCATACATGACCCTTTCGAATAAAAAATAATACATACACATCTTGTTTTATTTCAATACGTTATTCCTCCTCTTATTGAAAACCTTTTCGTAACCGCAGTTTTAGCGTAACGCTGTTAATAGTTGGTCGATTAAATTGTTGAAAATTTATTATTAATAAAATATTATTATATGAGTGTCACAGGAAATTTTCAAGGAGAATAGTATTCGAAAATTGTTTAAGGTTATTTCAATTCAATTAATAAGTTAAATCATGTTTTGTAATATTAGTGTGAGTAGAAAACGTTTTATAGGCGAATATCTTTGAACAGGATTGCCACGTATTTAAAAAGGTCAATTCAAATTCGAATGGAAAAGATTTAGGAAAGCTTTATTTAAAAAATATTTTTGGAGTGGGTTCCTACTTGTCTCAAATGGTTAATCCAATGAATTTAATAATTAAAATGAGAAATTACAAGACAATATTAGAGATAAATAAAAGAGGGTTCATAATTGTTGCCTGCCCTAGGAGTTTAATTCCATTTAATTTATAATGTAACTGGTTTAGAGAAGCTTTAACTTTGAAAAATTTAATTCAATTACCTCAATAATAGTAACAAACAATTATCAATATGGATGTCAAATGAAGAAGGAGTAGGGTAATTTTATTTCAAAAATATTTTTGGTAAAGGTTTCCGCCGAAAAGGTTTAGGAGAGTTGAGTTTCCAAATTATAACTATATTAGAATATTTTAACATTTTCACAGTAATTTTTCTTATGAAGTTTTAATTCTTCCGCGCGTGGGTAAACCCAGAACGCTTTATTACAGATACAAAAAAAATCTTCACGCCGAAGCCATTTCATTGCATTGCAAATTTATAAAAAATATTTAAAAATATGTTTCTAGCCACGGTACTTGTTAAAATTTTATATTTTTATTTTTAATATTTTTTATTTTATAAAACGCGAGATGGAACTGCAATAGATTTTAAAAATATTGCACGATTTGGTCAAACCAAAAACTAAATTAGAACGCCTTAGCTCGGGTGTTGATGACTTCGATTTTGATTGATGGTGATTTTGATAGATGAGCAGCTGACCTTTGCAAGGCTTAAGTTAAAAAAAAAAATAGCTAGCTAATTCCTTCGAATTGTCTGAGGCTAGGCTACTGAATTTATTATTTTTTTGAGGTCTGCCTTAAACTCCAATTTTTTTACAATTTTCTCTTTTTTCCTCTTAAAAATCATGGCAACAAGGAATTCCGTTTTCAGTGTTACCGGCGCAATTTTGAATGCCGTTTTGTGGTCGTAGAATGCTAAAATTAATTTCTCTCTGGCATAAAAGTTACTACAACCGCAACCAAAACGAATCCATACAAGGTGGTGTTATAAGTACAACTACAAACTTCTCATGTATTTTGTATTTGCTTCTGCGTAAGAGTTGTCAAAATCTTAATACATTTTGTTTTTGCTTTTACGGCTTTTGAAAGCTCATACGCAACAGCAAAGACAAAATACATGTCGCTGATTAAAAAAAAATTAAATTGGCTGCTATAGTAACTTCAACTTATATGAATTCGCCTTGACCGCAACCACTCACATTCGTCCGCGTACTTTTTGGAGAATTTCATATTTATTTCAATCACCAAAGTAATATTTCTCATTGCCTAAGCTTTTGAGTCTGGGCAAGTGGCATACTATGGTTTCTCTAATTTACATATGCACATAATAAATTAATTACTTATTGTATACGTTCGTATATCTAAAAATTTACGCTACAAATAATCTTTACTTACACCAACACATTCCCATTTTTACTCTCCCTCCGCAGCACTCTAACTTCGTTTTTGCCCTCCTCCACAGCAGCCATCACCACCACCGACTCCTCCTCTATAATATCAACATTTGTTTTATAATCGCTTTTCAAACGCGACTGTCGCGCCATTTTCGTTGCCATAGCACCGTTTCGCCACTTCTTGCTCCCTGCTCCAACACCAGCACCAGCACCAGCACCAGCACCAGCACCTACACCACGAAACGGCACCCACGTCGCCATTTACTAGAGGACAGTCTCGTTGGTGTTGGTGCATGAGCGTGGTCCATTAACAATTGAATACTTGGATGAGGCGTCCTTTTTGGTGAGAAAACGTGGCAAAAATATATCTTTGAATGTCTCACGAAATTGTCGTGACATGCCACAGTAGATGCCAAAATTAATTGGATAGCTGACAACCAAGAAGAAATTCGTAAACATTATGGATATATTGGCCAAGCGGTAATCAAGAAATTCGCCCATTAACGATGATGCGATATGCAGGGATGTCACCACCGCTATGGGTATTTCGACAGCCAAAAATACGGATACAACCGTAATTAGCATATATGTGGTACAATTGCTGTCACGTACTTTTCGACTTTCCGTTTTGTAATTATCACGAAAGAGTGTTTTACGTCGCTCCTTCGCCCGTTCCATCGCCTGCCATAGCAGAACATTCAACGTAACGAGCATAATGCATGGCACCACATGCACAAAAATCACACGAAATAGATAATACATGCAAAAATAAAGATCTTCACCAACATAGCGTTTAACCCATACAGAGGTTTCTACACGACATACTTCCGTTTCTTGGCCATTCCATTCGATCGTCAGTGGAATGTAGGTGCGATCGAAGAAGCGGGATACTTGATGCATAAACGCGATGATAGCAATGTAGATGGTTGAACGTTTGACACGTGGCATTGTGCACCAAGTGCGCGCCATAGGAGCGTGACACACGTAGATGTATCTGTGTAGGAAGACAGAGTAAGAATAAGAGAAATGTAAAATTATATCGGCAAGTACATTGGTATGTGAATGTTAGTAATTAAAAAGTTTGTAAAAAAAATAGCAGCATCTGCTAATTTATAGGAGGAAATCACTTATGGTATTTAATTTTTTTTTCTGGGAGTAAGGCCCACTTGAGAGAATATCTATTTAACTCAGAGTTTACCGGTTAAATTTCTAGATTTGCTTGCACAGCAGTAGGCAAGGTGAATTCATATAAAGGGGTGTTACGAGAAGTACAACTACAAAAAAAATTTACTAAAGTATAACTACACACTTCCGTAAGAGTTGTCAAAATTTGCATGAAAACACAGTCAAATATTAAGGAAAATAGTTTTATTGTTTTTCAAAATATTTTCCATCCAAGTCAATACACTTCTGCCAATTTTCAAAGCACTTTTGCCACTCAGAAGAGGATATCTCTAAAATGAGCTGTTTGAAGGCTTCCACAGCTCCTTCAGGCGTTGAAAAACGTTGACCTCGCTTTTTTTTTAAGGTCCGGGAATAAAAAGAAATCATTAGATGCCAAATAAGGGCTGTAAGGCGGATGACCCATCAATTCGACCTTTTGAGTCCTCAAAAACTCTCTTGCGTGAATCGATACGTGAGAGCTCGTATTGTCTTGGTGAAGAATGAACTTTTGGCAAAAAATGGTTGTATACCACTCAGAATTGACCGTTTTATGTTTATCTACTCGTAGTGGAACAGTTGCGACATGACCAGATTTTCCGAAAAAACAGGCGACCATTTGCTTTGAGGTGCTTCTTGCGCGAACAACTTTTGCTGGATTAGGCTCGTCTTGGAACACCCATACAGTCGATTACTGCTTTGTTTCCGGTTCATATGTATAGATCCAAGATTCGTCACCTGTTACGATGTCATAGACGTGCTTTGATCTACCGCGGCTAAATTTTTTCGAGTCTTTTTTGGGCAATTGTCAAATTATGCGGTATCGAACGAGAACAAATCTTCTTTACGACCAAAGGTTCATGCAATATTGAATGTATGCTGGTCCCACTAATGGCCAAGAATGCCTCTATCTCGCAATATGTCACATGACGATCTTGTATTATCAATTGACGCACAGCATCGACTGTTTCTGGCACAACCACAATCACCGTTTTTGGACGACCTTCACGAAATTCGTCCTGCAAAGATTGGCGGCCACGTAGGAACTCGTTGTACCATCGTTTCACGGTGGCTAATTGTGGTGATTCAACACCAAAAATAGAAGTAAGTTGATTGATGCAGTCCTGTCTCGATAATCCACGTCGTAAATTGTAGTAAATCATCGCACGAAAATGTTCATGGGTTAATGCCATTTTTAGGCAATATGAATTTTTAAACTTACTATAAATAAACACAAATAAAACTCGTAAGTGAAAACGTTATATGCAAGTTTATGCCAAAAAATACCAAACTTTACGATAAAAATATCTAATTACAGCTAATCACATGTAGTGTTGCGAAGGCGCAAAATATAAAAGGCAACCCTCGTACCTTAGGACTTGCCGAGGCCTTCATACCTTTCACAAAAATTTATATAAAGATTTAATTTAAACTAATGCATTGTTAGCGTAAAAAATATTAATTTTAAAACCACATTTAATTTTCTCATACAAAATGAAATACACTAAAATAAAGTAAAGTAACTATGACGAAATATATTGTATTTTCTTCAAAAAAAAAAAAAAACAAAAAAAGATTAAGAAACGTTAGAACGAAACAATATTCCGTCATGTTTACTGTAAGAGGTTTCATATGTTATCGCTCTTGTAGGTTAATAACAGTTTGTTTTTTTTTTTTAATTTTCTGGCAATGAGTTTGGACAAAGTTGGCACAATTGCATTCCAAGGAATCCTATAAATGTTAAAGTCTCCATCTTGAGCATATTCTTGATGGTCCTCTCAGTAGAGCCGGTAAGATTTTATTAATGAACGGCATACAAAATTTCAACGGTTTTTACTTTCTAAATATAGGAGTTTTAAAGCAAATCCTCATATCTGAACAATCAGTCCTATTGGAGCTATAAGTTATAGTGATCCGATCTGGATGATTTTTGTTGTGTACTTTCAACTAATGCTGGTTTAGTTTAGGAGTTATAACGCAAAACCTCATGTCTGAATAATCCGATGACTGAAACTATAAGTTATAGTAATACGATCTTAATAATTTTCATAACAGTAGATCAGGCATTAACTTAGAGTTAAACACATAAAAATTTAACCTAGCAAGTTTGTGGCATTCTGTCATAAATAAAGAAAATACAAAATTGTCAAACAAATTTTTTTCAAATAGATTCAAAAAAGTAGATACGAATCATGGCACATTAACCAGGTAACAGCATTAGAAAAAATGCAACCCTGTCATGTATTTTGTTGTTGCAAGTGGCCCATCAAACGGCAACATAGAAATGCCAAATTTAGCGTGTTTGACAATTCAATAAGTAAACTAAACGCACACCAGCATGGCACATTGAAGATAAGTAAGTAATTCTATTGTTCGAAAAAAGTGAAAAATAAATATAAAAAGAATTACAGTAAAGCGAAGGAACAGAGTTGGGCATTAAGTTCGTTCTTTGCGCTCCTGCAATGAGGTCGGATTCCAAAAAGTGATCGGAACAAACCCAACCGCTTACAGGAAGTTCCACGCCACATGCTCTGTTCCAATTGGATCTTCTCCACTGATCTTGCGAAACCCTAAAAAAGTTTCAGCCTTTCCCCCTCCTCTTATTGCAAAGAAAACATTTTCCCATTTCTGAATATGTACATAAATATAATTAGGATATGTAATATGTAAACAATTTATTTTCATCTATAATCAAAGCAAATAATAGTTTGTTATGATAAAATGTAAACAAACTTTGACAGCTGATGAACCACTTCGAATGAAAAATATCAAAAAATTAACCCCGTTGCTGTTACCTGGTTAATGTGCCTTGATACGAATCGTTTTCCCCCACAATGTTAAAATTATTTTCATTTTAAATCATCAAATTCGAAGATAATAAGAAAATCGAAATGTGCAAAGCATTGGGTATTTATTTGATGCAAGGCACTGTCTGGGTTATGAAATTACAAATTTTACTCTGAGTTGCTTAACACTTTTTTTATGAATTTAAATCTGGATTTCCAGCAAGTAGGCCTACAAAGATTTGTTTGCTAATCTACGTGATATAATGGTAGAAAGTAGATAGTTCCATTTAATGTCATTCGTTTTGGTTTGCTAATAAAATTACGGCATTTCGTCAAATTCATGCTTATTCACTGGAAGTTATAATCTTTCTTGGAAAAATGAATGAAAATGTATGAAAACTATGAAATTTTACTGAAATTGTTGAATATATTTAAATTAAATAAGGAAATCCAAGAAAACAAAGATAACAAAGATAACCCTTAAAGTTGTCGGAAACGGCCATTAGACGTCACTTGGATGTGGTGGCAAATTATCGAGGGCACGTCTACGATTGTGCTGACTATCGACGATATTTCATTCCTATGGATTTATTAGAATTCACAATGTAGTTTTTTTCCAAAGCGATATATTAAAATATAATAATAAAATAACTTTGCACATTTTTCGGTTTTGAGTCTGAATTTTTAGAACATATTTCTGTTCGACAAAAGCCCCGATAAATCAGAAGTGATTGACGACTTTTGTCCTTATGGATAGGATGGGTGTGCCGTAAAGGAAGCTGCACTGATAAATAATTTTAATATTTACAAATACGTAAATTAGACCATATTATAAAAAAGTTCAAAGTTGGTTTTCACAGGCACATTTTAAATTGTTTTAACTTCATTTATCGTAATACGGTTTCATATATAGAATCACATACATATGTACATAAGGCCACCATTCCCGAAACAATTTGCCAGTTTTGCAATGGAAATATAAAACATATTACATTTTAAGAATACCTAGAAAAATTTAGTTTTATAAGTAAATAAAAACAGGCCTTTTAAATCATTTTTGAAAATAACTGCAGCAGAAAATAAACAGTTTAAGCTTAAAAGATCTGATTTTATGGGTTATGGAATAGAATGGAATAGAGGGAAGCCGAAAACTCGTAATCGGTTTACAAAGCCCTCAGGCATAGGGGGAAAGGATATGGAAAAAGATGAGGATGGAACTTAATGAAGGTTTTCCACTCTCAATAAATGTATGTATTTAACAGACGCAGAGGAAATTCTCTGTGCTATTCTCATTCTCTAGACAAGTTGTGCACCTTGTGTAATCAACGCAATAAGAGTTTGTAACTCTTTACTTCTCTCTTCAAAATGGAATTTGGTCACTCCCTGTCCGGTCTTTTGAGGAATCTTTGGGCTCTTGGAACGCTTCAATAAAACCCATTATTTTCGTCCAACATTTGTCTTAGCGAGGAAATGAGAAATGAGCCTTCTTTATTATTGACTACATCAATTAGAAAAATTGCCGCATTTGCGTTGAAGAATAATCCGAAAAAGTTCAAGAGCTGCCATTACATGCAGACAAGACGACGGTCTGGAGGGGTTTGTAGGCTTATATTGGTTCAAAAATGGGGCTTCCGGCCGGTTATGAATAACGTAGGATATCAGACTCTTGCAATCTACAATTGAGGCCCGTCATTTCGACTGCATTTGATTTCAACAGTACGACTGTAAATACGAGTACTTGCTGCATAGCGGGCTCAATTGAAAGAATAGTTCGGTGGACAGTTAACTACTAGCCTCGGATCAGTGGTGGGCCGCCTGGATTATTTGATATCTTAGGTTAGATTAGGTTGAGATAGAAGCTAACAGTGAGCCAGCTCACTTAAGCCCGTAATTGGGCCCGTTATGATACCGCTTAGATCCATTTTTTTACCCCTAAGTCTCTCTAAACCAATTTATCGAGTTGGCGAACTTGAGCAGCTGTCGTGTTTTCACTTCTGAAGCCGCGCCCAGAAATTTCTTTCGCCGCCTGCGGGGCAATCGGAAATTAGATGTCTTATGGTTTTTGCCTCTTCCTCGTCATAGCAGCCTCTACAGAAATCGTGGAGGGGACTCCTAGAGTATTCCCATGGCGAGGGATGATTCTCTCCTGCTTAGTTAGAGGAGTTCTTGGGATCTTCTTATGTCCCATTTAGGCCACATAAGTTTGGATGTATTGCAATTCCCGCTCTTTTCCATAATGTACTCGCTTTGTTTGGGAAGAAATCCCCAATCCTGAGCTTGGAGGAAACGAGCGGCATGCCCAACCTCTTCCAGGCCTTTGAAACAGGTACGGAAGCACCCTTCGTGCCAGCTCGGCTGCCTGTTCGTTACCTGGTATGTTGCAATATCCTGGTACCCACACCAAATTAAGATCAAACTCCTATGCCATCACGTTAAGCGATATGCGGCAGTCTTAAGATCCTGGGACCCCATCTGCCCATGACTCCCTGTTTGGTATTGATACGCGATATTCTTTGTTGAAAGACAGCCGTGCCATACAGTCGTCTGTTATTTTACGCATTTGTAGGGTTTCTTTTGCGATATCTTACCTACAGACAACTTCTTTTTGGGGCTAAGAACATTGCTCGCATCACTCAACAAATACTACTCGAAATGCTTCAACGCATTACCAGCATTTGGATCATCAAAGTGGAGCTGTTAACCGCATTTAGAGTCAACATTTAATGGATTAAAATCATTTCATTGAAATACCACTATTTAGAATGTGTAAAATCCAAAAAAAAATACACCATTTTTGCTTCAACATTTCATTGTTGTAAATTGGAATTGAAATGGCGTTAGCAGCTATCAAAACTAAATTCCTTCTCATACTTACTTTGTACTTGGACAAGCCAACTTTTCCACTTTGACAAGAAAACTTTGCGGCTTGCAAAATCTCCATTTCTTGTATTGACACTTACAAACTACTATTTGATTCCACATAAGTTCTAGTTCAGGGAAGAAGAAAAAAACGAGAAGCGGAAGAGAGCAAAGTAGCTGATTTTACTGTCGACACGTTTACAATGTTTTTTTTTTTTTTTCTTTTGTTTCAAACGGCATTGAGAAGTACTAAGCGGCTATGTTCAGCAAAGGAAGATAAAGACGGCTTAGTAAGATGAAAAGCCTTCAATACACATAAACATTCTACTAAAATGTATGTGCGTGTATGTGTGTGTGTTTACATTAGAGCGTTTCACAAAATAGGTCAAATAGATTTTTTTAACACTTATTACGAGATTATCTATATACATATATATAAAACTTGAAAACGACTGAACCAAAATGGATACTTAATTCTGTTTATTAGGTCAATGAATTTGTGTATTGTATAGGATTGCCACCTATTTAAAAACTGAAACTTTGCATATTTATTAGTTTCTACTCCGGTAAGGTTTTTGGCATGGCTTTGTTCAGCTGAGAGAGGGTCAAATTTATTCAAAACATAAGTTATATTAAATAGTAAAATATTAATGTCAAATGGTTCGTTTTGCTGAAGGGGAGGTTTATATTTAGATCTGTTTTAAAGAAGGTTTGAAAAGCCGAATTTAATGAAATTATGCGAAGGATATATGATGTAAGAAAATATGAAATAAGACAAATTTAATAAAATTATATATTTTAAGTATTTAAACTTCAAAAAATTAGTTTCAGCGTTCGTTCATATTTATATTTTAGAGAGGGTTGCCACCTGTTTGAAATTTCATTAAATTTGAATTCAGTTAAATTTGGTTCAAATACACAATACGTATTCGTAAATTCAAGATATCCATGAAAACCGTATTTATGGTCCGATTTGATTAAAATTTAGATCATTTATTAGCCAAATAAATAAAATAAAATAAATTTCAAAGTTGGAACAACAGGTGGCGCTGTCGTGATATTTTCGAAAGCCGTATTCAGCCCGATACCATTAAAATGCAAAACGCGTATTAGCTACAAAGATATAAATATTTTATTTTAATATAAATATTTTATTTCAAAATTGAGTCGATAGATGGCGCGATACCAAAAATATATAATAAATGTAGTGCATAGCCATATAAAATCATTATTCCATTATCTCAAGGCTGTAGCGAAGCGCGCCAGGTCAGCTAGTATTTACCATAACTTACTCGAAATTTTGAACCCTGTTCTAAATTTGCTTGGTTTACGATTTTTGTGGAATGCGTCCTAGATCGTTTTGAGAATGGTACATTGTAGTGCACAAAAGGTAACGACATCATAAGCCGATATAAATTTATCAGCAGAATATATGCCATAAAAACGAAAGCTATGCCGTTGTAACACAAATTGGGGAACCTACAGTTTTACGCCAACTCCGAACGGAAAATAACTTTTGATTTCTGATTTGATTTTTTCGGTGGTTTGCCATTACTTACCGCTATTGGAAACGAGTTTTCTAAAAAGTTTTTTTTTATACTTTTGCTTCACTTTTATTATTATTACTTTGCCATGAAGGCATTTTTTTAACTTAGAAACTTCGCCGGAAATTTCCATTGCCCGCCTTCACCACGTTAAGGTGTCCTAGTTACAAAAGCATAAAGGGGGGAGTTGGAACTAGGAGGTGCTGGGACAAAATCTGAGAGTGATTCTTCTTCAGCATTCCAAAAAAAAAGCCGAGGAAACAAAATTTTTTTTTTGGATTTGTTAAGTAATCTAGAAATTTTACCTTTTTGGTGGTAGAAAAAAGGTTCCCTAGCATTTGAGATCAATTGGTATCTTGAAAATTTCTTGTGAGGCAAAGAGTGCATTTATTTAGTCCTGTGGAGTTTTTACTTTTAATTTTTAACAGTTTGAGCAAATCCTAAACGTTATTTTAAAATACGAAAAATTATAAATTTTTCAAAAATTTGTTTCAAAAAATATGCCTTATACAATTTCTTTTCATAAAGGGAATTTATTGAATAAAATATTAAACGATAATTTGCGATACCATGAACATAACATTTGAATTTGATGTGATAAAATAATGTTTTCGGGAAATTGTATGTTTTGTGATGGCAATTAAATAAATTACCAAAATTCAGCACAGCAATTTTTGAAGAGTGCTCGAAATCGAATGAAATTTTTTTTTTTTTTTTTTTGGTATTTATGCCGTGATACGGTCTAGTGGACATAAGTACTGCCTCATTTCTACATATGAATTGTTAATGTATATTTGTATAAACCCTGTCGGAAAAAGAAATACTTGTAAAGCAATTAAAAAAGTATTTTTTTTACCATCCACAAGTGGCTGAAATTCGTTCTTTTTTGCTTGCAAGCCAATTATCTGATTCTGCTTTTGGGTTTAATTACTTTTAAAAATGTTTGACAGAAAGAGCATAAAAATTAGTTGTTTTCCAGTTTGAAATCAGTCTAATTACTAACTACTTTCAAAATTTAGAATTTTCCATTACAACAAAAATACATCTCAATAAAAACTCCATTGCGTAACTTGTTCTAAAAACAGTCAAAATACGACATAAAACTTGTAGGGATTATTTGAAAACATGCTAAACTAGAGCTGGTTGAAATAATTTTATTTTTTAAATTTCAATTTTAAAAGTATTCTTTCTTTAGAATTTGTTTTGTGCAATTTATAATTAAGAAAAAATAAAAAAAAAAGATAAATGTGGGGAATTTTTTTTATTTTTCGGAACTTTACACAAAGTTTGCATTTTGTATTTAAATCGTACTAGTTTGGTTTCTTTTTTGGGAGAATATACTATGTTGGAACGCTAAATATCACATAGTTAAGTAGTTCATCCATATTTTTTCTTTAATGCTTTCAAATTGAATGATTTTTTATTGGTGGATTTTGATTTGCCATATGAAAAAATAGCAAATAAAAATAAGTAAATGTTTTTTTTTTTTTTGAAAGGCGCATATCTACATAATATAAGAATGGAGATGTCAAATAAATATAGCTAGAACTTATATAAAAAAAATTATAGTTAATAAAATCAATTACATTCGTATACTAAAAATTTTCGTCGCAGTTAAATTCTAAAATGTTACCAGTTATATGAAAAAATTATTTATTTACAACTATTTTACATTTCGATAACTAGCCACTAAAATATCATTCATATACAGTAAGAAAAATAAAACTTTTGGAGCAACAACAGCATTAGCAAGACCCAAAAAGATTTTGTCATAATCTTAGTATGGCCCTTAATAATTTGTACATAGTGCAAAATTTCCGGTTAATATTTTATTACGTCTCTTATTTGCTTCCATTACTGCTCCTATTGACATACTTGATATACATACTTTTGACAGTCATCTGGAGTAATTGATTTACGTATTTTCAGGATCTTTTGCTTGATGTCATTTATGTGCAGTTCGTACACAACACTACCAGATATGGATTCGTCTTGACAATTAATTGTGGGTTATATTTTTACACATATTTCGCATCGAATGAACTATAATCGAACTTTTGTTGTTATTGACTTACCTCATTTATTTATCTTTATTGTATCCGAAAGACGATTTAATTTAACATACAATTTTTAAAAAGAAATAACTTTTGTTGTGCAATAGATCCTCTGAATATAATAAAATATACTAATTTTTGGTGTACGAATTATTTGTGGTTAGGGTAGTAGATGTGCAATTTATTAAAAATATATTAAATCACTGAAAAACTAAAATAATAGGCATAGGTACATACATATGTACTGGGCGTAAGTTAGAACAACACAGTTAATTAGTTTAACATGAATTTGTTTCAGATCAGATGACTTCCAACAATTTTTTAAATTGATAAGTTTTTAAATTATTTTTTCCGACAGCGTATTGTCAACTTCTCCCACTGTCCATAGCCAACTCAATAGAGCATATAACGCACGCATACAAGCAAACACACATATATTATAGCTTGTTGCATCTGTATTGGTTACTGCTACATACAACTACTCCTAATACAGCGGGAGATTTTATGATAACAAATGGGATAAACGAATTTTATGACAGCAATCCAGTATAAAAATGTAAATTGCTGCTGAATGACGAATGCAAAGGTCGCATTGACTGCTTAGTTTGTTGCAAACTTGTAAAAATCATTCGATGCAAACTTTTGCCATTTGACTCAGTGCGTTGACACTGTCGTCATTGGTTATGCTGTTCATCTAACTAAATAACATTTGTTACATACATTTACTCGTAACTTTTACTTTCAATACAATTGTTATTGGCTTCTGCTTGCTTGTAGAAGTCCAAAGCGCGATTTGTATCTAAAGAAAGAAGAAAAGATTTTTGCATTTGAATCGTTATCCAATATTTGTTTCAATTGTTATAAAAGTTGTGTAAAACCACTTTTGATTACTTTAGTTTTAACTACCCACATATATCGAGTGTGAGCTGTGTACGCTTTAAAAAAAATCTACAACAACAAAAAAACACCGACATACATTGTTGAAAAAATGACAAAATACTGGAAATAAAATGATTCTAACAGCCGGCTTCACAAATTAACAAAATATTTGATTATTCTAGGATTTACCACTCGCTTTAAATCTTATTTAAATGCTAACATCAAATTTAAATTTTAATTAAATTCTGCCACCTGCAACTTTATTCTGAGATTCCTGGCAACTGATTTGACAAGTTTAACAAAATATTTACATATTTCGTTTAAAGAAATACATACATAAATGAATTTTCACTTGATTCGCTTTAAAAATTAAAAATTTTGTTTCCGCGAAATTCCACATACATATTTATGAAACAGAAAAATTTAAAACAAAATGAAAATTTAAATTAAATTTAAATTCAAATTTTGCTGAGACCAGCTTCATAAAATTTCTAAGAAAAATAATTTTTTTGTTCTCATTTTATTTCAATTCTTCCGAAATATACTTACTTCAATTAAATTTAAATTAAATTTCTGTTAAGATTTTGTTGAAAACGGTTGTAAGACATCTCTAAGGAAAATTGATTTTTCATCATTTAATATTTTTATGAAAATATTATATTTACTTAAATTAAATCTTACTTAATTTTTTGTCAAAATGTCGGTTAATTCAAATATTTCGAAGAAAAATTGATTTTTAATTTAAATTAAATTTCCGTTAAAATTTTGGTGAAAACGACTCTAAGCCATTTCTAAGAAAAACTATTGTTTTCTCATTTTGTAATTTTATGAAATGCCAATTCAGTAGTTTTGTAAGCCGACAGACAAACAAAAATTTTAAAAATGTTACAAATTTATTTTATTACACTCACTGCATCTTTTCAATGTATGTACAGGCACCATTTTTCTACAATTTTGTTAGAGTAATAGATTAGCTCATCTACAGTCTGGCTTGAAAATGGATTTTCAAATGGTTTCGATTCAGTTCATATCTTTGATTTCAGGTATTAAACTGACCATATTACTTAAATAATTTCCAAATAAATAAATGGTTTTGAGCTCATAAAAATTATTGTTGGTTTAATCTAAATAATTTTACGGAAACTCCTTTCAAAGTCAGTTGTAAAAAAATCACTGACTGATATTTTTATCGAATTTTCGTAGCCATTTTACAAGGAGAATCTCGACTTTTTATACAACGATCGAAAGTCAGGCGCTCTCTCATTTTGACGCACTGAAAGTGTAACATAACCGAGAAAAAGAAGAGATACATACACATATAATCGAATATTTTTCTACTAAAAATTCGGAAATAGGCTAAAATTAATTTTTTTATTTTCATGGTAGTAAATGGAAAAACTATTTAATCTATTAAAACTGAGAGGGTACAAGATATAGGAGAATTAAACTGATTTTAATGTAACTAAGTAACTAAAACTGCAAATTTATGAAGTATTTTTTCCCACCAACATTGATTTTTAGATTATGAGGCTCTATATTTATTGAATTATAGCTACATAAAATTAGACTTCGGCTCGTTTTCGACCTGGACGGTATTCTACAGTTAATCATAAAAATACTTGTAATGGCACAAGCGACGACTAAAAAAATATTTTTCCGCAGTCATTGCTCATGATTTACATTTGAATAGACTATGAAATTCAAATTGTCACTAATGTGTATTCAGTACTTTAAAAATATAATAATAATTTGGCGCTTACATTATAGATTGGTAATTGGGCGAACTACTCCTATAATTTTTAGTGTGCATCTTGATGTTGTAAAACAAATGGAGTGGCCTACAGTTTTATGCAGGGACCTGGTATTCTATAACTTTTATAAGTAAATAAAGCGCGTTAGAAAAAAAGTAATTTATGGACTATAATAATAATAATAATAATAATAATAATAAACAAACGCTTATCCAAATTTAACAACTTTGATACCAAATGGAGGTTAGGTTATGTTACAATGGCAGCAAAGGATTTCAATGTCAATTAGCAACTGAGTGCCATTTTGATACCATAGAACCTCGGCATACTTTGCTTTAAACTAAACTAAACAACTAGCACAGAATTATTCTCCAACCCCGCCAGAGTGGCTTTACGTTTCCTCATTAGGGCCGAACATCTGCACAGAAGCTGCTCTACTATATCTTGTACAATTTCATCTCTGCAGCTTCTGCTGTACTCATTGTAGGCAATACCAAGACGATTGGCATTGGTTTCGATCGGCCAGTATCCAGTGAGGACTGTCATGAGCCTCGCGACGTTAAGCCTACCCTTTGCCAGAAAAAATTAATTTTCTCTTAAGGTAATATCCTGGCCATGATGATTTTGCAATTCTGAATCCTGCCGCTGTGTACCATCGCTGAGCTGATTACAGAAGGTGGTGGAGGTAAATGCTCCTGTTAATTGCACATACTGGGATTGGAATCGGAGCCTCATTTGAAGTCGTAACTACATTCTCTCTGGCTGGCATCTCGGCTGCCTCGTTTCCAGTTTTCTTGCTGCTGATAAACAGAGCTTCCTGTAAAACTTTCCATTTACACGGGCGGAAGCCTCTGCCATCTGATGGATGTGGTGGTTCTTTTGTACGCGATTGCTCGTGATAGTTGGACCCGCCGATGATTTATCCTCCGGGTACTTTTGCGAAGCTAGGGTCGTTTTCCTCGATAATTGAGCGCTCTGTAGACCACTCGCCAGAGAGGAGCGCGTAACCCCAGTTTTGCGGCTATTTCTTCTACCTGAGTAGTGAGACGCTGTCGACTTGCCCTGCTACCAAAATTGGCAGCCGAGGAAGAGCCAGCAGCTCGGACAATTGATCCAACCGAGCTAACACTACGTTGGCTCCCATCTTCTACTTGGTGGGTGATGATTATTTCTCCCACAGTCATACGCTCGGATAGATGTTTGGCGTACTATGGCTAGGTCTGTCTGAGCACTGCTTCTCCTAGCTCGAACGACACAGAGCGTCGTCAACATATAGAGGTTTGGGGAAACATACCTTCTCCCCCGGAGGATTCGAGACATGTTCCGTATTAGACAATATATTTAATAAACGTCTGCTTTACTCTGCAGGGAGCGTGCGACGGACCCGAGGTAAGGTTGGGCGAAAAAGGACCGTCGACCAGAATGGCGCCGCTCAACTCTGGCAAGCCCATCGGACCGCGTGGGTAGGCTCCGTAAAGATACAGCCTAGAAATGAGCCCCCGGCTGCAAACTTAACACAGCAGGCACGGACCGCCTAACACCTTGGATGAGGGAAGGACAGAAAGCGACGGATGGGAAATAAAGGAGGGATGATACAAAGGAAACTGGACTGATTCAGCTGGAAACCAATAGAGGTTCCCATGTGGAGCCCACGTTACACACCCGGCTACGGCGGTGGCCGTTTTGTTCGGTTTGCAAGAAGAAATAGACTTGCCAACTTTGACTCTGCATTGCAATTGATATTTTAGAGATATTGAAGTCTTCCATCCTACCTTCACAACGATAGAAATCCAAAACTTATTGGCTTAGCCAAAGAAGGACGCCTTATGTTTCCCAGCTATTGAAGACATTTTTTGCGATTATTTCTAAGAGTGAATGAAGTTTCTTTGCTTGCTTTGAGTTTTAACCAAGTGAAGCAAAATAATATAATTTTATTATTATTTTGTGCCTTATTTATAAAATATATTTATTCCTTTTTTAGCAGTTCGATACAAAAAAAGAATATACTGACCTAAATTAATGATGCCAAAAGAAATACCGTCACGCTTGAATACTCAATGCTCAACTTTTCACAATATTTTGAGGAATTTAATTTCATCCTTTATCACACAAAATACAAAAACACTTATCATCATTTGACAGCATATTAAAAAAAAAAAAATGGTACGCTTTATCGCCCGCTATATTCCATATTATATGGGCTTTATCCTTTTATTGACCTTTTTCGTTTAAGTGAACTTCAAGCGGACATTTGAGCGGAAAGAAAGTCAAAAGAGAACAGAAAATTTGGCACGTGATAAATCTAATCAGTTAAGATCCGTAAAAAGGCTATTTTGCGTGCACAAAATAAATAAATTACATAACTCAAGTGCTCGGTATGCACAAATTAATGCCGCTGTGTTTTAGACGCGGATATTTTACTTTGGTTAAATAATATAACACTCATTCTTGAGACAAACAAAGATAAATTGTATTTATTTATGAAATCCTAATGGTGTGATAAATAAAAATTAAATAAAACAATGCAAACCATATCACGTTCTTCGAGGATTAGAAATGTAAGTACGAATTTTATATCTTACGTCGGACTAACACAATTCATTAGCATTTCTATAATACCTTTTAAAATATATATTTATATGGCGAAATGTGAAAAGGAAAAGTACATTATCTACGTTCTTTGCTGAGTGAATTAGAGCACAGCGTGTTCTCTAAATTTTGATTGAAATTCCCTTATTCGCTTTGCGTTGGTACTACTTTTGAACAGCTGATCGCTTTGTGTTTCTACAACTCAGCTGATTGGTGTTCTTTAAAACAATAAATTAAACGTTTAAACTGGAGGTATATAACCGAAATGCAGGTAATATTCATGTTTCTAAATAAATTACAGGTCAAATACTAATATTAATTATTATTGAATGCCCATGATACCTTTAAAGATACAACCATTATTAACGAGATTGTAAAGAATTATATAGGGGTTATTATTTCTAAATACTGCAAATTTAACAGTTTACACATCTACCTTGAGTTCAAACACTCACATGTTTTTTTTTTAAAATTTGTGTATATATGTACGTATTTTCATTGGACCTCAAATTCGCAAAATTATGAGCGACGTTACCTTTATGAACAAGTTAAGCTGTGTTCAGAAACGTGCATGGAAGAGTTTTGTAGCGCTATGTGATAATTCCTTGGGAACAACAGAAGCGACGACTACATCACAGTTGTAAACGAATTTTTAAGTGCATATGGTGAAATGGGTTGCAACATGTCGATAAAAATTCATTTCTTGCATTCGTTCAGTGATGAACAAGGCGAACACTTGCACCAAGAAATGGCTACGGTCGAAAAACGTTTCGAAGGAAAAAACAAAATAAATATGATGACAGAATATTGCTGGTCAGTACAACGTGAAACTGACGATGCTGACCTAAGGAAAAAACGGTCAAAAAGCACTTTTGATCTATATATTTTCATTTAATAATAAAAGGTGGTTAAATTTTAAGGGCCGATGTTGAATGTGAACCACACCTAAACGTTAAGTTTTTTTCTGCATTTCATTTGACATTTCTCAATTTCAGACTAACTCAATTTGAACATGGAAAGATACACAATCGAGCAACGTGTTAAAGTTATTCAGGCTTAATATGAAAATGGGCGTTCAAATTTCGACGAAAATCATCTTCAGTGATGAGGCACATTTTCACCTCAGTGGATTCGTCAATAAGCAGAATTGCCGCATTTGGGCGAATGATAATCCAAGAGTGATTGTCGAAAAACCAATGCACTCACAAAGAGTGACTGTTTGGTGCGGTTTATGGGCTGGCGGTATCATCGGGCCGTATTTTTTCCAAATGAGTCCGGCAGTTACTGTGAATGGTGTTCGCTATCGTGAGATGATACCGAACTTTTTATGGCCCGAATTGGAACATATGGATGTGGACGATATGTGGTTCCAACAGGATGGTGCCACTTGCCACACAGCCAACGAAACAAGAGCCATTGCGCGACAAATTCAATGGCCGTGTTATCTCACGTGGTGGCGATGTCAATTGGCCACCAAGATCATGTGATTTGACACCGTTGGACTGCTTTCTTTGGGGTTATTTGAATGAAAAGGTGTACGTCTATAAGCCCGCAACAATTCAAGAGCTAAAGGATGAGATAATTTGGCACATTAACGGCATAGAACCCCAGTTATGTCTCAGGGTCATCGAAAATTTGGACCATCGGATGGAGGTGTGCCGCCGAGGTCGCGGCGGACATTTGGCCGATATTTTGTTCCATACATAATTGAACCACACCATATTATCATAATAAAAAGAAATTACAATAATTTCCAAAATAATTTGTGTTTTGTTCAAAATCAACATCGGCCCTTAAACTTTAACCACCCTTTATTTATTAGTAAATTAAGTTCCTTGTAAATTTTTGCAAAAGTTTCGTTCTTATAAAAAGTAAAATAACTCAGTCACTTTTTGGCCGATTTTTTAAAAGAAACATTCGTTGAACTCGGTATTAAACCTACTCTTTGAATCTAATCAAAACTTATTTTGTGTTTTTTTAAATAGTGTGTGAAAATATCGCCAAAGTCAAAAAAGAAGAAAAAGGGTAGCAAAATTTAAGTTTGTTTTGCAAAAACAAGTAAATTTCTTCAGCTTTATTGACATCTATATATCTTTCAAAAGGTCTGAGTTTCTTATTTTTTAAACCGTTCTTAAAATGAAAATCGGTTGTTAATTAGCTAAGATATTAGCTAAGAAGTGCGCAAAACGGGTTTTAAGGTTAAGTCGAGATTTTGGGGGTGTTTGACAAATTCCAAAATTGGATTCTCGTTCTACTCGATAAGACCTACAAGAAAAATAACATCACTTCCCAGGTATTTTTGAGTGTCACATTGAGTAATGGTAATAACAAAAAAATAGGTGAATATTTTTCCTGGAAAAACATCAGACAGGCTTCTAAGTAAAAACGTCAAACAGTTTTCTATCAAATTAAAAGTAAATTTTATTCGGTTCAAATGCTGCAAAATGATTAAAATTTACTTTAGAATTGTTTGCTATAAACTTTGGCAACGTAAATTTTTTGTTTATTTTTGTGCAACAACTGATCGTTTGACACTTTCCATGTTTTGACCCGAAGAAAAAGTTCAGGTAAAGTGTGGTTACTTTATTCTCTACAAAACTCTCCAAAAATCGCTCTCATTTACAGGATTTTGATGATACATTTTTCCAAACCAGTGTAATTTATTGAGCTTGAGGCTAGATTTTTATTTAGGGAATAATTGAGAAAACAACGATTTTTCAAAGCGGTAGAAGTGATCAATAAATTACACTGGTTTCCGAACATATAAGGCCAAAACAATATAATAATTGTTAAATTTTTCCTGTAGCTGTAGCTAAAAAAAAAATTGGTAAATTAAATAAAGCAAAAACCAATCGGCAAAACCACGTGCTTCTATTTTTCTTCCTACCAGTGTATATTTGCACAAATGTTTGTATGTACATAAATCCTTTTTGTGGTTCATAAATTTTCATCACATTCATTCATTCAAAGACAATGCTAATGGAATTTATATTTATTGATGATTTATTTCGATTGGTCATCATTTTTACTCTAGGCTATAGTTGCGGGCGCAGTCGAATAATCGAATAGTTCAAATTAATTTACTTCATGTCGAAATATTGTGTGAATTTATTATTTGACAAATGAGACTTTAATTTAATTAACTTTGTCGTTTTCAGTTATTAAACAATAAGCGAAAGAATTCGGCAAAATGTCGTAAAATACTTAAACAATTTCCACAACTCTGAGTAGTATGAAATTTAAACAAAAATATATCGGTGATATTAATCGTTGTATGTATGTCGTATAACGCAAGGGTGGTAAGTGTGCATTAGCTTGGTAAGCAGCCATGGGAACTTATCTGATTTGGAAGGATGAAAGTGAAGTTGAAACCAATAAGGGTAGTTTTGTTAAACAAGATGGTATTTATACAATAAATTTTTAATAGCGAACGTAACTGCAGACGAGTAAATTATTGAGTGTCGAAGGTTGGATAAAACCTACTACCCGGCGCACGTTATTATTTTAAATAAAAAGTAACTACGAAACGGTGGCCACAAATCAGATACCGAAAATAACCAGGCCATTTATCAAAGAACGGCAAATTGCGATTTATTTTGTGTTATTGTGTTTTTTGTGTTGTAAATATATCACTGCCCATAACTGGTATGCAAAGTTGTCCGCTTATTTGCTTTGGCTAGACTTTTATTTCATTTATTTTTCATTTTACATTTCTAACTAACTTTTAATTCTATTTTTTGTTTTAAATGTAACGGTATCCTGTTAGGTATGTGAATAATGCCAATTAAATGCTTCTAATCCATAATACAAATTAGTAAGTGAACTTTTGAACAAAATTATTTTCATAAATAACTTACGTTGATATTTACTTTCGTTGCTTTTCTATTTCTAACAGTCATTAATAGAGTTCTTGTTTAAAATCGACTATCCAGCTATTTAACTTGTCGATTTTCAATACAGCAAATATTCAATTAACCATCTACTTTCGATTAATCGCTCGAATAGTCACGAAATCGACTAACAGAAATTATTCGAAAACTGGCAGTTACTCACAATAAATTCATAAAACCTTCGTTATAGTGGAAAACGATTTTTGTCGAAAAATGTTGACATTCAAACACATATCAAAAACAAATATTTATTGAAAGAAAACAACTAGTCCAAAAATTCGAAAATTATCGGTTAGTCGACTAGTTGTTTATTGTCGATTAGTCGAAGAAATCGAAAGGCGACGATTGGTCGATTATTTTCTTTAAACAACTTTTGCTAATCGATTAAGCGTTTAGTGTTGTACCCCAGGGCTGTGATAAATCGTTCTATAATTTTGCATCAAATTGTTTAAAGTACATTGTGCGATTCAATAGTGGCAGTGGAAGAGAGATAGAGCGCAGTACGCCGCTGATTGGCAAATTTTAAAGACGGCGGTAATGTACTCGACGGGTGAGCATAGCGCCTACTCTTTCAACCAAATACGTACATAATTTAATGAAATGAGATGGTGCTGCCCTGCTGATCAATGAAAAAATCATATGTAACGTGTTGTTCATTATTACAGTTCTATGGTCTTCGGTTACATTCACCTTAGGCTACGTGTTACAAAATGAATTACCCAAATCTAATGAATTATTAAGAAAGAAACAGAAATAGATATTTTATGATTTGTTGTTGTTAAACTTTATTTAGAGTAGAAAAAGGTTTATGTTCCATGCTTTTTTTTTACTTCACTCTACGTAAAAGATAACATGGTATCAGATTGATGTATACCACTAAAAATTTCGTTTATATTATTCTTCATAATATTTTTTAAGAATTTTAATATAAAATTAGCTTAAGCCTCAAAAAATTTGCCACATCCAACTAACGGCTCGTGCTACGAAATTGAACCTTACGCACGCTGAGCTAAAAAAAAAAATAAATCATCTCCATTGAAAAAAAATTAAAAAATTCAAATTTGTAGTTGGGCATGTGCCAAAGGGTAGGAAGCGAAATTCTATGGTGAGATATCTTTTAACTATGCTAAGGAAATTTTCGTGTTTTCTGTGTCAATCGGTAACTTCTTACTGTAAATTTTGACAGCTAGTAGATTACAAAGAAGTTGCTTGCGTTTCGTTCCCTGTGCCATGGAATTTCGTTCAATTTCAGGAAGAAACGATGGGAGTCATGTTACTTCTTTGTATTCGACGTTCATTGGTTGCACAGAAGGAGGAAACAAAGGAAACAAATATACAACAAAAAAAAAGAAGTACTACCGTTACCAATTTCAATTATTTAAGAAATTAAGGCAATGCATTGATTAGAGAATTTTACAACAAACCGCTGGGCAACAGTCTAGACAAGCTGCTTGTTAAGATGTTGAAAACCGCCACCAAACTTATAATTAAGAAAATAATGACATAATTAGAGTAATACCTTTTTTAATTTTTTGCCGGCAACGCCTTTAGTCCTATGAGGGCGGTAATTTATATTTACCTCATAACTGTCAAAAATTTCATTCATTCATTCAATGATTGAATGTAACAAGTTCGACGAGTTCGACGAGTTAAATGATGGATCACCGTACTCGTGATCGCCGAATTTAGCTAGCTATCGTTGTTGTTGCTTGTACCCACAAATTTGTTCGAACGTGAACAGAGCTCAGACATGGCGTGCAGAAAAGTAATAAATCGAATGCTCCTTATTTATCTTTATCGAATACCGTTATTTTACTTAATTGAGAAAATATATGGGATTGTTGGTCATTGTTTCAGTAAAACTATGATTAGAATGCGAAGTAATTTAAAAAGGTCAATCAGCGGATTTTGCGGTTTTGATATTTTTACCCTTAAAGCATCCTGCAATAAAATTCGTGTGTGGTATTAGGCAAAGTTTAAATTGGTTAAAATCCACAGCGAATGATTTAACACTTTGCTTACGGTCGCATAACCTTTTTGTTTTTTGCCAGTGCTTGCATTCGAGGTCAACACACGTGTTATTCAAATCGAAGTAATTAATGGAATGCCTGGTAATCAATAAAAAAACCATAGTTTCAGATTCAATAGAGTCGTATAAAAAAGTTTGTTCGTACTTTTACTTCAATTATATTGTATAGATTCAGTTTGGTGATTTTCATTGCAAGCTGTGTGGAGCCAGTGAAACAAGAATAATGCGATGGTATTTCAAAGTTATATAATATAGATATGTGCATACAATGCCGGACAATAAAACCGGAATACGATGTTTTTACATGTTTTGACTATGTTTCTTTTTATTTGTTTTATGTGTATTAATTTTAAATAAAATGCATGGCACATTGCACAGCATGGTACAAATCTGCATTTCAACCATTCAAGAAAAAAGGAAAAACAAAAATTTAGATAAACTTCAACATATTTTCAAACGTTTGAATTAGAATTTTTACAAAAATGAGAGAATGAGAAAATAAGAATCCAAGTTTATTGCCCAATAAATTTTAGTATATCGTTATTTTTGATAATTTTTTTCATGCCAGCGTCACGCATTTCCTTTCATAAAAAATACGTTCGACAATTTTTTTTCATGCACAAAGCGACAGTAGATAAACTTCTTTTGCCAACGTTGCAATTAGTAATTTAATTTTTTTTTTAACTTTCAGAAGAGTCCATTTCCAATTTAATCATTTGCATCATTATTATATTTTTATGTAGGCTTTTAGATCTTAGTGAAATGAAATTTAGCTTTTAGGTTACCATTTTTTGTGAAACTTTGTTTAATGTTACCTCCGCATTTACAAGTCAAACAATTCGTAGCGACATGTACGCCGGTAGAGAAGCAAAAAGTTTGTAAAATAAAATAAAATGTAGGGCACGTGATTTTGGGACGTAGAAGGCGCAATTGTATTGCAGCTATATTTATGAAAAAATACTGTTATAGTTTTTATTAAATTTTTATTATATTTTTTTTAAATACCAACGCTAATGGCTTAAAATTTGGTTTTGTATTACCATTAATTAACAAAACGACTAAAAAAGTTGCTTTGAAAAAACTTTAAATTTTTTTGTAGATATAATATTTATTGAAACGTGCTGCGAGGCACTTACTTTTTACCTTTCGATTATCATTTTCTGGTAATTAATAAATGACATTAAAATTGACTTATTGGTGCAAACTGCACAAACAATTTTCAACAACTAAGTTGTGGAAACTTTGTAAAAAAAAACAGAGCTTAAGCTTTGAGTTGAAGCGTTTCAGCTCAGCTCAAGCTATAGCTTGAACTTCATCTCAATTTGGTGTGCATGATTTAAGAAAAATAAAAAATACTAGAAACCACCGGCAGACCTTATGCACCCTACATATATCGGGCCTTGCAAAAGGAACGCTACAAAATTTTTTTTTTTTTAAATAAAACAAAAACGATTTGGGATATGAATTCAATTTTTTATTCCTGTGAAAGTACGTTCGATGCCACTATGTATGGAACTCGATTTCTTTTGCATGGGCACCACGGGCACGCTTGCACAAGTCCAGACGCTGAACCCAATTTTCGACGGTTTTCAAGCATAAATCAGCCGATACTGCTGCAATTTCACGTTCGATATTCGTACGAAGTTCATCAATCGTCGCTGGCTTGCTGGCATAGACCATAGACTGGACGTAGCCCCAAAGGAAATAGTCTTACGGCGTCAAATCGCACGATCGAGGCGGCCAATTGACTGGGCCATTTCGTGAGATTACACGTTCACCAAACTTGGTTTTCAATAAATCGATTATGACATTCGCTGTGTGGCTTGTGGCGCCGTCCTGTTGGAACCACATATTGTCCAAGTCCATATCATCCGATTCGGGCAAAAAATATTCGGTTATCGTTGAGCGGTAGCGATTCCCATTCACAGTAACGTGCCGGTCTTCATCATCACGGAAGAAGTACGGCCCAATGACGCCGTCGGCCCATAAACTGCACCAAACCGTAATTTTTTCGGGATGCAAAGTTGAGTCATGGAGTACGTGTGGATTGCTGCCAGTCCAATAACGCATATTTTGCTTATTGACGAAGCCATTTGGCCAGAAATGACGACGACCATAAATTGGACGTAGCGCTTTTAAAGTTGAGGCTATTGACTCCGAATTTCGGTAGGAAATTTTAATAATTTCGACTCGTTGTTGGATCGTATGTCTTTCCGTGATGAAATGGCAAACCTTACTGAAGAGAAATGTCAAAAGAGCGGAAAAATATGGCGTCGTTTGCTGTCACTATTGGTCTACTTTTGTAGCGTCCCTATTGAAAACCCCTTTATTTGCTTAATAATTGCCCTTTGAATATCGAACCAAACAACGCATTTCGGTTTCTATTCGCCGAAACGAAATGTTTGACACCCATATTTTAGTATTTTATACCGTTGTCTATAATTTAAAAAAGTTGGCAACCGTTTTCGAAATATACCCATAACCTTCCTTTTAGCGCAGCAAATGGTTTGATACCCGTATTTTACTGTTTCATACATTTTGTGTAATTTAATTATATTCGACGTTTTAATCAGGTGTCAACCTTTCCTAAAATTTAGCTAGCTTTAAAAGTTCTACTCAGCAAAACGAACCGTTTGACACCCATTTTTTGTAATTCACATAACTTGTGCATAAATTAATTTAACTGGACTTTTCAATCAGGTGGCAACCTTCAATAAGCCATAACTCTTCAGTAAACCGAACAGTTTTGCACTAATGCCTTCACATTTTATATAACTTGTATAGAACTTAAACAAATTCGACTTTTGAAACAGATGGTACCCACATAAAGTTAGCTATTAACTTCCATGCCGATACGAAGCGTTTGACTCTCATATTTTAATATTTCAAATAACGCGTGTATAATTTAATGTAATTCGACTTTTCAATTAGTTGGCAACCCTGTTGAAAACAGAGCTAGCTATAAATCTTCTCCAAAGCGAAACTAACTGCCTGATTTTCTGATTTTAATATTTTCTATACCTTTAATAAAATTTGACGTTTCAAAGAGGTGGCATCCCTCTCCAAAATACATGTAAACATAAACCATCTCCTCGTCGAGGCGAGGCATTTCGAATCCATATTTTAATATTATATGTATATAACTTTGAGTATCATTTAAGTGAATTTTGCTTTTCAAAAAAGTAGACAACCCTCTCCCAAGCATGAAATATGCTTTACGCCCTACCAAATATGCAAAATATCATAAAAGTCGGTCGAGAATTTCCTACCGAAAACACCGTAACACGAAATTTTTATATATTTACTGATTACTGAAAGAAATTTCAGTATAAATACTGATAATATAATTTAATTTTCATTATCTGTAAAATATTTGGATTGGAATGGAATTGAGTTAGGCTAGAAATCCGAAATCGGGTTTTAAAGCACTCAGGTATATTTTCGCATTACACGTATGATCTGAGAAGGAGGAAGGAATGAGGGATAAGGTAAAAGAGCAGCGAAGAAGGTGGGATGAGACTTAATTTCCCCTCGAAGGAGGAAGAAATGAGGGATAAGGTAAAAGCAGAGCGAAAAGGTGGAGATGAGACTTAATTTCTCCTCGACAAATCATCCAAACTCTTTGCTGAATCTGAGAAGCTTATCGAGGGATAGAAAATGAATATCATATCATATATAATCAATATATCATCCCAGCCTAGCAAAAGCAGTACCACTACCTTTCTCAGAGATTATTTTTCTATTTGAACTACATACATGTAAAAAGATGTGACCGCACACTGACATGATGATTTTCGGAGTAAATTTTCATTTAGCTATTGTTTTCGATTCATACCCGATAACACACCTAACAATATCTTGAGCGGCGTTACTCACTTCAGAGCAAACTTAGAAACTACTTTATCAAACTCTATCACATTTTATACAGACTTTGGATTTCATTGCAGTTTGAAGTCGGTGTCAAACTGTGGCTCCCTCAATTTGTGTATAATCGATATTGGACCAAAAAATACGGATTAAAAAAACACTCGATTATCGCTCCATCTAGCGAATTAATTTTTATGCTCCTAATATCATCAACATCCCATTATCATTACAGATTTTGTAAATAACTCATCACTAGCGCCACCTAGCGCATTTTTTTTTTTGATAAAAGTATTATTTCTTTCAGCGGCACCATACCTCTCTAATATCATTAATAACGAACTACAAATTACGTGTTTCCGGGGATCATTTTTACAAATTATAAAAATCCACCGGCTCCTAGCATATAATAGGAATTTAGGAAAAAATCAAAAACTCGCAGAATATAGTAACTTCGCTCACATTTGAAACAAAAGTTTTATTTAGTAAAATAAATACAAAAAAATCGAAATTTTATATACAGGGTGTGTTACGTTTAAAACATACTAATTTATTTTTACTTTCATTTAATTAAATAAAAAAAAATTCGCTATCACCCGAACTAAGGTTATTCATTACTGGTTTTGCTTTCAGAACTATATATTTTAAGGGGCAGATATTATATACATATATTTTATTTTCGGGTATATATTTTTAATTCTTAATTTGACGGTGTCCGAGAGACGAGTTGTAGGTAGGACATAGTAGGGTCGGTCTTTTCCCATCAGAAGTCTTAAAACGTAATAAAAATTTTATATTGTTGGTTAAAACTTTTTGGCGAATCACCGGTGAGTTTTAAAATCGTGTAACTAAAAAAACCAAAAAAAAAATCACATTGTTTAATATATACATATAATAAATAATACAATTTATATTTTTCGTTCAAAAAAAAAAACAGGATTTTGGCTTTTCCTCATCTAAGCTCACTTTTGGCTCGCTTAAAATCAGAGCAGTTTGCAAATCGCAAACCAAAGAAGCAGCACAATGTTGCTTAGTTTTTCATAACCACTTCTAGCGTTCCTGTTCCTGACTGAATAAGCAAGTTAATAAGATAATAAATAATAAATCTTGTAATAGATGTACTATGTTACGCATCTCAGCTATTTGCCACGTAGCATCCGCTTAGCACACATGCATAGCATGTGATTTATTAGCGGGCATTTCCAAACAAAAAACAAAAAAACAAAAAACTTTTGCCCCCTCTTCGTCAAGCAACGAAACAAAGAACATTGGCAAATGAGCTTAATAGTTATGGATTGCCTGAATATTCTCGTATCCATAAAAACTACCAAAACAAATTTTACATTCATGTTCATTGCGAGACTTGTGGGAATTTTAGCTTGGTTGCTGCAAATGCTGTGCTCTATTTTCAGTCGCGAACATAGCAAAACAACATCATACAAATAAAACAAAAAACAAAGAATAAATGGTGGAATGCAGGATGCATTGGTTGCGTGGTTTATTAGTCGCTTGTTTTAGTTGTTACGATGATGAAGCATAGCTCATAAAAACATCGTTGTTGCGGCAAAGTTTTCTATGTGCAACATTGGAGGGGTTATATGGAAAACAAACTAGCGAATTGAGCTGTTTGCCACAAAAAAAAACTTTGCTGTTACTTGTTTTTTTGTAAGTTATGATTTTCAAGGCATTTTTTAACAATTGTTGATGAGGGGAACTTGAAGATTGTGACGAACTTGATGGGAACTTCTCTGTTATTCTATGCATTTTTAAGTGGATCGATGTTGCGTTAGGTTTTTGTTTTATATCGTCGATAGTATCCTAAAAGTTGGCGTCAAATTTGATTCATAAAATTTTCTGTATATTTTCTCTTAACTATTTCGGCGGCAATGGTTTAATTTTTGCACCATATACTTTCCATATTTTCCGCGACGGTGGTACATTTTTCGTACCACATATTTTTTACGTTATCACTTAAGTCTCAAAGGTTTAAAAATTTAACCGCACTTGATAACGGGACAATAAAGCAATAATGTTCTCAGAAAAATTTTCGCGTATTTTATGTAAATTTTATGGTCAGTGAAGCAACTTTTGTGCAACGCCCACTGCGTTGTTGGTTATTGAAAAAAGTTAAGAAAAAATAGTTTTTTGTAAAATAATTATAAAAATTGATGTTTTCTGGACAGATATATTGCTAAGGCATATAATTTCATGTTTTGGAAACAATATTTCAACATAATTATTGCTGGTCGTGTATTTTGTTGTGGTGCTTATATTGAACCATCACGACGTAAGGTATTTTTTTCATTGGAAATTATTTTGTTTATTATTTTTAAAAGAAATATGAATCAGCCACATAAATACCTAAACGATGCAGAAATATGTCAACTTCTGGAAGACATGAATGATCTCAATGTTGAATGCGCAGTAATTCCCAGCGATTCTGAATCAAATGGAAGCGAAATTGAAGATGGTCCACATTCACCCAATATCGTATATGATGAATTTGATGCTGATGACGACATGCCACTTTCCACATTATTATATTCGAATAGAGATAATAATTGTGAAAATGCGATCGTAGGTTCACCTAAGTGGGATAAAGTTACAAAAAACTTCTGCAGCTTCACAGAAATAAAGATGGAGCAATGTCTAATATTTCGGCTCCTCAAAAAGACGATGACTACAACAGAAACATGAATTTTGTGGACAAATTTGATCAAAGGCTATCATCATATAAATGTGACCGAAAAAGCCGAAAATGGTGGCATCGCATTTTTTTTATTTTTTAGATGTTTGTGTGGTAAATTCAGATAAGTACATATACTATATCAATTGGCATTGGAGCCATCAGTCGAACACAAAATCTTCCGGCTTCAAATAATTGAAGGGCTGCTTGCAGAAACAATTGTAAACCGAAACATGAAACGGCAGAGCACATCTACACAAATACCAGTAGCTTCAATAAGAAAATCCAAACCTTTCGTATCAGAAAGTTTCAGAACAGCCCAAACTGCCCATCAACCACAACGCAGTACACGCAGAAGATGTGCATTGTGCTGCACAATGAAAAAACAAATACGAACAGACTGGATTTGCGGAACATGCAATGTACCGTAGTGTTTATCAAAGAATAAAACATGCTTCCAAGATTATCATAAAAGTAGTTCAAGTAGCTGTGGTCTATAAATTCAACTACTATAAAATATTATTTTTAACAAATATGTAAATCATATAAGAATTTTTTGTGAATTTTTATTAAGTTTTGATCATTTTTTATTAAAATAAAAACACTTAATTAAAAAAAAACACTTAATTAAAATTAATTTTTTTTGAGAAGATGAGCTTTAATTTAATAAATTCTGAATTTAATCATTTTATAGATTTTTTTTGCATTTTTAAAAGAATCGGGTTTATAAATTTTATACTAACTTTTTCCTAATATGATTTGAAATTATGAAACCGACAATTAATAATTAAAATAAATCTTTTAGCTTTCTATTTGGGTTTGATTTATTTACATACACCGCTTTAATTCTGGTTTCTTTTGAAAATATTTAAACTTTCGTATTAAAAATATTTATTTTTTAATTTTTTAACCCTACACCGCTTCTAGTCCCAATCTATATTCCATAATCTATTAACAGTATACTTAAATGGTGGGTTTTCTTAAATGACAAATCACCTTTACTAAAAATTTCTAATAAGCATCGCCACAAGAATAAAGGTATTTAGTTTTGGTAGTACTTAGTAGATATCAGCATGCGATCAAAGTCACAGCTACTATACTACGATAGCAACGAGCATTTGTGGTAAGATGACTTTACTTCATTTGTGTGTGACTGTGTTTTTTTTTTTTTTAAATGAGTTATTTTTAATTAATTTTCGAGCCATAGGTTTTTTATACAAATAACCCTTGCACAGCTTACCAAAATTTACCCTACATACATATGGTACATATCTGTTTATTGACCCAGGTATGTATTTTTATTCACCTACAGCTATAATAAATATAAAATTTTCCATACATACCTTTGCACAGCCAGCGCCAAGGTCAGCCAAATGGACGCCGTGTGACATACAGTGGGTAAAAGCTGAAAAGATAACACAAACCAAAAGGAAGTTAGTATAAAGAACAACCACCAGCTAAACAACAACACAAACAAGTTACATACATATGTGCATTGCTTTTATAGAAACAAAATGAGCCTGATTATAAATAAAACAAAATTGCATCGATGTTGCAAACGAATGTATCTACTTATTTCTTTCGGTGCAAAATAAAAATTCAGTATGTTTGCATAATAAAGAACACGTAGGTAAGAGTTGTTCATACATTTACAAATATAGCGAACAGGTATAGCAAATATTTGCACACTTGCTCGATGTAGTTTACACAAATAACGGCGCGTGGTAAGAAAAAATCAAACCCCTGCAGTAAATGACGCTAGTTCAAAGCTATCGCAGTGCTAAGAAGCCACCAACGCAGGATTTTCAAGTATCACTTATTCAATCAAAGCAAAAATTGAATTATATTAGCTAACTTAGGCAGCTATTCGGAAAAACTTTCCCGTAATTTTTAATGTTAGTTGCCAGGCCAGGGTTTAAACCCGGTATACACCGAATAAGCGCTCATGTTTCATATGTGTGAGAAGCTGAAGGTTAAGTCCGGAAACTGCTCATCAAATTTGTCCGGGAATTTCAAATTGGTTTAAAATATCGATCGACAAAAAATGTATCGTTATCAATCACCAAATATTGCGTCGCAGTCATTGATCTCGTATCGACAATAAATTTCTCGATGATGTTAATAAAAACAACGACTCCATAAAATACTTTACGTGGCCTATAGATGATGTTGATTGCAGAATCATTGCCACCGTCCCAATCGTGAATATTTGTCGATATCTATCCGTTCGTTTGATCGTTACGGAAAATTTAAGTAATGGAACTTTTGAAAGGATTTATGTAAGAAACCCACTGAATTAGGTTTTTATATATGCATATGTATATTGTAGAGACAGGAGACAAAAATACACAACCAAAAATCAATTTGAAGTGCTTGTGGACGTGACGAAGTTGTAACCAGGCATAGCTAAAGGATTTTCCAAAAGAGCACCCGCCGACCTAAATAATTTTTGGAGAGATACAGCACAAAAGTCAAATGCACTGGGTACACCAATTAAGGACAAAATTGGATGGAAGAATATATGAAAAAAGAAGACACGTATCGATTATCCATTATTAAAATTTTTTGTACATAGACTGAATCTATTTCAGATGAAACACCTGATTGTGTATCCTTTATACGTCCTTCATCTTCACTATCACTTGAAAAGAGATCATTTTAAATTATTTCACACAAAACACTAAGAAACTCAAGCACAAGATTTGGCTTATCAAATTTGGCGATACAACGGTTTTACTTTGTGGACAAAACAGCTTATCGGCTTACCAATGATCCCATGCAATTTTTCTATCGAGAATTCTTTCCGTTAATGTTTCCAGTAAACGTCTGCTTCCATCTTCTCAAATTTTACTAGAAGTAGCAAAAAGTTAAATTTCGTTCTGACAACAACGTAAATAACTTATTTCCCTTCAAATTACTTATCAAAAACTAAGTACGTCCACACTTTTCGTTCTTAATTTATTTTGTCAGCTCCGTGTGGAGCCACAGGAGTGGAACGGGGTGCCATTTATGCCCCTCCTTTGTCTTCAGCCAGAAATTTAGGCTTCCGGACTGCTGTATGTAGTGTGTTTCAAGCGGAGGTGGACGCAATCAAGTAGGCAGACGATTGGCTACTCACCAATGCAATGCCCTCTAGGCGGGCAAAGATTTAATCTGATAGTCAGGCCGCTATTAAAGCCTTAGGATCTTTAATGGTGAGATCAAAACTTGTCGGAGTGGGGTTGCTTAAAAAATGTGAGAGATTGTCTACATTTGTGAAATATTTTAATTTAGTATGATAATATCTCTTTTTGAATTTACGATCACACACTAAGGCTTCTGTTCTTTCTCTTTGTCTTTGTCTTTCTCTTTCTATTTCTGTTTCTCTTTCTATTTCTCTTTCTCTTTCTCTTTCTCTTTCTCTTTCTCTTTCTCTTTCTCTTTCTCTTTCTCTTTCTCTTTATCTTTATCTTTCTCTTTCTCTTTATCTTTATCTTTATCTTTCTCTTTCACTTTCTCTTCCTCTTTTCCACATCGGATATTAGTCCCGTGTGTTCTGCGAGTCCGGTACACGCGTCCATCTCTAATACCAACTGACCCGTTTGTGTCCGTATAGCACCAGTTTGGGGACAGTCACCAAAGTCTGTAGTGGGAAACTTGCGCTTTGCCGGGAAATTATGGGCGTCTATTTATGTATGTATAGTTATTGTTGTTCTCAACATTGCCGCGCATACTCGCAGATATATGGATAAAATTTTCTGATCAACATCCTGCCTGGGGACATATCCTGTCTATGCAAATATTAATTTAGTGTATGCATAAAAGTAAAATTCTAAAATAAGCAAAATGGTGAATATGAAATTAAATTTTGGACGATTGGGCGAATAGGAAAATTTAAAAATCTCAATTTAAATTTGTCTGATTCGAAAGCAAAGCTACTGGAATCCAAGAGAGGTGCAGAAGGTAGAGAATCGGTGACTAAATTTGAGTGTGAAAATTAGCAAAAAGCGATGTTTGGTTCAGAATTTTAAAATTTATCAAAGATTTGAGAAATAAGCTAAATATCCCAGTTAGTTTAAAACTTATTCAAATTAAATTCAAATGTCTATACGTTTTTTTACGCATCCTTTTACAATCGGTTTATTAAAAGTCTCATTTGGTTCGTAAAATAATTTCAGAAGTACTTGGGTATAAGCGAATAAAAAATATGTATTACAGAAAATATTAATCCAGATAAAAAGAATATGACTTAACGCCACTTAAGGTAATACTCTGTTTTATTATCCGATTTAAAAATTATTGGGTGTGTTTAATATTTGATTGAACCAGGCGATTGTAGTCGCGTTTAATAGACAATGGCTTTTGATAGGCAAACTGTTGTAAAATATTGAAAATTGCACAAATGTGAACATCTCAAAAAAACCAGTGTTTATTTTGTTTCTTTAAAAAAAAATTGCATTTCTGTAGAAAGTATAAGTAATTTAAATTTTGGATAATAAACTTTAACTTGTTTATAGAATTCAGAAGGCTTTTAGTATGCAATAAAGAAAATATAAACAATACTATTGTTCTAAGTTTCAAGAATCAAGCATATGGTACAACAATAATTTAGTTGAAAATATATACGAACATTAGGCTCGTTTATTCTAACCGAATTGCATGTAAAGCAAAAACAGTTGAACTAATTCGGCAAAATAATATCCGACCTGAGATGTAGTGTTGGGAAGCGAGCCCATTAATAGGCGTATTGGGAAAAATGAAATGCCTGATTTCGACTTCTTTCTAAAATTTCAAAAAAATTAAAAATTCAAAATCGTAAACAAAGTTTAATCACCAAATTTTAAACACAGGGTTTTCTTTTCTTTAATTTCGTAAAGCATTATAACTCCACAACATTAAAAACATCTTAAATTTTGCATTACTATATTTCGTTATACTAAGAAAGTTCGCTTGTTTCAAGTACCTAATGTACTGGTTGTGGTTTGATTTTTTCAATACCCTTTACACGTTTTCGCACTATGCCCTACTTTTTGACACCCTTCCTGAATCATTTTTAACGGACCTGTTAAGGGATTTCTTTATAATTTTTGATATAATCCATTTGTTTATTTCATTACTCAAAGATAGTTATATTTTCTTATTGAGAAATATATTTCTTAGAAAAATTTATTTTTTTATGTATATTTGAATGAAAACTATTCTCCATTTTAGACAATAAACCATTAGAGGGAAACTAATTTTTGTTTTAAGAATTAGCTTTGAAAAAAAAAAACAAAATCGTTTATGATAATGAACAATTTACCTATTCCAATAAATCTAAAGCAATCAAATGAATTTTTTTGTTTGAATTTCATATATATGAAATGTTAAATTATAATTTATAAAAGCAGTGTGCTCTTTATTTTTATAAATTCACAATAAAATCTTGTCTCAACATATACTGATTGCTCTGATTAATGTCGCTAGTAAATTTCCAAATATTTTTTGTATTCATACATGTGCCCTAAATATATATACATTGTATTGACAGCATATCGACCAGGGACCGTAATCAATATGAGTTATATCCAAAAAAAATTATAATAAATCATTATTTTAAGAATTTTATATTTTCGCTCTTGTCTTAAACAAAATTGTGTTTTTTTATTTTTATGTTTTTTAAAACAAACAAACGTGTTTTTTAAATGGTATTTCTCTGCTCTGAAATAATGATCTTTTTTATTGGTATTTTGATCGATAATAATAATCCGTTTATTAGTTTTATTTTTTTGTTTTTTTTTTTTTGGTTTTAATTTTCCATTAAATATTATCAAAATTTTTTGATTTACACGCTTTTGCTCAAAAATAAAAATCATTTCTTTAGCGTTATTTTATCTCTCAGAAATAAAAATTTACTTTTGAGCTTTATTTTTTTATTTTTTATTTTGCATTATGAAAATCTCAAATACACACCTTTTTTCTTACCAGTATTTCGGGACAGAACTATTTTGCTATGCCATCACGAACATATGCACTCAAGAACTGCAACAAAATTTTATGCACATATTTATCTACATATTTATAAAAAGTACAATTAATAAGAAAAATGTACAGTGGCTGCAGGTAAAACTCGTACATTGATTTTTGTTTTAATATTCACAGCGTTTTTCATGAAAATTTTTCCTCATTAGTGTTTCATAGTTCATTACATAAAACAAGTTTTAACCCTTATCAAAAATTCACAAAAGTTCAACAACTTAAAAAAAATGCCATCGAATTTTAAATAGTTTGAGCCCAATTTTTTTAAACTTTTCTAGAATGTAATTTTTTAGCCAATTATATTTTCGAAGACTAATAAGTTTCAAATTGTTAAAAATTACCGTCTGGCATATTTTCTTCCATACAAGCACGAACAAAAGTCATTTTTATATGCACGAAAATGTACAACACCATCAGTACAAAAAATCAACGTTATTTTATTTTTTATTTATTTTTTTGTTTTATGCAACTTACACTTTATTACACTAAAATTTAAGCTTTTACAAAACTGCATACTTGAAAAGTTTTTAGAAATTCTGTAATCAGATTTTTGAAAATTCGATGACTTTTCTTGCACTTGTTGCATTTTTGTGAATTGCGCATGAGTAAACAAAATCACTGTTCGAGTTTCGCTTTGTTCCACTGTACATTTTTCTTAGTAATCGTATTATGGCATAGCAAAAAAAACCTCTCATTATTGATCTAAAAGTGGTTTGGAATTTGGAGTTGTTAGTTCTGCAAAAAAAAAAAACTTAAAAGGTAATTTTTATGTCTGAGTTTTATTATTGATCAAAAAAATTCAAATAAAATAAAGTAAGGATTATTTTTAATGGAATAATAAAACTCAAAATATTATTATTTTTTGTGACCCAAAAAATTAAACTAGTATAATGATGATTATTTTTTATCAAAAAATAACAATATACAAAAAATAATTATTCCAGAGCGAAAAAATAACACGAAAGGAACGAGTTTTACTTGTGATCAAAAAAATATAACTCGGCATATGATTATTTCTTCTGAGCGAATAACAAAAATGTGAGAGTAATTATTAATTATGATTAGAAGCTTTTGATTTTTTCATTGAAAATAATCATTAATTTCGGTCCCTCATGTCTACATTCAAAGATACTATATAGAAGTAGAATGATAAATTTGTTTAAAATCATCCACTGGAAAAATGAAACAGTTCCCGCAGTTTTGTGCCAACTCTATCAAATATTTTCTCTATTCTATTTGTTGATCGAAGAAGCATCCATGTACGTTTTCAAAACTCCTTTTCAGTAAAAACTGTCGCCATACGAGTGCAGAGAAAAAAAGCTTTAATTGTAATTAAAGAAAGAGCAAAGCAGATGAGTATTTTAGAATCTCTTGAAAATAATAAATCTGCTCAAAACAGAAAATTAATGACACGCCGCTGATTGTATGTAGCTACTGGCAGGCTCTCTTTACCTTAGCCATATTTCATATGAAATGTCAGAGCGCTCATTTGCCTGATTACAAACGAAAGCAGCTGTGACTATGAAAGAAATATTTAGCAATACCATTATCAGCTAGAAGTGAACGAGTTTTAAAGTTGCTATTTCTATTTTTACAAAAAATTTAATACTTTGGTTTGCCATCGCTATTACGTCTATAAAGTTTTTTCATTTTCTTAAGCTAAATCTCTAGGCCAATCATTTAAGCCGCTTTTGTCTTAAAAGTTAAATTAAAATTATTGTAAAAAAAAAATCACCACAACTTAAGTAAGAAAACAGTCCAGGAAGCCTAAAAGAAGCCAAGTTTTTAACTATTCCCGGGCGTGCCAGCGTCTAGTGACAAGCAACTGTTTCGAACTTAATTCGAACTAATTTCTGGTGCCATGAATATGGCAAGGAACTAATCGATAGATAACTCCTTCCACATTTTATGCAAACTTTGCAAACAATTTAGCCAATAAAAGGAGCAGAAACTTTTGATAATGTAATGATGTGCCCTTAAAGTAGGTCTACAATAAAACAAACTAATTAAAAATGTTTCAAAGAAAGATACTTTTTCTCATCGGCCTCTCGTTTTTTAATCGATAAATAACTTGGTTGAAAATTTTTCACTACACATTAGTGCGCACTTTTAGGTATGTTCGATGAATGCATTGTGGAAGAATATGGAATAGAACGCGCAGCCAGTTTAGTCTAAGAGCCGTAGCGAACGAAAAACGGTGCAATTTATTTATATCTTTCAAAATTTAATAAAATCTTCCATTAGGTGAACAAAACTCAATTTTTTTCAAAACTTACTTTATATTTTTTAAATTTGATAAAGAATTTGGCCCATATAAGAAATTAATATCAAATATAAAAGAAAATTAAATTTTTCGTTTTTCGGCCGAAGCTGGTCCAACTCAGCAAACAATTTGATAAAGAATTTGGCCTATGTAGTTTTTCTTGTGCATTCCTCCTTTTCCAACTAAGTGCATTCTTCTGTGCAGATCTTCTGTGATAAGTAAACATTGCGGAAGAATTGAATGCCTTGAAAATATGGTATAGAGTTTCCAAATTCTAGCGCATGAAACGCCGGTTAAACCTGAACAACTTCAAAAACCACAATGCCTGAAAAGACTGATGTGGAGTTCTAGCTTTACGGCTTCAGAATTAAAAACACTCTTTATAAGAGCAGAAACATTTCCGGTTAACTTATTCCAGTACCCGCAGTGATTTCATTATTTGAACTCTCGGGGCGCCGTACCGTAAAGTTTAAATTTGCCACTTCCGTATCTCACTCGGCACATAGAAAGAGTTCAGTGATGGAAAAAGAGATTTTCAAATTGTTTATATTTAACTAATAACTAATTAATTCAAAAAAGTGCAAATTAATTCCACTATGGTATTACAGTTATCGATTTTTTGGAGGGGAAGAAGCGCGTATGCTAGTGATTTCTGCCTATTGAAATATTAAAATTAAACGAATAAAAATTTGCAAAATAATAACTCTAGTTGGGTCTTTATTAATTTAAAAGTCAGTAGTAAATTTTTTCAGTTGTAGTTTTTCCTTTAGAATCCCGGTGTGCTATTTACAATGTTAAAATCCAAATAATGGTTATTTACCGTTAATGCGGTAATTATGTGAACGTAAACGAAACGCTATGAAATATAAACTAAACACTATAAACACTATAAAAATTTGCACACGAATAACCCTTTGCTGTTTTTTTCCTAATTTAAAAACCAGTATTAAATTTTTTTCAGTGGTAGTATTTCTTGCAGGTCGCCGTTTTTAGAGGCTAGCGAATAATCGATCACCCTACTAAATAACACAACATTAAAACGCAATTAATGGATATTTAATATTAGCCTGGTAATTATCTGGGCGTAAAAGAAACGCTATGAAATATAAACTAAGCACTTATATAGAAGAAAGCAGCTTGTAAATTAAATTACCAATAAACAAGAAGGAAACTTTCTAGGAATTTTTATTGCAGAGAACATCGGGTACGCCCTCAATCCCATACACTGTTATTTTTTATTGCAAAAAGAAAATAAATACTTATTCCTAAATAATTACATCGTTAAATTTTGTTAACTTTATACAGCACTTATCATCTTAAATTATTGCTCGAAAATGAAATCTGTTCAAATATACCAACAGCAATAATAAACCACTCTACCTTAACCAAAAAAACAAAAAGATTTTTAATTAATTTCTCATTTAATTAAGCTCAGCGGAAGATTGCCGCTTGAAAAACATGCACACACATACATATGGAGTTTATTGTCTTATTAGTTCGTATTGTTCTTCGCTTGTTTGTGTGTGTGTGTGTGTTAAACAATGAATGAAGAAATTTGTGGATGGCGGAGCGTTCAAGTTAAATGCGAAAATAACGTGCAAGTAAATAAAAGAGCGTATTAAATACATACACGCATATTTATATGTATGTATGTATGTATGTAATATAATACATATACATATATGTATAATAGTAAATGCAATTAAGAACGCACATTTTATATTTATTAAATGCTCTATGCCAGCCGATAATTATACGTACATAATAAACAATATAAAATTATAGCTGCATAAAACAATCATTAACTGCACTATGTATTTCAAATTACTCACCTCATTAAAAATGGAATACGCCAAACACATTGACACCGGATGCAGGGGCTTGTAATGATTACCGAATGTATACATATACCATAATCCTGGCGCCGGAAATATCACTGTTAGCATATCCCATATCGCCATGGCTGCAAATAAATAAAGTGAAGTAAAGCGTTGAAGTATGGAATTTCATTCATTTACAGTTTCGAATTGTAAATGTCTATATTTACTTAAATATTATGTGCGGTGGTATGTGGTTGATTTATAATAAATTGACTCATTAAAAAAATATTTACTCTAATGAAGAAGCAATTACTGGCATTTTTAATATTAAGGGGGGAGGGGATTAAGTTTTTAAGTACTATTTATCAAACAATGATGCATTGTGAAATATTTTTTTACTCAATACACAGCGGTCGACAGTATAAGAGTTACCTATACAACATTCCATATCTGTTTTGTGTGAAATTATTTTTTTTTTATGATTTGAAACACAAAAATGTGTGGAAATAATTGAGCTATTAGGATATACCTTGGGCAATGCGACAACTTTTTGGTCTGATCATAGATAGCTTTTGGTAGTGAGAAAACAAGTTACTTTCTCTTAGAATGTGTTATTGCAGATATTTTAGCACATTGCCTGTGAATCGATTTGTATAAATTTTTATTGCATTTTACCCTTTACTCTTTAACTGTCACCAGAATAAATTTGATTTTAACAAAACTTTAATTGCCGAATGCTGTATTTTACTACGAAACCCAATACATGACAAGGGTTTTGTTAAAACTTGTGAAATAAATTTAAAAAAAAAAAAACTAAATTCACCAGCAGCAGGTGATAGATTAAGAATTGAAAAAAATGAAAATTTGCTAGCAAAGCGAAAAAAAAGTGTGAGGAAGAGATCAATTCGGCGGCCGCAAATAATTGTTATGAGTGAAAATTGGATTGAAAATATTACACCCCTATTGCGAGTGTCGATTGGCAGTAGAATAGACTTTTGTCGATTGAGTCGATTGTATGATATTTCGGTGTTGTGTAAATTGATCGATCAAAAAATGTACCATTGTGAATGGTTCGTTGATATTCAATCAGCTGTTTGGTGTTTGTTTACATTTTTACATTGGCGAAAAATTGTTAAATTCAATTTAATTTCATAAGTGATAACTTCATAAATAAATAAATGAAATAAAAATGTAAACTATAGTACTGTGGTTTAGTGATAGTGAGGAGGCTGAAGATGCAAGTTCAAAGCTAGCGGGCCTAGCTAGAGAGAGGAGAAAGTTGAGAGACTCCTCCAATCATCTGGAGTTTGAGGAAAAAATGTTTGTATACGATATATATGTTATAAAGGGTGGTTAAATTTTAAGGCCCAATGTTGAATGTGAACCACAACTAAACGTCAAGTTTTTCTCTGCATTTCATTTGACATTTCTCAATTTCAGACTAACTCAATTTGAACATGGAAAGATACACAATCGAGCAACGTGTTAAAGTTATTTAGGCTTATTATGAAAATGGGCGTTCAAATTTCGACAAAAATCATCTTCAGTGTTAAGGCACATTTTCACCTCAGTAGATTCGTCAATAAGCGGAATTGCCGCACTTGAGCGAATGATAATCCAAGAGTGATTGTCGAAAAACCAATGCACCCACAAAGAGTGACTGTTTGGTGCGGTTTATGGGCTGGCGGGATCTTCGGGCCGTATTTTTTCCAAAATGAGGCCGGTCCTGGCAGTTACTGTGAATGGTGTTCGCTTAGCGTGAGATGATAACGAACTTTTTATGGCCCGCATTGGAACATATGGATGTGGACGATATGTGGTTCCAACAGGATGGTGCCACTTGCCACACAGCCAACGAAACAATGGCTCTTTTGCGGGACAAATTCAATGGCCGTGTTATCTCACGTGGTGGCGATGTCAATTGGCCACCAAGATCATGTGATTTGACACCGTTGGACTACTTTCTTTGAATTCACTATTCACTATTAAAACTAGGAAAGTAAATAAAACGTAAAATATCAATTCGGGTAAATAAACATCACTTCATTTTCACTTACAAAATATCATTAAATTACTATTTATATTAATATATTACACACTTTTTCTTTCTCCATTTCCAAAAGTTGAACTTTCAATTTTAGTTTGTCAACCCTATTCCTCTTCTTATTTAAAACTTCTTCCTTATATAAATCCAGCTTTCCTTTTTCTAATTTTATTTTTTCCTTCTCTAGAGCCAGAGCCTCCTGCTTGAGCGCAACTGACTGCTCAATGTGCATTTCAATATTTTTCAGACATTTTTTTATATTGGCCGTTTTTTTTTTTTTGTATTATTTTGTAATGTTTCTCCTGGATATTCATTTGTTTTTCCAGCAGCGTTATTCTCTTTTCTCTTGTATTTACTTTGGACCTCCTTGTTGAAATAACTTGCTGGTCAGTTGTTTCCTGAGTCTCATCGCAGCCGTGCTCTTCAGGTGCTTCCTGTGCTTCATTTTCAAGTTCTTCAACAGCTATCTCATTCGAACTACAGACTTGTCGTTGATGACATTGAAAATTACTGCTTCCGATTTCTTTACCAGGTGGATCGACAAGAGCCTCGAAATTCAAAAATCCTATCACAGCTTCCTCCAGCGCCGTGAAAGTGTGTAAATTGTTTGCCCCCCTGTTGCTCGAAATTCGGCCCGGTTTTAGGAAAACCTTTTCTTTGTTTTGCATTTGAAATCTGTCCACGCCTACAATGAAATACCCGTATTTTATCTATCAAAGCTATGTACATATTTTTTTACCTTTAACCACTTTTCCCACGAACGCAATGGTGGTCCCAAGCTATTCGGTTCATTAGCTATGAGCTCCCATCTTGCCTTTGCTTGAGTTTTTCCACAAACTCCTTGCCTAGGTCGACGTTTTCCTGCATCAACTGCGCTAAACGCGCCATTTGCTTCTTGTTAGTAACAATTTTCGTTCTGTAATTGAGATGTTGATATTTTACTACCATTATTTATATGTATTATTATTATTTTCACTCAAAAAACTCACTTTTTATCCATTACTGTATCAAACTTCTAAAATCGACACGCTCAACGACTATAAAATGGCTCTAGAATGATGATCGACAGAAAAGTATTCACAGTCGCTTGTTGAGCGAGAAATCGACACTCGCAATACCACGATAGTCGATAATCGCTCAATAGTCGATTATCTATTTTTGATCGACACTCGCAACACATTTATGCAAAAACCATGTATATTAAAACTTTTAACATTTTCAAAAAAAATAAAACTTATTTCATTGCAGTTATTTTTTGAAATATTATGAAAACCCGATTTGGGGTTACAGAAAAATCAATTACTCTATCAGCATGTATTAAATGTACAGAATTTATATACGAGAATTTGGATACAAAAAATTCGTTGCCATGCTGGTAATTGATCTGAATAAAGTACTTGATTCCATTGATTAGAACATAATGCGTGCCATTAACTTTTAACTTTAAAGTTATGTGTTAAACGGGCAAACATTTTGTACAAGTAGGAAACATCAAAAGCTTAAGAGAAAAACTTGAAGTGGGAGTGTCACAGGGCATCGATCTTACTTCAAGCTTGTTTATAATTTACATAAATTTGGTCTTTGAGACTTAAACTGCAGTGAGTGATCAATAATTCAAAAGCGGGTTGAGAATAAATTTTTAAGTGGTTTTTACTATAAACTTTCTGCAGATTTTTTTATCATCAACCCATTTCCTCATTTTTAACAATTTGAGGAAGATCCCTGATATAAAATTATACTTCCAGCGTAGATAAATTCAAATATCTCGTTATATGGTTCGACGAGAACTTAAATTGGAATAAAGAGATACATAAAATAAGTATTAAAGTTTTACGTTTTAACTTTTTCATATATCGTAACCGAAAAACATATGTAACAAAAAAAAAATTGATGGCTACTATACAACTTCAGATTTCTATCTTGTCCTTCTCTCAAGAAAGACATACATAATTTTATTGAAAGCCCTTGTCAAATGGATCTTCCTATAAGACCTATCAGACAATGTGGGGATGGTAACCAGATTGAAATTCTCAATAATAACAAATCTCCCGGTTATGACCAAATAAACGCAAGAGTAGTTAAATTGCTAACACAAAAAGCACAGAACCTTTTAACCCTTTTATTCAATGCAATACTACGTCTTATTATGATCAGCCAGCCAGGCAAACCTGAAAGCATGCTGAAGTCGTACACAGCGATAAGCTTTTTGCTTACGTTCCCCAAATAATTTGAGAAAATATTTTTGCAACGACTGTTACCAGTTTTAGAGAAAACCCTCATCATTCCGCAACATCAATTCGGATTTCGTCACAAACACGATACACGATACACGCTGGAATGTAAAGAATATTGTTCAGCAATATTTTTAGATATTCAGCAAGCTTTCGATCGAGTCTGACACACTGGGTTGATTTATAAACTTAAAAAACTGCTCCCTACTCCTTTTTTCCTCGTTCTGAAAGACGACATTTTAGCTACATACTTTTACGTAAGAATCAAAGACGAATGCTCGAAAATATATCCCATTAGTGCTGGAATTCCACATGGAAGCGTACTTGGTCCGATCCCCTATACAATCTACACCACAGATATGCCTGTCCTTGAAAACGTCTTAGTCGCCACCTATGCGGATGACACTGCAATGCTTGCGTCAAGCAATTCTAAGATTGAAGCATCGAAAATTATACAGAATCAGGTGAGAATTACTGAGGAATGGTTTAAAAAATATACATATCACGTTTACTATGAAAAAAGACCCCTGTCCAAGTATTATTATGAACAATGCAGAGATTCCAAACTCCGATACAGTTAAGTATTTGGGCCTCCATCTCGATAAGAGATTAACGTAGAAAAACTTCGTTAAAGCAAAATGAAAAGAGCTTAAAGTAAAGACTACTAAAATGTACTGGCTTCTTGGATCCAAATCTAAATTGCTAAAGCCTGTTGGGACGTATAAAATCCAGCTTTGGGGCACTTGCAGCAACTCAAACGTCGAAATCTTACAGCGGTATCAGAATAAAACTTTTAGGATGATTCTAAATGCCTCTTGGTTCATTTCCAATAACACAATTAAAAAGGATTTAAATATACCAAGTGTCATGGACGAAATTAAGAAATTTAGTTCCAGATATTTTGAAAGGTTAAGCAATCATTGCAACCCTTTAGCTATTGCGTTATTGGATGAAACAGATGAAACGTTTCGACTGAAACGGTTTCATGTTCTAGACCTCCCGTACAGGAAATAAATAGTCACTAAGTTTCTGTGTTATCTATAGCTTAAGCTAAGTATACAATTAAGTATTATTTTTACGCCTACTGGGGCCCAAAAGTATTAAGTTATGTATATTTAAAACATTTGCTTATTGTCCTGAGTAGAGACAGATTTTAAATAAAAGAATTTGGGACAAACAAAAATATTAATTACTTCAATCCAATTTGAAGCATGTCAATAGGATCGATATACGAAAGAACTCAATTATCTCTAGTCACTTAAAGGTTAAAAAACAAAAACAAACAATTTTATAAAAGACAAGTTTATGTTTCGCTGAGATTGAATACATTGAATATAATCAAAAAATATAATAACATTATCGATATCGTTTATAACAGTTAAGGTCCCTGGATTTATGCGTTAAAAAATTAAAATTCTTCGCTGAATCGGGCTTTTTGCTATTATGCCGTTTTCTTTTTCATCACAAATAAACAGCAAATATGTATTGGAATATCAATTTCTTTGGCAGAAATTGCACAACTTGCCTAGAGAGCAAAAACCTAAAAGAAGTAAAGAAACAGTATTTTTTTTCTGGTGCATATTGGATAATGACCATACATGGGTAATATTTTTTTTTTTTGGAAAAATTTGTGTCGTACTTTCCACTTTAGAGAAAATAGTCGTATCTTCGAAATTGCCGGCCAAACTATTCCAAATTTGGTGCACACTTTACATTTCAACTTAGTAAGCACAATATGGAAAATTATAGATATCGGCAAAAAAAAACACAGCAACCTGTCATATTACGGTAATTTATAAAAATCAAAAAAAGTGCCACTGCAAATAGTAATTTGCACAACTTTCATACACAGGATTGGGTTGGAGAGTGAAAGACGTGGATTAAAAATATTTTGGAAGCATTTATAACAAATTGGTATAGCTCCGAAACTGCTACATCAAACTCTCTATCTATCAAATTTTGCACACACTTTACACTTCAACTCAGTAAGCACAATTTCTTTAATTATAGAATAGGGGGGAAAATGCGGGTATCCCTCTCATATTGAAAAAAATCACAATATGCGATATATCATTACATGATGCAACCAATTTATTCGAATATGGTACGAAGAATCTAATTAGAGAAAGAAATACGAAAGTCAATGTCTTGGAAATGAGACGTGGCACCTTTAAATCATAATAATATATCTTTATATTTATATTTCAATAAATAAAGGTCGTTTAAGTTTTCCAAATGCAATGTCTCCACTGGCACCTATTGGTTTTATAAGATAGCCGTTCGACGGGGCGTATGAGTGACTTGTTGACATGCAATGCAAATTTGCCTATTCGGCCAGTATATATGTAGTATATAGTGTATAATATATAGTGCATTAAGGTGAGCTTTGGTCCTTTGTTTGTAAGCATAAGAAGAAAAAATTATATTCATACCCAAGTGTACCAAAATGATCAGTACCATGAGCCGATTCGATTTAGCCATATCCGCCTATCTGTCTGTCTGCTTGAACGCAAACTACTCCCTCAGGTTTTGAGATATCTGACTGAAACGTGATAGGCAGATGTTTTTCTATAGTGCTTTGAATCATTTGTCGGAGGCGGTCAGATCGGGCATTATATGGGTGTCAAGCGGTTCGTCGTGGCGAAGAGAAGATTCATACTTTTAATTTGAAGAAGGTTGCCACCTGTTTGATAAGTCGAATTTAATTAAAATATACGCAAGTTATATAAAATCTCAAAATACGGGTTCGCCTTGGGAAGAAAATTGTTCATAACTAAATTTTTCAGAGGGTTGCCACCTGTTTGAAAAGTTAAATTTATTTACAATATACCCAAGTCGCATGAAGTATTAAAATATGGCCGTCAAATGGTTCGTTTCGACGAGAATATTCATAGCTAACTTTTACGATGGTTGCCACCTGTTTTAAAAGCCGAATTTAACAAAACCATATACAAGTTGTGTGAAATATTAAAACATTTGTGCCAAACGGTTCGTCTTGGCAAGATAAAGATTCCTAGCTATATTTTTCAGATGATTGCCAGCGCTTTTTAAAGTCGAATTTAATTAAAGTATAGACCAGTTAGGTGAAGTATTAAAATATGGTTGCCGAACTGTTCGTTTCACTGAGAAAAGGTAGTATAGTTGGCTAAATAAATATATGCACAGAACAATGTTTACCGGGTATAGGCTATTATTAAATAAACATAATACTTATAATTTAATCAAACTTTTATTTCTCTGATCAAAATACGGCCGGCCTACTCTTAATAAAATTTCAACTACCCAAGAATAAGTTCTAATTTTTGACAACGGTTTACCATCATCAACCCCAATGTTAATTGTGGCGCAAGGATAATGCACTAACGAACTTGTAATTATAAAACTCAAAAGGATATTTTAATTGGTCTACAAAGCACACACACACACGAGTCAACCATTGGGCAAAAGGAATTGTGGCAGTGGCAGTAAATTTATAAACAAAAATTGTGTTTGGCTTAATGCGAATAAAAGGCAAGCAATGATATGTTGCAAAGTATATCGCTCATATGCCCTGTACGATGCCCAGCAGAAGTGTAGCAGATAGAAAAGTTACTTACGAGTTTGAACATTACAACAGTACATACAGCCTGTTGCCACAATTAACGACAGTAGCAAAGATAATAACAAACAACAGCCTATTTTACATAAGCCGTTAATTAACTTTTATGTGAGTGTAAATCTACATGGTAATGGGTAAATATTATATACATATACATATGTATATGTGAAGTAAGTGCGCACGTAGGTAGATACCCACATACTGTGTGCTATTTTGAGTGGGCATTGATGCTGGAAGTATGCTTTTAATAAACCTCTTCGTTTGTTTGAAGTTACAACAGCATTTGAACTAATTTAAAATATGCAATTTTTGACTCAGCGCCAAGCGTGTAAAATAGCCCCACTTAATATCTGTTAATACTTTTAAGGAAGCTTTGTAATTTTTTATGAATAATAATATAATAGTAATCAAGAGCAAATATTTTTGTTAAGTAAATATAAGCAGCAACTACTAAATTTTTTTGAAAACTTAGTTAGAATATCTCTAGCAACATCAACTGGTATATCGTCGCTACACCAAAATGTGCAAAAATATATATTTGGTGCTCCGAAATAGGCGGCATAGACCTTAACGCATTTATGGTACAACTCTGGCATTTGAAACAAAAATAACAGTGATAGGCAATACCGCGTATAAAATCTGAAACAAAATGTGGCTGCAATAACTTTTGCTTAAATTTTGGTTCTATAATATAACTATAATTTGCACTGAGTTGTGCCGAGCTAAAAATTCAAGCCTAAGTCAGTACAAAATCACGTAGGTAAAAGCGCTACAATTTCAATTATATTTTATTAGAATTGTTTTTTTTGTTTTTTTTTTTTTTTGTTTGGCTATAGCTCAGCAATGTAATGTCTATGATTCGCTTTCAGAAATTAGTTTGATACTAGCTTTTTGATAGAGAAGATGTCAACAGGAGTAGATTTACCATAAGGCAGTTGCCCAGGGCTGGAAATTGTATTTTTTTTTTGGATTTTTTCTTTACTTTCTTGCATGTAAGCCCATCCCACACGACTCTTTAATATAACCAAGTAATATTTCCACAGTCATCGTTTGTTGTTTTTTGTTTTGCTTGCCACTAGACTAAAAACGAAGGAAAATAAAGTAGTTTTTTGTACAGTGTAAAGCAAATTATTTGAAGCAAATACATTGAAACAACTCAAAACTGTCGATATTACAAAAATTCATATTACAAGGAAACGGTATTTTTTTATCAACTTCGGCTTTAAAAAATTGACACTAGCGTCACGAATTGTTAGAAGCTGGTGTTGATCTCAAAATATTATACTCGTAAGGTGATGATACGCTAAAACACGGCAGGTGACATTGCCCGTACAATTAGGTTTTTTATTAATTGTATTCTATAATTGAATTGATGAATTTCCGACACTGCAAAGTCAAAACCTTCAGAACATTAATATTTGGTTGACATTTGATAACCATTGAACAAACTTTTTAAAAAATCCTCTATCTTCTATTAAATTGAGAAAAGGCAGGAAGAGGCAGGGAGTGAACATCTATTTGGTTACCACACACAAGGGGGGTTTCAAAGAATAACACATTGTGCTATTAGGGCAGACTAAATTTAGTGTCACGTATTTTAGGGATGACCCCCAAAAAAAAACGTAGTCGGGAGTTAGACAAGCGAAAATGGGCGTGAATTGGGTTTTCAAAATAAAAACCAAGGATTGAAATGGACGGTGATTATGGGAAATCCGACTCTAGATGTTAGCAGGCAAAAAAATATTTAAAATAAAATTGAAATATTGTCGTTACTAAAATAACTGATGAAGCACTTAAACCTCATACTCCTAACCAAGGAGAAATCGATCTTCGTGCAGAAAGGAAAATCAACAACAATTCTGAGCTAAGAAATTTTGAATAATTTAAGTATTTTTGAAAAAAAAAGAAAATGGTGTGCCTCCACCGCATTCTCCTGAAAAACGCTTTCGTTCATATAGTGAGTTGACTCTTCAGCAGTAACAAAGTGCATTCAATATATGACATATTTTCCTTCGATACGCTTATTTAAAAATACTGTTGTTACTACATTAACCCATGTGCCACCAGCAACTTTAGATTTATATGTTTTTCAAATTCATCATATCGAAAACAGAAAAAAATAATTTCAAAACTAAACATTTTAGATAGCAAGACGCAACTAAAGATATCGAAACAATTCCGGACATTTGTGCCTATACAGCACTGCTCACAATAGTTAGGCGGACGGACGTGGCAGCGAGAGGAGAAAGGCGATGAACGCGTTTAATATCCCACTAATATTGTATTACCGACGAAAAATGGTTTCAATCATTTAATTTTTTTTGCAAAATATACCCTATGTTATGGCCGAAATTACTATCTCGCAATAGGTGGAAATCCATTCAGTAGTTTCGGACCATCTTCAGTAATTATTTTAAAAAAAAATTTCAACGCACATCAACGATTTTCTATAGTTTTATTATGATATAGAAAAAGAGTATAGAATAAATGTATAATTAAGAAATATTTATTTGATGCACATATGTATGTATATTGGAGCGATTTTCCGTCATCCCTTGTCAACAGAACACCGGAAGCGGATATCCAAAAAAATATCAATGAATTGGTGAACAATAATAATAATCAAAAATCACTTTGTAATTAATTTTTCGATTTGTTCTATTCCACGATTATTAATAAGCGCACATACCAAAGAGCGTAGGTTACATAGAACTTGCATCACTCCCACCGTTTCTCTAACAGAAGATCTCGCCCGATTTCGCCGTCTCAGAACTAATTTAACTTGTTTGCGGTGTGGTGAAGTAAGCTAACATTTCTTACTACAAGATAATTTCACTGATGCAACTTCTTTGTAATCTACGTTCATTGCTAACACCTATTTGGTGCACTGTCGCTCAGCTCAGTGGCAGCGCTGTCACTTAAAAAGTTTAATTTCTACCAAGCGCTGATTTAACAACCTAGCATTTCCTTTAGTTACGAAAACGACGTTTGGTAGCATTGCATAAATGATTTTTTTTTTGAAGTGAAACTTCTTTGCGCTCGTTGGGCTGTAATTCCAATATCGAATGAAACGAAAAAGCGACAGGAAAAGGGAGGATGTGGCGCGCGTGGTGGGGCAGTCGGACGGAAGGAGACATGGGGGAGAAACGAAAACGCGACAGATTCGGAGTAGGAAAAAGCGAGAGAGGGGTAGCATGCGTGGAGGGGTGAACAGAGTGTGGCAATGATTGTTCTCTACATCACTCCGAATCAGAGAATTAACGATATAATAAAATTCATACATACAGCATTATTGGCATATACTCCCTCTGGTGCAGCAGAATTAGGAGAAGATTTGCACACTATGCCAATGATTTTAAGCGGTGATTTTAATGTCAATTTTGCCTTGGAAGAAGCCCAAACACTTTTAAAATTTTTAGAAAGTAAATTTAATTAGAAAATGAATAATAATTTTAAAGACTCAACCACCAGATCAGGCACGACAATAGATGCAATTTTCTCAAGATATTTAAATAATTTACAATCACGAGTTTGCATTTCATATTTTTCATACCACAAACCAATTGTATCTTGTCTTGAACATGAAAGTATGAAAGTGAATGATTAGATTTTTTATAAATGGAGGCGAAAACATCAACTATCTTTTTTCATTAACCTAACACTCTTAAAAATTAATGAATGAATGAATAATGAATAGTGGCTTCTGTTATCGGGGAAATATTTCTATCTCATAAAACTTGCTGGCTAGGGTGAGTATTTTCATTTCAAGTGCCCATCGAGATCCATGAAGTTTCACTTCTATCGCCTAGCTTTCTAGGCTGACAATTTTTTTTTTTTTATTGAAATGAAGCTTCTTAAGATTTTCGGTTGCATAAGTATGTTTATTACTTTTTCAATCCCAAATACCTAAACGGCTTTAAATCAACTTTGACACATAAATAGTTTATAACCTTAATTAACATATAGGATATTTTTCAAAGACAGTTGTTAACTATTAAAAAGTCCGATTCATATGATTAACAATTTAAAGCAGTAAGAAAGAGGTTTAAGAGTGCTTAAGACATTTCGAAAATGTTAACTGAGAGGAGTGCCATCTATTTTAATTTTTTTTAAATTAAAGTATAAAGGGATTGAAGTTTACAGGATATATTCTTTTAATAATTTTGTAAGCTAACTAAACTACATTAATTATTTCATGGAAATGCAACTATGTCAAATAAAAGTTTAAAAAATTAAAATATGAATAATAAGAAGTGGCAGTTCTAAAGCTAAAATACAAATTAATTTAAAAGTGTAACTTCATAGATATCCGGGATTTCATTAGATATTTTGGTACTAAAGGCGAATACAGAAACATATTTTGGGGGTGCGTTGGAGTTGGGATTTACGCTAATTTATATTAAAAAAAAATAAAAATTAACTTTAAGGCAGTACTATAATTTGAAAATTTAGGTAGGGGCTTGTACCATAACCGACATTCCTTCCTTTTGGGGGCCACTGTAGGGGCGTCAAAATTTTTCCTATAAATTTGTACCTACTCTTTTCATTCTGAATAAAAAGCTTGTTGTTGTTGTGTTTGAAGATTTGGGTAGGGGTTTGAACCATAACCTTCCTTTTGGGAGCCACTGTAGGGTTGTCTTAGTTTTTCCTTTAAATTTGTACCTACTCTTTTCATTCTAAATAAAAAGTTTGTTGTTGTTGTGAAAATTTATTGAATTTTTTCACTTTTTCTTCTATAAAGTTTGGTATGAGGTTTTTATATGGCGTTTGCTCTGAAATGAACTTGATTTTTATAAAAAAAATATGTATAAAAAAAGCATAAAGCAGATAAAAAAAAAGAATAGGCAGAATTCGTCGAAATATCGTCCTCCTATTCCTTTTTACCTGACTGCAGATAACCTTGGCCCCCACATTTTTATTTATGTTGCAACCAGGGAATAAACAAAACAATTATTTTTATTTTTGGCCTTATTTTTTATGAATCGTCTGTACCTATAACTTTCACACGGTTAGCGTGGCTGAGTGGTTGCGTGTTCGCCTAGCAACTCCGTGTACCATGGTTCAAAGTCTAGAAAGAAAAATGTCTGATGTGGAGATGTGGTAATCTCCGAAATAGCAGCTATCAGTTCTACCACTTTGAAAAATTGTTGTTCTCTCATATTATTCCCTAATACAAACCTGGCCACAAGCTCTATAAATTATACAAGAATAACAATTATTTGGTGGTCGAGTTTTAGAAACCTTGTTCTAATTTTCGTGAGAATTATGAAAGTGTTTTGAAAATTCTAAAGATCAAAAATAACAAATAAACGCGAAGCAGTCTCGAAATTGAAATGGTCAAATGGTTTAAGACTTAAAATACATTAGTTCTATTACAGTTATTGCCTAAAGACTTAGAAAATTCTGTTTCACTCCTAATTATTACAAAAGCAGTTTTAAAAAATAGCTGATATTTATTAGGAAAAGAGTTTTATAATATATGTAAATTTGAAATAATAGTTATCGCTGACTTGAATAATTTTTCTCACTTCAAAATTATTATTAAAGATTTATATAATTTTTGTCTTCTAGTAATAGTTATTTTTGATTTGAAAAAAATGTGTGCCATACTATAAAAAATGATTGGCTGACATTTGTTATTTTATCTTACAATAGTTATGTCTCTGATTACAACCAAGTATTAATTTAGATTTCTAACATTTTTCCGCGATTTATTGCAAGTAGAAACCGTTTGACTCATACGAACGCCGATGACAAAAGGGGAAATGAATGTTTGGCATTGAAGATTTCACATGCTCCGACTGCTACAAATTTACTGTCTCATTTGGTTTTGTTTTTGCAATTTCTCTGAAAGATTTATAGAATTTTACACACACTCGGCATTAACTACGGGTGGGCCAAAAGAAACCAAGGGGTGTAAAAGTTTAATAACTTTTTCGTTTATTAATTTTTTTTTATTTTTTCTTTCAGATTATATAGACAACACTTGGAGAATTTATAATGAAGAGGTTCACAACTGAACAGAGAACCAGAACAATAGAATTTTATTATTTAAACCAGGGATCAATTATTTTAACGCAAAGAGTATATCGTCGACATTTGTTAATAAGCAGAACTGTAGGTTCTGGGGTTCTCAAAATCCAAGAGCCATTCATCAACGCCAATTGCACCCCATCAGGTGTACAGTATGGTGTTGGATCACATCTGAAAATGTCATTGGTCCTTACTTCTTCGAGAATGAAGATGGAAGTGCTGTAACCGTAAATGGAGAGCGGTATCGGTTTATGATAGAAAACTTTTTACGTCCTGCTCTTGAAAACAGACCTGGTATGTGGTTTCAGCAGGACGGAGCCACTGCCCATACTGCCCGAGACACAATGGCACCTTTAAGTCAAATTTTTGGAGGGCGAATAATTTCCAGAAATTCGGATATTATTTGGCCAGCGCGATCGCCAGATTTGACAGCACCCGACTATTTTCTTTGGGGTTATTTGAAGGAGCGAGTGTATGTGAACAAGCCAGAGACAATCCTTGAACTCAAGGCACACATTGTTGCAGAAATTCGAACGCCACAAGTTTTGAGGAATGCTCTAAAAAGAGCCCATCAGTGCGAAGCTGAAAACGGTGGTCATTTAAGAGACATCATTTTTTATGCTTAGTGTAAAAAATTTTCCCTTTTGTATATTATATAATCTGAAAGAAAAAATAAAAAAAAATTAATAAACGAAAAAGTTATTAAACTCTTACACCCCTTGGTTTCTTTTGGCCCACCCTGTAGTAGCTCATTTATACCTGATTACAATTTCAAGCTCATATGCCCACACGAGGCTCATTGAAAATAATCCACTACTATTTAAATAGATATGTATGTATGTACATATATGTATATGTACGAATGAAAATTGTCAATCAAACTGATGTAGCATCGATTGAAAGACCTTCTTCCACTGTCTGAATTGCCAATACTTGTAATATCGATTACATTTTAATGTTTGCTTACATTCGCAGTGCTGTGTGTGTGTGGGCTGTCACTTCGAAGTGTGTTTACTGTTTTGTTTACATTTCACGCAAACACACGCAATACGCCCGGCCACCTCCGTTTACTGACGCATTGGCGACATTTTACCACCAAGGCGTATAGTTAATATTGAAATTAATGTTGTCGTCACTTTCACGCGTGTTTACAACAAAGATCAGACACTCAAATCTCTATGCATTATCCACTTACGTGTAGGGGGGTGTGTGTGTGTGTGTGAGTGTAGGCACAAATACACGTTTCGAAAATCATACAAGGGCGTTTGAGAATTCATATCATGTGTGCATTTAGATGATTGTGTTCGCGCACGCGTTTATGCAATTCTAATCAAAATGAGTGATTATTTCTAGGAAACTTTGGCCTACAAAGTGCTGAGTATTGGCGTGCATGTGTGTATGTGTGTTTTTTGTAATTTTCATCACTTAAAGACTGAAAGATTTTGAAAACTTAGCCTCGATAGTTAATCATAGAAATTATGATATGCTCTTGCTTCCTTTGACCTCGTAAAAATCGAAGCCAAAAATCATAAATATTTACAGTAGCGGACAAAAAGAAGGGGCACTTCTTTGTAGGCATTTAAAATCGAAGAAGTATTTACAGAACAAATTGTTAGAAACAAGTAAATATGTATTTCTTATATAGGTACATAATATTGTTCAGTTACTATTAAAAGTTTAGTTTTGCTTTTCTTGGGTAAAATTAGGTTAGGTTAGAGCGCCTGCAACCTTGCATGTTAACCGATACCGCTGGCGGGAGCTATGCATTTTCTTCTTTCCTTTCCTTCGGAAGGTGAGCCACAGAGTGCGTCTTATGTGGCACAGGAAATCGGGAATGCTTGCCGAGCTCAGGCAAATAGGTTAGAAAGTGCCGATTAAAAAATTGGTTTCGAGTCTTGGTCAACGCGAGACAGTGGTAGAGATAATCTTCGATGCTCTCCACTTCCTCTTCCCCCCTGCAACTTCGACAGAAATCGCTGGTTTGGCATCCCAATCTCTTCCCAGGCAGTTCCCGGTCATTACCCCAACCATTAGTCTGAGAGAAGTTCGGTCAAGCCGAATCAGCGCTTTGGATCGCTTTACGGCAACCGTTGGCCAAGCTTGCCTGGTAATTCGGCAGGTGATTCCATGGCCCACCTGATATAAACTTCCTCGATGAGTTTTGTCTTTACACTGTATTTGCATGCCCGCTTCTGGAGTAGAATTTATCATAGACAACTCCGTTCCTTTCCTTGCTAACTCGTCTGCCGCGCAATTTTCAGGAATGTCACTTCGCCCAGGGACCTATGTCATAGTCACAGAATGCGTAGTGTGAGCAGATTGAGGGAATTTCTGCATTTTATGGCAACTTTCGACGTTGTTTCGTGAGAATTAAGAAATTTAATAGCTGCTTGACTGCCGATGGTCTGCTGAAGGATCTGTCCTTAGGAGCGGACACTATCAAGCATCGGATAGCCTCTATTATGAATAAATGCCTGCAAAACGCTGCAGTGGTCCAGTAAGCCCTAATTCGTTGCAGTGAAACCCGCTGCCTACTCTTTTCTTGACTTTGGGACCCTCTGTAAAGATAGCCGTCGTCTCTAGGTCTAGATCTATGGCATCTTCCATTCATTTTTATGGAGAATTCATTGTCTATGTAGAATAGGGAAGTAGTGTAATTTATCTTCCTTAGTGCTTTCGCAAGAGCTTCCAGGACTTTTGCATGCCCGTATATACATAGATCCACCGGTGGAAGGTTTAAACGGAAAATACCCACAATTATCTGAAGCGGATTAAGCTATAATTTTTGGATTTGCGATCTGAAAAGATGAGTTGATTTTCTTCAAAAATATGCCAAAACTGGGTGTGTAAAACGCAACGCTGGTTCAGACCGCCCAAAAAATACCACTTTTTTGGATGACCACCGTATTAAGCGAATTAGCATTCAGGATCGGTTCAAAACAACCGAAGCCATTAGGAGTGAAGTTCACGAACTAAATAAAGTGAAAATGAATACGCAAACTGTATGACAGCGCTTCCAAGAAGCCGACTGACTGCCCGTTGCCCTCAAAAAAAAAAACAACTCTTGACGGAAAGAGTGCAACAAAAATGCCTCCAATGGACTAAGATAGAGAAAACCAGTACCGAAAAGAATTGGAGAAGAGTGTTATTTTCGGACGAATCAAATATTAACCTTTTTGGTTCGAACAGAATGGCATACGTAGAAAATTCGGTGAACGTTAATAAGTGCGTCAGTCGCACCGTTGACAGGGATGGAACCGAATGATCTGCGGGAGCTTTTCCTACCATGGTTGGCCTTCGTAGATGGAAATGTGAATGCAATTAAATACCGGCATTGAAGAGCACCTTTTAAACTTGCCATTGAGCCAAGTCGATAAGTAATATTTTTTTATTGTAAAATCTTATTATATTTATCTTTGTAAAAAAAAATAGTTAATTATCTATTCAATTATTTCTATATAAAAAACTATTTAGCAAGCTTTGGTGTTTTACCATTGGACTGACCTGGAAACAGTTTGAAAACCTCTGGCATATAGAACTTTATTAGATCTTAATAGAATAATAGAAAAATTTTGGTACAACGGTATACCGGCACAACTTTTCGAATATTTTGTTGACTCCATGCCTGGACGACTAACAGACGTTATTAAAAAGAGGTACTACAAAATATTGAATAAAGCCATTTGGCTGTACCTAACAATTAAACCAATTTATAAAACAAATATAAGTTTTCTATTTTTTATAAGTACCTGATTGAAAATGGAAATATAACTAATATTTTTTCTCCCCTTCTAATAAAAAAAAAACAAAAACGTAACATTTATTGAATTGTTTATTTATGTTAGGAATACTTATAAGAAATGTGTTTCGTGGCAATATTTTATAAATATTTAATTCCTTATTTAAAAAAATAGCCCCAATTATCGCAAATTTCTAGTGTGCCTTGTTTTTTGTTCGCTACTGTTTGTTCGTTAATGTGAATTCATATTTGGAAAATGAAAAGATAATTGTGTAGTCCCCAATTTGCCAAATTATGTATGTACAGGCAAATTGTTGTAAGATATTAATTGAAATTTAAACAGTTTCTATACTGTCACAAATTTGTTATCTTTTGTCTACCTATTTATCTGATCTAACTAAATTATTATGCAATATGGGCATTTTTGCTTCTTTGGAAGCAGTTAAATGTTGAGGATTAATGAGGATGTGTAAGTATTTTGATAATGACGAAGCAATGCATCGGTTTTAGACGGCACTAACATTATGAGCTGGTCTATTGCGGGTCGTACTGGGCTCCTGGAATGTCCTCATGCCATGGTAACCAAATCATGTTCAGTTTTTTGTAATATTTAGTAACTTTGTTCCAAATGATAAAGTTCTGGTAGCAATTATTTTAATTGCTTGGAGAACGGGCATGCCACTTGTACAAATGAAGTACTGCCCCCGTTTTGAGAATCAAAAACTGCTTCACGAATAGCCACGGCCTTTGTACTTAAAATATTGCTGCACAGTGATAATAACTTGGCTGTAAAAGGCAAACCTTAGGCGCGGTTCACATTATCGCTGTAGCTCGATGTATGGCCGAAGTTCTTCTACAATTTGAGGGTGCGCAACTCTGAATAGTTAATGATAGTTTTATCAGCGAAGTTTTTAGATGGCACAAATACTTCCGAAAAGTTTGTCATTGCCTGCCGAGGGGCGACCGTTATTAGAATAATTTGTTCATTAATGTTTGGTGTTACTTGACCCGGTCAAGACTCGAAACCGGGATAAGCCGAATGAAGCGCGCACACGCCATTTTATTAGTGACAACAAAGCTCTGATTATAGAACAAAAGTATTTCCAGATAAAGACCATTTTGGTGCAACCTAATTCCTCCAGGAGAAATTTAACGTTCAGCTAGCTTTTTCCTAAACAAGCAGAGGCTGATATCGCCTAAAAGACTAATAAATACCTAAAAGACCAATAAGAACCAGAAGGTGTATATACCTGTGTCGTTGAAGTCTTTAAAAAGTTTATCTCGCTGATAACTGTAATGAAACGACTTCTATAATATAAGTCTTTGAATAATGGTTATAGATTACTCGAAAAAAAAACGAGTAAAAATAGTAGAAGTAATTAGTAGTGGAATTAATAAATAGTTGTAGTAATTAGTAGAAGTAGCAATAGTAGTGGTAGTAGCAGTCGTAATTAGTAGTAGTAGTCGAAGTTGTAGTTAGTTATAGTAGTGAACCAGTCCCGAATTACTGCAAAGTCCTGAAATGGTCCAGAAATATCTTAAATGAAAACGGTTCATTTGACAACAGCCAGACAAGTAGGGAATTCTACATAGTAAAACTGTGATTGACTAATGCTAGATTTTAATCCTTCAATAGGCGTAATCCATCAAACTACAGACAAAGCTTTGACTCCACATTTCAAACTTTTTCTACTCTCAAAATTAAAATTATAATTAAATAAAATTGGGTACCCTGTATATTGCGCTGAAACACCGACGGTTAAGTAGTAGCTGCACTATGATAACTAAATGATTTGATGATAAGCAAATAATAAATAGACTGTGGTCAGAATGATCATTGTGGGTGGCATTTTCAATTAAACTCCTTACTCTATCATTAACTACTTACCCATTAACACAAAATTCGTCGGCGTTGCCAAATGTTTTTTGCTCAGCACCAACACAATCAGTGAATTCGAAGCAATCGTAATGACCAACAGAAATGGCATAAAATAGCCATACAAAGGCAAACCGTATTCTAATGGGTTATCACACGTTATATTCCAGTATGACTCGTTTGTGTTCAAATCCATAGACTGACAAGGCATATAATAATTACTAGAATTGTGATCCATTAATTGTGTGTCATTGTAGTCATTGTTGCTGCCAACAGTTGCTATCATTGCTGCACTGAGACTGCTGTATGTGCCACCAACTGGCACGCTACCGCCACTCCATTCCAATGGTTCACTGCCACCGCTGCCGCCACTGTCACTGTCAAAACCATAACCACCATAACCACCATTTTCAGTGCCCCAGTAAAAAGGCGCTGTTCCGATACCATCGCCGCCGCCATTCGATGCAGAGGCAAATGTTGCATTTGCATTTGCTGTATTGAGAATGGGTGGCATGGTAGTGGCTTGGATTTCGGTGGCAAGATTTATATGTGATATATTGTACTGTTGTTGTTGTTGTTGTTTGTGTTGTGCACTCATCTCGTTGTGAAAAAGTTGTAAGTGTTTGCAGTTTGTCGCTATGCCACGTATGTATGTATCGAATCACCTGTGCGGCGATTTTCAATTGCAACAATAATAAAGCGCGTTATATTGTAGCTTGTGTGATAGTTTAGTTTCAAGCGCGGATGTGTGGTCTAAATAAACTGTTATAATTATCAGCAAATTTTAATCCCCACATGTACAGAACTAGGGAGTTCCAATATCAAATTTAGGGCTTTCGCCTTTTATTAACGTGGGTCTCCATTTTTAATTTGTTTTTTTTTTTGAATTCCTTTCACTGTTTTTTCACGTACACATTTTCTTCAACAATTTTTTAATTTCCTGAAAATATACAATTAAATATGAAAATACATGTTAGTTCAATTGGTAATTGGGTAGAAATGTTTTATATTAATAAAAAAATTTTATTATTTATTGTAAATGGCAATTAAATTTCCCCCTCTCCGATTAATCAAAGAGTGTGCGCTAAATTTTGGGAAAGCATTTTAAATTTCAAATACATGAGAATAAATCGCACTAACAGAACCAATCTAGATCGTAAACCAAAAAAATTTTTCTTGGCTCCGAATTTCGTGCTAATTGACTTTAACTTTTATCTACTTCAATATTGCTCCTTAACAATGTGCCAAATATAAGAAAAATATAGACCAAATTAAGCAAAAACCCAAATATCAGAAAAATATATGCCAAATTAAGCAAAAACGTACCAATTGTTTTTTTAACTTAAAAATAAAATTATTCAAATATATTTTTAAATTGATTTCTAATAAATATTTAAAAAGCAGGTATTAAAAATTATTGCTAAAAATTGTTTGGATATCTGCCCGAGGAATTTCGAAGTTTGATTCTGTCGGTGTCATGATATGAGAATTGGGGAAACGGAGAAAATTCCCTAGAAGTTTTTATTCAGAATCAGAATGGCATCCTTTTGTTCGTATTAATCGGATTCTGTTTTTTCTTTTTTATCACCTTTTTGGACTATTTTTTATCATTTCGCCTTTGAATTTTAGCAACCACAAATAAAAAGTGGCAAGGTTGTAATGTTGTAAAATCAAGTTGTAAGGCTTTCTCATCGAATTCAGTTTATGTTTGTCTTAAGTTGACAAAATATAAGTTCATCAGACATGCTTCGAAATGCGAAATATTTGAAATCGACTCGATATCGGACTAAATATATTTCAACTGCGTTAGGTTGTACTAAAACAGCACAATGGCGGCAACTCTATCATCACTGTGATACGCGCTACTAGTACGTCTGCTTGACTTACCACGTTTCCATATACTTACAAATAATTTTCAAAGCTAAAAATCCGGATTCGATGAATATAAAAACAATGTCATAGTAGAGATGAAGTCGACTCCCAATTTAGTAGTAATTTTTTGTCATAATTTTGAATGGAATATCTGGCAAAAATAGCTACAAGTAAGTTAAGGCTTAACTTTATCTCAACTATGACTAAGGGCATTGTTTTCAACTACACAAGGCTTATTAGATTTGAACTAAGTCAAAGCATAATTATGAAGTTTCTGGAAATCTCGACCACAAAGCCATCCGATGGATATTTATAAATATTTTTTTTTAAATATAGTACTTGGATACAATATATCATCTAGGTTGGACTAATATTATAATCACACCCGCAGCATACCTTTTTTAATGTCATAAATATCAAATTTTCTATTCTAGCGCCAACTAGCGAATCCATTTTTTGTAAAAGTACTTCTTATTACACTAGCACCCTACCCTCGCTATATCATAAATAACGGACTCTAAATAGAGGTTTACTAGTGCATTTATTTTGCTATTTGCCATATATTTCTACTATTACCTATATAGGACCAAAAATATGGGTTCTCTGAATATCATGTGCCGCCTAATGACTAAAATATCGCCTATGTCCTTGCCACGGTTTCAGATTTGATTGAAATCCGATTGTAATTTATTGAACTTGAGGCCAGGTTTGTATTAAGGAATAATATGAGAAAACAACAATTTTTCAAAGTGATGGAAGTAATAGCTGCTATTTCGGAGATCATCACATCTCCTCATCACACTTCTTTCTTTTTAGACTTTACCTGGCTTTGAACTATGGTACACGGAATTGCTAGGCGAGCACGCAACCACTCAGCCACGCTAACCGTGTGAAAATTGTTTTTTTTTCTCACTATTCCTACCTACAACCATACCGCTATTAAGTGTGACTTTGTCGGCACTCTGTGCTTAACAACGAGGTCGGAATTTTTGTTTTTAAAATCTATATGCTTTCTAATTATAGTTTGCTTTTTGACGTGCTCGTCCTTATTGTAATTATTATTATTTCTGGCCTTATATATATGAATCGACTGCAATTTATTGAGCTTGAGATCAGATTTGTATTAGGGAATTAGGGAAATCCGTTTATCTGTTTTAAGCCAAGAAAATCGCTTATATTTTTATGTGGATAGTTAATTAGTCATTTACACCATATACTAGCTCGATGTTTGTTCCAACTTCTCCTACAGTTTGTGGTGTGCGTCTAACGTGGGAAGATTTTTGAATTTAGGATGATAAAAATGGATTTTTTTATCTTTTTTCAACCTGGCTACGCTATTATAAGCAATTATGCCAAATTATAACAGAATTGTAAAATTTGTAAAAACAAATTTGTGTAGACGCTTGTAACGGGACTCCGAGTAGTGGATAAAACTTAAACAAAAAAGAATTATAATGTGTACGCAGGGCAAGCTGTCTTTAATATTTTATGAGCGCTCATTTTATTGGTAAATTTTCCCAGTTTTTTTAATATTTAAACTTTCGTCTTTTCTTTAACTGAAATTGTGTGTATTTTCATGCTTCAAAGAATACATAGCTACTTTCTACAGACGAAAACGCTCTGGTTATATTTTCGTAGTGGAAATCTTTTGAGTCCAACCATTATAGCTGTTATTTATACATCGTGTATTTTGGTATTGGCACGAAAATTCTTCATTTTTTTGCAGAAAGAAAAATTACTAAATATTAAATTTGATGTGGAGGATTTGGAATAAAGTCAAGGTTTGTTAAATCAACTTATATAACCTTTTCATCTAAGTTATTTTTCAGCATTATATGTACAAATATTCAGTGGCTTTTAAATTTCAGTTGTATATATAGGAGGTGGAAGTGGCAGTGGGCGGATTCGTTATTTTAATTGTTTATTTTTCTTTTCTTAAATTTGAAAACCGTACACTGTTCGCTGCGTCGTAGGCAGTAAACATGCGCAGCGTTTAAAACAGAAATTAAAATTATAATAAATTAACTGAAAAAATAGGAAATAGGTGCTAAAATTTGTACACCTTCCTTAAGTTTATTAACGTCCATTAAGTCACGATTCTAATAGCATGATTGATCCAACACATTCTAGAATTTTATATAGGAGTATTTAGAATCTGTTTAATTAATCAGCCTAATCGGTGAATCTATCGTAGCATGATTTTCGAAGATTTTACAAAAATGGATTCTCTGTGGACGGATTCAATAGTATACCCGAATATTTCAAAAAATATTTAATGAGTCAGTCAAAGAAAATGGTGCGACAATTTTATGGCAACTCAAACCGGCCCGAACTTTACTAATATTTTCTGAAAGAATACCTACAAAGTAATAAAACGTTCGAGGGATTTGCTCGATGTTTTCAAAAAGAAAGTAATTGAATTATTTATCACTTCATTTCCAAATGTGTTCCAAATGCAGGCGCCTACATTTCACTACCTACTTTTTTAGCATCAAACTGTGAGCAGCGTTTTCAAAAATGTAGACGACGTCGTCTTCGTATGCCTGTTAAATATGGCTAAAATTCCTTCGTGCTTTGTTAAGATGACGTACTTTATTAGAATTTCTCAAAATATATATCTTGCATTTAATAAGTTTATATTTATATTGCATCAAAAGTTTTGGGAACAGAAGAACGTGTCTGAAGGCTATAGAATTTCTGCAAAGTGCCACACCCGATATGTCCGCCATAGAGTTAGATTTGACCCTAAATGCTTGAGGCTTAGTCTCCCGAAAACAGGAGTAGAAGGTGATCCAAAGATTTCACCGCCTGGGTCCTTTTCCATTCCACTTTTTGTCAAACCCACCTCGCGACTCTACGCATCCTAATGTGACCATACATGTTCTAGTACCTGTCCAGCGCTTACCAAGCTGATCGCAAACACATTCGTTCGGAAGCAGCCGATAGGTGGCCAGAGGAACCCCGCAGACCTACTTGCTCAACGGGTACTTTTCAATTGTGCCATGTCTGGTTAACTCATCCGCTTCACAAATCCCTAGAATATCGCTGTCCCATGGTGTCTACCCAGATTATTCAGACCAAGAAATACCCCGAAGCTTTCTAAAGAGAAGTCAGGCAATCCATAAACACTTTTGATCGCACCGTTTTTATACAAAGAACTCTAATTTGCGCTTGACTATCAAAGTAAGTATTTACCTCCCGTACAAAAGTCGCGTTAGTTAAGACCAACTCGGCCGCTTTCTTGATGGAAAATATGTTTTGCCGAAACACGCTGCAGTAATCTGGCAGCCTAAATTTTTTTTCAGGCAAAGTTCACCTCCAACTCTTCCATCAAGCTTGGGCTCATGAGTAAGCTCAAATAAATGTAATTTACTTCTTGTTCCATGTCCCTCGGTTCCACATGCCGCAGCCTGGCCAATTCTCTCGAGAAAAAAATAGCGCTAGCAAAATATTTCTTAAAAGCCCCAGCAAATCTCTATGACATTTATATCACAAAAGCGGTTGTCATTAAAAACGTTTATCATTCGAAGTCGCCATAAAATTGTAGGTCTTTCCATTTGTGGTAGAAAATCGAAGCTCACACCAAATACAGAAAAACGTCGATGAATTGCAGGACTAGATAAGCCAAAAATTCTCAGATGTATGACGTAGCTATGCACATAGTTTTCGTTTAATAAATAAGGAACCATAAGCTTTCGTTTGATGTATGTTACGTTCACAACCTGAACGAGATATTGAAGGTCAAATATGTACTAATTTGGCAAAGTAGATTAGCGAAGTTCACAATCGCTTTGTCAATGAAACAAAAAACAAAAAAAAAGATGAATCTGCAATCTCCAATCTGCAATCAGAATGCGTTCCTTGAACGTAGCTTATATGAGTATGCAGTTTACAAAAGACAAATACAGAGATTTCACTTTGACTATTCCTGAGCATAAATATACACATATGTTTGTATGTATGTGTGAATTTATGTGTATGTATGTATCTGCCAAATCGCCTTGAGCCGTGTAGTACTCTGTTGTTAGTTTTTACTTTTCTTTGGCAAATGTAATTTATTTCTTGTCATCCATTTTCAGTAAACTTTCGGTACTTATTTCCACATGCGGCAATCAAAGCGTAGAACAACTTTCGCATTAGCAAAGTTTTTTTGTTTTTGTGGCAAAACAGACAAAACTATCAAACTTCGAAGCTTTTGTAACAACATGGCGTGGTAGATTTACGACTCACATACTGGGAAAAAATTTCTGTGTGTGTATATTAACTGCTAAAATACCTCAACACAAAATTTACCGTTTTTCCGAAACGATTATCTAACAAAAAAAAAATACAGCGAGAAAAATGTATATCCGCAATATTAATTTAAATGAAAGATATTGCTCTTTGGGATATCCAGCTCATTCGATCTATGACCTATTTTTATATAGCAAAACCCCAAAATCTTAATCTTTATGCTTAAAAGCACCTAAAAATTTGCACAATACTTATTTGGGTAAGGTTTCAATCAAAATGAACACACCTTTAGCCTTGAGAAGTTTAAAAAAATACTACATTGCATTTTAGCGCTGCGAAAAATGTGAGAAACAGAAGTTGTGCTTGGTATACAGATACACCGTGATATAAAAACAAAATATAATGCTAAGCACACAGAAATTTTCTATTTGAGCGACGTACTTTATTTCACCATGTTTTTTTAGTGATACCAGATTTCCTCCGGGCGCTGCAATGGCAAATATTTTAACGACAAAGTTTGTGGTTACATAATTTTCACGCGTTCAGTGACGAATAATATATGAAAGCGATAATATTTATCAGACACAAAAAATACCAGTTTTAACATACTTTTCAAAGAGAAAACATGTACTATACAAAAAATGTCGAATATATCGAAGAAACATCAGATTTTAAAACCAGCTTTTCCCTCACTTTTAAATTCCGCGAGTTGGACTGAAATCCACCACAGATAAGCAGTCGTTATTTTGGTCCGCGCCAAGCCCAACCCTATCGAAAGTAGAACGAGCATGTGCTCTCGATCAGCATTCCTGCTAGTGAAAATCCCAGGAGAAGGCCACCCATTCCGTCGAGGACAGACGTGGTTGGAGCGCCAAAATTTATAGGAGAGCATGGCGTCCAGCCATTTCGAACACAGACCTGACGAGCAGGCAGGGAGCCACATAGTACATAAGGGTTGAATCCCATGCAAATGGTTAAAACAAAAATCATTTTTTTACATAACTAAAACCTTTACATACTCAGAAATATCCTTGAAAAATTTTATGGGGATATTTCAAAAATTTACATAGATATGAATATTTTCGTCCTGCGTGGCACGTGGCTATTTCCATCATGAGAAAACTTTAAACGCATTTTTCCAAAAGTCGTGCTTTTAAAACGGTGTGCAAAGTCACAAAATACCGCTCAACCGATTTGCACAATTTTTTTTAACATTTATGCAAAATACAATTATCCAGTACTTGACGAATTTTTTTGTGCAAAAAAAAACAAATAAAAAAATTGTGGAAAAACCAATCCATTAAGGACTAGTAGAAGCAAACAGCTTAACTTTTTATTAGAACTTTTTTGTTCCAAAAACATTTCCTGAGCTTCTATCACGCACACCGTTTGCCTCTGCACTTGCCTCTGGAGTCCTCCCTAAATGGGCGATGAAAGTCGCTCGTTAAAGGACACACTAGGTAGTGCGGGGCAATTAAACCCCTCTTGGACCTTCACACCGAAACAAGCGGCTTTCGAGGTAACGAAATCTTAGAAGAACGCTACAAGTGGTTTCAATAAGTTCCGACCGTAAACTAATCAACATTCACTGTCCATGTTCACATGTGACCACTGAGGAGCAAAAAAAAAACAAGAACGACAATTGACACTGATGGTGGTAAAACGCCGAAATATACACCATCTTTTCACCCTGTCGGTGAAACTGAATATCAAAAAGAAACAACAAAAAACGCTTTACGCCTCAAGTGGAACAAGGGCACCCTGACACCCTGCAGAGTAAACACTGGAATTGTGGAATGGTGTCCAGGGCCTGCACTCGTTGTCCGAGATGCCGAATGCCAAGGAGAGTAAGGCTGGTAGCGTGCGCAGAAGAGCAAAGCGATCTCTACACGAAAACCTACCGAAAACTATTACTACTTTTCACATAACCTTCTTTTATTTCAATAAACTTTTCATAAGGCTTCTCAAACATTTGCGTACATATGTATATACATACCCTTAAAAAAATAGTCGAAATATTTTCCGTCAAGTGAAGTCTTCATCACATAATTTTTCCCCCTCAAGACGAATTTCAATTTAGAGTATAAATAGTTAGTAATAGACCAGGTGGAGATGGACTTGGCTACACTTGGGATCTCTAGCTGGTGCTAGTTAGCAAAGCAGAGGAACGGCTAGAGCGCTAGGTAGACCGGGCTCCAGCTGGAACTGTATTGGGGATATTCAAGCTAAGTGAAACCTCATTCATTAGAGGCAGTCTTCAAAATACCCGATGTCATTATAAAGCAACAACACTTCACGCGACAGACGTCATCGACGAATTCGAAATATCAAAAGCTTAAAACTAATAAAAATCGTTGTATGAGATTAAGTCAACTTTGCCTTTTTTGGTCACTGTGAGCTCAGACGACGCCACTCCGTTGATTTTCTGTTTAACAGAGGAGCATGATAAAAAATAGAAGCATGGTTTCCAAGCCAATAATGACTGAGTGTAAAACTTATTTATGATGGCCTTCTCAATGTGATAAATAAAGAGTACAACACTTCAACCGATAGTATTTTTTAAAAGCGGAAAGATATTTTTAGGCCCATCTTGTGCTGAACATCAAATTTCGGATAGATTCTAGGCATCATAGTATATAGTTTCTGAAAGTCCAGTCATTACTAATTATTCTTTAGTTCTCAGTCAATTGTCTTCCAGTACTTTCTCGTTCATAAATTTGATGTTTTCAACCGTAATTACCTCGAATGGTCTTGCTGGACGTCGGTGGATCACCAATCGATTATCTTCACAACCGAAAATGTTTTGCACATTCTTCTACGATGAAATACAAAAGGGGACAATGCCCGGACGCAGCATTCAAACGCTGTTGGTATCTTCCCTTCTCTTGTCAGAAATTTAATCACAGCTCTCGGCTCATTTATGCATTTCTAGTTTTTTATTGACTGTTTGAATTTATTGCACTATATCTTTGTAACTAAATGCATTAATGTAAACATTTGATTGTGGGTAGGTAACAAAATGTCCCAGTATAAAGTTCTGTTATAAATTTTGTTCGAAGAATATTTTTCCATCATACCCCCGCGCTATAACAACAGACCTGCCCCAGAAATTAATTTAAAAAAAACTAAACACATGCGTGCCGGTTTTTTCATAGCATCAACAAAATATTTTTTTTGGCCACCCTAATGTATATACATAAGTCTCCAAAAGATAAATCGTAAATTTGTAACTACTGCGAAACCTGTGCTTGCGTTGCATGGATCCTTTGAAAACTTTTTACTGCCACTCAACCTGCACAACTTTACGTCATTTTAAAACTGCATACATACATACATTCAAACACACATACATATGTATGTACATTGCCATACAGATACTAAGTGAAATATTAAAAAGTTTTGTGAATATAAAGTGTGATAAAAATCCAGCTGTCACATTGAATGCAACGAAACTTGCCACTAAACCACCACGCACTTCACCTGTGCAACAAAGCTTTGAGGTTGATGTGTTGATTGTAAATAGTAAGCGTTGACGTAAATACGGGCACTTATGTATCTGGCATGGCGGTTGCATTCATAAATAAATACCATTAATATAACTGCACTTATAACATATATAACTTTTTTTTTGATGTGACAATTTGCTACCAGTGCAAAAAAAAAAGACGCTATTTAACACGTTGACCGCCAAGACCATTTTCTTAAATCTGGTCTAAAATGACAATTTGATTTAATCACATTATATTATAGAAAAAAAACTTATTCTAGTGCATAGTTATTTTTATTCGTTTTTTTTAATAAATTTTCTGTTCGTGCAAGCCAGCATAAATTGTTTGGTTTTTTCCCACAGAAGCCATCTGTCGATATTAGCACTTATACTTTATACGAGTTTGATTGTAGCTGCACAAATATGGCAAGTAAATACAGGGCAAGATATCTTGTAGTTGGAGTCCAAGAAAAGAATGTAATCTACGAGTTATCTCGTAGTTGGCAGTCAACGTGTTAAGATTTTTTATTCAAAAAAGTTCTTTACATGAAGCTAATAAATATTCAATTTGAAAAGTGTCTTTGGAACTCGGTTTTTTTTTTAACAAGAGCAACAAGGAACACTTTAGGTGTACATCAATTATCAAAAGGTCCGAACAAATTGGGCGCAACCATTTTATAAACGAGCTTTACTTTAATAATCGTTTTTACAATTTTGTTGCATTGTCGCTTTTAAATCGCTTTTTAACGCTTATTTTGTTAGAATTATTTAATTACTCATTAAATAACAGTAATTTTTTATTTATAATAATACATATATATTTTATAAATCCAAAATAACATTTTTATTTTATTTTTTTTTTTCAAAGATCACAAGTAACAGTTATTTTTATTATTACAATCATAAGTAACAGCTATTTCAAATTTGAGCTAAATCGCAATTTAATGATCAATTTATTTTATAAATCCAAAAGAACCTTTTTTATTTTTATTTAAAAAATCACAAATGACAGTTATTTTTATTTTCAAAATCATAAATAACAGTTATTCCTAACTTTTAACGATATCGCTGCTCAACGATTATTTTGTAGCGCTTAATTAATTGGACATTAAATAAAAGCTTTTGTTTTAATATAAATATTTTTTTTAATTTTTCTTCTCAAAATCACAAATAACAGTTAAATAAATCGCGATTTAAATATTATTTTCTTTTTATTATAAAAATGAAAAAAAAACAGTTATTTAAAAAAATCCTAAATAACAGTTATTGCTAATTTTTATTCTATAAATCATAAAAAAAAAAGTTATTTGATCAGTTATTTTTAATTTTCTTTATAGCAATTAAAAAAACTATTGAAAGCCCAAAAATGCTCAACAGGTGGCGCTGTAGGATCACATTTCCTTTTTCAGTTAAAGTCAACACATGGCGTTAAATCACATAAAAGAGATTTAGATAAAATTTGGTCTTGGCCTTGGATCGCTGAATTATGACCTCGAGCCGGCAAACACAAAATTAAAATTGGAAAGACCGCGAAAAAATCATTATTAAATTTATTATCAGTAATATAATTTATTAACAGGGCAGTTTAGTTAACCCTTAAATGCCCACAGAATCTTATATTCAACTTTCATCTCTCAATCACTAGATATTATTAGTATGTTTCAGTTATACAAAACAATTATGACTCGAAAATGGTTCGAAAAAATCCGACGGTATCTGCATTTGAACGGCAAAAGGAAAGCTTTACCTTTTAAATAACCAAATCGTGACAGGCTTTATCTCATCGGACCAATTATAGACACCCTGAATAAAACCTTTGAAAGCTAACCGAAATTGGTATTGAAGTTTTATATTTTAAAGGTGGAAAATTCATTCAGGAGCACCGACGGTACAAATTGAAGGGCAATCGGATGCATCCCTTTTCAAACATAGTTGTCAGACATTCTGCTTGGGTCGTCCACAAGATTTTGATAAAAAGTCGAAAATGGACGATTATTTTATCACTTGTTGGATTTTACATGTACTAATCACTGAACCTTACACGAGAGAATCCATAAAGATTGCGCCGAATGTAAAGAAATGCGGCTCACTGATTCGAAGTTACAAATAGCTGTTGTTTTATTTGATGTCAAGTCAGTTTAACCAGCCTACTATTTTTAAATGTACGTATTTCTTAATAAATCAAATGCACTTTCTTTAAAACTTTTCTGAAGTCACTATGCAATATGAATTAAATAAATATATATTTGCATATGAATTGTACATTCTACAAATAATATTTTACCATCTAACTCGACATTATTTTGTTTTCCTAAAATATTTTTTGAACTATCACAGTTCTGGTTAGTGAAGCGAAAACTTTAGAGAATGTTCAATGTATATTCTAGGGTACCGACCAACTAAAAAAATAAAAATATTTTTAAAAATGTTTTTTTCCTAAAAACTCAATGCAGAAACCGCACTTATTAAACACATAATTTTACATAATATATAGTTTTTGAACCTGAGTTGTTCATGTTGAACCTACAGTTTTACGCCGACTCCGCACGGCGAATGTTTTTTGTGATTTTTTTTTCATAGCAAAAATTCGCTCGTAGATTTGCCATTGCCTGTCGAGGGGCGACCGTTATTAGAAAAGCTTTTCTATTATTTTTGATATTACTTGCGCTAGCCGGGATTCGAACCCGGGATCCACCGAGTAATGCGCGCATACGCTACACACTCAGCTACACAAATAATAACAATTATTTTTAACAATTCCAAACTACTTATTATATTAATATGGCCAAAATTAGAAGTTTAAAAGCAATTTTTATTTAACCGAGGAACAGTTTTATACTCCAAAAGTGCTTACTTAAAAATTTAAAAAGTCTCAATTTTTTTTTTTAATTTTATATTACCAAAATATTATTTTCTTACCTATGTATATTTGATGAGCAGTAGCTATTAATTTAAATAAATTGACAAACTTTCATTTAATGACAGTACATTTGATATAAAATTAAATGAGATAAATAGAAATACAATAACAGTACAAAATTCAAATTTTTTCTTTATTTTGGCAAAGCAAATAAAATATTGCAAAACAAATTAATACAAAACGATTAAGTGTAAACTGCGTATGTTTTCCTTACTTGTATTAACTAAATTTACTTAGATAAACCCTGAATATTTATCTAGTTATTGAATTGAACACATCATTGAAGAGTTGGCATAATACGGGATAGACTTTAATTAATAAAAGCAAAATAAATAAATTATTTATATAAAACTCCATCTACAGTGTACATGGCGTGTGAATGCAAAGGAATTTACACCTGTCACTCAAGCGTTTGAAAGCAATATAAATAAAATATTTTGATCGTACCAATGAATTGAAGTTACTCAACACTAATTACGTTTTTTTTTTGCCACACATTATTTAATTTTAATTAGACAATTGAAACCGCAATTGCATAAATGAAATTAACGTGGCATGATATGGCAATTGACGCCGCAAATGGTAAACAAAAAAAAAAAACAATGACTGCACAAAAAAAGTTTAACACAAATTGCATACAATTTGACAGCAAAAAGTGGATTGAAAAAACGAGATATTGCAGTAGTGAGAAAAATTTATTGTACCTCACGAGTGCCGCTACGCTTTAATTTTTTTATCATATTTCGCGTTATCCTACATAACCTACATAAAAGACATAAACGGGTTCGCATTTCTTATTCATAGAACTGAGATAATTTTCATTTAAAGTTGAAAATAAATAAATAAGAAAAAAATTAACGACAAAAAATAATCAACGGCTGCGTTGATGTTGCTGAAGAAAATAATAATTCGAAAAAGAATTATTCTCAATCATTTTTATTGCTATGGTTTTTTTTTTAATTTTATATTTTGATAAAATATACTCTTTGTTATCCTTGAGACTACTGTCCTGCCATAAGTTAAAGTCGCAGGAAAATCCGTTTAGTAGTTTCAGAGATTTATCAAGCAAATCGACAAACAGACAGACAAAAATTTTAAAAAGGTTTCAAATTTATTCATGACATTAAGAAGATGCATTTCGATTAAGTTTTCTTGATCCTACTTACTTTGAAACTGATACTGTATATTTCCTTTAACGTAATAAGCTACTTTTATTAACTTTCTTAAGTAGACGACAACCCTATCCAAGGTATTTGCTAAATAAAGGTTTCTTCAAACTTTTTCCATTTTTCCATTTTTATTTTAATATTTCATTCAACTCATTATAATTTCAATTAATTTTTTAAATAGGTGGCAACCCTGCTCAAAAGTATTTTTGAAATTACGTTTTTTTAACACTTTTAGTTTGGCACTCATAAAAATTTCGTTTATTTTTTATTTTACTTAATCAGGTGGCAACCTCTTTTCGCAACGTTTGGGAAGTGAAGCTTTACCAAGCCTCTTTCATTTGATACCCATATTGCAATATTTGATTTCGATCATTGCTGTAATTGAATTTAACCTTTTAAATAGCTGGCAACTTCTTATAAAAACTCGATTTTATGATAACCTATATAACGTATTATATGTATATGTCCCAAATCTTATCCAGATCTATTTAGTCGTTATATAGCAATATGTGATTTAAATTAATTATTTAATTGACTTTAAATTTTTTAACAGTGGCAACTCTCCTGTAATAAAGCCTATGTTATATCGTAGGGGGTCGGCTATTCGTGTGCTGAAGTTTGTAAATACAATCTACAACCCAGCCATCTTGGGCCAATATAGGCACCAACATACTCACACACTAACAAACTTTCATATTTATATTATAAGTAAGATAGATAATAGTTAATAATAGTTTTAAAGTATAGGTAATAAATCTGGTGGAAAGTATTATCGTAGACCAGAAGAAGCAAAACTAATAAGTAGGGAAGACCGGGGCTAGTTCAAACACGGGGTAAGTTGAAACAATGAAATTAAAAAAAAGTTTCAACAGATAGTGTCGCCATCTGTGGTAAATATTGTGTATCTGTGAGAGACACATTATCCAATGAGTTATTACAGTTGTAGCTTGACACTTGCGCAAAATATTGTGGTTATTTGCGTTTCATGCAAGGTAAGTAAATTTTTAATCACTCAGATATTCCGTTCTACGGTCTTGTGAAAGATGCCTAATCTGAAATGTAGTATTTGTTTCGTAAGTGATTGTTATGTGCTTCAAGGTTAGGTAACTGTTAAATTTCTAACCCCATATTTTCTATTGTTTATTTGATTATGCATTTGTGAAATACGTTTGGGGCAAGTTGAAACACATATTTGGGAGTGGGTTGAAACACTGTATAAAGGTTTTTATTGCATTGCTAAAACTCGCAATGTTTTTCCGTCTACTTACAGTATTGAAAATAATTTACTTCAATCTGTCACAGAGATCAAAGATCTTGGTGTAATTTTTGATACGCGTTCTTCATTTATTAGCCACATTAACTTTATTATTTCTCATTCCTACTCTATCTTAGGCTTTGTGCGGCGTAATAGCTCTAATTTCTCAGACCCTTATACTCTAAAACTATTGTTCACTACTTTTGTTCGTTCCAAATTGGAATATGCTGCCTTTGTATGCAGACCATACTACCTCTTTGCAGTGGAAAGAATTGAACGTGTGCAAACGGTGTTTCTAAAATTTGCTCTTAGATCGTTGAAATTTTTTAATCCGGTCCCTTCGTATGAGTCCCGTTTGCTTCTAATTAATTTAAAATCTCTAGAGAGTAGGCGATCGATACTCTCTATGTCTTTTATGCATACAATAATTAAGAGAGACATTAATTGTTCCTTTCTGCTACAACGCATTAATTTTCTTATCCCAGCAAGATCTCTACGTAACTTCTACCCTTTTTACCTTAATGTGTCCAATACGAATTATGCGCGAAATGCTCCTATTGATCGTTCACTCCGGGAATTAAATGAGATCTCGAGTTCTGTTTCGCTTGACTTTGCAATTTCCAAAAAATGAATTTTCTGTTTTGTTAAATTCAGCTATTACTTATTTAAGTTTATAATTAATCCTAAGTAGTCTGTAAGAACCACAATGTTCCTAGACAATAAGATAAATAAATAAACGAGGGAGAAAGCGACGACAAACCGCTATTTTAACTGACTCGCCTTTGAGAGCTGCTTTGCGTGAAGAAAAGATGCAAAAATTTATGAAACTATTGAAAAAAAAGCGTTAAATGAAGTAATTTTGTTATTATTATTCCTAATATATGATCTCTGACTTTAACAATAAATTAATAACACATTTGACAACAATATAAACACCAATTTTGATTTTACATTGTTTCCTTACCATCACGTGTCGAAATGTTTCAACTCACCCCGTGACTGTTTCAACTCGCCCCAGGCATTTTTCATAAAAACAATTGCAGCACTGAGTGTAGCTTCTCAAAAAATTTGCAGTTGAAACTCGAGGTATACGTAGTAAAACAACACTTTATTTAACAATGGTAAAGCTGCCACTTCGATACAAAAAAATAAAAGAAGATGAGCGTTTCAACTTGCCCCGGTCTCACCTATTAATAGAAATTTATGAGTTTATGGGGACACTGCACCTCTTCTATAATATTTTTATTAAAAAAAAATTTTAAATTTCTTTTACGACAATACAACAATATAAAACGTTAGAAGCAAAACGTCCGAAATTGAGTTTAGACTCTTAGATCTCCATGTAAATAGTATACTCCTAAGCCATAATCTACATATCCATCGAATGTTCTTTTTAGTGACGTACGAATGGCTTTTTTTGTATGAACGTCGTAGAGTATTACCGTCTAATTGTCACAGTTTGAAAACTAAATTAAAAATCCTATTATGGGCATCAAACAAAAGATTTTCTAGCCTATTCTATTGAAGAAAGACTTTAGATAAGATTAACAGTAATTTATTATGTGCAGTAGACAGTAATTTATTATGTGCAGTAGATTTATGTATATAAAATCAATATGTCAAACAGTTGAAATTCAATGTCAGCAGATAGGTAATATTTATATTAAGCAGCAAATTTTATAATATTCATTCATCTGGATATCCCTGATCAAAATACTACTACAACTATAAAGAAACCATCCACTTTAAAATACTCAAAAATTAAATAGGATATCACAGTATGAAAACTAAATAAAAATTTGAATAGTTCATTTTCTTTCATAAATTATCTAGTTCCTAATTTCAATACCAAAAAACAATTTGTTTATATTATTAACTCACTAGTATATTTAAAAACCTCTCCCTCGACGGAATCCAACAATTTTTTACCCACATAAAGAAAACATTACAAATATAAAAAAAAATGCGTTCAATATTTATTGCATACTTTTAAGCCAAGATAATGGAATGAACAGTTTGAGCAATTAATAGCGAGGAGCAGGACCCTTGTCATTTAATACATGAAAATTATCACATACAACAAATTAAAAAGAAAAAGAGAAAAGAAAAAGAAAATACTAACTACGATATATGGATATAAAACAATAGCTTTATTTGAATAAGTTTTTTATTATTACCTATTTACCTACTCGAAAGTATTAACGATCTGCGAATGTGAGATATCGTCCGTCATTATTTCATATCCGAAAAAGTATTCACATTGAGATCTTGCTGTTCCAGGGTTTAAGTATTTTTCCTTATAAAAACACTATATGAAGATTTCCTAACTTCAGTAATATCTTCTGCATGCGGTACAGTCACCTCACGACTTCTGAATTATTCCACCAAAGTGCCCCTTGGGCGGCTGCCGAAAATCCGCTTTGGAGTGCACTAGAGAGAGAGTGGGGCCTGGTGTGGTCACTCCGACATTTTCGGTTTAAGAGCCCACCAGGATCTGCAGCGTCTACTCACCAAGAGGTGCAGTTGCGAGTGGGCGCCAAACATGAACGTCACGCTACAAATGCGTTCACCAAAAAAACAGTTTTTGGTTGACTGATAAGCTTGGAACCCATCACGTAACAAATCATTACCATTTGATATTTGAGAGCATGTACCTATGTGCTATCTCTTAATAGGGAAGGTACCGTTGTCTGGTTGATTACTGTCATCGCTAGAGTAAAGGCTGACATCACGGCCATCCAGGAAATAATAATAACAAAATGGACGGGCTAAGGTAAGAAAGCCATTGTATCTTGCGACGACTACTACAGCTGTCATGTAAAGGACGCCAACTCGGTGTTGTAGTTGTGTTGGAAAAGAGACTTAGTCCCCAGTTCTGTTGATCACTCCGGTGGACGAGCGCTTCGCCGCGATTCCCATCAAAGCGATTTATTTTTAACATCTCGCTTATTTGTGTCCACGCCCCGACGGAAGAAATGGACGAGGTGGTCAAAGATCACTTCTATGAGCACCTAGAAAGTATCTACGTCTCCGTCACGATACCAAAATTGTGCTTGGTGGGTTCAATTCCAGAGTCGGTAAGGAAAGGGTATTTGGTCACACCCAGTCTCCACGACGAAACCTCTGCCCACGAGCTAAGACTAATCGGCTTTGCTGGGGTCCGAAACATGGTAGTCCGTAGCACCGTCTGTAGCATAGAAAGTTGTACCAACGTACATAGTGGTAGCCAGATCGAAAAACGCGAAACCGAATCGATTATATTGCGATAGACGGAAGGTGTGCTTCCAGTGTATAAGACGTAGGACCCAAAATCGACTCGGCCTATTATCTTTTCAAAGCCAAGTTATGTACACATACTCCTCTTCGCAGCAAAAAACCGTGCTCTAAATACACAAGGAGAGCTCGACGTTTGAAAGCTGAAATCGCAAAAGACATCTACTAACTTCGCCACTCGACTCTCACACCAGCTCACTAAGAACACTTCGCTGTAAACCGGAATTCGAGATTATTCAAAAAATATGTATTCTCTGCGTATCGCCGCTGAAGAAAGGTCAAAGTAACTACTGGTGCGATGATAATGTAATTAAGAAGGCGACCCGTTGAATTATGATGAAAATCTTTTAAATAAATATAAGAAGGAAATCTTGGGTTTCACTAAAATCTCCTCTTAATTTTAATAACCTGAAGATCTTATCTATTTAAAATAATTGGCAACTAAACCATTTGATGTCATATAAACAAATTCGATGAGATTCTAGGAAAAATGGGAGGACCTCCTTACTAATTTCCTTTACATGATTTTTAACATAAAAACGAGGTGATTTCTTCTTACACCTTGCATATTTTTGAAAAAAATTCCATAAAAATTAATAAACAAGAAGTTATCTCCTTATTTCCTGCCGTTTTCATTTTCAATAAATTTGAGAAGAAATTCAAACCTATATTAAGAAGATTTTCTCCCCTCTCGCACTGCTTGGCCATCTAGCTTTTTTAGACGTCGATCTCTTTCATTATAGGTAGACTTTTTAGCTCTATGCGGAAGATGAAGATCCTGATTCGCAAATCACTCATAGCGACATTTGCATCCAATCACCCGACCTCGATGAAAATCGAACATCAATAACGTCAGTTTACACTAAACAATTAAGTTACCAAAATGTATGCCATTAAAAGAATTGGGCGTAGGAACATTTTTTATAACTACTTTGTAAATATCATTGACTTCGATTGCAAAATAGGAATGCATAAATTTGTAATTAAAACTTTGTAACTTCAGTGCCGAGTCTATGTCCGATATATTGTAATAAAAATCTTAATATGTACGCAGTCTGTAACTAAATAACTTAGGTCGGGCTTTGATGAAAAATTCGCTAATTAAACGTTCAACACGCCAGTGTGTCACATCTGCCAACTGGAATAAGTAAATCAAAGTGGATCCGTAGAAGGTGATAGCAAGATTACCAAGGCGAAAACGTTGTGTATTTTGTTTGTATAATTTTGCGAATGAAATGTCAAAATCTGAATTCGCCTAGTATTGTACATGTACTTTGTTTGTATAAATAAAACAACACAGCGAATTGGGAAAGACGAACAAGCATTTAGCTCATCGGATGCTCTCACATTATATGAATTCGCCCAGGAATAAATAAATTAATATTATTTGCCATAAGATAAGCGTTTAGTTGAATGAAAACGTTGACACACATTGACAGTTAGACAAATGTTGTGTTGCCCATTCAAATTAATGAAAGAATATTTTTTATTTATCAAAGCGTATGTAGATGTTAAATTCCAAAACAGTGGACTGGTTATATCTAAACAAAAAATAAAAAAAAAACATTGTCACGAATTAACACACATCATCTAATCCACGGCTTATCACTCTTGCATCTACCCACCACTGTCACCGCTTAGTCAAACTTGAAATTAAGTGTCTGGCCGGACACAAAATATTTATGCTATTGACATTCATTATTCCCACGCCAGCAACAAAAGATATGAAAGCGAAATGGTAAAATTATGCGATGTAAGCACAAAAGTGCACTTTCACTTCGATTTTCCGAGTTTATTTAACAAACTTTTGTGCAATAAGAATGCTTGGAGAATTTGATATGCAAAAGAATTTGGTAATTTAGCAACAACCAACCATTCAGTTGTCACGTCTAAAGCGTCTAGCAGCTAGCCGCTAAATGTTTATGGAATCAGCCGAAGGTCACAAAAATTAATAATACAAAAACAAAACAAAAAAATAAAGAAAATGAAACCATAAAAGCTAGAGCAAAATCAAAACGCGTTGTGTAAATAATTCGCAATCCGTGCGTCAATCGCCATCGCGATGAATAATCAACAGCTGTTTCATTTCGCACAAAAATGCGTTGCCAACCAAAACTAACATTCGTAATTCATTCTAAGCTTTTTTGATTAAAGAGGTCATTAATTGCAGGTGCCAACTCAATTAGTGGCTTCCATCGTTGTACAAATTAGAAATGGAGCTATCTCGGTAAATCTCGCTGTCGTGCAAATTACGCTTTCCACCATAGCGATACGCAACCTCTGGTATAATTTTTTGTATTTTTATTTTAATTTTAGCAGCAATCTTTGCAGAGCGACTTTATTTTGTTTATACTACATAAAATGCGTCCATTGCTTCAGCCAATAAAAGCAACACGTGCCAATAGAAAATTATAAGATTTCTTTGCTGACTGAGCACAAACTAACAGCGTAGGTAAAAAGAGCAGATGTAATATTGCGTTGGTTGTATTAACTTCATGATTGTTGTATGCATAAATATTTGCGTACATTAATTTATTTGCTGTAGTTAGAAATGACTTCAAAGTACAGTTGGGTTTCCCCAATTTGTATGAAACAATGTGCGCCAAAAAATGACGGACGTTTTATCAAATCAAGCGGAGATGCAAAAAGTTTCTCTACATTTTCTTAACCCATAAATGATCATAACAACAAAGGTGTCCGTTATAATCAAAATTTACTTTTAACAGTTTTTTTTACTTCGTAATAACTTTTTACGCGTTTTAGCTTTTTATTTAAAATTCAATACGAAAAATTATTCTAAATATAAAACACAATTTTGGAAGTAAAACTTCTTAGCGGCAGTGATTTTTTTACATCGCATCACGGAAAACGCGTCAGTTCAGGAGCATTTGAGGAAAAGTTCTCGATCGTTTCGGTACTATTCTCAGACTAGATATTCGGGACCATTTCAGGACCTTTCATTCGTTCGGGACTGGTTCAACACTACTACCCCTACTACTACTTCTTCTACGACTACTACTACTTACTACTACTGCCTCTACTAGTACAACTACTAATTATTAGTACTACTGATTACTACCAATATCAGTACGATACTTCTGCTAATACTACTATTTTTGCTAATTTCTACTACTATTTTTATTAATGCTTCTACTATTTTTACTGGTGCTAAAACCGATTAATACTACCATTTTTCTACTATTGGTTTCAAAATGCTACTACTATTTACTACTACTATTTTTTTCTAATCTCTACTACTATTTTTAATAAGTCTACTTATAATTACTACTACTATTTTTTCTAACTTTTACTACTATTTTTACTGGTTCTACCACTAATTAATACTAACATTTTTCTACTACTATTTTAAATTTTCTACTACTAATTACTACCTACTCTTTGCACTAATTTCTACTAATATATTGACTAATTACTACTACTATTTTTGCAACTTTTTACTACTATTTTTACGAATTCTACCGAATAACACTGCCATTTTGACTATTTTCTGCCACTATTTCAAAATTGCTACTACTAATTACTACTACTCTTTTTACTAATTTCTACTAGTAATTTTACTAATGTTACTACAAACTACCACTCCTCCTTTTACTAATTTTCACTACTATTTTCACTAATGCTACTACTAATTACTACTACTATTTTTATTAATGCTACTACTAATTACTACTACTATTTTTACTAAATTCTACTACTGTTTCTACAAATTTCTACTATCATTTTTTTTGGTACTCCTAATCTCTACAACTATTTTTATTAAGCTACTAAAAATAGTAGTAGTTTCTACTACTATTTTCACTCATGATAAACCCAAAAAAAAAACTAAAAAGGGTGTCGTAGAAAACTCTCTCCCATATTTAACTCTATACCTCTTTGTTGAATCGCCACAGAAGTTTTACTTCTGGCTCGCGCACTTATGTAGGTGTCCCTGTGCAATTTTCATTCGTCTCTTTTCGCTATGAAGTATTTACTTAAATTTGGAATATTATTTTCAGCTTCATCATTAAATAAATTAAGGGTTTTTTTAAGACACAATTTTGGACCATTTGCACTGAATTGTGACAACAATATTTATGAATCTAGAATTTTTTTTAGGATGGCTGTTTTATGTCGATTGGGTTATCCTTTTCACAAAATTGTGTAACGAATTTGAGCATACATAATCAATGTTTCATTTAAAGGTTAACAATTTGCCATATAAGAATTGCCGAATGACAACGCTGTTTCTATTTAACACACTTTCTTCATACACTTTGGGTTTCCTTAATTTTAAACATCCGTTGCGGCAAGGGTTAAATTCGGCTTGGTGTAGGTGGTTAAGAATTTGTAAAATTAGCAGGGAGAGAAAATAATCGTTGCTTTGATTTTTTTTAAACAAAAAATCAATGAGAAAATTTTGTTCAAACAAAACTCCAATACTGCATACAAATTCAAATCTGATCTTATATTTATTTTGAAGATCTTTTTTTTTTTAAATCATTGCAAAATTATTAACAACGATTAAATCACAAAATAATAAACAATTATAACCTTTACGGTTCCTGTAAATTTCATTGCAATAACAATAACAATAACATTATTACTTGATATTATCCAAAAAAAATGCTTCAACCCGTGAAATACAGAATTATTTCGGGATCATTTCGAGTCTACTTCAGGAACCTTTTGGGATTCTTTGGAGCTACATAGTTTGGGTTAACGGGATTACTTCACGAATACTTAGAAACTAGTTTCGCAATATTCGTGTCACAAAATATTCCAGCTTAATTTGCACTCATAATTGTTATAAAAAATTAAGGGACCGTGACGGTTATAACTTTTATTAAAAAATTACTTTTTAAACGTTATTTCTTTAGTTGTAATAATCGTCCCCAATAAAAATATTTTTATAACATAAGTCTCAACATAATAATTATTGATGACTTAAAAAATGTATGAATATATGAATATATTCTTAGAATATAAGTCTCAAAAAAAAAATTGTTGTCGATGATTTAAAAAATGTATCCCGCTGCAAATAATTATCCACGAATTTTTATTATTTCATTGTGAATTTAATTATTTGATTTTTCGAACGTTTTCTATTTTCCTATATTTGTTACGAATAGTGAATATTCCTTCATTCGTCTTTTTTGTTAAAAAAAAAAAAACAATAAATTGTTTTCTTTATTCATATTTTCACTATATGAGAATTGAAAATAGAAATTCGTGTAAGTAAATTTTGAGCGCATTTTGCACTGTAATAATAAATTACGATGCTTAGCGAGGAATGTCTGCCATTTTCTTCCATAACCATTTGAAGTTTTACTTGCGTCATTTTTATGGGATCAGTTTGTCATAGAATAGTTCGAACCTTTTTCCAGCTTATTTGGTTCATAAATTACAGCCTGTGTGATTTTTTTTGATTTCTTGGAATTTTTTGCATACAACTGGCTCTCACAGAGAAAAAATCTATGAGAAGGTAAATGTTATGAATGCTGGAGATTTGCGAGTATTTTTGTGTATAATTCACTAATTGAAAAAGCCTCGAAAAAGTAAATCTTTGTTGATGGACAACATCATGAAAGTCGTCCGCACGGGTGCGTAGAAAAACAGCTTCATATAACATGTCTGATAATATTATAACTATCTTATAGGGATTATCCATTATATCCATTTTATAAGTTAAATGAACATGAATTTTCAACTTCAAAACCACAAATTTTCGAGAAAAGGGGGGCAGAGCTAAGACCTGCGAGCGTCATGAAAAAAAAAATTATGTTTTATATTTTATTGTTAAATTTTTTATTTGAATAATAATTTTTTTGGTTTTCCTTTTGTGTTTATACAAGAATTTCAGAAAAATTAGAATGTCATATAATTACGGATTTTTCTTTACATACACATGTATGAATTTAATATAAGTCAAATAATTTACTCACCACTCAATTCATAAACTTTTACATTTTGCGTATAAACCAGATCGCGTTTTTGTGAATATCGGCATCATTGCACGATCTAGCGACTTATTTCTTTAATAAATTTAATATATGTTTGGAATTTCAATCCAATCGGATCATAGATGTTTTTTAAGGATATATAGACTCTTGCGCCACCTAGCGCGTTATTTGGTTTCACACCTTTTCGTTTTCGCCATCTATCTACTAAATTTTTCTCTAAATTGTAGAAAATGTCAAGTCGTCTCGATCAAAATGTGTACCACACAAACAGCAACGAAAGCAAGTTAAGTAAGATATTTTAAAATAAATAAATTGAGTAGTAGCACTATTTATCAGAGATCCAGAATAATAATAATGTACCCCTTGAGTTTTGAAAAAGTCATTCAAATTTTTACAATAATTACAAAATTATTTTTATAATAATTAAGAATGAGAAAAATTGTTTAAGTTATCGATAACTATTTTTTTGCTACTTATACTATAAAATGCTTCCCATAATAATTATGAGTTCCAATAATTTTTTAAATAAACAATAACTATTGTTTTTAGACTTTTATAAAAGTCTTTTCATAAGAATTAACAGGGAGATAAATGTTTTGACCTTTACTTTGAGACTTATATTATAAAACTTTTTGCATAATTATTGTAAGGTAGAATACTCTTTTTCGTGTTGAAAGTCGGAACTCTGTTGGAATCTAAACTAGTACCGAACTATTCTAGAACTGATCCCAAAATTGTCATGAAATGATTTTTAAACAAGTTTGAAATCAGCCCCGAACTAGTTTCCAAAAGGCCTTAAAGATGTCCTGTTCTTCGAGACTTAAGAAATTTTTACTTTATCCCTAATTATAAAGAAAATACTTTTATAATATAAATTTCAAAATAAAAGCCTTTGAAGACTGAAAACATCTATTTAGCTGACAACTATTACGAGAAGAGTTTTATAATATACATAAGTCTCTAAATAAAACTCTTTAGTACCTAAAAATATTTATATCGCCCATAATTGTTATGAAGACTTTTATAATATAAATCTCAAACTAAAAGTTTTTGAAGACTTAAAAAAAATTATTTCGCTGATAACTATTACGAAATAGTTTTATATTATAAGTATCTAAAGAAAAAAGTTGTATATTTTAAGTCTCTAAAAAAAACTCTTGCAGACCTAAAAATATTTGTATCGCCAATAATTGTTATGAAGACTTTTAAAATGTAGATCTCAAAATAAAAGTCCTTGAAAACTTAAAAAGCTGTATTTCGCTGATAATTATTACCAGAAGACTTTTATAATATAAGTCGCAAAATAAAACTTTTTGAAGACATACAAATATTTATATCGTTGATAAGTATTATGAAAAAAAATTAAGTCTTAAAAAAATAGTTGTAATTTATTCGAAAAGTTTGTGTTTTACTTTAATAATTATTTTACTCCTTACTCTAATAATAGTTATGTCTCTATTCGTTTGATTTTTAATTCGCATATTCTACTTATGTGGTGTGGGCTCTTGCTTAAAACTAAATAACGACAAGAGATTTTTGAGATTTGATTCCCCTCGCGTATTGTGAAACCATTGTCGACTCCATCGGAATATGTACCTTTTATCTTCTGAGAGACAATGCATCTCAAACTGGCTGAGATAAAAGCCTACCCCAATACACTTATTAAAAACTAACAATATGTTTAAATGAAGGAACGAGAAAACCAGCGAAACAATCAGTTCATTTGTATGCATCCTTACAAATCATGATTAGCTTAATGGTAGTGGCGTAGCAGTTGGTGTAGGGAAAAGCCAGATTTGAAAAGTTAGAATGATATTATCCATATAATGCGGATATATCTAACGAGATCACTTAGTTTGAAGGTGCACATGAAACCATCTATTTGTTTCACAAGCCTGAGCCCTATAGTGAGCGAAAAATGGCAAAAGCTATTGTTATACTCGCTAATTATAATAGCAAACAAAAATAAAAAAAAAACGCTTCTCCAATTCAGCATCTAATCCTCAAAAGCAACAACCGTCGTCTCAATGGCGCTGCACTACGGGCATTGACAGACCAACAGTATATACCAAGAAAAAATCATTAAACCGCACACTCGCACAAATATTCAGCAAACCGCAGAGATACGTGCGTATTTGAATGCGGAATTGAATAAAGCACACCATTGTGGCACTAAGCAATTGCTGTTGACGGCCACAAGACGCCTGCCATTCGCCGGTCGCCATTACACAAAATACAGCAGAAATCATCATAATTGCAGCTACGGGCACAGCAGAGTCACTGTAAACAAAGCCATTATCCTTGATCGGCAAACAGCTACTGGAAAACTTTAGCCGCTGTTTTGAATATACGTTGTACATAAATGGGACTTTCTTTTTACTTGTACAAGGCTAACTTGTACTCTGTGCGCTTTACAAGCTATTTTGCAAAAAAAAAACAACAAAAAAAAAAACAAATGCTGCGTCTTTGTGGCAGCCGGAGGGTATTAGTCAACAGCTTGTAAATCAAACGCCGGATAGAATTTAAATCATTGACTGAATAATGAAAACGAAATTCAACATAAATGCGAGAATTGTGAAAGGATATGGCAAGAAATTTCACTTATCGGCAATTCAACAGTAACAGCGGGTAGTTCAGCGTGATTTGTTATTTCATTATAGAGAAGTGCGTCTTTATTCATTCAATCGCCTTTCAATTCAGCCAATTTAGAGCTGTCGTTTTCTTCAACAGTTGTTTGTTACGTATACGCAGTGGGGGCACTAGAAGTTTTTATTTACATATTCTACTACATACAAAGCGAAACAGCATGACGCAATGCTGAATGTAGATGGATAGATAGATCGTAGTATAAATCACACTCTCCTTATTATTTTTATTTCTAAGAATCTTATAGTCACTGCAGTCGAAGAGCCCGAATGTGAGAGGTCAGTACCATTTAGAGTATCTTATAGATTTCGCTACTCTACTGCATTTGGAGGAGGTATTAGATATTATTCTTTGCTTCATGGATATTTCTCAAAGTTGTCAGAGTTGGCGAGTTTCGGATGAGCATCGCTCTCAGATCACCACTCATAAGGTTTGAGGTCCCGAGATTCGACCTTTCTTCTCAGGCAAATAATCAAGGCACTTTACAATACCTTGAGGTCTAAAAGAGCCGATTTGTTATCATCGTCCATCAATTTGACTTGCGAATGGAAGGCATCAGCGAACCTGCTCGATGATGTCCTTTTGTCAACCGTTCACGATGTTACAGTTGATATTTCAACGCAGGGTTCCGTGGGGAAATGGAAAAATGGATGCTAAGCGCAAGCTTTTTATATAGGGCTGCCCTCACTGAACACAACAAATTTAACAAACGTTGCAAGTAGGAATTATGGTAGCTTTAAAGCGTGTCCATTGAGACTTTACCTGGGGCATTTGTTATTCCCCTTTGGGAATGCAAGTTCCCTTATAAAAGAAGTTACAGAAGTCGAGTTTCATCTTTGACAGCGATAAGATTCTGTGGGCGGCGGAGTTCTTCGAACCTTCCAGATCAGCAGTATAGAGATGCATCGTTTTATGAATTCCAAAATTTGGCAATAAGCCCTTGATTTTACCTAAATAAGTTTGACTTTTTGCTCAGCGAAAGCCTCTGCTGCTAGCGCTGCGTTTGCTTTAGTTTATATAATAATTAATTATTATGTAAGCTTTGTATAAATAAATAAAATAAAGTTTGATTTTGACTGAAACACTCGAAAGTCTTCTTTATCTTCGTATTAAGAACAAGGTGAGTTCTTCCATTTCCTCACAACGAACTAAATTTGTATACATCAAAGGGAAATAAAGAGGCTCAGAATTACAGCACTTGGTAGTATAGAAAACGCCTTCGAGTCTAGGGATAGAAAGGACCGTTCATTATACTGCCTATAGATCTATCCCTAAGGAATTAGTGCAAATAAGAATATACCACTTATTGTTGGTTAGATCAACGGCATGTAAATTAATCGCGATACGACTTATCCCACAGGTAGGTATCCTGTTCTTAGCTGTGATCTTTTGCAGTAGACGACCATTTAAAGAAGCTATAAACCGAACCTTAACGATGCCAAATTCCTGGGCATCATGTTCGATAGAAGGCTTTGTTGGGATTCCCGCTTTGACAAAACTTTAAGTAAAGCTACACGGCCCATGTCGATTGAAAGATTGCCGCGTGGCTCTACAGTGGGGTCATTCACGCTACCTGATGGCAAAAACATTAAAAAAAAAACACCACTCTACGCTTAATGAAACAGCATGACCTGTCCCTCGGTCATTGGATCTATGAGAACTTATCTAACTACAGCATTAGAATATTTTCTAAGCTGAACTCCTCTCCACAATTTTATACAGACAGATTTTATAACTACACACCGCTGAGAGACCTTTTTCCATAACATGTATCGATCAAAGATCCCAAGAAGGATACGCGGTGCAAAATTTGTTGAATTATCGGCTCCGTGCCTAGAAAACTCTGCGCCAGTCCGAACTTCAATTAAGATATGAAGCGCGCATTCATAACTATCTTTTCAGATGGCCAAGAGGCCAGAAGAACCATCTCAAAGCGAATGAATACGTCGTAGCTGTATAAAGAATGTTGAGAGTATGCTTGGTGCCTGGGTACGTGGGTACCTGATAACACTGGAATCGAAGATAACGATAGCGGAACAGACTTGATATGGTCTGTAGAATTTTGTGACTTTAGCTGGTCATTCTCCTAAGGATTAATCACTAAATGGGTTCAGAGTGAAGCAAATTTTAGGGAATTGTTGGCGGATTGAGACAAGCTAAGCTTTTCAGTTATCTTTTTAAATCAAAGGGAAACCACTGGAGTTTGACATGCATCGGCTGACTGTATCTGCTGAGACAGACTGGAGGCTATGCCTGGAGAATAATGAGACATCAGAGCATATCTTTTGAAATTGTCCCGCCATGGTCAGACAGAGATATTTCAAATTGCGCTTAGTCGATCTCCAAAGTATGGAAAATTGGGCTACTAAAGGCCTTCTAGCAATCATTTGGGAAGCTAAAGGCATTTTGGGTAATCAAGGTAAGAGGGTGCTGCAGGGTTGTATTATTTCTTTTTGGTCTTCTGCTTTTTCGACGGTGTGAAAGTTGATGCATTTTTTTAGTAACAAAAATTAGGAATTAAGTTTTACGCCCGGCACATCATATCATATTTAAATTTGAATTATAAAAACTTTCAACAATAATGAAGAAGTGTAAAATTTGCGTGTTTTGTCGTTAGTCTAAAATAAAAAACATTATAAATTAGAAGTATGAACTAATTAGTATTTTGCTATTATTGAGTGTTTAACCCCCTTCAATCCCCGCTTGCTGCACCACTGCTCTGCACTACTACACCTCCTACATATTAATAAGATTTTGTAATATAAGTAAAATAACCAAATAAACAGAAAATTTGAAGGCAACCAAGCATGAAGCGTTAAATCGTTATAATTTATTCTCACTTTCGGAAGGCAAAATTGTGGTACCTTTTATTTTCCTTGAATTTCAATCCTTTTTGGCAATGTGTTTCAACTACGGTCATAACTCAATATGGTACAAATACAAATATTGCTTTTACACCATTGAACAGTGTGCCATATTGTTACCGGGTGATGTAGACAAAAATTTATTTGTATGATTGAGTGTAGGCGCATTTGTTTGCCATGTATAATACATTGCTGCATAAGGTACCAGATTTTGGGACATGGTTATCATTCTAAGTATTCTCTAAGCATGATGAAACTTCGCCAATGTCTTTGTGGTAAATTCTATGAATATTCAAAGGTCAATAACTAAGGAAACTACCCTGTGGGGAAAAGCAGTCAGCCTAAAAAATTTAACAATTTAAAAGTAGTTAGAGACAAATCTTTGAAACAAATGCTGGGCGAAATAAAACTGTTTTTTGAATTTTAATTTTAAAAGTATATATTCAAAATTTTTGTTTTTTCCACCATTTTATTAATTTTTCTAACATAAAATTAAGATATTAAAAAAATTCGCAAAAACTCTGAAACATTTTTTAAAAAGGCCAACAACTAAAAAAAATTCGCGTTGGAAAAAGTAGTCAAAGTAAAAGTTTACCAATTTAAAAAGTAGTTAATTGGAAGTCAACTCTTTGAAACAAATTCATGTTACTCTAATTATGTTAATTATTAAAAATTTTTATGTGGTAAAATACATTTTCAATAAATTACATACATAGCTGTCTAAAAATGTAATTAGTTTTATTAATTATTTTTTAATAGCTATATATATTTGGTTAAGAACATGCAGAGTTATAGCAGGAAATTATACTGGTTTTTTATTTTAATTTTAAAAGTTTTTTTTTTTAAATTTTTGGTTTTTTTTTGTTTTTATTTTAGCTTTTTTTTTAACAAGAAATTATGAAATTTAAAAATTCGCGAAAATTCTGAAGAAATTTAAAAAAAGACCTACAACTAAATAAGCAACCCGTCGGAAAAAGCAGGCAATCAAAATATTTACCAATTTAAAAAGTAGCTGGGAAGTTAATTCTTTGAGGCAAATGCACGTTAAATTAAATATGTTAATTATTTTAGTTTTTCTGTAGTAAAATATATTTTCATTTAATTATATATGTATACATAAAAATTTATAAAAATGTAATTTTTTTTATTAATATTTTTTTTTAGGTGAGTGGGTATATAGATTTGAGTTAAAGCATGCAGTTATAGCTGGTCGAAATTAAACTGTATTTTGAACTTTAATTTTAAAAGTTTTTTTTTTTTTAATTTTTGCAATTTTTTTTTCAAGTTATTTATTTTAGTTATTTCTTTGCATAAAATTAAGAAATTCAAAAATTTCAAAAAATTTTTTTTTTAAATTTTTAAATCAAAATTTAAAAAATTTGAATTTTAAGCAGCTGTAAGTTAGCAGGTTTTTGACAAGTTTTTTTTGTTAAAAGCGCATTTTGATTGCCTTTCGAAGTTATGCAATACAAAATTGTCAAAGAATGCTACCAAAAAAAAAACACAAAATTGTCGTTATCTCAAAACCCTGCCCATACAAAAAATGTCAAAAATCTATGTTCTCCTTTCCTACTTCCCCTATACCCCAATTTTTTGTATTTCTTTGCATGTAACAGTTGATGCTCGAAATAATGGTGTAATTATTTTTAATTTGTATACGGAATTGAAATTAAAATATATATTTGTTTAAACGAGAGAATAAAAATGTTATAGTTACTATAAATTAGGCATATTGACATATTTTTAAATCATTGAAAATGGACAGTTCAAACCTGTAGTTAGTAATAATACTGGTTTTAAAACAGTATAAAAAAGCCGAATTTAAAATGGTTGAATATAAACCCATTCTATCGCAGCTGAAAATCAAACTAATTTTGATGTTCTTCTTCTAGTTGATAAAAAAATACTTTTTAAATTGGTTTTAAAGTGGTTCCATTTCCCACAGGGTACTTACAACAGACGTGATTTTTATGTATGTATTTATGTATCTACACAGCTCCGCACACTCCTACTATATGTGTACCTATGTACTTCCATAAATCTGCTTACCGACTCATCGTTGCTCTTCCTCAAGTTTTCCATACCATTTTCACATTAACGTTTAGCATGCGTCGCCACATTTCAAAAATAGCCTCCGCAAATGAACATTCGTGCATATTCGTGCCAATATGCATTGTTTGTATAATAATAATTTTCCACGCTCAGTTTACCTTAGCCTCAAACGTTTTACGACTACTCTATGTTTAACGCTTAATATTTGTTTCACTTAACGCCCTTGTATTTTTGTTTTGACGCATTCGCTTCGCCCCTAGCTATGTTATATGATAAGCCATGCTTGTCCTATAAATTTAGCAGATAATCAATTGCATATTATTTGTTGGTTTGGACCTGATTTAGCTGTATATATACCACTACTATTAAATTGCGTATATAAAAACCCGAGTCTCTAATACTTAGTTAAATCTCTAAATCGTTTTTGCTTTCGCAGCTCAAATTTTCTCCTTTTTACCACAATAAACTTTAATTTTTTGCCGAGTTTTTAGAGTAAGTCGTTTGGGTATGAATAGTAAAATTTCACGACGAATAATATTGTGAAATATTTTATACCATTAGTTGAAATGAATTTGAAAGGTCGCTAGAGGGTTAAAATGCTAATTTTTTTCCAGTACTTTTATTAATTTCGACCACTGTTTTTACTACTTTCACCCACTATTTTAACTAATTTAGCGTGTTTTTTGTTAAATTACGCTTAAAGCTTAAAACTTCAGTTAATACTGATTTTGTTGGCGAACTGTATTTTAATTACAAATTAGCGGTAAATAATTCGAAGACAAATAAATTAGAGAAAATTTGTCAATATATGGGGCTTTAATAATTTGCCGCGGAGTACATACCTTTTCCCAAAAATATTTATTGCATCTTTCTTACTAGAAACTAACATTATTTTTTATATTCTTAAAGCCAACAAACGTATAGGCTCTTGGCTGTCACTGCATCACTGAAATTTAGCAGTGAATTCAATTATAAGGATAAGGGATTATAAGGGATGTCATAAAAGTAGTTCATTACAGGGCATCCATAATTGTCTTGAAATAAATTATAGTCAATATCTTAATAGATATTAGCATGAAATACATAATGCTATCTTTTTTTTTTGTTTTTTTTTGTGGCAGTCTTTTGACTTAGGAGATAAATTATACTTACAATAAATTATATTTACAATATATTGCATTGCAAACTTTATTCATTGACTCTTACAGTATTCAAACAAAAAAGTTTTAAGACATATCCTTTAATTGGTCATGTGCACGTCAGATAACTCGATTTACTTCGATTTACCTGTAATCATATTGCCGAGGCGATCTGAAAGGACGAGATTCCGATCCGCTCGGTCATTGTATTTTCGACTGCACATGATGTTAAAATGCCGCGGGTCCAAACCGGTCAGCCCAGGTGGTTGAAAAGGCTTAATTTTTGGCGACTGGAAGGTATAAGCTCCCAAGCCGCTGCTATTGGAAGAGTAAGCCCGAACTCTTAAATTTGTTATTCTTTGGTGTGTGGTTGCCAAAATAAATTTGAATACATTTATGTACTATGTCTAAATGCAACTGTTTAACGACGGGTGAAATATGCCTAAATTGTGGCTTTGAAACAATCTTCGTGTTATCGCTTGTTTATAAGAGTATTCAATATTTACTTTACTAACCTTAACCTTATTTAATCAAGTTAGAAGAAAAAGAAGTAATGAAATATTCAATTAAAATTTTCAAGCTGTTACTTATATTTTCTCTATGCAATCATCATATAACAACAATTCGTAAATACCTATCTAATATTGTATTTAGATTTGGTATGAGTAATTCACATCCAACTATGTTCATATAAAAAACCGAAATCATAATAAACGCAAACAAATTTGTCAGCGATGACAATAATATGATTTATGTTCGAAAAAATATCGCAAAATATCGATTATATATGATCAGTTTTAAATCCAAGATTAACGATTATTTTTGATCAAGGAAAAAAAATTTGAAAAAAAACTATCAAACTTTATCGAAAAATAAAAATCAAAAGATAACGACAATAAGAAAACCACATTTAATAGTTAGTTTAATCATATATTTTTTTTAACAAACATTCAAAACATCGATCAAGTATATAGGGAAAATCAAAAAACCCCGAACAACGATATTTTTGATCGAAAAATAAGAATTGAAAAATAGCGATCAGACTTTATCGGAAAATAAAACCCGTTACCGCCACTGATTTTAAAAGTTATCGTTTTCGCAAAATTGGTGAAATTGAATAGGTTTACTAAAAAGATTTTGAGAATAATAATCGAATTTGACTATACTTTAGCGTTCAGAAACATCGAAGTAAAACAAATTAGTTTCACATAATTTGAATCGCCTGCATAAATTTCTTTAGCGATTTTCTATACTTGGCACTGCTATCATTTGTGTTATTGTAATTTGTATATCCAGTTATCGTTATTGTTCTCCAAATTGTAATAGATATCATCCTAGTCACAAACTACATTTGTTGCCACAATTTAATAGGTACATACCTAATGTGCCTTTCACTGTTAATTTACCAGAGAAAATTTCTAGCCTGTTCTACAAATATGAAATTGTTGTATGCACTTTCAATTTAACCCTTGCAAACGTGGCCTGCAACAATTTGAATTACACGGTTGAAGCGAGTGGCATTCTCACTCAGTGCTGAAGAGAGTAATGCGCTCAAAAGTATGCAACAAAACTTAGACACTTTGGTATTTGCTAGGTGCTACTTCATTTACATAGCAGAGTTATGAAATTGCCAACGGCCGTAAGAAGTGACCCTACCAGAAGATTCTGACTGAATTACTAAACACTTTCATTAATTATATGCATAAGCACTGGCTGTCAAATTACCGTTCAAATGACTGTCATGGTGTTTGCTAAAAAGAGACACTCGCGACTCGGTACACTAGCTATGGCTGTACATTTGCGAGAATGACACAACCGAGTTATTCATATTTTGTATTACTGGCCGTCAGATGAACGTTTGATAAAATGGTATGCCAGTTATCAGACAATCACCATTTAGGCTAATACCGCAATACGCAAGAAAGAAACAACCAAGAAATTCAGTTTCAGTTTCAGTTTCAGAGTTTTCTAAAAGCCACGCATTCTTTGTGAAAACTCTGGAGTGCGTAGTTCAGTGCAAATATTTAAAATCGGTGTACCTTTACAGAAAAAAAAAACTATGAATAAAATGAAACAAACTTACATTGAGATATTTAATTACGTTTGTATTAATTTTAGATCTTCACTCGATTGAAAAAAAAAAAGAATTTTCGTAACATATTCATATTGCTATAACAATTTTCACTCCACTTTTACTATATAATTTTTAGTTTTGTATTTCGTAATGAATTGTGTTTGTAACTTAGCGTGTGATTAAAATAAATTGACCAAATTCCAAATAAAATTTTATAAAATCAAACAAATAAGAAAACTCATTTGTTGCAGGTCAAAACGTCAAACCCGAACCGTTTCAATACTGATGGGAACAGTAAGAGAAACGAGTGTAGTTAGTAGAGCATACGCCTATGCATTCGGTAATATTGATGCATTAGAGTGAAATGTAAGATGACACGTATGTACACAATTGTTGGCATCAGTTTTTGCCTAGTAGTCCTAGGAAACTAATAGCAACTTTGTACTAAGTGCTGACGAAACATTTTTAGATGCCAGGATGGCGCGAAAAAGAAAAAAAGAGATATACAATCGATATTTCTGTTTCAATCTAAATGAGAGATAATCTTTTTTGGTTATAAATACATAACTATTATATCAATCGAAAAATTTGTTTGGTTAACAATAACCATCATCACAAGTGTTTTTTATCTTCTGGTAATTATAGTTATTTTGAACGTAGCAAACTTTTTTTAATAGCATATTTTCGTCAAATGTGCTATCAATCGACTGGCATTGTTCTTACAGGGAATTCATTTGAGTAACGTGGAAGTTGTTAGAATGATATCGGCATTATTACACAGCAGCCGATGACAGATAGGGCAGGACTCTTCTCATTTAATCTCATTTGAGAACTCGATGCCTGCCAGAGTGCCCACATTTGATGATTTTCTATTCGCACATTTATACACATACTTATTTCCATATAAATGTTTGCGCCTGTCCGTCAATTGCGAGACTGCGAATTAGAATTGCTGATTTGTTCGAATTTTGCTAAATTGGTAGAATTCAACTGCATGCACTGCAGAAATTCCGCATAAATGTGGGTTATGTTCTAAAAGCTTTAAAGGGGGCGTCTACCTTGGTCAACGGTTTTTCATTTCATTTTTTAAATGTTTTTTTTTTTTAGAAAAAACGATTGCATATTTACTAATGCGACTTTTGGCAGTGCCTTTATTAACTTCCAGTTCTGTTAATCTAAAATGAACAATTGAATGTAATCGATAATCTAGAGAGTGCCATTTTTGCCCCAACTAGCATGAGACGTTTCTGTCAAAGTTTACGAAAATGACGCCTCCTTAAATTTTAACTTACAGATTTCACTGTTCCATGGAATTTAAAAAAAAATCATAATATTTTTGTGTAAGCAGTTCTACTACGAACGATAGCGGGTAGATTACTACACGTATTGCCAAAATTTGAGTATCCACAAGCAATGATTCGTTCAGGAGCATGGTCACCAATTTCAAAAACAGTATTTCGAGAAGAATGCGTTTAAAGTTGTATGTGACATGCAGAGATTTTCCCAACATACTGATATTCAATGTGTAAAGTTATTTCAATATTATTTTCAGTGCATTGCCAACATATTTTCCATTAGCTTTTATCCACGGCTTCGCTCGCATTAGTTTAGTGAAACCTAATTTATTGTCAGGAAATGCCCAACCTAACCAATTGGTGGTGTTATTTATTTAGAAGTTTCATTTTTTTTAATTACGTGCCGTATATTTCCATTAACTTAATAAACCAATATTATTTACTTTTTGAAGTAGGTGGCAACACTCTAAATGGTATTTTCAAAATAAATCTTTCTTAAAACTCCTTCGAATTGGGCCCATATTTCAGTATCTTATTGCACTAACTAAAATTTTAAGTAAATTTTTCAACAGGTGGCAACCCTTTCTAAAACTATTTTTGAAATTACACATTTTTTGAGTTACTAGTTTGACACCCATATTGTAAAATGTTATTACTGAACATGTAAAATGGCTAAAAATAGTTTCATGCCGCAAGAGTATGTAAAAAGTGGGTCAAACATAGAGACATCTTTTTAAAAGTTCAAAAAAATTTACAGACACCAATTTTTAGTCATGTGGCTACCCCGGCTCGCTTCGGTATAGCACAGCCAGTTAACCAAGCACTTCAAGATTTTGTTGACTTGTTCTGGTTATATCTCAGGAATGGCTTACACGATAATCGCATGAGAGATGAATTGCTAATCGATTGTTCGCATACCATTGGTCCTTCACGATACTCCACAGAAAAAACGAAGTCTAACCACGTCAAATCGCAGCTTCGACGTAGCCAATAACCATCGCAGAGGTTTGCTGAGCCATTATGTCACCGCTCCGAAATCCGTACCAAACTATCACCCGCTGAGTATGCCATTGACATTTACATGATTACGTGCTAGATTCCCGATCAACGCAAGTGGATATTGTGCTTGTTAAGATAGACGCCGAGAAAATATGGTTTTTTGAGCAAAATTATTGTCCTTCGATTGCTAAATCAATTAAACCTCGTATTGCGGGTCGTTGTTCCGGGACTGCGGTGCTTAAACTGATGGCATGGAATTTTATCCACCCTATATACCGACTGCGCCATCTGTTTTTCCGGTATGCAAACATTGACTAACTTCGCCATTTTAAAAACTTCAAACCAATGCAATTTTTATCATGAATCACTTCACTTCGAAGGACCGTGCCGACTGGCAAAAGAACACTAGATAAAATAAGGACTTCCTTTTAAAGCATAACACTAACTACGAAAAATATGCGAGTTGAGCCTAACACGGTAAAATGATATCCGTCATGAGATGTAGTGTTGAGAAGTGAAGGAATGCGCTATTGTGAATGAGCCCGTAGAAAATACATGAGAAATTTCAATTTAATACCGAATCTGTTTTTATTTGCATAGTACTTTCATCACACCTCCATCAACCTGAAAGTTGCCAGCACAAGTATTTTCCGTTCTTAAATATCCAAAACAAATCGCATGAGTAATGAATGCAGCTTGCAGGGTTGCCTTTACAACCAAATAGTCATTTTAATAACAGACCATGCGGGATTCCCTCGCTCTGGCGGTGTTGGTAAACAAAATTAACCAATTTTGGGGACTGAAAATCTTCACTAGTTTCATGAAACATACAAAAAGTGGCTGTTTGGATCGGTGTGTGCGCAAAAACCATCATCGGGCCATTTTTTTTTTCAAGCAAGTCGAAACCGTCGGTGGTAAGCGATATTGGTGGGTATTGACACATTTTGTGTATCCGAAAGTGCATGAGAGAGGTCTAACTGACTTCTGGTTTCAACAAGGCGGGGCGCCACGCCACACAGCAGCCCAAACAATGCGGTTTTTGCAACAAAAATTCCTTAGACGTGTAATATATTGAAAAGAGGCGACTTTGACCAGCCCGAACTTTTTTGTGTGGATTTATTTAAAGAGTAAAGTTTACACCAGTAAGCCGAAGACAATTTGCGAGCACAAGACCAATATTCGTGCCGAAATAGCGGCCATGCCGACCGAGATGCTTGAAGAAAATGCCCGAAAAAGAGCACAGTTTGTGGTGGTCAATAAAGGAGGTTGTTTAATGGATGTTGTTTTTAAAAAGGATCCACATAAATTATAGAAGATTAACCTAAATAAAAAAATACCACTCTTTGCAATCTATCGTTTCTTTCAAAATTTGCGGTCGAACGGATTTACATTCTTGGACATATTATATTGGACAAAATTCAATATAATACGGCTTGCCACTTATGTTAATTAATTTTGTTTTCATAAAAGCATATAAAATAAATAGTATGAAACATACAAATAAAAAAATTCAAATTTTTATTTTCGAAATTCACAAAAATTCAACAAGTCAACAAATCAATTTCAATATAATAAATTTTAAGTAAGTTGAAATTCGCGTTGATTTTTGATAATTTGTTTCACTGCTCCCCCATTTAAAAAAGTTTTGAGCATTCGTTATATGTATGAAAATGGCCCACACCGTTAGCAAATAAAAATTAACAAAAATCAACAGCAATATTTAGACATTTGAAACTTGGCGTGCTCAAATTTCTGATGAAAAGGTTTGTAAATTCGATGGCAAATTTTTTACAATTTAAAAAAAAAAATTTTGTTTAGTTTTAAATATTTATTTATGTGATATATGTATGTTGCGGAATAAATATAAAAAGCTATCAAAAATTAATTACTAAACAGAAATGGCAAACTTGAATTTTGTATAAAACATGATATGCCCCATATTGTATGCAAAACTATCAAAAGTCAAGACACACTCATATACATATATAGTTTGGTTTATGAGTACATGCCTGATTACAGCTGGAGTAACTTTGTTTTCAATTTTTCACAAGTTACGCAGTACAGTACAGTAAAATTTGCCCTTAAAACCTTAACTTAAATTACGGCCAACTGAAAAAGAAGACAAGGAAACATGAAAAACTTTTTAACAAACTACACCACAAAAACCAACCAGCCAACAACCACCATCCCATGCACTGCTCAATTTACTTCCTGTTCGCTTTTCTTCATAACTGCGGGCATTAAAGCCAATAAGATTAACTCTTTGCTTGCGGCCAAAATACAAATACTGTGTACATGTATTTTACATAACCCTGCACGATGACATTGGCGCACCAGATCGCAGGTAGCCTCGTAGAGCCACACTGGCAGCTAGCATATTTTAGTTGTTGGTAATGGCTGGGTGTGAGTTCATTACCGTAACTGCAGGCTATGCAAGTTTTTGAAGCGTTGATAGCAGATATTATTTTGTGCTCAATTTAGCTAAGCTATGTAAGTATGCCAAGCATGCCGTTTGCCGCAAGCAGTTGCAATAAATTCACTTGCAGATTGTGAGTTGTGAACATTTGGGTGAACCCGTGTAATTGGTTTCAAAGTTAGCTGCGACAAGCACTCCAAGTTGAACAGTAAGCAATTAAGATAGAACATACGAAAGTCATATACATACATACATATAATACATACTTGATTCAAGCTTCGCCAACAATTTCCACATTGACATTTGTGCGAAAAAAAAACTTATAATGCTGAATATAAGTTAAGACGGTAACTTTTAATATCATTGGAGACAAATTTACTATCGAGGTGTATTCAACAACAAAATTATAACTCAAATTGAGCTTCACATATTTTCTTGATTTGTTCTCTATAAGAATCTGATCAGTGGCGGATCCAGGATTCCGAATCGAGATATTCAGAAGACCATACTCCAAATAAAAAATAAATTCGTTATTCAGATCAAACTATATATTTATTGAAAAAAATTTTTTGCGAAAAAATACACCTTCTGAAGAAAAAATGGTTGAAAAAAGTATACTATTTGTTTATTGTTATGAAAATAAGAAAACACAAGAAGAAGGCCCTAGGATTTTGTGGGTTTCATTTGACAGCCTGCTCCCTTCTCTACGCACACAACTACAATCACCAACAAAGTACAGAGCCGCAACGAAATCGTCAAGTCGGGAGCCAGTAGGTCGCAGTGAGTGACACTACATACCAGCCAGAATGCTGGAGTCCGTACAGTAACAGGATGTCTCCTGATGTCGCCTGAGGACCAACTACACCAAGAGGCAAATGTACAACCTCATGCTCAGCAAACAGCTCTCTGCTGGGGACCGCCCTTTGGGGCACCTAAAGAGGCATCTGCTCGACGACGAGCCACCTCTCAGGAACATCAGAAGGCAATTCCTTGAACTAAAGGACAAGCTACAGCCACACATAACCTATCCGCTGTGCCCGACTATGCTCCGGCAAGTCCTATGCAACTTCCATAAAGAGACCGCCACAGGCACCATCGACTCTCACCTAGTTAATGCCTTGATAGGAGATGAACCACCACCAATTTAAGATGAGTGGTCCGACGTGCCTCGCGAGTCCCGCGCTACTCTGGCCCAACTAAGATCTGGATATTGTGGTAGACTTAACTCCTACCTATACAGAATCAACCCCGACATACCAAACACATGTCCGGCATGTGTAAATTCTACGCACGAGACCAAATACCAATTCACATGTTCCCTCAAACCAACTCACCTAACAAGAGTCTCTCTCTGGTCCGACCCCGTCGAAACTGCACGTTTTCTGGGCCACCCTTGATGAGTTTGACGACAACGACAATGGGGGAATCCGCTCTTTACAAGGCGTGACTAGCCACTACAGCAACAACAACAACAACAGTAAGAAGAAATCCTAGATTACCTCAACAAGCAACAAAAAAAACATAAAATTTCCGATGGAAACAGAAAACGAAGGACGAATAAACTATCTAGATCTGATAATCACGATAGACAGGAGCCTAGGAAATTATAATTATAAAATTTATAGTAATCCAACAGCCATTCACAACAACACAAAAAGGGAGCACTTAGGCAACTAGTAGATACAACAGATAAAGCATATAGGGAAAAATTTTACACAAATTATAATATAACTGAAAAAATGGATACAAAAAGGCTCTGGTGGATAAAATTAGAAAAGATCATAGAGCGCTAAAAGAGAGCAGCAAATAGAAAGGCGAGAGGACTTCGTTCCCACGACAGTCGGTTCTACGATACCGGAACGACCCGGATTTACAAGGACTGTCACTTCAGCAACATTCCCAAACATTGTATGGGGAATATTTTATGCTGTTACAACAACACCAACAGCAACAACAACGAGAAGACTTGGCCGGTAATAACTCAAACAGAAAAGGCGAATGCAAAAAATCATAAATAAAGGAATATGTGGAGAAAGTAGGGAGAATAAAAAAAAACATGAATATTCACAGGAAATTGGTCAGCTGAATTAATGTAACGTTGGAAAAACGAAGGGCAATTTTCTTATTTATACAGTTCGCTTTACTTATTAAAAAGTATTACATATTATCAATTATAAAATATTGCTCCCTTAAAAGCGCCTTCTAGTAATTCTCGTTCTTCCATCTGTCCATTGAAAATAAATTTCCTTGAGCAAAATGGCATAACTGCATTCTAGACATGCATACATGTCAAGGAAAAAATATTTAATTTTTAATTGAATTTTTTTTTTTTTCAATAATTATTTTATTTTCATTCTACCACAATTCTTCAAGTTCAATACGTTTTTGAGTTTTTTTTTTATATTTTGCTTGATTGCGTTGTAGAAAATTTTCTCTTAAAGCAAATTAAGAAATATCGCATACGATTGCACCCCCACTACACTAGTTCTGAAACAAAGCACAAACAGGTAGACGATAATTGAAGGAGCAGGCAAATAAAGGAAGTGAAACCAACGGGAAATTTACTGTCATTCAATCTTGTTTGTCATCACTATTTCCCTTCGCCCATTTAGCTTTGGGAATAGTAGCAGAATCTTTGCTAACTACCAATTCCGCGTAACGCTTTTCATTTCCATCTCAGCGTCTACTCGTATTAGTGTGCTTGGCGTGTGGTGTCAATGTGGCATAATGCTAGAAGCGTGTTCTCCAATTCTGCGTTTTTTCTCGCGCCAACTTCACCTACTTTCGCATCGTTCACTAATGGCGAAAATTGCTAAAATTATTGATTCACTCTCCGTTTTAGTTCGCTATTCTTTCGGTTTGGTGTTAAACGTCGCTTCTTTACCTATACACACACACGAGATATGTGTGCGGTTTGAAAAGTGCGGTTAACGAACGCGTGTTCGTGAGCCAGTGATTCGTGTCAATGAATTAATAATAGGAAGGTAAAATGCATGCTTTTGAAAGACTAATTTCCATAAAAAACGCGGTATAAACGGGTGGAACTGGTTATAGTTAAATTTAATTAACATCTACTGGTAAATGACGAGCTGGAAAAAATTAGTTCAGACAATTCGGAAATAATAGCCAACAACATAGAGGAAAGCTGGAAGTTTAAACAAAATACTAAAACATACCATGATACAGCGAAATTAAATAAAGATTGCATTTTGTGTAGTGAACCGTTGTAAAAGTTAATATTGGGTCCGTTTTATTGTACCCTATTTGCAAAGGAACTCTCCAGCTCGGATAAAATTTCCTTCAGTTGCAAAAGCTACTCTGTTCGCATCTGTCTTGAAAGTTGCAATTTGTTTAGTGCTACTTAGGAACGGAAAATAGTTGTGCAAAGTTAAAAAAAAAACTATGCAACTTAAAACGAATTCGGTCCTAAATCTAAATTTCCCTTGTATTTTCTTAGGGCTTATTCACAATCGTAGCAGTTTTTTCACTTCCCAACACTACAACTCAGGTCGGATATCATTTAACCGAGTTGGCTCAACTCGCATATTTTTCCGAGTTGTTGTTGCTTTACATGCAATTCGTTGTCCTACCTAGTGTTCTTTTGCAACTAGGTTACAAAGAAACAGGCCTATTATCATTAAAATATTGAGTTTTTTGTAATTAACCTTTATATGAGAGGTGGGCTTGGTTTCCCCTCAATTTCTACAATTTTCGATTTGAAATGAAGAATATGTACAAAATTTTGTAGGGCTCGATCAAACAGTTTCGGGGGTATACTTATTTGTTCTTAAGTGGTCGGTGCCACGCCCATTTTCCAATTATCTTAGTACAAAAAATACAAAAATATGATTTTTTCATCATAGTACTAGAGTGATGTAAATTCTTGCATTTTTTTTGTAACGTTGTTCGTTAACGAAAGCTAGTTAAGGGGTTGCTAATCTACATATATATTATATACATATATTTATTTATATAAAAAGGAGTCGAGGTGGGTTCGGCTACTTCAAACGACAGGACCAAAATGGGTACTTCCTTCTGCTCTGCGATGGTTTGGGGAAAAAGAAAAGTCGACAAATTTTTTTTTTTTCAGTTCAATTAAATTAGAGTTCAACACGTGGCGTAAAGTGACATATTGCTAAATGACGACTAGATAAGATTTGTCACATATGTATATAGTTCGATTCGTGGCTTTCCATACAAGCAGTTGTTAAATGGAGTTGCCACCTCTTGAAAATGTTAAATTAACTAAAGTAATTACTGAAATCAAATATCAAACGATAGTTTCATTTTCCAAATATCTTGAAGGTAGGTTGCCACCTGTTTAAACGTAAATTAAGTGAAACTGAGACTTTGCATATTTTTTTAGTTTCTGCACCGGGAAGATTTTAGACATTGCTTTGTTTAGTTGGGAGAAGGCTGTTTAAAGGTCAAATTTACTTAAAATATACGCAAATATATGAAATATTGAAATATGTGTGCGGTTCATTCCAGCAGTAAGATTCTTAGCTAATTTTTATAGGACTGCCACCTGTTTCAAATTATGCACAAGTTCTATAAAATAATAAAATATGTGTGTCAAACTGTTCGTTGCTCTAGGACTTAGTTTATAGGTATATTTTGAAGAGGGCTGCCACTTCTTAAAAATAAAATCGAATTAAATTATATACATATTTTAGAGAGGGTGGCAACCTGTTTGAAAAGTCAAATTTTGTGGTAACATATGCACTGGCTAATTAATAAATAAATATAGGCAGGACTTTCTTCTGTGGCGGAGAATTCGAGATTTTTCCAAAATATAAATTTTAGTTTTTATCCCTAAAACATACAAATCTTATAGCCTGAGTTTAAAAGGGTTGCCACTTGTTAAAAAAGTTGTAGTCAATTAATTAAATAAACTAAATTCCATATTGAGATTTGGATAAGATTTGGCACCTACATATGTACAGATATGGTCCGTGATATGAGTTTTCAATAAATTAGTTTTTTACACCAAGTTGATATTTCTTTTAAATGTAAAATTCGATTAAAAAATTTGTGAAATTAAATATTACAAACCGAAGAGGTTTAATAAAGATGCATTTTCAAAATGTTTTGAATGAAGGTTGCCACTTGTTTAAAGGTAAAATAAGTTAAATTTATAAATAAAATTTAACTTTAAAATATGGGTGTCAAACTAGAAGGTTTCAAGAAAGCTTAACCACAAGAGTATTTTTGGAGGCGGGCTGCCACCTGTTTGCAAAAATAATTAAAATTATAATAACTCAAATTAAATATTCCCAGATGGGTTAAAAACGGGGCAGGTTTAGGGAGGCCGAATTCCGAAGATACCATTCCAAAAGGTTGCCATTTGCTTACAAATTAAGTCAATTAAAACAAATTTAATTATCAAACTAAACGAAATATTGGGTACAGGCTTAAGAACATTTAGTTATGAAAAGTTCTTAAAATAGTGCTGCCATCTATCAAAATTTACTTTAATTTCTAAGCTTATTGAAATATAACGAAATTAGTTTGACACGAAGTCGTTCATATATAAATAATTTTTAAAAGGGTTGCCATCTAATAAATAAAGTCGTTTCAATTTAATTGGTGAGGTAACTGAAATTTTAATATACTGGAGTCAAACGAAAACAGTTTAACAAAGCTTAGTTCGAGGAATAATTTTGGAGAGCTTTGCCACCCAAGTTTCGTATTTGAGTGTAACGCCAAGCGGGGTTTTAAATCAAAAGACAAGAAGTTATTTTAGCAGCGAACTACAATATCACTGACAAGAGTATCGATCAAACTGATTTTATTGAAAATTATTTTTAAAAACGAAAGTTCACAATTTGCTTTACTGCTTACATGAATTAATTTTAAAAACGAAAGTTCACAATTTGCTTTACTGCTTACATATTTATGATAATGCTGATTAACTGCTTTACATTGATTTGGTATTATTGGATTTCACAATTTTGATCAATTCTAAGAATTGGTACAAGAAATAATTTGGTTTTGTTTCATTTTGCGACAATAATTTCGATTGGCAGGAAATGGTTTTAAATTACATCTAAATTGTATTGCATTGTTTAATCCAAATTACATTGTATGATTTTTTTTATTAATAAAATGATTACTATTAACAGCACTTTTTTACATTGTACTAATTATAGCTGCAATGAATTCATCGATATCATCAGCATGTTTGTAATATGTTGTGTTTGAGCTGGAAGTGGTTGCATATGTAGGTCCCATTTAAAAAATTTAAACTCAATCAAATTTATAAGATAAAAGAAGGATTATTGATTGAAAATGACATAGGTTTAGGTAAACTTGGTATCGAAAAAATTATGAGGGCTTGCCAAGTGTCAAAATTAAATATAAATTTATTAAGAACGTCAAATTGTTAAAAAAAAACAGCTTTACTATATGCATTTATCGAACCAGATTTTTGAATAGAATTGGCTCTAAAAAAAAAAACAACAACAATACATTTTTTTTGAGGTTCTACTTTTCAACATTAGAATTCGTATTGCAGTATTAGTTTGTGATTCTAGCAATAAATTCGGTTGCACTAAACTGGAATGCCAGGCTGCGCTTTTGCGAAGTACAAAAAAGTTTCAGCAACTGCAAATTAGATTTGTTATAAATAGATAATAAAAAATTAAAAACGAATAATAAAAAAAATAATTTTATTCTATGGTGAAATTCTTTATATTCTTTTATGTTACAATCGAACTCATAACGTTAAACCAATTGATGCGAGAGTGAAGCCGAGGGTAAAAAATATAATCTGAATTTTCCTGAAGTATATTCATTCATTCACTCATATTGATACATGTGGGGTCCAAAAATTATATTTGGTTGAAGACTCAAAACTTTGAATAAATATTAAATTACTGCATTTCGCTACCAGGATACAGCGTAATAAATTTAGGTTGTCCATTAATAATTTGAAACGCATTCAATTGAGTGTCAAACTATGATGGAAGTTTCGTCAGAAGAGAGGAAGACATCGAACAAAGTTTAGCTGTGGTATGCGCTCAATATTCCCTTCGCATTTCGTTGTAATATAATGGACGAAACAATATTGTTTGGAAAGCAAATCATATAATAAGGAACTGCGCCCAAGACGACCGACCTAGGCAATTACGGATAAAAGCGGAAAATATACTGCTAAAAATTAAAGAGCCAGCAGATATGATTGAACTTTGAAAAACCACAGTACTTTAAATTCCATTTCATCATTTGGGTACGCACCAACAAGGCTAGTGCACGGAAGATGCCATTAATTACTATCCGTTGTTCAAAAACACGAATGACCCAAAAGAAGGCAAAGCCTAAAACTAGATAAGGGTTTCCGAAGGAATTTTATTGGTGGATTTTGAAAATAGCTCGCTTTCGACATACTTTTGGAACTTACTATGTATTTATTAAATTAAACAAATATCGAAAAGCATGCGGAAATATATGAGTACATATGTATCTACATATGTAGATAAATCTGTATGTACTGGTCAGTGGCCACAAACTTTTACCATATGTACTTTAGTCTGTCTATATGTTCATTCAATTAATATTTTACACTTGCTTGTTTGCTTTGTAATTATTTGGATTTTGTGTGCGCGCTAGTTTACAAAGTTATTGGCCAATTGATTTGATTTCTAGATATTTTATAAATTGAATTGAAATATTCAGAATTTACATGGAACTGCTAACAACATTTTATGTAAATATTTGGATGGATATTATTTGCTACATTTTCTAAAACAATTACATTACGCAGAGGAGTGAATATTTTAGAAATATGTTCAAATTAATTCGATTCTACATATTTATTCTAATAAAATAAATTCAAATGAAGCATATGTTGTAGGTTTTTGAAGTGTTTGCGAGCATTTGTTGTTTTTTTTTTACAAACAGCTCTCACATGTTTTGCTGTGCAAGTTCGATGTTAACAAAAATCAGAGATGTAAATCAGGTTTTTCATATTTTGTAAATTGTTTAACAATACTCGTATCTACCGGAAATGTGTAGTTTGGAATATTTTAATTAGAGGGTTTGTAAAATGAATACGTATGCCTAGTCTAGAACTAAAGTGGTATTTGTGATTTAATGGAATTTTTCTATATATAAAAGAATAACATTTGAAGTAAGTGAAAGCATTTGATATTTAATTTTGATATAGAAATAAAATATAGACAATTTAACTGTAGGTTAACTGAATCAATTAATTTTCTTATGCATTTATTTAACTGCAGAAGATGGAGTAAAGAATTGTTATACATATATTTAACGAGAAATAGCACAAAATTTATGAAAGCAGTCATAATAAAAACACACGCACCCAATGTGACCCAAATCAAGGTTTCTTATTTAACTAGCGTGCGCAAACAGAGAGCTCTCAGGCTTGCAATTCGCCAAAGGGCTTCGAATCGAATTCGACTGCGACTCGTTCTGGTTGTTCCCCGATGATCATTGCCGCCAATACTGCTCTTCGGTAAACCGCCAAACAGGCTAGATAGGTTTAGATACACATTTAAGCAAGCATATTTTGTAAACTACTTATATTCAAGATATTTAATAAATTGACCACCTGTTTAAAAATTTAAATTAACTAAAATTAATAAGTTATTTACTTCAAATATTGCAAAATGGAGGTCAACCAAATGTAAAGGGTTTTTGAAGGTTACAATCATTATATTTAAATAAATTAGTAATACATCCGTAGCTTTGTAACTGACTTGCAAAATAACACTAGGTAGGATAACGAATTTCATTTAAAGCAACAACACTTACATACTCCGAAAAATATGCGAGTTGAGTCAACTCGGTAAAATCTTATCCGACCTGACATGTAGTGTTGAGAAGTGAAAAACCGGCACTATTGTGAATGAGCCCGAAGGAAATACATGAGAAATTTCAATTTAACACCTAATGCGATCATATTTATATAGTAAAACCCAAAATAAACCAAAAAATTTGCCTAGACAAAAATTTTGCGTTCTTAAATAGCACTAAACCAACCGCATGCTTCATAAAATATGCTAGCAGAGTTGCTTTTGCAACTAAATGAAATTTTATTCGAGTTGGAGCGTTTTTTTTGCAAGTCGGGTAGAAAGAAACGGACCTTATAATGAAGTCATGCACTTTGGGTGTCCAACAAAAAAGGTTTAAGAAAGCTTTGTTTAAATAATATATTTAAAAGATATTTTCAATCGTTTAAAAAGTTTAGTTTAAATAAATCAATAAGTTAAGTATCATATTACAACAACAATATATAACGCGAGACATTTACGAAAACTTAGCAACATGGCTCTTAAATTTCTCAAACAAAAACCAAAAATGCCAAACCTTTTGCAACTGATTTACAGCTGAGGGTGATCAGATGGAATTCCCGGAACAATGGAAACCGAAATTCGCTTTGATGTTCTCCTCAGCTTTCGGCGTAAATTAAATTCACCACAAATATTCAATGAATACCAAATTGCATGTGGAACAACTGAGCCGCCTCTATAGATTATTTTCAATTGGCTCCCAAGATTCTAGACCGAACATTTTTATGTAAAGAACGATCACCGCGAAGGTCGACGAAAATCTTCTACTGACGATGTCCTTGTGGCTCTGATAAAGTCCCAAGTTGACGAAGATCCACGATTGACACCTGAGATGATTTCTGATTATTTGGGCTTGAATCGCCGCATACAGTCGATCTCGTTTTGGCATGGTTTTTAACGAGGATTTTTTTTAACACGGAATTTTATACAATCTCCCATTGTCTCTTTCACGCGTTTTTTCCTTTTTTAACGCAACTTTTTCCGAAACAATGGGAGCAAGTGGCTATGTTGCAGACCAAATTTTTAATGCGGATGAAACCGGTATACACTGGAAGAAAATGCCAAGCCGGACTAGCTAAACAAACCAGGTCGGTGTAGTGAGGGACCGCATCTGGCTCTATTGTGTAGCTATAGGAGTACATCAGGAGACAAGGTTTCGAAACCCATTTTAGTTAAGAGAATATATAATCGCTAAAAACTTGGTACTTAAAGTGTTGCTAGTAATTGACAATGCCCCTGGTTATCGAGCATTCAAACTTTTACTTCGAATATAATGGAGAATAATTCCGAAATGAGTGTAATTTCTGGAGGGAAATCATTTTATGTAAAGAATTGTATCGATTGTATTGAATTTGCCGTTAAAAATATTGCAAAAAAACACCCTTAAAAAATTCTGGAAAATTTTTTGGCAAGATGTTGTGTTAAGGGAAAAGAGCGACAACGCAGGACTTGAGGTATACGCGGAAATATTTGAATTAGCCAAAAACATTGGCGGTGCAGGTTTTGACGACATGAACATTGAAGATATCAATGAACTGTTCGATCTGTGCGCTCAAAACGATAATGTCATGTCATTGATAAAGACAATAATAATGATGCTGGAAATGAAGAAGATATTGGGAGCTCTTCAAACGTTCTACTTTCGTCAGGATTACTGAAAGAAGGAATAGACAAAGCTGCTGACCTTGAAAATCGTTTTATAGATTATGATCCTAATAATGGACGCTAGGCAAAATTTCGTCGAGATTTTAAAAAAGCTATGGATTGTTACTGGGATATAATACTATAATAATATATAACGACTTGTAGAAAAAGAAACTTGAGATTATTTAAGGAACTAAAGTATGGATTTATTTATTGTTTAATATAATATAAGTTATCTCAATATGAATTTTTGTCAAAGGCTTTTTAATATACATTAAAGTAAAGCGATTATGCACACAACTGATTAATTTCTTACTTGCTCAAATTCGGGGGTTGGGTGGAAATTTGGGTATTTTGAAGGGGATTTTGTTTTGCACAGATTTTTCGCTAAATAGAAACGAATAGACAAATTTGAACTCGCATGTGGTAATTTTTAGGCGATTAATTTTTTTTTTATACGAACAAATTTTTGCCCCAGTAAACCGGGTAAAAATGAGATCGATTGTATTAATCAATCATCTGAGATACACGAAGAAATCAGCTCGATGAGTTTGACGAATTTATGTATTATATATGAGGTCCAAAGAAAAGAGGCTCGAGTGCATTTTGCTAAATTTTTCATAAATAAGTAAGAAACTGTGCAGTATGACAAATATGGCTAAGTCGTTACTAGAGCCGAACTTTATAAGTACGATCTGAAAACCACACAATAGTTCATGGTATGGAGCTCAAAAGTAGCAAATCGACCAGCAAAAGTTAAGCAATGAAAATTAGCTATAAAAGTAATGACACAACTTTATTTCCTCGATCAAAAATCGTAGCTGTTATTCCCCTGAAAAAATGACCAAACGATAATTGCAAAATGATGTGCCGAGGACTGCTTACCAAAAGTTTTAAAAAAATCCTAACCGGAAGAAAGTGGACTTTTTCGTCATAACAACGCGCCAGCTCTCACATAAGTTAATATAAATAACTTAAATATAATTCTGATCCGAGGACACACCGATGGATACAAAAGGGTCGTTTTTTAAATTCAACTATTGTGAAATGATGTTGGTATTTTTTGCAATTGTTTGACCCATTTTTTGAATTGTGTGACTGGATCTTCGTTAGTGTTTTTTTTTATTGGCAGTTATTTCATCCATACATTCATTACTCTTAATTTTCGTGTGCCAAGATACCCACATAATTTTCATCAGTTTCATGTTTTGCTGCAAAATCTCACGAATATCTGACTTTATGGAATAATCGTTTTTGTAATTTTAAGTTTTTATAATTAATGATTGCATTGCAAATTAAATATTTTTGATCGTTTTGTGCAACTAAGCGTCCTGCTTCCAGCTATACTGGCAGCTACCCCGACTGTGAAGCTTCGACCGAGCTGTACATTTTTTCTGAATATGTTTTCATGCATAAACTCTCAATATAATTAAATAAGCACTCATTTTATTTATGTACATAAAAGTTGGAGAACTTTTTAATTATAAACATGAAAACCGTATAGCTTCTGCTACACCGCACCACCACATACTTAATAATAAAATAGTTTTTGGTGCAAAGTGCTACTAGCAAAACTTTTTCATTTTCAAGTTCAAGGCAGCATTTGTGCACGCTATGTACTCGTATTGTACGAGTGGTATTGCCTTCCATTGAACATAAAAATGGTTTGCCATTCGAATACTCGCGGACGGAGCATCTCACTTACAAAAATCTATTTCCGTTCCCTATCTATGTATGTACATGTGTATGTGTGTGTGTATATGTGGTTATGACTTTAGATGTTAAATAAGCCATATGTTGAAACCAAACAAGTGAATGTACCTTGGCATTCAAAAATTGTGCATAGTTCTGCTTTTGTTCACTTCAATTCGCCTTGACATTCGAAAAATGTAGCCGGTTATTTTTCAGTTTCGTTGAGCAACTAAAAAAAGCTACATATGCTGTCTCTAAGTTCTCCTCTTTACCGAATAAATATTTTAGGTAATGTAATTCTCGAAATGAAAGAAATATCTTCCAGTTCAACTAAATTGTTGTATTTGTACTGTTTGCACATACATACGAGTATGTAGATTTACATTAGTCTTTGGTGTGTCTCTTTCCTTGTAACACACAGACGACCACAAAACGAACACTTCCTCTAGTCCAGCCCAAAGTTGAATGAGGTGTTTCCCAAATTGGTTTTTTATTATGTCCGCATCTTTGGCAAGTGGGATTGGATAAAAACAGCATGCAATAAAATTGTTGTCAAATCGGACAAGTGCTAAACGGCTCGATCTTTGATTAAATTTAGCGGAGGGGCATATTTGTTGCAAGCTGAAACGAACGACTGCACATATTTGAATAAAATTTGTCACTTAAATATAACCAGAATTAGCAACATGTAGAATATTTTTTAAAGAGTGTTGTCAGCAATTTAAGACGTTAAAGTCATAATTTAAAAAAATGGGTAGAAGAGTAATTTCAACTTAATTAATAAGTTAAATCAAATATTGGATTTCCTATGAAAGAAGTTGAAGGAAGCCACATTTCGAAAATATTTTCAAAGACGATTGTCGCCTGCATAAAACGATAAATTAAGTTAAATAAAATATTACAATACCAGAGCAAAATAGAGAAGAGTTAGAAAAAATTTCTTCCGAATATAATAGGTGATCCTTCTAGACCTTTTTTTAAGCACCGTAACAGCTATAATTTTTTTTTTACATTTATCTTATTTCGATCAAATTTGAACGATACTTTGTGCTTTTTATTTTTTCAATCAAAAATAATCGCTATTCTTGGATTTAAATTTTTCGGATTTTTTTTTTTGATCAAGCTTGATCGTTTTTTTTTGTTAATTTTTAATATTGTTATTTTTATTTTTTGATAAAGCCTGTTCGTCATTTTTACTTTTTTATTTTTTCGAGCAAATTTTATCGATATTTTGTTTTTTCAATAAAAAAAATAATCGTCACTCTTGGATCTTAACTTTTCCGATCTTTTAAGATATTTAATTTTTCGATCCAATGGTATCCATATTCTGTGGTTTTTATTTTTTTTATCAAGCTTGATGTAACTTTTACTTTTTTAATATTTTGATCAAATTTTATCCATATTTATTATTTTTATTTTTCGATCAATAATAAATTTTAACCTTGAATTAAACTTTTCCGGTCTTATTTCATCGACATTTTATTATTTTTTCCTTTTCGCTGAAACTTAATCGATACTTTGTGATTTTATTTTTTGATCTACCGTGATCGTTTTTATTTTTTATTTTTTTTTGCGATTAAACTTTATCGATATTTTGTAATTTTTATTTAAAAAAATCCCCGCTATTTTGGATTCATATTTTTCCAATCATCTTTGATCGATATTTTATGATTTTTACTTTGTCGATCAAATTTATTCGATATTTTGAGGTTTTTATTTTTTATCGAGATTGGTAAATTTGATTTCTATTTTTTCGATCACATTTTTTCGATGTTTTGTAGTTCTAATTTTTTCGATCGAATTCTTGAGTCTGGATGAAATTTAATCGATATTTTTGGATTTTATTTTTTCGATAAAAAATAACCGTTATACTTGGTTTTAAATTTTTCCGATCATATTTGATCACTATTTTATGATTTTTACTGTTCTATCAAATTTTACCGACATTTTGTGATTTTTGTTTTTTGATAAAGCTTGATAGTCATATTTACTTTTTTATTTTTTCGATCAAATTTTATAGATATTTTGTGGTTTTATTTTTTCGATTAAAAATAATGGATCGAAACTTTTCCTATCATATTTTAAGATATTTGATTTTTCGATCCAATGGTATCCATATTTTGTGATTTTTATTTTTCTTTATCACGCGTGAGGTAATTTTTACTTTTTCGATCAAATTTCATCCACATTTTCTGATTCTTTTTTTTCGATCAAAAGTAAACGCAATTCTTGAATTTACTTTTTTCCGTTCATATTTGGTAAATTTTTGATGAATGTTAAATTTTTTATTCTTTCCAAAAATTTTGTTGAATGTTGTCACTGTACATTTTTCTTACTAATCGAGTGCGGATTTTGAATGGCATAAAAAAAATTTACCACGAGATACGTATTAGAAAAAGCTGTGGCGTTTAAGGGTTTTCATTCTGTTTTTGTTTCTGAGAGATAAAATAATGCGAGAGTTGAGTTTTATTTTTTACAAAACAAAGAAAAATACAATTCATAAAGTCATAATAATTTTCGATAAAAAAATAAAACTCAAAAAATTATTAGTTTTTGTGGCCAAACAAAAACTATAATCAAAAAATAATCATTTAAAAATGTGTTTAAAATCTAAAACTCGACATATGCATTTTTTTTGTAACATAAAAATAAAACTCAGAATTTGTTGTTTATTAATATTGAGCAAAAATGTTAAAATGTTAAAATAATCATTATATATAGTTTTTTTCTGATAGAACTCATAATGATAACGGCACCTTGTCTAATATAAATATTTCAACTTAATCTTATTAATCTAAAAAAAAATTTGTAATATAGGTTTTAAAAAATCCATTTATAATCTCTTTTGCGGCTTTAATATAATTTACACTCAAACAAATCTCGTAAGCACGTTTTTTATGAAAACGAGGAAGTAGACGTAGATATTTATATACATACATATTTTATATTCTTATGTATCTATGTACTATAGAAACTCAAGCAATAAAAATCCATTACCGCAATGCCAAGTTTGGCAGCGTGTGAGAAGCAATACAAAACAAATCCAAAATAATCGTACTATGCCAATGGAATTTCATTTCCCAGGTGAATACAATCTTACTGGCATGCAATACTTTCTTATTACCATCACCAATGTGCCGACTTAAACTGATGAAATATTCGCAACGATTGTGCAAATCCTCCTCAATATATTTATATATTGTTTTATTTGTTAGTTGAAGCTTCCGAATAAAGCGAGAAAAAGTAACACTAACGCGAAATGGAATACGATTGTTTATTATTTTTTGCGCTCAAGCTAACTGAGTGCTCACAAATGTGGACGTCAGTGTACAAAAAAAAAAAACAAAAAATAACAAATCCATTTATGTGGGTAAAAGTGTACACAGAATTTATGACGATTTAATTTGTATGATGGCAAATAGTTTTGCAAAACATTCTGACACAAATTTGCTTTAAGCTTTACAAAATGCTACCTAATAAATCCTTTTTTAAATTTAAATCCAGTCAAATAAATAAGTCAAATCTCATATAACTATATGACGACTGCGCAAATGTGGATAAGATTTGTCGCATATTTATAAAGTTCGTTATATGGGCTATCACAGAAGCAATTTTGAAGCTAGAGTTGCCAAATTACACTATGGATATCAAATGAACATAATTCAATTATAAAAGACTGGATAATTATTGGCATCTCTGTTTTTCGACAGCCTTGTAAGGTTGCTTATGAGAAGCAAAGATAAAGCAGTAATAACTTTTACGTCTTTTGTGAAATGGTTATAGAAAAGTAGGTAATTGATAGTTAAATGCATTTTGTATCAATGTATTTGCAAAAAGTTGTTACTCCGAAACAAACATTTAATTAAATATATAAAGCAGTTTAAAAAATACTGCAGAGCAAGTCTTTTTTTTTTTGTAGTTAGCCTAAAAATGTTCTTTATCGTCCAACTCATCCAGAGGTATACCCAGGGAACGAGTTGTTTCGAGAGCGAGATGGGAGTTAAATGAGAAGGTTTGTGGAGATTAAGGGGGAATGATGTGAATATACAACCTCTCCTTCCCAAAACAACCTCACCCACTGCCCGTAATGGGCGTGATCGCTGTTGTCGCTAACGCCCCCCGTTTGAAGGGTTTGATATCCATCGTCCGAGAAGACCTTAAAATAGGGAAATAAAAATGTTGATTTCGAGTGGTTCGGACACGGGACTCTGAGTAAACTGGGATAAAGGTCGTAAAAAGGAATGGAATAGAGGTCCCAGTAGGATTGGCTCGTGGCGTAAACGTGGAGGTACGTCTGTTTTTGAAGTATGAAGGTTGGATTGCTGAAACTCTGCAGGATTGGATGTGGAGGAAGAAGTCGAAAAATGGTATTGATGAGGGCGGTGAAATTGATGCGAGCTCTGGTCGGGGATGAAAATCTTTCGTTGGAGGATGTGTCGAGACTACCATCCAAAAAGTTGCAAAATAATGAGTCTGGCGATGCGGGGCCGGTGAGTCGCAGGATGAGATCTGACCTGTCTCACGTAGTGTTGAAAGCGGGAGTCCCCGGAGTATAGTCCAACGACGAAATTAGCCACTCTCGAGCTCCCGTTCTCTGCTTTTGCTGCTGCGTGGGCTTGAGCACTCATTTGGACTACCACTGTGGATGCGGAACGGGACGCCAATTTCGGTCACAAAGTCTGACCGGAGTCTTTGCTCTGGCTCCACGATATCCATATCAGAAGGTATTTTGGTAAAAGTTTCTACAAATTAAAAATAAACCAACACAGGCTGAAGAAGTGTGTGGGAGCGAGACAACTGTCTGGTTAGCCCACCTTCTATTCTTGAATCATGTCCAACGAAAGAATTTAAGTAATTCTTAAAGTTTTTAGAGAAGATTGACATCTGTTTAAAGGTAAATTAGTTTAAATTTATAAATTAAGTTGAATTTAGAATTATGAGTGTCACACAAAAAATTTTGGGACGCTTAGTTTAAAAATTATTTTTCAAGAAAGTTGCGGCCTGGTCAAAATAAAATAAATGAAAGCTTTAATGAGTTAAATCAAATATTGAAAATATGGGTATCAGCCGTGGAACGGTTATAGCCTACGGCTTTCTTGGTGTTTCTTTTGGATTTTCTGACACGGGAGCGCAAACTTCTACACCCGCCATATCTCTGTTGTATGGGTCCCTGGGGACAGTGGCATTTCCGGCAATTTCGCGGCAAATGAGTTGGTAAGGAGTGGAACGGAATTCAATGTGGGAAATGATTCTAACCCCCTGCAAACACGGCTTAAAAATAAAACTCACCGAGAAGTGAATAACAGATGGGTCATGGAATGGAAAGGAAATGATGTAAAGCGATCCGAAGCTCTTATTCGTCTGAACCGCCAGCGGTATCACAATGGGCTTTGTCAGCCTGCATGTTCCCCCGTGGTTTGCACGGTGGCGGACGCTCTGGCCTAAACTAACCTATGCGTCTCAAACCAAGAAGGTTTAAAAGTGCCTTGGATTGAAAAGACTTTTGGAAAGGGTTGCCACCTTATTTAAAATTGAAAACATATAATAGAGTTAAAGGAAATATCACGGCAGCTGATTCCAAGAAAATAAACTTGAGAAAACTGAATCGTGAAAAAATGTTTGAAGAGTGTTGCCACATGTTTAAAAATATTAATTGTATTCAATTTCTAAGCCAACTAAAATATGAGAGTCTTGGTGTGAAACGAAACCGTTTACAAGAAAGCATTTCTTACGAAGGTTGCGGCCTTTTAAAAAAGTTGATTCAAATTAATTCGCATGGTAACTGGAATTTCTTTATGCCATTGCCAAATGAAAATAGTTTAAGGAAGCTTTATTTGGATAGGGTTGTTAACCTGATTAAAAAAATATAAGTTTAACAAAATGTAGTCTTTAAAAAATTTAAATGGGTTGCCAACTGTATGAAAGTTAAATTAGTTCATAAAAGAGTTGCTGCTTTTCCAAAATTAAATAAAATTAGCTGAAACAAAAGCAGAAAAAGTGTAATAAAATTAAAAAAAAAAATAACAGCTTTAGTATTTCTATTTATAAAACCACTTTTTAGAAAAGAATTTCCAAACATAAAAATAAATAGACTCGCCCGAAAGGCTAATTCTACTTCACACAAGCATCTTCATGGGCCATGCTTTTTTCTATATCCTGGCATGTAATTCTGGAGAATTCCTGAACACTAAACTACTACTCTGGTTTATATAACCACAAAATGTAATACCAAAAAGTTTTTGTGTTCGTAATTAAAATTATATTTACGCTACTTCTGAAAACTTTCAATTTTGTCGTACACAATGCTTTTCGCGTGGACGATTCAAATGTTATTTTTCATTAAATCTCAATTTCCACCACGTAAATCAAGTTAAAATTGCTGTATGTTATTCAAGAGAAACGAACAAAATTGCTAACTAGTTGGTCAACAGTAGCATAATACAAAATGCTTGTAAACAAAAATTAAACGCCAATATTCCTGTCGTGCCAAATTAAATTTATTCAAAAACTTTCCTCGTGTATGCTGACAGCGATAGTGTAAAAGAAAAATAACGAGTAAAATTGTGAGTAAGAGAAGGTTATCGAGCAAAGTTAATGAAATTCTTAGAATCTTGGCAGAAAATAGCTGACACATAATATTAGCAATTAACTTTTGTTTGCTGTATTTTCACAGCAGTATATCAGTAATCAGTTTTTAACTCATCTCTAAACTTAATGTTGGCAAAATATTTAAGTTTACTTTTAGAAAAATGTTTTGTTGACGTTTGTGCTCGACAACTAAAACATCTTTGACAGCTGTAAGTTTCTGTTATCTAAGCAAGAATTTGCAGCTCTATTGTTGGTTTGATGTAAACAACATAAGTAGTTTTGGCCTTAACCTTTAGTAGGTGTAGGCAGTATAATGGAGGGCAAACCCCACTGAGCGACTTTGACTATCATGTGAACGGTTGTTTATCCATATGAAATTAGGAGAAAGAGTATTTAAAATAATCAACCACAAAGAAAACTATGTATATGGTTAATGATAATGGCAATCAGAACACATTTTATTTTACTAAGTTTTCTTAAACCAACTCCTTTGACAAAAGTGTCCAACAACACTAAGATAGAAATCGTCTTTGTCTACTGTATTATTATAAGATTTCTCCACTGTAGCCCGTTGAGTTTCATCTGACTAGGAAAATAATTCAATTTTTCTCTTTTATTGTGGGAAAATATACCTGGCTTTAATTGACCCTTACATAAAAAAGGATATCCGCGAGCTCATTACTAATTACGTCTCCCTATACCAACACAACTCATGGTCACACTTTAACCACCCCTACACTAACTTTAGCCCAGAATTCAAAAAATCAGTTTTCCCATCTGAACTATCTAAAAGGCAAGCCATTATTTTCACCCGTTTAAGAATTGGCCATTCAAAACTAACACACTTACATATCCTTGCATCCATTCCTCCTCCCGCTAGTCCATTTTGTGGAAATATCTTTAACCTTCTACACATTCTTGACAACTGTCCCTCTTTAAACATCAAAAGCCGATCACACTATAGCTCCACGCAGCCCTCTAAACTCCTTAAAAATATCACCGCAAATAATGTACTTCAAATGTTTAACTACATAAAAGATATTGGATTAATCAATAGAATATAATCAAATGTTGGCCAAAAAAAAAATAATAATAATAATAATAATATTACATTATATATATATAGTATTTGTACCTGCCTATAAATTGTACTATGTTATAACAAAAGCACCGTAGGCCTAAGTAGCTAGTGTGCTCCTTTAATTAGTGTTATATTTTATATTGCTCCAATAAATAATAATAATAATACCTGACTTTCAAACAAATAGGTATAAATTAATATTTTCTACTAAATGTATATTGTACGGTTGGCGTTGTTGTTTGTGTTATAAACTCGATTAAAATATTGCTAAGAATAACTTCCTCTGTTTCAAATGAGAAATACAACTGAAAAATTATGATTTGAATTAAAGCTGCTACTCCCCACAAATGTAGATTGTAATTTTCGCTACATTTGATACCCCAATCGAAATATTTTACTCCTATCAAAAATGTGTCCACTGTATTGTATCTAGCTGATACAATCGTTGGTTTAATTTGTGCAAAGTTATTTCTGAATAATCATATTTTTCACTTTTTTTCTAATAAATGGCTAGCCTAGTTCTGGAGTAAAATGTCTATCTCATCCGCGTTTCGCTAAATATCCCCTTTAAATTAATTTACATATTTAACATTTATAATTTTAAATTTTAAAAAGTTTCGCAGTCTATTGAAAATATTCTGTGACTTGCAATTTGTTCTGCATTGCTCCGGTTAATGCCAATACGAGTACTATGTTCACCTGTTTAGTTAACGATTCTGTAAACACTCTTCGTTTGGCATAAACATTTCACTTAACAGACATTACAAATGAGTTTTAATATCTTCGACTGATTTTCTTTTTTACTTACTCCGGTTCACATTTACTGGGCTATTCTGATTTCGTTAAAATAGTCACCACGGTCACAATTAACAATTAACAAAAGTTACAAAAATTGTTACCTGCCATAGATATTTTGAAATGTAAAAATCAAAGCGCTATTAAAGGTATGTAAGATAAATAAAGTGTGATTATTGAATTCGAGCAGAAGACTTTTAAATTCACAAATATATGTAGAATTAAAGAAGCTCATTTATTCCTTTGTGCTACGGAAATGGAGCAAACGGAGGTGTTGGCTACTAAGAAATCTGCGGGACCTCAGCTTTTCTCCAAGATTTCCGCAAAAACTTATATTTAATAAATTATAAATAAAAATATTCTTACTTTTCTTTGCCCAGTTTATTATTTCACTAATCAGCTGTCGACAGTGGTGGCCATAATTTTACATTCACCGCAAGGTGAACTTTTCCTCGTTGCAAAGTTACCAGAATGCCAGAATGTGGCCAAATTTAAGGTGACAAATTGCTGTAATCAAATCGTCAGAATAGACTAATTAAGGCATTTTTTTAAAAGAGGTTGATATATATTAGCCGCAGTTCCGTGTTCACATAGGACTCTAAAAAGTTGACTTTTGAGTACACTTTTTGAGCTTAAAAATTTTTCACATTTTAAAAATATTCATAAGTGGCAACGTTGACGAAAATAGGTCGTTGAGTATATCTTATGGTTGGGAGAGGGGTTGCCACCTGCCGAAAAGTAAAATCTAATTGAAATATACAGAAGTTATATGAAATTCTAAAATATGATTGAAAAGCAATTCGTTTCGGAAAAAAGGTTCGTAGCCAACTTTCGCGAAGGTTGCCACCTGTTTTAAAATTGAATTTGATTAGATTTAAAAGCATGTTAGATGAAATTGTTAGACAGGGGTATCAAATGGTTCGTCTCGGCTCTGACAAAATTCATACATACTTATATTTTTAAGAGCGATGCCATCTGTCTGATATTTCAAGTTTTATTAAATTGTACACAAGTATATCAAATATTGAAATGTGAGCAGAAAAATTATTCCTTTCGCTGAGGAGAACAATTTTAGCTAGTTATATTTTAAAGAAGGTTGCCACCTGCTTAAAAAATGGAATTTAATTAAATCGCACACGAGTTATATGAGATACTAAAATACGGGTAGCAGCGGTTTATTTCCACGAGGGGAAGGTGCTTACCAATATTTTGAACAGAGTTGCCACCTTTTTTAGAAATGGAATTTAATTTAATGGGTGTCGAACGGTTCGTCTCAATGAGGTTCATATTTAACTTTATAAGGGTTGCCACCTGTTTGAAAAGTCGAATATAATTAGGTCATACACAAGTTATGTATATGGATGCCAAACAATTCTATTAGCTGAAGAGAAGGTTTATAGCATATAAAGGGTTGCCACCTAGTTTAAAAATGGAATTTAATGAATTTACGCACAAGTTCTATGAAAAGTACAATATTCGTGTCTAAAAGTACGTTTTGCTCAAAAGAAGGTTGAAAGTTGCTTTATTTTAAAGAAGTTTGCCTCCTGTTTGAAAAGTCAGACTAAATAGAATTTTACACAAGTTATAAGAAAAATTTAAATTATGGTGTCAAACTATGTATTATATTTCTAAGAGGTATGCCACATTTTTTATAAGTCAAATCTAATTACATTATACAATACAAATTTAATTGCTGACCTGCGAAAAGCTCACCCCCACCTAAGTTAGCAGCATATATGTATGTATGTATATTTACGAATATATGCAAACGCCTCTCACACCTCGCACACTAAAGGCCATCTGCGATTGGATTTTTTTTATTGGGTTTTTTTTGTTGTGGCCATGCGCTATTTAAAATACAAATACAATAACAACACACACCCTACTTGCTCCACAAAGTGTAAATCATTTGGCAGTGTGTGATTTTTGGCCACAAATGTGCGAATAAATCGTTTGAAATTTGATTTAAGCGATTTTCCTAATGACTTGTATTTTATATGTATGTATGTATGTGTGTTTGTATGTATGGAGGGGTAGCTGAACGTAATGCGTAAGCACAAAACAAATCAATAACAAAAGAAATTTTTTTCAACAAATCTATTTTAAATACAAAATGCTTATAACACCCGTTATTAGTATTGGCACTCGCTGCTCATTTCCACATTTCCACATTTCCACATTTCACCACCACTCCACTCACTGCTAACACAAAACACACACACATTTTGCTTGCGCTCTAAGCCAATTAAGTGGCTAATTGTTGTGATGGCGTAATTAACGCAGCATTTAATAATCCACACATTTCGTTGAGTTTCAGTTTTTTTTTTTTGCTTTTAAGAACAATCGAATTGGCAGTAGCTATAATTTAGCTAAACGTTCTAGAACACCTGGAAATTATCAATTCATTCCATATAGTTTAATTTGAACCTTAAGCGGCTGTATAGGTATAGATGTTTGTATGTATGTATTTGCTTTATGTATTATTTATATTTAAGTATTTAAGAGTGTATATATGTGAGTATATGAGTTTGTGTTGGCGGTTGATCGGTATTCACTCCCGATAACTATTTGCGCAGTTGTGAATCGATTTATGTTGTTGTGACAGATTGATGAATTTTTAGCTAATAGTCTCTTCATTGGCACGCCCCTTTAACAATTGGCAAACTAATTAAACCTTCTCTGCATGTGGCAGACAAATGGTTCCCCCACTGGCACACAAATGTTTGGTGTTTAAGTGAGCTGGAAATGCGAATGCTAATGATGGTCGGGGTTGTAAGCGAAAAAAGAATGAATGCATTTGTTTACAAAAGCTACTGGTTCTGGTGGAAAAACATTTTTTATTTTTTATTTTTTTTTTGGTATTGTAAGCCTATTTAAAAATAAAGTGTGCATACTTAAGGAAAATTTGCAATAATCGCATGATTTATAAAAATTGAGCACTTTAAGGGTGAAAATCATGGCGGTGGAGAATTTAGTTCGGGTGGAAATAAAAAGAAAATCTTTATAATTAAATTGATTTTTCTCTGTTGGGAATTGGTTTAAATCGGGCACGAAATAAATTATTCTGGAATTTATCGTGAAAATTAATTAATGATGGACTAGAAAAAGTCATTTCGGGAACGTTGCTTAAACTTAAAAAAAAACACACGCGTGTACCTAAGTGGGCGAGCCAGAAGCTAAACTTCTGTATCGATTCTACAAAGAATATAAGACATCCTTTTTAGTTTTTCAGTTTTAGCATGAGTGAAAATAGTAGCAGAAGTTAGTAAAAATAGCAATTGGTAGTAGCAGTAGTAAAAATAATAGTAGAAATATAAAAATATTTGCAGAAATTTGTAAAAATTAGTGGTAGAAATTAATAAATAATAGAAGTTAGTTAAAATAGTAGGAGTATAAATTAGTAGTAGCACTAGTAAAAATAGTAGGAGGAATTAGTAAAAATAGTAAAAAGAGGTGTCATTTGTAAAAATATTAGTAGAAATTAGTAAAAATAGAGGTAGAAATTAGTAAAAAATAGAAGTTAGTAAAAATAGTAGGATTATAAATTAGTAGTAGCACTAGTGAAAACAGTAGCAGGAATTAGTAAAAATAGTAAGAGAAATATTAGTGGTAAAAAGAGGTGTCATTAATAAAAATAGTAGTAGAAATTAGTAAAAATAGTAGTAGAAATTAATAAAAAAGTGGTAATAGACAGTAGCATTAGTAAAAGTATTAGTAGTAATTGGAATAGCATTAGTGAAAATAGTAGTAGAAATGAGTAATAATAGAAGTCAGTAAAAATAGTAGTAATTAGTAAGAGAAATGAAATAGTAAGAGAAATATTAGTAGTAAATATTAGTAAAAATAGTAGTGGTAATAGACTGTAGCATTAGTAAAAATATTTGTAGTTATTATAAAGTCAGTAAAAATAGTAGTAGTATAAATTAGTAAGAGAAATAAAATAGTAAGAGAAATATTAATAGTAAATAGAAGTAGCATTATTAAAAATAGTAGTAGAAATTAGTAAAAATAGTAGTAGAAATTAGTAAAAAATAGAAGTTAGTTAAAAAGGAGGAGTATAAATTAGTAGTAGCACTAGTGACAACAGTAGCAAGAATTAGTAAAAATAGTAAGAGAAATATTAGTAGTAAATAGAAGTAGCATTAGTAAAAATAGTAGTAGAAATTAGTAAAAATAGTAGTAGAAATTAGTAAAAAATAGAAGTCAGTTAAAATAGTAGGAGTATAAATTAGTAGTAGCACTAGAGCAAACAGTAGGAGGAATTGGTAAAAATAGTAAGAGAAATATTAGTGGTAAAAAGAGGTGTCATTAGTAAAAATAGTAGTAGAAATTAGTAAAAATAGTAGTAGAAATTAATAAAAAATATTAGTGATAATAGATAGTAGCATTAGTAAAAATATTAGTAGTAATTGGAATAGCATTAGTGAAAATAGTAGTAGAAATTAGTAATATTAGAAGTCAGTAAAAATAGTAGTAATAAGTAAGAGAAATGAAATAGTAAGAGAAATATTAGTAGTAAATATTAGTAAAAATAGTAGTAGTAATAGACATTAGTAAAAATATTGGTAGTAATTAGAAAGTCAGTAAAAATAGTAGAAGTATAAATTAGTAAGAGAATTAAAATAGTAAGAGAAATATTAATAGTAAATAGAAGTAGCATTATTAAAAATAGTAGTAGAAATTATTAAAAAATAAAAGTTAGTAAAAATAGTAGGAGTATAAATTAGTAGTAGCACTAGTGAAAACAGTAGCAAGAATTAGTAAAAATAGTAAGAGAAATATTAGTAAAAATAGTAGTAGAAATTAGTAAAAATGGTAATAGTTATTAGTTGTAGCGATTTGTACGTGCATCTTTTTACCAACAGCGTTCTCGAAATGATGCGTTCACGAAATGACGTATTTTCTGTTTATCTAAATTGAGTGCATTTTTAGTTGACTATCAATAATTATAAGTATATTAACCGGCAAATAAGCAAATTTGCTGGAGTTTTAGTCAAAAAACCATTTCCAACTGAAATTCTCTATCTCCATGATTCCGAAGTTCTTGCATATGAGCTTTACAAGTCGATTTTACTACTGTAAATGTTATCCATGACCCAAGCTTAATTAGAGGTTGAACATCGAAGTGCGTGTAGGGAATGCCTCGGTGGTTCTCTATGCAGAAAAATGAATGGCGCTGGTCTGGTGTCCAGCCTTTACGAATTATTGCATTGTTAAAAAACTATACTGAGTTCAAATGGTAGCAGCCGTTGGAATAACAGGAGCAATGAGATCCTGTCCACCAGATGTTTTGATCGTTCTGCTCAAGTAATTTCCGATAGTTATCTTTATCGTAAACTAGCAGCTGCTAACATCGCTATCAGACTGCATATCATGGAGATTAAAGCGCTGCTCTCTGACTACATCCTTACAAAGACAGGGGCTAAACACACACCCCGCATGAAATTCCCAAGCCAGGGGCTGTAATTAACCAAGTAACCAACCAATGGAGGGCTAACCTGACTTTGCAGGCCCATTAGTTATGGAATGAGGGATTGGCGCAGGGATTTCTTTGTTTGCTTTGCTTAATTGGCGCTATAACTTCCTCAAAGATTTTGGCCGAGTTCAACAAATTGTGCGAGTCACTCCTTCTTCTTGCTAACTGCCGTCAATTGGAAATACCAAGTGACGTCAAGTCCTTTTCCACTTGGTCTTTCCTACGCAGAGGTGGCCGTCCCCTTCCTCTACTACAACCAGCTGCTACCGCGTTGAATACTTTCTGGGCTGGAGCATTTTCGTCCATTCGCACGACATGTCCCAGCCAACGTTGCCGGTGTATTTTAATTCGCTGGACTATGTCTATGTCGCGGTAAAGCTCATTCAGCTCATCGTTCTATCGTCTACAGTATTCGCCGTCGCAAAGACGAAGAGGTTCATAAATCTTTCGGAGAATCTTTCTTTCGGAGAATCTTTCTCTCGAATACTCCAAGGGCCGTCTCATCCGATGCTGACAGTGCCCATGCATCAGCGCCATACAATAGCACGGGCATGATGAGAGACTTATAGAGTATGGTTTTGGTTCGTCGAGAGAGAACTTTACTGCTTAATTGCCTACTCAGCCCACCATCTCTTTTTTTATTTGTGATTGCAAAAAACCAATAGCGAAATGGCAAAAGATGAGTCCGCAAATATGAGCAATTCTAAATAACAATTTCCATTAAATTTACTTCGTTTTCAAAAATCTCATACCTTTCACATTCGAACTACGAAGGTGTAGAAATTAGGTACCATAAATATCAGGCAAAGAGCAAATTAGTTAACGTGTTTTGGTAATGGTTTCTCAAAAGATTTCAAAGCGAATTCATGTAGATAATGGCGAACTTCTAAATAGGCCAGTTTTTAAATTAAAATAGTTATTTTTTGTTTAGAGGTCGCAAATTACAAACACGATTATTCCAACGATCTTATTGGCCTTATCGCTCCTAATACTTTATATAGCTAAGTTAAACAAATTCGAATCGAGTTCTTTATTTGAAGGGTAAGTTAAGATATTTGAAGGTCAGCATTTATTTAATTCTCCATTTCTAATTATAATTTCTGACTAAAAGAAGTCGCTGTGCAAAAAATAAAAGCAAACCTATATTAATTATTTGAGCCATCGAATTGATCGAACATCGAAATTCCTCCCGGAAAATTTTCGAGAAGTTGAATCAACTTTTTTCTGGAGAATTAAACTACTACTTTTTGTTTAAATTTTGTTTTCTTATTTATTTATAAGGCAACTTACATATATATACAAAATATATTTTACTGAAAATTAAAAGGTGATGAGTTTTTTTTCGATTTGGTACACTGTTTTCGGGCATTTGTCCAAAAATGGCGACGACAATGACTGACGGATATAGTTTGAGATACGTTATTTTCATTGTGCATTTACACGCAAAGCAAAAGCAAAGTAGGAAAAATAGTTTTTGTTTCGCTTGTAAATTCGTGGGTACATGTATTTTGCTTTTGCGTATGAGTTTCCAAAAGCCGTAAAAGCAAAAACGAAATGTATTTAAATTTTGACAACTCTTACGCAGAAACAAAAACAAAATACTTGGTCGAATCCATACAAGATGGTGTTATAAATACAAAAGTATTTATAACACCACCTTGTATGGATTCGCCCAAGGCGTCCCATGAGCTGAATGCTTCTTCTTCTCTCCGAATTCGCTAGGTTGTTTTGTATACACAAACAAAATACATAAGCAAACTGGGCGAATTCAGTTTTTGACATTTCACTCGCAAAATTACACAAACAAAATTACACAGCGGATTCGCTTTGTTTATCTTGCTATCACCTTCTATGGATACACCTTGGATTCGCCTTGGAATGTACGATAAGGCTGATTACAAGGCGAATTCATTTAGTTACTATAGCAGCCGATTTGGTTTTTTTTTCTATTAACCTACATGAATTTTTTTTTTGCTTTTGCGTATGAGCTTTTAAAAGCCATAAAAAATGTATGTAAATTCTGACAACTATTACGCAAAAGCAAAAACAAAATAAATGGGAATTTTGCAGTTGTATTTATAACACCACCTTATATGAATTCGCCTTGTCTGACTATTTATTTCTCATTAAGGCTCATTAAACTGATAGGAGGAAAAATACCAAAATCACACATATTTTATTGTTGCATTAAAACGCTGAAATATGTATCAATAAAACGTCGCGCAAAACCAATCAAGTCCTACCAATAAATATCAATACTGCGATGAAATGTGAAATGTAAACAACTTTTGGCAATTTGTTCAATGTACGTTGATTTTATTTCATTGGGCTTGATCATTCATTCCACTTCAACATCGATATCGATACGTAAAGAATTCTTGATCGAAAAATTTCGAGGGATCATTGCTACCGCCGATATACATACTGCTCTACCCACAAAGTAAAACTGTTATGCCGATAAATTTGTCACACGAAATTGTTTGTTTGAGTTTCTGGTTTTATTTATAATATAATTTAAAATGGGTGCAATCACTTTTTTTCAAGAGAAAATGAGGGTGAGATTTGTGTAAATGCTCGTCTTGAGCGCAGAAAGAATTTATGTCGGCTGGTGCTTTTTGTGAAAATGCGTTAGCTATGTCCGGATGCAACTTCATCTCGTTCACAAGCACTAGAAATCGATTTTTGTTTGTGTATTTTTATCTACTGTCTGTGAAATATACATATTCTCACCAATTGTTTACAAAAATATTTCGAAAAGTTTCATTTCGTTAATTTTCCGTGACGAACTCATCAACGAATAAATTACTTACTTGCTTAAATGGCGCTATAACCGCTTAAGCGATTTTGGCCAAACTTCTCCTACAATTTGTGGTGTGCGTCTTGACGTTGTAACTCAAATTGGGGGACCTACTGTTTTACGCCGGCTCCGAACGGCGAATGTTTTTTTTTGTGAGAAGTTTTTTTTTTAATACAGAAATACTCTCGGAGGTTTGCCATTGCTTACCGAGGGCATCCGCTATTAGAAAAAAAAACGTTGCTATAATTTTTTGATGTTACCTGTCCCGGCCAGGATTTGAACACGAGACCTACCGAATGAAGCACGCACTCGCTATACACTCGACTACGGTGGCCACCAACGGATCGATATCCTCGATTTTACGGTCTAAATGATTCTGAAATGAGCGCCATCTATAAGCCACAGAAATTATTTTATCAAGTCGCCAAGTGAATTCAATCTCACGAGAAATTGACTGTCGATACGCGTTCAATAATTGTAATGCAATATTTGGCGATCTATATCGAAAAGTTTTTCGAGCGATAGGATTTCAGTGATTAGACCCACGGGGTACTGATTGGAGAAGGTGACTGATTTTGCCGAGTTTTGCAATTCTCAACTTCTACTAGACAAAGCTTTTTTCATAAATTAGGAAAAAGAGTCACACTTTTTTAGCACCTTACAGATTTATTTATTAAACCTCTGCCTATAAATCAGTATTTTTGCACTTTAGAATAATTAAAACACGTTTTTCATTGAAGTATTGGAAGTTATTCAATTTTCTCTCTCCCACAACCTTGCACAACCTTGCATTCTATGATTCTTGGATTAGACCCATTATTTCATTACCATCGACATTACAGTAGGGGAAGTGTACAAAAACTTGTAATAATATTTTAAAAAACTAAAATCCTTACCTCAAATCACGCGAGTCTTCATATTGAAATCTGAAATTTAAAAAAAATCGCATTAGAAGTATGTATTGATTTGATAAGTAAATGCTCCACATGTAAATAATTCCGAAAGTTCTTCAACAAATAAGATTTCGTATTTAAAAATTAATATATGTACATCCATACATTTCTTATTAACACCATCTGTGCTGGCGAAATCCAATCAGTCGCAACAACAACACAAATAAAATAGTCATTTATTTATCTGCGGCAACTGTGGGGTCCCTACATTGTATAATTGAACCACCATTGACAACAAATGACAGAAAATGTAATCTATTTAAATTAAAACTTGAATTGCTGCTAAAAGCAGCGGGCGCAGCAGGAGTGGTATCCATTGAGTGTACTCGTGTTAAGCTGAAGTGGCAAAGCAGCGTAGAATTCCACACTACCTATTTGTAAGATAGATTAAAACCGCCAAAACTCATTTGAACTGATTTAAGTTTAAATTATGCCGTCGAGGCTACCAAAGCCAACTCAGAAGCCGCATGATGCGCTTGTAGTCTGGTTTCGTAAATTTGCTGGCAAAGGATAGCAGTGATTGCAAACTGTGGAAATTAAATTTCGTATATATGGTGTGTAAAGTAATGGTATTCAAAGTATTAAAGCCATGTTGGGAAATCCGCTCAGTTTCTATTGTAGATTTTAAATATTTTGGTCTAGCTATTAAAAATTAGTCGAAAATATCCAAGCCTTTTATTCATCAACTATTATTTATTTAATTAAATCTTCTAGAAGCTTTTATGCCTTGGAGGATTGCAAATTGTTCGAAGACTCAGTGCGTTGGAAAATATTTTGAAAAATTAAAAATAAAATACTGACATTGGCGAACAACACAAGGGCTTAGTAAAGCATTTATTGCAATAAAAATTTTTTGTAGTTATTTTTTTTCGATACTACAGTTTATTTATTGTTACCACTGCCCTATTTTTATACCCGAGCGCACTATTGCTCAGTTCTTCCAATTTTGTTCACATAACGGTTGTTTAAAACCGACAAGACTAACCGAGACAGATATAGATAAAGTTACGTTTGTATGGATGTGAAAATTTGATGCTGTTTTAAGCGGTTTGTCACCCTGTTGACAAGCAATTAGCAAATTGGCTATTTTGATTCCACAAAGCTCGGGAAACCTAAAGCCACCCGGCGGCTTTAATGAATTTCAGTTTGTCATAAAGAGAGAGCCGACTCGCACTATAAAATGTTCCGCAGGAATGATATATACATATAGTGTATTTAGCCTCATCCTAGCGAGAGCACTGGACACTCATACAGTAGGTGTTCGACTGTCCCTATAGAGCCCGGGTCCTTACAGCTGTGGCAAAACCTATTGTAGGGCGGCATGCACTCCTAAGGGTCAGTACCCTGTGCAGACTTGCGCGATTTTGTAGGTATTTTCTTTTTTCATTCCTAAATGAGTTCCGATTTTAGGCGAATCATAGGACGCCCAAAACGGCTAGCGAATCCTCTACAATCCTATGCAGTTCCATCTCTGTTTGGCTTTCGAGGAGTTAAATTCAGTAATCCGTGGGGCACGATCAATGCAGATTCACTCCTTGCCAGTGCATCCGCAGTTTCATTACCTAAGATGCCTCTATGCCCCGGGGCCCATATTAGGATAATCTCAAAAGTATCAGAAATCGGGGACAGCTCTCCTCTACACTCATCCACTGGTTGAGATCTAACCGAGGTAGAAGACCGTTTCGGCCTGAAAAATGCTTGCATAGCCCGTCTGACGGAAGAATAATTTTTGATTATATTCCTCAATGAAAATCCCTGGTCCGTTCCCACATTTGGTCTTTGGCGCACCCTCAAAAATAGTTAAGCCCTCCAATGGTTGCCCCCTCCCCTTAGACCAGTCCATTCGGCTTGGGAACTTCGGGCGAGGTATGTCGCTGACCCACATATTTGTCAAGATGAAGTCGGAGTGCAACGTTTTGATCTCAGGCGGAAGTGGGTTGAGAATGAAGTTACGCCCGTTCTTTCCAGAATCAAACCCCAAGGAACTCAATCTGATAGCACTGTTAGCAGCTAAGTTTTCTATAAAGATATGTATCTATCGGTAATAAGTCAACCAAATGAGTTCAACGTTTAAAGAATCCGCTATGCCAACGGCTGCTGTCCTTTGAATTCCACATAGTTTCTTAACAGCGTAATCCTTAGTAAGGGCTGACCACCAGTCCAGCGCCCCATATGAGGGTATGAGTCGGGCTATAGCTGTGTACATTCAGTGTACCATTTTTGTTTTTAAACCCCATCTTTTGTCTTCCTGTCACCCTCTTCGGTATCCAGTGTTCAATTAAGTTTAGGATCCAGGATAACAACAAGATATTTCACTTTGTTTGACAGAGCCAGTTCCGACTCTTAAAACTCTCTGGTTTAGTGAAATTAGGCAATTTGGTTTTCCTTGCGGAAAACATCAGTCCAGTTTTCTTTGTGAAAAGTATCGGATCAGTTTTCTCGGGGGTTCACTCCAAGAGAACAACTTATGACCCAGGAATCCAACAACCGGAGTGCCCGTTCCATAACTGTGAGATGCGATTCGCTACACCTCCGAAACTACTTGACCTCAATTTAACAAATTTGATTCACACTTTGTATTTCAAGTCAATATCGAAAATTATAGAAATCAATATCTCCCTCATATAAGTAAAAGAAAATACACGAAGCCAAAAATTTTCAAAATAGGCCTGGCACTATGCCGAAATTACTTGGAAAGGGGAACACAAACAAAAAATTAGAAAGCGTGGCACTGCCCACTTTAGAGTACTAAGGTATAAATCAAAAGCTACCTTATCAAACTCTTCTAAATTGGCATGTATTAAATTGGTTTAAGTTTCGCAATTTAAATAAATAAAAGGCACTGAAGTTTGCAAAATTAAGATTATTTTAATAACAGGTTTTATTGCATTTTTCATTTGATATTCAAAATTCGTTTTCACTCGTACTTAAATCCTCCTTGCCTTGTTATTTTTGTATTTTCGTATCACATTCCCAACGGGGTTGTTTAAATTAACCCAGTCTATTTATTTTATTCTTGGTTATGAAGTTTCACCCAAAGCCTCAGTGTCATTAAAAATTAATAAATTTTATTTAATTGCTGTTCAACTTCAATGAGCAAACTGGTGGTTGGTCAACAGTTGTTGCCCCTTAAGTATTTAGTAAATAATCCAAAACGCTCTTTTCGCAGAGTCACAAAACCTACCAAAAATCCAAAAAAAAAAAAAAGGTTAGTAAAAGTAATTTTTGTTACTGCCAGAAATTTGCGACATTTTCTTGGTAACCGAATGAACGAATGGAATGAGTAACAACCTGTTTGCTAAAATTTTCCATTTTAGCTCAGCGCTCGTAGCCATAAACATACAGATTATTATACTTATAGTACACTCTTAGTTACATAGAAACCAAATGTTTTTAGACATTTTCGTAATGGTAATCTTTTTGTGCCTTCGCCAAATGTCATGTCAAGCGTTCAGACTATTGTTAGCGATGAGCTGTTGTTGTTGTCCTTAGTTGTGTGTCATGTCGAAGTTTGGCGTGTGTGTCCTTGAATGTTTCGGTTGACTCGAAGCGGACAAAAGGTCTGCATCGAAAGTATCTGTGCAAGTATACGACTAGCGTTTCTGCAATGTGAGCACTGAGCGACAAGTACAGAAATGAAAAGACACAATACGCGTGTTAAAAATAATAAGGAGTGAACAACAACGAAAAAAAAATACCAAAAAATTATTATTTTTTCTTTTTTTTTTTTGCCATTTGAATTCAAAATACATACTTGGAATGTGTTGGCAGCTAAGTAGCAACGTCTGGGCCATCTTGTTTATGTTAAGGTTATAAACAAAATTTCTATGAACATTTTTATTTGATAATAAGCTGCTCAATAAATTACCAACAAATGGGCTACAAATTCGTGGCTAAGCAAAATGTACAGCAAAGTCGAATAAATAAATGTCGGCAAAAATAGACTTCAAAGTGAAACTACTCGAATTGTAATTTGTGTTGTAAAAATACTTATTTTACGTTTTTACATTTGCATTAATTTTAATGTTTTTGAATTATTATTTTAAATTCTTGTAGTGCAGACGCTTGAGAGGTTATGAGACACTGTACAGCAATGGGTTTTGGATCAATCGAACTTTTTTGGGATATTTAGTCAACAACTTCTCCGTTTTTCGAAGTAAGGATCCGAAATTGAGTTATGGACCTTCGAAACACGAAATTGAACGTGTGATTAAAAATTAATTTCAATTATTTCATGTAAATAACTAAAAATGTTAATGGTAAATAATTGGTTTTGTGCAAACCTTTAATATAGGTGCTACTACTACTAACTACTACAACTATAACTTCTACCATTCTTACTATCGCTACGACTACTACTGCTAGGTACTACCGTGATGGTGGTCTCCTACTGCGACTGCTACTATTTACTACTACTCTTTTAACTAATGCTGCTACTAATTACTACTAAAATTTTTACTATTTTCTACCACTAATTACAACTACAATTTCTGTAATTTATACTACTCTTTTTACTAATTTCTACTACTATTTTCTCTAATGTTACTACTAATTACTACTACTCTTTTAACTAATGCTGCTACTAATTACTACTAATATTTTTACTATTTTCTACCACTAATTACAACTACAATTTCTGTAATTTATACTACTGTTTTTACTAATTTCTACTACTATTTTCTCTAATGTTACTACTATTTACTACTACTCTTTTAACTAATGCTGCTACTAATTACTACTAATATTTTTACTATTTTCTACCACTAATTACAACTACAATTTCTGTAATTTATACTACTATTTTTACTAATTTCTACTACTATTTTCTCTAATGTTACTACTAATTACTACTACTCTTTTAACTAATGCTGCTACTAATTACTACTAATATTTTTACTATTTTCTACCACTAATTACAACTACAATTTCTGTAATTTATACTACTGTTTTTACTAATTTCTACTACTATTTTCTCTAATGTTACTACTATTTACTACTACTCTTTTAACTAATGCTGCTACTAATTACTACTAATATTTTTACTATTTTCTACCACTAATTACAACTACGATTTCTGTAATTTATACTAATGTTTTTACTAATTTCTACTACTATTTTCTCTAATGTTACTACTAATTACTACTACTCTTTTAAATAATGCTGCTACTAATTACTACTGATATTTTTACTATTTTCTACCACTAATTACAACTACAATTTGTGTAATTTATACTACTGTTTTTACTAATTTCTACTACTATTTTCTCTAATGTTACTACTAATTACTACTACTCTTTTAACTAATGCTGCTACTAATTACTACTAAAATTTTTTACTATTTTCTACCACTAATTACAACTACAATTTCTGTAATTTATACTACTATTTTTACTAATTTCTACTACTATTTTCTCTAATGTTACTACTAATTACTACTACTCTTTTAACTAATGCTGCTACTAATTACTACTAATATTTTTACTATTTTCTACCACTAATTACAACTACAATTTCTGTAATTTATACTACTGTTTTTACTAATTTCTACTACTATTTTCTCTAATGTTACTACTATTTACTACTACTCTTTTAACTAATGCTGCTACTAATTACTACTAATATTTTTACTATTTTCTACCACTAATTACAACTACGATTTCTGTAATTTATACTAATGTTTTTACTAATTTCTACTACTATTTTCTCTAATGTTACTACTAATTACTACTACTCTTTTAACTAATGCTGCTACTAATTACTACTGATATTTTTACTATTTTCTACCACTAATTACAACTACAATTTGTGTAATTTATACTACTGTTTTTACTAATTTCTACTACTATTTTCTCTAATGTTACTACTAATTACTACTACTCTTTTAACTAATGCTGCTACTAATTACTACTAAAATTTTTACTATTTTCTACCACTAATTACAACTACAATTTCTGTAATTTATACTACTATTTTTACTAATTTCTACTACTATTTTCTCTAATGTTACTACTAATTACTACTACTCTTTTAACTAATGCTGCTACTAATTACTACTAATATTTTTACTATTTTCTACCACTAATTACAACTACAATTTCTGTAATTTATACTACTGTTTTTACTAATTTCTACTACTATTTTCTCTAATGTTACTACTAATTACTACTACTCCTTTAACTAATGCTGCTACTAATTACTACTAATATTTTTACTATTTTCTACCACTAATTACAACTACAATTTCTGTAATTTATACTACTATTTTTACTAATTTCTACTACTATTTTCTCTAATGTTACTACTAATTACTACTACTCTTTTAACTAATGCTGCTACTAATTACTACTAATATTTTTACTATTTTCTACCACTAATTACAACTACAATTTCTGTAATTTATACTACTGTTTTTACTAATTTCTACTACTATTTTCTCTAATGTTACTACTATTTACTACTACTCTTTTAACTAATGCTGCTACTAATTACTACTAATATTTTTACTATTTTCTACCACTAATTACAACTACGATTTCTGTAATTTATACTAATGTTTTTACTAATTTCTACTACTATTTTCTCTAATGTTACTACTAATTACTACTACTCTTTTAACTAATGCTGCTACTAATTACTACTGATATTTTTACTATTTTCTACCACTAATTACAACTACAATTTGTGTAATTTATACTACTGTTTTTACTAATTTCTACTACTATTTTCTCTAATGTTACTACTAATTACTACTACTCTTTTAACTAATGCTGCTACTAATTACTACTAAAATTTTTACTATTTTCTACCACTAATTACAACTACAATTTCTGTAATTTATACTACTATTTTTACTAATTTCTACTACTATTTTCTCTAATGTTACTACTAATTACTACTACTCTTTTAACTAATGCTGCTACTAATTACTACTAATATTTTTACTATTTTCTACCACTAATTACAACTACAATTTCTGTAATTTATACTACTGTTTTTACTAATTTCTACTACTATTTTCTCTAATGTTACTACTATTTACTACTACTCTTTTAACTAATGCTGCTACTAATTACTACTAATATTTTTACTATTTTCTACCACTAATTACAACTACGATTTCTGTAATTTATAATAATGTTTTTACTAATTTCTACTACTATTTTCTCTAATGTTACTACTAATTACTACTACTCTTTTAACTAATGCTGCTACTAATTACTACTGATATTTTTACTATTTTCTACCACTAATTACAACTACAATTTGTGTAATTTATACTACTGTTTTTACTAATTTCTACTACTATTTTCTCTAATGTTACTACTAATTACTACTACTCTTTTAACTTATGCTGCTACTAATTACTACTAAAATTTTTACTATTTTCTACCACTAATTACAACTACAATTTCTGTAATTTATACTACTATTTTTACTAATTTCTACTACTATTTTCTCTAATGTTACTACTAATTACTACTACTCTTTTAACTAATGCTGCTACTAATTACTACTAATATTTTTACTATTTTCTACCACTAATTACAACTACAATTTCTGTAATTTATACTACTGTTTTTACTAATTTCTACTACTATTTTCTCTAATGTTACTACTATTTACTACTACTCTTTTAACTAATGCTGCTACTAATTACTACTAATATTTTTACTATTTTCTACCACTAATTACAACTACGATTTCTGTAATTTATACTAATGTTTTTACTAATTTCTACTACTATTTTCTCTAATGTTACTACTAATTACTACTACTCTTTTAACTAATGCTGCTACTAATTACTACTGATATTTTTACTATTTTCTACCACTAATTACAACTACAATTTGTGTAATTTATACTACTGTTTTTACTAATTTCTACTACTATTTTCTCTAATGTTACTACTAATTACTACTACTCTTTTAACTAATGCTGCTACTAATTACTACTAAAATTTTTACTATTTTCTACCACTAATTACAACTACAATTTCTGTAATTTATACTACTATTTTTACTAATTTCTACTACTATTTTCTCTAATGTTACTACTAATTACTACTACTCTTTTAACTAATGCTGCTACTAATTACTACTAATATTTTTACTATTTTCTACCACTAATTACAACTACAATTTCTGTAATTTATACTACTGTTTTTACTAATTTCTACTACTATTTTCTCTAATGTTACTACTAATTACTACTACTCCTTTAACTAATGCTGCTACTAATTACTACTAATATTTTTACTATTTTCTACCACTAATTACAACTACAATTTCTGTCATTTTACTACTGTTTTTACTAATTTCTACTACTATTTTCTCTAATGTTACTACTAATTACTACTACTCTTTTAACTAATGCTGCTACTAATTACTACTAATATTTTTATTATTTTCTACCACTAATTACAACTACAATTTCTGTAATTTATACTACTGTTTTTACTAATTTCTACTACTATTTTCTCTAATGTTACTACTATTTACTACTACTCTTTTAACTAATGCTGCTACTAATTACTACTAATATTTTTACTATTTTCTACCACTAATTACAACTACGATTTCTGTAATTTATACTAATGTTTTTACTAATTTCTACTACTATTTTCTCTAATGTTACTACTAATTACTACTACTCTTTTAACTAATGCTGCTACTAATTACTACTAAAATTTTTACTATTTTCTACTACTAATTACAACTACAATTTCTGTAATTTATACTACTATTTTTACTAATTTCTACTACTCTTTTCTCTAGTGTTACTACTAATTACCACGGCTCTTTTTACTAATGCTACTACTAATTGTTACAAATATTTTTACTATTTTCTACAACTAATTACTTCTACTATTTTTACTACTTTCTAATACTAGTTTACCTAATGCTACTACTACTTACTAGCAATGTTTTTTCAAATTTCTACTACCATATTTGCTAACACTACTACTAACTTAACTACTACCACTATTTTAAACACATTTCTATTGCTATTTCCACTATTTCTACTACTTATTGCTAATACTCTTTTTTCTCATGCTAAAACTAATAAATCTAAAAACAATTGCTTATAGAACTTTCTCGCATTTTTATGTAACTTTTCATCTCATTGCAAAATCGGCACAGAAGTTTTACTTCTGGCTTGCAGACTTAAACGTGTTTTTTTTTTAAATATAAGGTTTTTAACTTTTCAAAATTGCACGCCCATTTTTTTACATTTTTAGTTAATTAAGGCAAGAAAAACTTAATTTTGTTTTATTTATAAAAGTTTATTAACTAATGGCCTTGCGCTTAAACACAAAAGTATTTATCACATATAATAATTAAATAAAAATTTAACAAGGGTCCAATTTCGAAGTTCGGATAGCCATATCTCGATTTAGGAAGCTATCTTCGAAAAACGGAGAAATTGTTTTTTTACTTAATCTCTTGAAAAAAATTTATTTGATTAGATTCTCAGACAAAAAAGTTGATTTTGCCGTAAAGTTTAAAAATTTAAAAAAGTGGTGCTCTATAGATATTAAATAATTGTAACTGTGTCTACTTTTAAAATCTTGAGGTTGGCCGCCGTAGCCGAGTGTGTATCCTGGCGGGGGCAAGTAAATTCAAATATTATAGAAAAGTTTTTCTAATAGCGGTCACCCCTCGGCATGCAAGGGTAAATCTCCGAGTGTATTTATGCCAATAAAAAACTTCTCACCCAAAAACTTTCGCCGTTCGGATTTGAGGGACCCCTCCATTTGTGTCACAGCATCAAGACGCACACCACAAATTGTTGGAGAAGTTCGCCAAAATTCGCTTAAGCGGTTATAGCGCCAATTAAGTAAGTAAATAAAGTTATTTGTCTTCACACAATAATTTTCTGCCGTTCCAGGATAAACCGAGCTCGTTCTTCTCAACAGGAAGTACAAAATTCCCCTGCCTTACTGGGTGGCGCTCAGCTCTTGCTTTTTGATAGGATTAAGTATATGTATTTAATACGGGATAGCAAACTTTCCTGGAAATATATTAGTGAGGAGTGATCAAAGAATACCCAGGTTGTCTTTCACTGTTGTAGAGGGAGCATATGCAAACTCTGGGGTCTCTCGCTCAAAGCTATTAAATGTTTATATGAGCAGGTAGTATAATCAATGCTCCTGTATGGGGTTTTTTGTCTGGTGAGATTCCGTAGATAAGACTGTGATGGCAGGCAAGTTGAAACGGGTACAAAGAGCGGCTCTCATTGGAATCAGTAGGGCCCTCCAGACAATACCTACGCTAGTTCTGAACCAGTAGATACTGCGAGAAAAATCCTCGCACTCCAAGTCGCCGTCAGGCTGCGAAATATTGGACAACATTTTAGCGCGGACTGTAGTCATTCGAAGATTTTACAAGTTTTTAACTTCATTCCGATGGATCGAAACTTGATGGGAGAGAATTTTGGCTACCAGATCACTGTAGCATGTTCCTGGAGGTTGTGGCCGCCATAAATGAAGCCTCCAAATGGTTGCTTACCAGTGCCGCCAGCTGCCCTGCCTTTACGAGACTAAGACTGGAGTATCTGGAATCGCACCTTATCTACTCACCGGTGGACATATCGGGAGTAGAGATTAGCCGAATCCATTGCTTCATTTAAAGCACTCAGCAGATTAAGAAAAAAATTGTCGTTATTTTTATGTCTCTACTGCGGTATCACAATGGATTTCAGACTGCCTATGTGGGCCCCTGGGAGCAGCCCAGTTAATCTCTATCCTACCTGTAATACTCTACCATACGCTCAGCACCAACTGCAATTATATACTTTATCTACTTCGATCATCCATGCTCAACGTGAACGTAATAATTTCTTTTTAGTTATTGTGAGCACTATATTGACTATCGAAACATTCATTCCCAGAAATTCTACTATTTATTCAGTAACTTCTGCATCTTGTTCCCCTCTTGAAAGGAGTGGAAGGATATTTTATTCACAGAGCGTTTCGCAGTATTTGTTTTCACGGATGGTTCAAAAATGGTTAGTGGAGAAATTGCAGGATTATATTCAGCGGACCCTAAGGTCGAGGCATTTTTTGCGATTCCCAGATTCTGCTAGTGATTTTCAGCCAGAGGTTTTTACTATTTGGTAGGTTGGCAGAGCGACATAGGACTAGTATCGCTATTTTTTCAGATAACCAGGTAGCTATCCAGTCTCTCAACTTCAGAATAATGGCATATAGCCTGGTGAAGCGGTGCAGGGAATACGTTGCGCAGTGATTTCCTTGGCACAGCGTCACCATAATACTTGTGACGGGGCACCGAAATATTCATGGTAATGAAACGACCGATTCCGCCTTAGAAACCTCAGAGCACGCAGAGGTTCTCGAGCCTCTCTGAGTCTCATCTGGGGACGGATCTCCCAACACTGGATGAACAAGCTAACCGCTGTTTTCACCACCTCAAAGAATTGGATAATGTGAATTCAAAGGATTTGATTAAGTTCCCAAACTCAGCGGGCTGCATCTAAAGCAATGTAAGGGGGTTCTTCTCTTTTCTCTACCCTTCTTTATTCTTTGTTTTATCTGATGTTATTCGAGGTCCTTCACTCGACACTGCCATCAACCAAGCGCCTAAACATTTTGAAATAACCGAAGATGTTGTACGTTGCTAACTTTTCACTCCAAATCCGCTCTCTCTGTGAATACCATAATGCTTCTTTAAAAAACTACTTTATATTCTATAAAAAATTACACAGAAAAAAGTATTTAACTCCAACATATTTATGTTCATTCATATGTATGTAGAGATATACATAATTGAATTTTGGTTGATTGCTGGTACAATGCAAGTAAAAAATTATATATAAAAATTTAACTTTTTATAAGCTTCCGCTGACAGAAATTTTCGCAGTTGTATTGACATTGGAATTCCCAGAACGGTACGTTCCATTAAAGCATTATTGTCGGAACCGTACAAATTACTCTGCATATTTTCGCAACGGGTTTGCGTTGCTGCTTATAAAAAAAAAAAAAAAGCATTACACTGAATATTTCTACAGAAATTTTACTCAGCTTCAATTCAACGTAACCCACAAAAAATGTACATGCGCTGAAATTTAATAAATACAGCGCCAAAAAATATGTTTATAACTATATATAAAGCCCACTTTGTAAAAAGTACATTTAAAAAAAAATAATGAAAGTCGTACAATTGATTTAATTGCCTCTTAAATTGCACAACATTAGCATTTAAAGTAATCGGAAGGGCGAGTTGAGAGAATGGCTTATTTGCAGATTAATAAATTCGAGGCATGTACTCGTATGTTGTAAAGTTTCGTACGTTGATTTGTTAAAAATGTGCTAGACTGTCAAATGGTTAATTAAAGTAGAACATGTAGAATAACTCCAAATAAGCAGATTTCCTACAAAGCTATATATACTTATGGTATATGAATCAATGCAATAACTAATTGTTCAATTCGACTAACATGGGCTGAAAATAATTTGTATTCGATAAAACAATGTAGTCGTTTTGTTATCATCTTAACCGATTATAAAACTAACAGAAGTAATATCTTCGCTTGTGGTGGGACCGCCATTGACTCTCTGGTAATAGCCATAATAAAAAGGACTGGAGTAGATTTATCTGATCCACTTTGTCATTGTTTACCGATACTGCAACCAATGCTAATTTGTTTGGTGTGAGAAAAGTAACGGTTTTAGTTGAACGCTTCTCTCATACCCACTGGGATTGGGTCAAGTTCATAGTACAGAAAATAAATTGCGATGGTGAAAGAAGGCGCTTGTGAGAGTTTGTGAAAATGGGTCAGCCCCCTTACTCTGTAGGTCAAATCGAAAAATCATTCCATTTCAAAGCCAAATCCTGCTATGGTACCATTCGCTCAATATAAATTTTAAGACTGAATGAGGAAGGCACAGGACACTAGCTTGAACTATCGGCCCGGTCTATCAAATGTTAGCCGACCGGCTTCCAAATTTAACTGCACTGTTTCTAAGTATGTTGGGAAATATATCTAGGCTGAGCTTGTTATATTTTCGATTAAATATAATAAACACACCCTTTAGATCAAGTAAGTTAACCGGATGAAAAATTGTATCGGTTCGGTTCAGCGTTTCGAACAATTCTGCCACTATTGGATTGGTTCGTGAAAACGAGTTGTTTCTTTGTCTTTGAACCAGGGGTTCGGTTCGGTTCATCGGTTCGCTAGTTAAAAACAAAAAATGCATGCGGTTTCCGGGCACAACATAGGATATATATATATAAATTTGGAAAAGTGGAGATTAATAATATTTGGGTATATACAAAATGTCTTATCGATCAAGATGTGAATCGTTTTTTGAAAAAATTGGCGGTGCCGCGCCCTATGCAATCAAAAAGCCAAATTACTTTTAACTTCCCAACTATTTGATGCAGATGTACAATATTTGTTATAAAGATTCTATAGATGAGGTTATTTATTATTTTCTGGGAAAAAATGCGGACCCATGCCCAAATTAAAGACGAAAATACTATTCATCATATCTTGCCAGATATTTGAGGTAGTTATATGATATTAGATCAAGGTATACAGAATATTTTAAGCCCAAAAGCACGGTATAAAAAATATATCTTCATTGGCGCAGCAAGTATAGTATAGCAACATTTTGAAACCTTAATCGACGTTTATTGATTTAAATAAAAGCAAAAAGAAATTAGTATGTTCCGAAAATATTGATTTTTCAATTATTTATCCGCCTAATTAAATTCTTTATACCAAAGTGGAAAGAATTCGCGACATTAATTGTTAAAATATTGAAATTTTTATTTGTTGTATGATAGATGAGCGTGGCGTGTTTGATTTCTATAGCTTTCGAGATTGTGATTTTTTACTACAAATGTTAAGTGTACGAATTTGACAAAGGATTTTCGGGCATATACCTATTTGCTGCAAGGTGGGCGATTTCTTTTAATTTTTGTATTTAACCGTTATATGAGTGGTGGTGCATCTTTCCCACAATTTTCGAAATTTTGCTTATAAACTTGGAATGCAATGTGTGCACCAAATTTGTTGGAGATGGATGGCATTGTTTTTGAGGTATACCAGTTTGCTTGGAAGTGGACGGTGCTACGCTCATTACCGCAATTTTTTTAATCCATCGTTCCGCTCATTAAGTTTGAGCAAATTCTCTTTAAAAGTTGCATAAATATCACTTTTTTTAATTTTTGAAAATTACCGTCAAATTAGGGTTGGGCGTAGTTTTTATCTGATTTTAGCAAATATCGAAGTCTTGGTTACTAACTGCATGTGCAACATGTGTACCAAAGTTTGTAGAGTTTAGTCAAGTAGATTTGGAGATATAGGGCCACGTCCCCTGTTTTCAAAAATTTACATACATATTCCTTTCCCCAATCCAGTCCACAAATTTGGGTAAATTATCTTTACTCGTTACTGAAACATCGCATGCTTTTGTCTTCCACAAAACACCGTTATGTGGGCGTGATTTCAGCCCTTTCCGATACCAAAGTACCTTGGGTCTAGGGCAATGTGTATACAAAATTTCATTAAGATAGCTCAATATTTCCTCGAGTTATCCGAATCACAGACGGAAGGACGGACGGAGACACAGACATGGTTAAATCGATTTTGCTATTAGCTCTAAGAATTTTGGTATAAATATGTCTATGCCCACATCGGTTGCTTTATGCCGGTACAAACAACCGTTGGGTAAAAAAAGTTATAATATCTTGGGCCCCAGTAAGCTTGGGTATAAAAATTGATCGACACGAACCTTTTTTTGTAAAAATGGGTTTCCATTTTCGGTTCGGATCAAAAATCAGTGGAAAATTTTGGTTTGGTTTATAATTCAGTTAATTAGAATAATTTTCAGAAAACTGGTTCGGGTCAAACCCGGCGTTCTTGCTTAATATGCGTAGAGTACATAAATATTAAAAAAAAAAAGATTTGGGTTATCATTATTTTGATCTACGAAATGGTTTTCTCTTTTTTATTTGAATTGAATATTCCGATTTGCAAATTCTTCTGCTTCAGTTTCGCCTGGAATATCATCTCTTCCTGTTATTACGGAAATAGCACTAACAACAACTGCTTTCAGGTGTAAGAGCAATTCGCAAGTTTCCAAAGGCAGCGATCTCTTAAGATGTTCTTCCTGAACGTTTGCATTTAGAAAAACTCTTCAAATTGCCTGCTATAAGTGCTAAAAATGCTGAGTTTCTTTTTTTATTTTTTATTTGCTTCATTTGCATTTTTTATCGCATAAGCTGCTGCCACTTTTGCACAAATTCGCTTCGTTTTTTTTTGTTTATATTTTAGTAATCCCCAAGTAATTCACTAAGTACACGCCAATGTAGTGGGTAATTTATTTTTTCCCCATCAACTTCACTCTCTTCACACTTCTCGAGAAATTCCAAAACTCTTGCCAATAAACTGAAATTCACTAAAAATTCACAGAATACGAATGAAAAAATAAAATAAATGAATTTTGTTAAGTACCAAATGTGTTAAGTGCCAGAAAAAAATTTAGCTTTCACGAAATGAGTTTTCAAAAAAAAAAACAACACTAGGATTTTCATCCTCTGCCAGAACAGCAGAGCTTCAAACTTCATTAGCTGTGCATTTCCGTGCATACCCACACACACACACACATGTACGTCGTAGTCACTTAGTCATTCTGTATAAATCACGCTTGTGAAGGAAGTTAGCCAGCAAACTTTTTAACTCAATGCGGGCTAAAGCAATAAATGTTGCCACAACTATGCCAACATTGATGTGAAGAAACCGCAAAAAAACTAACTGCTTTAGCACTCAGCGTTGGGGCCAAATGGAATTCAGATTTTTGGTACGATTGTAAAACCAAATCATTTCACACATTGCTGGCACAGTCGAATAACTTCGACCGCAGAGTGGATTTTGGTTTTGATGAATGTAGATATGTAAAGTTTACAAATTTATATACATTCTGCTTTCGAGGACAAAACTGTTAACTCCAATTTGCAATTGTGATTTGTTTTCAAGATAACGCCCCTCAAAAATTCAGATTCCATTGTCAGCTTAGCCATAGCTTAGTTTTTCATATATTTATTTACGCTTCGTGTACTCAATGTCTGGTTAACCGTTCGCTAACCTTGGAATGGAATAGAATTCAGGTTGGCCGAAAAGCCGATGTCCAATTTCCAGGCACTCAGGCATTGTTGTCCATTGCACTGGAAAGGGTAAAGACAAAGTATATGGAAAAGGGTGGAAATGGGACTTCATTTATCCTCAACAAATTTTCCAGACTCTCTCTCTTATGAACCTGAAAGAAGCTTGTCGAAAGAAAGAGAATGGACATTTTCCATGCCCAATACATCTGACCCAAGTACACTTAACCTCAGTCTATCAAAAGCAAGGCAGATATATGTAGGAAATGTTCTGTGCTATCCTAATTCTTCAGCGAAGATGTGCACATCTTCGGGTTATCTATGATTCCTATGGTAACCATGTCAGGTTCATCTGACCATCCCTGCTATGCTTGACTCTACAATTGGCTGCGGTCCAAAGAGGCCTGCCAATAATCCGCAATTAGCCAATTCGTTAGGCAGTTCACGATAACCACATGACTTCAAGTCTATTTCCAACAGAGTTTAGCCTCAACTTAGTCTCTCGGGCAATTTTTTAAGAGGTGGGAGCAGCCTCCAAAGCCTTTCCGCCAGCTTTCGCCAAATATCCACCTTAAGCATACCAACAATTTCCAATTGGTAAACCGTTCTCATTGTACCTAAGGCAGAAAGCATCTGAAATCCCCGTCCAGGTGCCCTAGCTTCAGTCCTATTTTCTGTTTTGCAGTCGTCAGTGTAAAAAGTTTTCACCTAGCCTCCCGAGAGAGTACATGGATCTCTCAGTTGTTCTTTTGTAAGAAATCCTACGGTATACTTTCAACCAAAATAGACTCTCGGTAACAAAGGGTATTGCTCTAACAACCTGCCAATCAACTTTCGCTGAGTCCAAGGTTATCAAATCGAATAAGTTCTGATGTGCTCATTGCGCCCGTGACAGCTATACACATGCACCCCTGCAGCCTATTCGGCACAGAAACCGTGGATTTAGCCATGGCTGTAGGCCACCAAACTTCAGCAGAAAACGTGATGGTGGGTCTAATACTGCCTAAAAATTTGCATTGCTCGATTTACTTTCTGTTCGATATGAGCCTTCCTAGCACTTTTTATGTCAAAGGTTACGCCCAGATATTTCACTTCTTTAGAAAGTCTTACGTTTACGCCTCTAAGCACCGAAAGACTGAGGCCTTCCAATTTTCTTTTCCGCGAACAACAGTACCAGGGTTGTATTACTGGGATTGACCGAAAGATCATTTTCAAGAGTTCTCTGTATCATTCCACAGACTTTCCTGAGAGATCTTCCAGACGCTGGTGCACAGCCATCCGCGTAAGCTAGGATGTGAACGAATTCCTACATTTCTGTTAAAAGGAAATCCACTACCAAACACCAAAAAGAGGGGCGTGAATGCACCGCCCTGAGAGCATCCTCTCCCAACTTCTTCTAGATAACATGGAATCGATCCACCCTATAATTACTTCTTCCATCTCATGTCTTTTGGCCGCTGAGCACTTAGAATCAAAGATAGCGTTTATCCTTACTGCCAAGGTGCGGACCGTTAAGAGGGTATTATGCCCGCTTTCCTCCCCCGAGATGTACTAAATGACATTCGGGGTAATCCAGCCTGGTAGTACTTAGTTAGTCAACGTTCAAAAAGCCGCCCGAACCAAGGGAATGGAGTGCGCTTGGTCCGTACTAATACTTTCGAAATCGCACTTCTATCCGTTGATAAGGTGTGATTTGTGATTCGACTAAGTTCTTCAAACGTCTACTCATTTTGAGATTTCATATATTTTATACAAAAATTTAAAGGCAGTGAATCAGTTGGATTTTATTTATTACGAATCCAAATTTTACATTTACTGTGCGTGCAAGGATAGTTTTGTAGGCTGGTTTTTTTTTTTAAAGCAACATATTATCTCGGGTTTTATGTCCTTGTTTATGCTCTCCTTCTCACAACCTTCGCATCGTCCACATTCTGTTTGATTACTTGGCACTTCAACTTCAGAACGTTTAGCTGTTTGTAGATCAATTGGGAAAAGATATTGGTCTAAAGGTATGAAAGTAATGAAGAGATCGAGGTTGGCTATGGATATGGTAGAGTCGTACCAATTAAATGGGAAAATACAAAGTTCTTATTTTAAATTGCCTAGCTTATTACAGAGCACTCAAACTAAGCGATTTTGTTCAAAAGAAGTTTTGCAACGAAGTCATTGAGTTTCAGCTCTATTGAAGCTTTCTTTATTGGATATATTTTGTTTTAATATTAAATTTTGGGTACAATTCTACCCACAGGTCAATGAACGGTAAAGTGTGTAATACGTAACCTCATTTTATTTTGTCGTGGTGTTAGTGCGTTGTTATATTTGCTATATTGTCGCAAATACGAATCAAACAGAGAATTTAAGATTAAAAATATTTTTAAGTTTTTATACGATGAAAACTACCATATCCTTTTATGTTAAAAATGCTTGACTCTAATCGTATGACCCCATTCAGGATCATACAGTTTGTGCTCGAATGGTATCAAAGATAAATCTAAAAGAAAAGTGAATGAAACAACATGGCAACTTTTTGCTTTGAACTTTTTGTGAAAAAACGGCAAGCTTGTTCTAGCATTAAAAAAAACAAATCAACAACCGAGCGTGATGTTGGGTCCGACATTGACAAAATGATTGCTAAATGACTTTTTGTAAAAGGCAAAATAGAGTTATTGCGTTTATACTTTGGCATCACTGGTATACACATATATACATGTATGTATGTGTGTTTGTGTGTGTGTATGATGGTCGTTTGAATTTTCTGCGGGGGATTGTGCACATGTCCTTTTTGTGGTTTGCAGCAGTTGGCTATTCTAGGTTTGTATTTATGATATGAGGACAGATACAATTTTTCTCTAATATAATTCGTTTAATCTTAACGTTTGTTTATATATTTTACAGTGGAATCAAGTGTGTTACCATATATATTTATATATAAATAAAATATTTACATAACATCCAAATGTTCGTTATATTTGTAAATATGTATGCCCCATTTATCCAGTTGACTCCATTAACGTCACCCTATGGTATACTGTGTAGAATAAGCTCGGCGAACAAATTGCATTCTCTGATTTTTTGAAAAGGGTGACTTATTAACACAGACCAAAAATAACCGTGCCATTTATGGAAGTGTGCGATTGAGACTTTTAGATTAATTGTTTTCCTTTTAATTTTCTGACTTTTAACTTTTTATTTTAAATTAGTTTAACCTTCTTTTTAACATATCTATTTTGTATAATTTCGTAAAGTTATTTAAGCAAATTAGATATAAATAAACAAAGCTTTACTTATAATACTCAATAGTTTGGCTTACTTCATTTCATTTTTCTTTTCCATAATACAAATTAGCAACTGACTTTTGCAATAAAAATATTCTTATAAATAACTCCGGTTGATTTTTACTTTTGTAGATTTACTATTTCTGACAGTAATTAACCTTAAAATTTTTAACATAAATCATTCTGTCAGAGATATATTACACAAGAGCAATAATAGATAGAAGATGATTGGAAAAAAACATTGACTTTAAGGTGGGCCAGTTATTGTCGATATCCGCTAATTAATATAAAAGATTTTCTACTGGGAACATTAACAGGTCACAGAAAAATAATTTTATTGTAATTGAAGATAACTCACGAGCTTGCACTCTCCCTAAAAACTGTTAACTGTCTCGCATTTTTGTTTCTTATTTTATCAGAATATTTTTTGGCATTGAACATTTGTTTTTGATAGGACAAAAAAACAGGAACCAACCGAAACATTTTATTATATATATTGTATTTTATTTTATTTTATATTTCGTTATTTTATTTTACGTTATTCCATATTTTTGCAGCATTAATCTGTTTTTCATTTGCAGTTATTTTATTTAATTCGTTTTATTTGATCATTTTATTTAATTTTACTATATTTCATCTGAATTTTTTTTTTAATTTTAATTTAATTATTTATTGTATTTTTTTATTGAACATATATTATTTTCTTCCGCTTTATTTGATTTATATCCCTTAATTTTTGTATCTACTTTATTTTATTTTCTGTTCTATATTATTTTAATTTTTATCTTACATTATTATAGTGAAGTTATTTTATTATATTTTATATAATACTATTATTATTATTTTATTTCATCTTATTTAATTTTATTTTATTCGTTTGGTTTTATTTGCTTCCATTTTATTAAAAAAAGACATTGTGTTCATTTTTTTGGTTGAACTAATTTTGTTTTCATTTGCATTATTTTATTACATATTTTTTATTTAATTTTAAATTATTCTATTTGATTTTATTTTCAATTGCGTATCTCCTCAATTTCATTTAATTTTTTATTTTTTTTTATTGAAGTAATTTTTTTTATTTTATATTAGTTTTTTTTCATTTTATTTAAATTTATTTTGCTTCGTTAAATTTAATTTGCTTTCATTTTATTTTATTTTCTTTGAAATTTTTTCTTATTTCTTTTTTAATTGAACTTATTTTATTTTCTTTCGCTTTACTTTACTTTATATTTTATTATCTCATTTTAAGGTATTTTTTTTATTTTATTTTCTATTTAATATCTTTTTAATTTTTAATTCTTTTTTATTGAAGTCATTTTATTTGGTTTCATTTTATTTCATATTTCTTTAATTAATTTTAAGTTATTCTATTTCATTTTACATTTTACTGCATATTTTTTTAAATTATTATTAAATTTTGATTTTTATTTCCTTTCAAATTCTTGCATTTTTATTCGTTTTCTTGTATATGGGTCGGCTTAGTTTATTTTAATTAATTTTATTTCGTTTGATTTTATTTTATTTTCTTCCGCTTTATTTTATTTTATATTTCTTCTTTTTTTTAAATTATTATATTTTATTTTATTTGCTATTTTATATTCCTTTGAATTTTTATTTAATTTCATTTTATATTGTACTAGTTTAATTTATTTCATTTTATTTAAATTTATTTTATTTCGTTTGATTTTATTTGCTTCCATTTTATTTTACTAACAAAATTTATTTATTTATATTTTTCAATAGACTTATTTTATTTTCTTTCGATTTATTTAGTATTAAGTTGGTCAGTTTGATTTCATTTTCTGTTTCATATATTTTTAATTCCTGTTTAATTTAATTTTTTTTATTGTAGTAATTTTATTTTAATTCATTTTATTTTATTTCATATTAGTTTATTTTATTAGATATCATTTAAATTTGTTTATTTCGTTTTGATTATATTTTCTTTCTTTTTATTTATATTCTATTTTTTATCGGACTTATTTAATTTTATTTCGCTTATTTTATTTTACATTTCTTTATTCAGTTTTAAGTTATTCAATTTGAATTTATTTTCTACTACATATTTTTTAAGTTTTGATTTAAATTGTATTTTATTTGTTCTATTTTATATTGTATTGGTATTAGTTATCTTAATTCATTTTATTTCGTTTTATTTTACTTTTACATTATTGTAACTTCTCTTTTATCCCGCAGTCTCCTCAACAAAACCATGAGCTTCCTGTATGCCCACGTCCTCGCCATATTTCTTCTTCAACCATAAAAAATGTAAGAAAAATACAAAAAAATAGTTCGTATTGTATTTACATAGCGCGCCCCTAAATTGGTTGATAGGATATGTACATTGTTGCATTTGCATTAGAGTCAGTTTTAAATGGAGTTTTTCGTCTTGCATTCAACTAATTTGAAATTTGATCAATTTCCTTTCCATCATCCCTGAAATACCTTTCAAATGATCGAATACTTACTACTTTGAAAATGGGGAAATTTATTTTCGCCGCGCTGTAAAAACAGCAAAATTGGTTTTTCCCCTATAGTTTGTCTATTTTTCAGTTTTTTTGCAGAGCTGAGTGATCACGCTTCTAATTTGCATTGCTTACGTTCGGGAACTAAAACCTGGGCGTCTGCGTTTTTCGGAAGAAAAGGTGAATGCTTCCACAGCAACACCTCCAGCAGATATGTTCCACACAAATAACACAGCTAAAGCTAGCATCTGCTGTCCTATTAGTTTTAGAAATGAAAGCCAGATACCTCAATAAAAATAACAATGGTAATAAGCTACAAGCTACAGGGCTTTCAAAATTTTTGCATTTGCGATACCTAAGAGCCATTTTTGTGTAGTCAAAAGAATGGTTCGACAATTATTTTTAAAGCAACATACGTTAATAGTTTTAAATGCATAACGTGTGACAGAAACAGTTTTTCAAGTATTGAACTACATTTTTTGAAATTGAAAGTGATATTTTGTTTATCAATTTTTCCCCAACCTTTAAAATAGACAGATTTTTTCGATCCGATTAAAATTAATACAAATCCATATATTATTTATCAACAGAAAACCTTAAAATTGTATAACTATTTATGTAACTGTCAGAGACATCTAAATTCAAGCCTTTTCCGAAAAAAAAGATAGTGGATTTAAGGATCATTTTAAAACCATAAAATATTAAGGTTTTATGCCAAAAAAATCTGCCTTTCCCCTTTAATACGTAGGGCATATACTGGAATTTGATTATGTGCAGAAAAACTTGAAGCATTCGGAAACAGCTTTTTCTGCATATTCGTAATAATCAAGGATTATCCCTTTACATATTAAACGCACGCCTACATATACATTTACCCGTCGTACTCATGCTCGTAACCATTTACCGTTACGCATTTAATGCCTTTATTTATTCACAAACAATATTGCGTATGCACTTGAAGTGAAAGCCTGCCTAGAGAATTTGAAGTGGGTATAAAATCAAATGTCATAAAAGGCGTAACATAAAATGAAAAAAAAAATGTAAGGACACACCTCACAGGCGTTTCTTATTTATTTCCTCTTAGCTTCATTGTTTCTTTTTTTCGCTTAACCTTTTTCTCACTCTTACTCACACACAACAAGCAATTTCGCGAACGAGCTCATCAATCATAAGACTGACGACGTTTTATACGTACGCTTGGGTGGTGAATAAAATTGACATTTTAATACCGTAAATGTACATAGTAAATTAAAAAAAAAAAAAATATGAATACATAGAGCATTGCGAAAGCAGGAAGTGCCAGGAAAAATGCGGATCGGTCAGATGTCAAGGCCAACTATGACTCCCAAGGCTCTGGCAGTCATTCGGCTAGTATCCCAACACAACCCACCCGCGGAGCAGCAGTTAGCCAAATAGAAAAGCCAATGCCGCGCTTCTGTGCCCACACGAAGGTTTTGTAGAGGTGTCGGCGTGTAGGGGTATCAAATAGATTTGTTATGCTAACACGAACACAATTAATCATAAGTTATACTGAAGCGAAGATTTTGATGAATAGTAATGAAAAAACTATGGAAACGGGCACAAAAGTTAGCAAAGTCACTTCGTGTAGAGATATAAGTACAGTGGTGTGCATATAATAAGCAACACAATGCAATATGATGCTTTTTAACACTCATGTTTATTAATTTACTTTCAAAAGTTTTTTTTCTTTCTAAAAGTATAACTGATTCCCAAACCTGATATGGTTTATAAATAAAAGTTTCAAATTTTGTTGAAAATATATAAAAAATCAAAAAAGCACATAAATTTTCAACTTTTGAAAACGGATATTTAAAAAAAATGCAGTTTTTTTCAATTTGAATGTAAACATGTATTTGATAATTTGTTTTCGATGACGGGGTTGGACACTTTTCACCATTTATCGAATGCTCAAATATTTTTAAAGTAAAACTTCAGTGATGTTTTACATCGCGTCACGTAAGTCGTGTCACTAATTCACGACGTGACGTTTATCTGAGAAAAAAAAACATGCATACTGAGGTAGCGTATGTGCATACATCTATATATGTATATATAGATGTATATACTATATATGCACATCAGTACATATGTACAGACATGTAGTTTGGGACCACTTCCGCACTCTGGAACGCTCCGCCACAATTTCGGACTAGATATTTCGGGACCATTTAAACCACTACAACAACTACTACTACTACTTCTAATACTACTACTAATTACTACTACACGTTACTACCACTACAAGTCTTAATTGCTAGTACTACTACTACTCCTACAACTTCTACCATTACTGCTAACTGCCTCTACTAATAATTACTACTACCACAATTACTAATTACTACTACTCTCACTACGAATATTACTGCTACTACTTATTACTACTACTCTTTTTACTCATTTCTACTACTGTTTTTACTAATTTCTCCTAAAATTTTTACTAATGCTACTTCTAAATTACCCCCACCCTTTTACCAATTTTTACTACTGTTTTTAATAATGCTACTACTAATTACTACTTCTCTTTTTACTCATTTCTACTACAATTTTTACTAATTTTTCCTACAATTTTTAGTACTACTACTTCTAAATTACCACCACTTTTTTACCAATTTACTACTACTACTACTGGTTTTACTAATGCTACTACTAATTACTACTACTATTTTTACTTATTTCTACTACTATTTTTCACTAATGCTACAACGATTTTTACTAATTTCTACTACAATTTATGCTAATGTTTCTACTAAATACTACTACTATTTTTACTAGTTTTTACCACTGTTATTACTACTTTCCATCCTATTTTTACTATTGCCACTACCATTTGCCACTACTATATGTACCAATACCTATTTCAATTTTTACTAATATCTATTGTACTACTTTGTCACTAAAGCTACTTCTAATTACTAGTACTTTTTTTACACATTTCTTATTCTCATTTCTACCATCACTATTTGTACAAATTTCTACTATTTTTAACTAGTTTTACTGATTTGTGCCACTGGTTTTACTAATGCTACTAGTACTATTACTAAAATTAAAATAGCATTATTGTCAAAAAGTGTTATATTGAATTTGGTTTCTTATGATATGCACAACACCGTATGCACATAAGGATGACTCAAAAAAAGGTGTGGTTTCCACCAGATTTACAATATTATTTATGTGATGATAACACTGCAATTTTAGCTTAGAAGGTCAAAACAAAATCCATCCAATGTCCAACGAAATCATAGTGATATTTGCAAAAAAAAAAGTGGAATTCGAATTAGGTTATTTTTTTAAATTAAGAACGAAGCAAAAGCATTTGCTCTATGCAGACGACTTAAAGTTTGTTTAGAAGCATTTCTCCTTTGTCAGACATTCGCTATTTACAAAGTGATCTCAATAACTCGGCTAACTGGAGTAAAAAATAATTTAGTTTTTAATATCGATAAATATTTTGAAATAACTATCTCTAAAAATTGTAACCTCATTTGGTTATCATATTCTCTTTTTGATGCTAGCTTCTCTATTGTTCATGAATTTGTGAATTTAGGAGTGAGAGCTGCCTCTAGCTTTTTCTAGCATTCCTTCGCTGATATGCAAGGGGCTTAAGGATCCGTATATCAGAAAAGTTATATATAATTGCTTCTCGTCTATTTTTGTGATGGAGAGGAATGAAAGAAAATCCTTTCACTCTACACTGTATTTAATCCTTTAGTTCGTTCAAAACTCGATTATGCTTCACTTATTTGGAATCCGGGCTACTCAAGCTATTCCTATCGAATTAAGAAAGTGCAGCGAAGTTTTATTCGTTTTTCTGCTTTTATTCGATCTTCCTTTACCTCTCCTCTAATGTCCGTTGTGTGCCTATAGGGATGAAATCGCTTGAATCAATAAGGCCCATTCAATCGCTTTTGTTCGTTTACGATATTACGCAATAGAATATCCAATAGGCTTGTTTTAGACTTTGCTTTCGCGAGATCTCGTTTTGGCTGAATATTAGAATCTCTATATTCACAATCTTTAGTTATACTCTTAGTCATGGTTTCTAAGTTAAGTCTAATATTGTGAGTCTATTCTAAAGATTATATAACCACAGACTAAATAAATTCAATGAAAATACCTTCTAATGATCCTTAAAACTCTAAATAGTCAAAAACTTTTATTATTATGAATATTTTTAAAATAGTTTTGTGCAGTTTATCGTCTGATGTATTTTGTTTTTTTTTTTTTGAGAAACCTTCTTTATTGGAGGTACAGAAGAATCCCAAAAATATTAACTATCCCAAAAGTTACTCGCTCGGTTAAATTCATTAAAACTAAGCACCCATGTATCGCTCTAAAATGTTAACTTTTGTGTTAACTATTATGAGCTTATGGATTTTTTAAACCAACCATTTGTTTAGCAACAAATGCAAGAAAAATAAACAAACGCTGCTTTCTTTACCAGCTCAAATAAATAAATATGAAGTTTCGTTTAAATAAATTAAGCGTGGTATTTTCGAAAAATCTTCGTTTTAGTATTATTATATTTTCTTTTTAGTTCTGAAACTTTTTTAGATTACGCCATTGTACGCTTCAGCTACGTGGTCAGATGCACCAAAATATACCTAACGGTAAAAAATTATCTTCCTAGTAAAGCCAGTTTTTAGTTCTAAATTAATTAACCTAATTATTTTACTTCCATTCCAAAAACAATTCCAAAGAAATGAGTGGCAAATTTAACTACTGATTTAAACGAAAGTATCGTACATAAAAAACTATTCTTTGTTACTTTTATATAAATTAATTTAGAAAAATCTAAAGCCCGATGAATTCAAATACAAATTAGCTGCGCATTCTTTAGTCGGCCTTCTGCAAAAAAATTTGTTACTCTAGCAATTTCCGTAGCTTTGGCTTTACGTGACTATGCGCTCTTGAAATTCATATAGCTATTGTTGTCATATAACGAACTGAAGTAATTCTGTTTTTCAAGAAATATGAGCTAAACTTACTTTCCACTTATAAGTTGCTAGATCAATGTTTCCCAACCCCGCTCACAACTAATCATCATTTTTTTTAAACCAAGCAATTTATTAACTTTCATGTGTGCATTGACGGAATGCGTGGTACACTACATTTATAGACGCGTCTGGGTCTTGTTCTTTTTGATTTCGGAGATGACCTTTTTTTTTTCTTTTCAAATTACAGGGGCCCCCGCCGTCCTCGCGACGGGCCTGGAATCTGCTGTATATTTTACGAGTGAAATGTCAAATTCGGAATTCGCCTAGTATTGTTCATGTACTGTGTTTGGAATTTGGAAAAGTGGAAATGCATTCAGCTCATGGGGTGCTATCACTTTATATGAATTCGCCTTGGTCCATTTGGCAGTTTCTGAGATTAGCGAAATGTACAGACACCTCTTTTTTACAGTTTAATTATAGTTTATATCGTTTACAAATCCTCTTTTCATTAACATATGAAAATTGAAGATGAATTCAGAAAAAACCCAAGATCTTATTCACTGTTTCCAAATATAATAATAACAGTATACTAATGCCAGTTGTTTACTGCAATTTTGCCGAAATAACCAACTTGAAAAAGTGCCACAATTTAACGTACTTAAATAGAGATTATCTGCAAACTAACAAAAACTAAACAAAAACTCGAAATGTCTTTTTAATTTTTCATACAAGTCAAATGAGCCGTGAGTGCGTAGATGTGAGACATAACGAGAGATGCGAGTCCAACTGTGGTCTATTCAAAGATAATTTGACACAAAACCAAGAATCATAGAATACAAGATTGCGCCTCCCGTGGGCCGCTAGTTATCTCTTTGTCGATTTGACAACATCCACCATTTCGCTGAAGAAATAAAAGCAATTTGCAATTTGCTTTTATTTTACACAAACAACGCTAACAAAACTTTGGAACGCTCTGTCGTTTGATTACTACTTCTTCTTTGCTATCTCATTCTCTAGCTATTATTACGTCACTGTCTGTTGCTCTCAGTGCAGAAGTCGCAATTTTGTTTTCTATCATTCCTGATACAAAACTTTGTGCTTCGTGAGAGCGCTGTCAAAATGTGAATTTTTTATAACATGTTAGATTAGTGTCAATAGATCAAAAGCGCATGGATGGGCATTCGTTGAGGAATTTTGTGATTTTACTAATTTACCAAAACACGCAAAACTTATAAACTTTCACCAGTTTTATGCTCTGTTAATTTTGTTATTACTCAGAATTGCTAATTGCGTATTAAAGTTAGTTATTGAGATAGGATCACAGCATGCTTCCGAGATCAAAATTGGCGGGTTTCGTCTCGTGTCAGTTGTTCGTTGCTACCCCGATTCGTTTTTGTTGACAGCTCAAACCACGAGTTTACGGGAGGCGATCAGCTGACAGATGAAAGTTTGAGAGAACACACTGTGAAATTTTTTAATGTTGCTGTTGTAAAGTTTGACGTCATCCTATAAGAATTTTCGTTGTGTAATCAGATCTCACAATGCGCATCACACCACTCATGTGCTAAAAATAAAACTAAGATGAAAACTGCGTAGCACGTAAGTAATTATAGTAGAGCGCAGTAAAGTCAATGGTTGTAAATTTACGTGTAAATAAACTTAAGAAATTGGCAGAAGTAAAATGTAATTGAGATGTTTGAAGTGTAGTGCGATGGAGCACAAAATTAAGCCATGTTCTGTACAAATACGGAGATAGCAATTTCAAGCATTAAAATATACACCCGGTGTCAAAATTACATAATTGTACAAGAAATTTTCCATTGTGTGTAAAGCAAAATTTCTTTTACATCTACTATTACACAAGGGAACTAGAAAGAGCAAGTAGACGAGTGGAAGGAAAATTTTACTGTTTTAATATTACACAAAACGCTTCGTGATAAAGAACTTACAGAGTTCTAAGGAGACTATATTTGAAAAGAAAAGGTTATCGTGCAATACGCCGGAAAATTGAAATAAGCGTTTGCATCTAACATTTTATTTTTTTTTCGAAATCAGTAAAATTGTGCAACAAAGGTAGGTGGGTTGGCAAAACAAAGCAAGTGTTTGCGAGATATGGAATTTTAAGGCGACCTTTGCGAGTTTCGAAACATAATTAAACCGGCGCTCGGGTGAACTTCGTGTTTCGGAAACTAATTATCTACTAAAGAGCTGCACAAGCAATATAAAAAATGTTCGCAAGCCATGAGATCTCATTTCAAGTATAAACTTTCTCTTTTTCTCGCAAGTAGAGGCCATTAACACATAAAGTTTTTTCAATAAAATTTAAATTATTGAGTTTTAGGCAATTAGAATATTTTTTTAGTTTTATTTTTTGCTTAAACAATCTGAGTTATTTTTCCAACTTTATTGTTTCATTAGATAAGTTTTGTATAAATCCTTTTTACCAAATAAAAAGCTTTGAGTACGAGCCAAGTATGAACTAGGATGGTTATCCCGAGATTACGAAATACCGCGATTTCATTCTTTTTTAAGTACGGATAATCCCGTGGCTACTTGCGAATAATACCAGCATTTTCGGGACTTCAAATCAAATGTTTTTGGAAATGTTTCTGATGCGTTTTGTAGCACATTAATTTGTATTGCTTCCCCAAATTACCATTGAATTTTAAAATCTTCTTTTTTTTTGCTCAGTTTTTCATGCAAAAATGTAGCATTGCAATTGTTATGTAAATTAAATAAAATTTTGTGGCATATTTCCAGGTTTTAAACAAAGTTTTGATCGTGTACTGGATTTCATAAAGAAGCATAGTTTTGCAATAAAAATAATAATTATTATTTAACGTAAGGTACTTTGGAAAAATTATCAAAATTACAATTTTTTGCTGTGCCCAATTTTGAGTGTGGCCCATTGTAGGTAATAATTGTTTTTAGCAATTATGAATATAATATTTAGATATGAATTTATGGACTTTGCGTAACAAAATAAATAGCTTTATTTCACAAAAACAAAAAAATAAGTATTTACTTAAACCCCATTTATTTCTTATTTATTTTGTAGTAGGGGAGCTTTATATTGATGCAATTTTTTTATGTTAGGTTGTTATAAGCTAATGAATTTCTAAATCTGGGATTCTGGGATTCTGGGATTGCAAGAACGTGATCCCGAAAATTTCGTGGTCAAAAAAATCGAAAAAACTACTATCCCTAGCAAAAAGCAGGCAAAAATCAACGTTAATTTTTGGTACTTCAAACTTTCACTTCGATATATGGAAATTGCATGGTCCACAATATGGCATACCAACAAAAAAAATGTAATTAAAAGTTTTGAAATTTGTATAGCTTTTTTGGAATTTTTTAGGTCCGGTAAAAATCAAAGGCCTTTGTTTAAATTTTTTTTCTTTTAATACGAACTATATTTTTTTATAAAGAATTTCTAACAAAAATTAATAAGTATATTGTCTGTTCTCTCAGTTGACTTTTGAGGACGACCTGTCCCTTTTTACGCTCCAACGCATCACTATTCTCTTTTTTTTTTGTAAAAGACGAACAATTGTTCAATGGCTACAAACAATTCTAGCTGCTATTTGCCGATAAGATAACTTTTCTTCATCTAATGCCAATATGCTAATTTTTTGATCACGCGTTAATTTCTTCCGATTATTTGGCATTTTGCACAACTTTTCAAATACACAACAAAACCTTACTATAACTATACAGTGTGCAACCCAATTTCATAAAAAAATAATGCTTACTAGATCTAGTAGAAATTTTTTCAAATTTGCAGTTATAAAGCTGACGATAGTCTACCAAAGTGGTGGTGCGTTTTTAGTGACCGCAAGTTTATATATGATTTCATTAAATCTTATATATAAAAAAACAAAAATCCGAGATATATCAAAAGTTGACACTCTTTTTATCTCTTTAGTGAATATAAGATGGTTGGCCCGTTGTGCATAGGTATAAGAAGAACAAGAAGAAGAGATAGGCTTACTATACCCAATTATACTAAAACAATCAGGATGACGAATTAACTCGACTTAGCCTTGTTCGTCTGTTTGTTTCAACGCAAACTTTTCCCTCAATTTTAGATATATCTGAAGGAAGCTTGGTAGACATATTTTTATAATGTATTAATCATTTGTGGGAACCGATAAGGGCGAGCCATGTTTATGAAGTTTCCCGTTATAACGCCTACACCAGAGCAGTAAAAACATTAAGTTAGACATTCCTTTTATTTATCCATTCTGCAATAGCAACTGCCTTACAGTCACACACATAATTGTAGGATGTCCAAAATTGGAACAAGCACGCCAAAACAACAGTTGCCGTAGTCTATCAGAAATGCTTAGAAATGTAACACATTCAAATATTGAAGATTTTATAAAATACATAAACAAATTAAATATATATTTCGAAGTGTGATAGTTATCCATAATTATTTATATATCTTATTACACAAATATCCAGTAGTTAATGAACTAAATTTATTAATGTTGTATATAAGAAGCTGATGGCCTTAGTTGCTCATGCTTATCCCATATTGTTAAGGCATAATTGTATTATCCTTTACAATAAATAATAATAATAATAATAATTTTATTTATCATGAATAGAAAGTATCTTATTAAAATTATCAAGCTGATTGTTCAAACGTAAGGTTTCACTTAAAAACTTATATATTTAGACAGCTAAAACCGTGAAATTTTGTTGGCTATTTATTCAATCATACAAATTCTAATGAGAAAATCATGAATAAGAGGTTTTGAAAAAATTGGAAATTTTCCCACCACAGAACATAAAACTGATTAATTATGGTCCTGTTGCGATTTCCAGATATTTTAATATATGGATTTTTACAGAACAAACTTTCTTTTATCATAGTTACTTTACTTTGGCTTTTGCAGAAGGAAAAAAAAATAACAGAACCCTTCGAAATTCTTTTCGGCATTCTGGCATAGAATTTAGAGAAATGGAAACCAGATTTCGTTTAAGTAATAAAAAAATATTCCTGTTTTTTGTATAATAAATCTGTGTTTTAGTTTTTGAGCTCAAGATCGGGTTGAATAAAAGAACTGATTTAGTTATTGTAATTTTTATTAGTCGATATTTCGATCTCAATTTCATGTATTTTTAATTAGACTGGAGGACAAAGAATCATGTTCATCGTACAAAGAAATCGCAATAAATTTTTCACATCTCCTATATAGCTAATAGGGAAAAACATAGTAAAAATAAGAATTTTCCACCCCGAAATTACGTTTCATCAAAAAAACGAATTGCAAATCTATTATATTCCACCAAAATATTTCGAAAATTACATGAGTTGGATCGATGTGAAATTTGTTTTCCAAAAATGGTGGTTTTATAAATACAAAAAAAAAAAAATATATGCAAATAAAAACAAAGCACCTGAAATGCTAAAACAGTGTAAGCACCTGAAATGCTAAAACAGTGTAAACTTAAAAGGTCTGGTGAAAAATATTTAAAAATTTCTTCAACGGAATCTTAACAATGGGATTTGTGAAAAACTAAATCGTCCAAGTCTTCGTTGAGTTATTCAAGATTTTCTTAAACCAATCTTTTAAAAAATTGCAAAGGCATTTAATTGTTATGATTTCCTTGAACAATTATTTAAAATATTTTAACGCTGAACTTTTAAGCTTACATTATTTTTTATTTACAAAAATCGCCAAAAATGATATGACTCCAAATCATTCCTGCTCACCTAAATCTTAATACTGTTGCGAAATTTTTTGGTAGATCTCTAAAAAAATAAATTGATTTTTTTAATACCTATGGGAAATCAATGCCGATCTTTTTTGGATAAGGTGATGTACCCTTATGTATATATTTTTCAAAAAAAAAAAAAAAATAGGTATATCAGTCTTTAGTTTTTCGATAATTTTTATTTTAAAATATTAGTTATTAAAAGCTCTTCAGTAATTTGAGAGCCAAATAAACAATTGGCATAGATTAGTTAGTGATGAGTAAGCTTTCCCCAACAAATAATGTTATCCGATTGCGGGTTTATACCAAAACTATCGTTACCGAATGTACCCCAAAGTTCTAGCATGTTCGCATTCCCCTCCCACCTTTTCACATAAATTACCGCAATCCATATGCTATTGCTGCTATGTGCTAAGAAAAAAATAAGTGGTAGCAAAATTTTCAAAATAAATTAAAAAAAGGCAAGCAGCTGTTCGACCGACCACACATCAAATGCAAAAATTTCGGATTCGAATTGCGATGAATTCATTGAAAAATAAAACCAGCATTGCTTTCAAATAAAAAGTAAATACTTTGCTTAAAATAAATTGTAGCATCGGGTAAAGGTCAGATTCACAATAACGACATTCATGAAATTGGTCGTTTCTTTCTTCAAAGTAAAAAGTGTTCACTGAAGCGAGAATGTTAGCGTGAGCGCAAAATCACTAGACTTTAAAAGTATTTACTTTTGCGAATAAACAATTTCAAATTGTGGAAATATTTATTTGCAGTATGAAATTAGACTATCACAATCCAATTAAACAACATATGCGCATATCGCATATGTTAGCGCAAAAAAAGGATCTGATTTTTTTTTTTATTGAATGCAAGAGCATTTGATGTAACAATTTAGAGTTTTTTGTAAGTTCTAATTTTTGCAATTATTAGTACAATTCAAAGAAATTCCACGAAAAAGCTCGTTGTGCTTCGAGCGAATAAATTCATTTACAGTAGCTTGTATCAATAATAATAATATCTAATCAACGTTTGTGAGTGTGTAGATTGTTCTAAATCTTTTCATGCCGAAATAACAGGTCAGACTTGAATAAAAATTTAATCAAATAAAAAATATATAATTAGCATAGATAGTTATCTCCTGTTTACAAAGTTAAATTCAATTAAAGAAATAAGTTAAATTGTATATTGCCGTCCATGATATGGATTATCACATAAGTATTTTTTTAGAAGAGTTCCCACATAATTGGAAAGCTAAATTCAATTAAATTCACTATCCAATTTATAAATAAAGGGGGCACATTCGCCTTTTTTTTTTGAATTGCTGTGGAAGTCAAACCAAAAAATTTTTTCCAGCAATGTTTGCTTGGCTGTAAACCTACATTTTTGGGCTTCTTTTCCTTATCTTCCCTTACCGGTTGTTTTTAATTGTTCTATATTTTTTTCAACACATTTTCAAACTTCCCAAATTGGTGAAACCGCCCCACCCATGGGGCAGATGCGCCAAGGGGTTTGGGGTACAAACGCCACGGTGTAAAAAACATTTAATAACTGCTTCTTTATTGTTTCTTTGAATGTTATTAATTTATTTTCACAGAGATTAACAACAGCTCTTATTGAAAAATTATAAATTATAGCTCTTGTCAACTTTACTTAACATTATATTCTGTTAAATCTGATTCAAATATATATGTTGCCGACGCTCGAGAAGTTCCAGGTGGATGGATGGGCTCAGGAAGCTTCAATACAATATCTGCTCTCGGTACAAACGTTACGTCTTTAACAATAGGTTGGAAAAACACCCACAATTGCGATTTTTTCTTAAAAAATCGATTTCAAGAGAACTTTCGAACTTGCGTACTATGCGGCCAACGTAAAACTGATCTTGTGGACCTTCAAACCGCACAAGAACGTAATTATTCAAATCCAAGCTCTCGGAGTCAAAGAACGATCCAATAGATTTATCGGTATCTGCAAAACTTGTAACTAAGGAATCATCATCTGATGATTCATCCGGGGATACTCGTTTTTTAAAAGTCAAGGACCTTTTGGTAGTTTTTCGTGGCAGCACCTTCCCTGATTTAATTTTCTCCTTTTCTTCCTTGGAACGTGTAGATGTAAGAATTTTAGATGAACCTTTCCTTGACTTCGAAGAGTTAAAAGGTTTGATTATTCTAGGAAGAGGGCGAACTTGCTCTGGAGTTTTGCCAACAGATGGTATGGGTGAAGATTCGCAAGGAGTAGCAGCATTGAAACATTGTTTTGGTTTGTAACTAATTCTAATGCAAAGTCGATATCAGCAGTTTGATGTTCGACATCTACGCTAATGAAGTCTGCCTCAGGAATTGCTTGTCTGTTAAATGGACTTATTCATATGTTTGCATATGTTTTCAGAGACGAATGACTTTTGAAAAGGAATTTTCGAACGTTGAGGTATATCGTGAATCGTAATAGCTCGTCCAGGATTGGATAAAAGGAAATCACTATATGACGTGGCCAAATATTTTTTAAATGGTCCAAATACCGATATGTCCAAGGGCTGTAACTTGTGCGACGAATGCGGTGAGAAGCTTATCATGTGGATGCCATTCTCCCTGCAAAACATTATAGCAGCGAAGCTGCAGTGCGAAACATGATTGTGCAAAAAAAAGCAAAATCGGTCTTTCTAAGGAACATCGGGTGTTTTTTTGAACATGTTTCAGAACTTCACAGAAGCCGTCCGTTGACATCCACCCACTTTTAGCAGCAATACCTACGCAGCCGTTGGGACCACCATTAACAAAGTGATCTTTGTACTTAACTCGCGGAAAAACGTATACTGGTGGAAGTGCATTTCCAGTAGCATTTATTATGCCCACCATGGTAACTAAAGAACCTCTTTCCGCGGACGCCACCTGAGACACAGTACGCTTTCCTTTCGTCGAAATCACCTAGCAAAAAACCATTAGGTTAGGTTAAAGATGTATGTACAAATGCAAAAAGGTAAAGAAAACGTGCTAAAATACCTTTGGAGGAGGCATAACAGTTGTTATTCCTGTTTCATCAAGATTATAAATGTCGACAGGAGCAAACGAAAATTTACTATACAGAATGTGCACATTGTCAAAAAATGCCATAACAGCTGCTTTGGTAAAAGACATAGAACGCGCAAGGCTGGTGTTTTCAGGTTTTCTCAAACTTAAATCACTGTGTCGTTTCATGAAGCCTTGCATCCAATCAACTCCTGCTATTTTATTATTTGTCCAGGATAAAGGGATTTTAGTTTCATTCATTTCAGCATAATCAAAAACGAACTTCCGTGCAGCGCTGTACGTGAATCCATGTTGGAGGTTTGAACATACTTTGAAGTATTCTGCTATTTCATTTTCCATTTTTTTTGAAAATATCTGCTTTGAGCTATATTTCGAAGAGAACAAAATATCTCATCGTCCGAGGATTGCCCGGAATCATCAAGTGCTTTAGCTCTTTCTTTATTTATCTTCGCTAGTCGGTCTCGTAACGTAGTGCGTTTCAAGCCATAGGTCCGCGCAGATTCACTTATATTGAATTTCTTTGAAAGAACATCCTTGATTGCAAGTTTAACTTTTTTCTCATCCAAATCACTTCGGTCTGTCTTTTTTTTTATAGTTTCGAACCATGGTGCTAATAACAACCTATGTGGAAAATGTAGATACAAGTACCAAAATGCGCTTATCAGTTTATAAAATATTTCCCACGTTTTAATATGTCTACTCATGTGCTCATTTTCCAGATGGGGGATGGTAAATTTATCCCATCATGGTACATATGCCTGTGGTGCATTTACCCCATGGGGTACATATGCCGGTGGTGGATTTACCCCATGGGGCACATATGCCGGCGAAACAACCCCACCTGTAGTGTGGCGGATGTGCCCCAGGTGCAGGCATGCTTCAAAACTCACTTTGTTTTTACAATATAGTCGGTATCACACTTATGAAAATCTTTTACTGAACACCTTAATTGACAAAGTTATTACAAAATATACGAACTTTAAAAACTTTTTACTGCAACACAAAAAACGGAATAAACGCGACTGTTTACGATCACTTGCAAACTTCAACTTCCAAAGTAAGTTAAACAAGAGGTGGTCAGATGAAGCAAACATTATCGATAATTCAAGTTCGATTGCTACACTGAGTTTAGAGATAACCGTGGGTGGCGAATGTGCCCCAGTGGCGAATGCTCCCCCTTCTACCCTACATATATAGTGAAATTCCTCATAGCCGGACGTCGCAGTGTTTTTGCCCGGTTATGGCGGGAGAGCACAAAATATGTACAAAATTATAAGAAATATTGTTTTTGATGAACATTAACTCCAGACTCCCATTTGGCATTAATTGTTTCTTTATTTATTGGGCCTATAACTTAATTCGTGCGGGATATTTCCAAAATTTGAACGTTTATTTCAGAAAAACATGTACAATAGTATTATTCAAAGTGTTGCCCATCTGAAGCTATGGCCTTTTCCCATCTTTCTTGCAATTTGTGGAGCCCATCCCAGAAGAACTGCGCCGGTTTGGCAGCCAAGAATGAATCAAGCCAATTTTTGATATCCTGCTCTGATGTGAGCCGCATTCCAGTGAGGGCGTTCTGCATCAATCGGAACAAATGGTAGTCAGAAGGTGCACGGTTTGAGCTATAAGGCGGGTGGGGTAAAACTTCCCATCCACTGTTTTCCAAATAGTTCTTAACCGGAATAGCAACGTGGAGCCGAGTGTTGACATGGTGGGAAATTATTGCCTCGGGTCTGGTCGCATTTTTCGGGCGTTTTTCGGCTACTGCTCTCTTCAGATGGATTAATTGTGTTCGATAGCGTTCTCCATTGATGGTTTCACCCGGTTTTAGCAGGTCATAATACCGCACACCCTTCTGATCCCACCAAATACAGATACCAATACCTTCGCGCCATGGATATTCGGCTTATCCGTTAATTTGGCTGGTAGGCCGAATTTACCATATGACTTTTTGCGTTTGGGGTTGTCGTAATAGATCTATTTTTCATCACCAGTAACAATCCGATGCAAAAATGGATTCCTTTTGTGGCGTTCCAGCAGCATTTCGGACAAGGAAAACCGCCTTTCGACATGTCTTGGCTTGAGTTCATGTGGAACCCAATTTCCTTGCTTTTGAATATATCCAGCTGATTTTAAACGTTTTGAAATGGCTACCTGAGTGACACCCAAAGATTCTGCGAGCTCTTCCTGCATTTGGCAATAATCTTCATCGAGTAATGCTTCCAGTTCTTCATCTTCAAACTTTTTTGGCTGCCCAGGACGTTCATCGTCTTCCAAGCCAAAATCACCACTTTTAAATCGTGCAAACCACTTTCAGCACGTTCGCTCTGCTAGAGCATGTTCACCATAAGCTTTCACAAAAATACGATAACTTTCGGCAGCAGTTTTCTTCATATTGAAGTAATGAAGAAGAACTCCCCGCAAAAACATTTTTTCGACATATTTGAGGGAAAAAAAATTATTGTTGTTTACGCATCAAATGAATGACATATACTGAATAGACGTACCATGACAGTAGCTTTCCAAAGTATGTTCGGAATATATCGGAACGATGGAATACATACAAGTTACGCCATCTCTTAGCAAACCGCACGAATTAATTTATAGACCAATATTATTTTTTTATATAGATTTATGCAGCTTATGTTTTGCCAATTTTGAACCATTAAAAATAAAGAATTGTATACAGCTGCATTATTTAGTCGTATTAAACTTTACTACGCTCTATTTTATGCATTATAAGCATGAAGGTGAGCATTTATGTTTAAAAGGGAATCGCCAACTACGCTTTTATCAAAACTGCTACAAAGTAGAAGATCGCTTTCTCGCGAGATTCTCATGTCACGGAAAGTTCGTACGGCTCGCGAGGTTCTCGATATTCATTTCTATAAGATAACTGGATTCTTTGCACTAATTTCGTGCTAGATATCCTACTTACTTACTTAAATGGCGCTATAATGCTTACGCGATTTTGGCCGAACTTCTCCTACAATTTGTGGTGTGCGTCTTGTTGTTGTAGCACAAATTAAGGGGCCTACCTAGTTTTACGCCGACCCCGACTGGCGAATTTTTTTTGTGAGAATTTTTTTGCTGGGAGAAATTCACTCGAAGGTTTTCCATAGGTTACCGAGGGTGCTATTTGAAAAAAGTTTCTCTACCATGCTTGATGTTACTTGCCCCGGGCAGGATTCGAACCCGGGACCCACCGTCATAGATTTCTTTATACAGCTCGAGAAGCTATTCCTCACGAGGATTGCATTCTCGTGTACTTCTCGTGCGTCGAGATCTCGCGAGCTTCTCGATACTCAGTTTAAATGACATTAAACAATGAAACAGTAAATAAACTCGTCTCGGTAAGTACTCCACATTTCTACTCGTACCAATTTATCAAGAACTAGATTTCTCGAGATTGTGGGAACAGAAATCGAAAGCTCTACTATAAAGCAGCGCCCGTTTATTGGAGTGTTCGGTTATAAAGATAGTTAGGACTGTGTAAAAAAATTAATGAAAAGCCTGTGTACACGAAATTTGTACGGTTATTGAAGCTACCCAGTTATAAGGACTGACCGTAATGAGGAATTTCAATGTATGTAGTAAATAATTTTCGTACATATTGTATTTTTTGATGCACCTTGTTCCCAAAAAAGAACTAATAATTGTGCTAACCGTAAACATGGCTCTCTTTCCACTCCTTTGCGGCTCAAACTAGACAATTAAGTAAATAAATAAAAAAAGCAAGCACAAAACTAAATAATTTCACACGCATTGGAAGTGTACTATTAGGAAATCAGCAAATACAACAGTTTCGTAAAATTCTTTTGCGAGCGTCGTACCATTAAAAAAAACGCAGCACTACAGTCGACGGTTCGTAATGTAGAGAAATTACCATAAAGAATGCAAAATATGCATGCGGCCAAACATTTACGATTGTGTACATATAAATAAATATAATTCTACGTCAGTTAGATTAGTAAGCAGCTTGAATGGCTCGCACAATCACACAGCTTATTGGAAGGCCTACCCGCACGATGAAGGGGAGTCGAATTTTGCATCACTTTATTCCTGCTTATTGCCGTACTTTATCCTTTCACCTAATCATAACAGCAAATAAACAGTTACCCCTCCCTTAGTAGAACTTACATAACTTAAGCTGCAAATTGCGAATTCCTCGCTACTATTAGCTTATTGGAAACACACAATATTTGCGCATTCAAAAGGTAAACAAGCTCAAAATAAAATCATAATTACAGCTAATAGGCCAATTAGGCAAGCATTTGACCAATGAATTGTTGGCCACTCTATTGGTTTATGGAACACTTGGGCACGGCTATCACGACACCGTAGTGTGGCTCATGACGATAAAGTCGCCAATTTTATTGGTGATTGCGAGGCATCAACTTCACAGTCCTTCATAGCTATACCTGACCTTAATTGTAAACATTCTATGATTGCTGTTAGGATTCCCCTTCCTTGGAAATTAAAAAAGTTTCCTTTCTATTAGCGCGTCCCACATAGATACTTTTACCTTCATAGATATGTATGTGTGTGTGTGTGTATGTATGTGAAAGGCGGAAATTGCCAATTTACAGTTGCATCGTTTTTTTTGTTGTTGGTGCTGAGTCATCATGTGTCCAAAAGAAAAGTAAAGATTATACAAACCAAAAGCAACAGATAGTGAAGGCAAATTGTATTTTTCACCATGAAGCATCATTTCATCAGCGCCGAACCAAGGGTAGAAATGGGGGCGTGCTAAGGGTAGAAATTGGTGCGGGCCTAAATTTTACGGCCCTATCCGACACGTTGCTCACGGTGGACAATAAACATTCTAAAACAAGCACGTGAAAAAATATCACTAAAGTGCCGCCTAGTACGGTCTAGTAAAAAATTCTAAACATAACCTTTTCAGGATTTTTTCATTCGAAAATTCCGTGTATGGTTTATATCGAAGAAAATGCATAAGACTGCAAAGCCGAATTATCCAAAATTAACCGAAATTTATGGTAGCTTAATTTTTATTATTCTAAAATTGAATGTGCTACGACATTGTATGCCCAGCAAATGTATTAAAATTCCGCTACTAATCGTGAAATATTCTATATTTCGCCGATAAGAGTACTACCCTAACATTTATTGTTACATTGCCTAATAATTTTTGTAGGGTGCGCAAGGCGTTTTCAGTAAAGTGGTGGAAATAGCAACAGCGAATTCGTTCACAAAACTTACATATACTTTGTTTTTGGTTTTTGGTGCGACAATTGTCAAAGTCAGTTTAAGGCGAATTTGTTCGGCGAACTGGCAAAATAGAAAGCAGACAAATATACAGTGTCTGAAGCGAATTCATATCAGGTGGTGTTATATGTAAAAAAAAACAAATATTTACACGCACATTCAAAGTATGATTTACAACAAACACATAATTTTGACATAGAGTTCACCAAGCGAATTCAATCATCTGCTTGATCAACTTCATCTTATATGAATTCGTCTTCGGCTCTACGATACATGAACGACACGGATTTAGATCCGGCCAAGTACTTTAACCTCAGCAACATTCCTCATAAGTTTATGGAGAATGTCTAATGATTTTACAACAACAACAACAACAACAACAAAAGCGGTCGAATGCTGACGGGTTTTGAGATTCATTTTTTTTTTTGTTAATTTTATGCACAAACTAATTTTCAAACCTAATACAACATTTATGAAAACTCAAGAAACTTTCATAAATTTTTAATTTTTAAAAAATTTTTAATTTTCAAGTATACAATTTAATAGATTATGTAATTTTAACAAAAGAGTTTCCAAAGCCAAATTAAAAAAAAAAATTATAAAAAATTAAGTCTCTCGCCACTTCACACATGCACTTACTAAAAAATTTACTAAAATTGAATTGACTATAAAAGTGCATGCCCAAAAATTGCCTAAACAACCTTCTAAGAAAATGAAAACCTTTTACAAAAATTTGTTCAGTTGTTATAAATTGTGCATAAAGTCTAAAAAATTAATTTACAAGGCTTTTGTTAAAGTAGGAATTATAATTTAATAAAAAATTAACGGAAAAAATGTGTCATGAAAAACGTGGCTAATATTATAAATAGACAGCATTCGACCGGTTTTGTTCGCTAGTGTTAGGAATTTGTTATTTACATACAAAGCCGAAAATTTTATTGTAAACAAATATTAATTTTGACAATCCATATACAAAGCCAAGGTGAATTTAAACGAAATAAATCAAATCAGCTGTTATTTTGGCACCACCCTCTACATATTTTTTCTGTTAACAAATTTTTTAACTTTTATTTTACCCGTTACCCAACGTTTCTATTCTACGTTGCTTAACATTTGGTATATGGGAAAAATATTTTTTCCATTTTCAATAAAAAATATTTATCCACGTCTATTTTTTTCGTTGCCTGATTAATCTTATGCTGCAGAAATATTTTTCCCGTCGACATTGGGTTCCATTTAAGGTTTTCTTAAACTTAGCTTCCAAAAAAATATATCAAAATTCGCTAATATGATTCCATTTCTTTGGTGAAATATTTTTAGTCAGTCTTTTTAAGATTAAACAGGTCTATGTTTTTGTTATAAAAAAACTTCATTTTTGGGAAACTTTTAAATCGGAAATGTATAAGCACTTGTAAGTATTAATATTTTGCCGAAATATTTTGGTGGACGTGTTCAACTATAATGAATTTTATAATTCCGATGATATTTCCAACCGTGAAGAATTTTCTTATTGGTTGAAAATATATCTACATCAAGTTTATAAGTTTATAAGTGCAAAGATCCGGCCCACAGACAGCTCTAATACCTTTTCATATATTTGGGTAGCTAAAAACGAAACTTTTATCAATCTTTTCAATATACTCATACCTTGTGGTTCGCTATGTAGTTGTTGATTCAATGCTTTGGTTGCCAAATTAATCAAACCGTAAACTGCAAAATGTTCCAGTACAAAAGAATCTTGCTGGCATTTCTGTCAAAGAAATTCTGCTGGCATATTTGTTGCAGTTTTGTTTGGGGAAAAATTTAAATGCCGTCTGCTGAACAGCGATAGTTTTTATTGATTTGTCTGTTTTCGAGGAATAGAATGTAAATCGAATGTTATTAATGTATTTAGTTAATCCGTAAGCTACATCTATCATAAATTTGTAAAGAAATGTTAAAAATGTTGCTGAGATATGCAATAAGTATAATAACAGTAATTTATTTCATTTCCTATGCCAAAAATACAAGAATATATTATTTTACCACATGAGAATCAACGCGGAAAATACAGTTCTATTAGTAGACAAATTTTCCGTCATCGTTTGTCAAATTTGGTTAGGAGACAACCCGATTTCGGCCATCTTCAGTGCCAGTTTTCGAACAATAATCAAATTTGACAAGGGATGGCCGAAAATCGTTTCAATCGACATCAAGTTTTTACTTTGTAGGAAAAGCGAAAGAGCAACCAAAAACAATATATACCTACTCTTTACTTGCACTCGTATGTCTTCACTTCAATTTCTTTCTACTGAAAAACTGCAATCTCTTATCTTTACAGTAGCATTTTTTAGCTATATGCCTCAAGTTAACTTACAGGCACTGTTAACGTTTTTAGCATACCAATTAAAAATAGTAATAATTTGGCGCTCACACCAAGCTTGATGTTTGGCCGAACTTCTCGTATAATTTGTTATGTGCGTCTTTTTGTTGTAATACAAATTGTGGAGCCTAGAGTTTTACGCCAACTCCGAATGGCAAATGATTTTTGTGAGAATTGTTTTTCATGGCAGAAATACACTTGGAAGTTTTCTATTGCCTGCCTAGGGGCGACCGCAACTAGAAAAAACTTTTTCTATAATTTTTATGCTACTAGCTTCGGTCAGGATTTTAACCCGGGACCCACTCTACAAACTGGACGTTTGGCGTTTTTAACCTACGCAAGATTAAGTTAGGTGCATTATGCCGAAAGGTTAGTTTTACCTCTTTATTTTTCAATATAGAAACCTCTCGCGGTAGGTAATTACAAAAAAAGTCACTTACTTTGTCAAAGAGCACATAATTCCATATCACTTCGTTTTGTGCTGAGTAGTAGACATACCTGAAAAAAAATAAATTAATTAAATTAAAATAAATTTTCCAGTGCATAAATGAAATTGAGTTTGAAAAATAATGATTTATTCTTTACATGATTCAATCATACAAGGTTCTGAATATAGTGACAGCTAAATTTTCATGAATAAATAAATGTGACATAAAGAAGTAAAGAAAGCACAGACTTCGAAACCTCCATGTTTTTCTTAAAAAAAAGTTAAATTTATTTTATTACTGACATTGCGTCAAAATATTAAATTAAAAGTTTTAAAGTAAAATATAATATCTGATAACAGCTGAGGGCCTCCGTCGCCAGTGCTGCGAGTCGCAACGTATTTGTAGAATATTTATTTATTGTACAAATAAAGTAAAAATAAATAAAATAAATATAATATCTAAGCACTCAAAGGCATGGCTTTTAAATTTCATTATGCACCGAAAGAAAAACATTTCTTAGTGGGCTTTTTAATATTGAAAAGTAAATCGCTGACAAAATTTTACGGTTTTAGCTGTGTAGGAGTTTTCAAAAAATTACATATCTGATAAACCAGTTGTCTTTGAGCTATAACGATTTTCAGTTGGGGTTTTTTATCAATTTATGATAAGTGATAATAAGTAATGATAAACCGGCCCCAAATTTCATATTCTTAACTTCTTTATCGTAGGAGCTGTTACCTAAAAACTCATGTCAGAGCAATCAATTGTATTGCAGCTATATGTGTCGGTTCTGACAAATTTTAGTCAAAAACTGAAAAACTAGTTTGCGATGAAACAGACCAACCGGCGGGCGAAGTTAAATGGAGTGTAATTTTTTCATTTTATGAAAATAGTTTTTCAAAATCTATGTACTTCCGTAAATTTCCATTACACTGCTTGTTTTTAGAAAAAACCTTTGCCCGCGATCCCCTCATATTGTTGTTGCCTTCTATTGGTTTTGTTTAGAGAAGTTACATTTCTACAACTATTTTGTACATACTAAAAGTTTCGAAGAAGGCAACGAATTTTTCAGATTGAAGAGCCAACCTGCCAGGCAAAAAGCGAGAAAGCTGCTTATTTACAAAAAAAAATTTTTTTTTTAATGAGCCCTGATTTTTTGATTTTATTCCTATAGCTAACGGCAAGGCGAATCCATACAAGGTGGTGTTATAAATACAGCTACAAAATTTCTATGTATTTTGTTTTTGTTTCTGCGTAAGAGTTGTCAAAATTTAAATACATTTTGTTTTTGCTTTTACTGCTTTTGAAAGCGCATACGCATAAGCAAAAACAAAATGCACGTAGGTGAATAAAAAAATTCAAATCAGCTGCTCTTATGCCATCTACCTTTTATAAATTCGCCTTGGCTACCGGCATAACGAAATTTTTAAATTGCAATTTATTCAAATCAAAGAAACATTTCGATATTGATTTTTGAATTTTTCATGCAGAAAACCCAACGTAGCCTTTTATATAAAAGTTGTATTGAAGAAAGCGTATGTTTTTCTAAATTGCTTTTGTAAAAACGTTTATGAGAATATTCATGAAATAATAATCCCAAAAATATTTAGACAAAGCATTGATTTAAGCCAATACTTTTTTCTCTCTTAGCAAAAGTATTATTTGTATTTAGTTGGTTGCTTATGTTGTACAAATAATTAATCTTATATATACAGTGGCGAGCAGAACCGGTTGGAATGTTACCTCGTTTACAATATTACCAAGGTTTTTCATGGCAAATTTCTTCTTTTTTTTAAATTTCATATACAAATATAAGTAGTTAACACTATAGCAGAACCCCTGTTTATTAATGTTTCAAATTTAATAAAAACTTAATGAAAACTCAACAACTTTTCAGCAAAATTTTTAAACTCTTTAGAAGGGTTTTTTGAAATTTTTTTGGAATTTTTAGTCTTGCGAAGTCTTTGTCATAATTGATTTTTATTTATTTTATATGCGAACAGAATTCAGTGGCGTCTGCAACATAAAATATGTACTTGTATATGCTGTACACTGGCGAGCAAAACTGGTCGAATGGTGATTGTTTTACAATGTTAGCAAGGTTTTTTTTTATTTATATAAAACCATAATTCACACATTAATAATACGAACATGTAAATTAATGTTTCAAACAGTATACACAATTTATGAAAACTTAGAAAATTTTCTTAAATTTTTTGCAAAACATTTTTTTGGTATACAGCTTTATAGCCTATTTAATTCTTGTATAATAAATTGCTAGTTTGTAGTGGTTAGAAACTTCCGGTGATTTTTATAATATTTTTTGTTTTTAATTTTGGTATTTGAAACTTTTTTTCATATATCGCCCATACAAGTACGTATTTTATGGGGCAGAAAATTCAAAATAATGTCAGCATATAAAATAGTTACAAATCAGAGGATTATTTTTTCGAAATGTAAGTAATAATAATAATAAAAGGTGTGGTCGCCGTCCTCCGCACCGATTTTTATGAAATTTTTGTATGTATATTTGGTGGATATGACAATAGGTCGTGAAGTATATTTTATGTTTTAAAATTCAAATCCAATTAATATACATATACACATGTTATATAAAATACTAAACCATGGTTGTCAAGCGGTTCGTCTCGGTGAGAAGAAGGCGCATACTTGTATTTTGGTGAGAGTTGCCACCTTAGCTTATATAAAATATTAAGCTATCGGTGTCAAGCGTTTCGTTTTGCCGAGGAGATGGTTTATAGGTAGCTGTATTTAGCAGAGGGTTGCCACATATTTGAAAAGTAAAAATTAATGAAATTATGAACAAATTACATATATGAAATATATAATAAAACTTAGGTGACAACCTGTTCGTTTTGCTAGGTAAAATTTTACAGTTACATTTTTCAAAAGGTTGCCACCTATTTGAAAAGTAAAATTTAATTAAACTATATACAAGTTATATGAAATAGTAAAACCTGTTCGTTTTACTAGGTTAAAGTTTACACGCACATTTTGAAGAAAGTTGCCACCTGCTTAAAAAGTTGAATTTAATTTAATTTTATCTCAGTATATGAAATATTATTATGTCTATCAAGCGGTTCGTCTCATCGGGTTCAAGATTCGTATCTATATTTTCAAGAGGGTTGCCACATGTTTTTAAAGTCAAATTGAATTAAATTATACACAAGTTTCATGTAAGAGAATCCAAAACGCAATTTCTGGTTACATATGCAACGAGCAATTAATATATAAATATAGGCTGAGCAAAGTCTGTCTTGCTTTTCTATATGTTATATGTATATAGTGAGGCTCTGTCCGTCTATTGGTCTAACGTTTACAGACTTAAAAAATATTTAACCGATTGAGCTGATATTAATGGGATGTTTTTACACAATAGAGCAAAAAAAATCCGATAGGTGGTGCTGTAGCCGAGACATCTCTAAAACATTTATTTGCATTCCGATTTAATTCAAATTCATAGAAGACATCACCCAGATAAATATAAATATTTTATTAGAACAAAATAACCGCTAGATGGCGCCAGATTCGAAATATATCCCAAACCCATATTCAAAGTAAAATTTAAATCAATTGCAGAAAATGCATGTTGAGTGTGTAGCGAAGCGCACCGGTTCTGCTAGTTTTGATATAAAAAGTGAACAAAAAATTGCCATTTTAAATAATGTATACAAAATCTACATAGTTTCATTTCCACTGCATGTACATATGTTTGTGTATGTATGTGTACTCCTAAATACCCATTACAGCCTGCTAGTTGGCTCTTTTCATTGAAAATCCTTCATTTGCATTAATAACCGCAAATATCCGGCTACCAATGGCAATCCACATTTCAAATTGTGCTTATTTACTACAATTAAAGCATTTTGTGGTTAATTTGCAAATTACTTTCCGAATCATTTTACGCATCAATTACCTTTTGCTCGCAGATTAACAAAATTATTACAGTGACATAAATCGTGTTAGGGGATGAGAAAAAATTTGCATAAGTATAACAAGACGATAATGGTTCAAAACATCAAGATTTCCAGCAAAGAAGGGAGAATGCAAAATAGCTCTAATCAATTTGCATTGCAAGGGCGGAATTGTAGGAAAGCTGTGCTGCAAGAAAATATATAGAAATAAAATAAAACAAGAAAAAAGAAACTAACTTAAAAAAAAAAGAAAATGCAACAAATGTTGAAGATAAAATTGCGCTCGAATGGAAGAAAGAAAGTTCATAAGATGCAAGTTTTGCGTGGGAAGAACTGCATGCAACCAAGGAGAGTTTAGACAAAGTGAGAGCGAGAGGCAGATGGAAGAAGGGGAAAGAATATATCATTTGTAGCGTGCAATAGCAAAACCACCAACATTCTAACAGCTAAATATGAGACTGAAACTAAATACCATGAGATTGGAAAAAAATAGTAAATAACTATTCACAGCTTTACTAGATTGGCACAAAGGAATTGCGGGCGAACAGAGGCGAGTTATGGCATGAATGCAAACTAAGGCAGTTGCAACAAATACCACACTATGTAACACAAGTTCAAATATAAGCATATTTTGCTTACAAGTATTTTTTTCAAGTGGAGCAAACTAAAGGAAATGCTTGAGGGAGAATGTGACTTTTATGGAGGGTAATAAAAGCGAGTAAAGAATACATCATATACAGCTAGCTATGCAAAAAAAAAATAAGGAAAACAATTATGGTGCAGGGATATCAAAGTCACTATATTTGTGGTATCTTTCCGTATGACCCAGATTTATTTAAGACGACCAAGGGTCAGTACAAAGTTGCTGTTGCGGTTAGCAAAAAGTTTTTGGTATTCTGTTGCACATTCTGTTATATAGAAACCACAAATGTTAATGTGGCATAAGTAAACAAGAGGTTTTACGTTTTTCTGTTTTTTTGCATGCCTTATGCCAAGTTCGCACGGTAGATAATGAAAATTGAGTTCAATACTAAACATGACCATTTGGCTAGCTTTCCTTTTAACCAACTGGATTTCGATGATATTTCTTAATTTATTTATTTATTTATTCATCAATTAAAGTACAACTCAAATAGATTACTCAATGCTAAGGCTTACATTTAATATTTGGTATACAATACGATGCGATAGATTACTAACAATTCAAAAAGTGTATCGCCATATTCTGTTTTGACGTAAAAGTTGCTCGTGCGTTAGAGAATATATCCAAAGTTTTACAAACTTGATTAGACTGCTTTTCATGCAACGTGTATGCAGTTCATTAAGACTAAAATTCGTCCTGTGAAAAGGCAAATGGAACATATTACTGAATCTAAGGGCACTAGGAGGGCAATTACAAAAAATATTAGCTCCAGTAAGAAGTGACAGTTGATATGATTCCTCACTATGTCCCTTATAAATGATATTGAGGAAATTTTTATTAGCATTTCTAAAGTTGGCAATGCTAACAAAAGGCATTTACTTCTAAATTTAGACAAACAACGAGGCCAACGAAGGTCAAATAATGGCAAATAATGAAACGTTTCTGAACTTTCTCTAAATACTCAAAGATGAACCCATTTAGAATGGATGCCAGATGATATTGCACTACAAGAGCTTTGATCTGACAAGAGAAAAATAGAAATTCTTTAGCGTAAAAGGATCCCAGAATTCCTTTAAATTTCTCACAACGAAGCCGAGCACAGACCTAAACTTGGCAATCATAAAGTCTATTTGATTCTATATTTTCGAGTTACATATGACTACCAAATCATTCTTTTTATAAATTTTTAGGAGAGTAGTAGTGTCCAACTTGTAATCGAAATCAGTATAACATTTGATTTTATATTTTTGATACGAACAAATTGAGTCATATCAGTCAGATAAGATGCAAACGACTTAAGTAAACTTGGATGAAGTCCGATTGAGTATAGCTTTTTAAGTAAAATCTCATGGCTGACTCTATCGAATGCTTTCGAAAACTCAGTAAATATGACATGACACTCTTTGCCCGCTTCAAATTGTTCTAAAACAAAATTTGAGAATAAAACTTAGTTCGTAGCAGTAGAATCAAATCATAAACCACTTTTTCAAAAAGTTTAAGTAATCAGGATATTTTGCAGACCGGACGATAATTTTGTACCTCCGACTTGCTTCCACACTTAGTATGTATCGGTATGACAAAAGACTAGTTTCAATTGAGTAAAAATCCAACAGAAGCTAGCTATTTAGTATCTCAATTTATTAACCTTTTTCCTTTAAGGCAATCCGATAATCGAAGTGCCTCCAGAGCTTCGGAAAAAAAGTTTCGCTCTGTGCACACCAAGCAGTGCCACATTTTTCTAAATATTTCAGTTTTTCTCCAACCCTGGGGTAGAATTACGTGTTCAGTAAACGAGCTACTCGTCACTTAAAAGTGAATATTTGGTATTACACGGAAAGTGAACGTATGCCTTATATCGTAATTTGATATTATGAGTTCAGTGAACGTAACTAATTTAGCGTCATTATAGGCAATTTCATGACGAAGTCTTCTCGTTTGGTAAAAAATATGTTGCGAAATTTTGCGCAGGGAAAAGCAACTGCCTTAAGACTTTCCAAATAAATTAAAACTCCGCATCCCTGTTATTTAAAATATTTTATAATTTTTTGTGTACAAACATTGTTACGACGTTTTCTTGTCAGAATTTCTATCACAATTATTTTAGAATCGTGTGCACCCTGTGATAAAATCGATACGTATCTCGTAATACCAATTTTATAGTACATACGATCAGTCACGTAAATTACTATCCGATAGCCGTTTAGTTCACTGAACATGTAATTCGACCTCCGATTTTTTCGTATTATTTTTCATATTCCTTTTTCTAAACTAGTGATGGCAAATCATCGATTTTTTTTTTTTGGCAAAAAGTTATCGAACACAGAGTTGCTTGTGAAAATACAACGAAAATTTTGATAATTTCGAAATTATCATGATTAGTTCGTTTTTGCAAATCGAAAACATTTACTCTCAACTGGTTTTCACACAATATCACGAATGAGTCATAAACAACTGATTTTCGTTGTCGTGTGGACTTAGTATAAGGTTAACCGTATAGAAAAGAAAAAGTCAGCCAAATGCTAGGCAATAATCGATTGAGCCATTTTTATTAGGTTTTACGCTATCACACCCACAAACCTCTAAGCCTCCAATCCACAAAGCCTCCATACGCCCACACATGCTCTGACTGAATTTCCTGTGCTCCTTCGTTGCAGTATTCGTACCTACGCATCTACATCCATATATAATTTATTCATATCCACTGGCAAATTTGCATCGTGCTCGGCTGCCAGCGTTTCGAAGCAACTGCAGCAATTTACTTCACTATCAGCTTTAGAAACTTAAAGAGGTTAGAATCGCTATTGTTGTTGTTGTTGTTGTGCTGCGTATGCTATCGTAATTTTGTAGCAAGTTATATAAATTGTGGTTAACCATTTCGCTTCTCCATTGCTTGCGTGGCTTTGTGGGCGTGGCCTGTGCAGCGATAATAATTTGCTATTTGCGGTCACGAACACACACACACACACATCGACACACATATGCTGGCAGTCACGGGAAATTCATGCAATGCATAGATGGAAGCTTAAAAGCAGGTCGTGTGTGCGATTGCGAATTTGTGCCACGCTCTCCATTTCCATACGTTTTGTTATTGTTTGCGCAATCCCTAAACGAATTGGCAGATGCAAATCATTATTGAAGGGATTATTTTACAAGCACATACTTGCACCCTTGAATTTGAAAATTTTTTTCTGACTACAAGTGATAGTATAAATATAGTTCATATGCGAAATTTCAGCTTCAATGAATTTTAAAGTTATATTGTACTTTTGCATCCACGTTTTTTAGGTTATGAAATTTAGTAGGTTATGAAAGCTATCAATTCCTTATTGAGTTGCAAGAATGTAGGAAAATTTCACAGGTAAGCTTAGTATCATTTCTCCTCTGACACAAAGCCGTGAAAGGATATTTATATCTAAGCTACATATAAGGTTAAAAATACATTGGTTATGCTCTACTGCGGAAATTTTCGCTCAAGTTAATTTAATTAATCCGTGATTTTTAACATCACAAAATTAACAAAATTCATCTGTTCAGTTGCAATATTTATTTATTCACTAATTTCTGCAGACACCGAAAATAATCGTTATTTTTATTTTTTCGGATAAAAAAATCATAAGAAAAAAATCGTTCAAAAGAAAATTCGAATAAATCGATATTGTCCATATGCCATATGCTATGCAAATCTCACCATAATTTTATTTAAAAGATCTCTGGTTTTAAATCATTGAATAATCATTATTTAGAGATTTTAATTTTTGCGATCGCATGTGATCAGGGACCGTAACTGTTATGACTTTTTTTCAAAAGAGTCAATAAATAATTGTTATTTTTCCACCGATATATTTTCAGTCAAATATAAAAGTTAAAATTTTACTTTTATTTTTCCAGTCAAATAAAAAAGTTAATATTTGACTTTAATTTTTTCAGTCAAAGAAAAAATTTAAAATCTGACTTTTATTTTTTCGATCGAAAATAAAAGTTAAAATTTTATTGCTAATCTATTTGAATGTAACTGTTTAAGATAAAAACATTTTGTTGCTACGTATAAACAAGACATTTGTCATTTGTTGTATAACTTAAACCTTAAATTAAAGAAATTAAATTATTTTCTAGGAAATATATTGACAGAAGACGGAAAATTGCAATTAATAGGAAGTGAGTTTTTTACTTTGATTTTTTTTTATTAAAACATTTTGTATTGTAATAGGTAAACTGCTATTTTTGACCGAAAAATTAAAACTAAAATTTTATCTGTTATTTTTCACCGAAAAAATAAAAGTCAAATTTTAACTTTTATATTTGACCGAAAAAGAAAAGTCAAATTTTAACTTTTATATTTGACCGAAAAAGGAAAAGTCAAATTTTAACTTTTAAATTTGAACGAAAAAATAAAAGTCAAATTTTAACTTTTATATTTGACCGAAAAAGTAAAAGTCAAATTTTAACTTTTATTTTTGACTAAAAATATATCAGTAAAAAAATAACGGTTAATTGCTGACTTTTTTGTAAGAAGTCAAAAAAAATATAAATCATATAGGATTAGCATTCCTTGGCTAACAAGCATCACATTGGTATATACAAACGTTAAAAAAACAAATTCTTTCCAGCTAACTTTTTAAATTGAAATTTCGAAAATAACTATTATTGTCGATCCCTGCATGTGATCGATATTCTGTGATTTTTTTCCAATCAAGTTTGATCATTATTTTTTAATTATTATTTTTTAATAATTATTTTTTTGTTCAAATTTGCTCGATACATTCTGATTTTTTATTTTTCGATAAAAAAAAATAATCGTTTGGTTTTATTTAATTTTTTCCGATCACATTTGATCGATATTTTGTGACTTTACCTTTTTCGATCAAAAAAATAATCGTTAATTTCGGATTTAGATTTCTCCAATTCTGGGTGTTTTTGTCATTTTTTGCCTTTATTATGATAGAAAAATTTGATATCCAAGAATAACGATAATTTTTGAGCGAAAAAAAAAGTATCACAAATATCGAAATTTTTTAAACCAAAAACAAAAATAATTATTTTTTATCGAAAAAACTTAAATCAACAAATATTGAAAAATTTATATTAAGAAAAAAAAGAACGACAAATCATCAAATATCGAGCGAATGTGATCGAAAAAATAAAATTCGCACAATAATGATTAAGTCATAACTTTTTAATAAAAATTATAACCGTCATGGTCTCTGGATTGCAGGTTTACGAAATGGATTGATTATACTTTTTAATGAAATAATAAACACATTGTAAATAAGCGAAATAATTGTTTGAAGAAATTTAAATTAACAGGAATTGTTCTTATAACAATTCGTTTTCAGACTACACTTTCTAGAACAGACATGAATTTGTAGAATTCTCTAATAGTATGTAAAATGTGGCCTTACTCAAGCGAACTTAATTTCCAATATCGCTTTCAGATGTTCATATATGTATTCTCTTTTTTTAAAAGCTATTTTTGTCCTAGTATTGCTAGTTTTTTGTACTACTCTTTGCTTTAAATTCTCCTTTCTATTTTTGTAGTAAAACTACTTCGGCGGCATGAGAGTGGTTTTATACATCGCGTAACGAAAGTCGCGTCGATATCGCGTCACGCCTACTACTGCTGCTACTACTATCACTGCGATCACTACTGCTCCTACCTCTAATGACTATCAAACTTTTTTATTAGTGATTTTACTAATAATTAGTACTAATTTTTTTACTAATGCTACTACGTAATACTACAATTATATAGACTAGTCTCTACTGCTATTTGGACTAATACTACTGCTAAATAATACTACTATTTTTACTAATTTCTACTATTTTTTTACTAATACTTCACCAACCTACAACTACTATTTTTACTTACTTGTATCACTATTTTTACTAATGCTATTACTAACTACTCTTACCGCTACTACTCCCATATTTAACTCCCCATCTCTTTATAAAGTCGGCATAGAATTTATCAAAAACCAATTGAAACTGTAATCAATTTCAAACTTGCACTCTTTTTATATAAAATTTGAATGGACTATAAAACTGCATATCCAAAAATATTCTGAATAAATTAAAATTAATTTTTTCAAGTTTGTTAAATTTTCGATCCCCCTTATTGAATGAAGTATATAAAGTAGTATATACATGAAGTATATATAGCGTAAAACATAAAATCACTGCTTCATTGCAGCTTTGTAAAATATAGATACAATAAATATTTAATACCATCGAAACCTTCGTTGAAGTTAGTCAGTTTGAAAAAGCAATATTGAAAGCAACGACAGAACACACGGCGCTAGCTTGGCACACCAGTAGCGTGCTTGTGTGGCAACGCAAGGAGTCTTGAAATAAGCTTGATGAAATGATGCCGTGATCTCCGAAATAGCAGTTATAACTTCTATCACTTTGGCTTTTGTTGTTTTTCGAAATTTCCACAAATAAAAATGAAAACAAAAATATAAAAGAACTTTTTTAAAAAAAGGCAATAAGTGGTATCAAAATCGTATAATAGCTGTTGATAAAATAAAATAATATACTTTCGTTATTAAGGACAATCACTGAATGTTTGGTTCATTATTTATTCGTTCCATTAATTTCATATATAAATAAAATTTTTGTATGTCCGAGAACTATCGATTACTAAAAATCCATTAAAAAATTGCTCTTAAAAGACACGGCTTGTGTGGCTCTCAAAAATTGTGATTTCACGGTGTTTAAAAACAAGAAAGGGACAGGAAGAGGCATCCTTGTATTTTCAAAATGAAATAGTAACTAACTGATATAAAAATGCCTAAATAATATTTTATTTATTTACATACATTAAATAAAATTATAAACATTTATATTACACACAGAGAAGGCAACTCACAAAAGAAAGAGTGATGCTGCTATTTTAGCTTCTACTTTCTTTAATCAGAAGCAACTTTTGCCAACCAACTGTCAATCAAATGCATGCCAATACTACTGCGCCAAATATGTAGACGCACAACACCCTCATGTATTAAAGAATAAATTACTGCTTTAGCGTCTCAAGAGCTATTCAATAAATATTCGTTAACCTCATTGTGCTTGAAGGCGGTATAGATAAATAATTCTGCTACGTCATATCATCTCACATAACTTGTATTACATAGAGCATAAAAACAAAACATAACACGAATAAAAATGTATGCATTAAAATAACCAAAGATAAATAAAGCAAACTCTATAAAAAGGAAATAGAGCAAATATGTAATACGGCACCCCCAAAATAAACGAAATGCGGAAAAATAAACAAAACATAACTTCAAAGAAACGATTTCACCAAAAATTTCACCCACACAGAACAAACAATTAGATAATCCTAAAGCCATATAATTACTAACCAAATAAGAGCAGCAACATATGTTTTTGTTGTATGCATAAATATTTATTTGCTATAAAAATTTTGAATTGCTGCTATTCAGCTGCAAAAAAACCTGGCAGCTTTTGAATAACTACACACAGAATTCATAAACCTTGTGATTTTTAAAAACTTTTTCCAACTTAGCATACAAAATTCTTATGCAATGCTTGCTTCGAATTTTTCATATGGAGCTTCATTACGAATGCAAAATTTGTATGTGCAAAGAAAAGGCAAAATCGTTTTGATACAGCCAAAAGCAACCGATATAGATAAAGGCATAAAAAAACAATGTTCAGAATAAAAGGAGAAATCTGCATCGGGTAACTTAAGCAAATCAAAAACTTCCCAACTAAACTTAATTGCACTCATTGTTCTCGACCCAGAGTAGATTGGTATTGAAAATTTCCAAAATTGCCTGATAATTTCGCCCACGTAGCGGTGGTTTGTGAAAATCAAAAGAATACGATATTTCAGTTACTATAAATGATAATTTGCTCAAATTTTATTCTATATACAGCATTTGGCCAGATAAAGGAATAGGTGTGAAATTTTTGTTTGAGAGAAGGGGAGTGGCACCGCCCACTTTAGAGCAAATAGTTATATCGCCGAAACTAGTGGACCACAGTCAATAAAAAGCGCACACAAAGCTTTATATTTCAAAAAATTTAGAAATTGGACGAAAACTATGACCACCACTCGTATAACTGTAATTTACAAAAATTAAAGATAATTTGAATTTGGAAAAGAAAAATCAAAAAAAAGTTTTAAGTAGGCGTGGCACCGCCCATTTTAGATCAAATTGCTATAACTACTACTTCATCAAACTCTACCAAATTTGGGACGCACTATTGATTTTAACTTAGATTTTAACTTAGTAAGAATAATTTCGAAAATTTTCGATATCTGACGAAGACTAAAAGATTCAGCAAAATGGGCGTGGCACCTCTCTAGAGCATATAGGCATATCTCTGAATCTACCTGACCAAACACTGCAAAAAAATGTAGTACTTCTTTTGCTTTCAAACTCAGCAAACATTTTTCCCCCATTGAAATCGGTAATTTACAAAAAACGATATTTTCATATTGCGAATTTTTTTATATAAAATATAAAAGTTTAGGTTAGGTGTAGTCCACGGGTAAAACAAGTTTTAATAATTTTAATAATTTTTTTTTTAAATTTTAATTTCAATTTACAGCAATATATCTGCAAAAATACTGAAAATTATGGAATGAGGGGTAAATCCGCGAGTATTTCCCACATAACGGTATTTTCCAAAAAATCAAAATATACGATATTTTATTAAATCATGCAGTAAACTCATTCAAGTTGGGTACGAAAAATTTAATTAAAGAGAGAAAAGAGGGAAAATTTCGTATAAATCATAATTTTGAAAAATGGGTGTGGTCCGGCAAACATTTTATCACTTTTTAGAATTAGTGTGCACTCTATACGAAAACATCTTCCGTTGCATACCAAAATTGTAATATTTGAAGTGAGTTACATTATTGATTAGTTTTCAATTTTCAACGAGGTGGCAACTCTGGTAAAAATATTTTTTCATGAAAATTTTCTTAAATATCTTTTTCAAATATTCTCAATTTAATATTTTTACTTTACTTACATGTTTCAAAAAAAATAAATTTTTAATAAAAGTGGCAACTCTTTAAAAAATAACAGAACTTCACAGAAACACTATCTTGGTTTCAATAAGACTATCCTGAAAATCACGTAATTCATAGGCTACATATACTCATGAGTACATATGTACACATTTCTATATATAGATAATTGAAAAGTCGTTTAAAATCTCAAATTGAGGAGTATTTTATTATTTTCGATTTTTCCCGAACTTAGACTCTTCAATACTTGTTTGTATAATACATTTGTACATACAAATCAGTTCATACGTTAGTCCAAATGCAGATTGATTTTCCCTCCTCATCCTCAATTTGCCCGCTTTCATTTATTGTAGCAAACCAACCCATATAAATTTGTTTTATGTAAATTTGTTTGAGTTTGGTCATTGTGAGTATTTTTTGGAATATCACAATTTTCTTAGTAATCGCTTTTATTAATTTAACCCTTACAGGACCATAAGGAAACCAAAAGTAATTTTTGTTATATAACTGCTTTATTTAGTTAATACGGAGGCAAAACAGATAAAAAATAACAAAAAGTTAAAATACAGTACTTAGTTTTTTTTGGAATTCAATGGGAAATATGTTTCACTATGGGCGTGAATGGTAATACAAAGTTAAACAGCAACTTCATTTTCTTTTGTGATTATTTATTCAGTAGTCGAAACAAAATTCTTAAAAATATAAAAATTTGAGTTCATACATAAGTCATGTGTGATATTCGGCAAAGCAGTTTCTTTTGGTGGTAAAGCAGAGGTGTACGTTGCACATTACACATATGTATATTATGTGTTCGGTTTTCAATTTTTTTTTTTGCGCAATTTGCACATCTCTTCATATTTTCTGCTTTTTTCATATTGTGTTGCGGTAAATTCCGTTTTACACCCAGCCGGGTTTTTTCTTTGGTTATTGTCGTTGGTCTTGAGCGCTGTCTACAAGTAAATAGATTTATCAAGCTCCGAGCAATGTTTTGACGAAATTCTAAGCTGGTCAAGAGCGGACCTTCACAGCGGTTTCCTGAATGAAGCTTCACGTAAATTATATATGAGTTGTTCAGAGCAATGTCCATCATATCGAAAAATAAACGCAAATAATATTTTATTTTTGCTTTGCGGTCGACCTCATAACAGACCTTTCTCTGGTCCATCAAATCAACGCCGCCCATATATTTATTGTACCGCATTACCATTTCTGGGCAGGTAACACTAATCCTTTCTGTCAATCCGGTCTTCCTCCTCTTTACGACACCTGTTTCGACCGGTGAAATAAAATTTGACAACATATGTACAGATTTTGTGTCCATCCATTTGATAAACGATATTCCGTGAAAGCTTTCAGAATAGATTTCTCCTCTCACCACATTTGTGTCTAATGGCAAAGTTTTTGGTATATTTTTCCTGTTTACTCTGACAGTGCCACAAGCTTTTATGTTATTTTGTTTTAATTTATATGTATTGCAAGTCAGGAGAATTGAAAAAATTGTCAAAATATACTTCACAACCAAGACCATTTAGCTGCTGTGATAACTTCAAAATAACGGATTCTCCCAACCCTACTGCGGTATTTGTTTTCCAGCCCGTATATAGGTCGAATTGGAAGAGATATCCTGTGGATGCCTCACCCCTTCACCACATTTTAAATCCCCATCTTATGGGTTTATTTTTTACGTATTGCTTCATCACGTTATGGCCTTTGAACTTAATCATATGCTCATCTATTGATTGTTGCTTTGAATTATTAATGGCCTTTTGAAAGCAATCATTACAATGTTCGATTACAGGTCTAACTTTATACGCTCTATCACTAATCTGCGACTGAATATCATTGTTACTGAAATGCAAATTTTGGCGTATTTGTTCAAACCTTGTTCTTGGCATAACATTAGCTATAAAAGGAACCCCCATGTCTTCGTCAGTGGACCAATAACTTCAAATAGTCGGTAACACGTGGTAGCTCATGACAAAGTTCAAACTTAATAAAGCCTTAATTTCTGAACCATCAGTAGTGAATACCCTTCCCCCTTGCTCGGCATATCTGATACTTTCTGGAACCTGTACTTTGTCAACTAACGTATCTAGCTGTGTAGTTTCCATAAAAACATCAAACGGAGTTAAATTTTCCTTTATACCAGGTAATACATTTATGCGACCGAACTCATAACCGCTTTCTTCAAAGGTACTGGGCACATATAAGTTCTTTTTCCATCGGAAAATGGGAACGTGGTAATCCGAAATCGTTATATTAGTTTCTTCTGAGCTACCTTCCTGCTGCTCTTCGTTAGCATTTGCAATTTCAACTACTGTCAACACTGTCGTCAATATCCTGAGCAATAAATTCTTGGTCTTCTTCATCTAATACCAACTCATCTTCTCCATCGCTAGTGTCAGCCATTAGCATTTCCATAATCTCATTTTCTTTAAGGTGAAATTCTCTGACCCTTTTTGCAGACATTTCAGCTGTAATTAGTGCAAACGAATAAATAAACACCAATATATAATCGGTAAAATTGAATTCAAATATTCCACTTGTGGTCTACAGGGAAAAATGTTTCCCTAACAAAAAATTTACATTTTTAGATGCTCTTACACGAATAATAATATACATTTGACTAGATCTTAGTTCTATGCTTACCAATTAACCAAACAATAGATAATAAATACAATTTCAAGTACAAGCAAACGATTAAATTGCGGCAAATTGTACGGAGCACACTCTTCGAAAATTCTTTGACTTTATTCACGTTTTTGACACTGGCCATAATCGTAGTGATGACAGTGCGCTTAAAATATTAGCGGGGAATACCCGTTAATTATTGATGCTCATTCACAAAAAAAAGAGTTGCCATAAAATAAAATACCGAAATCCACCAATTTATTCTTGGGAAAAATGTTTCCCCTAGACGTTAAAGGGTTAGGAAAGTTTCTATTTTTGTTGTGCTGTTTATTTTCATATTTAGAATACTCCTCCGCTAATAACACAAATTGGTCCATTAAAATGGCACTACTTAGGGCATACCAATGTTAAGCAAGCAAAAGAAATTGAAAACTATGATCAATGTTTAATAGACAACGGCATGAAAATCATATAGACTAAAATGAGTGTATGTAGTACTTAGCAGTAAACGATATACGCGCCTCCGCCTGAATACAAAGCCAGCCAACTACCATGTCGCATTAAACGAAAGCGATTTGGAATGTACATACAAACATATTTTTTGACGAATAAGCGCAGCAATTATTTAAGAGTGAGCAAAAGTGGGTTAAGGAGCTGATGCCTAGGGCGCAGCAACAAGAAAGAGTACTTAAAAATACGGGTAGCAAAACTAAGGTAAAGAAACAACTAAGATGTTTACAAAACATAAGCCATGCTAAACAGCGACTAATTGGCTTTTCAAAAAGTGTAAATAGTAAAAAAAAAAAATACGCGCGCAGCTACTTGCGAAGTAAAACCTCCGTACCAACTGTACAAAGAGATAGAGAGTCAAAATTGCGTATAGTAAAGGTAATAGTCGTTAGTCAATAGTAGTAGTAGTAGTAGTACTTAATAGTTGTAGTTAGTAGTAGTAGTAGGATGAACTAGTAATACCATTTGTAAAAATAGTGGCAGTAATTAGTAGTAGGATTATTACAAATAGTAGTAGTAATTGGTAACAATAGTAGTAGTAATTAGAAATAGCATTAATAAAAATAGTAGTGGAAATCAGTAAGAAAGGAGGTTGTAATTAATAGTAGCATTTGGAAAAATATTATCACAAATTAGTAAAAATAGGAGTACTAAGTTGTAGCATTAGTAAAAGCAGTACTAGAAATGAGTAAAAACAGTAGTAGAAATTAGTTGTAACATTAGTGACAATAGTAGTAGAAATTAGTAAAAATAGTTGTAGTAATTAGTACTAAAAGCAGTAGTGATAGTAGTTGTAATTAGTATTAGTTAGTAGTAGTAGTAGTAGTAGTAGTAATTAGTAATAGTATTAGAGGTAGAAATTACTGAGGTTGCAGTGGTGAACCAGTCCTGAACTACTGAAAAGTTCTGAAATGATTTATAAATATTTAGTCCGAAAATAGTGCCGAAATGGTAAAAAACTTATCCTCAGTCTGTCTGTGAGTGGCTTCGAAACAACGAGAAATCGAACAGCCTGTCTGTAAACGAAGTTTATACATCCATATTTCTAAATATCTTACAAATAAACAATTGATAAAAAAAACCTGTAATTCTTCTGATGTAGATTCCAGTTGAATAAGTTTTTTGTTTAAACAACATAAATGCTTAAAAATATACAAATATCTAGCGCCGCATTCAATTTAACTTTACGAATTCGAATGCAACAGAAATTATTTATTATTTAAACGCACTACGTAAACAAACGATGGCGCTACATAAAAACCTCATTAACGTTAACTATTGTGAAAAACGTGAAACTCATATATACAGAATGCTGCAGATATTTGTTATGGGAGTCTCAGAAATGATATTTCGTGCTATTTACAGGACGCAATTTTATTCAAAAACTTGTTTTTAAATCCCATAGCAATAATTATAACTTGGCGCTTACATCATAAAAATCGATGTTCGTACAGATGTACGCTCACTCCGAACGGAAATGAATTCTGCCATAACTTATTTCATGGAAGTGTCACATGACGTAATATTTAACAAAATAATTGTATATAGTTTACTTCTTTTGGTAGGTTGTCTACCCTCTGCAAATAAAATTTTTTTAAGGCTCATTCATTTGAGACCTATATTTCAAAATTCAGCATAACATATAATGTTAACTAATTTTTGAAATAGGTGGCACCTTCAAGACAAACATTTTCAAAATTAAGCTTTCTTAAAACTTTAAGTTTGGCACTGGCGTTGTAAAATTTGTTTCACTTTACTCATTCAACTTCATTTATCTTTAAACATGTGGCAACCTTCTTTCAAAATATTTTGAAAATTAGTAAAAAGACTAAACCTTCTTCGTTTGATATCCAAATAGCAATATTCGATTGCAATTATAGTTTTCATCTCATTCCACCTATTAAACAAGTGGCAACTCTCTTCAAAAAAAATTATTCTACGGACTATATATGTCCAGTCGTCATATTGCAATATGTCATTAAATTTATTTATTTAATCCACTATAACTTTTCTATGAGATGGCAACTCTCTTCCAAATATACTCTTTATGTTAACAAAAGTTACACAGTGCTGCACAACAAAAAAATGCCCACACTTTACAAGTGACCTAGAAGATGTCGTTGATCTGGGCGAGCTGTTCACAAAACTGTGTTTGGAAATTCCCAAACTCACTCACATTCTCAACTTATTCATAAAAAACGAATTTGGCATGGCTGCGTCTACAAAAGAAACTTTCTTGCATTTAATTTTTTAGCAATTTAAAGTTTTGGTCCATCTTTCAAAAGGAGAATATTGGCCAATTAGCATCGGCAATTGCGAAAGATGAAACTAAAATCCAGAGGTTTCCTTCTCCTCTTCATTGTTTTCAAAACTTAGAGACCAATATCTTCCTCCGATTGATCCACAACTAGCTAAATGTTCAAACATGGAAGTAATAGTTAATCAAAATGGACGTGGACGACGTGGCTTTTGTTACAAGGAGAGTATAAACAAGGCCAAAAGGTAAGGTGATTTAAAAAGACAAAAAAAAAAAGTTGCCTGCAAAGTAGCCATACACATACTGTGTGCGTCAGTTGTGCAGTCGAAATGTGAAATTTGGTTTCGTAATAATTAAAATGCAATCGATTCACTGATTTTCAATTTTTTCATACAAAATATATGAAATTTCAATATGGCTAGAAATCTACCCACTAGGTTGGAAAGCACATTTAGATTTTTTTTCGTTAAAATTTGAGTTTGCACCCATGATCGCTCTTTTTATTTGATTTTTTTTTTTTAACAGGCTCACCAACTTTGCTTCAAATATAAAAAAGTTTTTGTGTTATCCTTCTGTGAAAAGAATTATTAATTAATTTTAATACACCCACAAAACCATTTTTCGCATGTCGTAAGACAATTTATGAATTTATTTTAAATTCTATTACTCAAATCTGACGACAAGAGCTTACAATTGTGTTATATAAATAATAACTTTATAAAATATATTTCATGGAAGCCTTAAATTAATCAAAACATTAAATAATAAATAATATTGTCACTCAGAAAAAGAGATAAAATCAAATTTAAATTAATTTCAATTTACATGAGGACTAAATTTTAAATCTTTTCATATGTGCACTAACACACACGCACACACACATATACGAACAACGGAGTACGTGTTTCACATGCAAAAAAGGCGTTGCAATTCCTTTGAAAGCAGCTTCCTGGAATTTGCACTCAAGCGTGCTGCACTTAATATGGAATACTAACAACATTCAATTTTATTTTTTTTGCAAAATTATATGCGCCACGCAAAGCAATACAATTTTTTTGTAAGTAATGTTGTCGATATGAATACAAAAAAAAAGTGAATCGCTATTGTATTTTCAACAATAAACGTTGCACTGCTTATAAAGTAAAAGTCGCTGAAAGGCAGGGCTGTATGGCAGTTTTAAATCACACAACAGGTATAGCCGCACTTGCGAGCGCTTAAAGTTATAAATTATGCAACTATAGAGTAATGGCACTAAATCGGTACGTACATACATATGTACTGGGGAGAGGGGTACATGGCGTATACGCAACATTTGCGCGCCGCTAACAAAGGTGGCAAATTCCCAAGTTACAGCGAAGCACTTGCTCTATTGTGTGCATTCTGCTAGCTACCGGCTGCACTCCGATGTGCATGTGCAGTTGCATTAGCATTAGCTCGCAGTTTTTGTTTTTTTTTTTTTGTTGTGCAAACGCAAATAGCATTTCCCCGGAATTTTAACGTCACTTTAGTGGTGAGGTTTTAGTAGCGCTGTCACATTAAATTTTGCCCGCAGTGGCAGCTTCTTTATAAATTTTCACTTATTTCTGAGTTAAATAAAATGTATGGAGTATTTTGAAAAGTGGGACTATTGTTTAATGTTACATTTCGTACATGTGAAGTATTTGCTTGTATTTGGTGCCTGCGTCCTTTCGTATTTCAGTGCATCCTTTTGTCTCCTTATATGAGCACTTGACCTGTCATTGTGTTTGCTTGTTGTGTGCCTTTTGTTGACCTAATTTGTACTGTTTATATTTTTTTCATTCCGCTGCTTTCCTTTTGTTTCATCGTTAGTTTATTTTTTGCCGTTTTTTTTTTTTGTAGTGACCCAACAAGGTCTCCCAGAAACGGCTTTAAGTATTCCTTAGAAATGACGAAATAGTCATAACAATTAAAGCAGTATTTAAGTTAAGTCGAAACCGAATAACGAGCATGTATATTCAACGCTTTAAGTAAAATAAATAGAAAATGCTCACTGTGAATTAGGGATTTTATTTTTATTACTAATGGTTTAAAGTTTAAGCCTTATACGTGGGATTTCCCAATATCTCTCTCTCTCTCTCTCTCTCTCTCTGATTAACATCATATAGCACTTATTTTAGAACTTGGATTTTTTTGAGTTTTTCTGTTTGCGTCCTGATAACTCACTGAACCTTAATTACTCTCGTTGCAATTTTGAGCAGGCGAATAATATAATTTGAAATCAGAACTACGAATCCTTATCTTTCTGAATGTTTTGCTTTATTTAAAACTACAATTTTTCAAATAAGTTTCGAAAATATTCTGCTTAATACCAAACACATGCACAAACTACAGTGGTATAATAAAACATTAAATAAATTGAAATATTTGCGGAACACATTTCACAAACTCTATAAAAATTCCGGTAGCTTAGAAATTAAATTAAGTAATTTGTTAATCATTTGTCTAAATAGCTCTCTTTTTAAAAAATTTTTATTGAGATTTGAATATAACATAAAGTCGATTCGCAAGTCATTTTAAAACTTTGTAAACTCTAAACGCTGCTCCTCAGTAATACAGTCCTACAAAGTCACGATATTCCAAACACTTAAAGAAACTACTAATCTTTTCCCGCACTTTTTAGAAAAATTTTGTAAATGATTGCAAATGATTCTAATGGAATCAAAAATACGTTTTATGTTAACTTTGGGTATTTAGCCTAAAAACTTGAATGCTAGACACATAGATTTTGATAAAATCTTAGTCTTTATCTTAAACAACGTTCTTTAACTATTTCTGAGCCGTTATAACTTATTTGTAACCTATCTCTTAAACTCGATTGTATTTTCTTTATCGTCCCATTTCCAGGTCCACAGTCATTGTCAAACTATTTGAAAAGATTATTAGTAATAAACTCTCGTTTGCGATTAAGGCGTTATGGTCTTGGGTTAAACCTTACTTAGTAAATAGAATTAGTTATGTTGTTGTTGATAATGAAAAATCAAGTGCATATAGAGCAAGTTCCTCAAGGAAGTATGTTGGGTAAACTATTATTATTTTTTGTTTGATTTTTTGATAAATGACTGCAGCGTCTAATTTAAGCACTATGGGTACCTCCTCTACGCAATAGATTTCAAAATATTTTACAAGATAAAAAATCTTTCTGGGTTCCGTAAGTGGCGTCGGCGAAATAAGTTAGAAATCAACATTTAAAAATGGTTATGTGATAAAATTAGAGACCTTGGTGTCGTTTTCAACTCTTCTTCAGTTTTGTTGACCGCCTTAACTGCCACAAAGCATTTTCGCCACTAACTACACACTATTCGTAGTCTAACGAATTGTTATCTGGTCTGTTAGGTATTGTAAAACCATAGATGATGAATGAAATGAAATAAAAATTAAATTACTTCAATTTTCTCTTTGGTATCCATACGCGCGAACTTTTCTTAAGACGCCCGTCATCAATTTTTATATAACGGTTTTGTTCACTTTTAGCAACGCTGTCCGCCACATTATTTTTAGTTCTATAATTGTTGTAGTTGGTTTCCCAACATTCAAAAGTCTGGCTTTTATCACAGCTCTAAATCGCATAATTGGTCACAACTCTGTCACATTAGGAGGATTCAAGTCAATCCATACAAAATGCACATTGCTATCTTCGAGCAACTTTTGGGTGACATTGGCGTAATGGGCTGGAGCCAAATCGTCTGAAATATAGTTGGGCCTTTATGAAGACCTTGGAAGGGCAGAAACTGGTTCTAAAGACACTCTTTCAAGTAAATTTCAGTGTTCCTTTATCCCGAAGTGATGAACGGCGTGGATTTATGCCCACATTTACCAATGGCCTTCTTAATTTTTTCCGTTTCAAATATACTTATGTATCTTGTCCGGACTGTAAGCAGTAAAATTTGTTACCCTTTCGCTTCACACCGAAAGTTACTAAGTTATTTACTTAGTTCTTTCTAATTAAATGGTAGCTTCTTGGCTAAATTTGTAGTCTGAATCAAGAATTTTCACTTGATGTATTTTGTTCGGATTCAGAGAAATTTAGATCATAAGAAGATTTAGATGTGTTGGGTTATACCTATCGTGATTTTAATTGAGGTCGTTGAGCAGAAGTTAAGTTAGGATATGACCACTTATTTCGATTTCCATAATTAATTCACAACGTTAAAACCAAATCATAGCTGTTACAAAATCAATATGATGAACCCATGACTTGTCCTGATTACAAAGTTTTGTTTGAAAATATTGATGGTTTTCGATATTTTTTAAATACATATTCACCACAAATATAGCAAAAACAATCTGGATTTAGCGCACAATATCTTCTTGATGAAGCCATATCGAAAACAGCAACACAATATATATCAGTGCCCAATAAAAAACGGCGACCTGGTAACTAATATCCGGAGTACGCTCAAACTGTGGAGGG